>OY288247.1:34525612-35806612 GCA_958450325.1 Agrostemma githago
TCAATGTGGGGTGTTTCAACCTTGATCCCATTAATTGGGAGTTTCGTGACATTAACGGTTCTCGTTATTGTTTGAAAATGACGAGTTTTACTTTGGCCAAGACGGTGGCGTTCGAAAGGATTTTTTGAAACTAGTGAGTGTAAAATTTGTCATGACGACGGTGTTTAAAGCGTTTCTGAAAACAACTTTAATTTGGCAGGAGCATCGGCTCTCCAATGGTAGTTTTGAAAAGATGATGTATATTTTTCGAAAATGGAGTTGGGTGTGGTTGAATATGTTGTCGTGGGGGAATCCAGATTTTAGTGTTTTATTTGGGTTGTTCAAACACGCTACACATAACTAGTTATACGTACACTCATGCAGGATGCAGACACGGGTAGGTTAGGGTAGGCTACCGCCCAGGAATAGTCTTTGGTTAGGTGTCGACAGGTCACCTGGGAGATGAGTGTCGTATCGTCCACTTAGTACCACTCGTTCAGTGTATCTGTGGGATGCGCGTTAGGCGGTCGGAGCGTCAACCAAGGATCCCTCCGCGTGTCCATAAAGATCTTACCGCGAAGAGGTCGATTGGTCCTAATATCCGTTAGGGTGGGCTTTTTAGGGCCAAAAACTGTAGTGACCACAACCAGGAACTAGGAAATGAGCTTCACCGACCTCGTTCGAGTTACACCCCTGCTGGAAACTTGTATCCAAACCCCCAGCGGAGTCGCCAAACTGTGGACGTCTGTCTGCACCGCCCGGTGCCAGGCGCCTCGCGCGAGACCGACTGGTTTTCATCGTTGCGGCCACCTACGCGGCCCCCTCGCGGTCGGGGGCCGGTCCGATCTCACGTTCGGGGCGATATTTCGGAGCTTGATTCGGATGACGATTCGGACTTGTACTAGACGAGTACAGGCACCCGTACTTTCGTTGGAATCGATAGAGTCATGGTTGTAAATGTTTAAAGGCCGATATGTTTGGTAAGGCGACCTTTTAGTGAACCGAATTCGTTGCCAATTATGGAGTCGACACCGAGTCAATTATGGGGACTCAGAAACTGATAAGTGTAGTTTGTAGTGCCTAATTTGCTGTGTTTTGGTCCCATTTCCTTGCGGAATCGCTCCTTGGGAGCGGTTCATGGGCTACTTATGCTTCCTCTAGCTCGTTTCAGGTTCCCGAGACCATTCATGAAGAGTTTGAGCGATTCCGACTCAATACATACACTTTTTGGAGCCAACGAAGCGGAGGAACGATCACTCGATGCCTTGGATTCGACCCCGAGACCTTGGGACCCGATCCCGAGCCCCTTAGACTCGATCCCGAGACCCGAGAGTCGATGAAAAGTCCATGTGAAGCAAGGAGGAACCTTAAAGATCATATTGGAGGCCTACAAGACTCATCCCCGACGGGAAGGAACTCATCCCGTCCGGGATGAGGTGCGCATTTAGCATTGCTACTGTTTTGGATCTGTCCCGGTCGGGACCAACCCATCCCGGTCGGGATCAGACCGTCCCGGTCGAGACCGAACCGTCCCGGGCGGGATGAACAAGCTGAAGCCGCGTGACTCTTTTCTTCCTCCTTCATTCTTGTAACCCTATAAATACTCCTCCCTTGTAATGTTAAAGGACCATACTTTACCCTAGATTATTTTAGGCCTCTCTTAAGCATTCAAAATCGTAATTAACCTCTTTTAATCTCTAGTTAATCTTTAGTTAATCTTAGTTTAATCTAGTTTAGATAATTTTGTATTAAGTGGGTTCTTGAAGATTTCTCCAAGCTTGACATCCTTGGAGTGGATTTGGGTTCTTATTTATACAAGATTGCATCTTTTTCTTCCTCTTGTTGTTGGTATAATTTCTTATTCCTTGTTCTTTGTTTATCTACTCAAGTTTGAATCTTTACTTAGTGTTTATAGTTATTGTTCTTGTTCTTGATAATGGATGTTTGGTTTTTCATGTTGTTTCCTCTTATTATTGTTAGTTTGTTCTTGATAATGAGTGAGTAGTCTCCTTGTAGGGTTAGTAGGGGGATTAAGCATAGATTGTGGGTGATTAGGGTTTGATTAGGGGTAAAGGTGACTCTTTTGTTGCTAGTCACAAAATGGGCACTCTATGTGTTTGTTGATTTCCTTGTGTGAGTAGTAGTGGCCAATGGTCCCTATACTTGTGCTCATCTTCTCATTGTTTGTCTATTTTGTGGTTGTGTTGAGGTTAGTCTTAGACGCGAGAGCGCGAACTTACCTCGGCGTTGGTCTACGTAGCGAGAGCCCGGACCGACTCTAGCAACTAGGAGACACCAACACCCTTGACCGCCCCAATTACCCTACTACACTTATGAACCCGACCTACCCCACTCCCTCTCATATTGATTTCAACTTCTTAGTTAGTCTTTGTAACACCCCTGATTTTTATAAATTTAAATTGGATTAAAATTTTGTTCGTATTTTTATTTTTACGATTTAACTCGTAATTCTTAAAATTTTTATAAAACGAATTTATTGTTTAATCGTTGAAACTCTTAAAATTCTATTTGTGTCGGAAACTCTTTTATATTTAAACCATATTTTTATTTCTATTTTGAATCATTTTATACATTTAATGCAATTCTTTTCGAAAGTCTATTCGACGATTTAAATTCTAAATTCTTTTTATTTATTTCTATTTCGACTGGAAGTACATTTATATTAAGTTTCGTCAAAACATTTATTACTTTTCCTCGAGAAATCAATTTAATTCACTTTGTCAAAATTTCATTATTTATCGGGAAATACTATTTCATCGTCTAATTATTGATTTTTATAAATTTCGTTTCCGTCTCGAATAATTACTTATATCGCGAGAAACGTTTTACTCATTTTATTAGTCGGCCAATTATTTTTTTTATTGAGTCAATTTTAATTCAATTCGTGGGTTAGTCAACTTATCGTTACGGAATTTGTCTCCGACCCGATTCATTTAATCAATCCGTATTGTTTCTAACCCCTTGTTAACCCACTTAATTCTTTTCCCATTCCTTTTCTTTTTCCCACTTTTAACGTACACCCCTTTGCCTTCATTTGCATCTACCGCTTCTTTCACTTTCACCCTTGTCAGCTCTTCTTCCCACTTACACGTTATTTTGTTCCCACCGTTTCATTCCCCATTCATTTCATTCTTCCCCCTTCATCTGCTGTCATCGCCATCTTCAATCTTCACTTTACACCTTCGCTTTTCCCTCGCTGCAACACCATCATCTCCGATCGGCAACTGTTCGTCGTCGTGCTCGCGTTTGTCCCTTGTTCTGTTTCTGCTGTTCTTGCTGCGTTTGATTTCCCGAATTCGTGAGGATAATAACTTTCCCCTTCTGTCTTTGTCGTTCCATTTCTGTCTTATTGCTGCCTCTTTGTCGCTTCTTTCTCCCTTTGCTGCTGTACGTTCTTAGTTAGTTCCTCTGTTTCGTCCTGTTCGTTGCTATTGTTAGTTTCGCACTACTGGTACTACTGCTGTCTGCGTGTGGATGCTGTAATATGTATTATTGATGTCTGTTCATTCTCCTCTTCTTATTCTTCTTTTTCTTCCTCCTCTTTTCGTTGATGTTACGGTTGTTGCTGCTCTTTGATCTTCTAACTTCTGCTGCATCGGTTCTGTACGTGCTGATTGAATTCGATCGACTTTGCGTACTGCTACCCTTATGGTTCTCTTCTCCGCTCTTTTAACTTTTCTTTCCGTCTGTTTCTGCTCGTGGTTCTGGTCTGCAGCCTATTGTCATCCGTCTTTGCTTCTTCTTTTGTTGTTGTTGTTGTTGTTGTTGTTGTTGTATGCGACTCAGTTGTCGGTTTTGTCTCTCGGTCAGTCTTCTTCCTTTTTGTTGCTGGTCTGCTGCTACTGTTAAAAGTTTCAGTATCTATTCACATAAAAACATTATGCAGCCAATAATTAGAAACTTCGAATTTCATAAAAGATAATGCTGATAACGGAGAAAGATTAGACTATTTGTTAGCATTTCTTCTTCGTCCTTGTTGCTATTCGATCTACTCCATTTTCGTGTAGTCGATCTTTGATTCTCGCTCTTCTTCCTCCCCAGTTCGTATATTCTTCTTCTGTCCGATGTTTGTTGCTGCGTGTTGCTCCTGCTGCGTTTATCTTCTTTAGTCCGTTTATTCTTCTTCTTTTCGATCATTCCTTTCCTATTTCTTTATTCTGTTTCTTTATGTCTTGAATTTCTTAGTGGAGCGTACTTGGAAGGCTACCGATTCCCGACACGAAGGTTAAGGCGTGTTATTGAAGATTTGGAGCTCGGACTATGCTAGTTGACAAGTACGAGATCGATTCGAATTTTTTTTAAGGTAACTTTAGGACGTTACTCGATTTTATATCGTATGTTTGAGTAGTAGTATGTAGTAAATATTTTAACTTCGGTTTTCAAATTTTAGCTATTTAGTATTTGCTAAAAGTAATATCTTATAAATCGTGTGCTTTATAAATATTTTACGACTTTCGATATCGTTTTATAAATCGTTAGTAATTTTATAAATTATGATCGTTATAATATTTTGTTGGTTATCGTGACACTAGTAACTAAATAATATCGATTTCATATTTTTGTCATATTTCGTTTATTTATAATTTCAACTCAAAATCAAATTTTTAGATTATAATCGAGGTTTGTATACTTGTTTAATAAAATTAATTTTCGTTTTACGATTTATACTAATAAAAGAGAAAATAGTCGATTTAGTTTTAAATATATTTTTCGTCAATACTATTTTCACTAATAATTTCCCATTGACTATTTTTTTTTTATTAAAATCCGTATTATTTATTAATAAAATCTATCTGCTAAAAATAATTTGAAATCTTCGTAAATCTCATTTCATTTATAAATCTCATTGATTTAATTAATTTTGATATCGTTTTTTTTTTTAAAACGTCTCTTTTCTAAAATTTATAGTTTTAACTCGATTCCCTAATCCTTTATAAAGTACTATACTTTGACTTTTTATATTTCATTTATATTTTGAGTAACGAATTTAGAAATTTATTAAAGTTACGATAACGACGATAATAATAAAAATGTCAATTTCGTTAGAAATGCTATTTTTAATACATTTCACTTATTTTAATAACTTACGTATTTTCTATAAGAATATTCCTATTTTAAGCAAGTTTCTAAAATTAGTAAGTTTCTATTTATAGAAAGTTTCCCTTTTAATATAAAATGTTTATTTCTTTTATCTTCATATTATTCATAATGATTATATCTCTTGTTTATATCGATAATGGCTTGTTTTGGAGTTATGGAATATGGACCAGTGTGAGGTTTAGAGTAATATATTCTGGGGTTTACGTTTTTGCCATCAACTATAAGGCTGATGTGTCTTTATGGGGCACATTGGTTGTTGAACCGAGCATATATGGTGTTCGGGAGTGTGTGTACATTTTGACCTTAAACTCGTGCCTCGCAGTGTAAGACGCCGTCGGGTTGAACTGAGTATTTATGGTGCTCGGGAGGGGTTTGCATATTATCTTAAACTAGGGCCACGCATTTATAAGTCGCCGTCCTATCATGGTTGAGTAGCCTAGTTAGAGACCGAAGTTTGATTTGTTTGAACTAAGTTCTCGAAGCTAGTTTTTAGTATTCTCCTAGTGAAAGTCTAGCCTGCATCACTAATCCTATCCATATCGCCGTTTTGAATATTTTTATTATTATCGATACATTTTGGTTTGCAGGTTGGCAAATATTTCAAGTTTTCTTCTGAAAACTTGTTCTGATTTTATTGTTCCAATATTTTAAGTTTTCTCTGAAAGCTTATTTTCATTATATCACTTAATGTTTTCCATTTTAATTATTTTGATATAGTAATACTATTATTTTTCCTTATGGTATAATATGGCTGGGAGAACGTCCGAGTTACTCCCCACTGACGTGGCTGTTATGTTTATAACATGACAGGTATTTTCTGCTGGGTTTTGGGTGTGAGCTAGCGAGTAGCGTGGATACTACTCTTTCTCTATTCATGTTTATTTATGGATTTGTATAAACCCGTTTGGAAGTTTTACTTTTAGCCCTTTTGTAAAAAGAGGCCTATGTATTGACTTACTATTTCTTTTAATAAGATATAGTTTGTCAGTGTGTTTTAATCCCAATTCTACAGTGTTTCCGCCACTGTATTGCATTAGATTTTCTTGGGGATTACAGTTGGTATCAGAGCATTGTTGCTCCCGACGCTTACACCTGATTCTAGGAAAAATACTCATAAATGATTTGAACATTTAAGAAATATTAGTGAGAGATGGGTAGAAACCAAAATAAAGACTTAACTGTTAGGATTATTTGTTCTTGTAACTCAATGACTAGCATTGAATATTTGTTTCTTTTGTCTGGAAGAAGATGAATGAACAAGATGTTGATATTATACTGCTCCAGATCGGGACAAGACCTGCTTAGAACTCTCAACGCCTGTTGACTCAAGTGGGCAACTTGGCGCTCCAAGAAAGATGTCGATGGTGACTTTTCAGCTCCGGTTCAGTTTGCTTAAGCTACAGGTTAGATGATCAAGTGTAGATTCCTGTTCCATGATGTTGCAGTAGATCCAGATTGAGTGACCCAAGACTTGCGTTCTCGTTTCTCTGCAAGAAGATGAAGTAATCCTTTTGTTTCCCTCGTGAACCTTAGAGGTTCAAACTTTCCCTTCTCGTTTTAGATCCTTATCATCTAGAATAATTGATTCTTTTCTTCCTGCTTCTACCTTTTCCAATTCTTCTCTTTTATATTCTCATCTTTCTTTCGCTCGGTGAATCCTTATTCTATTCTCCTACTTTACCATCTTTCCTCTTGAGATTCTTGATTTAACCGAATTCCGTCTCAGTGAATCCCGTGAAAAGTTATAGATGTTTGAGGTTTAGTAAACCCTTGTTACCTATGGTTTGAGGATTGAGAGTTGTATCATATTTCTTAAGCAAGAAAAAAAAATCTTGAGGATTGATTTGAGTGGCAAATTGTTGATTGATGGAACTAGGATAATACTTTAGACATTGAACCTTGGGTTATAGGTTACTTTGACTATTTTGGAGTACTTAGAGTTGAATATATTTTGGAGTAGTGAGAGTGTCATATTGAACGGATACCTAGTGCCTAACCTAGAGCCGAACTAAGTGTAACTGATAGTATTACTTTGGGAAGTCTTACCTAACGCTTATTTGATGGATGCAACGTGAATATTTGGGATTATAAAGTATTATTTAAAGTGCTAGCCTGAGTATTGTGGCACCATTGAAGGTTTTCATTAATATCGTTGTAAATTTTGGTTGACATAGATTACCCGTGTTTCTTAAGGATTAGTTCGTCGATCATTGTGTAAGGTTGTAACCTACGAACTTTGGAGATGAGTTATCTGAACTTAGATGAATTATTCTTAACCTTATAGAAGAGAAATATCTTGAACGATCATAGTTTGAACTTATATTGTGTTATTTTGAGAAATACTATAATACAGATTATGATATTGGGGCTGTTATAACCTTAGACCAACGAGATTGTGGCTTCGTTGAGTTAATTAAAAAAAATTGTGGATTTGATGGTATGATATGAAATTTGATGGGATTCTCGGAAACTTTAGTCGAATGACGTGTTTGAAGATGTGAGTGTTTGCGCCATTACCTATAGGTTTGAGCGTGTTTGAGGATTTGTTATACTTTCCCCAACTTCTGTACTTGTGGCATTATAACATGTTGGAAATCATTTTCGAGGACTTCGTAACCGAGTATTGTTAATTGGTGGACCGTGTTTAGTGTTCCTTACTCGAGAAATTTGGAGTATACCTCGAGTTCAAACCTTATGAGCTTTGGGATTTAGGAGCCTTATCGATCGCGAGTTTGGGTGTGTTGTGATGGCCGTTGAGAATTTAATTGATGAGATTGGATTGTAAAACAATTGTGGATTAGTATCGTGTCGCTTGACGATTGGATAGCCACGTAAGACATTTTGGGGATTGTGACCGAGTAGTACCACCTAGTGCCTAAATTTTGGACTTAACGTTATTCGATGGAAATTAGGAACCCGTATTGTGGGAGTCGTACCGGAAATCTCGAGATGGTTAACTTCTTCTGTATATCCTTGAGAGCTCCGTTTGGCTCTCAATTTTGTTCCTCCCCCTAAGCTTTTCTTAAATCCTGCTACTTCTTCTTCCGCCAATCCCTTTGACTTCTTTATCGGGTTTGAAAATTTCTATTTCGACTTGTAGTTGACTCTGACTCTTTTTATCCGTTTATCATTTCGCCGAACTTATGTTATGAAAAGTTTGACTAATCTACAAATTTTGATGTTCATGTAAGTTTAACATTTTGAGTTATAAATTTCAAAACTTTGTATTTCGTTTTTGTTTTATTTTGGTCATGTTTCTGAAGGGTCTTAATAATTTATTTTAAAGAATTTCGAAATTGTTTCAAATTTCTATGTTCGAACGTTTGAATTTTACGAAAACTTTCATAATCACTAAAATTTTAATCTCTGTAAGATTATTATGTAAAACGATTTAATATTTTCGAAAAACTTCGTACATCTAAATTTTGTTTTATTGTCGTTAGACTTTAGTTTTTGAAAATGTTTGACGACTGGTTCGATTTTTTTTCACTAACTACAAAACTTGATTTCTCGAAATTTTTGTTTAGTCTTAAAACAAAATCTTGTCAAATATCTTATCCAAAACGTTTTACTGCTGCTTTGAAAATATTTAGGTACTTTCACCTCGAGTTCGTTTACAAATATTATTCATTGTCATTATTTTATCAAATAATCTTTAACTTGTTATTAATTTAAATGATTTTAAACCTTGGGAACCGAGCCCAAATTATCTTGAAATAAATTTTGTCTTCGATTTTGATTTCCTATCCCGTTTGAAATTGTAAAAAAAATAATTTAAAACCGGGATTGTGATGCGAGTTAAGCATTCTCCTTTGTTCAAATGATATAACCTTATTTTCCACTCTATTACTATGTTTTTGATAGTTTCGAGGACGAAACTTATTTTTAGTGGGGAAGATTGTAACACCCCTGATTTTTATAAATTTAAATTGGATTAAAATTTTGTTCGTATTTTTATTTTTACGATTTAACTCGTAATTCTTAAAATTTTTATAAAACGAATTTATTGTTTAATCATTGAAACTCTTAAAATTCTATTTGTCTCGGAAACTCTTTTATATTTAAACCATATTTTTATTTCTATTTTGAATCATTTTATACATTTAATGCAATTCTTATCGAAAGTCTATTGGACGATTTAAATTCTAAATTCTTTTTATTTATTTCTATTTCGACTGGAAGTACATTTATATTAAGTTTCGTCAAAACATTTATTACTTTTCCTCGAGAAATCAATTTAATTCACTTTGTCGAAATTTCATTATTTATCGGGAAATACTATTTCATCGTCTAATTATTGATTTCTATAAATTTTGTTTCCGTCTCGAATAATTACTTATATCGCGAGAAACGTTTCTCATTTTATTAGTCGGCCAATTTTTTTTTTATTGAGTCGATTTTAATTCAATTTGTGGGTTAGTCAACTTATCGTTACGGAATTTGTCTCCGAACCGATTCATTTAATCGATCCGTATTGTTTTTAACCCCTTGTTAACCCACTTAATTCTTTTCCCATTCCTTTTCTTTTTCCCACTTTTAACGTACACCCCTTTGCCTTCATTTGCATCTACCGCTTCTTTCACTTTCACCCTTGTCAGCTCTTCTTCCCCCTTACACGTTATTTTGTTCCCACCGTTTCATTCCCCATTCATTTCATTCTTCCCCCTTCATCTGCTGTCATCGCCATCTTCAATCTTCACTTTACACCTTCGCTTTTCCCTCACTGCAACACCATCATCTCCGATCGGCAACTGTTCGTCGTCGTGCTCGCGTTTGTCCCTTGTTCTGTTCTTGTTGCGTTTGATTTCCCGAATTCGTGAGGGTAATACCTTTCCCCTTCTGTCTATGTCGTTCGATTTCAGTCTTGTTGTTGCCTCTTTGTCGCTTCTTTCTCCCTTTGCTGCTGTACGTTCTTAGTTAGTTCCTCTGTTTCGTCCTGTTCGTTGCTATTGTTAGTTTCGCACTACTGGTACTACTGCTGTCTGCGTGTGGTTGCTTTAATATGTATTATTGATGTCTGTTCATTCTCCTCTTCTTATTCTTCTTTTTCTTCCTCCTCTTTTCGTTGATGTTACGGTTGTTGCTGCTCTTTGATCTTCTAACTTCTGCTGCATTGGTTCTGTACGTGCTGATCGAATTCGATCGACTTTGCGTACTGCTACCCTTATGGTTTTCTTCTCCGCTCTTTTAACTTTTCTTTCCGTCTGTTTCTGCTCGTGGTTCTGGTCTGCAGCCTATTGTCATCTGTCTTTGCATCTTCTTTTGTTGTTGTTGTTGTTGTATGCGACTCAGTTGTCGGTTTTGTTTCTCGGTCTGTCTTCTTCCTCTTCGCTGCTGGTCTGCTGCTACTGTTAAAAGTTTCAGTATCTATTCACTTAAAAACATCATGCAGCCAATAATTAGAAACTTCGAATTTCATAAAAGATAATGCTGATAACGGAGAAAGATTAGACTATTTGTTAGCATTTCTTCTTCGTCCTTGTTGCTATTCGATCTACTCCATTTTCGTGTAGTCGATCTATGATTCTCGCTCTTCTTCCTCCCCTGTTCGTATAATCTTCTTCTGTCCGATATTTGTTGTTGCGTGTTGCTCCTGCTGCGTTTATCTTCTTTAGTCCGTTTATTCTTCTTCTTTTCGATCATTCCTTTCCGATTTCTTTATTCTGTTTCTTTATGTCTTGAATTTCTTTGTGGAGCGTACTTGGAAGGCTACCGATTCCCGACACGAAGGTTAAGGCGTGTTATTGAAGATTTGGAGCTCGGACTATGCTAGTTGACAAGTACGAGATCGATTCGAATTTTTTTTAAGGTAACTTTAGGACGTTACTCGATTTTATATCGTATGTTTGAGTAGTAGTATGTAGTAAATATTTTAACTTCGGTTTTCTAATTTTAGCTATTTATTATTTGCTAAAAATATTATCTTATAAATCGTGTGCTTTATAAATATTTTACGACTTTCGATATCATTTTATAAATCGTTAGTAATTTTATAAATTATGATCGTTATAATATTTTGTTGGTTATCGAGACACTAGTAACTAAATAATATCGATTTCATATTTTTGTCATATTTCGTTTATTTATAATTTCAACTCAAAATCGTATTTTTATATTATAATCGAGGTTTGTATACTTGTTTAATAAAATTAATTTTCGTTTTACGATTTATACTAATAAAAGAGAAAATAGTCGATTTAGTTTTAAATATATTTTTCGTCAATACTATTTTCACTAATAATTTCCGATTGACTATTTTTTTATTATTAAAATCCGTATTATTTATTAATAAAATCTATCTGCTAAAAATAATTTGAAATCTTCGTAAATCTCATTTCATTTATAAATCTCATTGATTTAATTAATTTTGATATCGTTTTTTTTAAAACGTCTCTTTTCTAAAAATTATAGTTTTAACTCGATTCTCTAATCCTTTATAAAGTACTATACTTTGACTTTTTATATTTCATTTATATTTTGAGTAACGAATTTAGAAATTTATTAAAGTTATAATAACGACGATAATAATAAAATTGTCAATTTCGTTAGAAATGCTATTTTTAATACATTTCACTTATTTTAATAACTTACGTATTTTCTATAAGAATATTCCTATTTTAAGCAAGTTTCTAAAATTAGTAAGTTTCGATTTATAGAAAGTTTCCCTTTTAATATAAAATGTTTATTTCTTTTATCTTCATATTATTCATAATGATTATATCTCTTGTTTATATCGATAATGGCTTGTTTTGGAGTTATGGAATATGGACCAGTGTGAGGTTTAGAGTAATATATTCTGGGGTTTACGTTTTTGCCATCAACTATAAGGCTAATGTGTCTTTATGGGGCACATTGGTTGTTGAACCGAGCATATATGGTGTTCGGGAGTGTGTGTACATTTTGACCTTAAACTCGTGCCTCGCAGTGTAAGACGCCGTCGGGTTGAACTGAGTATTTATGGTGCTCGGGAGGGGTGTGCATATTATCTTAAACTAGGGCCACGCATTTATAAGTCGCCGTCCTATTATGGTTGAGTAGCCTAGTTAGAGACCGAAGTTTGATTTGTTTGAACTAAGTTCTCGAAGCTAGTTTTTAGTATTCTCCTAGTGAAAGTCTAGCCTGCATCACTAATCCTATCCATAACGCCGTTTTGAATATTTTTATTATTATCGATACATTTTGGTTTGCAGGTTGGCAAATATTTCAAGTTTTCTTCTGAAAACTTGTTATGATTTTATTGTTCCAATATTTTAAGTTTTCTCCGAAAGCTTATTTTCATTATATCACTTAATGTTTTCCATTTTAATTATTTTGATATAGTAATACTATTATTTTTCCTTATGGTATATATATGGCTGGGAGAACGTCCGAGTTTCTCCACACTGACGTGGCTGTTATGTTTATAACATGACAGGTATTTGCTGCTGGGTTTTGGGTGTGAGCTAGCGAATAGCGTGGATCCTACTCTTTCTCTATTCATGTTTATTTATGGATTTGTATAAACCCGTTTGGAAGTTTTACTTTTAGCCCTTTTGTAAAAAGAGGCCTTTGTATTCACTTACCATTTCTTTTAATAAGATATAGTTTGTCAGTGTGTTTTAATCCCAACTCTACAGTGTTTCCGCCACTGTATTGCATTAGATTTTCTAGGGGATTACAGTTTTCGCTTCTTTTAGTTTGCTAGTTTGTTTGATCATTAGTTATTCCATTTTAGCATTGTTTTAGCCTAGTTCATTGTTATCCTAGTCTCACCTCTTCCACCACCATAGTTTACCAATTATTGCTTCCTTTGTGTTTGTTTGGTGATTTAGTCTCGTTTTTAGGCCGACCTAGTATAGAATTTATCATACCGTCTCCGTGGATATCGACCCTACTTGCCCTAGCTACCCACTAGGAATAGTCGGTTAAATATTGATCGGCGGGACCCACGGCAAATCCCACCATCAATTTGGCGCCGTTGCCGGGGACGGTGCATTGTTTAGATTTAGTTTGCTTATAGCTAGACTTAGTTACCCTTCTTTGTGCTCTTCTATCACCTCTTGTGCATATTTTGTAGTTTTGTCTTGTTTTCTTAGCTTTCTTTTCTCTTTGTCTTTTGATTGTACTTGTTTATTGTCGTTACCTAGTGCCCGAAAAGTACTAGGTGTTCTCACGTTTGCTCAAGTGTGTAGTGTATGCCTGGGGGGAGAGGCGAATTCTTTCTCTTCAATCCAGAGCCGGAAAGACTCTTTAGAGCCTTTCGCCAACGGACGATTGGCCGGGTTAGAATCTCTCAACCAAGTACTAGCAATACGATTGAAGAGCAAGCTCAAGGATCCGACTTTAACGAGTCACCTCGAGAGACGGCCGAAGGGATCTTCATAAACCCCTTTGGTTCATCTATCCATTCTTCTTCACCTAGTTCCCCGTCTAGTTCTACATCAAAACTGTCTACACCATCTTCTCCCGCATATCCAATTATGCCGAAGTTTTCATCTCACTCCACATTTACGGAAGATGTCTTGCTGGGACCGAATACTCTACCGGCCACTTATGCCGGAAATTTTGTGGCCAAGGCTCAATTCATCCAACTTGTGGAGAGAAATCAATTTAGTGGTTTGCCCACCGAAGACCCGCACCAACACATGGAGACTTTCTCCGATTATTCTGACGCTATTTCTCAACCCAGGGTTACTCAAGATCAAATCCGTTGGGTATTATTTCCATTCTCATTACTCGGAAAAGCGAAGCAATGGATCAAGAGTCTCGATAGGGCAACCATGGGCATCGATACTTGGAAGAAACTTGCATTGGCGTTCTACCAAAAGTTCTACCCTCCGGAGAAGACTAATTTGCTAAGGGCCTCCATCACCGGTTTCCAACAACGGGATGAGGAAACCCTTTATGAAGCTTGGGAGAGGTTTAAATCTTTGGTTAGATCGTGCCCCCACCATGGACTTGCACAATGGTTCTTAGTCCAACAATTTTGGAACGGTCTTTATGAGGACTCAAGAGCTATTCTTAATATGGGCTCCAATGGTAGGTTCACCGAGGTCGATGATGACCAAACATGGCCAAGGATCGAGGAGATGGCGGTTCATAATTCTCAGTACTCAAGGCCTAGGAAGGCAAATCGAGGAGGTAGGCACGAGGTTGATGCTATTACTCAATTAAGGATTGACCTTGGAGCTCAATTGAAGACCCACATGGAGAATATTGACAAGAAGCTCCAAGGCCACCTCAATCAAGTTCAAAGCATTAGTTCCTCCAACCAACACTCGATTTAAGAAGTGAATGCTTTGGGATTTGCACCTCCTTTGCCTTATTATGGGATGTGTGATACTTGTGGAATCGTTGGTCACGATCCTATGCATTGTCAAGGAAGTGTTGAGCAAGTGAACGCCTTTCAAGCGTTCAAGCAAGGTGCCTCCTATTGTAATCAATACCAAGCTTCCAATCAAGTCCCTCAACAACAAGCTCTACAACTTCGTCCCTATGTTCCACCTCCCGTAAGGGACAACAACCAAGGTTACCAAGGTTATCAAGGCAACTCAAAGCCCTTCAACAATTTCAAGCAAAATAACCAAGGTACCTTCCACAACAACAATCAAGGGTTCCAACAAGGGAACTTCAATCAAGGTGGTTTCCAAGGAAATCAAAACTTCCAAAGACAACAAAACCAAAACCAAGGGAATCAACAACAACAAGCAACTCAAAGTCAACAACAACAAAGCAAGCCTAGGAGTCGATCTCCTACTCATGACTATGGCATTCCTCTAGCCATCACCGATACTCCGCATAATCCACAATCTCCACCTCGAGATTTCAACATTCAAAAATCTATGACGGATATGCATAAAAACCAAATGGAGATGGCAAGAAACCAACAAGAGTTCTATGCTTTTATTCAAAGGGATAACATGGCGAGAGATGCTCATACGAAGATGCTTGAGACCCAAATATCTCAACTTGCATCGGGAAGCTCCTCAAGGCAAAAGGGGCAATTACCTCCTCAAGGTGAAACACCAAAATTGGAGCATGTAAATGCTATTACCACAAGGAGAAGTACATCTTATGACTCCCCTTCATTCCCTAGTGAGCAAGAACCAATGCGAGAACACATGCAAGAAGATGCATCTCCGATTCGAGAAAACTCAAGCATGGAAGATCCAATGGAGGAGCAAGTCTTATGGGAGATTGAGAAACCCCAAGAAGACAAGCTTCCCCCACCTCAAGAAAAAGACAAGGGTAAAAGGAAAGTGTCGTTTGAAGAGTCCACCCCTATTGAGCAAAGCAAGGTTCAAATCAAGTTGCCTTTCCCAACAAGGCAAATGAAGACTAAGGTGGATGTCCAATTTGACAAATTCCTAGACATTGTGAAGAAATTGGATGTTAATGTCCCATTCACCGAGTTACTTACCCAAATCCCAGCATATGGAAGATTCATGCGAGAAGTCCTAGTTAGGAAGAGATCCATCGACAAGGAAGAGACTATTGCGTTCACAAGGGTGGTGAGCGAGTTTATTCAAGGTTCCACGCTTCCAAAGTTGAAAGATCCGGGTAGTTTCTCGATCCCATGCACCATAGGCAATTACAAGATCAAGAGAGCGCTATGTGATTTGGGTGCGAGTGTGAGCATCATTCCTTATTCCATTTTTTGCCGACTCGGGATGAAGGAGCTAAAGCGCACTTCCGTTACACTCCAAATGGCCGATAGTTCATTCAACCGACCATTGGGGATGCTAGAGAACGTGCCGGTGAGAATCGGGAAGTTCTTCATTCCGGTCGACTTCATTGTGCTTGACATGCCGGAGAATGCTATCACTCCCATTATCCTTGAGCGCCCATTTCTACACACCGCCGGTGCTATGATTGATGTGAAGAACGGTAGGATCACATTCGAGTTAGGCAAAGAAAAGATCGTGTTTGACCTCCAAGGAAACACTTCGCCCACTAACGATGAGTCATGCAATATGATCCACGACACGGAAGACATCGATCTAGGGGTTGAGTTGGGACAAAGCTTGAAGAACAATTCATATGAGCTTGAGGATAATGACTCCGAGATTGGGGAAGATGAGTGCCCATATCATGGGTTTAATGACAAGTTGAAAGGCAAGAGCAAGATGAGCCTCCCTTGGGGCCGCATGAGGACAAGTGGACGTTTGGGTATATCCCAAAGGATCAAAAGTATAAGTTCAATCCATTGAACTTACAAGATCGGGATGCCCCGGGAACGTCGAGACAAGGTCATGGGGAGCCTTGGTATTTGGATGCTTATATTACTAGCTTGATTGAAGACTTTGCTAGGGCCTTCGACTTGTTTCTTCGTGCCCTCGATGGAGATGGAATAGCTTATAGTGTTGTTGAAAAAGATCGAAGAGTGCACCATCCTTGGTTTGACGGAGTTCCACAAGAACCGTCTCTTTGTATATATATCTCTTTCTCTTGTAGTCCCTTTTAGTTCTTGTGAAATTCTTGTGATTTGGTATTTTGATGAGCGATGTGAGGGAGGGAATTTGATGTTGTATTTGAGTTTATTGTGATAGGTGTGAAGTGAAAGTGTCTCCTAGAAAGGAAGGATTAATGTTAGAGCTTGGATTGTGTGAAGGAGAGTCGATTTTTGAAGCTTGGAACGAGCTTTTGGGGCTATAAAGGGTTAGAGGACTCTTCCCGACCGAGAAGGGATCATCCCGACCGGGAAGGATGAGGCATCCCGACCGGGAAGGGTGTCATCCCGTCCGGGATGAGTGTGACAAAAGTTGGGTCTACTGATGTGTCATCTTGACCGGGACGAAGGCTTCCCGACCGGGAGGAGCAGGTCATCCCGACCGGGACCATCCATCCCGACCGGAACGGACCCCCTGTTCCTCCTTTGGCATTTTCTTCATCGTTTGAGCCCACCCTACCACTTTATACCCCCTCCCAACCTCCCTACATGTCCTTACTCTCCTTATATGACCCCTACACCTCACATACACATTTTCACCTCACTTTCTCTTCACTTTACACCGACTTTCACATCAAAACCCACCTCATTATACCTTTGTGCTCCAACCATGGATCCGTATCGCGATTGGAGAGGAATAACAATGACGACGACTAGCTACATGCCGATATTGACTTATGAGACGATGGAGCGAGTGAGTTGCTAACCGCATGGTACGGCAACTATCCTTTCTTTTCCGTCTTTTATAGCTTGTCTTCTTTTGTTAGTTCCCCTTCTCCTTATACACTTTTGTGTCATGGTGGCCCTCGGGGCCTTGGTATTTGTTGCTCCCGACTCTCGATGACGTGACTACATCGAGAGTCATTTCAAAATCCAAATTTACAAGATTTACACCCTTTTGTAGAAATTAGTCGGATTTGGGCGGAATCCGGGCTAGGTGACTTGATTACACCTAGTCCTCCCCTCCCATTCCCTTTTATTTCTTTCTTTTTATTTCTTCCCCCATCCATATCTTTTCTTGTCTCGGCCCATGGTGACTTGACTACACCCCGGCCGGACACATTCTACCATTTTCTCCACTTTTCTTTTTGATTTTTAGCTTTATTTTCGTAGTTTCTTTTCTTTTGTGCCTCCATACACTACGGTCGAGTATGAGGACATTGCTCGGCTTAAGTGTGGGGGAGCGATATTCTATCATAGTTAGTTTAATTTTCGTAGTTTTTCAAAAATTCTTTAAAAACCCTAAAAATTTGAAAATTTTCTTAAAAAATCAAAAAGATTTTCTTTTGTGTGTTTTCCTTTTTATGTCATTGTATCGTATATATGTTTTGTTGTCCGTGTTTTGCCTCCCTTTTTCCTCTTAGGTCGCCCAATCGCCGCTAACTTTGGAAGGCTTTCAAGACATCCGGTAACGCCTTTTATCCCTTTTTCCTCTTTACCTCTTGTGATGGTCGGAGGAGATTTGTGATGATGTGTGCTCGGGAGGAGCTTTGTAATGTTTGGTGTTGGTTGGTTGCTTATTTGGAAGTTAGGGGTGGTGTTTGTTCCCTTTGTTTGTTTGTTTTGTTTTGTTTTTGTTTTGTGGCCTTTTGTCTCTTTTTCTTTCATTTTCGTCGCGTCTTCATTTTGTGTTGTGTTAGTTGTGTCTTGTGTGTTTAAAAAGGTTTTCGAAAATCCGGTTTAGAGGCTAGTGTGCGAGTGTTTACTTTCCCTTCATAGTGGTCTAAATCGTGTCTTGGACTTTAGTCTAGTAGAATGACCCTAAATCAATGATTTCGTTGTTCCTTTACCTTGAGTCCACCTAGCTTAATAGGGATTTACTACGGGATTTGCATTTTGACCAATATGACCACCCACGGTGTGAAAAGGCCTTGGTTGCCGAGTCTCGTCCCTTAGGTGACCATGTTTGAAATTTGCTCGATTAGTCCAAGTTTCTCCCCTTTTTGTGGGTTTGAAGGGAAGGGCCCGTCCCGACTTACCCATTCACCTACCTCCTACACATATCCACCAAATAAGATTGCAATTTGTTGAAGTCTCTCTTTCTTAATTACCAAGAAATGCCTATCAATCAAATCAAACCAAAAGGGCAAGGAAAAGAAAAAAAAAAAGAAAGAAAGAAAAGATTAAAGAAAAAGAAAAGGAACAAAAAGAAAGCCAAAAAGAAAATAGAAAAGAAGAAAAAGAAATGGCATGGCAACACACAAAGCAAAAATGCAAAAGAAAAGAGAAAATGCCAAAAGAAAATCGTCTCACAAAAAGATCCTAACCCCACAAAAATAAGCCTTTTTCCGACTTTTGCCGTGAAGAGCCTACCAAAGGACCGAGTCCCTAGGAAGGATGATAGCGGCAAAGGTCGGTCTTCCCTCACTTTGCAATTATTTCCACCTTTTTACTTGGACTAGTTACGCGGTTTCGGACATAGGACGACCCTCTTGGCTCATTGCTAAAGGGGCGGGGTCTCACTTACCTACAATGTCGACTAACACCGTGGTTCATCCGTTTTCCATCCCGCCGATCGTCCCGTAGTACGTCCTTAGAAAGTTAGGAGGAACCTAGGTAAGTTACCAACGTTTTTATTGCTTTGTCGTCATACTATTAGGGTTTTATCCATTTCGGTTTGTATTGCTAGCTTGGGAACGTTGTCACTTGCCACGAGTCCTAAACCGGTGCTTCTTTCACCGCTTTTTAGAGGGAAGCGGTATTTGTTTCTTTTTGGGTGCAACCTTTTGTGTGTTTGTTTGTTTTTGTGTTTTTGTGTCCGGTTGCATCCACGGTTTTGTCGCAAGACCTCACTTGCCTTGCGGAGAGAACTTATCCTCTAGGTGTTCTCGCGTGAGTTGAAAGGGCGTAGGGTGCGCTAATACCCGCTCGGCTAGTTTAATAGTTAGTTTGTGCTTACTCGATGGCGAGTAAGGGTTAAGTGTGGGGGAGTTGATAAGTGTAGTTTGTAGTGCCTAATTTGCTGTGTTTTGGTCCCTTTTCCTTGCGGAATCGCTCCTTGGGAGCGGTTCATGGGCTAATTATACTTCCTCTAGCTCGTTTCAGGTTCCCGAGACCATTCATGAAGAGTTTGAGCGATTCCAACTCAATACATACACTTTTTGGAGCCAACGAAGCGGAGGAACGATCACTCGATGCCTTGGATCGACCCCGAGACCTTTGGACCCGATCCCGAGCCCCTTAGACTCG
Organism: Agrostemma githago; assembly: GCA_958450325.1. NCBI lineage: Eukaryota > Viridiplantae > Streptophyta > Magnoliopsida > Caryophyllales > Caryophyllaceae > Agrostemma > Agrostemma githago. Next base: position 34,545,330 of record OY288247.1, read on the forward strand.
ATCCCGAGACCCGAGAGTCGATGAGAAGTCCATGTGAAGCAAGGAGGAACCTTAAAGATCATATTGGAGGCCTACAAGACTCATCCCCGACGGGAAGGAACTCATCCCGTCCGGGATGAGGTGCGCATTTAGCATTGCTACTGTTTTGGACCCGTCCCAGTCGGGACCAACCCGTCCCGGTCGGGATCAGACCGTCCCGGTTGGGACCGAACCGTCCCGGGCGGGATGAACAAGTTGAAGCCGCGTGACTCTTTTCTTCCTCCTTCATTCTTGTAACCCTATAAATAATCCTCCCTTGTAATGTTTAAGGACCATACTTTACCGTAGATTATTTTAGGCCTCTCTTAAGCATTCAAAACCGTAATTAACCTCTTTTAATCTCTAGTTAATCTTTAGTTAATCTTAGTTTAATCTAGTTTAGATAATCTTGTATTAAGTGGGTTCTTGAAGATTTCTCCAAGCTTGACATCCTTGGAGTGGATTTGGGTTCTTATTTATACAAGATTGCATCTTTTTCTTCCTCTTGTTGTTGGTATAATTTCTTATTCCTTGTTCTTTGTTTATCTACTCAAGTTGGAATCTTTACTTAGTGTTTATAGTTATTGTTCTTGTTCTTGATAATGGATGTTTGGTTTTTCATGCTGTTTCCTCTTATTATTGTTAGTTTGTTCTTGATAATGAGTGAGTAGTCTCCTTGTGGGGTTAGTAGGGGGATTAAGGGTATATTATGGATGATTAGGGTTTGATTAGGGGTAAAGGTAACTCTTTTGTTGTTAGTCACATAATGGGCACTCTATGTGTTTGTTGATTTTCTTGTGTGAGTAGTAGTGGCCAATGCTCCCCATACTTGTGCTCATCTTCTCATTGTTTGTCTATTTTGTGGTTGTGTTGAGGTTAGTCTTAGACGCGAGAGTGCGAACTTACCTCGGCGTTGGTCTACGTAGCGAGAGCCCGGACCGACTCTAGCAACTAGGAGACACCTACACCCATGATCACCACAATTACCCTACTACACTTATGAACCCGACCTACCCCACTTCCTTTCATATTTGTTTTCATCCTCTTAGTAGCCATCGTTTCTTTTAGTTCGCTAGTTTGGTTGATCATTAGTTATTCCATTTTAGCATTGTTTTAGCCTAGTTCATTGTTATCCTAGTCTTACCTCTTCCACCACCATAATTTACCAATTATTGCTTCCTTTGTGTTTGTTTGGTGATTTAGTCTCGTTTTTAGGCCGACCTAGTCTAGACTTTATCATACCGTCTCCGTGGATGTCAACCCTACTTGCCCTAGCTACCCACTAGGAATAGTCGATTAAATATTGATCGGCGGGACCCACGGCAAATCCCACCATCAGAAACCATTCAAGTCAACTTTGATCCTTAGCCGGCTCAAAGCTGAGTGACACGGGACCTAAAGATAAAAAATTGTACCCATAAGCACTCCATGCCTAGAATGACGCTCATTGCCAATGGTTTCGGACATCCAACCGAAAACCATCCATTCTGAGTAAGGGGTGAGGGTACGTATTGGGAAGCAAACGTCCGCTAGACATCGACACCCAATCCCGCCCGCACATAGCGGCCTCTACTAATCAATCAGTGGGCTGATAACTTTGTTCCTTTGTTGTGGCGGAAATACTGTAACTTCTGTTATTTTAACCCTATATCTTTCTTATGTCGGTTGTTTAAGGACAAGTAAGCTTTGTCGTCGAAGTAGTTGTATTTACATTCTTTGCATGCGATTTTACGTGACAAGCCGGCCATGAAAAGATGCACATAGGAGAGTAGAGGGTACCAATAATATACGTATTAGCAAATCAGTTTTAACGTGATAATACGGATATTAGTCATTCTCGTGGTACACCTTACCTGGTATTCTGCTTAAGATGCGTCTGCTCGATATTAATAGAGATGCATCAAACCGTATAAGGTGAGCACCGAGACTAATACGGAACCCGACCATCGTTTGTTCAGTTTTAGCTTGTTTACATTTTGAATCTCGTGTTAGGTGATTTAGCATGCAATTATAAGGCCATAAAAGCCATAAACCATACGAAAGCTGTAAATGCGAATGTAACTAAATCACATAATGAGGAGTTGCGCTCTCAGAATATACGCTAAACGGGACACAATGCATAGATAGTTGAGAACCTATTTAGGGTGTTTTAGTGTTTATTATTGAAGTTGGGACGTTACTATGTTTATAACGTGCCACGGACCTAGCATCCATGTTTGACATTATCGTAGTGCATAATAGAAAGTACAGAAATGTAAAGTTTTGTTTAGATAACAACCTAGTGACGATTCGACTTCGAGGGCGGATCCTCCTATCTTGTCTTGTGGTGATTTCGGCAGAGTTCCGTTACTACGGCTGGTTCTGCGGTTAATCCGGCAGAGCTTCCGCTACTAGACTTGGGGTAGCTAGTCGAACACGGGCACCTCGGGATCGAATGGAGTGCTTGAAGGTGAGGAGTAGCATCGATTTCGCTTATCGAGACTACGATCGAGTGGATCGTTGGCTTGGGTGTCGGAGTGCGAGCCCAACCTAGAAACTCGTTAAGAGTTAGAGGGAGAAGAGAAGTAGAAGTGGTGTGTCGAATGAATGAGGTGAGGGGGGGTATATATAGGTGCTCGCGCGGTTCACATCATCAAGATAGACGCCTGAATCAAGGCGTACCAGAACTCAGGCACCTGAGGTCGTGCGCACAAGGTGTAAGACGCTCGGGGTGAAGCGCCTGGGACTTTGAAGATACGATTTCGAAACTTTCCAAAACCGAGAAGATGCGTATAATATTATGTCTTTGAGGTTAAGTGTTCCCTTTTACCCTAGTGCATCGTTGCACCGAGTGGGCTTCGGGTGTGCATCCCGAGGTTCGCTTGGCCCGATGCGTTGACTCGGGTTTGACTTTGTGTATTTCGGGACCGGTACGGAGTCACGGTATCGAAATTGACTCTAATTAGTGTCGACGCGACCGTAATGACACGACTAAGGCTGCCTTGATGTCAAATTAATCTTTCCGAGTAATTATTTGATCCGTTCTATAGAAAAACTAACTAAAACATCGTAATCTCGTGTCGTGTTGCAGTCTTATCGTCCTCGGGTGTTTGTCGGGTACTCCTGCAGCCACCAGGTCCAAATCTGGATGTCTACAGAACAACATAAATAATTCCCGCATCTAACATTTTCATGACTTTCTTCTTAATGACCTCTTGCATGTTCGGGTTTAGCTTACGTTGACCAAGGACACAAGGACGATGACCTTCCTCGAGGTTAATCCTATGCATACAGAAATTGGGACTAATACCTCTCAAGTCATCAACACTATACCCCAAAGCTTTTTTATTTTTCTTTAAAACAACTAACAACACAGAAAGTTGTTGCTCGGTTAAATCAACACTTACAATCACGGGGAAGCTCTCTGTATTGTCTAAGAAGGCATATTTTAGGTGAGATTGAAGTAGCTTACGTTCTGGGACGGTTATGTCAATGGCAAATGAGGTGTGTACGATATTGGTTATATTGACACTTTGCTCCTCGGTGAGCAATCTATCGTCCAAAGCGGCTTCCAAAGCATCAACTACAGTAGAGTCTATGGAATCATCACCTACACAAGCTTCTAAACAGATTAAAGCCTCTAAGGGATCCCGTATCAGGGATGCCTCCATAGAATCGCTAACTACCACATCAATGATATCAATCATGCAGCATGAGTCTTGTGTCATGGGGTTCTTATGTGTATTATCGAGACAGAAAATGATAATTTCTCCTCCTACCTCCAAGGTCAATTTACCATTCTTGACATTGATAACCACACCACCAGTGTGCAAAAATTTCCTCCGCAAGATTATAGGAATCTGGGTGTCCTCGGCCATGTCAAGGACAATAAAATCAATCGGGATAAAAAACTTCCCGACTCTAACGGGCACGTCCTCTTAAACTCCCATAGGGCATTTTATAGAACGGTCCGCCACCTGTAAAGTGACAATAGTGCACTTAAGAGGATCCATATCAAGCTTTTCATAAACAGAATAAGGCATAACACTTACACTAGCACCTAGATCACATAAAGCTTTGTCAATTGATAAGGTACCTAGAGTGCACGGAATTGAGAAACTATCGGAGTCCTTGAGCTTAGGTGGGGCTTTATTCTGGAGAAAGGCACTACACTCTGCAGTAAGAGCGACTGTTTCTACCTCAGAAATGCTTCTCTTCCGAGTTAAGATATCTTTCATGAATTTGGTATAAGACGAGACTTGCATAATGAGCTCATTGAATGGGATTGTAACCTGCAAATTCTTAACAACCTCCATGAACTTGCCAAATTGAGTAGTCTCCTTCCGATTTTTTAAACGACCCGGGAATGGTACTTGGATTATTGGGCTAGCCGGATTGGGAATGGGAATAGTAGATGGTGGAACTTGAGCATCACTCGGAGTTCCCACAATGACATTCTCCTCGATATCTTCCACTAAAACTTCTTCATTCTCGGTCGGTTTATCATTTTTAGGCATCGATGGACCCTAATAGTTTGTGCCACTACAAAGAGTGATCGCATTAGTTGCATCATGTTGTTGATCGCCTTGAGAAGGGAGCTTACCTTGTTGTCGCGTTGCTTGTGACGCGGCAAGGTGTCCGACTTGGTTCCCCAGATTTTTAGTGACATTATCCTTGGCTTGATCATTTTTTTGCATTTGAGTCATCATAGAATCTTGAGTCTTAGCCATCATCTGCAACATATTACGAAGCTCAGCCATTTCACTATAACTTGAGGAGGAATTATCTGGAGTTTGCATGAAGGATTGGCCAAAATTCTGTTGACTAGTACCGAAATTCTGATTAGAATTCCCGGAGTTCTGATTAGTGTTACCGAAATTCTGGTGGTGACCCAATTGAGGTCGCTGCTAGAAACTCCCTTTGTTTTGGAAATTTCTTTGGTTGATGAAATTTTGCTAATGCTGAAAATTCCCTTGGCTTTAGAAATTTTGTCGATTATGCAGGCCAACATAAGTTTATGGAATAGGCGGGTTCAACACATTGGTACCCCGGTAAGATAGTAAGGATGCATCATAGCCCGGTTGGTTCATGTAGGGATAATGCGGGCGCATGGAATGGAATGCATTTACTTCTTCTACGGAGCCCATATAATCTTGAGCTTGATGATCCGCGACACCACAACGAACAAATGAATATTCTTGCATTGCATGCACTTGATGCATGCCCCCTCCCCCTTGGGAATTTGATGCTTCAAAATAATCGAACCACTTAGCTAAAGCGGCTAATTGAATAGCCACGGCATTAGAAGACCCACTATCATTGGAGTTGGATCGTGTGTTACCGCGTGGGTTACCCCATCGGGAGTGTGGGATGCCATTTCTTCAATGGTTTGCCATATTTTATCGTCGTCCACATTACATTGGAACCGCCCATTGCATGTCGAATCAAGAGTACTTCAGTAATCATCATATAGCCCATTATAAAATTGGTTACAAAGGAACCAAGTCTCGAAACCATGGTGTGTGCACTCCTTCACAAGCTTCTTGAACCGCTCGCATGATTCATGGATATTTTCATTCAGAGTTTGATGAAAGTTGGTGATTTGACTTCAGAGCATGTTCGTCTTTTACGGTGGATAATGATGCTTGTAAAAGGCAAGGGCAAGAGAATTCCAATCGATGATCCCCTCGGTGACTCTATCAAGATCGATAATCCACTCTCTAACGGAATCCCATAATGAGAACATGAAGAGCATCTCCATAACTTGCTCTTGAGTGACTCCGGCAGAAAGTGGAATCGTAGAACAATAATCAGTAAAGATCCTCATATGCTTGTGTGGATCCTCTTTAGGATCACCTCCAAATTGATTCCTCCACCAAATTAATAAAGGCGGATCGAATCTCGAATGTGCCTTGGGTGGCAGTTGGGCGCTTGACCAATTTGGGAAGAGCAGTTTGCTCAGGTTTCGAGTGACTGGGTAACTTCGGCATGATGAGAACCGGTGGTATTTCGATGAAATCCGAGGATATAGATTGATCGAGCTGTGACTGGTTATCGTCTTCCGAAGGTTGATAAGCAGCAGTGAACTCGGAATGAATATCTTCCAAAGTGGCAATGTTGGGGGCTGTGGAAATCTCTCTCCAAAATTGTCTTCGCCTACGAAAAGTTTTCTCGGGTTCTGGATCAAATGGTGTAAGTTCCGAGGACCAAAAAGACCTAGGCATAATCAAGAACTAAGAGAAGAGAGTGAGATCGACCTCAAGGAACTTACGTTCCTAGAGACGAAAGGGAAGCAATAAAGAAACAAGCTAGAAAACAATAAAATACTAATTCCCCGGCAACGGCGCTAAATTTGATAAGGTCAAATCCGCACACCTAATCAAGATTATTCCTAGAACTACTAACAAGAAAGTTAGCGACAAATAGGGTATTGAATCCTTAGGGAGATAGTCGAACTGTTTAATAGCTATGACGATTCTAGATTGCTTTTAGTCGGTTGTTTGTTATAAAACTAAGACTAGAACACGATTAATCAAAAAAGATGAATTTAACAATAATAAAAAGTCTAGGGCTAAGGGTTCACAATGAGTATACGTTAAACGATAACAATAATAAACACGTAAACCTACTAGTCGGCTAAAATACGTTCTTTCGAACCGTACCAACTTAGGAAGGATCTAACGGGCTCTCACTATATATTAGACTCCCTACCGATTCGCGCGGTCTAATCCCAACTCGGCTCTCGCACAAAACTAAAATTTCCCTAATCCAATCAACAACTAGTGGACGTCCGTCTACAGCGCCCGGCGCCCCGCGCGGGACCGACCTGGTTTCATTCACGGCGGCCACCCATGCGGCCCCTCCTGGTCAGGGGCCAGTCCGATCTCGCGTTTGGGGCGACGTGTTGGACCTCGATTCTGATGACGATTCGGACTTGTACTGGATGGGCGCAGACGCCCATGTTTCCGTTGGAAACGATCGAGTCGTGGTTGTAAATGTTTAAAGGCCAATATGTTTGGTAAGGCGACCCTTTCAGTGAACCGAATTCGTTGCCGATTTGTGGAGTCGCAACCGAGTCAATTATGGAGACTCAGAAATCGTTCAAGTCAACTTTGATCCTTATCCGGCTCAAAGCTGAGGGACATGGGACCTAAAGATAAAGACTTATACCCTTAAGCACTTCATGCCTAGAATGACTCTCATTGCCAATGGTTTCGGACATCCGAAAACCGTCGATTCTGAGTAAGGGGTGAGGGTACCTATTGGGAAGCCAACGTCTATTAGACATCGACACCTAATCCTGCCCGCACGTAGCGGCCTCTACCCATCAAACGGTGGGCTGATAACTTCGTTCCTTTGTTGTGGCGGAAATACTGTAACATCAATTATTTTAACCCTATGCCTTTTGCTATGTCGGTTGTTTAAGGACAAGAAAGTTTTATCGTCGAAGCAGTTGTGTTTACATTCTTTGCATGCAATTTCACGTGACAAGCAGGCCATGAAAAGATGCACATAGGAGAGTAGAGAGTACTAGTATTATACGTATTAGCAAGTCAGTTTTAACGCGATGATATGGATATAAGTCATTCTCGTGGTATACCTTACCCAATATTCTGCTTAAGATGCGTCGGTTCGGTATTAATAAGGACGCATCGAACCATATATGGAGAGCACCGGGACTAATACGGAACCCGACCATCGCTTTGTTCATTTTTAGCTTATTTACATTTTGATTTCCGTGTTAGGTGATTTAGCATGCAATTATAATGTCATAAAAGCAATAAATCATACGAAAACTGTAAATGCGAATGTAAGTAAATCACGTAGTGAGGAGTTGCACCCTCGGAGTATACGCTAAACGGGACACGATGCATAGATAGTTGAAAACGGATCTCGGAACTACTCGGGACTATTTAGAGTATTTTAGTGTTTATGATTGAAGTTGGGACGTTACGTGTTTTAATAAGTGTGATGGACCTATGGTCCACGTTTGATATTATCATAGTGCATACTGAAAGTACAAGAATGTAAAGTTTTGTTTTGATGACAACCTAGTGACGATTCGACTTCAAAGACGGATCCTCCTAGCTTGCCTGGTGATTTCGGCAGAGTTCTGTTAACGTTGGCCCTTCCTGAGGCTAATCCAGCAGAGCTTCGCTACTACTTGCTAATTCTGGGGCTAATCCGGCAGAACTCCGTTAGACTCGGAGTAGCTAGTCAAACACAGGCACCTCGGGTTCGAGTGGAGTGCTCAAAGGTGAGGGGTAGCGTCGATTTCGCTTTATTGGAACTACGATCGAGTGGATCGTTTGCCTCAGGTGTCGGAGTGTGAGCCCTTAGCGAGAAACTCTTAACGAGTGAAGAGGGAAGAGAGAATGAATTGTCTTGTGTGTCGAATGAAGGGGGTGGAGAGGGGTATTTATAGGTGTTTTTGGCTCTCGTCACCCGGATGGACGCCTGAGTCCAGGTGCACCAAAATTCAGGTGCCTGGGTTTAGGTGTGTGAAGACTCAAGCGCGCAAGGTGAGGCGCTCGGGATTTTGAAGATACGGTTTTGATATTTTCCAAAACTGAGACGTGTATGTATTATACAAGACTTGGGAATTAAGCTTTCCCCCTTTTGACCTATCGCCGCTGCGCCGAATGGGCCTCGGGTGCGCGTCCAGAGGTTCGCTTGGCGCGGTGCTGACTCGGTTCGTGTTTCGGGACCGACACGGGGTCCTGGTGTCAGAATTGACTCTAATTAGTGTCTATGCAATCGTAATGACACAACTAAGGCTGCCATGATGTTAATTTAATTTTTCCGAGTAGTTATTTGATCCGTTCTATAGAAAACCTATCTAAAACATCGCGAGCTCACGTCGTGTTGTAGTTTGATCGTCATCGGGTGTTTGTTGGGCACTCCTGCGGCCACCAGGTCCAAATCTGGGTGTCTACAGAAGCCCCCACTTTGACTGAGGCTTGGATAAGGCGAAAGTTAAAGTATAGCCACCCAGGTCAATCGAGGATTACGACCAAGTGGCTGTCCGGTCGAGTCGTTTTAAGTCCGTGTTGAGGCTCGCCAGCCAAGGCTTAGAAATCATACCTGACGTCCTTGCTTGTGGTCGTCTGTCGGGTCCCGGGCCCATGCTTGCCATCTTGTTCTCGGTTCTCCAGGTTCATGTGTTTTGCCTCTTCGAATGTTCAAGAATCCGTTCAATTTTGGTCTACCTTTTGTGTGTGACGCGTCAAGCGTATATGCGAAAAATGTTCGTATGTGTCATCTTTCATTCGAACAAATGTCTTCGGGATGCCTATGAATCCTCGGACTCAATGGAACAAAATGCCTTTGGGATGCTTATGACCCTTCAGACACAAAAACGAAATAAAATGCTCGAGGGTGTCAGTATCTCCTCAAACAATTGCCTTCGGGGTGCCTATGACCCCTTGGACATAATAAATGAGATAAAATGCTCAAGGGCGTCAGTATCCACTCGAACAATCGCCTTCGGGATGCCTATGACCCCTTAGGCAAAACATGTTTGAGCGTGTCAGTATCCGCTCAAACTCAAATTGCTGTTGATGTCGCCTTCAAGATAACTAAGACCCTTTGGGCGAAATATGTTCGAGCGTGTCAGTATCCGCTCAAAATCAAATTGCCATTGCCTTCAGGATAACTAAGACCCATTAGGCTAAAATGTGTTTGAGCGTGTCGGTATCCGCTCAAACCCAAATTGTTGTTTGTTGTTGCCTTCATGATAACTAAGACCCGTTGGGCTAAAAGGTGGTTGAGCGTGTCAGTATCCGCTCAAACTCAAATTGCTGTGGAGGTTTAAGACTCCAAAATGTTCAAACGTGTCAGTATCCATTCAAACTTAAATTGTTGTGGAGGTATAAGACTCCAAAATGTTCGAACGTGTCTGTATCCATTTGAACTTAAATTGCAGTGGTGGTATAAGACTCCAAAATGTCTGAACGTGTCAGTATTCGTTCGAACTTAAATTTTTGTGGAGGTATAAGACTCCAAAAAGTCCAAATGTGTCAGTATCCGTTCGATTAAATTGTTGTGGAGATATAAGACTCCAAAATGTCCGAACGTGTCAGTATCCGTTCGAACTTAAGTTGCTGTGGAGGTATAAGACTCCAAAATGTTCGAACGTGCCAGTATCCGTTCGAACTTAAATTGCTGTGGAGGTATAAGACTCCAAAATGTACAAACGTGTCAGTTTCCGTTCGAACTTAAATTGCCTTCCGGATAACTAAGACCCGTTGGGCTCGAAGACGTTTGCTTGTGTTCATTTATTTGGGTTAAATTTGCTTTGCGGACTTGTCTTATTTTGTTCCGATTTGCTTTGCTTTGTTCTAATTTGTTATGCGCTCAGACTCGTTCGGAGTTTGTTTAGATCGGCTTTGTTTTGTTGGTTTTATCACGCGATCGAGCGTGAGCATTCTTGTTGGTCGTGGTCCTTATGATTTTTTTATTATTGCTTTTTGTTCGGGGTTGGTCTATAGGCGTGCTTTATCGGTATCGATTAGTATTTGCTTCGTCGTTGTTTGTTTGCTTGTTTCGAAGGGTGCGTGTTTTCGCGTATATTGGATATTAGGCCTCGTTTGCTCTTGTTTTAGTCTTGTGTCGGATTAGTTGGACGCGCATTCTTCTGCGCCCCAATTCTCAGGTGCTTGGCCCTCAGTGGTAAAGGATTTGGACGCGCGACCTAAGGCGCCCGGGATTTCGTGGGTCAGGTTTGCTTTAAGTCAGCGAATATTGGGCGAACGATTCATTCGTTCCACAATTCAAACGCGCGCGCCTCTTTGGCCCAATATCTCTTTTTCGATTTTTTTCTAACTCATTTCCGTCATGATTTTTGCCATACGCGAGAATGTCGACTCCGGGTAAGTGTTCTTTACTCGTCTATTATCGATTTTGCTTAATTTGGTTGATTGTGGGTCGATTTTGTTGAAACCATAGAAAATCGATTTGGGTATTTTAAATTTGCTAAGTTTCAATGTTTGTGCTTAATCCCATTGTTAAATTAGGGTAGAATAGAGCTTGTTAGGGTAGCTAGAAGCTTGATAGGGTACTTTGAGGTACGACAATGGCCTCCTATGGAGATAAATTCGAAATGTTAGGGTTAGGGACCGTTTTCTCGGTAATTCCCGTACTTGTCTTATTTAATCTTGCTTGATTAGTGTTTGTGATGATAATGTGGGAGACTTCTTTGTCAATATTTGTGAGCTAGAATGACCTCTAGGGCTTTTCGTGAGGTTTTGTGTGACTTACGACGGACCAAAAGGTGTTGTAACGATGTCGGATTTTCCCGAAACCACTTCATCGTGATCGGGGTCGAAAATAGATGTTAGCGGGCTTTTCGGAATTTTGATATCTCTATCCGAAATTTTGACCTTATTTTGACTGGCCCAGCCTAAGAGTACAACCAGCCACTACCCGTTGGAGAATGTGCTGGTTAACTGACTATGCCTCGAGGGCGTAAGTTTTCTCTTTATTGCTCATTTTATTTAATATCCTCCAAGGGTTTAGGGTTATTTAAATGCTAGTTTTGTTTGTATAGTTCGTGGCCCGTCCTTGGGCCGACTACGAGGGCGTGCCTGGGTACGTGGCGGCGGAGTTGAGGCCTCGGAGCTACAGGATGATGCTCCTTCCTGCGCTGTTTCGCCCGGTTTGGTATCTGGGCGAACGGTTGGTGCGTCAGTGCTTGTACGACGACTTTAGGGTACCGATTGATCCTCCCCGGACCATGTTTAGGCCACCGACCGTCTCAGAGGTCCTTGAGGGCATGGATGGGGAAGGAGGTGATGCGCTCCCGGTGCCTGGTGCCTCCTATCTATCTCATGTCAGCCAACGACTAGCTTGCCACCGCCTAGTGGTAAGAACTCGATCTTTGGTTTTAAAGCTTGTTTCCTTTTTATTGCTTAGTATTTTCTTGCTTTCTGATCGGCCCGCCTTTCTTTCAGCTGGCCGATCCGGCTGATGCTATTCAGCCCCCAGACTTCCCTCTAACGCTGCTCAGAGTGGATGCAGCTGCGGTAGCTTTTACCGAGCCTCTGCCCCTGTGTTCTGCCGATGAGATGGACGTTGGGATAGAGTGGCGCGACCGCGTAATACCGGGTAGGTTTCGGTTTCCGTTTTGGATTTGGGTTCTAAGAGTTAGGTTTTGTTTGGCTAACTTGTATGGTTTCACCTTTCAGGTTTTGTTGGCTTGCCATCAGCGGTTGTGGCAGGTTGCCAACTGCTTCAGGGTCTATGCCTCGAGGGTCTCCCGTGACACTTCGGGACCTCGATCTATAAGTGCGTGTATCTAGGGTTGGTTTGTTAGGTTGTTTGTATGTTTTCCTCAAGTGCGGGTTACGTTTGCAGGATACCCCTGCTATGGTGGGACAGTTGGAAACTCGGGTGACCGAGCTTGAGGCAGAAGCGGCCGAGGCGCGACAGCTCCTGAAATCCCGGGATGACGAGATTGCCTAACTTAAGGAGCATCTGGCTCGGTCTTGGGGCGAGACCTCCGTACAGGGCGAGGCTAGGCGAAGGGTCGAGATGGAGAGGGAGGTTGAGGCTGAGGCTACGGGTCACGTGACGAGCGCTACTGAGGAGGTTGGGGGAGTTCTCGAGACAGTCACTCTAGACATGCTCTTGGGAATGGATGGTAGTGAGTCTCCTACCTTTGTTTTGGAGGACTTAGGTCTGGATGACAACATCGGTGAGTTCGTGATAGCCATCGGTGCAGCTTCTAGGGGTCCTCCCTAGTTTTATGATCTCGAATTGTGTATGGATTTGCATTTTTTGTATGTTCTTAAGACTTTTAGTGTTTGAATTAATTAGTTTAGTCTTGTGTTTTTGTTTGGTGAAATGTTGACCTATATTGACAAGTGATCACTTTGCGTTCATTTTATTTGCGATTTAATCGTGGTTTAGGACGTTTTAAAATGTGTCGGGATTGCACGAGAGTACGAAAATGGTTTCTCGGTTTTTTGAAATGCGTTAGTTTGAGCCGGGGATCGGATCAAATACTACGTCGGTTAAAATGTTTGACTTGACATGGTGTGATACATAACAAGTCGGTATGTTTTGACCGAGTGTGTTAGGAGGCAAGTGTAGTTGTCTCGACATTTACATTTAGGACGAGGTAAAAAACAAAAAGAGCTAGACTACTTTCTTTAAAAAAAAAGTTAGACCACTTTTTGTGCATTCATGCTACATACGTGATTTGACAATAACCGTTAAAGGCTACAACACGCCTAGGTGGGGTAGCTTATCCCCCTAAAAGAAAAAAAAATGAAAAGACGTCTAACTCCGGCGGGTCCGACAGGTGAAATGTGTTGTCCGCGTGGCCTCGCAATCTTGCATGGGTGTTTCAGTCTCCGGAGAGGGTTTTAGTTACTTCAGAAGGTCGTTCCCGACGTCTGAGATGTCTGGTGGTGATTATGTTGATAACGGGGGGTTGATGTCTCGGTTTTTGGGCTGCGTGAGGGGCTGATGGCTTGGGAACAGACGCCTGGGCTAAGGCGATCGAGTTTCGGGTGGCATGGGCTCGGGCAGCCAGAAGTTTGGGCGCTTGGGCTTGGGCGGTCTAGATCCCGTTTATGGAAATTTTCGTAGTTTCCTAACTGTTGTGGGATTGGGGTTATATACGGGTTACGGGTGCTCGTTTTCGACATACTAAAAAAAATACCCAAAGAGTGCCTACAGCCTCCTTGTATTTTTTTGAGTCATGTCAGGTTTCGGGGATCTCCTGACCGAGTGGGCGGGTTGTTTTAGGAAATGTGACCCCGAGGTTTATCCAAATGACGGCTTGTCAATGATTGTTGCCTTAAGCCGAGCTAAGGTGAAGGATGATTTCTTGCTAGCATGCTCTAAACTTTGGGACGTAGAAATTCATGTTTTTGCTTTTCTCGGGGGTAAGGCTTGTCCTCTCCCTGAGGAGCTAGACGCTATAGGTGGGTGGAGTTTGGTTCGACCTTGTGTGCCTTTGGGAGATGATGCTTTTATGGAACGGCTTCATCATTTTTTGGACCTTTCCTCGTTGGAGGAGGCTAAAGTTTTCTTTGCGAGAGATGGCATTGATCTAGAGTTGCTTTTAAGGACATTCTCACAGGCTGGTTCTTACGGTATCTCAACCCTAGCATTTAAGCGGGCTTTTAACATCGCGGTGGCTTGTTACTATCTCTTCGAGGATGCGACAGTGCGTGAGGGTTGGGGTAATCCTCGGGTTTTGGATGTTGTTAAGGGTATGGAGCATTGGCGATCACCCTCTTTGCTTATTTTGGGTGAGCTCATTCTAGGTCTTGACGCTCGTGCCCGGCTGCATCGAGCTCCTTTTCGGGGTTCTAGGATCATTTTGAAGGTATACATGGGGATGTTATTTTTGTCGCTTTTTTTGTGGTTGCTTTAGTTTGAAGGTGTGAAGTTTTGTTATGCTTCGTGTAGGTATGGCTACAGGAGCGGCTTGGGTTGGTCGACCCTCCCCGGGCCATCAAAGGTTATAACTGTAAGGGTTTCACGGGTCGAAAAGTGGTGCATGCAGGGAATGAGGGTCACACCGAAGAGGAGTGGCTTTCTTACTTGGCTAAAGGGCGGTTGGTCATCAGGTGGTTTGTCCCGTGGTGGGATATTGCTGGGCATACCAGGTTTTCTTTCTCGTCCTCGACCCAGGCTTTGTTGATATTATCTTTGAGGAGTCCGGTTTATATTTATCCGAGCAATTTGTCGAATCAAATGGGATTAAGGTCTACCACCTCGGATTTCACTAAGGACGTTCTTAGGTTGGACTCGTGGCGGAGAATTCGTTTGTGGAGTTTAGGGTGTCTTGGGAACGGAGATTTTCCCGTCCCGTTGTCATAAAGAGCGTTCGACCGACCGACATTACTTCCATCCGGCGGAGGGTTGTTGAACACTCGTTAGGACAGAGCAATTCGAAAGTTAGGAAGACAACGGCACTTGAGGATAAGAAGGCGACTCGAGGAAATGTCACTAAGCGCCTGACCAGTAACAACCCGGATTTTTAAAAAAAACTTAATAATAATATAATAGTATAAATAATACGGTCAAAGGTGGCGGAAACACCCGACCAAATCCGAATCGTCACTATCTCGACATTCAACTAATACATTATTCAAAAGTGTTCAAGATGAAAATTAAAGACTTAGATAAAGGGGTCTCTCTCTCCACAAGTCTTCCCCAACAACGAAGCAGTCAACGGCATCCTGAAAGACCTGAAGGGGGGGTCCACAGTCAGTGGGGAGTAACTAGATGCTCTCCCAGTCGTCTTTACAATAGGATGAAAGCAACTAATAATCAGCAACAATGAATAATATAGATAAAGGAATGCATGCATGAAAGCATTATCATACTCAACCAATTAAGATCATACCAATTACTAAGAAATTCGAACATCCAAACCGGACTGATTACTCACAATTAACCTTCTTACACTACGTCTAGGGTATAGAGCGAACACCGGTTCGAGTGTATAACTGACACTCTCACCTGCCAGAGCATATAACTGATACTCTGACGGACGGGTCGTATAACAGACTTCCCATCGGTATAGAGCATATAACTGATACTCCACGGTACTATGTATAGCAGTATAACTGACAACTGTATGTCTAAGCCTAGCTAGGGCTCTCGATGCAATAACTGTACACCGAATGACACACGGGACCCAAAGCGTATAACTGACGTCTCAAGGCACGCCCGAACATAGACCTTCGGCAATTGGCGCTTTTTCATTTCGATTGGTATATAACTGATACCGCACGTCATCCATACTACTAGCTTTCGTGTAACTGTACAGTATAACTGACTGTACAAGGCTCTCGTGAATAACGTCACGACTTCAATCCTAGTATAGTATAACCGACTGTACTAAGTGGCAACCCATCCTAGTATGGTATAACTGACTATACAAGGTAGTAATCAGACTTAGTATAGTGTCACCAGCTATACCAGGGATAATCAGCCCTAGATAGTGTAACTGAATATACCAAGTATTACTCCAATCCAATATAGTATAACCGACTATATTAGATACCAATCATCTCTCAAACATGGGACAATATAACTGACTGAACTATGAAGAACATACATAGAAGTAACCTTTCAACAATAGGTGAATGGTAGATAGTTCAACTAACTATAACCATAGAGTTAACCTTGCCTGTCTAATGCCTAATAGTACCCAAGGTTAAGGTTCGCTGACTATAACCTTGTCTACTAAGTTGAGGTTGACCTAACCTCAACCATAACCTCGTGGAGTTCCATCAACTGCAACAAGATTATGATGCTACGACGATGTTACATTAACCTCAAGTGAAGTGGTGTAGTAACTTCTCAATGAAGGTACATTAACTTCAATCAAGGTCACATTAACCTCGGCTATAACATTAGCTCCTGTTAAGGTTATATTAACCTTAGTTATAACCTTAACTCCATGCTAAGGTTACCTTAACCTTCGCCCTAATCTTAACTTTAAGTTAAGGTTACAATAACCTTGACTATAACCTTGCAAAGTTCGGGAACCTCGACAAGATTATAACCCCGTGTTGAAGTTATCTTAACCTCAAGTGAAGTTGCATAGTACTTCTCAACGAAGTTACATTAACTTCAAATAAGGTTATATTAACCTCAACCCTAACCTCAACCACCGGGTGATGGTAGGTTGATTCATCATTGAATCTAGGGTTTGAAACCCTAAAAGCATCGATGAAACACCCTAGCATCTCCACCAAGAGAGGCCACGGTCGGTTCATGCGCGTCCTAGAATTATCTCACGAAACGACTCACAACTTTATAATTCGCACAAAACGGTAATTAACATCTTAACAGTAAAATTAACGATATAATTAAATCGTGCAATCTATCAAAGAAATAATAAACATGTATAATAATACCACACAACATCCAATATCATATTAAACATTCATTCATCATATTAATGGCATTCACATATCATAAACGCGATTAAAAGACACATCTAGTTACCTTGAAGCGTGCTAATTCTCGATGTCGTCTTCTATCACGTAAATATCCTCACCTGGACCCGTCTCCACGCCTAGACCACCATCAATCACGTGCCAAACACCAAAAGAAAACCCTAAACAAATACTACTAAAAGAACTACGAAAAACTAGCGCGAAAAGAAGCGAAACTTACGAACAATGCAAAGGATTGCGCTAGGATCGATTAGGATTCGAAAGGGATGAAGATCTATACTTGAATGAGTTTTAGGAGGCACGAAATAAGGAGGAGGAGGGGGTTGTGTCGTGGCTTAGGAGGAGGAGAAGAAAGGAGAGGGTGAAACCTAATTTTAGGGTTTACAAATGAGAATAAGAGGTGGAATTTTCACCCTAAACACCTATATATAGAGAAAATCATGGGCAAAGCTTACTTTGGCCCAAATCCCAAACTCCCTCATCAATCCATACGTGGGAAGCAAGGATGGTTTAGCCTTGGCCCAAAATCCAAGCTAAACCGATAATAAATTACAAGGATGCGATTTCCTGACAATTAAATAGGAAAAAGAGAATATCCGAATAGAAAATTATAAGAATTGAATTAGATAAATAATTTCGGATATTAAAATATACGAAATAGAATAAATAATTATGTCCGAAAACTCGGGGTGTTACATGACCAAAGACAGTGTTACCGATCCTTGTACCGTCAGTTTGTCTATACGGGCGAAGACTGATGAGACTCATATCGAAGGTGCTAGTGATGAGAAGTTGGCTGAGCTCGCATTTGGCTAGGGCGGTGGAAGCTTTTATTATGAGGGGTCAATGGTGAAAGACCCGAACAAGCTTGCCCGTATGGCGATGCAAGCAGGAAGTTGGACCGGTAGAGCCCAGCCGTTTCGTATTATGTTCTATTTGTTGATATTATGTGGCGTATTAGTACTAGTTTTTTTGTGGTGCTTTGATGTATCGTCATTTTCGAGATGGTTGATTCTCGTGTGTTTGATGTGATGGGCCCCGACAAAGGCTCGACTTAACCAATTTTTGCTTTTTTGTTAATGAGAAGCACATTAATAATTATATTATTTTTTTGTGGTGGCTCGTGACTCGATTCTTCATTTTACTCGGAGCGCCCTTTCGGGTTTTCACTTCGTCCTCGGCTCACCTTTTATTTTTCTTTTATTTTTCTTCTTTTTTTCTTCTTTTTTCGATGGCTCGCAACTCGTTTCTTCATTTTACCCGGAGCGCACTTTCGGGTTTTCACTCCGTCCTCGGCTCACCTTTTTTTTTCTTTTTTTTACTTTTTTTTTTCGACGGCTCGCAACTCGTTTCTTCATTTGCCCGGAGCGCCCTTTCGGGTTTTCACTCCATCCTCGGCTCATCATTCTTTTTTTTATAACGACGGCTCACAACTCACTTTTTCTTTTTGACTGGAGCGCCCTTTTGGGTTTTCACTCCGTCCTCGGCTCATCGTTTGTGCTTCGTTATTGGAATCACTCGTTAACCGGAGTGCGGAGAGAGGTTCTGGTTTGTATGTGAATCGAGTAATCAATTTCGTTATTTTGGTTGGTTGTACCCGAATAAGGGTTGCTTACGTATCCATGTTTAGACGGAATCAAACCATGTTCGTAGTTCTTTTAAGTGTGAGTGATTTTGCTTTAGACTCGCTATGCCAATTATCGATGCGAATTTTCTTTTTTGTTTTTTTTGTTTTGCGCGGGTTTTCGCCCTTATTCGGAGATGAGGATGAGGTTGTTAGGATGTTTATGGGTAGTATCGCTTGAGTTAGTCCATGTTGGTCGGGGTTGCAAACTCATGGCCGTCTAGGTCGGTGAGGATTATGGCGCCCCCCGAGAGTATTTTCTTGACGAGGTAGGGGGTTGTCCAGTTTGGTTTGAACCTCCCTCGAGGGTCGACGGGAAGGGGTGCTCTGATGGATTTGACTACTAAGTCTCCCTCATGTATGTTTCGGGATTTCACTCGTTTAAAGGCTCGTTCTATATGCTGTTGGTAGGCCTGCACGTTGGATAGTGCATGTATTCTACGCTCATCTA
Source organism: Agrostemma githago (assembly GCA_958450325.1). Classification (NCBI taxonomy): domain Eukaryota; kingdom Viridiplantae; phylum Streptophyta; class Magnoliopsida; order Caryophyllales; family Caryophyllaceae; genus Agrostemma; species Agrostemma githago. The sequence continues at coordinate 34,564,330 of OY288247.1, forward strand.
GGAGTACTAGTTCATCGTAGCGTTTTTGGTTCCACTCTTCTTCGGGGATGCCGCTTTCGGCTAGTATCCTTAGTGAGGGTATTTCTAGCTCTACGGGTTGCAGCATCAGAGCCGTAGGTTAGGTAGTACGGTGTGGCTCCGGTGAGTGTTCGGTAGGAAGTTCGGTATCCCCATAATGCGAAGGGTATTTTGCTTGGCCAATCCCGTTAGTTGTCTATCATTTTCTTAAGGATCATGGTGATGGTTTGGTTTGCTGCCTCCACGGCTCTGTTTGTCTGAGGTCTATAGGGTGATGACGGGAGGTGTTTGTCGTCTATCCTACCGATCAAATAATAACCAACGAACCTAACTGGGTAGCTTGGGTAAGTCGGGTCGAATCCACAGGGACGGGGTGTCGGACTAAGGTGTGCTACGGTATAAGACTAGGTTCAAGACAAACTAAACTTGGGTGATAGACTAAGATGAACTAATGACTAAGCTAAGGTCTAAAACACAAAGTAGAAGGCCAAACAAGCAACTAATGACAAATGGAAGGGAATAAAATCAATAAGAAGATACTAGGGCTAGGTCGGGTCCATGGATGCCAAGGAGATCAAAAGAAGGAAACGGGGGTTACTAGCATGCCTTCGTAGCCTAGGTTACGATCGGACTCTCGCTACTTAAACGGCCTAGGGGTCATCCTCACAACGCTCTCGCTACTAATGAGGGAACCAAACCAACCAACCAAACAAACACATACAAGAGAAGAGGCAAGAAAACAAGGATTGATCATCTCAAGTCTCACAAGCATTTCATCAAACATGTAGAGTGCAAGGCAAATAGGAAACAACAAAAACAAAAACTAAAACTAAAACAAAAACTAGTACTGTAACACCCGCTATTTTTCCTAGCGTTTTTGTCTTTACCGTTATGACTCTGTCATAACTCTGTCACATTTCGGCCTTGCATTTCATCATTTTACTAAGCTCTATTTTCATTGTTGAGTTTAATGATATTTATTTATATTTTAAAAAGATTTTTAATTCTTTTACATCCATTTATTTGATTTTTCTCGTAAACTATTTATTTTCCGCGAGGAATTCTATTTCTCTACGAATTAACGTTTTTAAGCTCGGATTTAAGTTATTCCTCTTCCTAAAAAAAAAATTAAATACATTTATATAATATTTTCAACTAAGAAATATTTCTACTTACTAAAAATAAGCCATTTATGATTTTAAATACGAAGTTTCGCGAATAATTATTTTCTCACACGAGGTTTACTCGAATTACCTTGAAATGTCTTTAACTATTTTACGATTATACTTTTTATCAACTTATAAATTATTTGAGACCTTTTCCTCACATTTTGGACCGACTAAGTTCCTGGTCACAAATTTTACTACGTATTATTTATACGTTTCATTTTGTCACGTTAAACCGTAAACGTAAGATCATTTTTCTTCCATTTATTCCATGCATTATGATCAACCTTTCATTCTCCCACCTATCACTATTTTGGCTGGTCATTTGGTATATTTCTACATAGTTTTCATCAAAATTTATCATCATTTATGCTTAGAAACCATCCATTTCTTTCTTACATTCATTTCTCTCATAAACAAAAAAAAATATTCTTTCAAATCCCTCAAAAATGTGACATCTTCCAGCAGTCCTACGCTGATTCTTGCTCCAATTCAAGTCATAATCGTCTTGTTTTTATCGTCAAATTAATCGTCGTTGCGATCCTTCCGTTAAGGTAATAATCGATGTTGTTTTCGATCGTTATTCTCCTTGATTTTCTTAGTTTTTCTCATGGTATTTTTCTGCCATGATTTTCGTGTATTAAGGATTTTTGAACGATCCCAAGGCCGACGAGTATATTATCGATTTCGGATTTGGATTAGAGGTAACGTCGATGTTACTCGGTATTTCATGATTTTATTTGTGTAATTGCATGTATATTTTTATATTTTTTTTTGACAATATATGTATGTAATATAATCTGGAAAATTTTTAAAAGTTGAAAATTTGCATGTTTCGGTAATTTTTATCGGTTTTACGAGATTAACGATTAAATCGTCATATTAATTTGTAAAATCGTAATATTCGGCCTAAACTTTTAATATATGATTTTATTCTGTAAAAATGATATTTTTGATGATTTTTAATAATTTGATATTTTTCTGATATTTTTGATATCGATTATTGAATTATTACCGTTATCGGACAAAAACGATTAAAAACCGATTTTTAGTTCTAGTACTTAAACATTTTATTTTAATATGATTTTTGACGTGGTGAAACTTTCTGATAAAATAGAATTTTAAGATTTTTTTCATAATTTTTCGAAATTGTTAAGTGGATGAATTAATTAATCACTTTAAATCATCGTTTATCGTTAAAACCGCGTTTGTCGTTTAAATTCTCTATTTCTCGTCCTTTGATTAAAACTGGAAAAAAAATATGATTTTGATGATTTCATAATAAAATGTAATTTTATGATTTTTAGTGCTTTAATAAAATGTTAGGACGATAAGTTTTATTAATGAAATCGTTAATTGTGAAAACGGGTTTTAAATGACGGTTTTATTGGAATTTGGTAAATCTGGAACTTTGGAAAATCTGGAAAATTAGTATATTCTGGAAAATGATGATTTTTAAGTTTAATAATAATTTTTGGACATTAATACTTAAATCTTTTTGTAATTACTATTTTTATTAATTGTTATTGTCGCAATTAGACGATTAACGAGAAAACCCTTTAAAAACCGAGTCTAAGTATTCTGGAAAATTTTCTTTTCTGGACAGAATGTCCATAAATATATTTTAGCTATTTTACGTAATTTTTTTACTATTTATTTAAAGTCCTTAATTAATAAGTATTTATTTTTGGACAAATTACGATTTATCGTTAAAATTCTTCGTCTTACCTAAAAGATTTATTTTTCCAGCTATTTTGAAAATATTTAAATCTGAAACATTAAAAGTTAAATCATCCCTTAACATACTCTAAATATATTTGTTGGTTTAATTAAATAAAGACGTTCAAATATTTAATTTCATATTTGTCGTAAAATCTTATTTATAATTTTATTGACGAAACTAATAATAATTAGGGAATTTTAGCTTTATAACTTTTGAAAACACCCTGATTAGTAGTATTAAAATGCTTAAGACATTTTTAATCATTTCATAACACTTGTACGATATTTTAATAATTTCATAAACCCAATTGTTCTCGTTTTAGAAATAATATCGTTAAGGCCGAAAGTATTAGTTTTATAAATCTATATCGTTTACTAAAATGTTGAATTAGTATAAACTAATATTTTCGCTATTTTGATATGATTCTATTTTTGTAAAGTTTCTAAAAATAGAAAGTTCTCTCTTTTAGAATATAATGGTTACTCCTTTTCTCTCCATATTATTTATAATGTTTATATCTTTTGAATATCGATAATGGCTTTGTTTTGGAGTTATGGAGTAAGAACAAGTGTGAGGTTAGAGTAATATATTCTAGGGTTTACGGTTTTGCCATCAACTATAAGGCTAGTGTATCAGGAATCGGTACATTGGTTGTTGAACCGGGTGACAGGTATCCCGGGAGTGGTGTACATTTTGACCTTAAGCTTAGGCCTCGCAGTAAGTCGCCGTCATAACTTGAACTGGGTGACAGGTAATCCCAGGAGGGGTGTGCACTGTCTTAAAATAGGGCCACGCATTTATAAGTCGCCGTCCTATTATGGTTGAGTAGCCTAGTTAGAGACCGAAGTTTGATTTGTTTGAACTAAGTTCTCGAATCTAGTTTTTAGTATTCTCCTAGTGAAAGTATAGGATTCATCACTACTCCTATCCATAACGCCATTTTGAATATTTTTATTATTATCAATATAATTTTGATTTGCAGGTTGGCAAATGTTTTACGTTTTCTCCGAAAAACTCATTTTTATTATATTGTTTCGATACGTGAAGTTTTTCACTGAAAACTTATTTTCATTATAATGTTTTACTGTTTTCCGTTTTTACTATTTTTACTATAATAGTAATTACCGTTTTAAAATCCTGTTATGCGGCTGGGAGAACGTTGACGTTGCTCCCCACTGATTGTGGCTGTTATGTTTTTAACATGGCAGGTGTATGTGTTTCCTTTCGAGTGGGCTAGCGAGCAGTTATGGATCTTGCTTGTTTTAATAAGATCACTGTATTATGGATTGTTAAAAACCCTTTTTATGGATTTTATTTTATTTATTTTATTTTGTAGCCATTTTTATTTTATGGCTTATGTATTGATTTACCATTTTTATTTAATCAAGACGTAGCTACAGTGTGTTATAATCCCACTTCTACAGTGTTTCCGCCACTGTATTGCGTTCGAATTCCTAGGGGATTACAAGTACCACCCATCTCACCCTAATCATCCCTAATTACACCCAATCCCCCTACTAACCTAGGGGACAACTACTCACACATATCTAAACAAGACTAGCAATAACAAGAGAAATCAACCTAACAAGAACAAAAACATTCATAATGAAAAACAAGGATAAACAAAAAACAAGATATAAAGATGAAAACTTGAATAACAATAATGATTAAGGGGGCGTTTGGTTCATCAAAGGTAAAGGGAATGAAATCAACAAACGGAAACAGAGGGAAAGGAATGGGATTACCCCAAATTTAGGTTGTTGTTTGGTTTCAATGAAAGAGAATGAATTTCACCCAACCTTCACTCAAACCTCAACATTAGCGGTATGTCATCATATTATTTATACTTATGTAAAATAAAAAATTATAAAATAAATAAATTAATATCTAAACTATAAAAAAAAAAAATTGTAGTATCTTTTAATAATAAAATACCTGTAATATAAGGAGTATTATTTTTACATCTTTTTAATTGTAAATACGGTAAATATGCAGAGTAATAATTATTACAATACGATAAATTTTAAAAAATGCATTTTCTTTTTATTTGATAAATTAAGGCATCAAAAATTATTTTGACCCAACTTCGACTCATATTTGACCTGACTCGAGAGTGTGGTGGTGTTCGTAATGGTGGTAGGTGGGCCTTGGTGGTGGTGGCCGTAGTGGTGATGGTGGTGATGGTGGCGGTTGTTGGTGATGGTAATGGTGATGGTGATGGTGATGGTGATGACTAGGTTGGTGATTGGGGAAAGGGAATCTCATTACCTTGGGGGGTGGGGGTAAGAAGTTAGAGTAGTTTGGGGGAAAGGGAGAGGGAAAGAGAATGATTGAATTGGCTAAACAAACACCAACAAAGGGAATCGGGAACTTTGATTCCCTTTCCCTTTCCTGAATACCTCAAACCAAACGGCCCTTAGAGTAAACAGATGAGAAAGATTATACCCAAATACAAAGGAGATGAAAAGATGAGAACTTGCATAGAAGAAAACCCAAATACATCCACCAAGGTTGTCAAGCTTGATAGATTTTTCAAGAGATCCAATATTACAAGAGTAACTAACTAGATTAAGGAGTAATTAAGGACTAATCTACACTAATCTAAGCTAATCTAACCTAAAGTAGTCTAGGGTTTAGTGGGTAATGTAGAGTAATGAATGAGACTTAAAACAATACAAGAGGGGGGTATATATAGGGTTCCATAAGCAAAGGGGGTAGAGAAATGAAACTGCGGCTGAACTGGGCCCTTCTCGGCCGGGAAGGGGTTGATCCCGGCCGGGAAGAGGTGGTCCTGACCGGGAAGCTCATCATCCCGGCCGGGATGGTACCACAGCAACCGGTCTCTTCTTTGCACTTCATCCCGGTCATGATGGATGTGTTCCCGACCGGGATGGGTCCTTGTAGGCTTCAAATATGGTCACATTGGTCCCTAATTGCTCTTCTTAGCTTCTTATCGACTCTCGGTGCTCGGGAATGGGTCCCAAGGGGCTCGGGATCGAGTCTAGGCCACCGAGTCATCGTCGCTTCTCTTCATTGGCTCCAAATGCGTCGGAAATGAATCGGAATCGTTCCATTTCTCCAAGTTAGGTCCTAGAAACCTAAAACAAGCTAGAAGAAGCGTAAGTAGCCTCGAAACCGCTCTAAAGAGCGATTTCACCAGAGAAACGGGGACCAAACACGAGAAATAAACACTGCAAAACACACATATCAACTCCCCCACACTTAACCTTTACTCGTCGTCGAGTAAGCAGGAACTAACTAACTAATTAAGACGAATTAAACTACTAGCCGAGCGGGTATTAGCGCACCCTACGCCCTTTCAACTCACGCGAGAACACTTAGAGGAAAAGTGCTCTCCGCAAGGCAAGTGAGGTCTTGTGACAAAACTGTGGATACAACCGAACACGAAAACACACAAACACACAACAAACAAACAAACAAACAAACGGTTGCATCCAAAAAGAAACAATAACCGCTTCTCTCAACAAAACGGTGAAAGAAGCACTGGTTAAGGACTTAAGGCAAGTGACATTATTCCCAAGCTAATAATACAAACCGAAATGGACAAAATCCTAATAGTATGACGACAAAGCAATAAAATCGTTGGTAACTTACCTAGGTCCTCCTAACCTTCTAAGAACGTACCACGGGATGATAGGCGGGATGGAAAAAGGATGAACCATGGAGTTAGTCGACACTGTAGGTAAAGTGAAACCCCGCCTCCTTTAGCGATAAGCCAAGAGGGTCGTCCCACGCTCAAAAATAGCCTAACTAGTCCAAGTAAAAAGGTGGATATGGTTGCAAAGTGAGGAAATACCGATCATTAGCGCTATCATCCTTCCTAGGGACTCGGTCCTTTGGTAAGCTCTTCACGATAACAATCGGTAAAAGGCTTATTTTTTAGGAGTAAGACTTTTTTGTGAAATGATTTTCTTGGCATTTTTCTTCTTTCATATTTTGCTTTTGATTTGCACTTTTGCCATTTCTTTTTCCTCTTTTGTATTTTGTTTTTTGATTTGTTGTGCCTTTTCTTTTTCTTCTTTCTTTTCTTTCTTTTTTTCTTTCTTTTTGCCTTGGTTTGCCCTTTTGGCTAGATTTTTTATTGTAGGCAATCATTGCAACCAAGTAAGTATAGAACCTCGATATTTTGCAACTTATTTGTGGAAATGTGTAGAAGGTAGAGAAATGGGTATGTCGGGAGCGCGCTCTCCCTTCAAACTCACAAAAAGGTGGAAAACTTGGACTAATCAAACAATTTCGAACACGGTCACCTAAGAGACGGGACTCGGGAACCAAGGCCTTTTCGTTCCGTGAGTGGTCAAAATGCAAATCCCACAGTAAATCCCTAGTAGACTAGCTGGACTCAAGGTAAAGGACCAACGAAACTATTGATTTAAAGTCATTCTACTAGACTAAAGTCCAAGAATTAATTCATATCAGTAGAAAGGGAAAGTAAACACTTGCGCACTAGCCTCAAAACCGGGTTTTCGAAAACCATTTCTACACTAGGCTCAAACTATACAAGACAAAACAAAACAAACGCACAAGGAAATAAACAAACAACACCCTTAAACTTCCAAACAAGCCACCACATCAATCCACAAACTCCAAAAATCTCCACCCGAGCACACACCATCACAAATTCTCCTCCAAACACCAAAATGGGAAAAGGAGAAAGAGATAGGAGGATATTACCGAATGAGAAGAGCTTTCTGAAAATCACAGCGATCAAGCAACCTACAAGGAAATCGGGAGGCAAAACACACACAACACAACGAATATACGACACAAAGACACAAAAGAAAAAGACAAAAAAGAAAATCTTTTTGGTTTTTATGAAAAATTTTCAAACTTTTAGGAATTTTGAAGATTTTTCGAAAAAAACTACGAAAATAAAACTAAACTAGACTAAGATATCGCTCCCCCACACTTAAACCGAGCAATGTCATCATGCTCGATCGGTAGTGTGTGGAGTCACTAAAACGAAGAGAAAAGGGGAAAATAAAACTAAAAATCAAAAAATTGAAAGTGAAGAAATGGTAGAATGTGTCCGACCAGGGTGTACCAAGGGCCGAGACGAGAAAAGATATGGATGGGGGAAGAAATAAAAAGAAGAAAATAAAAGGAAATGTGAGGGGAGGGCTAGGTGTAATCAAGTCACCTAACCCTAATTCCGTCCAAATCCGACTAAATTCTACCAAAAGGAAATAAAAATAAAGAAAATGTGAAAAGAACTTGTTCATTTGGATTTTTCAAATGATTCTCGATGTAGTCATATCATTGAGAATCGGGAGCAATCATCACAAAGGCCCCGAGGGCCACAATGACACCAAATGGATAAAGGGAAGAGAACATAGAAAGAAAGACTAGCAATAAAAGATGGAAAAGAAAGGAGAGTCGCCTACCAAACGGTAAGCAACTCAATCATCTCCATCGTCTCAATGATCATTATCGGCACTTTGCTTGTCTTCATCATATTCCTTCTCTTCCTCAATGTAGTCTCAAGTATCGGGCTTGCATTGGTGTAATGGGGTTGGGATTTAGGGGGAAACTCGGTGTATAGAGATGAGAATATGAGATGAAGGTGTATAAATGAGGTGTAGGGATGAAATGATAGAGGCAAAGGTGAGTAGGGAGGTTGGGTGAGGGTATAAAGTGGTTGGGTGGGGCTTAACTAAAGAAAGGAAGGCGAAAGGGGCTGCTGGGGTCGATCCCGGGTGGGAAGAACACGATCACGGTCGGGATGCCTTGGTCCTGGTCGGGAAGAGACTGATCTCGGTCGGGATGGCTCGTCAGAAGCTCCTGTTCTCATTCTCAACTCATCCCGGTCGTGATGGCACCCATCTCGGTCGGGATGACACCTTTCCCGAGCCTTAAAGCCTTCGTTCAATACTAGTTCCACCCAAAAGACAAATAATACTTCGGAGTTCAAAATCCCGTCCCCAAAGGCTTACGAGAAGCTTAAAAACCGACTTCCTCCACCAAGCATCAAAGCTTCTTTCTTCCATAACCCTTTTCTAATTCTTCATCTTCACTTCAAACCTATAAAACAAGCTCAATAACTTCCATCAAGAATCCCTCCCTCACATCACTCAAGAAAAATTCCAAAGTACAAGAACTCCACACAAGCTAACAAATCCTTGAAACCAAACTATCCAATCATACAAATACAAATACAAAAAGTCAAAAGAAAAAATATATTTAGAACAAGATACTCTCACCATCGATGCCTCCATAGCCATCAAGAGCTCGGAGGAGTAAGTCAAATGCTCTAGCAACATCTTCGTTAAGGCTCATGTGGTCGAGCCAAGCTACTATCAAGAGCTTTCAAGTCGGAGGCAAGGAGCAACCATCCAATCCATTAAGCTCAGGTTTCTCGTGATCTTCCGGGTCTTTCCAACCAACATAGCAACGACTCTTATGACCATCCGGTGGGTATAGTGGTCTAAAGTCATGCTCGGCGTTATGATTCGGGAGATCGCACACTAAGGGTGTTGCTTCTTCTACGGGGTCAAGAGTGAAATTCTTTCCCGTCGCCCGATAAGGATCTACTCCATCAATCATTTCACAAGATAAGGGACTTGAAATAAAGTGTGGTAAAGGAGGTGAAGGCATCAAGTTTTCTTCTTCGGAGGCTTTAGGGGAGACCTCATCGTTGTCCTTACTAGAATTCTCACCATGAAGAAACTCAAGGCCTTTGATGGCGGCCTCAATTTCTTCGACGGTTTGGTCTAGCATAGCATCTTCAAATCCCCTAATCGGCTCCTCCAATTTCCCATTCAAGGCAAGTTCTAAGGCATCTATCTCTTTCTCCCGAGTATTACCTTCCTTTTCACTCACCTTGTCAAGTTGGATTAGAGGAGTCTTCTCTTTAACTGGCTTTGGATTGTCAAGATCCGGTTCATCACGAAGAAAGCCATACAAATCCAATTTAATAGCCAATACATTGGCTTCCCAAGAGTTACTTTGAGAACCATGTTCAATTTCCTCCTCATTGTCAAACCTTGAAGCTTCAACTTCCTCCATTATTCCCTTAGCTTCACCATCCAAGCAACTCTCAACAATGATCCCTTGGTTGACCATCTCTTCTTCATTCGTGGCTTCATAATCGGGTTGATTTCCTTGTGGAGACAACCGATCTTCTTGCCCAAATGAACTTTCCTCAACAAGTTTTGGAGCTCGAGTGGCCAACATCGTGTAATGAGCCATGAGTGCATTGATTCGAGCATCTTGCACCTCTGGCCATGAACTCCTCTTTGTCCCTTTTCATTTGAATCATCATCTCTTGTTGACTCTTTTGCATTTGAATCATCATCTCTTGTTTACTCTTTTGCATTTGAATCATCATTCGACAAAGCTCAAAGTTGGGGTGTAGACAACCAGATTTGGACCTGGTGGCTGCAGAAGTTCCCAACAAACACCCGATGATGATAGGACTGCAACGCGACGCGGGTTCGCAGTGTTTTAGATAGTTTTTCTATAGAACGGATCAAATAATTACTCATAAAGATTAAATTAACATCAAGGCAGGCTTAGTCGTGTCATTACGGTCGCGTCGACACTAATTAGAGTCAATTCCGACACCGGGGCCCCGAATCGGTCCCGAAACTCAAACCGAGTCAACACCGAGCCAGGTGAACCTCGAGATGCACACCCGAGGCCCACCAAGTTCACGGCGCTAGGTCAAGGAAGGGAAACCTTAACCCCCAAGATACATATTATATACCCGTCCCACGGTTTTGGAAAGTATTAAAATCGTATCTTCAAAACTCCAACCGCCCACCTCACGCGCCTTGGTCTCCCCACGCCTAAGCCCAGGCGCCTGAGTCTTGGTGCGCCTCAGCTCAGGCGCCTATATGGACGACGAGGGCCGAAAACCCCTATAAATACACTCCTTCAAGCCCTCATTTCGACACACGATTCAATCCTCTCTTCTCCCTCTAAAAACTCTCGCTAAGGGCTCGCACTCCGACACCCGAGGCAAACGATCCACTCGATTGTAGTTCCGATAAAAAAGCGACATCAACGCTACTCCTCACCTTCGAGCACTCCACTTGATACCGAGGTGCCTGTGATCGACTAGCTCAGAACTAGTACCCAGGTTCTGCCGGATTAGCCGCAGAACTTGTCCTTAGCAACGAAACTTGCCGGAGTAGCCGCGGGAAAGTCAAACGGTAACGGAGCTCTGCCGGAGTCACTGGTCAAGCTAGGAGGATCTGCCTGTTGATCGAGTCGTCACTAGGTTGCCATCTAAACAAAACTTTCCATATTTGCAGTTTCTATTATTATGCACTACAATAACAGTAAACGTGGGCATTAAGCCCACAAACATTTACTAAAATACGTAACGTCCAACTTCAATCGCAAACACTAAAACCCACTAAATAGACCCGAGTAATTTCGAGATCCATTCTCAAAACTATCTACGCATCGAGTCCCATTTAGTGTACACTCCAAGGGTGCAACTCCTCACTATGGGATTTACTTACATTCGCATTTACAATTTTTCCTATGATTTATTGCTTTTATGACCTTATAATCGCATGCTAAATCACCTAACACGGAATTCAAAACGTAAACAACTAAAATTGAGCAAAGTGATGGTCGGGTTCCGTATTCGTCCCGGTGCTCACATTATTAGGTTCGACGCATCTCTATTAATACCGAACCGACGCATCTTAAGCAGAATACCAGGTAAGGTATACCACGAGAACGACTAATATCCATATTATCGCGTTAAAACTGATTTGATAATACGTATAATATTAGTACTCTCTACTCTTCTATGTGCATCTTTTCATGGCCTGCTTGTCACGTGAAATCGCATGCAAAGAATGTAAACATAACTACTTCGACGACAAAACTTACTTGTCCTTAAACAACCGACATAACAAAAGGTTTAGGGTTAAAACAACGGGTGTTACAGTATTTCCACCACAACAAAAGAACTAGAATATCAGCCCACCGATTGATTAGTAGAGGCCGCTATAGTGCAGGCGGGATTGGGTGTTGACATCTATCGGATGTTGGCTTCCCAATAAGTCCCCTCACCCCTTACTCAGAATCGACGGTTTCCGGATGTCCGAAACCATTGGCAATGAGAGTCATTCCAGGCATGGAGTGCTTAAGGGTACAAGTCTTTATCTTTAGGACCCACGCCACTCAACTTTGAGCCGGCAAGGGATCAAAGTTGACTTGAACGGTTTCCGAGTCCCCATAATCGACTCGGTGGCGACTCCACAAATCGGCAACAACTTCAGTTCACTAAAAAGGTCGCCTTACCAAACAAAACGGCCTTTAAACATTTACAACCACGACTCGATCGATTCCCAAACGAAAACACGGGTGCCCCCCACCCGTCTAGTACAAGTCCGGATCGTCATCCAAATCGAGGTCCGACACTTCGCCTCGTACGCGAGATCGGACCGGCCCCCGGCAGGGAAAGGGTCGCGTGGGTGGCCGCCGCCACACATTGAAAAACGAGGTCAGTCCCGTGCAGGTGCGCGCGGGGCGGCAGGCGGTGCGGACGGACGTCCACAGTTTGGCGACTTTGCTGGGGATTTGGAAACAAGTTTCCAGTGGTGGTTTAACTTGAACGAGGTTGGTGAAGCTCATCTCTTAGTTTCTAGTTGTGGTCCCTACAGGTTTTGGCCCTAAAAAGCCCACCCTAACCTATATCAGGACCAATCGACCTCTTCGCGGTAAGATCTTTGGGGACACGCGGAGAGATCCTCGGTTGACGCTCCGGCCGCCTAACGCGCAATCCGCGGGATTAATAAGCGGATAGTTCCGAACGGACGGCATGACACTCGTCTCCCCAGATCATTGTCAATGCCTAAGTAAAGGCTATTCGTGGGCGGTAGCCTACCCTAACCTACCCGTGTCTGCATCCTGCATGAGTGTATGTATTCCTAGTTATGTGTAGCGTGTTTGAACAATCCAACCCAAATAAAACACTAAAATTTGGATTTAACCACGCCAACATATTCAACCGCACCCAATTACATTTTCGAAAAATATCTCATCTTTTCAAAACGATTTCTGAAACACTGATACTCCGGTCAAGTCATAATTTCTAAAAATAAAAGGAAAAAATCTTGAGATGCCATTGTCATGGCAAATTTTACACTCGAGGTTTTCAAAAAAAAAATGTATTTTCAAACGCCATCACGTGGCTAAAGTAAAACCCGTCAAACGACAGATACCGTTAATGCCACCGAGACTCCCGGTCAATGAGATCAAGATACACCAAACGGTTACATTTTTATTTTCAAAAAAAGTTTTTACACAAATACCATTAACACAACCGAAGCTTAAATTAATGAAGTCAAGGAATCCAAAACGGTTACATTCTCAAAACACTTTTCACAATACATCACTCTCCACCGTCAAATGCAAGTTAATGCAGCCGAGGAACGTGGGTCACTAGTTTTAAAAGCTTTTTTCTAAAAACACTGTTCACCACCTAAATCCCTCACTAGGGATTTGGTCACACTTTTAAGAACACTGTCATTAGACTTCGCGCTCCACCACGAGCATCACGTTCACCACAAGTGTCGAACTAGCTAATTAATAGTAGTCTCAATAGAAGCATCACGCAATCATTTTCAAAAAATCGGTTCCCGACGCACACACATAGCAACGCCTTTTCTCATCGTAAACGATGTCACCACACCATCATCACCTTAGTTTACAAAACCACCTTTGTCAAAACTTTTCCTCTACGAGTATCGGTCGTTTTCAAAAATATCAAAATTCAATGATCCTGAGCCGGGATCGTGATCAACTTCCTACGTCGTACACCCGTATGTTTAACTGTCTGTGTTAGTTACTAGGATCACCTCTACTCGAGGTTTTATATTTTGGGTCGTCTCATTTCGAGAAGTCCTTCTTAAGCCTCACCTCCGAGGCTTGTGTCAAATCGTCTCATCACATAGACTTTAAAATTCGCCAGGAATCTCGCCGAATACGCCAAGAGTCCAAAGCACCTAAGTCCCTAAGCCAAATAATCGCACGCACACGCAAGTCAAGGGTCTTATTTCCGTGTCGCTCAATTACGGGCATTCCATGAGTCTTTAAGCCGTCTGGTAGATCCATTCTCATTAATACCACCCCTTCCAGTCATGTCAGGAGATTCAAGCACAGACGCAAGTAACCATAGTGAGAACAACGCCGAACAATCTGGGGATAACACCGTAGAAACCCTAACTAACCTGATTCGGGATTTACAAGCCACCATTATCACGGTAAACGCATCCGTAAACAGCATAGACTTCCACCTAGGTCACCTAGAAGACAAAGCCTCAGATGAACACCACAACCGGATCCTCAACGAGGTCCTCTTAAATTCCACCCCGCGAGGTGGGGCACCCGTCGGCCTCATCCCTAACGATCCCGTTATCTCACCTCAAGATAACACCCTCCAATCCGCTATGAATCGCATAGATTTCCTCGAAAGTCAAATGCGCCTAAACCAAGGCAACAATGTCCACCTCGAAAACCATAGGAAGTTTGAAATGGTGAACGATCAGCTACCAGAAAACTTTTCCTTAGCCACCATACTGAAATTCAAAGGAACGGAGGACCCCCTCAACCACATCCGGGCCTTTAAGGATTACATGGCCATTAAGGGGGTCAAACCCAGCCTTTTCGCTAGGATATTCCCATCCTCTTTAGGGGACACACCCCGATCTTGGTTTTATTTGCTCGATCCCAAAAAGATATCCACCTGGGACAATATTTCCATAGAATTCGCAAAACAATATGCGGATAAATCCGAAACGCAAGTCACCATTAGAAGCCTCAAAGTCCTTTCCCAAAATGAGAAGGAAGGCTTCTCCGAATTTCTGACTAGGTGCAGAAAGGTCAGCACCCAATTAGTAAACCGCCCTGACGAAGCCACCTTAGTAGAAAAATTTGTCGATAACCTTAGACCCCCTTACGCCTCTCACCTTAGGTACCAAAACATACATACCTTAAAGGAACTATCCACCTTAGGAATACGCCTAGAGGACGATATGAAAAAGGGAGTATTCTCCAAGATAATGGGGAAAGGCTACCAGGGACCAACCACTTCCACGGGAACCCGATCTTATGGAACATCCGAAAATAACAAATCCGAGGAAGTACACCTCGTCGAACCAACCACTAGAGAGAGAACAAATTCCACCCCTAGGATATTTTCCAAGCTAGGCATCACATACACCGAAGCCTTAAAAAGGCTAACTGGGCAAGGAAAGCTCAAGCCAATAGGTCCTACTACAGACCCACCCGCAAACAAGAGGAAAAGGGTATGGGATGCTAATGAATATTGCCATCGTGGCAATGGCCATGATACTGAATCTTGTTTTCGGCTCAAGCATACCATACAAGATATGATAGAAAACGGTACGATTCCTCTCCCTCCACCCGAGAAACCAAACAATACCACGAACCCCTTTAGTGTCCATACCATCTTTGACGACACCATTGATTGTTCCCACCTCGACCCTATAGAGGAGAATGTTATGAATATCGAGGAAAACCCCGGCTACCCGTGGGAACCCGTCCAAGACAAGGGAATCCGTGTCCGAGTCAAAGTCTAGTTCGTCTTAGGGCCTAGACCTAATAGTTTGACAAATTTCTTTTGTTTCTTTCTTACATCGAGTCAGGAGGTGCGAGGGGACCTGTCCTCCACCTCCCCAAAAACAATGTCTCGGGCACGTAGCCCGCTTATTACTATCAATAAAAAGAAATAAACTTTTCTTCCTTTATAATGCGCCTCGACAATCGCTTGATTTAATAATGCACTTTCATGCTTAAAACTCGGTACTATGCCATTTATCGATGACAATCAAACATACCTCGAAACAACGAGGAATTACAAGAACTGAGATCCCGTGTTATTTTTTTACCTATTCCATGTCTGGTGTAAAAAGCCACATAATCACCCCTTAGAATAAGCTTTACTGAATCCTATGACAAATCTAGATAGTCTCTTAGCTTGCGATCAAAAACGGAAGGCAAACCCATTTCCCACAATAAACATCCCTCAAATAAAGACCGACCAATTCCTACCATAGGTGCTAGTCCGACAAAAAAAAGAAGGTCTGAAATGGCCAAAAAGAGCCAAAGGAAAAAAATGAAATCAAGGTCAAACTAAACTAAACTGGCCCAATTCAATGATCAAGACCAAACTCACCGGTCAAAATGAAACCCCCAATCATTCAACTCGACTATAAGTGCAAAGTCCCAACGAAAAGCAAAAA
This sequence comes from Agrostemma githago, assembly GCA_958450325.1. Taxonomy (NCBI): domain Eukaryota; kingdom Viridiplantae; phylum Streptophyta; class Magnoliopsida; order Caryophyllales; family Caryophyllaceae; genus Agrostemma; species Agrostemma githago. The sequence continues at coordinate 34,580,484 of OY288247.1, forward strand.
AAATGAACAGGCCAGTCAGCTAGCACCCAAATACTAGCCTCCCTACATTACAACCCTTAAGACCTTCCCAAGACGCTTGTTAGGAGACATTTCGGAATTTTGTGGATTCAAGCTCAATAGGATAATGCCAACCGTTAGGGCCAGACATGGAAATCAGATCCACATAATCCCACGTAATTTACATCCCACCCGATTGAAGTCTGAGTCATTTTTACTCAGCTTCCCCTTACCTACCACATCACGAAACCTTAGCCCATAGCCCTAACTCCACAAAAATCAAGCTCCAGATTTGGATCTATTGAAACCACCTACTACCTAGCTCCACAGTCCAAAACCATCCAACCCAGTCACCCTGACCCAAACACGGTATCTCGATAATTGTCACTTTCAAGGGGTCACACCTGATCACTCCATCTGAGTTCTTAAAATAGGGTGAAAGTCCATGTAATACACTCTAAACATCTCATATCGATAATTGGCATAACGAGTCTAAAGCAAAATCACTCACATCTAGAAGGAACTACGAACATGGTTTGATTCCGTCTAAACACGGATACGTAGGCAACCCGTCCCCGGGTACGACCAAACGACCGAACAAAAAAAAATCGGTTACCCGATTCACGTACAAACCAAGACTCTCCCCACGACCCGACCAATGAGTGATTTTAAAATAACGAAGCACAAACGACGAGCTGAGGACGGGGTAAAAACCCGAAAGGTCGCCCAGGGTAAAATGAAGAAATGAGTTGCGAGCCATCGTCAAAAAAAAGGACGAGACGAGGACGGGGTGAAAACCCGAAAGGGCGCCCCGTGCAAAATGAAGAATCGAGTTGCGAGCCGTCAAAAAAACAAAACAAAAAAAAGGTGAGCCGAGGACGGAGTGAAAACCCGAAAGGGGGCTCCGGGCAAGATGAAGAATCGAGTTGCGAGCCACCACAAAAAAAATGTGCTTCTCATTAATAAAAAAAAATCAGTTAAATCAAGCCTTTGTCGAGGCCATTTACATCAAGCATCTGAAAACCCGGACATCCTGGAAAGCAACAAAGTGTCAAAACTCTACAAAAAAATTAGTACTAATACGCCACATAATATCTATTAATACAACATAATACAAAATGGACGGGCTCTACCGGTCCAACTTTTCCTTCCCCTAGCCATCCGGGTGTGCTTGCTTGAGTCTCTCACCATTGACTCACCTAACGCAAACTTCCACCGCCCTAGCCAAAAGCGAGCTCAGTCAATCCACTTCTCCTCCTCACTCACATTTTTAATATGGGTCTTGTCGGTCTCGGCCCGTGTAGATGAACTGACGAACACTAGGATCGGTAACGCCGTCTTCGGTCGGGCACTTAGCGATTTTTGCCCGCATAGCTTCCTTATTCTGTAACAACCCGGCCCAATCCTAGGACCGAAAATGCTAACTGCGGTAGCCCGCCAGGCTTTGTACTGGTCCCACAGACCAACACGAGATCCCTTTAAGAAAAGCTCATAGATAGGACATCTTCAATCAATGTGGGGTGTTTCAATCACTCCCACTTGAAGAACGCAACGTCCTCGTTGCGCCTGGCAGCATAACCGCTGACCCAGAATCCACCCCCGCTAGGTGCCAAATGCACGATCGTAGGGTTGCTCTGATACCATTTGTAACACCCCGGCCCAATCCTAGGACCGGAAATGCTAACTGCGGTAGCCCGCCAGGCTTTGTACTGGTCCCACAGACCAACACGAGTCCTTTCCAACACATTTTGTCCTCACTCATGCGCATCCCGGAAACCTTCCCAGGAGGTCACCCATCCTAAGATTGCTCCCAGTCAAGCACGCTTAACTGCAGAGTTCTTATCATGGGTAAACCAGAAAAGAAAGTGCACTTTGTTGATAAGAGTAGTACTTCAAATCCCTTTAAGCAAAGCTCATAAATAGGACATCTTCAATCAATGTGGGGTGTTTCATATTCTATAGTACGATCATCTCCACAATCCTTAACCTTTCTCTCACACCCGACAACCCCGGACATCAGGAATGACATCTTGAAGTAGCTAAACCCCTTTCCAAAAGCCAAAATGCCCGCACAAGAATGACAGGTCCACACGGACGGTACATTTCGTCCATCGGATCCACCAGACTTAGATGTCTTTTCATTTTTCTTCTCTTAGGGGGATAAGCTACCCCACCTGGCGTGTCGTAACCTTTAACGGTTGTTGTCAAGTCGCGTCTGTAAGCCCAATATGGCATTGTCTTGGATATACAAAAAAGTGGTTTAACTTTTTTTTCAAAGGTAGCCTAGATTTTGGCTTCGGCCTCATTATGAACGTCGAAACAACTACATTTGCATTCTAGTGCTCTTGGTTATAGCACGTTGACCTCTTACATTTCGTCCGTCTCGAGTCAAAATGTTTTAATCGACGTACTATCCGATCCAACTCCCGGCTCAAACTAACGCATTTCAAAAACTCGAAAAACCACTTTCGTACTCTCATGCAACCCCAACGCATTTTAAAACGTCCTAAACTACGATGAAATCACGAATAAAATAACCATGAAGTGATTACTTGTCAATTTAGGTCAGCATCTCACAAAACAAAAACACAAAGACTAAACTAAAACAACTCAAATACTAAAAAGTTAAATCGAGTTCACAAACCAGAGAGGACCCCTAGAAGCTGTGCCTATGGCTATCACAAGCCCACCAATGTTGTCGTCCAAACCTAGATCCTCTAAATCCAGGACAGGAGACCCACTACTGTCCATTCCCGACAACATATCTAGGGTAACTGTCTCGGGAACATCTCCAACCTCCTCAGTAGCACCCATAGCACGATCCTCAGCCTCAACCTCAGCCTTTCTCTCCCTCTCAACGCGATGCCTAGCCTCACCCTACGCGGAGGTCTCGCCCTGAGACCGAGCCAGCCGCTCCTTAAGTTGAGCAATCTCATCGGCCCGAGATTGTAGGAGCTATCACCCCTCAGCCGCTTCCGCCTCAAGCTCGGTCACTCGAGTCTCCAGGTGTCCCACCATATCGAGAATGTCCCGCAAACATAACTCGCACTTGAGGAAAACACACAAACAATCTAAGAACCAACCCTAGGTACACGCACTTACCGATCGAGGCCCCGAAGTGTCACGGGAGACCCTCGAGGCATAGACCCTGAAGCAGTTGGCGGCCTGCCACAACCGCTGATGGCAAGCCGACGAAACCTGAAAGGTGAAACCACGCAAGTTAGCCAAACAAAACCTAACCCTTTGAACCCAAACAGAAACCGAAACTTAACCTGTATACCCGGTCAATCTCCCAGCCTCAATCTCCTCAACGAAACACGGAGAAATGGGCTATCTAAGGGCTACCCCAGCCACATCGACCCTGAGCAGTGTCAAGGGGAAGTCTGGGGGCTGAACAACATCAGTCGAATCAGCCAATCAAAAGAAAAGCAAACCGTTCAAAATGAAAACAAACACTAGACCATAGGACAAAACAAACGATAAAACCAAAACCGACACTTCAATAACCCTAAACATTGGGGGCTACTAAATAGAACAAGCTGTAAGAAAGAAACTTACGTCTGCAAGGCACATCTAGTTCACCCGCACATTCTCCAACGAATAGTGACTCATCGTGCTCTTAGCCCGAGCCAAACTCCATTCAATCTTGATAAGTGTAGTTTGTAGTGCCTAATTTGCTGTGTTTTGGTCCCATTTCCTTGCGGAATCGCTCCTTGGGAGCGGTTCATGGGCTACTTATGCTTCCTCTAGCTCGTTTCAGGTTCCCGAGACCATTCGTGAAGAGTTGGAGTGATTCCGACTCAATACATACACTTTTCGGAGCCAACAAAGTGGAGGAACGATCACTCGATGCCTTGGATTCGACCCCGAGACCTTGGGACCCAATTCCGAGCCTCCGAGACCCGATCCCAAGTCCCGAGAATCGATGAGAAGTCCATGTGAAGCAAGGGGGAACCTTAAAGATCATATTGGAGGCCTACAAGACTCATCCCCGACGGGTATGACCTCATCCCGTCCGGGATGAAGTGCACATTTGAGGGGTCTCCAGTTTTGGGTCGGTCCCGGTCGGGACCAGACCTTCCCGGTCGGGACCACTCCCTTCCCGGTCGGGACCGGCGTGCTGTAGCCGGAAGTTCTTTTTCCTCCCTCCTTCATTCTTGTACCCCTATAAATACTTCCCTCTTGTATTGTTTATGCATCTTACCTTACCCTAGACTCTCTTAGGCCTCTCTTAAGATTTGTAAACCATAATTAATCTCTCTTAATCTCTCTTTAATCCTTAGTTAATCCTAGTTTAATCGAGTTGTAATTAGTTCTTGTATTGAGAAGATTCTTGAAGACTCATCCAAGATTGACAACCTTGGAGATTATTTGGGCTTCTTATTTATACAAGATTGCATCTTTTTCATCATCCTATTGTTGGTATAACTTTCCTTTCTCTTGTTTATTGTTATTTATTCAAATTTGAAGCTTTACTTAGTGTTCCTTGTTATTGTTCATATTATTCTTGATTATGGATGTTTGGATTGTGATGTGGTTTTCTCTTATTGTTGTTAGTTTATCTTTGATAATGAGTGAGTAGATTACTTGTGGGTTAGTAGGGGGATTAAGGGTAGAATATGGGTGACTAGGGTTTGATTAGGGGTAAAGGGTGAATCATTGTTGTTAGTCACATACTTGGCACACCATGTGTTTGTTGAAATGCTTGTTTGAGTTATTGTGGCCATGCTTCTCATGCTAGTCTTTCTCTACTCATTGTTTGTCTTGTATGTGGTCATATTGAGGATAGTGTTGAGGATAGTCGTAGTCACGAGAGTGCGGACTAGGGTCTAAGTTGCGAGAGCCCGGACCTACCTCGACATCGGTCTAAGTTGCGAGAGCCCGGACCTACCTCGACATCGGTTTAAGTAGCGAGAGCCCGGACCGATTCTAGCAATTAGGAGACACCTAGACCCTTGTCCACCCAAGTCACCCTACTACACTTTTGAACCCGACCTAACCCACTTCTTCTTCATATTTGATTCATCTTATTAGTTAGCCTCATTTCTTTAGTTCATTGTTTAGTTATTCCGTTTTAGCATCATTCTAGTCTAGTCGTTGTTAGTCCACTTCCTTCTTCTCCTCTCATCATAATTCACCAATTAGTAGTTCTTTGTGTTTGTTGTGACTTGGTCTCGTTTTAGGCCGACCTAGTCTAAACCTCGCAACACCGTCTCCGTGGACACGACCCTACTTACCCTAACTACCGTTAGGTCTTAGCCGGTTATTTATTTGGCGGTGGGGATCCACGACAATTCCCACCATCAATTTGGCGCCGTTGTCGGGGACGGTGCATTGTTTAGACTTAGTTTGCTTATAACTAGACTTAGTTACCCTTCTTTGTGCTCTTCTATCATCTCTTGTGCATATTCTCTAGATTTTTCTTGTTTCATTAGTTTTATTTCCCCTTCTTTTCTCTTTGTCTCTCGATTGTGCTTGTTTATTGTCGTTACCTAGTGCCCATAAAGCACTAGGTGTTCTCACGTTTGTTCTAGTGCGTAGTGTATGCCTAGGCGGGGAGGCGAATTCTTTCTCTTTAATCCAGAGCCGGAAAGGCTTTTTCGAGCCTTTCGCCAACGGACGATTAATCGGGCTAGAATCTCTCAACCAAGTGCAAGCAATACTCATCAAGAGCAAGCTCAAGGAAACGATTTTGAGGAAGCATCTCGAGAGACGGCCGAAGGGAATTTCACCAATCCCTTTGGATATTCTAGTCCTAGTTCCCCCTCTACATCTACTTCAACTCCGTCTTCACCACCATCTCCCTTACATCCAATAATGCCGAAGTTTTCATCCCACTCTACATTTACGGAAGACGTCTTGCCGGGACCCAATGCTCTACCGGCCGCTTATGCCGGAAATTTTACGGCCAAGACTCACTTCATCCAACTTGTGGAGAGGAACCAATTTAGTGGTTTGCCCACCGAAGACCCGCACCAACACATGGAGACTTTCTCCGATTATTGCGACGCTATCTCTCAACCCGGGGTTACACAAGATCAAATCCGATGGGTATTATTTCCATTCTCATTAATTGGAAAAGCGAAGCAATGGATCAAGAGTCTCGATAGGGCAACCATGGGCATCGACACTTGGAAGAAGCTTGCATTGGCGTTCTACCAAACATTCTACCCTCCGGAAAAGACTAATTTGCTTAGGGCCTCCATCACCGGTTTCCAACAACGGGATGAAGAGAGCCTTTATGAAGCTTGGGAGAGGTTTAAATCTTTGGTTAGATCGTGCCCCCACCATGGACTTTCACAATGGTTCTTAGTCCAACAATTTTGGAACGGTCTTTATGAGGACTCAACAACTATACTCAACATGGGCTCCAATGGTAGGTTCAACGAGGTCGATGATGACCAAACATGGGCAAGAATCGAAGAGATGGCGGTTCATAATTCTCAATACTCAAGGCCTAGGAAGGCAAATCGAGGAGGTAAGCACGAGGTGGATGCTATTACCCAACTAAGCATTGACCTTGGAGCTCAATTGAAGACCCATATGGAAACCATTGACAAGAAGCTCCAAGGCCACCTCACTCAAGTTCAAAGCATTAGTTCCTCCAACTAAGCCTCAATTCAAGAAGTGAATGCTTTGGGATTTGCACCGCCTTTGCCTTATTATGGGATGTGTGATACTTGTGGAATCGTTGGTCATGATCCTATGCATTGTCGAGGAAGTGTGGAGCAAGTGAATGTCTTTCAAGCGTTCAAGCAAGGTGCTTCCTACACTAATCAATACCAAGCTTCCAATCAAGTCCCTCAACAACAAGCTATGCAACCTCGTCCCTATGTTCCACCTCCCTTAAGGGACAACAACCAAGGTTACCAAGGCAACTCAAGGCCTTACAACAACTTCAAGCAAAGTAACCAAGGTACATTCAACAACAATCAAGGGTTCCAACAAGGGAACTTCAATCAAGGTGGTTTCCAAGGAAACCAAAACTTCCAAAGGCAACAAAACCACAACAATGGCCTTAATCAAGGCAATTCTCATGGGTTCCAAGGGAACCATCAACAACAAGCAACTCAAGCTAACCGTCAAGAAAGCAAGCCTAGGAGCCGGTCTCCTATTCATGATTACGGTGCTCCATTAGCCCTCACCGATACTCCGCATAATCCATCATCCCCACCACGGGATTTCGACATACAAAAGCAAATGATGGATATGCAAAGGAATACTCAACAAATGCAAAAGAGTCAATTGGAGGCACAAATGTCACAACAAGGAATCATTGCTCAAATTCTAATGGATAACAAGGAAATGAAAACTCACATGAAGATGATTGAGAATCAAGTATCACAACTTGCATCGGGAAGTTCTTCAAGACAAAGAGGGCAATTACCTCCTCAAGGTGTAACTCCAAATTTTGAGCATGTCAATGCCATCACCTTAAGGAGTGGTGCCACCTATAATCCTCCCGTGTTTCCTAGTAAGCAAGAAGCAATGAAGGAAGTTGTGTCTCCAAATCAAGAATAATCAAGCTTTGATAATCCAATGGAGGAGCAAGTTTTATGGGAGATCGAGAGACCCCAAGAAGACAAGCTTCCCCCCCTTCAAGGCAAAGACAAGGGAAAAAGGAAAGTGTCATTCGAGGAGTCTACCCCGATTGAGCCAGATAAGTGCCATATCAAGTTGCCTTTCCCAACAAGGCAAATGAAGACCAAGGTAGATTCTCAATATGAAAAGTTCCTTAACATTGTGAAGAAATTGGATGTTAGTGTCCCATTCACAGAGCTACTTACCCAAATCCCGGCATATGGAAGATTCATGAAAGATATCTTGGCTAGGAAGAGATCCATCGACAAGGAAGAGACCATTGCGTTCACAAGGGTGGTGAGCGAGCTCATTCAAGGTTCTACGCTTCCAAAGTTGAAGGATCCGGGTAGATTCTCGATCCCTTGCACCATAGGCCACTACAAGATCGAAAGAGCATTATGTGATTTGGGTGCGAGTGTGAGCATCATCCCTTATTCTATTTGTTGCCGACTTGGGATGAAGGAGCTTAAAAGTACTTCTATCATACTCCAAATGGCCGATAGTTCATTCAACCAACCATTGGGAATGCTAGAGGATGTGCCGGTGAGAATCGGTAAGTTCTTCATTCCGGTTGATTTCATCGTGCTCGATATGCGGGAAGATGATATCACTCCCATTATTCTTGGGCGCCCATTTATACACACCGCCGGTGCTATGATCGATGTGAAGAATGGTAGGATCACCTTCGAACTAGGCGAAGAGAAGCTAGTGTTTGACCTCCAAGGTAACACTTCGCCCGCCAATGATGAGTCATGCAATATGATCCAAGCCGCAAAAGACATCGATCTAGGGGGAGAGTCGGGACAAAGCTTGAACAAGAACTCTTGTGAACTTGAGGATGATGACTCTGAGAGTGAAAAGGATGAGTGCCCACATCATGGGCTTGATGACAAGTTGAAAAGCAAGAAGGAAGATGAGCCGCCCTTGGGGCCACATGAGGATCGGTGGACGTTTGGGTACATCCCGAAGGACCAAAAGTATAAGTTCAAGCCTTTGAACTTACAAGATCGGGACGCCCCGGGAACGTCAAGACAAGGTCATGAAGAGCGTTGGTATTTGGATGCTTATGTCTCAAGCTTGATGGAAGACTTTGCTAGGGCATTCGACTTGTTCCTTCGTGCCCTTGATGGAGATGGAACTAGTTCTTGTTGTTGAAAAAGATTGAAGAATGCACCACCTTGGTTTGACGGAGTTCCACAAGAACCGTCCCTTTGTATATATCTCTTTCCCTTGTAGTTTGTTCTGTTTTGTGAACTTCTTGATTACTTGGATTGATTGATGAGCGATGTGAGGGAGGGAATTTGATGTGTTATTTGAGTTTATTGTGATAGGTGTGAAGTGGAAGTGATTCCTAGGGAGGAGTGGTCATTGAGCTTGGATTGTGTGAAGGGGAGTCGGTTTTTGAAGCTTGGAACGAGCTTTTGGGAGCTATAGAGGGTTAGGAGACTCTTCCCGGCCAAAAAGAGGTCATCCCGTCCGGGATGGAAGGCCCATCCCGACCGGGAAGGATGTCATCCCGTCCGGGATGAGTGTGACAAAAGATGGGTCTACTGACAGGTCATCCCGACTGGGACGAAGGCTTCCCGACCGGGAAGAGCCGGTCATCCCGACCGGGACCACCCATCCCGACCGGGATGGACCCCCTGTCTTCCTTTGGCCTTTTCTTCGTTGTTTGAGCCCACCCAACCACTTTATACCCCCTCCCAACCTCCCTACATGTCCTTACTCTCATTATATGACCCCTACACCTCACATAAACATTTTCACTTCACTTTAAGTTCACTTTAAACCGTCTTTCACATCAAAACCCATCCCATTTTACCTTTATGAACCAACCATGGAACCGTATCGCGATTGGGAAGGAATAACAACGACAACGACTAGCTACATGCCAATGTTGATTCAGGAAACGATGGAGCGAGTGAGTTGCTAACCGTATGGTATGGCAATTATCCTCTCTTTTTCGTTTTTATAGCTTGTCTTCATTTGTTTATTCCCTTCCCCTTATCATTTGTGTCATGGTGGCCCTCGGGGCCTTGGTATTCCTTGCTCCCGACTCTCGATGACGTGACTACATCGAGAGTCATTTCAAAATCCAAATTTTACAAGATTTTCACCCTTTTATAGGATTTAGTCGGATTTGGGCGGAATCCGGGCTAGGTGACTTGATTACACCTAGTCCTCCCCTCCCATTTCTTTTTATTTCTTTCTTTTTATTTCTTCCCCCATCCATATCTTTTCTTGTCTCGGCCCACGGTGACTTGACTACACCCCGGCCGGACACATTCTACCATTTTCTCCACTTTATTTTTGATTTTTAGCTTTATTTTCGTAGTTTCTTTTATTTTCTTTTGTGCTCCCATGCACTACGGTCGAGCATGAGGACATTGCTCGGCTTAAGTGTGGGGGAGCGATATTCTATCGTAGTTAGTTTTATTTTCGTAGTTTTTCTAAAAATCTTTAAAAATCCTAAAAATTTGAAAATTTTTCACAAAAATCAAAAAGATTTTCCTTTTGTGTGTTTTCCTTTTATGTCGTTGTATCGTGTATTTGTTGTGTTGTGCGTGTTTTGCCTCCCTTTTTCCTTATAGGTTACTTGAATCACCAATAGCTTTGGAGAGCTTTCAAGACTTCCGGTAACATCTTTATCCCTTTTTCTTCTTTATCTCTTGTGAAGTTTGGAGGAGATTGTGATGTGGTGTGCTCGGGTGGAGCTTTGTAATGCTTGTGGTTGATTTGGTGGCTTGTTTGGATGCTCGGGGTGGTGTTTGTGTTGTTTATGTGTTTGTTTTGTGTCCTTTTATCTCTTTTTCTTTCATTTTCGTTGTGTCTTTGTTTTGTGTTTTGTTGTGTGTCGCGTGTGTAAATAGTTTTCGAAAACCCGGTTTAGAGGCTAGTGTGCGATTGTTTACTTTCCCTTTCTAGTAGTATAGATCGAGTCTTGGACTTTAGTCTAGTAGAATGACCCTAAATCAATGATTTCGTTGGTCCTTTACCTTGAGTCCACCTAGCTTACTAGAGATTTACTACGGCATTTGCACCTTTGACCATTATGACCTTCCACGGTGTAAAAAGGCCTTGGTTACCGAGTCTCGTCCCCTAGGTGACCATGCATGTTCGGATTTGTTTGATTAGTCCAAGTTCTCCACCTTTTTGTGGGTTTGAAGGGAAGGGCCCGTCCCGACTTACCTATTCACTTACCTCCTACATTTCCACACAATAAAATTGCAAATTGTTGAAGTCATCTTTCTTGTTACAATAAGAAATGCCAAAAAGCCAAATCAAGCCAAAAGGGCAAAGAAAATAAAAAGAAAGAAAAAGAAAGAATGAAGAAAAAGAAAAGGCACAAAAGCCAAAAAGAAAATAGAAAAGAAGAAAAAGAAATGGCATGGCAACAAACGAGCAAAAATGCAAAAGAAAAGAGAAAATGCCAAAAGAAAATCGTCTCACAAAAAGATTCTAACCCCACAAAAATAAGCCTTTTTCCGACTTTTGCCGTGAAGAGCCTACCAAAGGACCGAGTCCCTAGGAAGGAGGATAGCGGCAAGGGTCGGTCTTCCCTCATTTTGCAATCATTTCCACTTTTTACTTCGACTAGTTAGGCGGTTTTAGACATGGGACGACCCTCTTGGCTCATTTCTAAAGGGGGCGGGGTCTCACTTACCTACAGTGTCGACTAACACCGTGGTTCATCCTCTTTCCATCCCGCCGATCGTCCCGTGGTACGTTCTTAGAAGGTTAGGAGGAACCGAGGTAAGTTAGCAACGTTTTTATTGCTTTGTCGTCATACTATTAGGGTTTTGTCCATTTTGGTGTGTATTGCTAGCTTGGGAACGTTGTCACTTGCCTTGAGTCCTAAACCGGTGCTTCTTTCACCGCTTTTTTGAGGGAAGCGATATTTCTTTTCTTTTGGCTGCAACCTTTTGTGTGTTTGTTTGTGTGCTTGTTTGTTTATGTGTTCTTGTGTCCGGTTGCATCCACAGTTATGTCGCAAGACCCCACTTGCCTTGCGGAGAGCACTTATCCTCTAGGTGCTCTCGCGTGAGTTGAAAGGGCGTAGGGTGCGCTAATACCCACTCGGCTAGTTTAGTAGTTAGTTTGTGTTTACTCGAGGGCGAGTAAGGGTTAAGTGTGGGGGAGTTGATAAGTGTAGTTTGTAGTGCCTAATTTGCTGTGTTTTGGTCCCATTTCCTTGCGGAATCGCTCCTTGGGAGCGGTTCATGGGCTACTTATGCTTCCTCTAGCTCGTTTCAGGTTCCCGAGACCATTCGTGAAGAGTTGAAGTGATTCCAACTCAATACATACACTTTTCGGAGCCAACGAAGTGGAGGAACGATCACTCGATGCCATGGATTCGACCCCGAGACCTTGGGACCCAATCCCGAGCCTCCGAGACCCAATCCCGAGTCTCGAGAATCGATGAGAAGTCCATGTGAAGCAAGGGGGAACCTTAAAGATCATATTGGAGGCCTACAAGACTCATCCCCGACGGGTATGACCTCATCCCGTCCGGGATGAATTTCACATTTGAGGGGTCTCCTGTTTTTGGTCCGTCCCGATCGGGACCACTCCCTTCCCGGTCGGGATCGGTCCTTCCCGGTCGGGACCGGCGTGCTGTAGCCGGAAGTCCTTTTTCCTCCCTCCTTAATTCTTGTACCCCTATAAATACTTCCCTCTTGTATTGTTTATGCATCTTACCTTACCCTAGACTCTCTTAGGCCACTCTTAAGATTTGTAAACCCTAATTAATCTCTGTTAATCTCTCTTTAGTCCTTAGTTAATCCTAGTTTAATCTAGTTGTAATTAGTTCTTGTATTGAGAAGATTCTTGAAGACTCATCCAAGATTGACAACCTTGGAGATTATTTGGGCTTCTTATTTATACAAGATTGCATCTTTTTCATCATCCTATTGTTGGTATAACTTTCCTTTCTCTTGTTTATTGTTATTTACTCAAGTTTGAATCTTTACTTAGTGTTCCTTGTTATTGTTCATATTATTCTTGATTATGGATGTTTGGATTGTGATGTGGTTTTCTCTTATTGTTGTTAGTTTATCTTTGATTATGAGTGAGTAGATTACTTGTGGGTTAGTAGGGGGATTAAGGGTAGAATATGGGTGATTAGGGTTTGATTAGGGGTAAAGGGTGAATCTTTGTTGTTAGTCACATACTTGGCACACCATGTGTTTGTTGAAATGCTTGTTTGAGTTGTAGTGGCAATGCTTCTCATGCTAGTCTTCCCCTACTCATTGTTTGTCTTGTACGTGGTCATGTTGAGGATAGTGTTGAGGATAGTCGTAGTCACGAGAGTGCGGACTAGGGTCTAAGTTGCGAGAGCCCGGACCTACCTCGACATCGGTCTAAGTTGCGAGAGCCCGGGCCTACCTCGACATCGGTTTAAGTAGCGAGAGCCCGGACCGATTCTAGCAATTAGGAGACACCTACACCCTTGTCCACCCAAGTCACCCTACTACACTTTTGAACCCGACCTAACCCACTTCTTCTTCATATTTGATTCATCTTATTAGTTAGCCTCATTTCTTTAGTTCATTGTTTAGTTTGTGTTTAGTTATTCCGTTTTAGCATCATTCTAGTCTAGTCGTTGTTAGTCCACTTCCTTCTTCTCCTCTCATCATAATTCACCAATTAGTAGTTCTTTGTGTTTGTTGTGACTTGGTCTCGTTTTAGGCCGACCTAGTCTAAACCTTGCAACACCGTCTCCGTGGACACGACCCGACTTACCCTAACTACCGTTAGGTCTTAGCCGGTTATTTATTTGGCGGTGGGGAACCACGACAATTCCCACCATCAAATCTCCGTCGGAAACCTAACCGGACAAGCACACACCGTCTTAGATGCCAATCGAGGGAGTTAGGAGTAAATTCAAACTCATAAAGCGAGCCTTAAAACCTCCTCCAGTCGAAATCGACCCCCATCAATAAACAAATCTACAATATGATTAATAAGAATGCTCGCGCTTGACCGCGTGATAAGGCAAACAAAACAAGTCGATCTACAATCCCAAAGAACTCGAAGCAATTTGTTATCCTAGCAAGTCCCTAAGCACACTCAATTCATATCCCAGGGGAATTATAATTCCCAGAATAATTCACTAAGCAAATCTAAAGCCCAAGAACTAATGCAAAGGGCTTACACATCAACACTAGTATTTCAAAGGCAAAACAATCACTAAAACTAACGCAGCCACCCGAGAGGGATAAATCCAACGTAGCCACCCGAGAGGGATAAATCCAACGTAGCCACCCGAGAGGGATAAATCTGACGTAGCCACTCGAGAAGGATAAATCCAACATAGCCACCCGAGAGGGATAAATCCAACGTAGCCACCCGAGAGGGATAAATCCAACGTAGCCACCCGAAGGGGATAAATCCGACGTAGCCACCCGAGAGGGATAAATCTGACGTAGCCACCCGAGAGGGATAAATCTGACGTAGCCACCCGGGAGGGATAAATCGAACGTAGCCACCCGAGAGGGATAAATCGAACGTAGCCACCCGAGAGGGATAAATCGAACGTAGCCACCCGAGAGGGATAAATCTTACGTAGCCACCCGAGAGGGATAAATCTAACTTAATGCAACCACCCACGAGGGATCAAATCAAAACTAAGACACTAATAAATACTTAAGCAAAAGGTTCGAAACTACTAAAACAACAAGAACAAACCCGAACAAAATAAGACAGATCCACAAAAGAAAAGCAACTTAACTAAAACAAATAAACAAACAGCAATTTTGCCCGAGAGTCAGAGATATCCCGGAGGCACATACAGCAATCTTGCCCGAGGGATCTAAGATCCCGAAGGCACAGCAACAACAATTTTTGCCTAACGGGTCTTAAATATTCGAGAGGCACTGGAGTCTTATACCTCCACATCAATTTTTATTTGAGAGGAGACTAACGCCCTCGAAGGAGTCTTATACCTCCACAGCAATTTTTATTCGAGAGGAGACTAACGCCCTCGAAGGAGTCTTATACCTCCACAACATTTTTTATTCGAGAGGAGACTAACGCCCTCGAAGGAGTCTTATACCTCCACAACAACTTTAATTCGCGTGGAGACTGACGCCCTCGAATATTTTATCTTGTTCTGTTTTGTCCCAGGGATCATAAGCGTCCCAAAGACAACCGCTCGAGTGGAGACTAACGCCCTCGAACGTTCTATGTCATCAAGGGTTCATAAGCATCCCAAGTAAAAGCAAATACATTTACAACTAACACATAAAAGCTCTTAAAATAAAACAAAACCTTAAATAAATCAAAGAAGACAAAGCGCGCGCGCACAAAGAATCAAGAACAAGATAACAAGCAATGGCCCGGGCCCAAGCAAGCAACCGCAAGCGAAGACGTCAGGTACGACTTCTAAACCTTGGCTGGCGAGCCTTAACGCACAGTCTAACGGACTTAAAACGACCCGATCGGATAGCCACCAGGTCGTAATCTTCGATTCACCTGGGCGGCTATACATTGACTTTTGCCTTGTCCAAGCCTCAGTCAAAGTAGGAGCTTCTGTAGACACCCAGATTTGGACCTGGTGGCTGCAGAAGTGCCCAACAAACACCCAATGACGATAGGACTGCAACGCGACGCGGGTTCGCAGTGTTTTAGATAGTTTTTCTATAGAACGGATCAAATAATTACTCGGAAAGATTAAATTAACATCAAGGCAGGCTTAGTCATGTCATTACGGTCGCGTTGACACTAATTAGAGTCAATTCCGACACCGGGGCCCCGAATCGGTCCCGAAACTCAAACCGAGTCAACACCGAGCCAAGTGAACCTCGGGATGCACACCCGAGGCCCACCAAGTTCACGGCACTAGGTCAAGGAAGGGAAACCTTAACCCCCAAGATACATATTATACACCCGTCCCAAGGTTTTGGAAAGTATCAAAATCGTATCTTCAAAACTCCAACCGCCCAACCTCACGCGCCTTGGTCTCCCCACGCCTAAGCCCAAGAGCCTGAGTCTTGGTGCGCCTCAGCTCAGGCGCCTATATGGGCGACGAGGGCCAAAAACACATATAAATACCCCCCTTCACGCCCTCATTTCGACACACGATTCAATCATCTCTTCTCCCTCTAAAAACTCTCGCTAAAGGCTCGCACTCCGACACCCGAGGCAAACGATCCACTCGATCGTAGTTCCAATAAAAAAGCGACATCGACACTACTCCTCATCTTCGACCACTCCACTCGATACCAAGGTGCCTGTGATCGACTAGCTCAAAACTAGTACCCAGGTTCTGCCGGATTAGCCGCAGAACTAGTCCTTAGCAACGAAACTCTGTCGGAATAGCCGCGGGAAAGTCAAACGGTAAAGGAACTCTGCCGGAGTCACTGGTCAAGCTAGGAGGATCCGCCTGTTGATCGAGTCGTCACTAGGTTGCTATCTAAACAAAACTTTCCATATTTGCACTTTCTATTATTATGCACTACGACAACAGTAGACGTGGGCATTAGGCCCACAAACATTTACTAAAATACGTAACGTCCCAACTTCAATCGCAAACACTAAAATACACTAAATAGACCCGAGTAATTCCGAGATCCGTTCTCAAAACTATCTATGCATCGAGTCCCGTTTAGTGTACACTCCGAGGATGCAACTCCTCACTATGTGATTTACTTACATTCGCATTTACAGTTTTTCGTCTGATTTATTGCTTTTATGACCTTTTAATTGCATGCTAAATCACCTAACACGGAATTCAAAACGTAAACAACAAAAATTGACCAAAGTGATGGTCGGGTTTTGTATTAGTCCCGGTGCTCACCTTATTAGGTTCGACGCATCTCTATTAATACCGAACCGACGCATCTTAAGCAGAATACCAGGTAAGGTATACCACGAGAACGACTAATATCCATATTATCGTGTTAAAACTGATTTGATAATACGTATAATATTATTACTCTCTACTCTCCTATGTGCATCTTTTCATGGTCTGCTTGTCACGTGAAATCGCATGCAAAGAATGTAAACACAACTACTTCGACGACAAAACTTACTTGTCCTTAAACAACCGACATAGCAAAAGGTTTAGGGTTAAAACAACGGCTGTTACAGTATTTCCACCACAACAAAAGAACTAAGATATCAGCCCACCAATTGATTAGTAGAGGCCGCTATAGTGCGGGCGGGATTGGGTGTTGACATCTATCGGATGTTGGCTTCCCAATACGTACCCTCACCCCTTACTCAGAATCGACGGTTTCCGGATGTCCGAAACCATTGGCAATGAGAGTCATTCCAGGCATGGAGTGCTTAAGGGTACAAGTCTTTATCTTTAGGTCCCACGCCACTCAACTTTGAGCCGGCAAGGGATCAAAGTTGACTTGAACGGTTTCTGAGTACCCATAATCGACTCGGTGGTGACTCCACAAATCGGCAACAACTTCAGTTCACTAAAAAGGTCGCCTTACCAAACAAAATGGCCTTTAAACATTTACAACCACGACTCAATCGATTCCCAAACGGAAACACGGGTGCCCCCCACCCGTCTAGTACAAGTCCGGATCGTCATCCAATTCGAGGTCCGACACTTCGCCACGTACGCGAGATCGGACCGTCCCCCGGCAGGGAGGGGGCCACGAGGGTGGCCCCGCCACACGTTGAAAAACTGGGTCGGTCCCGCACGAGGCGCCGGGCGATGCGGACGGACGTCCACATGGAGATTTTGGTTGTGGGTTATGTGAGGGTATTTGGTAGGTGTTAGGATGTTGGAATGATCCTTGACAATTTTGATGGTAGCCATATGAAGGGGGTTCATAAGATTGTTGATGAGATTGATATGGTTGGTAAAATTGTGGGTCTTGGCAATTTGCCCCATGATTGTCCCATGACGATTGATGGTAGCTTGGATGCCCCATTGTCGTAACGTTGCCTTGATACATTGAATGCACTAGAAGCACTTGAGCTAACGTTAGTAGCCTAGTGCTTTTGAAGCACTAGGAAGAGAGAAATGAGCACACAAGAAGTAAGAACGGAGATACAGAAGGAGAAGAAAACACAAAAATCAAGAACAAAGTCTAAAACTAAGCACACAAGAGTCTAAACTACGCCATCCCTGGCAACGGCGCCAATTTGATGGGAGGTGTTTGACGTCTACCCTACCGATCCCAACGAACCTAACTGGGTAGCTAGGGCAAGTCGGGTCGAATCCACAGGGACGGGGTGTCGGACTAAGATGTGCTACGGTCTAAGACTAGGTTCAAGACAAACTAAACTAGGGTGATATACTAAGATGAACTAATGACTAAGCTAAGGTCTAAAACACAAAGTAGAAGGCCAAACAAGCAACTAATGACAAATGGAAGCAAATAAAATCCATAAGAAGAAACTAGGACTAGGTCGGGTTCATGGATGCCAAGGAGATCAAAAGAAGGAAACGGGGGTTATTAGCATGCTTTCGTAGCCTAGGTTACGATCGGGCTCTCGCTACTTAAACTACCTAGGGATCATCCTCACCACACTCTCGCTACTAATAATGGAACCAAACCAACCAAACAAACAAACACATACAAGAGAAGAGGCAAGAAAAACAAGGATTGATCATCTCAACTCTCACAAGCATTTCATCAAACATGTAGAGTGCAAGGCAAAGAAGAAACAACAGAAACAACAACTAGTACCACCCATCTCACCCTAATCATCCCTAATCACACCCAATCCCCCTACTAACCCTAGGGGAAAACTACTCACACATATCTAAACTAAGACTAGCAATAACAAGAGAAAACAACCTAACAAGAACAAAAACATTCATAATGAAAAACAAGGATAAACAACAAACAAGATATAAAGATGAAAACTTGAATAACAATAAAGATTAAGAGTAAAGGGATGAGAAAGATTATACCCAACTACAAAGGAGATGAAAAGATGAGAACTTGCATAGAAGAAAACCCAAATACATCCACCAAGGTTGTCAAGCTTGATAGATTCTTCAAGAGATTCAATATTACAAGAGTAACTAACTAGATTAAGGAGTAATTAAGGACTAATCTACACTAATCTAAGCTAATCTAACCTAAAGTAGTCTAGGGTTTAGTGGGTAATGTAGAGTAATGAATGATACTTAAAACAATACAAGAGAGGGGTATATATAGGGTTCCGTAAGCAAAGGGGGCGGGGAAATGAAACTGCGGCTAAACTGGGCCCTTCCCGGCCGGGAAGGGGTTGATCCTGACCAGAAAGAGGCGGTCCCGACCGGGAAGCTCATCATCCCGGCCGGGATGGACCCACGGCAACCGGTCTCTTCTTTGCACTTCATCCCGGTCGTGATGGATGTGTTCCCGACCGGGATGGGTCCTTGTAGGCTTCAAATATGGTCACATCGATCTCTACTTGCTCTTCTTAGCTTCTTATCGACTCTTGGTGCTCGGTAATGGGTCCCAAGGGGCTCGAAATCGAGTCTAGGCCACCGAGTCATCGTCGCTTCTCTTCGTTGGCTCCAAATGCGTCGGAAATGAGTCAGAATCGTTCCATTTCTCCAAGTTAGGTCTTAGGAACCTAAAACAAGCTAGAAGAAGCGTAAGTAGCCTCGAAATTGCTCTAAAGAGCGATTCCACAAGAGAAACCGGGACCAAACACGAGAAATAAACACTACAAAACACACTTATCAGGTGAGGTTGTGTCTTTGTATTTTGTATTTGTCTAAAAGTTTTTGGGTATCGGCCCTGAAATGAGCCCCCCGATCACTGATAATCTCGTGAGGTATGCCGTAGCGACAGATGATGTTATTTTGTAGGAATTTGACTACTTGTTTGGAGGTTAGCACGGTGTAAGAGGCGGCTTCTACCCATTTGGTGAAGTAGTCGACGGCCACTAGCACAAAACAGTGTCCGCTGGTCCCGGATGGGTGTACTTTTCCTATGATGTCAATTCCTCAAGTAGAGAAGGGCCAGGGTGTGGCTATAGTATGGAGAGGATATGGTGGTAGGTGTTGGATGTTGGCGAATATTTGGCAATTGTGGCAGTGACGGACGTGACATCAGCAGACTGCCTCTAGGGTGATCCAGTAGTAACCTAGTCTCATTATTTTTTGGGGTAATAGATGTGCGCTCATGTGGGGTCCGCATTCCCCATCATGTACTTCCTCCATGACTCTCTCGGATTGAGTTTTATTTATGCATCTAAGGAGGATTCCTTGTGGGGTTCGTTTGTATAGTAGCCCTTGGTTTAGGATGTAATGAGCAGCTTGTATTCCTAAGGCTCTTTTGTTCTTGGTATTCGTGTTGGGTGGGTATGATCCTTCGGTTTTAAAGTCCAGGTTTGCTTTGTATCAGGGTTCTTCGGGGGTGTCGTCGGTTTCGAGGTAATGGATGTAGGTCGGTTGTTCGCTTCTCTCTGTGCAGATGGGCATAGAGAAAAGATGGTCAGGCATGTTTATTAGTGAGGCTAACTTGGATAGGGCGTCAGCGAATTGGTTTATTTTGGCGCATATGAGGAGCTAAAAACAACAAATCCTATCATTTTATACACGATCTTACGTCGGATTAGCCGACGCAACGCTTAATTTTCTGTCAACTTTGCGTCGACTAATCCGACGCAAATGTCCCAGTCAACACTCATTGCGTCGGATTAGCCGACGCAACGTCGACGGAAAATTAAGCTTTGCGTCGGCTAATACGACACAATACGTGTTGACTGGGCGCGTTGGCAGACCAAGTGTTGCGTCGGCTAATCCGACGCAAAGCTCATGCGTCGGATTAGCCGATGCAAAAAAAAATTTGCGTCAAATTATAATGGCAGACAGTTGCGTCGGCTAATCCGACGCAATCCACAATTTGCGTCGGATTTGGACCATTTGCGTCGGATTTGTCCGACGCAATTCCGACTTCAAAGGCATAATGAAAGTACAAGAATGTAAAGTTTTGTTTAGATGACAAACTAGTGACGATTCGACTTCAAAGGCGGATCCTCCTAGCTTGCCTGGTAATTTCGGCAGAATTCTGTTACCGTTGGCCCTTCCTGAGGCTAATCCAGCAGAGCTCCACTACTACTTGCTAGTTTTGCGGCTAATCTGGTAGAACTCCGTAAGACTCGGAGTAGCTAGTCGAACATAGGCACCTCGGGATCGAGTGGAGTGCACGAAGGTGATGAGTAGCGTAGATTTCGCTTTATCGGAACAACGATCGAGTGGATCGTTTGCCTCAGGTGTTGGAGTGCGAGCCTTTAGCGAGAAACTCTTAATGAGTGAAGAGGGAAGAGAGAATGAATTGTGTTGTGTGTCGAATGAAGGGGGTGGAGGGGGTTATTTATAGGTGTTTTCGGCTCTCATCACCCGGATGGACGCCTGAATCCAGGCGCACCAAAACTCAAGTGCCTGGGTTTAGGCGTGTGAAGACTCAGGCGCGCAAGGTGAGGCGCTCGGGATTTTGAAGATACGATTTTGATACTTTCCAAAACCGAGACGTGTACGTATTATACGAGACTTGGGGATTAAGCTTTCTCCCTCTTGACCTAGTGCCGCTGCGCCGAGTGGGCCTCGGGTGCGCATCCCGAGGTTCACTTGGCGTGGTGCTGACTTGGTTCGTGTTTCGAGACCGACTCGGGGTCCCGGTGTCAGAATTGACTCTAATTAGTGTCTATGCGATTGTAATGACACGATTAAGGCTGCCATGATGTTAATTTAATTTTTCCGAGTAGTTATTTGATCTGCTCTATGAAAAACTATCTAAAACATCGCGAGCTCACGTCGCATTGCAGTCCGATCGTCATCGGGTGTTTGTTGGGCACTCCTACAGCCACCAGGTCCAAATCTGGGTGTCTACACAAGTTATGGCATTTAACAAGTTAATCGTACTTTAAAACACGCGAAAATGGCACTAGCGCGATTACGAGTTTAACATTGGAAAAGCTATACCTATGAATTACTCATCGATTCCCCTCGGCCCTAGCGAGAGGATTAGCTACTCATGATAACTACGGAAAAACGAATTGCAAATATATAATTCATGATCAAAAAGGTAAATAAATCTAATGATAGATAATTGTGAATCTAGCAAACTAAACAAAGCAACAAATTGCACATAGAGAAATTAATGATGAATAAAGTAATTAACGATGAAGATTGAAATAAAAAAAACTAAGAAATTGCATAAACCAAGTTACCTAAATCGATTACAAGTTCGAGACGAGGCACGGAATGCTAAGAGTCACGTTCAAGCTTAAGGAAAAAGTTTTTAAGTAAAGTACGAAAAATGATAAGTCATCTCCCTTCTTCGTCCTCCCCTATTACATAGAAAATAGAGTGATGATGCAGGCCGGCCGGTGCATCGGTCGTCGGCCTTCTACCGGCGTCAAGGCCTACAGCTAATTCAAACTCAAAAATAAGAAATCTAGGGAAATAAAGAGAAATGTCTCTCCGGCCGGTGCACAGGCGCCCGGCCCCTATAGGATGTGGAGCGTGGATCAAGTGCAAAGTGATTTGGGCCGATTCCTTCGGGCTTGAGATTAATTATTCGATGAATCTGTCCCGAGAAATGCTCTTCTAACTATAAATGAGTGCAATTGTGCTAGAATTCCTGTGATCGCATAAAGTCTACAAAAACACTCACTCGAAACAAAATGTAATGGCTACAAAATGTAACCGCCCAAATCCGGTCTACAAAAACACTCACTCGAAACATAGTTATAGTGTGTTTTAATCCCGACTCTACAGTGTTTCCGCTACTGTATCGCGTTAGATTTTCTAGGGGATTACAGCCGTTGGTGCCGTTCTAGGACAACGGGTTGACAAGAAGCTACATGTGATATACTACGCAAGCAAGAGATTAGATGAAGCCCAATCGAGGTACACAACAACCGAAAAAGAGATGCTTGCCGTTGTCTATGCCATGGAGAAATTCCGAAATTATATATGTTACTGGTTCCAAAGTCATAATTCACACCGATCATGCGGCGATTCATTACATCATGTCCAAGAAGGAGACCAAGTCCCGACTCTTTCGGTGGGTCCTTCTTTTACAAGAATTTGATATCGAGATTAAAGACAAAGCCGGATCGGAGAACTTGGTAGCGGATCATCTTAGTAGACTAACGGTTAGTAAAGAGAGCAATGAAGAAGATGGTATCCCCATCAATGAAGCTATGAGAGATGAGGCCTTGATGGCCATTGATACTATTACACCTTGGTATGCCGATATCGTCAATTTCTTAGTGACTCACTTTATTCCGGACGATTATTCCAAGCAAGAGAGGAAGAAACTACGTTATGAAGCCCGACGCTATTATTGGGACGAACCATATTTGTTTCGCCGTTGTGTAGATGGAATTTACCGACGATGTGTTACGACCGAAGAAGGATATAATATTGTGAAGCACCTTCACTCAACATCTTATGGTGGACACTTGGGCAATTAAAAGACAATTGCCAAGGTTCTCCAAAGCGGGTTTTGGTGGTCTTCCATGTTCAAGGACATTCGAGCTTTCATTCTCAGATGCGATGCTTGTCAAAGAAGTGGGAATATTACAAGAAGAAATGAGATGCCCCTTCAACCCATCTTAGAGATTGAATTGTTCGATGTTTGGGGCATCGATTTCATGGGTCCGTTCACATCCTCTTTTTGTAACAAGTACATTCTAGTCGCGGTTGATTATGTCTCAAAATTGATCGAGGCCGTAGCTTCCCCCACCAATGACTCCAAGGTTGTAATCAAGCTTTTCAAGAATGTAATTTTCCCGAGATTCGGTATGCCTAGAGCCATAATTAGTGATGGAGGCTCTCATTTTAGGAAAGATACCTTTGAACACCTTGTAAGGAAGTACGGTATCACTCACAAGATGTCCCTAGCCTACCACCCTCAATCAAATGGGCAAGCCGAGATCTCCAACCGTCAAATCAAAGGAATTTTAGAGAAAGTTGTCAATACACACCGAAAGGATTGGTCATTAAAGTTGAATGACGCCCTTTGGGCAATGAGAACGGCTTATAAAGCACCAATTGGAACCACTCCTTATTGTCTTGTGTATGGTAAAGCTTGTCATTTACCGGTGGAATTGGAACACAAAGCCGAATGGGCAATCAAAGAGCTAAACTTCGATGAGAGTGTTGTAGGAGATAACCGCCTTCTCCAACTACAAGAATTAGAAGAATTAAGACTTGAAGCCTACGAAAATTCGAAGATCTACAAAGAACGAACTCGCCAATGGCACGACTCTCGAATACTTCGTAAGGACTTCTCCGTTGGTGATAAGGTATTGCTCTTCAACTCTCGCTTTAAGCTCTTCCCCGTTAAGTTGAAATCTAAATGGTCGGGTCCATTCAAAGTGACCAAGGTGCAACCATATGGATCAATAGAGATATCTAGCCCGGAAACCGGGAAATTTATGGTTAATGGCCAACGTTTGAAGATTTATCACCCCGGTCATGTTCGTGAGACCTTTGCTACCGTGAAGATTGGTGAGCTCCCATTGGGGAGCGTTGTTTAACCTCCTCTCTCAAAATTGATGTAGGTTTGGTGATATCCTCAACAACCACCTTGTATATATGTATCATATTTCTTCGAGTTTGTTAGTTTGAGAAGAATGGTTGAACTTGGATTTCACCATGAAGCATTAATTTGGATGAAGAACAAGCTTTTGGAGAAGTTATGGAGCTCATTTGAAGACCACAAGCATGTTTGTGGGAGATATTGATTATGTAATGTGAGTCGAGTCGATATTTGAATCTCTAGGTGATTATTGAAGAGCCATGAAATGGCAAGGCGGAAAAACGAAGAAAAGAAGACCGTCGGGCGAAACTTCGCCCGGTGAGACTCGACCGGGCGAAACTTCGTCCTACGGAAAGTTGCCAGAATTGCCGGAATTGATGAAGATACCACCGGGCGAAATTTCGCCCGGTGAGATTTTCACGAGTGAAATTTCACCCGGTGGAAAAATGTTGGCAAAAATGATTTTCACGACGAAAAGTCCGTCGGGTGAAATTTTCACCCGGTGGTGCTTGACCGGGTGAAATTTCACCCGGCGGTATGAGCTGGTCGGATCACCTATACCTTTTATTCACTCACTACATTTTCAATTCCCTCCTTCACATTTACACCACATAACTTTCCCCCCAAAATTTTTACACCAAATTTTTACCAATCACTTTAAAACTTTCAGTTTCCCTCCCAACCACCTTTATTTATATCACCTTTACCTCACTCATCATTTCACCCTTTCACCCATCATAAACACATCAAACAACCTTCCATACCCAATCACATACAAACCTCCATTCATAGTTCCATTTCAACTTGGTGATTATTATTTCGGGTTTTTGAAGAGGAAAAGCTAAAGTTTAGGGATTTTTCTTGCAATTATCATCATGGAGACAAGAGCTCAACGAGCCGCGCGTAAACAAGGCATGGCTTCGACCTCTAATACTTCTAAACGTTCTACTTCTTGTACGTCGTCTAAGCCTAAACTTTTACCTTGTCCTAATAAACCCTTAGCTCAAACCTTTTCTGAAAAAGCTTTTGAGAGTACAAGGTGGCCTTGTCCATTCACAACGAAACTTCTAGGAATTAAGGACGATATTAGAGAGTTATCTTCTAGGATTGGTACTAGTAAACTCCTTGATTTTGTGCCTTTCACAAACAAAGACTTGACTTGTGAGTTCTTAGGTACCTTTACCATCGATAACCCGACCACACCAAGAGAGTTTAAATTTAGATTGTTTGGTAGAAATCACTGTTTAAATATTTCCGACTTTAGCTTAGCTCTAGGTTTACCCTCAACGGGTACCGGACTGTAGACCCCGTGATTCGCAAAGTAGTGCGACTAGGAGAGACTTGTGGAGGCGCATAGCGCCGGGTCAACATGATTTCGAACCCAATTCTAGCTTTACCACCGAAATCCGAAACCCAGTCATTCGTTATTTCGCTGAAATTCTTTCCCACTGTCTTTTGCCATCTACCGATAACATTATCAACCTCAATGTGTGTGTCTTACAATTAATTAGTGACACTTTGATCGGTAACCTTAACCCTCTTGACCTACCTATTGTCGTGGTGTTACACTTTCATCAAATTATAGTTGACCAACGCCCTTCTGTCGACTGTGGTGGTCTTGTGACTTTAATAGCAAGAAATTTGGGTTACGCGACCGACCATCTTATCCCACTTAATAACCGTGTCTGGCTTGACGAGGCCTACTTCCCTACTTGGATTTTTCATGTGACTGACCACCGCCTCGTCTCTCTTGGCCACGGCCGTGCCTTAATTGTCCCCAACATTTACCAAACTAATATTTATAACCATCGTAATTGGGACCTACCTCCAGGTCCCGATGAATTTCGACTGACCGAATCGGGGGAAATAGGAGTTTGGGAGTATGCCGGTGAGGGAACTCCGACGGCTTCTTTTGCGTCAAATGACTATTCGATTTAGACACCCTTACAAGAGTCGGTAGATAATATGGTTTGTGTATGTTGTGGGTATTTATGTGGATTGTGTCGGTGAGTCTCTAATCATCTACAATTGTATGTCTTTGAATTGATATCGTTCCTTGTTCCTTGTACCATCATTATAACCATTGTGATTGTTTTATCTCGAATCAAAATTTCAAGCTGTCCCATTGGCCCATCGATTTTTGCGGTCGTCGCGGCCTTGGTATTGCTCCCGGTCTTTAGGCGACGTGATTACGCCATTGACCCTTTGAAAAATCCAAATTTAAATCAATTTTTCTTAATCCGGGCTAGGTGACGTGACTACACCTATGCCCATTTAATTTTTCACCCTTTCGTTTTAATTTCTTTTCTTCTATTTCATTTTTATTATCTTAGCCACTTGGCTAGGGTCTAGGTGATGTGATTGCTAGGCCCGCCACTATTTTATAGCTTTCTTTATTTTTCATTTACTTTTCTTCTCTCAAAATTTTTGAAAAAAACCAAAAAAAACATTTGAAAAATTATAAAAATCCAAAAAGATCTTTCTTATTTCTCTTTTCCGTCTTTTTCTTTCTTCCCCTACTTGTCCATTGAGGACAATGTACAGTTTTAGTGTGGGGGGAGAAGTCTACTATCTTTTATTTTTCAAAAATCTTTTCAAAAACCACAAAAAATCGAAAACTCGAAAAATCAAAAACATTTTTCCTTTCTTTTTCTTTTCTTTTCTTATTTCTCGTTATGTTATCATGTCTCGTGTATGGTCTTGTTTTCTACTCTTACAGGTAACCACCACCTCGATAGCATGTTTTGAAGAGAATATGAAAGCATCCGCTTGGTAACTTCCTTCCTTCTTTCTTCTTTATCTTTGTAGAGAAGTTAGGTTGTTGCTATTGAAGGCTCTCGAAGTTGATCATTTTGGGTGTTGTGGTTGATTGTGTGCTTGTATGTTGATGGAGTATGGAGTTCATGACCTTACTTGTGTTTTCTGTTATTTGCTTTTTCCTTTTTGTGTGTTTCTTTTGTTTTGTATAGTGTGTCTAGGACTAAACTTTTCGAAAACCCGATTACAAACCTTTTACAAGACTTTACATTTCATTGTAGATAACCCATTGTAGATTTTGGACCTTAATCTAGCAGAATGACTGTTAATCAATGAATTTGTTGATCCTTTAGCTTGAGTCCACCTTTTCTACTAGAGGTATACTTCGGGGTTTGCATTTGACCACCTTGACCACCCATGGAGGAGTTAGGCCTTGGTTCCCGCATCCCGTTTTCAAGGTGACCTTGCTCGAATGACCATTACACCTTTAGTCCAAATTCTTTCCGCCTTTTTGTGGGTTATCCGGGAATGGCGCGCATCCTCGATTACCTATTTTTCCTCCACCTATACATCACCACAATAAGTTTACACAAAAATAACCTCCAAGCTTGGTTTCAAACCACATCAAAAAGTCAAAAAAGGGCAAACCAAAGAAAGAGAAAAAGGGCACAAAAACATGAAATATAAAAACAAAAGAGAAAGAAAAGAAGCTTCAAATGAAAAATCATATCATCAAAAACATCTCCTTTGAAAAAAAAAAGCCCTTTGATCGATTCGTTACCGTGAAGTGCCAACTAGAGGACCGAGTCCCGAGGTAGGAAGATAGCGGTGATTAGTCGATCCACCCCAGTAATTGTAAACACTCCACCTTTTTATTTGGGCTAATTTAGGAAATTTGAGTTTTGGAACGACCCTCTTGACTTAGCCAAAGAGAGCGGGACTGCACCTACCTACAGTGTCGAACAAATCCATGGTTCACTTTTTCCACTCCGTTATACGCCCCGTAGTACCCCTTTAGAAGACTAGGAGGACCTAGGCTAAGTTATCAACATCTATATTGCTTAATTGTCATAGTATTAGGCTTTGATCCTTGTTTACGTGGGTCATTTATCTTGGAAGTTTATTGCTGTTTTAGGTAAGTAATCAGTGTCTTTCCCCGCCGTCTCGATGAGGGATTCAGTGTTTTATTTTTGCTTTGGATGCGTCTATTCTTTCGTTTTATGTTTTTTTTGTGTTTAGTCGCATCCACCATTTTGAGCAAGCCCCAACTTGCCTTGCATGGGAGTACCCTACCTCATGGGTATTTCGATGGGAGTTGAAGGGACGAAGCGGGCCCGTTAATTGCCCCGTATCGGCTTAGCATAGTCTAGCTAGTAGTAGTAGTTGTAATTTCTTTTTGGGTCTTTGCTCGAGGACGAGCAACGGTTTAGTGTGGGGGAATTGTTGTGTGCTAAATTTAGACCATTTTTCCCCTCATTTAGACCCGTTTTTCCCTCGTTTTGCGAGTCTTGAGTGCGATTATCTCCATATTTTGAGTAAATCTCGCATTAGCGTCCCTCTTGTGCGTTTTATGTGCTTTTGGTAGTTTTTCCATCAATTTTGATAGGACTTGGCACCGAAATCACGACCGAGCTTCCACGAGCACAAGAGAAGGGAATACCGTCCAAAGAGTAAAGCACACAACTTAAAGTTTGAAGCCATCCAAGCAATCGACGAAGAATGAGACAAGAGAGGAGGCAAAAAAATGACCGGGCGAAATTTCACCCGGTGAGACACCACCGGGCGAAATTTCACCCGACGGTAAAAATGCGTCCCTGAAGATTTTTCGAGACTTCCCACTGGGCGAAACTGGCCGGGCGAAATCTCGCCCACCGGGTGAAATTTCGCCCGATGAAAAGAAGTTCCAAAAACGCAAAAAAAAGGAAGAAAATCTGACCGGGTGAAATTTCACCCGATGGGATTTATCGTCAAGTCCGCAGGGCAAAGTTTCACCCCATGAAGATGCTAAGGGATATTGTCTCACTAATGGAGCATAAAGTGGATTTGGGCTTTAGGTTAAATACCCATTAAGAGATTGCTATATATATGTTACCCTAGTTTGTTGCCCAAGGCATCTCTAGCACCCCACCATTAGTGTAGTAGGCTTTCATTAGTGTAGTCATCCACCACAATACACCATCTCCTTAGTAGTAAATTAGTAATATTCCTAGTTATCCTCTATAAATCTAGTAGTAATTTAGTAGTAGCCGTTATTTTCTTGGCTAGGTGTAGATCTGTATAAACCCAACGGACGAACACATTAGTCATCCAAGAAATAACAGTTTTACATTGTCAAAGTAACATAGATTATGAGCAAATTACGAGGAAACTCGTTGAATTAAGTTTACCTTTTGTACAAAAGGAAGCCAGCAAAGCCAAGAACAACAATTCCGGTAAGAATCATTAGTACAATCAACATAGTTGATGTTCTACCATGTCTTCTTCTACCTTCTTCCTCTCCGCTTACAACTTCGTCTACACAACTTTGTACGTTACACGCCTCTCGTCCTGGGAGCTAAATATTCATAGCAACAACGCGAGGTTATGACTTATGAATCTCGATCTACTTATTGTTTCCAAATCGACTAGGGCATGCCTACTCCTTTGACATACTCACATCCGTAAACTTCTAAAAACAAAAAACTACACATTCAATATTATACCTTAAAAATTCTAGTGACGCACATTTTTAATGATTTTTTTAAGATCAGCGTGCCAAAATTTCTAGCTACGCCACTAAACAGGTCCGTCACCGTGCCAAATTGGCCCAAAACTATGAAATTTGGGCCTTGCAATATGAAAATCTATAGTCTAAAACTCAAAGTATACATAGGGCAAGCAATGTAGGTAAACAAGTTATAACCCATTATCGATTTGGCGTTATTTCAAAAAGGTTTTTGACTTTTGGCATTACTCGAAACTATTTACACCTAATTGTTCCACGTCATTGTTTTTTTTATTTACAGAAGTATACCGCTGTCCCCCACAACGATATACCTAAACCGACTAAGTTTGGGAAGAAATTTTGCACTACTACCTTTTGTTGATGTGAACATAGCTCATCATAAACAGGATAATCAGGTGAAGAAGTGTCTTCAATAACAGCAAAACATTCAACCCTTCGACTGCGAATTCCACCACCGCAAGGTGCTGAACACGGTAACCACGGCCCCGCCACCCATTTGAACACCTCTGCATATAAAATGGAATACGTAAACAAATAACCATTACAAAAAGAATCCTTTTTCTAACACTGGACACACGTTAATATGCTGAGTTAGTATTTCAAGTTATTGTGTATATCAACATGGACAAACGTTGGAAAAACCGTTATAATAGTATGTAATGTACCTTTGGGTTTAGGCTGTGAAATCAAGAGGGCACCAGTTTGACAGTACCCTGAATGTAATCCCCTAGAAATTCTGACGCAATACAGTGGCGGAAACACTGTAGAAGTGGGATTATAACACACTGTAGCTATGTCTTGATTAAATAAAAATGGTAAGTCAATACATAAGCCATAAAATAAAAATGACTACAAAATATATAAATAAATAAAATCCATAAAAAGGGTTTTAACAATCCATAATACAATGATCTGATTAAAACAAGCAGGATCCATAACTGCTCGCTAGCCCACCCGAAGGAAAACACATATACCTGCCATGTTAAAAACATAACAGCCACAATCAGTGGGGAGCAACGTCAACGTTCTCCCAGCCGTATAACAGGATTTTAAAACTGTAATTACTATTATAGAAAATAGTAAAAATGAAAACAGTAAAACATTATAATGAAAATAAGCTTTTAGTGAAAAACTTCACGTAACGAAACAATATAATAAAAACGAGTTTTCCGAAGAAAAGATAAAATATTTGCCAACCTGCAACCAAATTATATCGATAATAATAAAAATATTCAAAACGGCGTTATGGATAGGAGTAGTGTAGATGGCTAGACTTTCACTAGGAGAATACTAAAAACTAGCTTCGAGAACTTAGTTCAAACAAATCAAACTTCGGTCTCTAACTAGGCTACTCAACCATAATAGAGCGGCGACTTATAAATGCGTGGCCCTAGTTTAAGATAATGCACACCCCTCCTGGGATTACCTGTCACCCAGTTCAACTTATGACGGCGACTTACTGCGAGGCCTAAGCTTAAGGTCAAAATGTACAAAACTCCCGGGATACCTGTCACCCGGTTCAACAACCAATGTACCGATTCATGATACACTAGCCTTATAGTTGATGGCAAAAACGTAAACCCCAGAATATATTACTCTAACGTCACACTTGTCCTTATTCCATAACTCCAAAACAAAGCCATTATCGATATCAAAAGATATAAACAATATAAATAATATGAGGATAAAAGAAGTAAACATTTATATTCTAAAAGAGGAAACTTTCTATTTTAGGAAACTTCTATTTTTAGAAACTTTACTAAAGATAGCATTATATCAAAATAGCAAAAATATTAGTTCATACTAATACCAATTTTTAGTAAACGATATAGATTTATAAAACTAATACTTTCGGCCTTAACGATATTAATTATTAAAGTGAACATTTAATTTTATGAAATTAATAAAATATCGTATAAGTGTTATAAGATGATTAAAAATGTCTTAAACATTTTAATACTACTAATTAGGGTGTTTTCAAAAGTTAAAAACTAAAATTCCCTAATTATTATTAGTTTCGACGATAAAACTATAAATAGGATTTTACGGCAAACACCAAATTAAATATTTGAACGTCTTTATTTAATTAAACCAACAAATATATTTAGAGTATGTTAAGAGATGATTTAACTCTTAAAGTTTCAGATTTAAATACTTTCAAAATTGCTGGAAAAATAATTCTTTTAGGTAAGACGAAGCATTTTAACGATAAATCACAATTTGTCCGAAAATCAATACTTATTAACTAAAGACTTTAATAAATAGTACAAAAATTACGTAAAATAGTTAAAATATATTTATGGACATTCTGTCCAGAAAAGAAAATTTCCAGAATTCTAAAAACTCGGTTTTTAAAGCGTTTTCTCGTTAATCGTCCAATCTCGACAATAACGATTAATAAAAAATAGTAATTACAAAACGATTTAAGTATTTATATCCAAAAATTATTATTAAACCTAAAAATCATGATTTTCCAGAATCTACCATTTTTCCAGTTTTCCCAAAATTCCAGATTTAATAAATCCCGTCAAAACCGTCTTTAAAACCCGTTTTCACAATTAACGATTCCAATAATAAAACTTATCGTTCCTAACATTTTATTAAAGCACTAAAAATCATAAAATTACATTTTAATATGAAATCATCAGAATCATACTTTTTCCAGATTTAAATCAAAGACCAGAAATCGAGAATTTAAACAACAAACACGGTTTTAACGATAAACGATGATTTAAAGTGATTAATTAATTCATCCACTTAACAATTCCGAAAAATTATGAACAAATTCAGAAAATTCTATTTCACCAGAAAGTTTCACCACGCCAAAAATCAGATTAAAATAAATTGTTTAGGTGCTAGAACTAAAAATCGGCTTTTAATCATTTTTGTCCAAAAACGGTAATAATTCAATAATCGATATCAAAAATATCAGAAAAAATACTAAATTATTAAAAATCATCAAAAACAACATTTTTCCAGAATATAAACATGTATTACATGTTTAGGCCGAATATTACGATTTTACAAATTAATATAACAATTTAATCGTTAATCTCGTAAAAGCGATAAAAATATCGAAACATTCAAATTTTCAACTTTAAAAATTTTTCCAGAATCCTTGACATATATATATTGCCAAAATAAAATATAAAAATATATACATGCAAATACTCAATTAAAATCTTGAAATACCGAGTAACATCGACGTTACCTCTACTCCAAGTCTGAGTCGATAATATATTCGTCGGCTTCGGGATCGTCCAAAAATCCTACCAAACACGGAATTCATGGCAGAAAAATACCATGAGAAAACTAATATAAATCAAGGTAAGAATTGATCGAAAACGACGTGGATTAATACCTTAACGAAGAGAACGGAAAGAGGATTATTTGACGATGAATTTGAGTCGATTAAGACTAGAATTGAAGCAAAAATAATCCTAGAATAGAGGTGAGTGCCACGGCCAAAATGAGGATGAAGATAGATTTTTTTTTTACTTTTGATAAATGAATGAAATGTAGTAAGGAAATGGATGGTTTCCTAATTAAAAATGGGATTTAAAGTTTGATGAAAACTAGGTGGGATAAGTTAAAGTGGCCGGCCAAAGTGAATAGGAAAGGGAGTGTGAAAAGTTTTGACACTAATGCAACAATTGAATGAAATAAAAATTATCTTATGTTTACGTTTTAACGTGATAAAATGAAACGTTTAAATAAAACGTAATAAAACTTGTGACCAAGAGCTTAGTCGGTCCAAAATGTAAGAAAACAGTCTCAAATAATTTATAAGTTGATAAAAAGTATAATCGTAAAATAGTTAAAGGCATTTCAAAGTAATTCGAGTAAACCTCGCGTAAGAAAATAATTATTCGCGAAGCTTCGTAATAAAAATCATTAACAACTAATTTTTTGTAAATAAAAATATTTACTAGTTGAAAATATTATAGAAACGTATTCAAACATTTTTAGGAAAAGGAATAACTTAAATCCAAGCTTAAAAATGTCAATTCGAAGAAAAATAGAATTCCTTGCGGAAAATTAATTAGTTTACAAAGAAAACTAAATAAATGGATTTAATAGAATAAAAAATTTTAAAATATAAATAAATATCATTAAACTCAAACATTAAAATAGAGCTTAGTAAAATGATGAAATATGAGGCCGAAAAGTGACAAAGTTAAGACGGAGTCCCAACGGAAAGAATAAATATGCTAGGAAAAATAGCGGGTGTTACACTGAAGTAGTATCAGCATAGACCATTTCAGGGTAAGTACAATCAGAGCAACACACGAATTCATCGCCGTCATCCATCTTACACATCCATCTTTCACCTTCTTTGGACTTCCTGTCATGGTCGACAAATGAAATTGAGAGACCCTGTTCTAAACATTTAAATTCGACAAGGTAGAAACTCGGATATATATATACCTTGAGAGGGAAAGTTGAAAGATAGAACAAAGGGAAGAAGTAAAGAGAGGAAGAGTGAAAGGAGGAGAAGTACTTTCAAAATTGGCATTCTTCTTGATGTTTTGTCCAATTGAAATTATGCTCATGATTTGTTTGTTTTGTTTGAATTTATAAGGTACAAGTATGATTTTTGTCTATTATTAATAAAATTTGTAAAATATTTCTAAAATATATCTAAAGAATATTTTAAGTAGTATGTCATCTCTAATTCTCTATTTTGTAATTTAAATTTACAAATAAATAAATACTGAAATCTACTCCCTCCCATTTATTGGATTCCTACCATTTGATTAAAATATATCTCACATATAATCAACTTATGGTAGGTTTCCAGTGAATGGGAGGGAGTAATAATTTAAGGAAAATGTTATACCGGTTAATAAAATCACAATATATACAACGAAATTATATACTATTTATGTGTAATTTAGTTCCCAAGAGTATTTATTAAATTAATATACTAATTATGGAAGGTAATAAGGTATTTAATGGTTAATATTTCCCATACTTTAATACGTATAATTACTGAATATAATTTTAAGCAGTTAATCACTTAAAAGACCGTTGTATACTTGGTGTATAATAAAGTCATCAATTCGATTTCTAATGAAACAGTTTCACAATAAGTTTATTATGAGACGATCACAGTTATCATTTTAGCTTTAGTATAGATGTATCTCATGCTAAATTTACGAGAGACAATCTTACATAAGATTTAGTATTA
The DNA here is from genome assembly GCA_958450325.1 of Agrostemma githago. Classification (NCBI taxonomy): domain Eukaryota; kingdom Viridiplantae; phylum Streptophyta; class Magnoliopsida; order Caryophyllales; family Caryophyllaceae; genus Agrostemma; species Agrostemma githago. Next base: position 34,615,195 of record OY288247.1, read on the forward strand.
AAAATATACACATTATTATAATGTTAAGACGGTTTTATAAGTTTTTTTAAAAGGAATCTAGGATGATGAAGTAAGGTTGGGTGGTAGGCATGTAAGTTTGGTGTTATATGCATGGATCATTGGATGAGAGTGTTCAATCATTAGCAAGTGAAAGTTGAGTGGTCAATGAGTGATTGTTGATTGTGAATATGATTTGGTTGCTTTGTTATGTCATACAATTATGGCAAATTTTCTATGACGGGAATATCCGTCATAAATGATGGGTCAAATAATATTTATTTGGATAGATAAAGATAAACACATGTACTACTTTCTCGGCTTATCCTTAACTAAGTGATATTATTTGATCTGTCACTGATTTGTGATGGATATATCTGTCACAATAGAGACTTACTCTTAAGTTATACAACAAAGTACACAACTTGAATTATTTAAGCACGTCCGACTATCTTCACAAAAGTGCTCTAGTCATGAAAGAGGTCTACTTTCAATTCATAAGTTGTGAATAGGTGTTAGTAGGACTACATTAACATTTGCACCATTTTAAAATACTCTTCCTCTTTGAAAAAATAGTTTAGTGTTGCATTGGTTGGTGATGTGGTTTGGTAAAAAGGTGGTGTTCATATCGTTAAAAGAGAGTTATTCTGATAGTAGGTTTAAAAGTAAGATAATTGTGTGCTGGTTTGGGAGGGATTTTAGAGAGTTATGAAGCTACGAGTAATGAGAACAAAGTTGTTTGACTGGAGAATGGTGAGAAGATCATTCGAATCGATTTGTATCTATGGTGGTGTGAAGGTGTTGTTGCAATGTGGGGGCATGACAACATGTGGCCTTAGGGTCGGGGCTGGTACAAGTAAAACCGTGTCTAGTATCTTAAAAAATTACAGTAATCAAGTTCTTCTAAAGTCTGTTCTTTGTCACCAGACTACAAGAGTGATACATCATTCACTCAGATACAAACTCTTTTTTTTGAACGAGAAGAATAATTTATTAATAGAACGTCAAACGACACTTACAACGAATACCTATAATTGCAATCAAATCTAATAAAAACCAAAGAAAGTAATTTCTCTTATAAACTAAGGATCTCAAGACATGATCTGACAATTCGGCATGACCTCGTATCGCTATCTTCTTGCAGCTTTCGTTGAGGGGATCCTTCGTTTGATTCAGAACTAGAGAAAACTTACCTTCTATTGATCTCAAAAATCGTTGACAAATTACTTGTAGACATTGAATAGACGTGCGACGAACCATCAACAAACTACCCTTATATCAATAAAAATAAAACTAAGCCCCATAACAACGTAAGGGACCGAAGCCTTGAAAAAAAGGATCAAAACCTTGTAACAAAGGATGAAACTCCCATAAAAAGAGACTTTTATTGAATAGCATATTGATTACTCCCTTCCATCCATTCAATTCTTTACACTTACTATAAATGGACAATCCAATCAATTCTTTACATTACCTTTTTGGCAAAACACTTTACCTTATAATCCTTATATCCCGACCCTATTTACACAAAATGCCACTATTTTTTCCTTACTTTAAGTTTGGTGGACCCATAAAACCATTTAATTTACCAATAATACCCTTACTTTTACCACTTTTCTTAAAACTTGTGAAACCCCCCATGTCAAGGATTGAATGGATGGGAGGGAGTACCAAACTGAGAAGTGAAAATTAATCACTTTTTTGGGCTTACCATCGATTAATTATTGATGGAGGCCCGGACGGATGAAAGATGGAGGCTAGGGTTTTCTGGGAGGAGCACTCAGATACAAACTTGATTGTTAAAAAACCAATAACAACCATAATCGTTCTGAATTCTTAAACACAAAATGACACTCACACACATCAAATGTTAGAATTTCACTTTTTCGACGTTCCTCTTCTAGATTCTTGTGTTGTTTTTGGTTAGCTTTCAACTTTCCAAGGGGACTTACTCAACTTCTTTAGACGTTCTTCTAAATTTAAGCCGCGAGAAGGTTTCGGATCCCATCAAATTATGTGTTGCGTTGTTTTATTTTATCAAATGTTCAATCCACTTCTTTTTTTTTTGAATTGCAACAAACAAACATCTTGGTAGAGCAAATTCGTCCATTTTGTCAAATCTCTCTAAATGCCCTTGCTTAGTTACGATAAAACAATATAAATTACACTATTTATCTACTTTATCTTTTAACACAAATTCCTGTATGTGATGACAATATTCGTCATAATATTATAACGAGTCAAATATCAACCCATTTATATAAAAAATGACGCAAACATTATTATTCCTCATGAATATTTCTGTCAATCACTATATTACTCCCCCGTTACAAAATATAGGTAGTTTTAGTCATTTGCACGTTTATTAAGGAAAACACTTCAAGTGGTATTAATTTGCTTTGAAAATTTAAAAATGCTCATACAAACCAATGAAAGAAGAGAAAATGCACAGAAAAACGCAAAACAACTGATATTAAATAAGTTTTTTTCACCCAAAACTACCTATATTTTGTAACGGAGGGAGTAACATTTTACCCGTTATAATAATACGACAGATAACTCGTCGAAAGATGTGAGACATACTGCTCAATTTTGAAGAGACAAAACGAATTGAAATGGACCCCAAAAGAACAGCCCACAAAAGAATCACACCTAAGCAAAGCAATTCTTTACAACACTTTGCATCCATCTCCTTTTGGTTCCATCCATTTCTAATCACTAATCACTCTCAAATCTTTTTCAACTTTCTTTAAAAATTCGATTGATTTTTTTTTGTGGGTTTTTCTACTGAGATCTTCTCCTAATATTTATTGTTCTAGGGTAAAAATTAAGTCTTAATTAATTTCCCACAATATTTCACCCTTCAGGTTTGTTATCTTCTTCCTTTTTTTTCCCATTAATCAACTACTGTAATAATTACTTTTAACGGGTTTTTTTATTATTGTGCAATTATTGGGTGCACCAAGAAATGAATTTTACTGTTTCTGTTTAAATGGGTTGTTATTGAATCTGTAGCAGTTAATTTTTTTTAAAAAAATGAGTGCACTATGTCGTAGTTAAGAATCGAAGCCTGGAGTTAATGTTTGTTAAGAGTGTCTCATTGCATTGATGAGTTGATGAAGACGGTCTCACGCGTGAAATGTCTATTTCTGTAAAAATAAAATAAAAAATTGGTTTTTTTTACCTTACCTGAATGCCCCTTGAGCTAGAGTGGATAATTGATGGGAGGGATTTGTCGTGGATCCCTACCAACAAATAATAACCAACTAACCTAACTGGGTAGCTAGGGCAAGTCGGGTCGAATCCACAGGGACGGGTTGTCGGACTAAGGTGTGCTACGGTCAAAGACTAGGTTCGAGACAAGCTAAACTAGGGGATAGACTAAGGACTACGCTAAAGTCTAAAACGCGGAAAAGGAAGGCAAAACAAATAACTAGCGACTAAGGGAAGCAAAGATGACAATAAGGAAGAAAACTAGGGTTAGGTCGGGTTCATGGGTGCAAAGAAGACAAAAAGGGGAAAGACGGGGTTACTAGCATGCTTTCGTAGCCTAGGTAACGCCGATCGGGCTCTCGCTACGTAATCGGCATAGGGGTCGTCCTCACCGGGCTCTCGCTATGTAGTGAGGATACCAAACCAACCAACCAAACACACACATACAAGAGAATATGCAAGAAAAACAAGGATTAATCGTCTCTAGTCTCACAAGCAATTCATCGAACATGTGGAGTGCAAGGTAAATGAGAAACAACAAAAACAACATCTAGTACCACCCATCTCACCCTAATCATCCACAATCACAACCAATCACCCTAATAACCCTAGCAAGAGTCTACTCAAACATATCTAATGCTAAAACTAACAAGAACAAGATGAATCAACACAAACAACAGAACTTGCATAAAGAAACTAGTGAATCAATGAACTATGAACAAAACAATGAACAAAGATTAAAACTTGGATGAATAAACAAGATTAAGAGAAGGAAAAAGAAGATTATACCTACTAACAAGATGAATGGAAGAAGGAAAAACTTGCATAAAAGAGAAAACCCAAATACATCACCCAAGGTTGTCAATCTTGGTTGGATTCTTCAAGAATTCCCTTAATACAAGGATTAAGCTAAGATTAACAACTAATTACCGACTAATCTACACTAATCTATGCTAAACTATGCTAAAGTAGTCTAGGGTTTATGGGTAATGAAGAACATAACATAGGAATACAAGAGGAGGGGTATATATAGGGTTACAATGAGTAGGGAGATGAAACAAGTGACGCGGGTCTGTATCTGACCCTTCCCGGTCGGGAAGGATTGGTCTCGGTTGGGAAGGACCCCTTCCCGGTCGGGAAGGCCTCAAAACAGAACCATCTTCAATTGTGCACTCCTTCCCGATCGGGAAGGCATCATCCCGCCCGGGAAGGACATTGTAGGCCTCCATTATGATCTTTTGGGTCCCTCCTTGGTTCTCATGGGTTTCTCATCGATTCTCGGGACTCGGGATCGGGTCTCGGAGGCTCGGGATTGGGTCCCAAGGTCTCGGGGTCGAATCCAAGGCATAGAGTGATCGTTCCTTCACTTCGTTGGCTCCAAAAGGTGTATGTAATGAGTCGGAATCGCTCCAACTCTTCATGAGTGGTCTTGGGAACCTGAAACGAGCTAAAGGAAGCATAAGTAGCCCATAAACCGCTCCTAAGGAGCGATTCCACAAGGAAAATGGGACCGAAATACAGTAAATTAGGCACTACAAACTACACTTATCAACTCCCCCACACTTAACCCTTACTCGCCCTCGAGTAAGCACATGCTAACTACTAAACTAGCCGAGTGGGTATTAGCGCACCCTACGCCCTTTCAACTCACGCGAGAACACCTAGAGGATAAGTGCTCTCCGCAAGGCAAGTGAGGTCTTGCGACAAAACCGTGGATGCAACTGGACACAAAAACACATAAACAAACAAACATACAAACAAACACACAAAAGGTTGCACCCAAAAAAGAAACAAATACCGCTTCCCTCTAAAAAGCGGTGAAAGAAGCACAGGTTTAGGACTCGAGGCAAGTGACAACGTTCCCGAGCTAGCAATACAAACCAAAATGGACAAAACCCTAATAGTATGACGACAAAGCAATAAAAACATTGGTAACTTACCTTGGTTCCTCCTAACCTTCTAAGAACGTACCACGGGACGATCGGCGGGATGGAAAAAGGATGAACCACGGTGTTAGTCGACACTGTAGGTAAGTGAGACCCCGCCCCCTTCAGAAATTAGCCAAGAGGGTCGTCCCATGACCGAAACCGCCTAACTAGTCCAAGTAAAAAGGTGGAAATAATTGCAAAGTGAGGGAAGACCGACCTTTGCCGCTATCATCCTTCCCAGGGACTCGGTCCTTTGGTAGGCTCTTCACGGCAAAAGTCGGAAAAAGGCTTATTTTTGTGGGGTTAGGATCTTTTTGTGAGACGGGTTTTGTTTTGGCATTTTTCTTTCTTTTGCATTTTTGATTTGTGTTGCTATGCCATTTCTTTTTTTTCATCTTTTGTATTTTCTTTTTGGCTTTTTGTGCCTTTTCTTTTTCTTCAATCTTTTCTTTCTTCCTTCTTTCATTCTTTTTCTTTTCTTTGCCCTTTTTGGCTCGATTTGATTGAAAGGCATTTCTTTGCAACAAGAAAGGGAGATTTCAACAAATTGCAATTTATTGTGTGGATATGTGTAGGAGGTAGGGGAATGGGTGAGTCGGGAGTCGCGACTTCCCTTCAAACCCACAAAAAGGGGAGAACTTGGACTAATCAAACAACCTCAAACATGGTTACCTAAGGGACGGGACTCGGCAACCAAGGCCTCTTCACACCGTGGGTGGTCAAAATGGTCAAAATGAAAATCCCGTAGTAAATCCCTAGTAAGCTAGGTGGACTCAAGGTAAGAAACAAACAAAATCATTGATTTAGGGTCATTCTACTAGACTAAAGTCCAAGACTCGATTTATACCACTAGGAAGGAAAAGTAAACACTCGCACACTAGCCTCTAAACCGGGTTTTCGAAAACCTTTTTAAACACACAAGACACAACTACACACACAAAACAAAGACACGACAAAAATGAAAGAAAAAGAAATAAAAGATAACAAAACAAAACAAGGAGAAACAAACACATAAACAAAACAAACACCACCCCGAACTTCCAAACAAGTCACCAAATCAACCCACAAATATGCACAAAGTTCCACCCGAGCACACCACATCACAATCTCCTCCAAACTCCACAAGAGACAAAGGGGAAAAAGGAATAAAAGATGTTACCGGATGTCTTGAAAGCTCTCCAAAGCTATCTGTGATTAAGCAACCTATAAGGAAAGAGGGAGGCAAAACACGCACACAAAACAAACATACGATACAACGACACAAAAGGAAAAACACACAAAAGAAAATCTTTTTGATTTTTTGTGAAATTTTTTCAAATTTTTAGGGTTTTTAAAGTTTTTTCAAAAAAACTACGAAAATAAAACTAACTACGATAGAATATCGCTCCCCACACTTAAACCGAGCAATGTCCTCATGCTCGATCGTAGTGTGTGGAGACAAAAGAGAAAAGAAAAGAAACTACGAAAATAAAGCTAAAAATCGAAAAGAAAAGTGGAGAAAAGGGTAGAATGTGTCCGGCCGGGGTGTAGTCAAGTCACCATGGGCCGAGACAAGAAAAGATATGGATGGGGGAAGAAATAAAAAGAAAGAAAGAAAAGGAAATGGGAGGGGAGGACTAGGTGTAATCAAGTCACCTAGCCCGGATTCCGCCCAAATCCGACTAAATCCTACAAAAAGGGTGAAAATCTTGTAAATTTTGATTTTTCAAAGGACTCTCGATGTAATCACATCATCGAGAGTCGGGAGCGACCATTACCAAGGCCCCGAGGGCCACCATGACACAAATGATAAGGGGAAGGGGAACTAACAAAAGAAGACAAGCAATAAAAGACGGAAAAGAAAGGATCGTTGCCGTACCATGCGGTTAGCAACTCACTCGCTCCATTGTCTCATAGGTCGGTATCGGCACGTAGCTTGTCTTTGTCATTGCTATTCATCTTCCTTCTCAATAAGGCCGCATGGTTAAAGTACAAAGGTATAAGGAGGTGGGTTTTGATGTGAAGGTCGGTGTAAAGTGAAGAGAAAATGAGGTGAATATGTGTATATGAAGTGTAGGGGTCACATGATAAGGGCAAGGATAGGTAGGGAGGTTGGGAGGGGGCATAAAATGGTTGGGTGGGCTCGAATGACAAAGAAGAGGCCAAAAGAAGGAGCACGGCATCATCCAGGTCGGGATGGATGGTCCCGGTCGGGATGACATACCCGTCCCGGTCGGGATGACACAACAGTAAACCCAAATTTTGGCACCCTCATCCCGATCGGGACGGCTCAACCTTCCCGGTCGGGATGGTCTCTTCTCGGCCTGGAAGAGTCCTCAAACCCTCTATAACCCCAAAAGCTTGTCCAAAGCTTCAAAAACCGACTCCCTTGCTCACGATCCAAGCTCTAACAATGACCGCTCCTCTCTAGCATTCACCTTCACGTCACACCTTTCACAACAAGCTCAAATACAACATCAAATTCCCTCCCTCACATCGCTAATCAAAATACCAAATTACTAGATTTCCACAAAAACTAACAATCCCAAAAAAACCAAATGATCCAAACAAACATATATACAAACAAAAGCTCAAAGGAAAAGAAAATGAGATATTTACAATAAGGTACTCTCACCAACTACACCTCCATAGCCATCAAGAGCTCGAAGGAGTAAATCAAATGCCCTAGCAACATCTTCATTTAAGCTCACATGGCCGAGCCTAGCCACTTTCAAGAGCTTCCAAGTCGGAGGCAAGAAGCAATCATCTTCATTATGCTCGGGGTTCTCGTGATCTTCCGGGTCTTCCGAACCATGATAGCAACAACTCTTATGACCATACGGTAGGTATAGTGGTCTAGAGTCATGCTCGGTGTTATGATGTGGGAGATCACACTCTAAGGGGGTCGCTTCTTCTTCGGGGTCGATAGTAGAGTTTTCTTCCACCGCCCGACAATGATCCTCTTCATCAACCGTCTCACAAGACAAGGGACTTGGAATTGAGTGCGATAAAGGAGGTGAAGGCATCAAGTTTTCTTCATTGGAGGCTTTAGGATCCTCCAATTTCCCATTCAAGGCGAGTTCTAAGGCATCTACCTCTTTTTCCCAAGTATTGCGTTCCTTTTCACTCACCTTGTCTACATGGCCTAGAGGAGTCTTGTCTTCACTTGGCTTTGGATTGTCTAGATCCGGTTCATCATGAAGAAAATCGAACAAATCCAATTTGATAGCCAATACATCGGCTCCCCAAGAGTTATCTCGAGAATCATGTTCACACCCTTCCTCATTGTCGGCCCTTGAAGCTTCAACTTGCTCTATTCTTCCCATATCTTCACCACCCAAGCAACACTCAACAATGATCTCTTGATTTACCCTCTCTTCTTCATTCGTGGCTTCATGATCGGGTTGACTTTCTTGTGGAACCACCCGACCTTCTTGCCCAAATGAACCTTCCTCAACAAGTCGTGGAGCTCGAGTGGCCGACATCGTGATACGATCCATGAGTGCATTGATGCGAGCATCTTGCACCCCTATTTGGGCCTTGAGCTCCCTTTCCACCCCTTGTATGTGAGTCATCATCACTTGTTGACTCTTTTGCATTAAAATCATCATCTCATGTTGACCCTTTTGCAATAGCATTAACGCCTCTTGTTGACTTTTTTGCATTTGGACCAACATTTGACAAGTCTCGAGTTTGGGGATTATTGGTTGTGGGTTATGTGAGGGTGTTTGGTAGTTGTTAGGATGTTGTGATGATCCTTGACAACTTTCATGGCAACCATAAGGAGGGCGTTCGTAAGATTGTTGATGAGGTTGATATGGTTGGTGAAATTTTGGGACTTGGCCATTTTCCCCGTAGTCGTCCCGTGACGATTGATGGAAGCTAGGACGTGCCATTTCCATAACGTTGCTTTGATACCTAGGATGAACTAGAAGCACTTTAGCAAACGTTAGTAACCTAGTGCTTTTGAGGCACTAGGAAGGGAGAATAGCACACAAGAATTAGAACGGAGATACACAAGGAGAAGAAAACACAAAAATCAAGAACAAAGTCCAAAACTAAGCACACAAAAGTCTAAACTACGCCGTCCCCGGCAACGGCGTCAATTTGATGGGAGGGATTTGTCATGGATCCCTACGAACAAATAATAACCAACTAACCTAACTGGGTAGCTAGGGCAAGTCGGGTCGAATCCACAGGGACGGGGTGTCGGACTAAGGTGTGCTACGGTCAAAGACTAGGTTCGAGACAAGCTAAACTAGGGGATAGACTAAGGACTACGCTAAAGTCTAAAACGCGGAAAAGGAAGGCAAAACAACTAACTAGCGACTAAGGGAAGTAAAGATGACAATAAGGAAGAAAACTAGGGTTAGGTCGGGTTCATGGGTGCAAAGAAGACAAAAAGGGGAAAGACGGGGTTACTAGCATGCTTTCGTAGCCTAGGTAACGCCGATCGGGCTCTCACTACGTAATCGGCCTAGGGGTCGTCCTCACCGGGCTCTCGCTATGTAGTGAGGAAACCAAAACAACCAACCAAACACACACATACAAGAGAATATGCAAGAAAAACAAGGATTGATCGTATCTCGTCTCACAAGCAATTCATCGAACGTGTGGAGTGCAAGGTAAATGGGAAACAACAAAAACAACATCTAGTACCACCCATCTCACCCTAATCATCCACAATCACAACCAATCACCCTAATAACCCTAGCAAGAGTCTACTCAAACATATCTAATGCTAAAACTAACAAGAACAAGATGAATCAACACAAACAACAAAACTTGCATAAAGAAACTAGTGAAGCAATGAACTATGAACAAAACAATGAACAAAGATTAAAACTTGGATGAATAAACAAGATTAAGAGAAGGAAAAAGAAGATTATACCTACTAACAAGATGAATGGAAGAAGGAAAAACTTGCATAAAAGAGAAAACCCAAATACATCACCCAAGGTTGTCAATCTTGGTTGGATTCTTCAAGAATTCCCTTAATACAAGGATTAATCTAAGATTAACAAATAATTACCGAATAATCTACACTAATCTATGCTAAACTATGCTAAAGTAGTCTAGGGTTTATGGGTAATGAAGAACATAACATAGGAATACAAGAGGAGGGGTATATATAGGGTTACAATGAGTAGGGAGATGAAACAAGTGACGCAGGTCTGTATCTGACCCTTCTCGGTCGGGAAGGATTGGTCTCGGTTGGGAAGGACCCCTTCCCGGTCGGGAAGGCCTCAAAACAGAACCATCTTCAATTGTGCACTCCTTCCCGATCGGGAAGGCATCATCCCGCCCGGGAAGGACATTGTAGGCCTCCATTATGATCTTTTGGGTCCCTCCTTGGTTCTCATGGGTTTCTCATCGATTCTCGGGACTCGGGATCGGGTCTCGGAGGCTCGGGATTGGGTCCCAAGGTCTCGGGGTCGAATCCAAGGCATAGAGTGATCGTTCCTTCACTTCGTTGGCTCCAAAAGGTGTATGTAATGAGTCGGAATCGCTCCAACTCTTCACGAGTGGTCTTGGGAACCTGAAACGAGCTAAAGGAAACATAAGTAGCCCATAAACCGCTCCCAAGGAGCGATTCCACAAGGAAAATGGGACCAAAATACAGTAAATTAGGCACTACAAACTACACTTATCAATAATGCACATGCCCGTCCACGGTGGTCGTGCTGAAATTCCACTTGTGAGATTTTAGGAGTTTTCGGGGTTTAGACCTGGGCTTAAAAGGTCATGTTGAATTTAAAGTCGTGTTAAGAAACCAACTCAATTAAAAGCTTAAACCTTTAGATTGGTAGTTGATCGTTGAAGAGACAGTGTAATTGGGGGCGGATACTGTCAAAGTTTAATTTAATCCTTTAGTCAGATTAGTGCAAACGTTTTCTCCACTTTTAGAGTGGGACTTCTTGGGAAAGTATTGTTCTTTCTTAATTGTGAAGAACTAATTGCTATGGTTGATCAGATTTAGGAATGGTATCTTGAGGGTTGAGGTAGAGAAGATAAGAAAGTTCCTTGCTTTATATGTGTGCTTTCCATTTTGATAGCTTGTTTCGGTTTTTTGAGGATTCTTTGTTGGCGCAACTGTAGTTTGGATTTTGACATGTACTTTCTTTGCTTCCTTATTTGCGAGTATCGATAGTTGGCTTAACTTGTTGTGTGAGTTGATGGTATGAGTGACTAATGTAGTTTGAGGAGAAGTTTCATAAAACTAGTGGTTAGGTTAAGAATGGAGGGTTGCTTTTGGACGGGTGAATCTTGTGGATTTTATTCCCTTTCCTGGTTGTGAGCCATGTTCTTCAGAATATCTGAACTGAGCTAAGAATTCTGAATTACATTCGTCGTGTGCAATTTGGTGATATTTTGCCGCAAGGATACATTGTCCGAAGTTCGATGCGGTTCGAGTTTGAAGTTTGGGTTCGAAATTCGCTACCCCAGGTGAACTCGGTTCGGTCCTATATTTAAACGAATTAATTTAGACAATACTATAATTTAAACGAATTATAAAAGCTACGTAATATTAATAAACAATTTTATTTATAAAATATCAAAAATACTTTCACAATTTAGTTGTGACAAATAATTGTGACAATATTGCCCATATTGTCACCCCTATTTGTCACAATTAATTTTAAAAATAAAATTGTGACAATTATTTTGAAATATATCCGTGATTTTCACGTTTAAAATTAAAAACTTAGAACACACAAAATGAAATTATAACCAGAAAACACAAAACATACATGTCGACCCGAAGAAATACACTAAACACGGAGAACCCTAAATTTGACGACGTGAAGAAGACAACTCACGAAGAAGAAGACGCGCCGATAACAGACATGTTATTAGTCTGTCGTTCCACCTCCTCTCACAGACGCAACCCAGGCAATAGTTTACAAGTGATTTTTTTTTCAATTTGTTGAATTTCATTATTTATTTTTGATTCAAATACAATTACCAGTCCTATGTAAGCTTCAATTGAAGCTTTTTGTTACTAATTCTGATCTATTTCGAGTGTAGCATTTTTTTTACTAATTTATACTCCATAGTTTTTTTGGTTAGAGTTTTTCTGCAGAGTACGAGTTTTTGTTTTTTTTATGTCTCTAGCTACTGCGTTGTTTCCAAATTTTTAGGTAAGTTTCATCCTTATTCTGACTCCGTCACTGATGTTTCGTAGTTTAGATCGGTTGAATTGAGATTGTTTGAATTTTGTGCAGTTAATTCTCTAATTACGCTGTATTATTGGAATTTGTGCTATGATTAAAGAAATTGCTTGGTATTCAAAGTGCGTGCATCGTATTTTCATGTGTAAATTAATGAAGAGTCTGTCTGTTCAAGGGAGTATCAATTTTTGTGTCGAAATCGAGTTTTAGGTGTTTTGATTAAGTTTGAAAGTGTCATCATTTTGTTGAATTGTTAAGGTGTGTATTTTGTTGATTGTAATTTAGATGTCTAAATGTATATAAAAAAAATGGGAATCTCATTTCAGTTTTTCGGTAATATCGTGGTTTTGATTGTTATTCTAATTGTATCCCTACATTGAGAAATGGCTAGTTGACACCAAAAGTTTTCACCCCTGATTTTACTGTCATTGCAGAGGTTAGTGTTGCCTTTGTCCACTTATCTTCCATTTAACGACCAATTATGCTAGCGAGTTACAAGTACACATGTAATACTGAGCCAACGTAGATCAGAACTGCCCTATTGATTGCATTTGCACCAAATACAAATTTCATATGCATAGTTGCGATAAAGTCATTGACTCGTGTTATTGATAGCTTAGGTTAAACTTCCATGTGACTCTCTTTACAGCAGGAAAAAAACATATGCACAGAGTCCAAGTCTTGCTCAACTTTTCCATTTATCATAAGACACATAGGCCATAGGTTATTCTTAATTGTCTCTGTTGTACAATGTGGAATGTTTGACATTCTGGCTTATTTGTGTGTAATTATGATTTACGAGTGTTGTACATTTATGCAGATGCATAGAGTATGGATCCCGTTCTTTCTGGTTTTATGTGTGACACCGTCTATTCACAACTGTGAGGGCACATTGCCACATGTTCTAAACTCTCTTATGGTTATGAAATTCATCTAGAAATATGTCATTCCTTACGTTTCCTAGACAAACAAAGATGTATATACATCGACATTTTACTATATGATAACCTAAGATTAATGCATAGCACTAGTTGAATTACCTGGTACAGTTGATTTTTCGTCATCAACTGTGCTAGTATTATTTGGTCCTTGGGATATTTGTATCAACTTTTGATAATTCTACTGATGGATCTGCCAGAACAGTACTCCATATGAGATATCTGCTTCAGTTTCATATCCACATATGGTATTTTATTTAGAATGTAGTTTCACTTTATACTCATACGTTGTACGGAGTAACACACTTGACATTGTTTTAAAATAAACATTCTTCATTAGGTTTATACAATCTACACACTTGGCACATCTCTCATCCTACTCAGAAGACTTTATGTTTTAAAATATTTTTAACTCATTCAATTATGTTCTACCAAATTCATTGTTTGAAGTTTTCTCTAGTCATGTGTTGTTAAAGGTCCTCTTTTTCCGTTTTCTTTTTTATTCATGTATCACTCTCAATCTTATTGATTTTATCTTACTTTAGATCTTCTTATTTTATCTTACTTTAGATCTTCTTATTTTAGTTTCTAGGAGTATTTTTTAGCCCACAATGTTTACATAATCATCATTGTTCTGGTATTTTCTTGCATTTTCTACTTTTAGTATATCTCTTCAATTCAATTTGATAGTGTAGGTGGCAATGTGATTTTTTTATTTTTTTTGCTAAATAGTACCATACACCCCTCTCATTTTGTACTATAATTCTTATCACTCTCTTATTTTTCATATTTTTTGTCTCACAGTACATCTTCTCTTCGACTATTAGTTGATTGGGTAGTTCTAGCTAGTGCCTTACTTGGTTTTTTATAATGGTAGGCCTCAAAAAAAGTTGGGTGGATGGATGGATCCTAACATCTTTCTAATTAAGATAAATGTCAATATCGTGTGAATTATATAATATAGAGGAAAAAAGAGGTTTGAGACGAAAGTCAACTTATAAGTAGAAAGCTAGGTGTATTCGAAGTTCGATGTGGTTCGAATTCAAAGTTCGAGTTCGAAATTCACTCCGAAATTCGATACCCCAAGTGAACTCGGTTGAGTCCTATACTTTAACGAATTAATTTAGACAATAATATAACTTAATACGAATTAATAAAAGTTACGAATTAATAAAAGTTATGAAATATTAATTGTGTCTATTTAATACTTGTACTAGTGAACTAATACAAAAAGTTAATTAATACGGAGTATTATAATTAATAATCTCTGGTAAAACCGTCTCACACTAATATGAGACGTAATTTCTAATACACTAAAAAGTGGAGTGAAATAAATTACTCCCTCCGTTCAAATCCAAAGGGTACGCTTCCCTTTTGGACACTATTCATAACTCAAGGGAATCGTTAATATTAACGACAATCTATAAGAGAAAATATAGTCAGGTTGGATCTTGTTTGATTCGTCTTTATGAGCAGATTAAGAATATCGAATTTTTATAAAAAAAATTTAATGTAAAACGAAAGATATTGACGGTGTAAAACGTGTATCGGTAAGTGTGAAAAAGCAAACGTACCATTTGGATTCGAACTAAGTAATACGGAGTACTGTACTTAGAGGTCACATTTCGGGCGTGCCGGGCCGAATTTCGTGCCTGGCCCGGGCAGGGTCCCGTGCCTGATCTTACCCGTTTCCGTTCGTGCCCCTGCTTCGGTTTTCATGTCGATTCTCGGGTTGTGCCTTGATTTATTTTTTAAAAAAAATCCGAAAAATACGACATGCGTTTTGTATGCGATCTGTATATTTTGTGTTGTAGTCCAATATTAATTATGACCCTAACTTTATGGCTCTATGGGCCGAGCTGGGGACAGCCTGCAGTGCTACATCTTTCATCTTCCTCCTCCTAATCAACCCAAAAAAAATTGGAAAAATTGAAATCGACCTATTCCTCCTCCTAATGTATCATCTTTATTTCCTTCTCGCTTATCATCCTCCTCCTCATCTCTCATCTTCGTCGAAAAAATTGAAAGTCGAAAGTCAAAAGTCGAAACTCTGAAGATTTTTCTCCTACTTCTGGTTCATTTCACGGGCTCATCAGGTAATAGTATTTGTTCCGGATTGATTTTTGTTGTTTTCATGCTTGATTGATTGAGCAATTTCTATTTCAAAATTCAGTTCGTTGGTGATGGTGAATTAGTTCGCGAACGAACTAATTCGTAAATCGGGCGAACTAGTTCGGAAATCGTGCCGGCGAACTGCGAATCTGGTAACACTGTTTTGCCGCAGTTCTCGATGTAGTTTTCATCACGTGTTTCGCAGGAGTCCATTTTCAGGAGTTGTTGAGGCATTGCAGTATCGTTGTTATGCTGTACTAAGATGTCATTTCATACCCACACCGACTCTTCTATTTTATAGGTTTCTGTTCTTCATATGTATGGCTTTCATTCCATTTTGCCTTTTTTCTTTGTTTATTTGTTTATCTGCTTCTTCCTGTTAGATTGTTACTAATAAGATTCAGCAAATGATTAGGGATACAGTGTTCTCTTTTTGATTTCTCTACTTGGTTCCTGCTTTAGGTAGCATTCTAGATTCCCATGTAAGTCAGTTGTACACTTGTGGGAAGTGATCGTTATCAGAAAGTGCATTGGACTCAAATTTTTTTTGGAAAGTTTATAGAAAAAAATAAGTTAAGTTTTTAAAAAAAATTAGGAAAGTTTAGAAGAAAAAAAATTACTTATCTCATTAGAAGTAGAAAATTATCAAATTGTTTTTCTATAAATAAGGGTCGTGTTAAATATCTACTCCTTATTTTATTTAAACATTCAATCCATCAATATCTAAGATTAATCTTAATTCTCTCATATTCTTTTCTTTACAACCTCGTTATCAATTAAATACAGCGTGTATCCACCAGACAGACGTTAGAAAAATCTCTAATCCCATTAATCTAATTATTGATTAGTTAATTTTTTTTTCCAACGAAGCGCGCACTTAGTCACATTACAATATGGGTAATTCTGGCATTCCTATCTGGACTGGCTAAACCCTAAACCCTAAACCCTAAAATATACATTAAATTTGATTATTTTTTTAAGTGTGGACCGGACCGAACCGGACCGCGAACCGACAACCAATTTTTTGGAGACACGCAGACCAGACCGGTATATGACTCGGATCGGTCGAGTTTGATGATCCGAGTCACTTTTTGAACATCCCTCCTAGTCGTAACCAAGTCCAAACCCCAAGAGTGCGCATTTCCAACTGACCCATCTTCTTCCTCCTCCTTTGTCTCCCTCTTTGCAACTCGTCTGAAGAAAGAAAGAGAGGAAAGTGGAAGCCATGAACAACAAAGTAGAGAGAGCTCTGATAGCAGCAGGTTGCAATAGAATCGTGAACAACGTCTCATGGGGTGCCTCTAATCTCGTCTCCTTCAGCGCACATAACGCCCTCGCCATTTTCTGCCCTATTGTACTTCCTCCTCCCTCTTTCCCCCAATTTAATTCGATGTTCTTACCTCCAATTTAATTCAATTTCAATTAATCGCTGATTTCTCATTTTCTCTGTTGTTTTTATTGCAGAAAGCCCAGATTCTGACTACTTTACCGGGTCATAAAGCTTCTGTTAACTCCACTTATTGGCTTCCTACCACCAAATTTGCATTTCGAGGTACATTTCTCTCCTTTTAGGGTTTCTTCACTTATGCTTCATGTGTGATGTATTCAATTGTATTACAAGTTTTGGGTGATCAGTTTGCTGATTCAACTTTCGGGTTCATCGAGGAGTGAACATAGTCGCGTTACAATGGTGTGGGAGGGGATTGAAACTCGTATCCGTTACCCAGTATAGCTCTGTATTAGCCATTAGACTAAGATTGTCCCGTTTCATTAAAATACGCCTCACATGTAATAGGGAAATGGGACAATTTTTAGGGACGGAGGAAGTATATTACAACTTCTGGGTCATCAGTTTGCTGATTCAACTTCTGGGTTCGTTGAGGAGTGAACTTAGTCGCGTTACAATGGTGGGGGAGGGGAGGGGAGGGGAGGGGATGGAGGAAGTCGTATCCATTGCCCCTGTACATCCGTATTAACCACTGGACTAAGACCACGTGCTTTCTGAAAGGGGTTGAAGTGGATTTAAATGCCAGGGTCTTAATGTAACTTAACTTAATTTACTTTGGCACTATGGAACTTGATTAGGGTTTTAATTTTCTATGTAGTAACACAAATCATGGATGTTCATTGCTGAGTCCATAGACTTTTGTCCGCATTATCTCTTCATCTCACCCCCTACCTCGTGATTGCGTTTAGGTGGTGTAGCTGCTAGCAGTTTGCTGTCGGTTGAGTGTAATGATTCATAGATAAGGTAACATTAGGGTTCTAGTGAATCTTGAATTTCTAGCTAGACATGGGTAAGGAAGGATATGTGTACATTGTGGGAGCTCTTGAAGTATTACGGTGATGATGATATTGTCATTGTACGGAAAAAGAACTCGAAATTATGCTAATTGTTATGATTGATGCAGCTCAGCAGTTGAAGCTTCATTATTTACTTTCTGGTGATGCTGATGGTGTGATCATGCTATGGGAGTACTCTTTGGGAGAGAAGAAGGTACGAGTACTTGTGCTAACCTCTATTGCTAACACGCGTGGTCATTTGAAAAGAAGTGCTCGTATGATTCCGGGTAGTATTATCTACCATTCTATTGAATATGGGGTTATCTTTATGTAATTCTAGTGGAGGCATGTTTTGACTGTACCCGAAAAACACAAGAAGGGAGTAACGTGCATCTCCGGAGTTATGTTTTCCACAAACGAAGCACTTTTTGCATCTACATCGTCTGATGGTACTGTTAATATCTGGGAGATCATTCTGCCTGTAGCTGCTGGAGGTAAAGTTTAGACGTATAACCAATTTTGGGTAAAAGTTATTTTCTCTTGTACTCGCTCCTAACAGTGAATAACTCTTTTTTCTTCGTTTTTTTTTCAGGCGACTGTAAATTGTCGCATCTTGAAGCTCTCTCAATTGGATCAAAAACAATGGTCTCACTTGCCTTAGCAGAGGTGCCTGGTAATAACGGGAATGTGGTCTTGGCCATGGGAGGTTTGGATAACAAGGTTCATTTGTATTGTGGAGAAAGGACGGGGAAGGTAAGTATAGCAGAGCAGGGCTCTTTATTCCTTTTTTATTTTTTTTATTTTGTAGATATAAGAATGCAATTTTCTGATTATGGTTAAAATTGGTGGAGTTCAGTTTCTTCGTGCTTGTGAACTTAAAGGACATTCAGATTGGATTCGGAATCTGGATTTCTCTTTGCCTGTGGACATGAACGGCGAAAGAGATGTTTTACTACTAGTGAGTTCGTCACAGGACAAAACCATACGCATATGGAAGCTAGCACCATGTGAATCCTTGGACAGTTCGAAAAAGAAAGGCATCATAGGCCTTGCATCGTATATTGAAGGTCCTGTACTTGTTGCCGGCTCGTCTTCCTATCAGATATCCCTGGAATCACTTCTAATTGGACACGAAGATTGGGTATATTCAGTTCAGTGGCAACCACCTTCGGCGACATCCTTAGAAAGAACAGGTTACATACAACCACAAAGCATTTTGTCGGCGTCCATGGACAAGACAATGATGGTTTGGCAACCAGAGAGAACTTCTGGTATCTGGATGAATGTCGTGACTGTTGGGGAGCTTAGCCATTGTGCTTTAGGGTTTTACGGTGGGCATTGGAGTCCGAACGGGGATGCAATTTTGGCACATGGGTATGGTGGATCTTTCCATCTTTGGAAAGATGTCGGTGTTGGTTCCGCCAACTGGCAGCCTCAGAGAGTCCCTTCTGGGCACTATGCAGCCGTCTCTGATATCTCTTGGGCTAGATCTGGAAAGTTCTTGCTATCTGTAAGTCATGACCAGGTAATATTCTTCTTTCCTACTGAAATGACCTATTTTCGACAGTATATAGTTCCGTTTTTTTCATCCACCAGTACATCTCTTTCGTGTTTTACTACCTATTTGTTATAACAGGAGTATAGAGTTACATATGTACTTTTGAAAAATGCAGACAACTCGTGTTTTCGCTCCATGGTTGAATCATATTGAAGATGAGACCTCTTGGCATGAAATTGCTCGCCCACAAGTTCATGGACACGATATGAATTGTGTGACACTTATTCAAGGGAAGGGCAATTATCGGTTTGTAAGTGGGGCCGATGAGAAAGTTGCTAGAGTGTTTGAAGCTCCATTGTCTTTCTTGAAGACATTAAATTGTGCTGTTTCAACAGAATCCGACGTCCAGGAAGACATCCAACACGATGTTCAAATCTTAGGAGCCAACATGTCTGTCCTTGGTTTATCACAAAAACCAATATATGTCCATGGTGTGTCCCCGCTCTTCTCTCCGTCTCCTGCATAATATTTTCGATACACTACCTGTATCCTAAATTCCTAATCTTAAATGTCACTTTTGACGTGAAATTTATCATGTGAAGCAACACAAGAAACTCCAGAGAGATCAGGCAGCGAAGCTGTTGACACCCTCGAGACCGTTCCTGAAGCAATACCAGTTACATTTACAGAGCCTCCTATAGAAGACCAACTAGCATGGCATACATTGTGGCCCGAGTCTCACAAACTGTACGGCCATGGAAATGAACTGTTCTCTTTATGCTGTGATCATGAAGGGAAGCTTGTCGCTTCTTCATGTAAGGTATGGTGTGGAGCATCTTTTTTCAGTGTTTAATCGACAAATTAGCTATCCTCTTAAATCTGCGATTCTCGAAGATTTTTCCAGTGACGTATTACATTACAGGCTCAGACAGTCTCAGTTGCAGAGATATGGCTGTGGCAAGTTGAAACGTGGAAGGGGGTTGCTCGTTTGCAGTCTCACAACTTGACTGTGACACACATGGAATTCTCGCATGATGACCGTTTACTTCTGTCTGTCTCCAGAGACCGGCAATTCTCTGTTTTCTCCATCAAAAGAAACGGTAAACTTCATTATCGAAATATTGCATGTTCCCATGAGAATTTAATCTGGTTATTTTTTGAGTAAATTAAAAATTACTCCCTTTTAAGATACAAATTTTAAAATTTTCTCCCTTTTGAAATTTTTGTTAAAAATAACTCTCAAAATCTATCAAACGTTTTAAAATTGCTTCCAATTTTATTTTCAGGATGAAAATGCCCTTAGCTAAAGAGTGGGGTGAAGTAATATAGCATAAAAAAGTTACGGGGCATTTTCGTTCAAAATTTATTTTTTGGAGTAATTTTTGAACTTTTGATAGAATTTTGGAGGTTATTTTTAACAAAAAAAAAAATTCAAAAGGGAGTAAATTTTAAAATTGATATCTTAAAAGGGAGTAGTTTACTAATTTGTAATTTACTCTTATTTTTTTACTGTCTACTCCTGCATCAATATCCATTGTACTATCTTACAAGATACCAACTGTTTACACTTCATTGGTGATCCATCGATCAGGGGACGAGGAAATCAGTCACGAGCTTGTGGCAAGACAAGAGGCACACAAACGGATAATATGGGCGTGCTCATGGAACCCATTCGGACACGAGTTTGCCACCGGTTCAAGAGACAAAACGGTCAAGATATGGGGAGTTTTTGAGAACGAATCTTTGGTCAAACTACTCTTGACTTTACCACCATTTTCTAGTAGTGTCACCGCGTTGTCTTGGCTTGGCATAGATCGTGAGTCCAACCACGGTCTACTAGCCGTTGGAATGGAAAGTGGGCTCATGGACACCTGTCGGCTAGTTATGAAGAAGACAGCCGTGAGACGGTTTCAGGGTTTACTACTAGTCTTGCAGCTCGATTGGATTCGTTCATGTGCCACGCTTCGACTGTGCAGCGATTAGCGTGGAGAAACTCTGAGAAAGTCGAGGATTGCAGGACGGTGCAGTTGGCTTCATGTGGAGCCGATAACTGTGTTCGTGTTTTTGAGGTGAATGTTTATGAAGAAGCTAGTCGCAAATGATAATTGAACCCCGGATAGTTGAGTTTAAAAAAAAAAATTACCGCTTGAGTTAACTTTTATTCATGAAAAAATGTTTTCATAGCAGTTTGGTTTATTGTTCATTCAAGACGGTATTTTATTGAGCTTAACTTGTGTTCTATTAAAAGGTTTGTGATTAACACAGATTATACTATACAATCGTTGTACTATGCGACAGATCTTAAAATTAGGAATTTATGATAAAAAGTTATTACTTAGGTTATTTAGTGATCATTTTTGGTTAAATAATGACTACGAGTATTTTTTTTACACAAAAAAGTGGTAATTAAGAAACCTAAAATTGTCACTTTTTATCCTAAATTACAAAATTTTATTATTATCGCACGGTACAATGGTTGTACACAATAATTACTGATTAATTAAACGAGTTCTAAAAATATCGTTGGTTAACCTCTTTTTAAATCCTAATAATTCGAACCAAAAACCGTATAGATTCCGAAGTTATCTTATCCAAACATACTCAATATATTGATTTACACTAAACCCGTATATTATTAGACCTGACCCATACCATGACCCATACCATAACTCGATGTTGGACCAACTTACCCATCCATATCCGTATTCAGATCCTAACCCAACTCAAGACTCGTATTTGACCCGACCCGTTTTACAGGTCCACAACTTACTTACCTATCCATATCCGTTACCACACATAACTTACCGCGTGTAGGAATAGCCGACTTTCCAAAAATCCATGTAACAATTACCTATAAATACAACTCACTTCTCATGAATAATCCTCATAATTCACTCTACTCCTCCAAACACAATTACACAAAATCACTAACACTTCAATAATTTTTTTTAAATTTGCTTGTATTATTATTGTTATTACTAGTTGAAGATCATCGATCGAGAATTCGTGATGAAGAAAGGGTTTATGATAGTTGAAGTTGGGTTGGAAGAAGAAGAAGATCGTCGTAGAATCAAGATACCCATCGATTTCATATACCATCCTTCGTTTATCACTCTCTTGGATAAAGCTCGTGAAGTCTACGGGTATGATCACGTTGACGGTCCGATCAAGCTTCCATGTTCTCTTGACGACTTTCTCAATGTCCGGTCCCAAATCAAGACGGAGAATCTTCAGCAGCAGCAGCAGCAACAACATCATCATCGTCTTCCTCACTTTTTTGCTTGTCTTTCTTGCTAGTAAATAAATACATGTATTGTTGAATTTGATTAATTTTACTCAACTCATTACGTTTTTGTTTATCCGTTAATTAATT
Source organism: Agrostemma githago (assembly GCA_958450325.1). Lineage (NCBI taxonomy): Eukaryota > Viridiplantae > Streptophyta > Magnoliopsida > Caryophyllales > Caryophyllaceae > Agrostemma > Agrostemma githago. Next base: position 34,637,688 of record OY288247.1, read on the forward strand.
GAAAGTATATATGACCTAAGACTGAAAATAAGTCTCTCTAATTATAACCCTAAGGGCTTGCTTGTCAAATCCAAGTTCATAGTAGTGTTACTCAACGTATTGACGATGATAATAATTTTACTGACCAACTCAATTCGTTATAGTTTACCCATTGATTAATTGAACTTATAATAATTTTATTTGATCAATTTCAATGTTCAAATGGATATATCAGTTTCAAGATGAATAAATAATCATGTTTTAAAAGAGAAATTACACAAAACGACAATCTTATGATGATCCATTTATATGAGCAAATTTTGTACATCGTCATAGAAAGTACTCATGATCGCTATAAGTTTAAGTTGGCACATGGAATGGTGGCTTGGCCTGGCACGGTCCAGCACGACTCACACTCCATTTAGGCACGAGTCCACTCTATCACAACTCGGCACGACACGGCACGCTATGGACTGTGTCTGATCGCAGTTTTAGGAACGACACGTCTTCACACTCAAAAATGTAAAGAAATAAGCTTAAATTTGAGGATTTGGTGGCACGGCAAAGCACGACACGACACGCTATGGGCTGTGCTTGGGCCACCCGTTCTTAACACGATAAGACATGACATGAAGCCCACTTTTTCGTGCCTGTGCCGTGCCATTTTTTCCTTCATACACAATGGACCGACACAAGACACGGTACGACACGACCCATTTCCATCTCTAATGACCGCCTCTTAGAGATTAGTGAGTGAGACCCGAGACCTGAACTCAAGACCCAAGTTTGATCGACAACTCAAATTGACTGACCTCCTCGAAAATAACCCGAATCCGACATGACCAAACTCAACCCAAAGTCAATCCAATTTTTGACCCCCCAAACCCACTAGACCCCTTTGGTGGTCTAATTATAACGAGTATACAAAACCCTAAACCCCAAACAACCAAAATCACTTCCTTCACTCCGAACCCAACCTAACCTAACCTTCTGTCCACCCTCAACCCTCCCAAAAAATGCTGCCCCCAAACCTCAGCGACGGCGTAGTAATCCTCTCGCCGGAGGCCATTTCCGCCGCCGGCCGCTCGGCGGAGAAGCAATCTCTTCAAAACCTCCAATCGAAAATGAAGTGCGATCCTGAGAGTTACACCACCGAGCTCGAGCTCATCTACCGCCAATTTCAGTCGTCGCTCGACTTGTTCAAGCAACAAGTTGCACTTAGCTTCAATTCGCTCTCTGGCGTCGCCGCCGATCCCTCGGTGTCGAAGAACCTCGCCAAACGGTCGATGTTTTTGGCTCATATGTTTCCGCATTATTCGAAGCATCTTGAAGCGTTTCCTGGTTTACTTGCTGATCTTCTTCGTTCTTCTGCGCATTCGCTTCCGTCTTATCTTCGGTCTCATCTTACTCAGGCGCTTATTTTGCTGGTTAATCGTAAGGTTAGGGATTCTAATTGCTTGTGAATTGTGATAGTTTTGATAATCGTAAGGTTAGGGATTCTAATTGCTTGTGAATTGTGATAGTTACGATAATTGTAAGGTTAGGGATTCTAATTGCTTGTGATTGTGATAGTTTTGATAATCGTAATGATAATGGCTGTGTTCTACGCATTCGCTTCCGTCTTATCTTCGTTGTGCTTATTTTGCTGGTTAATCGTAAGGTTAGGGATTCTGATTGGTTGTGATTGTGATAGTTTTGATAATCGTAATGATAATGGCCGTGTTTTGCGCATTTACTTCCGTCTTATCCTCGCTGTGCTTATTTTGTTGGTTAATCGTAAGGTTAGGGACTCTAGTTACTTGTGATTGTGATAGTCGTTATGATATTCGTAAGGTTACGGACTCTAATTACTTGTGATTGTGATAGTTATGATATTTGTAAGGTTAGGGTCTCTACTTGCTTGTGATGGTTATGATAATCGTGTTGATAATGGCCGTGTTTGGCAAATGACAACGCAGATTTATAATAGCCGACAGTAGGTTTGAGTGTTTGAGGATGAAGTTAAATTAGCGGAATTAAAAAAGAGATTTGGATAATTAGCCGATTGTGATGATAACTATGATAACAGTAATGATTGTGATAATGACTCTCTATCTTATTCAGGCGCCTATTTTGTTGGTTAATCGTAAGGTTAGGGACTCTATATACCTGTGATTGTGATAGCTATGATAATCGTAATGATAATGGCCGTGTCTGGCAATAGACAACGCAGATTTTTAATAGCTGATGGCATTAATAGTGGTAGGTTTGAGTGTTTTACTAACATTGACGAGGCATTGGGTTGCAGAAAGTTGACATTGCTCAGACGCTGGAGTTGTTCATGGAACTCCAGACTCTTGGTGATAGGACATTGAAGAAATTGGCATACTCACACGTCGTTCGCTTTATTCAGCGCATGAATAAAAAGCACAAAGATGATTCTAAGAATAAGCCTCTTCAGACTGTTCTTTTTCAAATGTTACAGGTTTGTCTTGCTGTGAATTAAATTAAAGAGAATATGTGTTCGCCATAAATCTCCGTTTCTCATTTGGGGGTTGTGAATGTAATAATGATTTCTTTCGGAGGGAGGACGAGTCGATAGCAAAGAGGGCTCTTGTCACCCTTTGTGATCTTCACCGTAGAAAAGTCTGGTCTGATGATAGGACTGTCAATGCGATTTGCATGGCTTGCTTTCATCCTTCATCAAGATGCTTACAGCTCGCCTCTTGTTTTACCTGATTGATGAGTCGATCTTTTATGCGTGATAAAATTATTTAAGAACACGTTATTTTAATACAGTTTGATGTTTGTTGTCTTTTAGGATATGATCGCAGCTCTTTCTTTTCTCCTTGATTATGAGAAAATCCAAGATGATGATGACAGTGATGATGAGGACTCTGTGCAACAGCCTCAAGTAGCTCTTAGTAGGGAAGATGTGTATAAGGTCTCTTCTGCTTTCTGATATTGTGTGATGCTTCAATTTACGTAGGCCTCCCTATTACATTGACAGCCAAAAACAAGCACCAAATTAGTTTCCTAAATTGCGCGTGTTAACATCCAGATGTTTGATTGCACTTTAATTTTCGGGTTTCTTTCTGTACCTGTTTTTCTACACCAGTTTCTTATGCGTTCAAAACTAACGGTTAACTACTTCAGGCCAACAAAAAAGGTACATCAATATTACTTATTGTGTACCAACTTGAAATTATAAAGGGATGATTATGAGCCAAAATAGAGGGTAATAACACGCGGACAGAATAACCGGCTCAAATGTTCCTTGAAGACTTTCACAATGTCCGAACACCCTAAACACGCTGTCCGGGATTCTAATTGCTTGTGATTGGATTATTTTAAATTTCTGCTTCAATGGATTATTATAATTATCAGACGCGGAACGTGTTTATCTTAGAAATTGAAGCAACACACAATATCAGAAAGCAGAAGAGACCTTATACACATCTTCCCTACTAAGAGCTACTTGAGGCTGTTGCACAGAGTCCTCATCATCACTGTCTGATGCATCACTGTCATCATCATCTTGGATTTTCTCATAATCAAGGAGAAAAGAAAGAGCTGCGATCATGATCCTAAAAGACAACAAACATCAAACTGTATTAAAATAACGGGTTCTTAAATAATTTTATCACGCAAAAAAGATTGACTCATCAATCAGGGAAAACAAGAGGCGAGCTGTAAGCACCTTGATGAAGGATGAAAGCAAGCCATGCAAATCGCATTGACAGTCCTATCATCAGACCAGACTTTTCTACGGTGAAGATCACAAAGGGTGACAAGAGCCCTCTTTGCTATCGACTCGTCCTCCCTCTGAAAGAAATCATTATTACATTCACAACCCCCAAATGAGAAACGGAGATTTATGGCGAACACATATTCTCTTTAATTTAATTCACAGCAAGACAAACCTGTAACATTTGAAAAAGAACAGTCTGAAGAGGCTTATTCTTAGAATCATCTTTGTGCTTTTTATTCATGCGGTGAATAAAGCGAACGACGTGTGAGTATGCCAATTTCTTCAATGTCCTATCACCTGGAGTTCCATGAACAACTCCAGCGTCTGAGCAATGTCAACTTTCTGCAACATCTCCCTGATTACTTCCATGACAAGTTCCAGCGAAGAATTGGCCCCATCCTGAAAGCTTGTATCCACCGCGATTTCAGTTTCCTCCAAAATGACATCTTTCTCCTTTTGCCATTCTTCGCCTTTGATCTTCAGATCATCCTGGGCCTGCTTAAGTTCTGAATCAGTCTTGGACAGACGCTCCTCCAAGTCGACCACCCTTCTTTTTGCATGCTCCATTTCAGCTAAAGACTTTTTTACCTGCTCCATCGCCAGCTTGCTCTCCTTCAAATCTGCCTCCAGCTTTGATACTTCCCTCACAGCCTTCTCCCCTGAAGCTTCCACTGAGTCGCCTGACCCTTCGCTTCCTCCAGCTCGCCTTCCTGCTTTGTCAGCTTATCCTTCAAATTGCTGATAAGGGCGACATCCATCTCAACCATGGCCAGACGGTCAGGAGGGGGAACCCCAGGGGTGACAACCAGGTCCTCATCACTCAGGCGGCTGAGAACCGCCAGCTCAGCAGAGGCTTGCAGCACCCTGGAGGTGCACTGGATGTACTGGATCACTTGGTTGGAGGTAGAAGTTACAGACTTGGTGAGGCGATCTGCCAAGACGGCACCAGAGTCTGAAAGCAGGGCAAACACGTCCACACTATCGCCCGCAGTGTAGTGGAATTCTGTATTCTCCTCTGAGAAGAGGGTGCCTGGAATGTCACGGGCAGGGCGCTTGGGCTCAGCGGTCTCAACATCGGCCTCCAGATCAACCACATGTGTAGCCCTTGAAGGTTCTCTATCTCTCTTCCTCCTGCATTCCAGGGGAACGCTCTCCCCAGTTCCTTCAGAATTAGCAGGGCGTGATCCCTGGAGAGTGTGAGTCCCTGCAGAGGAATCACCCTGCTTGCCGACGGGGGAAGGGGTGGCCTCTGAGGTAACCTCCGCCTCTGCACCCTGGACATCAGAGGGAGGAGCCGTCGTCTTTGCAGGCGGCAGTCTTGGAGGGAGAGGGAGTCTTCGACTGGCTGAAAGACTCTTCACGTACTTCATTAGATTCTTCTCACCCTTCTTATAGTTTGAAGGAAGGAAGGGACGCTCTGAAACAATCAGGAAATCCTCGTTCAAGCCAAGTCTCCTTATCTCTTTCCTTGACCAAAGGCGAGAATTGGAATCTGCAGGGCAAAAGAATAACCAGTTAAGAAAAAACATGGAAAATAGAGCTTCAGAGCAACAAGGCCGGTGAAAATCCCTGAACTACCTTCTTCAAGGCCAGGAATCAGGCCCACTCGGCCCAAATAGTTATCTGTGGCTATGAGCTCTGCATGAGGGAGCCAGAAGCCAGGGCCACAAACGCCGGACTTGTCAATAACAGCCACAAATTTCTTGATCAGTTTCTCGTCCAGCCTGTTCAGTTTTACCTCCAGGGCTTCCCCCCCAACGCCTGGATGGTACTCCTCGCGAGTTTCCAGGCGAGTATGGACGTGATTCCTAAAGTGCCTAGGAATCTTCCACCCGGAAGCGCTGTGTACATATAAAAATTGTTCTTCCAATCTTTCAGACTGTTTAAAGTTGGCCAAACTAAAGTATATCCCTTCTGCCTTTGAAGGGACCAGTACCCAGGGGAGCCATCTCCCCCTGATGAAGACACCATCTGTAGCCCCACCATATAACGCAGGGTGTCAATGGAGGGCCCCTCCCCATGAAAGATGCAGGTCCATGTATAGGATATTAACGACCTGATCGCCGTAGCAGTTAACTGGGCTATGGCCACATTCATCCTCCTGAAGGCCTCCTCCAGGAAGGGGTGCAGGGGGAATCCCAGGCCGAACTCTAGGCTTTTATGATAGACGGCTATGCAGCCGTCAGGGGGACAACATACTGTATCTTTTTCCCCTGGGACTATAATCGTGTACCCCTCCCCGAAATTGTAAAAATCCTCAATAGCCCCAACAGCGTTAAGAGCTAAAATTAAATCTCGATTTTTAGCTTTTGGCTAAGTTCTCAAAGGGATCTGGTACTTGGCCTTATCTAAGTAATATGTCCTCCCCTTCTCTCTGGGGACAAGGGGACCGGCAATTCTAGAGGGGTTTATCTCCATTGCCTCGTCCTCGGAATCGACGACATCAAAGGGAGCAGGGTCAGGGGAGTTGGTATCCTCTCCCTCCTCAAAATGATCCTCCCCAGTAGACCTAACCCCGAAGGAGGAGCCCAGGTCAGCCCTACCCTCCTCCCTACCCTCCGTCCTCTCAAACGACGGATCGACGAATGTGAGAATACGAGCACGAGACATTGATTTAGAAAGGGAAAATATGAGGAAATTAAAAGATGAGGATATAGGGTAAGATTCTAACCTAGAACGATGATCGCCGCTTGAAAATTCGAAGGGAAAAGCTCCTCAGTCTTATAAAAAGTTCTCGACAATGGAAGAGTATGGAGAAGAATGAAGAGGGTTTTGAGTTTGAAAAAGTGTGAAAGAGGGAAATAGGGGGAGGAGAGAGACTTATATAGGTCCAGATAACTGAAGGGTCGCCTCTCTAACAGTGCCTCCCCATGAACTGCCCCACGTGTCACATTTTGAAAATCAACCGCCCACCTCTTCCCAAGAAGAGCCTCGAAAAGGCAAAGGGTGTCAGAGGATTGATCATTCTGTAACGTCATCCCCGCATTCGTTAAAAAAAACGTAGAGCGCATAAAAAACCGCCTGATCTTTCATTCTTTGAAAAAGACCCAAAGATGGGCAAGTTACATTCAAGACAAAATAAAATAGAGTACAAAAAGAGCCAGACTTTCTGGCTCAATTAACCAGCCTGCGAATCCTGAGCAGGCCTAGTCATCATCAGGGCCTGAGGAGTAATTCCCTGGGCTGTAGTCATCCAGGGCTGACCCCCAGTCCCAATCATCAGAGTCCTTGAAGGGGTCAGTAGGAAAGTCATCCTCGCCATCGCCGGAGGAGTAGTCTTGACCTTCACTGTCCCCGGAATCGCGGCTACTAATGTCCCAGTCCCTGCCGTAAGGAACCGTCCTGACATCATCGCAAGAACCACAACCCACCTTCTTCACAGGAGAAGAAGGGCCCGACTCAGGAGAAGAGTTAAACTCAGGGCAGTTAGGAACAAACTGCTCTGGGTGTAGCCAGGGGAAGCACGTAAAGCACCCTCGATCAAAACAGCCAGAGCAGCGCTTAATCATGGGTCCAAGCAGGGATGAGGATTGGATAGGACGCTTGCCTACCCTAGCAGCTCTCCTTCTAGAAGCTCTTCTCCTGGCATTCCGAGAAGAGCGAAGCTGAAGTCACCTGCTGCGACGCAAGGCCAGAAAAGCCGCCCTTGGATATCTCAACCTCCAGAATCCCTTGAAACGAAAAGTACCCACACGGACTCCATAATGAAGAACTGTTTTCTTAATCCAAGACATTGTTCTTTGAAATGAGGCTAGAAGAAAAATTGAGGATGGAACGTGAAAATGGTGGAGACCAGAATTTATACAAAGGCAAGACCCACCATTTATGGCACCCCAACCACCTCAGTAAAAAGAAGAGCCAATCACCGAAAGTACACGCTGCCCAAAAATCCTCTTTGCAAGAGAGGTAATCATGAGCCAAGAACATTCCAACTCTTTGCATGCCCAATACAGTTGAGTTTCTTTCCTCGGGAACACGCAACACATTAAATGCTAAGGAGTCAACCTCCCATCCTAGAGATCGCCTGCCAAAGGGAGCCCTGCTTCCCCTTAGCCTGCAATGGGTCACCTGCCATTTGGGTCCTAGGATGGCCCGACCCAGGAATGAAGAAGAGCCTGTCCGGCAGGTTATTAAGCGGGGACTCATCACTCCAAGGCACCCACCTGCACGGCAGGGCAACACCGCCCACCGAGCAGGGCAACCAAGACCCCCTGCCTTCTGGTCCTCAGGGTGTCCACACACCCAGCAGGGGCAGGGGAGACCAGGGGCCCTCCCGTCATTTTGCCTAAGGTAAAGGGGAATGAGTGGATGAGGTGAAGCCACTTGTCACCCTCTCGTCCACCCATTCTCCCACTCTCTCTCCTTCTCCTTCCTCTCTCTTGTGGGAAGGTACAAATACTCTTCCATTTCCCACAAAGAAGGGGTCGGGATTTCTCTCTCTAGACTCTTACTCTATAACCGCCACCTAGTTTCTCACGAGCTAGGTTCCTAAAGGCAATTCACGAACTGACTTAGGCATCGGAGAGGGTTCCTCCGGACACCTCCGGCGCCATATGCGTTCATTGTGCAGGGACAGACCGCCTTCGCCGGGGAAGTTCGATCATCGGCGTGAGGAGAAAGGGGAGGTCAAGGGAAGTCAAACACAGACCGTTTAAGTATCAATAGCATTTGTTAAAGATCCGAATCCAAAGTCAGGTTTAATTGTTTCCATACTGGAACAATAATGTTACGGGATATGCAATATATCTTTCTCTATTATTATGCTAATATTTCTTCTCATAATTGTAGTCTTATTGGAAATCGAGATCTTTAGAGATATGCTATCACAATAATATCGGACTAAATAAGGAGTTTTTCCATATTTACTCAACCTTGATGGAAGGTCGAGATTACCGTAATCTAAAACCCTAATAGGAAATTGGTCCTCCCTCTGCCTATATAATGGAGTCTTCCCCATCATAACTTCACGCTTAATGACAACACTTATTACGATATAGGACAAGACGGAGAAACCATGCCTATTAATTATGAAACCGTACCTATTATTATTATTTGAAGATTATGAAAAAGTATATATTACTATTATTATTATTATTATTTGAAGATCATATGAAGACGTAGTATTATTATTTGAAGTCGTCTTATTATTTATGAACTCGTCTATAGAGATCTAATATCGTTCGTATTAGATTTTTACTTATTTCGTAATGAGGTATGTCTTAATCTCGTCTTAATTAATTTATTGTGACCTTCATGTTGTTCAAAGATTTATGGGAATTATGTTTTATTTATGTCATGTCAATAATATACTAACATGTGGTATCAGAGCTTAGATTATTGAACTCATGATTGTCCATTAATTAAGATTATTATTATATTTCATATCATATTACTCCGTAGTATTTGTCTATTAATTATGCTATATATTGTATGTATTGCATGTCTTCTAGGTCACATGATTCATGATACTATGATATTATTGATATACAAACTTTGTTTGCCTTATGCTCATGCGGGGAATAACACGTAGGTAGAAATTATTACATCATTGTTATTATTATTGTCCTTCTATGTGTGTTGTATATTATTATCTCTGATTCTTGTTCAATAAGTATTATGATCTGATGTTACTACAATATATTACGGGGTTCCTTATTATTATTATTATTATTATTATGATGTACGGAAACATATTATTATGACCACATATAATGCAAATATAAGGTGTTATTGATATGAAAATTAATGAAGGTTTAACATGAAATTGCAATTATCATTGTCTTTATTATTATGTTAAACTGATTTTGTCATGATTATATGATTTACTATATACATATTGATTAGTATATAGATTAATGTTTTAATGTGAAGTGACTTAATATTTTAATCCATATTATTGATGAGTAATTTCATGACAATATGATTATGATATACTCCGTATGATAATGATTTACCGAAACATGGTTTCGCGGTATTGTTTTTGCTCATTCGATATAATTATTCGTTTGACAAATAATGATTTATGATATAATATAATTTCATATCTGGTTTTAGATGATGATAATATGAAATTCTTATGGTTAAATTTCACCGCAGTGAATTTACAACTTTAAGTTCAATTTTGACATAATATTGTCATTATATCGTTCACACATATAAAAATATATATTTACCCTCAGGTAGATTATATTGACATGTGTAACATTCCATTCATTATATCGTTCACATATAAAAATATATATTTACCCGCAGGTAGATTATATTGTCATGTGTAACCTTCTATCTATTTAAATATTTTAGTGACTACCTACAGGAGCACTATTATTAAAGACGTGTTGTTTCACATATTGAAGTCTTATTATTTATGTTGCTTTATCACAACTAAAATTTACCTAATCAAGTGCAATATTGTGTAAATTCTGTTGTTGAGCTTAATGGAACAAACAAACTACTCTGAATGAAAAGAGTAATTAATTTAAGTTCACCTTAAGGTTGATGAAACTGGATACTTGTCTTCGCAAAGACAAACCGCCTACTTAACTTCTGAAAGTACTGCTCAAATATTTCTCCATGAATCTTGGGAGAGATCTGACAGATTATGCATTTTATTCTTTTGTTGGATAATTGGAACCAACATTAAGACTTATTAAGACTTCATTGTATGGACTGAAACAAGCATTAAAACAATGATACTTAAAGTTCGATAAAATCATTATAGATTTTATAGAAAATATCATTGATCTATGCATAAATCTCAAGATCAGTGGGAGTAAGTTCATATATTTGATTCCATATGATGATATTTTATTAGCCAGAAACGATCTTGATTTATTACATAGAACCAAGACTTAAGTATTGAAATGGCTAAATAATATCTTATGCATGGTTGGGAACTTAATGTATGCTCAGATAAACCTGACATTATTGATGCTCACATACAGAAAATCAGATCACCCACATGTGACTGGTTATTCTGATTCATATTTTGGAGGATGTTATGACACAAGTCACTGTACTCATAATTGCTTTATACCTCCACCATGGAAGCTGAATATGTGGCTTATTCTGAGGCTTTAATATAAGGAGCATGATTGCGTAATTACCGTGATAATAATGAAATTGCAATCTTTTTCTAGCTCTATGAATGATAAGATATCTAAGGGATCAAAACACATGAACCTTAAATATCTTTACTGAAGCAAGATGTATGTTATATTATCATAATTAATGAGATCTCCTTAATGATTCTACACTTGATATATAATATTATTTCTGTTTTCCAATGTGTACACATTTATTATTGGATGGATATGATAACAAACTTATAGTCTTTTTAAGACATTACTTGGACCATTACGTTAAACTCCACTTATGGCCTAACTGTTCATTTCGTTGATGTAGTGGTACATGGAAGTAAGCATGTTGCAGATTGACATGTGCACGTCATGACTCTCTTTAATGATTGAATTAGTCATGATACTTATGAACACCGATTCAAATGAATTGTTTTAGCACTTATGCGCAACTTATATATTCTCTAAAGAACATTACAGATGTTCCAATCGACCATGTGGGAGACTGTACGAATATTTTATGATATAATAATATTACGGGATATGCAATATATCTTTCCCTATTATTATGCTAATATTTCTTCTCATAATTGTGGTCTTATTGGAAATCAGGATCTTTAGAGATATGCTATCACAATAATATCGGACTAAATAAGGAGTTTTTCCATATTTACTCAACCTTGATGGAAGGTCGAGATTACCGTAATCTAAAACCCTAATAGGAAATTTGTCCTCCTTCTGCCTATATAATGAAGTCTTCCCCATTAGAAACTTCACGCTTAATGACAACACTTATTACGATATAGGACAAGACGGAGAAACCATGCCTATTAATTATGAAACCGTACCTATTATTATTATTATTTGAAGATTATGAAAACGTATATATTACTATTATTATTATTTGAAGATCATATGAAGACGTAGTATTATTATTTGAAGTCGTCTTATTATTTATGAAGTCGTCTATGGAGATCTAATATCGTTCGTATTAGATTTTGACTTATTTCGTAATGAGGTATGTCTTAATCTCGTCTTAATTAATCTTTTGTGACCTTCATTTTGTTCAAAGATTTATGGGAATTATGTTTTATTTATGTCATGTTAATAATATGCTAACACCCTAACCCTCAGGTTTTTTCAATTTTTCAATTTTTTTGGATTTTGATTAGTCGTTGATTATTGTGTTTAATGGCGCACTTAGTCGGATTACGATAGAGTTGATAATTCCTAATCCTCATGTTTTTTTAAATTGTTTTCGGATTTTGATTAGTCGTTAATTATGAATTTATGATGTTTAATGGACTTAGTCGGATTACGATAATAGAGGATTCGAACATGAGACGGATTGTCTGGGTACCGAGTCTTAATCACTAAGCTAAGATATCGTCGATTTTGGTTGTGATTTGGGTTTTGATGATATGCTAGATGAATAGGTGACGAGAAGGAGGCATCCATTGTTGCTGTTATCGGGTGTAGGGACGAATGCAATTGGTTATGATCTTTCTCCTGAGGTAATCTTTTTTTTTTTGGTTAATGATTTAGTAAGTGGGTTGTTGATTAAAATTGTTTTCGATATGGTATTAAATCTGGGTCGTGGCACGGTTTTGTTAGTGTTAACTGTTAAGGAATTGAGATGGTATCAGGGTCGTCAAATGATTTTATGTGGCCCGGTTCAAATTTCAAGATGAGGCCCAATTTTTTTTAAAGAAACATTACCTATAAAATAAAATAGAAAATTATTTATCTTTACGTTATGCCGAAAATATTTTCGTCAGTGGACCGTCCTTACAAAATAAAATCATCTAGTCAAGGATTTACGGGCCACACGGCCTGAACCGAAAAACTGTTATGATGGTCGGTTCGTCGATAAATGATAAATCGGGCAAGCAATTAAGAAAATAATTAGGGCGTCAGACGTCTCTTCACACTATATCTTCAATCATGACAATCAAGCTTCAAAATTCCTGTATCAAAAGGTAAAAGAATATATTCAATTAATTAAATGAACTCCTAATATTTATAAAAAAATAATAATTAGATTTTAGGATGAAAAATCTAAACCAAACGAAATGAGAAATCCAGAACTATTATGGATGTCAGTTGCTTCTTGCCTTTTTTGTTATTAACTAATTATTTTAATTATTATTCAGTATTCAGACTATTCACTACCCAGAATTGTTAATCTATCTTAAAAAATCAAAACACCCAAATAAACCCAAAAAAACCAGAATCAAAATTGATGAAAAAAATGAACAATCAAATATAAATATATACTATATAAACTCACTTTGTTTGATTGAAGATATGAATAACTAGAACTGCAGAAGGGCTTAGGGATTTCAGAATTTATAGTAGTTGATCTGATTGATACGGACTACATAATACACTAACGTTAAAAAATTGAAAATTGAAAAGTTGCTACTTGCCATTGATTGATGAAACAAATCTCAAAACTTTTCATTAATTGAAAGATCTCCATTTATCTTGATGGTTGAAGAAGACTAGAAGCCGTATTGAATAAAGCCGTAGAAGAGTTGTTCATTCAAGAATCAAGATGAGCGTGTTTTTCAATTTGCTGGTCTTCTGATCTTCTTATACCTATTGTTTTAATTTTTTTTTGAAGTTCGACGGACCCAACTACTTTGAGGACCCCAACTTTTTGGGCCCATGTGCTGGACACCTTCTCAACTTGTGGACTGACGGGCCTGGATGGTATCGACTGTATTTATCATGTAATCTGGAGCTTATGAGAGTTGAATGTGGGACGTGACACGGTTTTGTTAGTGTTAACTGTTAAGGAGTTGAGGAGGTGGTATCGACTATTCGTCTGTATTTATTATGTAATCCGGAGCTTATGTGAGTTAAATGTGCGACGTGACACAGTTTTGTTAGTGTTGAGGAGTTGAGGTGGTATTGAGTGTATTTATTATGTGATCACGAGTTTCCATCTTTTTATTCATATGGGAGTTAAATTAGGGATGTGACATGGGTTTTTAAGTGTTGAGGAGTTGGAGGTGGTATTGACTGTATTTATTATGTAATTCTGAGCTTATGAGAGTTAAATGTGAGACTTGACACAGTTTTGTTAGTGTTGAGGAGTTGAGGTGGTATTAACTGTATTTATTATGTGATCCCGTGTTTCCATCTTTTTATTCATATGCGAGCTTTAACAGACTCGGAGGGAGGAATGAGTACGTTCGCTGACATCACAACCAAAACAAGGGTTAGTAGTTAGTTGGTCGTAACTCCTGAGGTCATTTTTGGCTTTACACAAGATGTTAGTTGCAAATGATCATGTCATATTGTCACGTGTGTTTTGCTTCCTGTGTTTACCTAAATCGTATCTACTTTTTAATTTGGTATGTGCATTATTGATGTTGTATGGGTATCTTAAAGTTTAGTGGCTAATTTAACTCAATTATGGAAGCTGGCTATCATTTTCTAGCAATAGTGTGTAAATTAAGTTCCTGAGGTCATTTATGGCTTTACGCACTTTCAATCTTCTTTTTTCGGCATTTGGTTATCTGAAATTTTTCTCTGGTGATTGATTCCTTGCCAAGAAGCTTACTAAACCACGTGTAGCGCGGAATCCGTTAGACTGTATAAATGTATTCTTTTTAAATTTCATAAAGTTTGTTTGTCGTATACTGGTATGTTTCTTGTACATAGTATATGATATGCTAGATTGCTATAACTCAGCATGAAAGGCACATTTAATTTGCGTTCTAATGTCATTTAAACAAGTCAAATGGGAATGACGCTGCTTCCGAATTTCATATTCATAGTAATAAATATACATGTCCTAACATTTGTGCTAGGTCTAAATGTACGTGTGTTCGATCCCTAAACCCTAAAACTAATTACTCGTACTAGAAAGAAAGACAAGCAAAACCATGATTAATAACATGAGGAAGACGAAGACGACGATGACGATGTTGTTGTTGAAGATTCTCGGTCTCAATTTGTGACCGGACATTGTGAAAGTCGTCAAGAGAACATGGAAGCTTGAGCGGACCGTCGACATGATCATACCCGTAAACTTCACGAGCTTTATCCAAGAGAGCCATAAACGAAGGATGGTATATGAAACTAATGGGTATCTCGATTCTATGATGACGATCTTCTTCTTCGATGCCTACTACTTCAACTATTATAAACCCTTTCTTCGTCACCTTCATTATATTCTATCTCGAATCTCGAATTCTCGATTGATGATCTTCAACTAGTAATAATAATACTAATAATGCAAGCAAATTAAAAAAGATGATTAAAGTGTTTGTGATTTTGTGTAATTGTGTTTGGAGGAGTAGAGTGAATTATGAGGATTATTCATGAGAAGTGAGTTGTATTTATAGGAATTGTTATATGCATGGTTAAATTAAATAGCCCTTATTTCCTTTTTTTTCTTCTAAACTTTCCTATTTTTTACTTTTTTTTTTTAAACTTTCCTAATTTTTTTATATAAACTTTCCAAAAAAAAAATCAGGATACAAGTACGGAGTAAAATAATATTCATCTGTTCAAATCCAAAGGATAGACCCTCCCAATCCGAAGTCATCCCGATTAGTCTACAGTCTACTCCAACCAAAAACCAATCCCACTCCAACCCGACCAATTGACCCGTTTGCCCGGTCTAGTCGTTAGGGGTGTTCATCGGTCCAAACCCGGACCAGACCGGAGTGACCCACGGACCGACAACTGAGAAAATCCAAACACGCGGAGCAGATCGGTTAACAAAGAAACCCGGATCGGACTCTCTTAAGATTGGATCGAACCACAAAAATACACTAAATAGGATTATTTTTTTATGTGTGGACCGGACCGGCAACCAAGTTTCTGAAGACCCGCGGACCGGCAACCAAAAAAATAAAAACCCGCGGACCGGATCGGTTAACAAAGAAACCCAGACCGGACCAGACCAGACCCTCTTAAAACCGGACCGGACCGCAAAAATACACTAAATTTGATTGTTTTTTTAAGTGTGGATCGGACCAGACCGGACTGTACCCTCTTAAGACCGGACCGCAAAAATATACATTAAATTTGATTATTTTTTTAAGTGTGGACCGGACCGAACCGGACCGCGAACCGACAACCAAGTTTTTGGAGACCCGCAGACCAGACCGGTATATGACTCGGATCGGTCGAGTTTGATGATCCGAGTCACTTTTTGAACATCCCTCCTAGTCGTAACCAAGTACAAACCCCAAGAGTGCGCATTTCCAACTGACCCGTCTTCTTCCTCCTCCTTCGTCTCCCTCTCTGCAACTCGTCTGACGAAAGAAAGAGAGGAAAGTGGAGGCCATGAACAGCAAAGTAGAGAGAGCTCTGATAGCATCGGGTTGCAATAGAATCGTGAACAACGTCTCATGGGGCGCCTCTAATCTCGTCTCCTTCGGCGCACATAACGCCCTCACCATTTTCTGCCCTATTGTACTTCCTCCTCCCACTTTCCCCCAATTTAATTCGATGTTCTTACCCCCAATTTAATTCAATTTCAATTAATCGCTGATTTCTCATTTTCTCTGTTGTTTTTATTGCAGAAAGCCCATGTTCTGACTACTTTACCGGGTCATAAAGCTTTTGTTAACTCTACTTATTGGCTTCCTACCACCAAATTTGCATTTCGAGGTACATTTCTCTCCTTTTAGGGTTTCTTCACATATGCTTCATGTGTGATGTATTCAATTGTATTACAAGTTTTGGGTGATCAGTTTGCTGATTCAACTTTCGGGTTCATCGAGGAGTGAACTTAGTCGCGTTACAATGGTGTGGGAGGGGATTGAAACTCGTTTCCGTTGTCCAGTATAGCTCTGTATTAGCCATTAGACTAAGATTGTCCCTTTTCATTAAAATACGCCTCACATGTAATAGGGAAATGGGACAATTTTTAGGGACGGAGGGAGTATATTACAACTTCTGGGTCATCAGTTTGCTAATTCAACTTCTGGGTTCGTTGAGGAGTGAACTTAGTTGCGTTACAATGGTGGGGGAGGGGAGGGGAGGGGATGGAGGAAGTCGTATCCATCGCCCCTGTACATCCGTATTAACCACTGGACTAAGACCACGTGCTTTCTGAAAGGGGTTGAAGTGGATTTAAATGCCGGGGTCTTAATGTAACTTAACTTAATTTAATTTGGCACTATGGAACTTGATTAGGGTTTTAATTTTCTATGTAGTAACACAAATCATGGATGTTCGTTGCTGAGTCCATAGCCTTTTGTCCGCATTATCTCTTCATCTCACCCCCTACCTCGTGACTGCGTTTAGGTGGTGTAGCTGCTAGCAGTTTGCTGTCGGTTGAGTGTAATGATTCATAGATAAGGTCAACATTAGGGTTCTAGTGAATCTTGAATTCCTAGCTAGACATGGGTAAGGAAGGATATGTGTACATTGTGGGAGCTCTTGAAGTATTACAGTGATGATGATATTGTCATTGTACGGAAAAAGTACTTGAAATTATGCTAATTGTTATGATTGATGCAGCTCAGCAGTTGAAGCTTCATTATTTACTTTCTGGTGATGCTGATGGTGTGATCATGCTATGGGAGTACTCTTTGGGAGAGAAGAAGGTACGAGTACTTGTTCTAACCTCTATTGCTAACACGTGTGGTCATTTGAAAAGAAGTGCTCGTATGATTCCGGGTATTGTTATCTACCATTCTATTGAATATGGGGTTATCTTTATGTAATTCTAATGGAGGCATGTTTTGACTGTACCCGAAAAACACAAGAAGGGAGTAACGTGCATCTCCGGAGTTATGTTTTCCACAAACGAAGCACTTTTTGCATCTACATCGTCTGATGGTACTGTTAATATCTGAGAGATCATTCTGCCTGTAGCTGCTGGAGGTAAAGTTTAGACGTATAACCAATTTTGGGTAAAAGTTATTTTCTCTTGTACTCGCTCCTAACAGTGAATAACTCTTTTTTCTTCGCTTTTTTTTCAGGCGAACGTAAATTGTCGCATCTTGAAGCTCTCTCAATTGGATAAAAAACAATGGTCTCACTTGCCTTGGCAGAGGTGCCTGGTAATAACGGGAATGTGGTCTTGGCCATGGGAGGTTTGGATAACAAGGTTCATTTGTATTGTGGAGAAAGGACGGGGAAGGTAAGTATAGCAGAGCAGGGCTCTTTATTCCTTTTTTATTCCTTTTTTTATTTTCTGATTATGGTTAAAATTGGTGGAGTTCAGTTTCTTAGTGCTTGTGAACTTAAAGGACATTCAGATTGGATTCGGAATCTGGATTTCTCTTTGCCTGTGGACATGAACGGCGAAAGAGATGTTTTACTACTAGTGAGTTCGTCACAGGACAAAACCATATGCATATGGAAGCTATCACCATGTGAATCCTTGGACAGTTCGAAAAAGAAAGGCATCATAGGCCTTGCATCGTATATTGAAGGTCCTGTACTTGTTGCCGGCTCGTCTTCCTATCAGATATCCCTGAAATCACTTCTAATTGGACACGAAGATTGGGTATATTCAGTTCAGTGGCAACCACCTTCGGCGACATCCTTAGAAAGAACAGGTTACATACAACCACAAAGCATTTTGTTGGCGTCCATGGACAAGACAATGATGATTCGGCAACCAGAGAGAACTTCTGGTATCTGGATGAATGTCGTGACTGTTGGGGAGCTTAGCCATTGTGCTTTAGGTTTTTACGGTGGGAATTGGAGTCCGAACGGGGATGCAATTTTGGCACATGGGTATGGTGGATCTTTCCATCTTTGGAAAGATGTCGGTGTTGGTTCCGCCAACTGGCAGCCTCAGAGAGTCCCTTCTGGGCACTATGCAGCCGTCTCTGATATCTCTTGGGCTAGATCTGGAAAGTTCTTGCTATCTGTAAGTCATGACCATGTAATATTCTTCTTTCCTACTGAAATGACCTGAAACTAATGTAATTCTACTGTCAGCAGTATTTTCGACAGCATATAGTTCCGTTTTTTTTTCATCTACAGTTATACTCAGTACATCTCTTTCGTGTTTTACTACATATTTGTTATAACAGGAGTATAGAGTTACATATATACTTTTGAAAAATGCAGACAACTCGTGTTTTCGCTCCATGGTTGAATCGTATTGAAGATGAGACCTCTTGGCATGAAATTGCTCGCCCACAAGCTCATGGACACGATATGAATTGTGTGACACTTATTCAAGGGAAGGGCAATTATCGGTTTGTAAGTGGGGCCGATGAGAAAGTTGCTAGAGTGTTTGAAGCTCCATTGTCTTTCTTGAAGACATTAAATTGTGTTGTTTCAACAGAATCCGACGTCCAGGAAGACATCCAACACGATGTTCAAATCTTAAGAGCCAACATGTCTGCCCTTGGTTTATCACAAAAACCAATATATGTCCATGGTGTGTCCCCGCTCTTCTCTCCGTCTCCTACATAATATTTTCGATACACTACCTGTATCCTAAATTCCTAATCTTAAATGACACTTTTGACGTGAAATTTTTCATGTGAAGCAGCAGAAGAAACTCCAGAGAGATCAGGCAGCGAAGCTGTTGACACCCTCGAGACCGTTCCTGAAGCAATACCAGTTACATTTACAGAGCCTCCTATAGAAGACCAACTAGCATGGCATACATTGTGGCCCGAGTCTCACAAATTGTACGGCCATGGAAATGAACTGTTCTCTTTATGCTGTGATCATGAAGGGAAGCTTGTCGCTTCTTCATGTAAGTTATGGTGTGGAGCATCTTTTTTCAGTGTTTAATCGACAAATTAGCTATCCTCTTAAATCTGCAATTCTCGAAGATTTTTCCAGTGACGTATTACATTACAGGCTCAGACAGTCTCAGTTGCAGAGATATGGTTGTGGCAAGTTGAAACGTGGAAGGGGGTTGCTCGTTTGCAGTCTCACAACTTGACTGTGACACACATGGAATTCTCGCATGATGACCGTTTACTTCTGTCTGTCTCCAGAGACCGACAATTCTCTGTTTTCTCCATCAAAAGAAACTGTAAACTTCATTATCGAAATATTCGATGTTCCCATGAGAATTTAATCTGGTTATTTTTTGAGTAAATTAAAAATTACTCCCTTTAAGATAAAAATTTTAAAAAATTTCTCCCTTTTGAAATTTTTGTTAAAAATAACTCCCAAAATCTATCAAACGTTTAAAAATTGCTTCCAATTTTATTTTCAGGATGAAAATGCCCTTGGCTAAAGAGTGGGGTGAAGTAATATAGCATAAAAAAGTGAAGGGGCATTTCCGTTCAAAATTTATTTTTTGGAGTAATTTTTGAACTTTTGATAGAATTTTGGAGGTTATTTTTAACAAAAAAAAAAATCAAAAGGGAGTAAATTTTAAAATTGATATCTTAAAAGGGAGTAATTTACTAATTTCTAATTTACTCTTATTTTTTTACTGTCTACTCCTGCATCCATATCCATTGTACTATCTTACAAGATACCAACTGTTTACACTTCATTGGTGATCCATCGATCAGGGGACGAGGAAATCAGTCACGAGCTTGTGGCAAGGCAAGAGGCACACAAACGGATAATATGGGCGTGCTCATGGAACCCATTCGGACACGAGTTTGCCACCGGTTCAAGAGACAAAACGGTCAAGATATGGGGAGTTTTTGAGAACGAATCTTCGGTCAAACTACTCTTGACTTTACCACCATTTTCTAGTAGTGTCACCGCGTTGTCTTGGCTAGGCATAGACCGTGAGTCCAACCACGGTCTACTAGCCGTTGGAATGGAAAGTGGGCTCATAGAACTCTTGCACCTGTCGGCTAGTTATGAAGAAGACAGCCGTGAGACGGTTTCAGGGTTTACTTCTAGTCTTGCAGCTCGATTGGATTCGTTCATGTGCCACGCTTCGACTGTGCAGCGATTAGCGTGGAGAAACTCTGAGAAAATCGAGGATTGCAGGACGGTGCAGTTGGCTACCTGTGGAGCCAATAACTGTGTTCGTGTTTGTGAGGTGAATGTTTATGAAGAAGCTAGTCGCAAATGATAATTGAACCCCGGATAGTTACCGCTTGAGTTAAAAAAAAAATTAAAGCTTGAGTTAACTTTTATTCATGAAAAAATGTTTTCATTGCAGTCTGGTTTATTGTTCATTCAAAACGGTATTTTTGTGAGCTTAACTTGTGTTAAGACAAGAAAGATATCGGCCATGTCAGTTCAGTTACATTGAAGCGTGTTTGGATGAAATAACTGAAAATACCGGGTTAGAGACATATTACAATTTGATAATGCTGTTATTACCCGATAACCGGCTCAATCATTATCCGGCAAACTAACAAGGGTTACTCAAATGAGTAATTATCTTGGAGCAAACGACAGTGATGATGAGCACAAAAATATTGATGTACCCGATAATTATATTGAATATTTTGGGAAAAAAAATGTCCGGCAGAAAATGTGTTTATTTTTTCGGAAGAAAAAAATGAATTTTTTCGGGGAATTTTTTTTTTTGTTTTGGGAAAAAAAATTCCGAAATTTTTTTTTTCCCGAAAAATATTGAATTTTTTTTCCCCAGGAAAAAAAATTTATGTATGAGTTTTTGTTTTAATCTTAGCCTTTAATTTGATTTTAATCTAATGGTTGAGATTTGCCTCTGCATTTGGTATCTTGCATTTTGTATTCCATTTTTTATTTTGATTTGTTAACTTGAAGAGTCACATAGTTACAATGTGATAGTCACACTATATATAAAGAAAAGTCACACATCGCTGAGTACAGTTTTTGATACGTGGGTTATAATGATTTCATTAGATATAACTCCATCGTATATTTGTAGGGTTTAATCACACTTTACGTCATCATTATTACTGAAATCACTTGCTCGAAAGTCAATCTTTGTGTATGGGTATAAAGTCAATATTTTTTCTTCCCGATTTGTGTTGTTGATGTTTCCATTCTAAATATTTGTAGGGTTTAATCACACTTTATGTCATCATTTTCAAGTAGTAGTTTTTATTCCAAATATTTATTAAGTCAACATTGCATTTGTGTTGGTTCCAAATTAATACTTTATTAAGTCAATATTCCAAATATTTGTGTTGGTTCCTTGTAGTTGTAGTTTTTCGTTGTTTTTGTTTAGTTGTAGTTGTAGTTGTAGTTGTAGTTTGTGGAAGTTGTATTTTGGTTTCTTTATTATTGTTATGTTTTCGTTGTAGTTTTCGTTATTTTTTGTAGTTGTAGTTGTAGTTGTACTTTATTATTGTAGTTTTTTTGTTGTTGAGTATTGCATTTTGGTTTCTTGTACTTGTAGTTCTTCCTTGTATTTTTTGGGTGTTAATCTTTAACAATCACGCAGTTATATGAGCAAAGTCACAGTTGTTGTTGTGTAAAGTCACAGTAATAAGCACGCAGTTATATGATGAGTAAGTCACAGTCGTTGTTCAGCAAAGTAACAATCGTTGTTAAGTAAAAAATAACCATATTAAATTCTTATGGGAACATGCAACATTTCGATAATGAAGTTTACCGTTTCTTTTGATGGAGAAAACAGAAAATTGTCGGTCTCCGGAGACAGACAGAAGTAAACGGTCATCATGCGAGAATTCCATGTGTGTCACAGTCAAGTTGTGAAACTGCAAACGAGCCACCGCCTTCCACGTTCCAACTTGCCACAGCCATATCTCTGCAACTGACACTGTCTGAGCCTGTAATGTAATACGTCACTGGAAAAATCTTCGAGAATTGCAGATTTAAGAGGATAGCTAATTTGTCGATTAAACACTGAAAAAAGATGCTCCACACCATACCTTACATGAAGAAGCGACAAGCTTCCCTTCATGATCGCAGCATAAACAGAACAATTCATTTCCATGGCCGTACAGTTTGTGAGACTTGGGCCACAATGTATGCCATGCTAGTTGGTCTTCTATAGGAGGCTCTGTAAATGTAACTGGTATTGCTTCAGGAACGGTCTCGAGGGTGTCAACAGCTTCGCTGCCTGATCTCTCTGGAGTTTCTTGTGCTGCTTCACATGAAAAATTTCACGTCAAAAGTGACATTTAAGATTAGGAATTTAGGATACAGGTAGTGTATCGAAAATATTATGCTGGAGACGGAGAGAAGAGCGGGGACACACCATGGACATATATTGGTTTTTGTGATAAACCAAGGGAAGACATGTTGGCTCCTAAGATTTGAACATCGTGTTGGATGTCTTCCTGGACGTCGGATTCTGCTGAAACAGCACAATTTAATGTCTTCAAGAAAGACAATGGAGCTTCAAACACTCTAGCAACTTTCTCATCGGCCCCACTTACAAACCGATAATTGCCCTTCCCTTGAATAAGTGTCACACAATTCATATCGTGTCCATGAACTTGTGGGTGAGCAATTTCATGCCAAGAGGTCTCATCTTCAATACGGTTCAACCATGGAGCGAAAACACGAGTTGTCTGCATTTTTCAAAAGTATATATGTAACTCTATACTCCTGTTATAACAAATAGGTAGTAAAACACGAAAGAGATGTACTGAGTATAACTGTAGATGAAAAAAACGGAACTATATGCTGTCGAAAATACTGCTGTAGTTTCAGGTCATTTCAGTAGGAAAGAAGAATATTACCTGGTCATGACTTACAGATAGCAAGAACTTTCCAGATCTAGCCCAAGAGATATCAGAGACGGCTGCATAGTGCCCAGAAGGGACTCTCTGAGGCTGCCAGTTGGCGAAACCAACACCAACATCTTTCCAAAGATGGAAAGATCCACCATACCCATGTGCCAAAATTGCATCCCCGTTCGGACTCCAATGCCCACCGTAAAACCCTAAAGCACAATGGCTAAGCTCCCCAACAGTCACGACATTCATCCAGATACCAGAAGTTCTCTTTGGTTGCCGAATCATCATTGTCTTGTCCATGGACGCCGATAAAATGCTTTGTGGTTGTATGTAACCTGTTCTTTCTAAGGATGTCGCCGAAGGTGGTTGCCACTGAATTGAATATACCCAATCTTCGTGTCCAATTAGAAGTGATTCCAGGGATATCTGATAGGAAGACGAGCCGGCAACAAGTACAGGACCTTCAATATACGATGCAAGGCCTATGATGCCTTTCTTTTTCGAACTGTCCAAGGACTCACTTGGTGCTAGCTTCCATATGCGTATGGTTTTTTCCTGTGACGAACTCACTAGTAGTAAAACATCTCTTTCGTCGTTCATGTCCACAGGCAAAGAGAAATCCAGATTCCGAATCCAATCTGAATGTCCTTTAAGTTCACAAGCACTGAGAAACTGAACTCCACCAATTTTAACCATAATCAGAAAATTGCATTCTTATATCAATAAAAAAAAGGAATAAAGAGCCCTGCTCTGCTATACTTACCTTCCCCGTCCTTTCTCCACAATAAAAATGAACCTTGTTATCCAAACCTCCCATGGCCAAGACCACATTCCCGTTATTACCAGGCACCTCTGCTAAGGCAAGTGAGACCATTGTTTTTTATCCAATTGAGAGAGCTTCAAGATGCGACAATTTACAGTCGCCTGAAAAAAAAAACGAAGAAAAAAGAGTTATTCACTGTTAGGAGCGATTACAAGAGAAAATAACTTTTACCCAAAATTGGTTATACGTCTAAACTTTACCTCCAACAGCTACAGGCAGAATGATCTCCCAGATATTAATAGTACCATCAGACGATGTAGATGCAAAAAGTGATTCGTTTTTGGAAAACATAACTGCGGAGATGCACGTTACTCCCTTCTTGTGTTTTTCGGGTACAGTCAAAACATGCCTCCACTAGAATTACATGAAGATAACCCCATATTCAATAGAATGGTAGATAATAATACCCGGAATCATACGAGCACTTCTTTTCAAATGACCACGCGTGTTAGCAATAGAGGTTAGCACAAGTACTCATACCTTCTTCTCTCCCAAAGAGTACTCCCATAGCATGATCACACCATCAGCATCACCAGAAAGTAAACAATGAAGCTTCAACTGCTGAGCTGCATCAATCATAACAATTAGCATAGTTTCGAGTTCTTTTTCCGTACAATATCATAATCACCGTAATACTTCAAGAGCTCCCACAATGTACGCATATCCTTCCTTACCCATGTCTAGCTAGGAATTCAAGATTCACTAGAACCCTAATGTTTACCTTATCTATGAATCATTACACTCAACCGACAGCAGACTGCTAGCAGCTACACCACCTAAACGCAGTCACAAGGTAAGGGGTGAGATGAAGAGATAATGCGGACAAAAGGCTATGGACTCAGCAACGAACATCCAAGATTTGTGTTACTACATAGAAAATTAAAACCCTAATCAAGTTCCATAGTGCCAAATTAAATTAAGTTAAGTTACATTAAGACCCCGACATTTAAATCCACTTCAACCCCTTTCAGAAAGCACGTGGTCTTAGTCCAGTGGTTAATACGGATGTACAGGGGCAATGGATACGACTTCCTCCATCCCCTCCCCTCCCCTCCCCCACCATTGTAACGCAACTAAGTTCACTCCTCAACGAACCCAGAAGTTGAATCAGCAAACTGATGACCCAGAAGTTGTAATATACTCCCTCCGTCCCTAAAAATTGTCTCATTTCCTTATTACATGTGAG
The DNA here is from genome assembly GCA_958450325.1 of Agrostemma githago. Lineage (NCBI taxonomy): Eukaryota > Viridiplantae > Streptophyta > Magnoliopsida > Caryophyllales > Caryophyllaceae > Agrostemma > Agrostemma githago. Next base: position 34,663,039 of record OY288247.1, read on the forward strand.
GCGTATTTTAATGAAAAGGGACAATCTTAGTCTAATGGCTAATACAGAGCTATACTGAGCAACGGATACGAGTTTCAATCCCCTCCCACACCATTGTAACGCGACTAAGTTCACTCCTCGATGAACCCGAAAGTTGAATCAGCAAACTGATCACCCAAAACTTGTAATACAATTGAATACATCACACATGAAGCATAAGTGAAGAAACCCTAAAAGGAGAGAAATGTACCTCGAAATGCAAATTTGGTGGTAGGAAGCCAATAAGTAGAGTTAACAGAAGCTTTATGACCCGGTAAAGTAGTCAGAATCTGGGCTTTCTACAATAAAAACAACAGAGAAAATGAGAAATCAGCGATTAATTGAAATTGAATTAAATTGGGGGTAAGAACATCGAATTAAATTGGGGGAAAGAGGGAGGAGGAAGTACAATAGGGCAGAAAATGGCGAGGGCGTTATGTGCGCCGAAGGATACGAGATTAGAGGTGCCCCATGAGACGTTGTTCACAATTCTATTGCAACCTGATGCTATCAGAGCTCTCTCTACTTTGCTGTTCATGGCCTCCACTTTCCTCTCTTTCTTTCTTCAGACGAGTTGCAGAGAGGGAGACGAAGGAGGAGGAAAAAGACGGGTCAGTTGGAAATGCGCACTCTTGGGGTTTGTACTTGGTTACGACTAGGAGGGATGTTCAAAAAGTGACTCGAATCATCAAACTCGACCGATCCGAGTCATATACCGGTCTGGTCTGCGGGTCTCCAAAAACTTGGTTGTCGGTTCGCGGTCCGGTTCGGTCCGGTCCACACTTAAAAAAATAATCAAATTTAATGTATATTTTTGCGGTCCGGTCTTAAGAGGGTACAGTCCGGTCTGGTCCGATCCACACTTAAAAAAACAATCAAATTTAGTGTATTTTTGCGGTCCGGTCCGGTTTTAAGAGGGTCTGGTCTGGTCCGGTCTGGGTTTCTTTGTTAACCGATCCGGTCCGCGGGTTTATATTTTTTTGGTTGCCAGTCCGCGGGTCTTCAGAAACTTGGTTGCCGGTCCGGTCCACACTTAAAAAATAATCAAATTTAGTGTATTTTTGTGGTTCGATCCGATCTTAAGAGAGTCCGATCCGGGTTTCTTTGTTAACCGATCCGCTCCGCGTGTTTGGATTTTCTAAGTTGTCGGGCCGTGGGTCACTCCGGTCTGGTCCGGGTTTGGACCGATGAACACCCCTAACGACTAGACCGGGCAAACGGGTCAATTGGTCGGGTTGGAGTGGGATCGGTTTTTGGTTGGAGTAGACTGTAGACTAATCGGGATGACTTCGGATTGGGAGGGTCTATCCTTTGGATTTGAACAGATGAATATTATTTTACTCCGTACTTGTAACCTGATTTTTTTTTTTGGAAAGTTTATATAAAAAAATTAGGAAAGTTTAAAAAAAAAGTAAAAAATAGGAAAGTTTAGAAGAAAAAAAAGGAAATAAGGGCTATTTAATTTAACCATGCATGCATGCATATAACAATTCCTATAAATACAACTCACTTCTCATGAATAATCCTCATATTTCACTCTACTCCTCCAAACACAATTACACAAAATCACAAACACTTTAATCATCTTTTTTAATTTGCTTGCATTATTAGTATTATTATTACTAGTTGAAGATCATCAATCGAGAATTCGAGATTCGAGATAGAATATAATGAAGGTGACGAAGAAAGGGTTTATGATAGTTGAAGTAGTAGGCATCGAAGAAGAAGATCGTCATCATAGAATCGAGATACCCATTAGTTTCATATACCATCCTTCGTTTATGGCTCTCTTGGATAAAGCTCGTGAAGTTTACGGGTATGATCATGTCGACGGTCCGCTCAAGCTTCCATGTTCTCTTGACGACTTTCACAATGTCCGGTCACAAATTGAGACCGAGAATCTTCAACAACAACATCGTCATCGTCGTCTTCGTCTTCCTCATGTTATTAATCATGGTTTTGCCTGTCTTTCTTTCTAGTACGAGTAATTAGTTTTAGGGTTTAGGGATCGAACACACGTACATTTAGACCTAGCACAAACGTTAGGACATGTATTTCTATTACTATGAATATGAAATTCGGAAGCAGCGTCATTCCCATTTGACTTGTTTAAATGACGTTAGAACGCAAATTAAATGTGCCTTTCATGCTGAGTTCTAGCAATCTAGCATATCATATACTATGTACAAGAGACATACCAGTATACGACAAACAAACTTTACGAAATTTAAAAAGAATACATTTATACAGTCTAACGGATTCCGCGCTACACGTGGTTTAGTAAGCTTCTTGGCAAGGAATCAATCACCAGAGAAAAATTTCAGATAACCAAATGCCGAAAAAAGAAGATTGAAAGTGCGTAAAGCCATAAATGACCTCAGGAACTTAATTTACACACTATTGCTAGAAAATGATAGCCAGCTTCCATAATTGAGTTAAATTAGCCACTAAACTTTAAGATACCTATACAACATCAATAATGCACATACCAAATTAAAAAGTAGATACGATTTAGGTAAACACAGGAAGCAAAACACACGTGACAATATGACATGATCATTTGCAACTAACATCTTGTGTAAAGCCAAAAATGACCTCAGGAGTTACGACCAACTAACTACTAACCCTTGTTTTGGTTGTGATGTCAGCGAACGTACTCATTCCTCCCTCCGAGTCTGTTAAAGCTTGATTATGAATAAAAAGATGGAAACTCGGGATCACATAATGAATACAGTTAATACCACCTCAACTCCTCAACACTAACAAAACTGTGTCAAGTCGCACATTTAACTCTCATAAGCTCGGAATTACATAATAAATACAGTCAATACCACCTCCAACTCCTCAACACTTAAAAACCCATGTCACATCCCTAATTTAACTCGCATATGAATAAAAAGATGGAAACTCGTGATCACATAATAAATACACTCAATACCACCTCAACTCCTCAACACTAACAAAACTGTGTCACGTCGCACATTTAACTCTCATAAGCTCCGGATTACATAATAAATACAGTCGAATAGTCGATACCCCCCCCAACTCCTTAACAGTTAACACTAACAAAACCGTGTCACGTCCCACATTCAACTCTCATAAGCTCCAGATTACATGATAAATACGGTCGATACCATCCAGGCCCGTCAGTCCACAAGTTGAGAAGGTGTCCAGCACATGGGCCCAAAAAGTTGGGGGCCTCAAAGTAGTTGGGTCCGTCGAACTTCAAAAAAAAATTAAAACAATAGAAATAAGAAGATCAGAAGACCAGCAAACTGAAAAACACGCTCATCTTGATTCTTGAATGAACAACTCTTCTACGGCTTTATTCAATACGACTTCTAGTCTTCTTCAACCATCAAGATAAATGGAGATCTTTCAATTAATGAAATGTTTCGAGATTTGTATCATCAATCAATGGCAAGTAGCAACTTTTCAATTTTCAATTTTTTTAACGTTAGTGTATTATGTAGTCCGTATCAATCAGATCAACTACTATAAATTCTGAAATCCCTAAGCCCTTCTGCAGTTCTAGTTATTCATATCTTCAATCATCCAAAGTGAGTTTATATAGTATATATTTATATTTGATTGTTCATTTTTTTCATCAATTTTGATTCTGGTTTATTTGGGTGTTTTGATTTTTTAAGATAGATTAACAATTCTGGGTAGTGAATAGTCTGAATACTGAATAATAATTAAAATAATTAGTTAATAACAAAAAAAAAAGACGAGAAGGGAAGAAGCAACTGACATCCATAATAGTTCTGGATTTCTCATTTCGTTTGGTTTAGATTTTTCATCCTAAAATTTAATTAATTTTTTTTATAAATATTAGGAGTTCATTTAATTAATTGAATATATTCTTTTACCTTTTGATACAGGAGTTTTGAAGCTTGATTGTCATGATTGAAGATATAGTGTGAAGAGACGTCTGACGCCCTAATTATTTTCTTAATTGCTTGCCCGATTTATCATTTATCGACGAACCGACCATCATAACAGTTTTTCGGTTCAAGCCGTGTGGCCCGTAAATCCGTGACTAGATGATTTTATTTTGTAAGGACGGTCCACTGACAAAAATATTTTCGGCATAACGTAAAGATAAATAATTTTCTATTTTATTTTATAGGTAATGTTTCTTTAAAAAAATTTGGGCCTCATCTTGAAATTTGAACCGGGCCACATAAAATCATTTGACGGCCCTGATACCATCTCAATTCCTTAATAGTTAACACTAACAAAACCGTGTCACGACCCAGATTTAATACCATATCGAAAAAAAATTAATCAACAACCCACTTAATTACTAAATCATTAACCAAAAAAAAAGATTACCTCAGGAGAAAGATCATGACCAATTGCATTCATCCCTACACCCGATAACAGCAACAATGGATGCCTCCTTCTCGTCACCTATTCATCAAGCATATCATCAAAACCCAAATCACAACCAAAATCAAAGATATCTTAGCTTAGTGATTAAGACTCGGTACCCAGACAATCCGTCTCATGTTCGAATCCTCTATTATCGTAATCCGACTAAGTCCATTAAACATCATAAATTCATAATTAACGACTAATCAAAATCCGAAAACAATTTAAAAAAACATGAGGAGTTGATAAGTGTAGTTTGTAGTGCCTATTTTGTTGTGTTTGGTCCCCGTTTCTCTCGTGGAATCGCTCCTTGGGAGCGGTTTCTGGGCTACTTATGCTTCTTCTAGTTCGTTTTAGGTTCCCAAGACCATTCATGAAGAATTGGAACGATTCCGACTCGTTTCATACACTTTTTGGAGCCAACGAAGTGAAGGAACGATCACTCGATGCCTTGGATTCGATCCCGAGACCTTGGGACCCGATCCCGAGCCCCTTAGACTCGATCCCGAGCCCCTAGAATTGATAAGAAACCCATGAGAAGCAAGGAGGGACCTTAAAGATCATATTGGAGGCCTACAAGACCCATCCCCGTCGGGAAGGACCTCATCCCGTCCGGGATGAGGTGCACAAATGCGAAGGGTCTGTTTTGGGTCCGTCCCGGTCGGGACCAATCCGTCCCGGTCGGGACCACTCCGTCCCGGACGGGACCATCTCGTCCCGGACGGGATAGCCCAGCTGCAGCCCGCTTTTGCTTCTTTTCTTCTCCTTTCCTCTTGTAATCCTATATATACCCCCCCTCTTGTAATCTTATGTTATGTTCTTCATTACCCACCAAACCCTAGACTACTTTAGACTAGATTAGCCTAGATTAGTGTAGATTAGTCCTTAGTTTATCGTTAATCTTAGTTTAATCCTTGTATTAAGGGAGTTCTTCAAGATTCAACCAAGATTGACAACCTTGGGAGATTGTTTTGGGTTTTTCTTATTAATACAAGTTTCAATCTTTCATCCTCTTGTTAGTAGGTATAATATTCCTTTCTCTTTACTCTTAATCTTTGTTTAATCCTTCAAGTTTCAATCCTTGATTATTGTTTATTGTTCTTGTTTGTTCTTTATGGATGTTTTGATGTTTGTGATGTTTCCTCTTGTTTATGTTAATCTTAGTTTGATTATGAGTGATTAGATTCCTTGTGGGGTTAGTAGGTGGATTAAGTGTGGATTATGGGTGATTAGGGCTTGATTGTGGGTAAAGGTGAATCCTTTGTTGCTAGTCATATGTTGGGCACACTATGTGTTTGTTGAATTGCTTGTTTGAGTTGTAGTGGCCGTGCTTCTCATGCTAGTCTTCCTCTACTCATTGTGTGTTTGACTTGTGATTGAATTCTTGCGTATTCGGGTTTATTCTTTGACACGAGAGTGCGGACTTGGGTTTTGACGCGAGAGCGCGGACCGACCTTAGTGACTAGGTGAACCTTGCACCATCGTTACCCCAACTATCCTACTACACTTATGAACCCGACCTAACCCTACTCTTTCCCTACTAGATTTCATTTCGTTTATTCTTAGTCGTAGTTTATCCCCCCTTTCTTATCGTTCTAGTTTAACTTAGCCGCGAGACCTAGTCAAGTAGTCTTTAGGTGGAACTTGGTCTAAACCCTCTTTACCATCCCCGTGGACTCGACCCGACTTGCCCTATCTACGTGTTAGGAATAGTTGGTTATTATTTGTTGGTGGGGATCCACGGCAAATCCCTCCCATCAATTTGGCGCCGTTGCCGGGGACGGTGCTAGTTTAGACTTTGTTTTCCTATTTACTTGATTTTGTCTTCTTTTTTGTAGTTTTTAGTTTTCTTTTGCTTCTTGTGCGTGTGAAGTTTATTTCTTTCTTGTCTAGTGCCCAAAAAGCACTAGACTTCTCACGTTTGCTCCTAGTCTACAGTTTTTGCCTAGAGTCGGTGACCACCCTCTTCCTTACAACTCAGAGCCGCATAAACGGACGGTTATTAGTTTGAGAGGTTTCCAACCGGGTAAGAGCCTAGTTTTCGAGCAAGGCGCAAAATTTGATCTAAACTCCCCACACCTAGAAGCCGCCATGAGCTACTCCCCTCTCTCTATGAATCAAGGGTATGACATGACATCTCCCTACTACTATCAAGCTTCTTAGCTTGGGATAATCAAGAAACCCGTGGGTATGAGCTTCAAGGACAAGGAAACGGCTACCAACAAGTGAATGCTTATCACTCCTATAATCATGATGACTATTACTCAAGCTATCAATGTGAACCCACCATGTTTCATCATGATTCACCTTATGGAAGCCAATTTTCCCAAAACCCATCACATTACCCTTCACCTCAACTACAATATGAGCCCCAAAACCCACAATACTACCAATCATATTCATCTCACTACCAACCTTATGATGCCCCACCCCTTGGGCATTATCAAGGTTCACAAGTAACACTCCAAAACCCCAATGGCCGCCAAATGCCCAACTTGGAGTTAAATCAATCGATGCTTCAAATGCAACAGGAAATGACCTTACAATTGCAAAAAGACAATGAAATCTTGGCCGAGCTCCGAAGGTAAAGTGAGGAACGTAATGCTAGATTGAATGCTTTAACGGCTCAAACCCTCATGTTTTTAACTCGATCTTCACAAGTTGATGAGGGATGTTCAATTGGGGAAGGGGAACAACCCAATGATGAAGCCGCTAATGAATCCCCTTTGAGAAGCGAGGCTTGCTTTGAAGAACCTCAATTGTCCACCCAAGAGGAGGCGAATGAGGAATTAACCCTTGTTGAAGGCAATGTTGGTGAAGAATTTGAGGAGGTTAGTGAGTTGTATGAGTTGGTGGAATTTGTGAAGTTCTTGGGTGAAAATGACGACCTCAAGTTGCCCTTGTGCGATAATATGGAAAAGCATCAAGAGCCCCTTGCAAGTAAGCGAAGCAATGACTTGGAAGAGATTGAAACCGCCGGTAGAAGTTTCAATTCTCTCCTCCAAGATGATGTGGGGACAAGTGTTGTTCCGGGACTTGAAGATGAGAAACCACAACTTGAGGAAGGTATGGGGGTGTGCAACGAGGAAATGAGGCCAAAGCCGTTTTTTGTGCCTCATGATGAAGACTTGAAGCTTGCTAGTGATTGGAGACGATGCTTAGGGAGGAAGAGGTCGGTAAGGCTCGTAGGATGGTTAGACCCCGGAGATAACAAGGAAGATGATATTGGGTCTTTGTGTGGCTACTTCGTGCTTCCGACTTCGAGGCCTTGGAAGATAGCTTGGCTCGGTTGCTTGAGCCCTCATTACGATGTGGCTCGAGCATTTGACTTGCTTCTCTGAGCCCTTGATGGCTATGGCTAGGAATGAAGAGTCCACCATCCTCGGTTTGACGGAGTTCCATAAGAACCGTCATGTTGTATATTCCTCTTTCTATCTTCTTTCTAGTTTTGTGTTTGTAATTGTGTTGTTTATGATTTTGTGTCTAGGATTTTTGTGTGTTTGTGAAATTCTTGTAATTTGGAAATTTGATGAGCGATGCGAGGGAGAGAATTTGATGATGTTTTGAGCTCATTTGTTAGGTGCAAAGTGAAGATGAATCTTAGAAAGGAGTGGTTATTGATAGAGCGTGGATTTTGAGCAAGGAAGTCGGGTTTGTATTGGTGGCCTTGTGGGTGAAGCTATCAAGGAAATGAAGAGTTAGAAGACTCATCCCGACCGGGAAGGGAGCGTCCCGACCGGGAAGGATGTGCCATCCCGACCGGGAAGGATGTCATCCCGATTGGGATGAGTGTGCTGAAATTCGAGTTTTCTGGAGTGTGATCCCGATCGGGAAGGGAGCTTCCCGACCGGGACGGGTATGTCATCCCGACCGGGATGGGTCCCTGCTCTTCCTTTTTGCCTCTTCTTCGACATTTGATCCCACCCAACGATTTTATACCCCCTCCCAACCTCCCTACCTATCCTTGCCCTTATCATATGACCCCTACACTTCATATACACACATTCACTTCTTTTTCTCTTCACTTTACACCGACTTTCACATCAAATCCCACCTCCTTATACCTTTGTGATCCAACCATGGAACCATATTGAGAAGGAAGAGGAATAGCAATGGCAAAGACAAGCTATGTGCCATTATCGACCTATGAGACGATGGAGCGAGTGAGTTGCTAACCGCATGGTACGGCAATTATCCTTTATTTTCCGTCTTTTATTGCTTGTCTTCTTTTGTTAGTTCCCCTTCCCCTTATACACTTTTGTGTCATGGTGGCCCTCGGGGCCTTGGTAATTGTTGCTCCCGACTCTCGATGACGTGAGTACATCGAGAGTCATTTCAAAATCCAAATCTACAGGATTTTCACCCTTTTTGTAGGACTTAGTCGGATTTGGGCGGAATCCGGGCTAGGTGACTTGATTACACCTAGTCCTCCCCTCCCATTTCCTTTTATTTCTTTCTTTTTATTTCTTCCCCCATCCATATCTTATCTTGTCTCGGCCCATGGTGACTTGACTACACCCCGGCCGGACACATTCTACTCTTTTCTCCACTTTTCTTTTTGATTTTTAGCTTTATTTTCGTAGTTTCTTTTCTTTTGTGTCTCCATACATTACGGTCGAGCATGAGGACATTGCTCGGTTTAAGTGTGGGGAGCGATATTCTATCGTAGTTAGTTTTATTTTTGTAGTTTTTTTGAAAAATCTTTAAAAACCATAAAAATTTGAAATTTTTTCACAAAATCAAAAATATTTTCTTTTGTGTGTTTTCCTTTTGTGTCATTATGTCGTATATTTGTTGTGTTGTGCGTGTTTTGCCTCCCTTTTTCCTTATAGGTTGCTTAATCACCGATAGCTTTGGAGAGCTTTCAAGACATCCGGTAACATCTTTCATCCCTTTTCCCTCTTTGTCTCTTATGGAGTTTGGAGGAGATTTGTGATGATGCGTGCTCGGGTGGAGCTTTGTGCATATTAGTGGGTGATTTGTCGCTTATTTAGAAATTCGGGGTGGTGTTTGTTCTCTTTGTGTGTTTATTTTGTTTTGTTTTGTTTTGCTGCCTTTGGTCTCTTTTTCTTTCGTTTTTGTCGTGTCTTTGTTTTGTGATGTGTACTTGTGTCTAGTGTGTAAATAGGTTTTTGAAAACCCGGTTTTGAGGCTAGCGAGCAAGTGTCTACTTTCCCTTTCTAGTAGTATGAGTCGAGTCTTGGACTTTAGTCTAGTAGAATGACCCTAAATCAATGATTTCGTTGGTTTCTTACCTTGAGTCCACCTAGCTTACTAGGGATTTACTACGGGATTTGCATTTTGACCATTTTGACCACCCACGGTGTGAAAAGGCCTTGGTTGCCGAGTCCCGTCTCTTAGGTGACCATGTTCGGAATTGCTTTGATTAGTCCAAGTTCTCCCCCTTTTTTGTTGGTTTGAAGGGAAGGCGCCGTCCCGACTTACCCATTTCCCTACCTCATACACGTTTCCACAAATAAGTTGCAAATTGTCTTACTTGGTTCCAAGTGCCTACAAAACAAAACATATCAAAAAGGCAAGCCAAGGAAGGAAAGAAAATGAAAGAAAAAGAAAGAAAAAGAAAGAAAAGAAAGAAGAAAAAGAAAAGGCACAACAAAAGAAAAACAAAATACAAAAGAAGAAAAAGAAGTGGCATAGCAACTGAAAAGCTAAATGCAAAAGAAAAGAATGCCAAAAGAAAACCATCTCACAAAAAAAACCCTCACCCTCAAAAGTAAGCCTTTTTCCGACTATTACCGCGAAGAGCCTACCAAAGGACCGAGTCCCTAGGAAGGATGATAGTGGTAATGGTTGGTCTTCCCTCATTTTGCAACCTTGACCACCTTTTTACTTGGACTAGTTGGGCGATTTTGGACATGGGACGACCCTCTTGGCTTAACGCTAAAGGGGGCGGGGTCTCACTTACCTACAGTGTCGACTAACACCGTGGTTCATCCTTTTTCCATCCCGCCGATCATCCCGTAGTACGTTCTTAGAAGGTTAGGAGGAACCTAGGTAAGTTACCAACGTTTTTATTGCTTTGTTGTCATACTATTAGAGTTTTCTCCATATCGATTTGTGTTATTAGCTTGGGAACGCTGTCACTTGCCTTGAGTCCTAAACCGGTGCTTCTTTCACCGCTTTTTAGAGGAAAGCGGTATTTGTTTCTTCTTGGGTGCAACCGATTGCTTGTTTGTTTGTTTGTATGTTTGTTTGTTTGTGTGTTTTTGTGTCCGGTTGCATCCACAGTTTTGTCGCAAGACCCCACTTGCCTTGCGGAGAGCACTTGTCCTCTAAGTGTTCTCGCGTGAGTTGAAAGAGCGTAGAGTGCTCTAATACCTGCTCGGCTAGTAGTATAGTTCTTTTAGTTAGTTTGTGCTTACTCGAGGGCGAGTAAGGGTTAAGTGTGGGGGAGTTGATAAGTGTAGTTTGTAGTGCCTACTTTTGTTGTGTTTGGTCCCCCTTTCTCTCGTGGAATCGCTCCTTGGGAGCGATTTCTGGGCTACTTATGCTTCTTCTAGTTCATTTTAGGTTCCCAAGACCATTCATGAAGAATTGGAACGATTCCGACTCGTTTCATACACTTTTTGGAGCCAACGAAGTGAAGGAACGATCACTCGATGCCTTGGATTCGATCACGAGACCTTGGGACCCTATCCCGAGCCCCTTAGACTCGATCCCGAGCCCCGAGAATCGATTAGAAACCCATGAGAAGCAAGGAGGGACCTTAAAGATCATATTGGAGGCCTATAAGACCCATCCCCGTCGGGAAGGACCTCATCCCGTCCGGGATGAGGTGCACAAATGCGAAGGGTCTGTTTTGGGTCCGTCCCGGTCGAGAACAAGCCGTCCCGGTCGGGACCACTCCGTCCCGGAGGGACCATCTCGTCCCGGACGGGATAGCTCAGCTGCAGCCCGCTTTTGCTCATTTTCTTCTCCTTTCCTCTTGTAACCCTATATATACCCCCCTCTTGTAATCTTATGTTATGTTCTTCATTACCCACTAAACCTTAGACTAATTTTGAGTAGATTAGCCTAGATTAGTGTAGATTAGTCCTTAGTTTATCGTTAATCTTAGTTTAATCCTTGTATTAAGTGAATTCTTCAAGATTCAACCAAGATTGACAACCTTGGGAGATTGTTTTGGGTTTTCTTATTAATACAAGTTTCAATCTTTCATCCTCTTGTTAGTAGGTATAATATTCCTTTCTCTTTACTCTTAATCTTTGTTTAATCCTTCAAGTTTCAATCCTTGATTATTGATTATTGTTCTTGTTTGTTCTTTACGGATGTTTTGATGTTTGTGATGTTTCCTCTTGTTTATGTTAATCTTAGTTTGATTATGAGTGATTAGATTCCTTGTGGGGTTAGTAGGTGGATTAAGTGTGGATTATGGGTGATTAGGGCTTGATTGTGGGTAAAGGTGAATCCTTTGTTGCTAGTCATATGTTGGGCACACTATGTGTTTGTTGAATTGCTTGTATGAGTTGTAGTGGCCGTGCTTCTCAAGCTAGTCTTCCTCTACTCATTGTGTGTTTGACTTGTGATTGAATTCTTGCGTATTCGGGTTTAGTCTTTGACACGAGAGTGCGGACTTGGGTTTTGACGCGAGAGCGCGGACCAACCTTAGTGACTAGGTGAACCTTGCACCATCGTTACCCCAACTATCCTATTACACTTATGAACCCGACCTAACCCTACTCTTTCCCTAATAGATTTCTTTTCGTTTATTCTTAGTCGTAGTTTATCCCCCCTTTCTTATCGTTCTAGTTTAGCTTAGCCGCGAGACCTAGTCAAGTAGTCTTTAGGTGGAACTTGGTCTAAACCCTCTTTACCGTCCCCGTGGACTCGACCCGACTTGCCCTATCTACGTGTTAGGAATAGTTGGTTATTATTTGTTGGTGGGGATCCACGGCAAATCCCTCCCATCAGGATTAGGAATCAAGTATCAACTCTATCGTAATCCGACTAAGTGCGCCATTAAACACAATAATCAACGACTAATCAAAATCCAAAAAAATCGGAAAATTGAAAAAACCTGAGGGTTAGGGTGTTAGCATATTATTAACATGACGTAAATAAAACATAATTCCCATAAATCTTGGAACAACATGAAGGTCACAAAAGATTAATTAAGACGAGATTAAGACATACCTCATTACGAAATAAGTCAAAATCTAATACGAACGATATTAGATCTCTATAGACGACTTTATAAATAATAAGACGGCTTCAAATAATAATACTACGTCTTCATATGATCTTCAAATAATAATAATAGTAATATATACGTTTTCATAATCTTCAATTAATAATAATAGGTACGGTTTCATAATTAATAGGCATGGTTTCTCCGTCTTGTCCTATATCGTAATAAGTGTTGTCATTAAGCGTGAAGTTTCTGATGGGGAAGACTCCATTATATAGGCAGAGGGAGGACCAATTTCCTATTAGGGTTTTAGATTACGGTAATCTCGACCTTCCATCAAGGTTGAGTAAATATGGAAAAACTCCTTATTTAGTCCGATATTATTGTGATAGCATATCTCTAAAGATCCCGATTTCCAATAAGACCACAATTATGAGAAGAAATATTAGCATAATAATAGGGAAATATATATTGCATATCCCGTAATATTATTATATCATAAAATATTCTTACAGTCTCCCACTTGGTCGATTGGAACATCTGTAATGTTCTTTAGAGAATATATATAAGTTGCGCATAAGTGTTAAAACAATTCATTTGAATCGGTGTTCATAAGTACCCTGACTAATTCAATCATTAAAGAGAGTCATGACGTGCACATGTCAATCTGAAACATGCTTACTTCCATGTACCACTACATCAACGAAATGAACAGTTAGGCCATAAGTGGAGTTTAACGTAATGGTCCACGTAATGTCTTAAAAAGACTATAAGTCTGTTATCATATCCATCCAATAATAAATGTGTACACATTGGAAAACAGAAATAATATTATATATCAAGTGTAGAATCATTAAGAAGATCTCATTAATTATGATAATATAACATACATCTTGCTTCAGTAAAGATATTTAAGGTTCATGTGTTTTGATCCCTTAGATATCCTATCATTCATAGAGTTAGAAAAAGATTGCAATTTCATTATTATCACGGTAATTACGCAATCATGCTCCTTATATTAAAGCCTCGGAATAAGCCACATATTCAGCTTCCATGGTGGAGGTATAAAGCAACTATGAGTACAGTGACTTGTGTCATAACATCCTCCAAAATCTGAATCAGAATAACCAGTCACCTGTGGGTGATCTGATTTTCTGTATGTGAGTATCAATAATGTCAAGTTTATTTGAGCATACATTAAGTTCCCAACCATGCATAAGATATTATTTAACCATTTCAATACTTAAGTCTTGGTTCTATGTAATAAATCAAGATCGTTTCTGGCTAATAAAATATCATCATATAGAATCAAATATATGAACTTACTCCCACTGATCTTGAGATTTATGCATAGATCAATGATATTTTCTTTAAAATCTGTAATGATTTTATCGAACTTTAAGTATCATTGTCTTAATGCTTGTTTCAGTCCATACAATGAAGTCTTAATAAGTCTTAATGTTGGTTCCAATTATCCAACAAAAGAATAAAATGTATAATCTGTCAGATCTCTTCCAAGATTCATGGAGAAATATTTGAGCAGTACTTTCAGAAGTTAAGTAGGCGGTTTGTCTTTGCGAAGACAAGTATCCAGTTTCATCAATCTTAAGGTGAACTTAAATTAATTACTCTTTTCATTCAGAGTAGTTTGTTCGTTCCATTAAGCTCAACAACAAAATTTTCATAACATTGCACTTGCTTAGGTAAATTTTAGTTGTGATAAAGCCACATAAATAATAAGGCTTCAATATGTGAAACAACACGTCTTTAATAATAGTGCTCCTGTGGGTAGTCACTAAAATATTTAAATAGATAGAAGGTTACACATGACAATATAATCTACCTGCGGGTAAATATATATTTTTATATGTGAACGATATAATGAATGGAATGTTACACATGTCAATATAATCTACCTGAGGGTAAATATATATTTTTATATGTGTGAACGATATAATGACAATATTATGTCAAAATTGAACTTAAAGTTGTAAATTCATTGCGGTGAAATTTAACCATAAGAATTTAATATTATCATCATCTAAAACCAGATATGAAATTATATTATATCATAAATCATTATTTGTCAAACGAATAATTATATCGAATGAGCAAAAACAATACTGCGAAACCATGTTTCAGTAAATCATTATCATACGGAGTATATCATAATCATATTGTCATGAAATTACTCATCAATAATACGGATTAAAATATTAAGTCACTTCACATTAAAACATTAATCTATATACTAATCAATATGTATATAGTAAATCATATAATCATGACAAAATCAGTTTAACATAATAATAAAGACAATGATAATTGCAATTTCATGTTAAACCTTCATTAATTTTCATATCAATAACACATTATATTTGCATTATATGTGGTCATAATAATATGTTTCCGTACATCATAATAATAATAATAATAATAATAATAATAAGGAACCCTGTAATATATTGTAGTAACATCAGATCATAATACTTCTTGAACAAGAATCAGAGATAATAATATACAACACACATAGAAGGACAATAATATTAACAATGATGTAATAATTTTAGCCTACGTGTTATTCCCCGCATGAGCATAAGGCAAACAAAGTTTGTATATCAATAATCTCATAGTATCATGAATCATGTGACCTAGAAGACATGCAATACATACAATATATAGCATAATTAATAGACAAATACTACGGAGTAATATGATATGAAATATAATAATAATCTTAATTAATGGACAATCATGAGTTCAATAACCTAAGCTCTGATACCACATGTTAGTATATTATTGACATGACTTAAATAAAACATAATTCCCATAAATCTTTGAACAACATGAAGGTCACAAAAGATTAATTAAGACGAGATTAAGACATACCTCATTATGAAATAAGTCAAAATCTAATACGAACGATATTAGATCTCTATAGACGACTTCGTAAATATTAAGACGACTTCAAATAATAATACTACGTCTTCATATGATCTTCAAATAATAATAATAGTAATATATACGTTTTCATAATCTTCAAATAATAATAATAGGTACGGTTTCATAATTAATAGGCATGGTTTCTCCGTCTTGTCCTATATCGTAATAAGTGTTGTCATTAAGCGTGAAGTTTCTGATGGGGAAGACTCCATTATATAGGCAGAGGGAGGACCAATTTCCTATTAAGGTTTTAGATTACGGTAATCTCGACCTTCCATCAAGGTTGAGTAAATATGGAAAAACTCCTTATTTAGTCCGATATTATTGTGATAGCATATCTCTAAAGATCCCGATTTCCAATAAGACCACAATTATGAGAAGAAATATTAGCATAATAATAGAGAAAGATATATTGCATATTCCGTAATATTATTGTTCCGGTATGGAAACAATTAAACTCGACTTTGGATTCGGATCTTTAACAAATGCTATTGATACTTAAACGGTCTGTGTTTGACTTCCCTTGACCTCCCCTTTCTCCTCACTCCGATGATCGAACTTCCCCGGCGAAGGCGGTCTGTCCCTGCACAATGAACGCACAGGGCCCCGGAGGTGTCCGGGGAAACCCTCTCCGATGCCTAAGTCAGTTCGTGAAACGCCTTTAGGAACCTAGCTCGTGAGGAACTAGGTGGCGGTTATAGAGTGAGAGTCTAGAGAGAGAAATCCTGACCCCTTCTTTGTGGGAAATGGACGAGTATTTATACCTTCCCACAAGAGAGAGGAAGGAGAAGGAGAGAGAGTGGGAGAATGGGTGGACGAGAGTGTGACAAGTGGCTTCACCTCATCCACTCATTCCCCTTTACCTTAGGCAAAATGACGGGAGGGCCCCTGGTCTCCCCTGCCCCTGCTGGGTGTGTGGACACCCTGAGGACCAGAAGGCAGGGGGTCTTGGTTGCCCTGCTCGGCGGGCGGTGTTGCCCTGCCGAGCAGGTGGGTGCCTTGGAGTGATGACTCCTCGCTTAATGGCCTGCCGGGCAGGCTCTTCTTCATTCCTGGGTCGGGCCATCCTAGGACCCAAATGGCAGGTGACCCATTGCAGGCTAAGGGGAAGCAGAGCTCCCTTTGGCAGGCGATCTCTAGGATGGGAGGTTGACTCCTTAGTATTTAATGCGTTGCGTGTTCCCGAGGAAAGACACTCAACTGTATTGGGCATGCAAAGAGTTGGAATGTTCTTGGCTCATGATTACCTCTTTTGCAAAGAGGATTTTTGGGCAGCGTGTCCTTTCGGTGATTGTCTCTTCTTTTTACTGAGGTGGTTGGGGTGCCGTAAATGGTGAGTCTTGCCTTTGTATAAATTCTGGTCTCCACCATTTTCACGTTCCATCCTCAATTTTTCATCTAGCCTCATTTCAAATAACAATGTCTTGGATTAAGAAAACAGTTCTTCGTTATGGAGTCCGTGTGGGTATTTTTCGTTTCAAGGGATTCTGGAGGTTGAGATATCCAAGGGCGGCTTTTCTGGCCCTGCGTCGCAGCAGGTGACTTCAGCTTCGCTCTTCTCGGAATGCCAGGAGGAGAGCTGCTAGAAGGAGAGCTGCTAGGGTAGGCAAGCGTCCTATCCAATCCTCATCCCTGCTTGGACCCATGATTAAGCGCTGCTCTGGCTGTTTTGATCGGGGGTGCTTTACGTGCTTCCCCTGGCTACACCCAGAGCAGTTTGTTCCTAACTGCCCTGAGTTTAACTCTTCTCCTGAGTCGGGCCCTTCTTCTCCTGTGAAGAAGGTAGGTTGTGGTTCTTGCGATGATGTCAGGACGGTTCCTTACGGCAGGGACTGGGACATCAGTAGCCGCGATTCCGGGGACAGTGAAGGTCAAGACTACTCCTCCGGCGGTGGCGAGGATGACTTCCCTACTAACCCCTTCAAGGACTCTGATGATTGGGACTGGGGATCAGCCCTGGATGACTACAGCCCAGGGAATTACTCCTCAGGCCCTGATGATGACTAGGCCTGCTCAGGATTCGCAGGCTGGTTAATTAAGCCAGAAAGTCAGGCTCTTTTTGTACTCTATTTTATTTTGTCTTGAATGTAACTTGCCCATCTTTGGGTCTTTTTCAAAGAATGAAAGATCAGGCGGTTTTTTATGCGCTCTACGTTTTTTTTAACGAATGCGGGGATGATGTTACAGAATGATCAATCCTCTGACACCCTTTGCCTTTTCGAGGCTCTTCTTGGGAAGAGGTGGGCGGTTGATTTTCAAAATGTGACACGTGGGGCAGTTCATGGGGAGGCACTGTTAGAGGGGCGACCCTTCAGTTATCTGGACCTATATAAGTCTCTCTCCTCCCCCTATTTCCCTCTTTCACACTTTTTCAAACTCAAAACCCTCTTTATTCTTCTCCATACTCTTCCATTGTCGAGAACTTTTCATATGACTGAGGAGCTTTTCCCTTCGGATTTTCAAGCGGCGATCATCGTTCTAGGTTAGAATCTTACCTTATATCCTCGTCTTTTAATTTCCTCATATTTTCCCTTTCTAAATCAATGTCTCGTGCTCGTATTCTCATATTCGTCGATCTGTCGTTTGAGAGGACGGAGGGTAGGGAGGAGGGTAGGGCTAACCTGGCCTCCTCCTTCGGGGTTAGGTCTACTGGGGAGGATCATTTTGAGGAGGGAGAGGATGCCAACTCCCCTGACCCTGCTCCCTTTGATGTCGTCGATTCCGACGACGAGGCAATGGAGATAGACCCCTCCAGAATTGTCGGTCCCCTTGTCCCCAGAGAGAAGGGGAGGACATATTACTTAGATAAGGCCAAGTACCAGATCCCTTTGAGAACTTACCCAGAAGCTAAAAATCGAGATTTAATTTTAGCTCTTAACGCTGCTGGGGCTATTGAGGATTTTTACAACTTCGGGGAGGGGTACACGATTATAGTCCCAGGGGAAAAAGATACAGTATGTTGTCCCCCTGACGGCTGCATAGCCGTCTATCATAAAAGCCTAGAGTTCGGCCTGCGATTCCCCCTGCACCCCTTCCTGGAGGAGGCCTTCAGGTGGATGAATGTGGCCATAGCCCAGTTAACTGCTACGGCGATCAGGTCGTTAATATCCTATACATGGACCTGCATCTTTCATGGGGAGGGGCCTTCCATTGACGCCCTGCGTTATATGGTGGGGCTACAGATGGTGTCTTCATCAGGGGGAGATGGCTCCCCTGGGTACTGGTCCCTTCAAAAGCAGAAGGGATATACTTTAGTTTGGCCGACTTTAAACAGTCTGAAAGACTGGAAGAACAATTTTTTATATGTACACAGCGCTTCCGGGTGGAAGATTCCTAGGCACTTTAGGAATCACGTCCATACTCGCCTGGAAACTCGCGAGGAGTACCATCCAGGCGTTGGGGGGAAAGCCCTGGAGGTAAAACTGAACAGGCTGGACGAGAAACTGATCAAGAAATTTGTGGCTGTTATTGACAAGTCCGGCGTTTGTGGCCCTGGCTTCTGGCTCCTTCATGCAGAGCTCATAGCCACAGATAACTATTTGGGCCGAGTGGGCCTGATTCCTGGCCTTGAAGAAGGTAGTTCAGGGATTTTCACCGGCCTTGTTGCTCTGAAGCTCTATTTTTCTATGTTTTTTCTTAACTGGTTATTCTTTTGCCCTGCAGATTCCAATTCTCGCCTTTGGTCAAGGAAAGAGATAAGGAGACTTGGCTTGAACGAGGATTTCCTGATTGTTTCAAAGCGTCCCTCCCTTCCTTCAAACTATAAGAAGGGTGAGAAAAATCTAATGAAGTACGTGAACAGTCTTTCAGCCAGTCGAAGACTCCCCCTCCCTCCAAGACTGCCGTCTGCAAAGCCGACGGCTCCTCCCTCTGATGTCTAGGGTGCAGAGGCGGAGGTTACCTCAGAGGCCACCTCTTCCCCCGCCGGCAAGCAGGGTGATTCCTCTGTAGGGACTCACACTCCCCAGGGATCACGCCCTGCTAATTCTGAAGGAACTGGGGAGAGCGTTCCCCTGGAATGCAGGAGGAAGAGAGATAGAGAACCTTCAAGGGCTACACATGTGGTTGATCTGGAGGCCAATGTTGAGACCCCTGAGCCCAAGCGCCCTGCCCGTGACATTTCAGGCACCCTCTTCTCAGAGGAGAATACAGAATTCCACTACACTGCGGGCGATAGTGTGGACGTGTTTGCCCTACTTTCAGACTCTGGTGCCGTCTTGGCAGATCGCCTCACCAAGTCTGTAACTTCTACCTCCAACCAAGTGATTCAGTACATCCAGCGCACCTCCAGGGTGCTGCAAGCCTCTGCTGAGCTGGCGGCTCTCAGCCGCCTGAGTGATGAGGAGCGGGTTGTCACCCCTGGGGTTCCCCCCCCTGACCGTCTGGCCATGGTTGAGAGGGATGTCGCCCTGATCAGCAATTTGAAGGATAAGCTGGCAAAGCGGGAAGGCGAGCTGGAGGAAGCGAAGGATCAGGCGACTCAGTGGAAGCTTCAGGGGGAGAAGGCTGTGAGGGAAGTATCAAAGCTGGTGGCGGATTTGAAGGAGAGCAAGCTGGCGATGGAGCAGGTAAAAAAGTCTTTGGCTGAAATGGAGCATGCAAAAAGAAGGGCGGTCGACCTGGAGGAGCGTCTGTCCAAGGCTGACTCATAACATAAGCAGGCCCAGGATGATCTGAAGATCAAAGGCGAAGAATGGCAAAAGGAGAAAGATGTCATTTTGGAGGAAACTGAAATCGCGGTGGATACAAGCTTTCAAGATGGGGCCAATTCTTCGCTGGAACTTGTCATGGAAGTAATAAGGGAGATGTTCTCTGATTTCAACGAGCATGCCTTCAAAAGCCTTTACTCAGTCAAGAATGAAGCCCGGGCCAACAGGCCGCCTGAGGAGGCTGCTGGTCCCAATCAGGATGCTCCCAACGCTTAATGTGCAGGGGAATTGTCTTCTGAGGGCTCCTGTTCTGATCCTGCTGTGCTTTTATCCTTATGATAATTTTTTTTAACTATGCGCCGAGCTCTGACGTGGCCGTCTGTCTTGTAATATTTTGGTCCCCTTGTTCTTGGATCTTATAATGCTCTCTTGTAAAAACACTTATCTGTTATGAATGTCTTTCTTTTATTTCTGTCTGCTTTTCCTTTTCTGAGATGTGGCCTGACCCTGGCTTCTGTTCGAAGTCCAGGGGGCCTGCCCCCAGCCTGCCCAGAGGCAGGGAGGGAGTTTTTGCGTTTTTTATACAAGGTTGGGGGGATTGCCCCCAGTCCTTGTTTGTTTTGGCGTGCGAAGCCTGGCCTGACCCTGGCTTCTGTTCGAAGTCCAGGGGGCCTGCCCCCTGCCTGCCCAGAGGCAGGGAGGGGGTTTTTGCGTTTTTTATACAAGGTTGGGGGGATTTCCCCCAGTCCTTTTTTATTTTGGCGTGCGAAGCCTGGCCTGACCCTGGCTTCTGTTCGAAGTCCAGGGGGCCTGCCCCCTGCCTGCCCAGAGGCAGGGAGGGGGTTTTTGCGTTTTTTTATACAAGGTTGGGGGGATTGCCCCCAGTCCTTGTTTGTTTTGGCATGCGAAGCCTGGCCTAACCCTAGCTTTTGTTCGAAGTCCAGGGGGGCCTGCCCCCTGCCTGCCCAGAGGCAGGGAGGGAGTTTTTGCGTTTTTTATACAAGGTTGGGGGGATTGCCCCCAGTCCTTGTTTGTTCGGCGCATGGGGCCCGGCCTGGCCCTGGCTTCTGGTCGAAGTCCAGTGGGCCTGCCCTCTGTCTGCCCAGAGGTAGGCAGGGGGACTTTTAAAATTTTGTTGGGAGGTCTATTTTCCTTGGTTTCAGCAACAGGGGGGCCTGCCCCTATTGCCCCTGCTCGTTTGTGTGTGAAAAAACAGCTGATTTTGAACAGACAACGAGTATGGACTGCAAACTTTTTATTTCCTCGGAAATTGCTACAATCATTTGTGGTCGGAGTCATCGACATTCTATTTTGACCGTCCTCCGCCAGTTTTCTTTGAAAGGTAAAAAGAGCTACTTAGCCTCCTAGTATTAGACGTAATATTTCTTCAAAGTGTCGGCATTCCAGTGGGCAGCTAACTCTTGGCCTTCAAGGTTGGCGATCCTGTAGGTGCCTGGCCCCTTAATCTGGGTCACTTCGTATGGGCCCTCCCAGTTGGCGCTCAGTTTTCCATGCTCACGTGATTTTCCTACCGCCTGCGTTTTTCTTAAGACCAAGTCTCCTACTTGGAAGCTTCTCTCATTTACTCTTCTGTTGTACGCCCTTCTCATTTTCTGCTGATAGGCAGCTATGTTAACACTGGCCTCCTCCCTGACCTCGTGGACTAAGTCCAGGGCTTCAGCCATTGATGCTTCGTTATCCGCCCGGTTATATTGTTGAGACCTCAGGGTTGGTATTCGGGCTTCTATGGGTAGCAGGGCCTATGCTCCATAGACCAGGCCAAAGGGTGTCTGGCCTGTAGACTCTTTGCGTGTGGTTCTGATTGACCATAGGATGCTTGGCAATTCATCTGCCCATCTGCCCTTGAGGTCGTCTACCATTTTCTTTAACCCATTCAGGATTTGCTTGTTGGCAGCTTCAGCCTGCCCATTAGTTTGTGGGTGGCAGACAGCGGAATAGGCGACTGCTATTCCATGTCCTTCCAGCCAGACTCTCAGGGGGTCATTGTCAAACTGCCTTCCATGATCAAACACTAGCATCTTTGGTAGGCCAAATCTGGTTATGATATTTCTCCAGATGACTTTTCTGACTGCAGGCTCAGTGATGTTAGGGACTGCTTCAGCTTCGATCCTATTTGTAAAGTAGTCAATCCCCACAATTAAGAACTTACGACCTCCCGTGGCTGCAGTAAAGGGGCCCAGTATGTCCATTCCCCATTGAGCGAAAGAAATGGGGGACAGGATTGGCCTGAGCTCCTGGGCTGGGGCATGAATTGACAGGGCAAAGAGCTGGCACTTCTGCATTTCCGGGTTAAATCCCTTGCATCTGCTAGCAGGGTTGGCCAGTAGTACCCTGCTCTCAGGGCTTTGTGGGCCATGGACCTTCCTTCTATGTGATGCCCGCAGATTCCTGAATGAATGTCATCTAGGACCTCCTCTGCCTGCCCTGCCCCCAGACACTTGAGCAGGGGTGAGGAAAACGACTTTTGTATAGGTCATCTCCTATTAGTATAAACCATGCGGCCCTTGCCAACGTTTTTCTTTTTTGAGCGGGGTCAAGTGATAGGATTCCGTGTTTTTTGAATTGGATGATTGGAGTCATCCAATTTCCAGGGCCATTTTCCTCAACGACACTAACTGGTTGACAGGGGGCGGTGGATTTTTCTTGGACCACGTCTACCCAGACCGATCTTCGTATGTCTTGCAAGCTAGAGCTGGCTAATTTTGACAGGGCATCTGCCCGGGTATTCTGGGACCGGGGGATCTGCCTGATTTCATAGGACTTAAGTCCTGACAGTTGTTGCTTCACCTTTTCCAAATACGCGGCCATTGCCTGGTCACTTGCTTCATATTCTCCATTGATTTGGTTGGCGATGAGTTGGGAGTCTGTTGCTAGAATAACCCGTTCTGCCCCTGCGGCTTTGGCCAATTTTATGCCTGCAAGAACGGCCTCATACTCGGCCTCATTGTTGGATGCAGGGAAGGTGAACCTGAGAGCATGCTCAAAGTCCGTTCCTTCAGGGCTGGTTAATACGACTCCTGCCCCTGCACCGTTGGTTGTGGAAGATCCGTTCGTGTATACCACCCATTCTCCGGTGGGGGGATCATCTTCCTCTGAATGAGATCATTCTGCCAGGAAATCCGCCAGGGCTTGTGCTTTAATGGCTGCCCTGGGCTGATAGGATATTCCGAGCCCGCTTAACTCGACGGCCCATTTCAGCAACCTTCCTGATTTCTCGAATTTTTCCAAGACTTTTTCTAATGGTTGGTCTGTCAGCACTACAACAGGGTGTACTTCGAAGTATGGTCTGAGCTTTCGTGCTGCAACGACGACTGCGTATGCTGCCTTCTCAACCACTGGGTAATTTTTCTCGGCTGCCCCCAGGGCCTGACTCACGAAGTATATAGGCTGCTGAGAGCCTGCTTCCTCTCTCAAGATAACTGCACTTACTGTCGAGTTGGTCACAGCGATGTAAAGGAAAAGTTTTTCCCCTGCCACTGGTCTTGCCATGGTAGGGAATTTTTTCAAATGTTCCTTTAGTTGTCTAATGGCTTCTTTTTGCTCGTCTTCCCATTTAAACTGCTTGTTGCCTTTCAACACATTGAAGAACAGAGTTGATTTGTCTGCTGACCTGGCGATGAAGCGTGCCAGGGCAGCCATCCTGCCAGTTAGGCGCTGGATATCTCCAATGGTCTTCGGTTCTGGAAGGTCCAAGATTGCCTGAACCTTTTCAGGGTTGGCGTCTATTCCCCTTTCGCTGACCAGAAAACCCAGGAATTTTCCGGAGCAAACTCCGAATGTGCATTTCTTGGGGTTGAGCTTCATCTTGTAAGCGCGTAGGGAGGAGAAGGTTTCTTGTAAGTCCGTCAAGTGTTCCTTGTCCCCTTTGCTTTTTACGATTGCATCGTCGACGTAGGCCTCCAAATTCCTACCCTTCTGTTTTTCAAAGACCTTGTCTACTAATCGCTGGTAGGTGGCGCCTGCGTTCTTCAGTCCAAACGACATCATTTTGTACATATAAGTGCCATGGCTGGTGATGAAGGCGCACCTCACCCTGTCAGGTTGCCACAAGTACACCTGATGGTACCCTGAAAAAGCATCCAGAAAGCTTAGTGTGAAGTACCCACTGGTGGCGTCTACCAGTTGGTCTATTCTGGGAAGGGGATAACAGTCTTTTGGGTAGGCCTTGTTGAGATTCGTGAAGTCCACGCACATTCTCCATGCGCCTGAGTATTTCTTCACCATTACAACATTTGCTAGCCATTAAGGGTAATCACAGATTTCAATGAAATCTGCTTTCAAAAGTTTTTCTATTTCCTCCTTTATGGCTAGGTCCTTCTCTGCGGACATGTTTCTTTTCTTTTGTTTCACAGGGCGGGCCTCCGGATTCACGTTCAGCCTGTGAATGATATAAGCCGGGTCGACCCCCGACATTTCGTCTGCCGAGTAGGCGAAAACGTCCCTGTTATCCCTCAGGACCCTGATTAGCTCCGTCTGGTAGGATGCCTCCAGATCAGCTCCTATGAGGACTTGCCTGCCAGGCTCTAGGTCCACCAGCATACTTTCCCCCCAGGTTCCAGGTGGTCAGCTGCCTGCTGTCTGGCTGGGATCTCACCCTCCATGCTGGGGGAACTGTCAGCTTTTCTTTTTCCCTTTCTTTCGGTTTCATGGGTTTGCAGGGCCACAGAACATTGTCTGGCTGACTCCTGGTCCCCATGAATTTTTCCCTCCATACCAAAGTTTGTTACATAGGCTACAGTTAGAGCCCTGATTAATATGGCGGCTTCGATTTCGTCCAGGGTGGCTCTGCCTATCAGGACGTTGTATGCGGATCTCGCGTCCACTACAACAAATTAAGCACTGACATTCCTGGCGGAGGCTCCTTCGTCAAATGTTACCGACAAGTCAATGATACCCATGGGAAGTACACCTGCCCCGCTAAACCCATACAGGGATCCAGGGGCTGGCCTCATGTGCCTTTTTTCCAGGTTCATCCTTTCAAATGCGTCCTTATACAATAGATTGGTATAGGCTCCTGTATCTACCATGCATCTTTTTACGATGTGGTTGCTGATTTCCAGGGACAGTACCAGAGGGTCACTGTCGGGGTATATTACCCGCCATGCATCCTCAGGGATGATGCTCAGGGTCATGCCCTTGGGACTCCCTGCCCTCTCAGCATAGTAGATTTGATTTCGCAACTCTCGGATTTGCCTTTTTTGGCTTCTCCTGCTTGCTTGGCCTTCCGCGTCCCTGATATCACATGGATTATCATGCGAGTCTGCGCTGAGCCTTCAGGCTTATCTGCCGCGTCTTTCTTGCTTTTGTTTCTTGCTGCGTAATTGCTCAGCCAGCCATTCCTGATAAGCTTTTCAATTTCGTCTTTCAGGTGGCGGCATTCCTCTGTGGTGTGCCCCACACAATCGTGAAACGTGCAAAATTTCTTTGGGTCTTCTTTTGAGCTGCGAGGCTTATTAGGGCGATTCCATTTAGCCGTCTCTTTCTCCAGTTCGAAAATCTCCGCCCTGGATTTGTTAAGGGCTGTGTAGTTATCGAATCTGGGCTGGTACGCCGTGCGTTCTTTTCTTGGGGTATCTCCCTCCTCATCTTTCTGCCTGTTCGGCTCATTCCTGCCACGTCCACCCTGCGGTCCCCCCTGCGGCCTGGTCGGCCCTGCGGGGGTATCCGGCAGGCTGTGGAACTCCTCCTGCAGTATGAAGCCCTCGGCAATTTTTCTGGCCTTAGCCAGGGTCTCAGGCTGAGCTCTGATCATCTGGTTCTTCATCTCCCCTGGGAGCAGCGAGATTGTCAGAGCGTATGCAGCAGTCGAGTCATCAATCTCCCTAACCTGTTGGTAGGACAGATCAAATCTTTTTAGGTACTCTCTGACACTTTCCCCCTTTTTCTGTTTTAGGGTCATCAGGTCAAACCGAGTGAGCCGTCGCCTCTTGTTCCCTGCGTATTTCTCTAAGAAAGCTTCGGCCAGTTCTATGAAGAAGCTGATCGATCCCTGACGAAGATCCCTGAACCATCCCTGTGCTAGCCCAACCAGGGTAGTTGGAAAGACTTTGCACCAGACTGCGTCGTCTGCATCATACATGCCCATGTGACTTTCAAATGCTGCCAAATGATCTTCTGGATCTGAGGTCCCGTCAAATTTGACGGAGGGCATTTTAATTTTTGGGATGGGATACTCTTGTACGTCAGGGTGGAGAGGAGTTTTGGTGGGCCTGCCTACCACTCGTGACCTGCTCCCCCCCAGAGTGGTATCCGTGGTCATCCCATTTTCCAGGGGTCGGTTTCCTTGTACTGGGGGAGCGGTGCCTTGGTGGCAGCCTGCTCATAGCTTCGTCCTTTCTATCAGGGGAGGGATGTCTGGATCTCTTTCTCTGGGGCTGATCAAGGTTGTCGCCTTGGCGATGCCTTGACTCAAGTGGCCGCCCCCGGTTAAGCCTGGATTGCAGGCTTTGAGATAGCCCTGGAGCTGGCTGCTCTTCTGCTGCTGGCGTCAACCTAGAGAAGACTCCGCCCCGCTTCTCTCCCAGACGCTTAGATGCAGGCTCTTTATGCCTCATTCGATCTTGGAGGCCTTGAGACATACCCCTCTTTTCCCTGGCAGCTGTGGACTCGGTAGTGTGTATAGAAAACGCTTGTTGTTGAGCTGGCTGCTCTTGATTGCTGGTAATGCGTTTCTGGGCTTGTTGATACCCCTGAGCAACCTTCAGTGCTTTCCGTTGAATGTTCCTGGCGGCGGTTCGCTTCGTACCCCTGGCACCTCCTCCACTCTCAAAGTGAAGCTGCCTAGGAGTAGTTGCGATCCTGCCAACTAAGTCTTCTGGAGTGAACTCTTGATTAAGCATCACTGAGAAGAAGGCTGCGGTTTGTAGAACCTGGGCAGGGGTGAGGTTTAAATTAGGCCTCTGATGGCCAACCTGCCCAGCTGTAACCGCAGCGCCACCATCAGGCGTCATACGAAGGCTGGTACGCCCCACTCCTGGGATTGTTGCAGCAGGCGTTCTCCCAGGCGCAGACATTCCATATGGGGGGATCACCGGTGGTACCGTCGGACCCGCCCCAGAGCTCGCCTCTATGATTTCAAGCATTTTGTTGTGATTGATTGTGGTTGATTTTTGTGGGTGATTCGTGGGTACAACCAGATCCTCCCCACAGACGGCGTCAAATTGTTCCGGTATGGAAACAATTAAATCCGACTTTGGATTCAGATCTTTAACAAATGATATTGATACTTAAATGGTCTGTGTTTGACTTCCCTTAACCTCCCCTTTCTCCTCACTCCGATGATCGAACTTCCCCGGCGAAGGCGGTCTGTCCCTGCACAATGAACGCACAGGGCCCCGGAGGTGTCCGGGGGAACCCTCTCCGATGCCTAAGTCAGTTCGTGAATTGCCTTTAGGAACCTAGCTCGTGAGGAACTAGGTGGCGGTTATAGAGTGAGAGTCTAGAGAGAGAAATCCCGACCCCTTCTTTGTGGGAAATGGACGAGTATTTATACCTTCCCACAAGAGAGAGGAAGGAGAAGGAGAGAGAGTGGGAGAATGGGTGGACGAGAGTGTGACAAGTGGCTTCACCTCATCCACTCATTCCTCTTTATCTTAGGCAAAATGACGGGAGGGCCCCTGGTCTCCCCTGCCACTGCTGGGTGTGTGGACACCCTGAGGACCAGAAGGCAGGGGGTCTTGGTTGCCCTGCTCGGCGGGCGGTGTTGCCCTGCCGAGCAGGTGGGTGCCTTGGAGTGATGACTCCTCGCTTAATAGCCTGCCGGGCAGGCTCTTTTTCATTCCTGGGTCGGGCCATCCTAGGACCCAAATGGCAGGTGACCCATTGCAGGCTACCGACCCCCATCAATTATTATATCATAAAATATTCTTACATAGGGTTGTAGCGCCAAAGAGCAAGGCGCCAATTAGAAGTAGGCACGTGAACATAGTGAAGCTCATCAGCGGTACAAATGGAAGGTTTATCAGTAACTTTCTGAACGCCGCCGCTGCCATTGGGGTACGCCCGAACCGGGAGTCGAACCGGTAGTCGAACCGGGATCCGGTACCGGAACCGGGTTTGGAAAGTTGACGAAGCTAATCTCAATGCATGCGGACCGCATATCAGGTTGGATTGTTGTTATCGTCATTGTAATTTGATCGAATTGGGAATATTTATAGGAGTTTCTGGGAATTTTGGGTGGAATGTTACGAATCGGTGGATTAAATTGGGGATTAATTGAATTGATTGAAGAGAGTTTAATTAGGGGGAGGTTAATGGAGGATTTAGGAGGGAAATTGTGTGAAATTAAATACTCCACGTTGGCAGAATTGATAGTTTTGACTATAACAGTGACGGTTTATCTGTCGTATTATTAATAGTCGGTTTAATCTCTTACTCTCTCGTGACAATTTATCTGTCGTATTATTAATAGTCTGTTACTCATTTGGTAAGCTGAAAATAAGACGAAGACGTTTTATTTGTGCTACAACGTAATTAAAACCTGACAAAACTTACCAGACTCGAATAATCTAACCTGATCTCGTCTGGTTGTCCCTGACATTCAAATTGAAGATACGAGTTTGACCGACCCTGAAATGAACCGAATGTTATTCGTATTACATATTTACGACAAACGAGTCGATATCCATAAAAAAATTTGAAGGATCCGAGAGAAGTCAACGTGATTTTTATAACCCGAAAGTTACCAGACTCAAAGATCTGAACCCAATCTAGTTGATCGATTTAGAGCTCCAAAAAAGAATGGATAGAGATGATGAGTATGGGTTGCTTTTTGCCGCTTTTTACATGTGGGGGAGTAGGCAGAGGTACTTTGTTTTTTATTGGGTTTGTGAGGGTACTATCCGTCATAATTATATAATGGGTCAAATAATATCTATTTGGATAGATAAAGACAAAGTCATTTGCTATCAGTCTATCACTAGTCTTGTTTTTTCTAACCAAATGGTATTATTTGACCCGTTATTAATTTGTGACGGATATATCTGTCACAAGGAATTACTCGATATTGACAAATAATGGATCTAGTCTCATACCGTTAGAAGTAGAGCTGATCCTGGGTCGTATCGTCCAACCCAAATTTTGAGCGGGCTTGGACACAATACTTTCAAACATATACAGATGTTTGGACCGTGAATCCGTCCCAAACCCGTTAACCCGCTTTTACACTTAGCTCGACTTATGTCCGACCCGAACCCGCGTATGATCACGTTTATATATATGCATATGAGTAGACTACCATGGGTGATGGGTATGGACTATAGAAGTTATGGGGTTGAGTAAACGGGCCGGCCCAATTTATATCGATCTACAAAAATAATCGATAAATAAAATGAAATTAAATCAAGACTCCTATTAAAATCATAATTACTTTCGTTAAATCAAAATATTAAATAAAAAATAAACGGAATACAGTTCTAGTACTCTTTCAGTTAGTTAATAAAAAGTAAATAATTGAAACGAACCGAGTATTAATTTATTTATTTTTGAACGAGAAGGATAATTCATTAATAGAAGAGTATTAATTATTCCGGGATGGACTCAAGATCAGGTGTCCAAGCTTGACGAGAAATCCTTTTCCTTCTACGACGAGAAACCCTTTTCCTTCGACGACGGGCTAATCTGAGACACTTCCGGTTCAGTTCTCTTACCAAATCCTCCAATTTCTTATCCCTAATCTCCATAGAATTCGACGACACCACCTTCTAACCACCACGACGTCTCATGGACTTCACTTTCTGAACCGACACCATCATGTAAACTTTCTCACCAAGTAACACGTCGTCCCCCTTCATAACCGCAACACGGCGAGTTAACTTGGTTTCCTCCACTGGAGCGACCACAAACCCGGGATTCTCCCGCATGATATCGGCGACTGTAACGGGAAGCTTAACTAGGGTTACGCCCCCATATGAGTCTATTAACATGGCTTGGTTGCGTAAATTGCAGGGTTTCAAGCCAGAATTAACCATATTGTAATGTGACTAAGTGCGCGCTTCGTTGGGAAAAAAATTTTAACTAATCAATAATTTGATTAATGGGATTAGAGATTTTTCTAACGTGTGTCTGGTGGATACACGCTGTATTTAATTGATAACGAGGGTGTAAAGAAAAGAATATGAGAGAATTAAGATTAATCTTAGATATTGATGGATTGAATGTTTAAATAAAATAAGGAGTAGATATTTAACACGACCCTTATTTATAGAAAAATAATTTGATAATTTTCTACTTCTAATGAGATAAGTAATTTTTTTTCTTCTAAACTTTCCTAATTTTTTTTAAAACTTACCTTATTTTTTTCTATAAACTTTCCAAAAAAAATTTACATGTTACAAACACGGAGTAAAATAATAATACTTCGTCCGTTCAAATCCAAAGGATACTCTTCCCTTTTAGACAGTATTCACAACTCAAGAGAATCGTTAATATTTCCTACAATTTATAAGAATATTAGTCATGTGAGATCTTGTTTGATTCGTTTTTCATGAGTAGATTAAGAATATCGAATTTTTAAAATTTTTGTTAATGTAAAACGAAAGATAATGACGGTGTAAAACGTGTCTCGACAAGTGTGAACCCTAAAATGTTTGTAATTTTAAGGGCATGAACCCTAGAGCCTAAACCCTAGTTAAACCATGGTATACATCATGAGGCATGCGTATTGGTATTGTTACCTTTTTGATGAAGAGAATAACTGATTACTCTTTCCGTCTCAGTCATTTATTTATCTTTTATAGTACTCTGTATTATTTATGTTGCTGAAGTCAATATTTACTCCTTCAATTCATCAATACAGATCAGAGGTGGAATATTTTAATGTGACTGGATTTTTTTCAGTTTAATTCGGTCCTAAGAAGTTCATTTTGTCTCCGATACTTTAGCCAGATGCCCAGACCACTTTAGTTTAGCTCACTTAACTTATTCAGTTCAATCTATTTCAGTCCTAAAGAAAAGAACATTATTATAAGTGTGATAGTATAATTATACTTTGTGTACGATGACGATGTAAAAAGTTTGCTCATATAAACGGATCATCATAAGATTGTCGTTTTGTGTAATTTCTCTCTTAAAACATGATTATTCATCTTGAAACCGATATATATATCCATCCATTTGAACATTAAAATTGATCAAATAGGATTATTATACTCGTACTTGGATAAACAATGAGACTAAATAATTTTTACGAGTATTAGTTTTATTATGTTTAGTCTAACGACATATACGTTCAATTAATTAACACGTAAACTAAAACGTACTAAATTGAGTAAAATTAATCAAATTAATCACATTCAATAATCACGAATATTTTATTTTTTTCGTTCAAAAAAAAGAATCAAAGAAAAGCTACATTGTGTTTATTCATCAATACTCGTACCACATATTTACTTCCCTGGACTAATTAATTCCTCGTACTAGAAAGAAAGACAAGCAAAAGCATGATTAATAACGTGAGGAAGATGAAGACGACGACGATGTTGTTGTTGTTGAAGATTCTCGGTCTCGATTCTAGACCGGACATTGTGAAAGTCGTCAAGAGAACATGGAAGCTTGAGTGGACCGTCAACATGATCATACTCGTATACTTCACGAGCTTGATCCAAGAGAGCCATAAACGAAGGATGGTATATGAAATTGATGGGTATCTCGATTCTATATGATGACGATCTTCTTCCTCTTCTAGCCCTACTTCAACTATCATAAACCCTTTCTTCATCCCCTACATTATTCTATCTCGAATCTCGAAAGTTGATCGTCAACTAGAAATTAATAACAATGCAAGCAAAACAAGTGTTTATGATTTTGTGTAATTGTGTTTGGAAGAGTAGAGTGAATTATGAGGATTATTCATGAGGAGTGAGTTCTATTTATAGGAATTGTTATGAGCATAGAAAAACAATTTGAACTTTTCTATTTTTTTTTCTTCTAAACTTTCCTAATTTTTTTATTAATTTTTTTTAACTTTCTTTATTTTTTTTTAAAAACTTTCCTAAATTTTTTTCTTCTAAACTTTTCTAATTTTTTTAAAAAAAACTTTCCTAATTTGTTTTTATAAACTTTCCAAAAAAAATTTAAAGGTTACAAGTACTGAGTAAAATAATACTTCATCAATTCAAATTTGATCTAAAGGGTACGTAGACTTCACTTAGCTTTTAGACACTATTCACAACTAAAGAGAATGGTTAATATTTTCGACAATTTATTAGAGAAAATATTAGTCATGTGCGATCTTCTTTGATTCGTCATTATGAGTAGAATAATAATATCGAATTTTTATAATTTTTGATAATGTAAAATGAAAAATATTGACGGTATAAAATGTGTCTCGACAAATGTGATTATCCACCCTAAAATGTTTGTAATTTTAAGGGTATGAACCCTAAAGCCTAAACCCTAGTTGTTAAACCATCGTATATACATCACGAGGTATTGATATGGTATTGTTACCTTTTGATGGAGAGAATAATTGATTACTCTTTCCATCTCGGTCATTTATTCATCTTTTATAATACCCCGTATTTTCAAGTCAGTCCTAAAAAGTTCATTTTGTCTTTGATACTTTAGCCAGACGGCTCATACCACTTTAGTTTAGCTTAGTTCAGTCATTCAGTTCATCAATCTATTCCAGTCCTAAAGAAAATAACATTATTATAAGTGTAATAGCGTAATTATACTTTGTATGATGACCATGTAAAAAGTTCGCAGATATAAATGGATCATAAGATTGTCGTTTTGTGTAATTTCTCTCCTAAAACATGATTATTCATCTTGAAACCGATATATCCATTTGATCATTAATATTGATCAAATAGGATTATTATTACTATGCTCGTACTTGGATAGATGAGACTATTTTTTACCAGTTTTACGTATTATTTTTCGTCTAAGGACATATACATACGTTCAATTAATTAACCGGTAAACTAAAACGTACTGAGTTGATTAAATTAATCAAATTAATCACATTCAATAATCACGAATATTTTTTTTTTCGTTCAAAAAAAAAGAATCAAAGAAAAGCTACATTGTGTTTATTCAATACTCGTACTACATATTTACTTCCCATAATAAACTAATTACTCGTACTAGAAAAAAAGACAAGCAAAACCATGATTAATAACGTGAGGAAGACGAAGATGATGTTGTTGTTGAAGATTCTCGGTCTCAATTTTTGACCGGACATTGTGAAAGTCGTCAAGAGAACATGGAAGCTTGAGCGGACCGTCGACATGATCATACCCGTAAACTTCACGAGCTTTATCCAAGAGAGCCATAAACGAAGGATGGTATATGAAACTAATGGGTATCTCGACTCTATGATGACGATCTTCTTCTTCGATGCCTACTACTTCAACTATCATAAACCCTTTCTTCGTCACCTTCATTATATTCTATCTCGAATCTCGAATTCTCGATTGATGATCTTCAACTAGTAATAATAATAATAATAATGCAAGCAAATTAAAAAAGATGATTAAAGTGTTTGTGATTTTGTGTAATTTGTGTTTGGAGGACTAGAGTGAATTATGAGGATTATTCATGCGAAGTGAGTTGTATTTATAGGAATTGTTATATGCATGCATGCATGGTTAAATTAAATAGCCCTTATTTCCTTTTCTTTTTCTTCTAAACTTTCCTAATTTTTACTTTTTAAAAAAAAAAATCCTAATTTTTTTATATAAACTTTCAAAAAAAAAATCAGGTTACAAGTACGGAGTAAAATAATATTCATCTGTTCAAATCCAAAGGATAGACCCTCCCAATCCGAAGTCATCACGATTAGTCTACAGTCTACTCCAACCAAAAACCGATCCCACTCCAACCCGACCAATTGACCCGTTTGCCCGGTTCTAGTCGTTAGGGGTGTTCATCGGTCCAAACCCGGACCAAACCGGAGTGACCCACGGACCGACAACTGAGAAAATCCAAACACGCGGAGCGGATCGGTTAACAAAGAAACCTGGATCGGACTCTCTTAAGATCGGATCGAACCACAAAAATACACTAAATTTGATTATTTTTTTAAGTGTGGACCGGACCGGCAACCAAGTTTCTGAAGACTCACGGACCGGCAACCAAAAAAATCTAAACCCGCGGACCGGATCGGTTAACAAAGAAACCCAGACCGGACCAGACCAGACCCTCTTAAAACCGGACCGGACCGCAAAAATACACTAAATTAGATTATTTTTTTAAGTGTGGATTGGACCAGACCAGACTGTACCCTCTTAAGACCGGACCGCAAAAATATACATTAAATTTGATTATTTTTTTAAGTGTGGACCGGACCGAACCGGACCGCGAATCGACAACCAAGTTTTTGGAGACCCGCAGACCAGACCGGTATATGACTCGGATCGGTCGAGTTTGATGATCCGAGTCACTTTTTGAACATCCCTCCTAGTCAAAACCAAGTCCAAACCCCAAGAGTGCGCATTTCCAACTGACCCATCTTCTTCCTCCTCCTTCGTCTCCCTCTCTGCAACTCGTCTGAAAAAAGAAAGAGAGGAAAGTGGAAGCCATGAACAACAAAGTAGAGAGAGCTCTGATAGCAGCAGGTTGCAATAGAATTGTGAACAACGTCTCATGGGGCGCCTCTAATCTCCTCTCCTTCGGCGCACATAACGCCCTCGCCATTTTCTGCCCTATTGTACTTCCTCCTCCCTCTTTCCCCCAATTTAATTCGATGTTCTTACCCCAAATTTAATTCAATTTCAACTAATCGTTGATTTCTCATTTTCTCTGTTGTTTTTATTGCAGAAAGCCCAGATTCTGACTACTTTACCGGGTCATAAAGCTTCTGTTAACTCTACTTACTGGCTTCCTACCACCAAATTTGCATTTCGAGGTACATTTCTCTCCTTTTAGGGTTTCTTCACTTATGCTTCATGTGTGATGTATTCAATTGTATTACAAGTTTTGGGTGATCAGTTTGCTGATTCAACTTTCGGGTTCATCGAGGAGTGAACTTAGTCGCGTTACAATGGTGTGGGAGGGGATTGAAACTCGTATCCGTTGCCCACTATAACTCTGTATTAGCCATTAGATTAAGATTGTCCCGTTTCATTAAAATACGCCTCACATGTAATAGGGAAATGGGACAATTTTTAGGGACAGAGGGAGTATATTACAACTTCTGGGTCATCAGTTTGCTGATTCAACTTCTGGGTTCGTTGAGGAGTGAACTTAGTCGCGTTACAATGGTGAGGGAGGGGCGGGGAGGGGATGGAGGAAGTCGTATCCATTGCCCCTGTACATCCGTATTAATCACTGGACTAAGACCACGTGCTTTCGGAAAGGGGTTGAAGTGGATTTAAATGCCGGGGTCTTAATGTAACTTAACTTAATTAAATTTGGCACTATGGAACTTGATTAGGGTTTTAATTTTCTATGTAGTAACACAAATCATGGATGTTCGTTGCTGAGTCCATAGCCTTTTGTCCGCATTATCTCTTCATCTCATCCCCTACCTCGTGACTGCGTTTAGGTGGTGTAGCTGCTAGCAGTTTGCTGTCGGTTGAGTGTAATGATTCATAGATAAGGTCAACATTAGGGTTCTAGTGAATCTTGAATTCCTAACTAGACATGGGTAAGGAAGGATATGTGTACATTGTAACAAATGTTACGTTTATAAATTCTTAGTACCAATTGACATTCTTAGCACTCCACCCATAATTTGTTTATAAACCCTTTATGATTCTAGTTAGAACGAATATCGATTCCCTCCGTATCACGACATCGTTATTAATCCTTACGGATCACGTGATATTCGATTCCGCATCAACAGGTTTAGTGCTAATCTCGATTGTCGATGACTCTTTAGGCGCGACATTTGACTACGGAGTCAACACCATTCCTTTAGAGTAGCATTTAAAAAAAAGATGTCAGATGCGTTTGACGGCGAATCATCGCGATCACGTTACGCCCTTAAGTGTCTAGGGCGGCGCGCCTCGAAGGACGCCACCTCCAGTACGACTTGTCAAGGGATTATAACGGACTTTAGACGGGATTCTTTGTTGAACGTATTCGACTCGAAAATTCGAATGAAAATAATTTTTGGTTAATATACGCGATATTATTATTAATGATGGAATATAAAGAAACAGTAAAATGTTAGATCGTTAGCGGTGTTAGATTACGAAAAATAAATGTTAGTAACGGAAATTAAAATGTTAGTAAAGTTAGTAATAATTAGTGTGTGTGTGTACACACACACACATCAAAACGAGGAGAAGGGAGAAAGATATTAGAGAAGAAGATACGAGGTTTGGTAACAACCTCAACCTACATGCTTAAATGGTCTCGGAAACGAGCTCGTCAAGTAGCGGCGTAGGCTCGTGAGCGTCGAGAACGTAGGAGTTATGGTGTGTATATTGTGGAGGCGGTTTTCTCGGTTATTTGGGAGGCTAGGTCATGGGATGAGTATGTGTATGATGCTCGCAAGATGAAGAGAGGATGCTAGGGTGTAGGGTTGAAATGTGTTCAAAATGTGATGTTTGAAGGTGGTAAAATGTGATGGAATGGGGGAGTATATATAGAGCATGCCCCGTCCAGGAGTCACTCGATCGAGTGGCCCTAGATGCACTCGATCGAGTGGCTCGAAGAAAAGATGCATGTACGGTTTTTGAGGGTCTACTCGATCGAGTGGGACCCATGTCACTCGATCGAGTGGACTAGGGGGGTAAAGTGTCTTTAGGGAAAGATTTTTGACCTTTTTTGAATTTGATTTTGTTGGTTGTGCTTGCTTTGACTTCGTATCTAGAAGCATGCAAGGTCGGTTTCGTCTCGGGTTTCGGCTTTGACCGGGTTTTGACTTGGTCACAAAAAGACGGTTTTATTTCTGGTGATGGTTTTGGCTCAAATTAGTTTCATTTTATTGGAAATGACCCACTGAGTCTGGTTTTGAGGTAGGTTTTGAAAAATATGTACTCCGCTAAGTGCCCACGTCGGATACTATTGATTCCGAGTCCGTATTCGAGTGCATTAAGTCATGTTTAAGTTCGATCATCATCGGGTGTTTTGTCGGAAACTGCTATAGACACTAGCACGCAAAATGCGGGTGTCTACAGAGCCCCCACTATGACTGAGGCTTGGACAAGGCGAAAGTCAAAGTAGCCCCCAGCCCAATCGAGGATTACGACCTGGCAGCCTTCCGGTCGGGTCATTTATAGTCCATTAGACTCGCGTGAAGGGCTCGCCAGCCATTAGCAAAGGGTTATACCTGCCATGATGATAGCTCCGTGGGGAGTCGGACTTGCCTTTAAAGTCCTGAGTATACCCGTATGCAGACACATCGTATCTTGGATGTAGCACTCCAGGAGAAACACCGCCTTGAGTGTTCCACTGGGGAGTAAAGGAGCTGCGTGGGGACTTGCTTCTGAAGTCTTGGGTGTACCTGTATGTTGACACATAATAATTTATATGTAAGATTTAGGTGAAACACTGACTCATGCTGGGGAAATAAAAATTTGATTTCTTTTTGAAAATTTAATTTAATTTTTTTTATTTTTCGAAAATTTGTAAAATAAGAATGCTCGGGATGACTCGATTCCTGTATCAGGTTTTAAAAGGGTTGAAGACTGGGATCGGGCCTGCGCTCGCAAGCCCGCACGGGCTAAAGAGACATGACATTTGTATATGTTGTCAGAGTTTCACGTTATAAATACAGGACCTCCTGCTTCATCCTTTTGCATCTCAACTCAAACTCCATATTCTCATTTTAAAATTCTTTAAACTTTCAAGAAAAGTTTCGAGTATCTGCTATGGGTATCGAACATTTGATTGCGATGCTTCTGGCGTGGGTAGTCCCAGTGCTTTCGGGACGAGGAAAAAGTTCAGCTGACCCAGATGGGAATTTCTGCTATATTCCTGTTACAGCGTCTTAGGATAGACTCACACTGCCTAGACTACGCTTGCCTAAGGTTTTAGGACACTACCCATCACGTTTTTGCATTCCCGAGAGGAGAAGTATGCCCTCTCCCTGAAGAGATTGCGGCTGTGGGCGGTTGATGCTCTGATGCTTGTCCTATCATTCCTCCGTTCTATCCTGATCCAAGAAGGAGGTTGAGGGAGTTTCTAGGTCTGTCTCATGCTGAGGTGGACCGGATGGTGCGGGGGAATTCCGTTTCCCTGTTTGACCTGGCTGAAAAATTCATGAACACCAGGAACGTGAGAATTGCTGCTTCTCACAGACGCAGGGCTTTTGCTTTTTGTATGCTGCACCAGTACGGCTTTGAGGGGTGGATGGAGACTGACTCTTGCTTGGGTCATATTAGGCTGATAGGCATAGTTGATCAGATGGAAACGGGTCACAGCCCGACATGGCTGATAACGGGAAAGATCATTATGGGTCTCGATGCTAGGAGAGTCGACCCGGACCGTCAATTGACGGGTAGTATCCGTCTTTTGCAGGTATACGTCTCGCGCGCTTTTTTTTAAAAAAAATTAACACCAAAATCCTGACGTGTAAGGGTCACTCAACCGAGTAGACCCGTCACTCGATCGAGTGACCTCTGTAAAGACCATCTGCCTATTTTTAGAAGGGCAACTCGATCGAGTCAGCCATGGTACTCGACCGAGTACCTTCTAGCGAACCCCATATTCACTTACAAAAGCTTGTATTTTCTACCTTGTCAGATTTGGCCGTACGAATGTTTATCGATCATAGAGTCTCCTATGAATGTACCCAATTATCGTAGCAGCCAAGTTAGCTCGAGGAGGCGATGTATAATTTCAACTCATGATATAAACCGAACTTATTGGGACAAGGAGCTCTTTTTTCACGGAGGCTCTCTAATTAGGTGGAACGTCGCTTGGTGGTTCCTCTCGAAATAGACGGGGCTGGCAAAGAGGGACCATGCCCGATACCTGGTGGTCCTGTCACTTGACTGGACTGTCCATATTTACCCGGACCGCATTCGGAGGCAGTTCGGTTCGTCCCAGCACACTCCATTGAGCTCAACACACAAATAGGTAATTTGTATGAAAGAATTTTTTTTCCCACTTTATACAGCGTGTGCTAAACAATGTCTCTAAAAATGATCCAAATTGAGCTAAACCCATTTATGTTCTATACCCTAAACAAAAATTATAAACAGTAAACCAAATGCAGTTTTCTAACAGCCAATACACCTATCGGTGGAAGTGTGGAGCCACAAACCTGGACATATTTCTGGATGAAGGGATAGAAACTCAGCAAAATCAATTGATGAAGCCCAATGGTCCGGGCAATCACTTTCAACATCATCATTTTAACCTACAGCGACATGCATAAAGTAACACGTGAAAAGGTAACGCATGCATGGATAGCGATGTAAAAAAAATCCAGCTAGTTTTGCTACCCACAAATCCTTACTCCATAATAGATATTGTTCAAGTTTGGAAAGAAAGTACTTCTTCAGTGTCATCAGTTCATCACTGATAATTATTAGTTTAATATCAGTGGAAAGTGCACACAGCGCATCTCATAGGTGCATCTCATAGTCTGATAACAAACTTATACTATCCATAAACCAAGCACTCAATAGTTACAAACATACAAACCTCGAAACGCTCATTACAGCTCTGTAGCCGAGAAAACAGTTTTTCAGCAAATCCCTGAGTGGAAAATAAACTGTCAATTGATTATACAATAAATGGCATGGGAAAAGATCAATGAAGATACCATCAAACATACAGAGGCCGCGATAAAAGCAACAAACTTGTGCATCTTTCAGTCTTGTAAGTGGAGAATAATATGTAGGGCTAGTTTTTTCTGAGTCAATGCGCTGTTGTCTTTTCATACTACGAACTACACGTTCCAGTTTAGATTTCTTCTTCTTTTTGCTTTTCGATGTACCTTTTTTGTTTGCCTGAAGTAGTTAACCGTTAGTTTTGAACGCATAAGAAACTGGTCTAAAAAAACAGGTACAGAAAGAAACCCCAAAATTAAAGTGCAATCAAACATCTGGATGTTAACACGCGCAATTTAGGAAACTCATTTGGTGTTTGTGTTTGGCTGTCAATGTAATAGGGAGGCCTACGTAAATTGAAGCAGCACACAATATCAGAAAGCAGAAGAGACCTTATACACATCTTCCCTACTAAGAGCTACTTGAGGTTGTTGCACAGAGTCCTCATCATCACTGTCCGATGCATCACTGTCATCATCATCTTGGATTTCTCATAATCAAGGAGAAAAGCGAAAGAGCTGCGATCATGATCCTAAAAGACAACAAACATCAAACTGTATTAAAATAACGTGTTCTTAAATAATTTTATCACGCATAAAAGAACGACTCATCAATTAAGGAAAACAAGAGGCGAGCTATAAGCACCTTGATGAAAGATGAAAGCAAGCCATGCAAATCGCATTTTCACAGTCCTATCATCAGACCAGACTTTTCTACAGTGAAGATCACAAAGGGTGACAAGAGCCCTCTTTGCTATCGACTCGTCCTCCCTCTGAAAGAAATCATTATTACATTCACAACCCTCAAATGAGAAACGGAGATTTATGGCGAACACATATTCTCTTTAATTTAATTCACAGCAAGACAAACCTGTAACATTTGAAAAAGAACAGTCTGAAGAGGCTTATTCTTAGAATCATCTTTGTGCTTTTTATTCATGCGCTGAATAAAGCGAACGACGTGAGAGTATGCCAATTTATTTAATGTCCTATCACCAAGAGTCTGGAGTTCCATGAACAACTCCAGCGTCTGAGCAATGTCAACTTTCTGCAACCCAATGCCTCGTCAATGTCAGTAAAACACTCAAACCTACCACTATTAATGCCATTAGCTATTAAAAATCTACGTTGTCTATTGCCAGACACGGGCATTATCATTACGATTATCATAGCTATCACAATCACAGGTAATTAGAGTCCCTAACCTTACGATTAACCAACAAAATAGGCGCCTGAATAAGATGAGAGTCATTATCACAATCATTACTGTTATCATAGTTATCATCACAATCGGCTAATTATCCAAATCTCTTTTTTAATTCCGCTAATTTAACTTCATACTCAAACACTCAAACCTACTATCGGCTATTATAAATCTGCGTTGTCATTTGCCAAACACGGCCATTATCAACACGATTATCATAACCATCACAAGCAAGTAGAGACCCTAACCTTATAAATATCATAACTATCACAATCACAAGTAATTAGAGTCCGTAACCTTACGAATATCATAACTATCACAATCACAAGTAACTAGAGTCCCTAACCTTACGATTAACCAACAAAATAAGCACAGTGAAGATAAGACGGAAGCAAATGCGCAAAACACGGCTATTATCATTACGATTATCAAAACTATCACAATCACAACCAATCAGAATCCCTAACCTTACGATTAACCAGCAAAATAAGCACAACGAAGATAAGACGGAAGCGAATGCGCAGAACACAGCCATTATCATTACGATTATCAAATCTATCACAATCACAAGCAATTAGAATCCTCAACCTTACAATTATCGTAACTATCACAATTCACAAGCAATTAGAATCCCTAACCTTACGATTATCTAAACTTTCACAATTCACAAGCAATTAGAATCCCTAACCTTACGATTAACCAGCAAAATAAGCGTCTGAGTAAGATAAGACCGAAGATAAGACGGAAGCGAATGCGCAGAAGAACAAAGAAGATTAGCAAGTAAACCAGGAAACGCTTCAAGATGCTTCAAATAATGCAGAAATATATGAGCCAAAAACATCGACCGTTCGGCGAGGTTCTTCGACACCGAGGGATCGGCGGCGACGCCGGAGAGCGAATTGAAGATAAGTGCAGCTTGTTGCTTGAACAAGTCGAGCGACGACTGGAATTGGCGGTAGATGAGCTCGAGCTCTGTGGTGTAACTCTCAGGATCGCACTTCATTTTCGATTGGAGGTTTTGAAGAGATTGCTTCTCCGCCGAGCGGCCGGCGGCGGAAATGGCCTCCGGCAAGAGGATTACTACGTCGTCGCTGAGGTTTGGGGGCAGCATTTTTTGGGAGGGTTGAGGGTGGACAGAAGGTTAGGTTAGGTTGGGTTCGGAGTGGAGGAAGTGATTTTGGTTGTTTGGGGTTTAGGGTTTTGTATACTCATTATAATTAGACCGCCAAAGGGGTCTAGTGGGTTTGGGGGGTCAAAAATTGGATTGACTTTGGGTTGAGTTTGGTCATGTCGGATTCGGGTTATTTTCGAGGAGGTCAGTCAATTTGAGTTGTCGATCAAACTTGGGTCTTGAGTTCAGGTCTCGGGTCTCACTCACTAATCTCTATGAGGCGATCATTAGAGATAGAAATGGGTCGTGTCGTACCGTGTCTTGTGTTGGTCCATTGTGTCTGAAGGAAAAAATGGCACGGCACAGGCACGAAAAAGTGGGCCTCATGTCATGTCGTATCGTGTTAAGAATGGGTGGCCCAAGCACAACCCATAGCGTGTCGTGCTTTGCCGTGCCACCAAATCCTCAAATATAAGCTTATTTCTTTACATTTTTGAGTGTGAAGACGTGTCGTCCCCATGCGAGTTGTGTCATGCCTAGGCCCGATCTTTTTCCTAAAACTGCGATCAGAAACAGTCCATAGCGTGCCGTGTCGTGCTGAGTTGTGATAGAGTGGACTCGTGCCTAAATGGAGTGTGAGTCGTGCTGGACCGTGCCAGGCCAAGCCACCATTCCATGTGCCAACTTAAACTTATATTGATCATGAGTACTTTCTATGACGATGTACAAAATTTGCTCATATAAATGGATCATCATAAGATTGTCGTTTTGTGTAATTTCTCTTTTAAAACATGATTATTTATTCATCTTGAAACCGATATATCCATTTGAACATTGAAATTGATCAAATAAAATTATTATACGTTCAATTAATCAATGGGTAAACTAAAACGAATTGAGTTGGTCAGTAAAATTATTATCATCGTCAATACGTTGAGTAACACTACTATGAACTTGGATTTGACAAGCAAGCCCTTAGGGTTATAATTAGAGAGACTTATTTTCAGTCTTAGGTCATATATACTTTCAATTAATTAACGGATAAACAAAAACGTAACGAGTTGAGTAAAA
Organism: Agrostemma githago; assembly: GCA_958450325.1. Classification (NCBI taxonomy): domain Eukaryota; kingdom Viridiplantae; phylum Streptophyta; class Magnoliopsida; order Caryophyllales; family Caryophyllaceae; genus Agrostemma; species Agrostemma githago. Next base: position 34,706,251 of record OY288247.1, read on the forward strand.
TTAATCAAATTCAACAATACATGTATCTATTTACTAGCAAGAAAGACAAGCAAAAAAGTGAGGAAGACGATGATGATGATGATGATGATGATGCTGAAGATTCTCCGTCTTGATTTGGGACCGGACATTGAGAAATTTGTCAAGAGAACATGGAAGCTTGATCGGACAGTCAACATGATCATACCCGTAGACTTCACGAGCTTTATCCAAGAGAGTGATAAACGAAGGATGGTATATGAAATCGATGGGTATCTCGATTCTACGACGATCTTCTTCTTCTTCCAACCCGACTTCAACTATCATAAACCCTTTCTTCATCATGAATTCTCGATCGATGATCTTCAACTAGTAATAACAATAATAATGCAAGCAAATTTAAAAAAATTATTGAAGTATTAGTGATTTTGTGTAATTGTGTTTGGAGGAGTAGAGTGAATTATGAGGATTATTCATGAGAAGTAAGTTGTATTTATAGGTAATTGTTACATGGATTTTTGGAAAGTCGGTAATTTTACACGGTAATTTTTGGAAAGTCGGCTATTCCTACACGCGGTAAGTTATGTGTGGTAACGGATATGGATAGGTAAGTAAGTTGTAGACCTGTAAAACGGGTCGGGTCAAATACGAGTCTTGAGTTGGGTTAGGATCAGAATACGGATATGGATGGGTAAGTTGGTCCAACATCGGGTTATGGTATGGGTCATGGTATGGGTCAGGTCTAATAATATACGGGTTTAGTGTAAATCAATATATTGAGTATGTTTGGATAAAATAACTTCGGAATCTATACGGTTTTTTGTTCGAATTATTAGGATTTAAAAAGAGGTTAACCAACGATATTTTTAGAACTCATTTAATTAATCAGTAATTATTGTGTACAACCAATGTACCGTGCGATAATAATAAAATTTTGTACTTTAGGATAAAAAGTGACAATTTTAGGTTTCCTAATTACCACTTTTTTTTGTGTAAAAAAAATACTCGTAGTCATTATTTAACCAAAAATGATCACTAAATAACCTAAGTAATAATTTTTATCATAAATTCCTAATTTTAAGATCTGTCGCACAGTACAATGGTTGTATAGTATAATCTGTGTTAATCACAAACCTTTTAATAGAACACAAGTTAAGCTCAATAAAATACCGTCTTGAATGAACAATAAACCAGACTGCAATGAAAACATTTTTTCATGAATAAAAGTTAACTCAAGCGGTAATATTTTTTTTAAAACTCAAGCGGTAACTATCCGGGGTTCAATTATCATTTGCGACTAGCTTCTTCATAAACATTCACCTCAAAAACACGAACACAGTTATCGGCTCCATAGGAAGCCAACTGCACCGTCCTGCAATCCTCGACTTTCTCAGAGTTTCTCCACGCTAATCCCTGCACAGTCGAAGCGTGGCACATGAACGAATCCAATCGAGCTGCAAGACTAGCAGTAAACCCTGAAACCGTCTCACGGCTATCTTCTTCATAACTAGCCGACAGGGGCCAGAGTTCCATGAGCCCACTTTCCATTCCAACGGCTAGTAGACCGTGGTTGGACTCACGGTCTATGCCTAGCCAGGACAACGCGGTGACACTACTAGAAAATGGTGGTAAAGTCAAGAGTAGTTTGACCGAAGATTCGTTCTCAAAAACTCCCCATATCTTGACCGTTTTGTCTCTTGAACCGGTGGCAAACTCGTGTCCGAATGGGTTCCATGAGCACGCCCATATTATCCGTTTGTGTGTCTCTTGCCTTGCCACAAGCTCGTGACTGATTTCCTCGTCCCCTGATCGATGGATCACCAATGAAGTGTAAACAGTTGGTATCTTGTAAGATAGTACAATGGATATGGATGCAGGAGTAGACAGTAAAAAAATAAGAGTAAATTACAAATTAGTAAACTACTCCCTTTTAAGATATCAATTTTAAAATTTACTCCCTTTTGAATTTTTTTTTGTTAAAAATAACCTCCAAAATTCTATTAAAAGTTCAAAAATTACTCCAAAAAATAAATTTTGAACGAAAATGCCCCTTAACTTTTTTATGCTATATTACTTCACCCCACTCTTTAGCTAAGGGCATTTTCATCCTGAAAATAAAATTGGAAGCAATTTTTAAACGTTTGATAGATTTTGAGAGTTATTTTTAACAAAAATTTCAAAAGGGAGAAAATTTTAAAATTTGTATCTTAAAAGGGAGTAATTTTTAATTTACTCAAAAAATAACCAGATTAAATTCTCATGGGAACATGCAATATTTCGATAATGAATTTTACCGTTTCTTTTGATGGAGAAAACAGAGAATTGTCGGTCTCTGGAGACAGACAGAAGTAAACGGTCATCATGCGAGAATTCCATGTGTGTCACAGTCAAGTTGTGAGACTGTAAACGAGCCACCGCCTTCCACGTTCCAACTTGCCACAGCCATATCTCTGCAACTGAGACTGTCTGAGCCTGTAATGTAATACGTCACTGGAAAAATCTTCGAGAATTGCATATTTAAGAGGATAGCTAATTTGTCGATTAAACGCTGAAAAACGATGCTCCACACCATACCTTACATGAAGAAGCGACAAGCTTCCCTTCATGATCGCAGCATAAAGAGAACAGTTCATTTCCATGGCCGTACAGTTTGTGAGACTCGGGCCACAATGTATGCCATGCTAGTTGGTCTTCTATAGGAGGCTCTGTAAATGTAACTGGTATTGCTTAAGGAACGGTCTCGAGGGTGTCAACAGCTTCGCTGCCTGATCTCTCTGGAGTTTCTTGTGCTACTTCACATGAAAAATTTCACGTCAAAAGTGACATTTAAGATTAGGAATTTAGGATACAGGTAGTGTATCGAAAATATTATGCAGGAGATAGAGAGAAGAGCGGGGACACACCATGGACATATATTGGTTTTTGTGATAAACCAAGGGCAGACATGTTGGCTCCTAAGATTTGAACATCGTGTTGGATGTCTTCCTGGACGTCGGATTCTGCTAAAACTGCACAAATTAATGTCTTCAAGAAAGACAATGGAGCTTCAAACACTCTAGCAACTTTCTCATCGGTCCCACTTACAAACCGATAATTGCCCTTTCCTTGAATAAGTGTCACACAATTCATATCGTGTCCATGAACTTGTGGGGGAGCAATTTTCATGCCAAGAGGTCTCATCTTCAATACGATTCAACCATGGAGCGAAAACACGAGTTGTCTGCATTTTTCAAAAGTATATATGTAACTCTATACTCCTGTTATAACAAATAGGTAGTAAAACACGAAAGAGATGTACTGAGTATAACTGTAGATGAAAAAAACGGAACTATATGCTGTCGAAAATACTGCTGTCAGTAGAATTACATTAGTTTCAGGACATTTCAGTAGGAAAGAAAAATATTACCTGGTCATGACTTACAGATAGCAAGAAATTTCCAGATCTAGCCCAAGAGATATCAGAGACGGCTGCATAGTGCCCAGAAGGGACTCTCTGAGGCTGCCAGTTGGCGGAACCAACACCGACATCTTTCCAAAGATGGAAAGATCCACCATACCCATGTGCCAAAATTGCATCCCCTTTCGGACTCCAATGCCCACCGTAAAACCCTAAAGCACAATGGCTAAGCTCCCCAACAGTCATGACATTCATCCAGATACCAGAAGTTCTCTCTGGTTGCCAAATCATCATTGTCTTGTCCATGGACGCCGACAAAATGCTTTGTGGTTGTATGTAACCTGTTCTTTCTAAGGATGTCGCCGAAGGTGGTTGCCACTGAACTGAATATACCCAATCTTCGTGTCCAATTAGAAGTGATTCCAGGGATATCTGATAGGAAGACGAGCCGGCAACAAGTACATGACCTTCAATATACGATGCAAGGCCTATGATGCCTTTCTTTTTCGAACTGTCCAAGGATTCACATGGTGCTAGCTTCCATATGCGTATGGTTTTGTCCTGTGACGAACTCACTAGTAGTAAAACATCTCTTTCGTTGTTCATGTCCACAGGCAAAGAGAAATCCAGATTCCGAATCCAATCTGAATGTCCTTTAAGTTCACAAGCACGAAGAAACTGAACTCCACCAATTTTAACCATAATCAGAAAATTGCATTCTTATATCTACAAAATAAAAAAAAGGAATAAAGAGCCCTGCTCTGCTATACTCACCTTCACCGTCCTTTATCCACAATACAAAGGAACCTTGTTATCCAAACCTCCCATTGCTAAGACCACATTCCCATTATTACCAGGCATCTCTGCTAAGGCAAGTGAAACCATTGTTTTTTATCCAATTGAGAGAGCTTCAAGATGCGACAATTTACAGTCGCCTGGAAAAAAAACGAAGAAAAAGAGTTATTCACTGTTAGGAGCGAGTACAAGAGAAAATAACTTTTACCCAAAATTGGTTATACGTCTAAACTTTACCTCCAGCAGCTACAGGCAGAATGATCTCCCAAATATTAACAGTACCATCAGACGATGTAGATTCAAAAAGTGCTTCGTTAGTGGAAAACATAACTCCGGAGATGCACGTTACTCCCTTCTTGTGTTTTTCGGGTACAGTCAAAACATGCCTCCACTAAAATTACATAAAGATACCCCCATATTCAATAGAATGGTAGATAACAATACCCGGAATCATACGAGCACTTCTTTTCAAATGACCACGCGTGTTAGCAATAGAGGTTAGCACAAGTACTCGTACCTTCTTCTCTCCCAAAGAGTACTCCCATAGCATGATCACACCATCAGCATCACCAGAAAGTAAATAATGAAGCTTCAACTGTTAAGTTGCATCAATCATAACAATTAGCATAATTTCGAGTTCTTTTTCCGTACAATGACAATATCATCATCACCGTAATACTTCAAGAGCTCCCACAATGTACACATATCCTTCCTTACCCATGTCTAGCTAGGAATTCAAGATTCACTAGAACCCTAATGTTGACCTTATCTATGAATCATTACACTCAACCGACAGCAAACTGCTAGCAGCTACACCACCTAAACACAGTCACGAGGTAGGGGGTGAGATGAAGAGATAATGCGGACAAAAGGCTATGGACTCAGCAACGAACATCCATGATTTGTGTTACTACATAGAAAATTAAAACCCTAATCAAGTTCCATAGTGCCAAATTAAATTAAATTAAGTTACATTAAGACCCCGACATTTAAATCCACTTCAACCCCTTTCAGAAAGCACATGGTCTTAGTCCAGTGGTTAATACGGATGTACAGGGGCAATGGATACGACTTCCTCCATGTAACACCCCCATTTACCCAGGAGCCTTATCAAGACATTCCCGAATAAATAAGGTGTTACCATCTCGGTTCTCCGAGATAGTAGTTCATTACAATACAACATGGAATGCCAAACCGACCATCTGATTTAAACATTACAGTTCATTAACTATTACAACTCTGATTACACAACGGAAGCTATACAATCTATATAAACAGGAATGCCTACGCATTAACTCGTACTATGACCAGGATCGTTATCGCGTTCACCCCAATCCCGTACAAGCATCCCAGCATCCAAACACATCACGATATGCAAAACCTGTATTATAGACTGCTCCCCAATTGATCGGAAATATCAATTGGATCATCACAGACCCCCAATAAAATAGGGTGACAATTTAGACAGAGAAAACGGTTAGAACAAGCTAACATTATAACACGGGTGCGAGATATAAAACATGCAGTCTCAACCATCTTAGTACTATCATCGGTACGAATCAATAATCTCATCTCAATATTCTCGGTACCATCACGGTACAAATCAATAATCTTAACTCCACATTCAGTACCATATCAATAATCTCATCTCAACTCTTCTGGCAGGCCCTTTCATTCCGAGTGTGCACACCCCCCGCAGGTTCAACAACCCACGAGGAGAAATCAGGGAGGGGACCGTGATCAAGGGCCCCGGCTAGGTCTAAAGCTAGCCTCACCAACTCCAATATAAAAATATTCATCAATCATTCCCCCATCATTATCCAACATCATTCTCATTAGCACAATATCACATCATACTCGTAGCTCATACATGCATAATAATATTAACGTATTCTAAGTAAGGAAAACCTTACCTAGTCAGCAGGTCACCACTGCGTCAGTAGTACCGATCACCAAGAAAACTTTACGAAGTCTGATCCTAGTAAAATATTATATACTTGAATTAATATCAATCCTAATGTGTACAATTATAAGATAAAACCCGACACCGACTTAATTATAATATATAATATGTCATCATATAATCGACAACGTTTAGTAAATCTAGACCACCCTACCCACACTTAGTCGACCTAATTAACAATAGACCGCTTAAGAAAAGTAGACTTTGCTCTAGTTAAATTAGATACGTACAACTTATAATTATAATTATAATTATTGTAACTAACCATTAACACATTAGGCATTATGCACGCATTATATACTACGACGTGCGTTACGCAAACCAACCTCGTCCCTCACAACAATGGCGGCTGATATCGACACGACGATATGCAATACCCCGAAAACTATATGAACCGACAACACTTGGTAATAGCAGCAGTACGACACGACTATAATAATAATAATAACTACAACCCGACGAACGAGGTATTGACAGTCCAGCAACCACGACACCCGCAGTAATCAACGACAACAATAATAGACTAATAGTACAACAACTCCAATAACGACAGCAGCCCCGACACAATTTATAACATCCCCGACTTATACCGTATATAACTATCGACCATAAAATAGAGAAGACAATGCAAAGATACCTATAAATGAGTGTCTACAGTGAGATCAATGGTCTGACTCGATTTCCTTTCCCTTCTTGTCGTGTATTCTGGTGGTCGTGGGAAAAGGCTGCTGATTGGCAGATGTAGGGTTTCAAGGCATACGGGACTGCGGGTTTATGAGGGTTAAGAGAGGAGGTGGGGTTATTTGTTTTATAAAGGTGTATGTGTTTATACACGTGACCTACTGCAACACTTCCTTCATTATTATTATTATTATTATTATTATTATTATTATTAACGGTCTAATAAGTTGGACTCGGAAACGGGTTATATACTATACGATATTAGGATTGGTTTAACGGAATAGGTAAAGTAAATGGGTTAACCAGTTAGATATACTACTACCCATTTATGAGTCCCAAATTAAATAGAAAATAATCGTAATACACGACGGGTATTACACTCCATCCCCTCCCCTCCCCTCCCCTCCCCCACCATTGTAACGCGACTAAGTTCACTCCTCAACGAACCCAGAAGTTGAATCAGCAAACTGATGACCCAGAAGTTGTAATATACTCCCTCCGTCCCTAAAAATTGTCCCATTTCCCTATTACATGTGAGGCGTATTTTAATGAAACTGGACAATCTTAGTCTAATGGCTAATACAGAGCTATACTGAGCAACGGATACGAGTTTCAATCCCCTCCCACACCATTGTAATGCGACTAAGTTCACTCCTCGATGAACCCGAAAGTTGAATCAGCGAACTGATCACCCAAAACTTGTAATACAATTGAATACATCACACATGAAGCATAAGTGAAGAAACCCTAAAAGGAGAGAAATGTACCTCGAAATGCAAATTTGGTGGTAGGAAGCCAATAAGTAGAGTTAACAGAAGCTTTATGACCCGGTAAAGTAGTTAGAATCTGGGCTTTCTGCAATAAAAACAACAGAGAAAATGAGAAATCAGCGATTAATTGAAATTGAATTAAATTGGGGGTAAGAACATCGAATAAAATTGGGGGAAAGAGAGAGGAGGAAGTACAATAGGGCAGAAAATGGCGAGGGCGTTATGTGCGCCGAAGGAGACGAGATTAGAGGCGCCCCATGAGACGTTGTTCACGATTCTATTGCAACCTGCTGCTATCAGAGCTCTCTCTACTTTGCTGTTCATGGCCTCCACTTTCCTCTCTTTCTTTCTTCAGACGAGTTGCAGAGAGGGAGACGAAGGAGGAGGAAGAAGACGGGTCAGTTGGAAATGCGCACTCTTGGGGTTTGGACTTGGTTACGACTAGGAGGGATGTTCAAAAAGTGACTCGGATCATCAAACTCGACCGATCCGAGTCATATACCGGTTTGGTCTGCGGGTCTCCAAAAACTTGGTTGTCGGTTCGCGGTCCGGTTCGGTCCGGTCCGCACTTAAAAAAATAATCAAATTTAATGTATATTTTTGCGGTCCGGTCTTAAGAGGGTACAGTCTGGTCTGGTCCGATCCACACTTAAAAAAATAATCAAATTTAGTGTATTTTTGCGGTCCGGTCCGGTTTTAAGAGGGTCTGGTCTGGTCCGGTCTGGTTTTTTTTGTTAACCGATCCGGTCCGAGGGTTTATATTTTTTTGGTTGCCGGTCCGCGGGTCTTCAGAAACTTAGTTGCCGGTCCGGTCCACACTTAAAAAAATAATCAAATTTAGTGGAGTTTTGAGGTTCGATCCGATCTTAAGAGAGTCCGATCCGGGTTTCTTTGCTAACCGATCCGCTCCGCGTGTTTGGATTTTCTCAGTTGTCGGTCCGTGGGTCACTCTGGTCTGGTCCGGGTTTGGACCGATGAACACCTCTAACGACTAGACCGGGCAAACGGGTCAATTGGTCGGGTTGGAGTGGGATCGGTTTTTGGTTGGAGTAGACTGTTGACTAATCTGGATGACTTTGGATTGGGAGGGTCTATCCTTTGGATTTGAACAGATGAATATTATTTTACTCCGTACTTGTAACCTGAATTTTTTTTGGAAAGTTTATATAAAAAAAATTAGGAAAGTTTTTTTTTTAAAAAAAAGAAAAAATTAGGAAAGTTTAGAAGAAAAAAGGAAATAAGGGCTATTTAATTTAACCATGCATGCATGCATATAACAATTCCTATAAATACAACTCACTTCGCATGAATCCCTATTTTATTGAAGTAATGTCAAATAAAGCACTCACATTCATACTCACCAAAAAAATGATGATGTGTTGGCACCACAATTTTTTAGGGAGTAAAATATTAATTTGAGGAGAAGTTACTTGATGTACAATTGTAATAAAATAACCGCTTATTAAATTAAAATGAAATCATCCATTAAAATTATATCAATAACTATACAAATTATCATGAATACAATATTTTGTCAAATTGATCATCATTAATAAAAGAAAAATTAAAAACCAATTGATATACGGAGTAGTAAAAAAAAATCCTACAAATTTCGTAAGATTATGATCAACATTTTGAAGTTTTTTCATGATACAAATTGTTTAAATGCAATTCACGCGTTTACCATACGAGTTAACATTTGTATTTTACTGTAATACGTAAGTAAGAAAATGACATGTATGTAATCATGAATTTTATCATAAAATGATACGGAGTATGTTACAAAGATTTGAATTAAGAAAATACGAAGTACAAGTTTTTGAAAATAAAAGGTTAACAAAATTTAAGAAAGTTAATCTTATATTTTACTCTTTGTTACACAATTCATGATATTAACTATTATTACACAAATTTTCATGTGAGATGTCTCACAATAATGTAAGATAAATTCGAAATGTTACATAACTGCACAACGTTTGATTTGCTATAAATTCAAAATCAATTAATTATTTATTCTAACCCCGTAAAAAAATCATATAACAAACTACGTATACGTAGTAAAGATTACAGAGTAATATTAATACAATCCCGTGAATTTTCACGGGGCTTAATACTAGTAATCCTCATAATTTACTCTACTCCTCCAAACACAATTACACAAAATCACAAACACTTTAATCATCTTTTTTAATTTGCTTGCATTATTATTATTATTACTAGTTGAAGATCATCAATCGAGAATTCGAGATTAGAGATAGAATATAATGAAGGTGACGAAGAAAGGGTTTATGATAGTTGAAGTAATAGGCATCGAAGAAGAAGATCGTCATCATAGAATCGAGATACCCATTAGTTTCATATACCATCCTTCGTTTATGGCTCTCTTGAATAAAGCTCGTGAAGTTTACGGGTATGATCATGTCGAAGGTCCGCTCAAGCTTCCATGTTCTCTTGACGACTTTCACAATGACCGATCACAAATTGAGACCGAGAATCTTCAACAACAACATCGTCATCGTCGTCTTCGTCTTCCTCACGTTATTAATCATGGTATTGCTTGTCTTTCTTTCTAGTACGAGTAATTAGTTTATTAAGGGAAGTAAATATGTAGTACGAGTATTGAATAAACACAATGTAGCTTTTCTTTGATTCTTTTTTTTTAATGAAAAAAAAAAAGTGATTATTGAATGTGATTAATTTGATTAATTTTAATCAACTCAGTACGTTTTAGTTTACCGGTTAATTAATTGAACGTATATATATGTCCTTAGACGAAAAATAATACGTAAAACTGGTAAAAAAATAGTCTCATCTATCCAAGTACGAGCATAATAATAATAATCCTATTTGATCAATATTAATGATCAAATGGATATATCGCTTCCAAGATGAATAATCATGTTTTAGGAGAGAAATTACACAAAACGACAATCTTATGATCCATTTATATCAGCGAACTTTTTACATCGTCATCATACAAAGTATAATTACGCTATTACACTTATAATAATTTTATTTTCTTTAGGACTGGAATAGATTGATGAACTGAATGACTGAACTGAGCTAAACTAAAGTGGTATGAGCCGTCTGGCTAAAGTATCAAAGACAAAGTGAACTTTTTAGGACTGACTTAAAAATACGGGGTATTATAAAAGATGAATAAATGACCGAGATGGAAAGAGTAATCAATTATTCTCTCCATCAAAAGGTAACAATACCATACCAATACCTCGTGATGTATATACGATGGTTTAACAACTAGGCTTTAGGCTTTAAGGTTCATACCCTTAAAATTACAAACATTTTAGGGTGGATAATCACATTTGTCGAGATACATTTTATACCGTCAATATTTTTCATTTTACATTAACAAAATTTATATAAATTCGATATTATTAATCTACTCATAATGACGAATCAAAGAAGATCGCACATGACTAATATTTTCTCTAATAAATTGTCGAAAATATTAACCATTCTCTTTAGTTGTGAATAGTGTCTAAAACCTAAGTGAAGTCTACGTACCCTTTGGATCGAATTTGAATTGATGAAGTATTATTTTACTCCGTACTTGTAACCTTTAAATTTTTTTTGGAAAGTTTATAAAAACAAATTAGGAAAGTTTTTTTAAAAAAAAATTAGAAAAGTTTAAAAGAAAAAAGTTTAGAAAAGTTTTTTAAAAAAAATAAAGAAAGTTTTAAAAAATTAATAAAAAAATTAGGAAAGTTTAGAAGAAAAAAAATAGAAAAGTTCAAATTGTTTTCTATACACATAACAATTCCTATAAATAGAACTCACTTCTCGTGAATAATCCTCATAATTCAGTCTACCCTTCCAAACACAATTACACAAAATCACAAACACTTGTTTTGCTTGCATTGTTATTAATTTCTAGTTGACGATCATCTTTCGAGATTCGAGATAGAATAATGAAGGTGATGAAGAAAGGGTTTATGATAGTTGAAGTAGGGTTAGAAGAGGAAGAAGATCGTCATCATATAGAATCAAGATACCCATCAATTTCATATACCATCCTTCGTTTATGGCTCTCTTGGATCAAGCTCGTGAAGTCTACGGGTATGATCATGTTGACGGTCCACTCAAGCTTCCATGTTCTCTTGACGACTTTCACAATGTCCGGTCCAGAATCGAGACCGAGAATCCTGCTTTTGCTTGTCTTTCTTTCTAGTATGAGGAATTAATTAGTCCAGGGAAGTAAATATGTAGTACGAGTATTGATGAATAAACACAATGTAGCTTTTCTTTGATTCTTTTTTTTTTAACGAAAAAAAATAAAATATTCGTGATTATTGAATGTGATTAATTTGATTAATTTTACTCAATTTAGTACGTTTTAGTTTACGTGTTAATTAATTGAACGTATATGTCGTTAGACTAAAAATAATAAAACTAATACTCGTAAAAATTATTTAGTCTCATTGTTTATCCAAGTACGAGTATAATAATCCCATTTGATCAATTTTAATGTTCAAATGGATGGATATATATATCGGTTTCAAGATGAATAATCATGTTTTAAGAGAGAAATTACACAAAACGACAATCTTATGATGATCCGTTTATATGAGCTAACTTTTTACATCGTCATCGTACACAAAGTATAATTATACTATCACAGTTATAATAATAATGTTCTTTTCTTTAGGACTGGAATAGATTGAACTGAATAAGTTAAGTGAGCTAAACTAAAGTGGTCTGGGCATCAGGCTAAAGTATCGGAGACAAAATGAACTTCTTAGGACCGAATTAAACCGAAAAAAATCCAGTCACATTAAAATATTCCACCTCTGATCTGTATTGATGAAATGAGGGAGTAAATATGGACTTCAGCAACATAAATAATACAGAGTAAACCCTAAACCCTAAACCCTAAATGTGATTATCCACCCTAAAATGTTTGTAATTTTAAGGGTATGAACCCTAAAGCCTAAAGCCAAAACCCTAGTTGTTAAACCATCGTATATACATCACGAGGTATTGGTATGGTATTATTACCTTTTGATGGAGAGAATAATTGATTACTCTTTCCATCTCGGTCATTTATTCATCTTTTATAATACCCCGTATTTTCAAGTCAGTCCTAAAAAGTTCATTTTGTCTTTGATACTTTCGCCAGACGGCTCATACCACTTTAGTTTAGCTCAGTTCAGTCATTCAGTTCATCAATCTATTCCAGTCCTAAAGAAAATAACATTATTATAAGTGTAATAGCATAATTATACTTTGTATGATGACGATGTAAAAAGTTCGCTGATATAAATGGATCATAAGATTGTCGTTTTGTGTAATTTCTCTCCTAAAACATGATTATTCATCTTGAAACCGATATATCCATTTGATCATTAATATTGATCAAATAGGATTATTATTATTATGCCCGTACTTGGATAGATGAGACTTTTTTTTTACCAGTTTTACGTATTATTTTTTCGTCTAAGGACATATACATACGTTCAATTAATTAACCGGTAAACTAAAACGTACTTAGTTGATTAAAATTAATCAAATTAATCACATTTAATAATCACGAATATTTTTTTGTTCGTTCAAAAAAAAAGAATCAAAGAAAAGTTACATTTTGTTTATTCAATACTCGTACTACATATTTACTTCCCTTAATAAATTAATTACTCGTACTAGAAAGAAAGACAAGCAAAACCATGATTAATAACGTGAGGAAGACGAAGACGACGATGACGATGTTGTTGTTGAAGATTCTCGGTCTCAATTTGTGACCGGACATTGTGAAAGTCGTCAAGAGAACATGGAAGCTTGAGCGGACCGTCGACATGATCATACCCGTAAACTTCACGAGCTTTATCCAAGAGAGCCATAAACGAAGGATGGTATATGAAACTAATGGATATCTCGATTCTATGATGACGATCTTCTTCTTCGATGCCTACTACTTCAACTGTCATAAACCCTTTCTTCATCACCTTCATTTTATTCTATCTCGAATCTCGAATTCTCGATTGATGATCTTCAACTAATAATAATAATAATAATAATAATAATAATAATAATAATAATAATAATAATAATAATAATAATAATAATAATAATAATAATAATAATAATAATGCAAGCAAATTAAAAAAGATGATTAAAGTGTTTGTGATTTTGTGTAATTGTGTTTGGAGGAGTAGAGTGAATTATGAGGATTATTCACGAGAAGTGTGTTGTATTTATAGGAATTGTTATATGCATGCATGCATGGTTAAATTAAATAGCTCTTATTTCCTTTTTTTTCTTCTAAACTTTCCTAATTTTTACTTTTTTTTAAAAAACTTTCCTAATTTTTTTATATAAACTTTCCAAAAAAAATTCAGGTTACAAGTACGGAGTAAAATAATATTCATCTGTTCAAATACAAAGGATAGACCCTCCTAATCCGAAGTCATCCCGATTAGTCTACAGTCTACTCCAACCAAAAACAGATCCCACTCCAACCCGACCAATTGACCCGTTTCCCCGGTCTAGTCGTTAGGGGTGTTCATCGGTCCAAACCCGGACCAGACCGGAGTGACCCACGGACCGACAACTGAGAAAATCCAAACACGCGGAGCGGATCGGTTAACAAAGAAACTCGGAACGGATTCTCGTAAGATCGGATCGAACCACAAAAACACACTAAATTTGATTTTTTTTTAAGTGTGGACCGGACCGGTAACCAAGTTTCTGAAGACCCGCGGACCGGCAACCAAAAAAATATAAAAACCCGCGGACCGGATCGGTTAACAAAGAAACCCAGACCGGACCAGACCAGACCATCTTAAAACCGGACCGGACCGCAAAAATACACTAAATTTGATTTTTTTAAAAGTGTGGATCGGACCAGACCAGACTGTACCCTCTTAAGACCGGACCGCAAAAATATACATTAAATTTGATTATTTTTTTAAGTGTGGACCGGACCGAACCGGACCGCGAACCAACAACAAAGTTTTTGGAGACCCGCAGACCAGACCAGTATATGACTCGGATCGGTCGAGTTTGATGATCCGAGTCACTTTTTGAACATCCCTCCTAGTCGTAACTAAGTCCAAACCCCAAGAGTGCGCATTTCCAACTGACCCGTCTTCTTCCTCCTCCTTCGTCTCCCTCTCTGCAACTCGTCTGAAGAAAGAAAGAGAGGAAAGTGGAAGCCATGAACAGCAAAGTAGAGAGAGCTCTGATAGCAGCAGGTTGCAATAGAATCGTGAACAACGTCTCATGGGGCGCCTCTAATCTCGTCTCCTTCGGCGCACATAACGCCCTCGCTATTTTCTGCCCTATTGTACTTCCTCATCCCTCTTTCCCCCAATTTAATTCGATGTTCTTACCCCCAATTTATTTCAATTTCAATTAATCGTTGATTTCTCATTTTCTCTTTTGTTTTTATTGCAGAAAGCCCAGATTCTGACTACTTTACCGGGTCATAAAGCTTCTGTTAACTCTACTTATTGGCTTCCTACCACCAAATTTGCATTTTGAGGTACATTTCTCTCCTTTTAGGGTTTCTTCACTTATGCTTCATGTGTGATGTATTCAATTGTATTACAAATTTTGGGTGATCAGTTTGCTGATTCAACTTTCGGGTTCATCGAGAAGTGAACTTAGTCGCGTTACAAAGGTGTGGGAGGGGATTGAAACTCGTATCCGTTGCCCAGTATAGCTCTGTATTAGCCATTAGACTAAGATTGTCCCGTTTCATTAAAATACGTCTCACATGTAATAGGGAAATGGGACAATTTTTAGGGACGGAGGGAGTATATTACAACTTCTAGGTCATCAGTTTGCTGATTTAACTTCAGGGTTCATTGAAGAGTAAACTTAGTCGCGTTACAATGGTGGGGGAGGGGAGGGGAAGGGATGGAGGAAGTCGTATCCATTGCCCCTGTACATCCGTATTAACCACTGGACTAAGACCACGTGCTTTCTGAAAGGGGTTGAAGTGGATTTAGACTTCTAAATGTTGGCTGGCGAGCCTTAACGCACAATCTAACGGACTTAAAACGACCCGATCGGACAGCCACCAGGTCGTAATCTTCGATTGACCTGGGCGGCTATACTTTGACTTTCGCCTTGTCCAAGCCTCAGTCAAAGTGGGAGCTTCTGTAGACATCCAGATTTGGACCTGGTGGCTGCAGAAGTGCCCAACAAACACCCGATGACGATAGGACTGCAACGCAACGCGGGTTCGCAGTGTTTTAGATAGTTTTTCTATAGAACCGATCAAATAATTACTCGGAAAGGTTAAATTAATATCAAGGCAGGCTTAGTCATGTCATTACGGTCACGTTGACACTAATTAAAGTCAATTCCGACACCGGGGCCCCGAATCGGTCCCGAAACTCAAACCGAGTCAACACCGAGCCAGGTGAACCTCGGGATGCACACCCGAGGCCCACCAAGTTCACGACACTAGGTCAAGGAAGGGAAACCTTAACCCCCAAGATACATATTATACACCCGTCCCAAGGTTTTGGAAAGTATCAAAATCGTATCTTCAAAACTCCAACCGCCCCACCTCACGCGCCTTGGTCTCCCCACGCCTAAGCCCGGGCGCTTGAGTCTTGGTGCGCCTCAGCTCAGGCGCCTATATGGGCGACGAGGGCCGAAAACACATAAATACCCCCCTTCACGCCCTCATTTCGACACACGATTCAATCCTCTCTTCTCCCTCTAAAAACTCTCGCTAAAGGCTCGTACTCCGACACCCGAGGCAAACGATCCACTCGATCGTAGTTCCAATAAAAAAGCGACATTGACGCTACTCCTCACCTTCAAGCACTCCACTCGATACCAAGGTGCCTGCGATCGACTAGCTCAAAACTAGTACCCAGGTTCTGCCGGATTAGCCGCAGAACTAGTCCTTAGCAACGAAACTCTGTCGGAATAGCCGCGGGAAGGTCAAACGGTAAAGGAACTCTGCCGGAGTCACTGGTCAAGCTAGGAGGATCCGCCAGTTGATCGAGTCGTCACTAGGTTGCCATCTAAACAAAACTTTCCATATTTGCACTTTCTATTATTATGCACTACGACAACAGTAGACGTGGGCATTAGGCCCACAAACATTTACTAAAATACGTAACGTCCCAACTTCAATCGCAAACACTAATAAAACACACTAAATAGATGATGGTAGGGATTTGTCGTGGAATCCCACCGATCAAATAAATAACTGGCAAAACCTAACTAGGGTAGCTAGGGTAAGTCGGGTCGAATCCACGAGGACGGTAAAGGCGTATAGACCAAGTTCGCCCAAGAACGAGACTAAGTCAACGAGCTAAGCTAGGGAATGATAGAGGGGGAGAGAGCTAGACTAAGACTAAGGAGAACAACTAAGGGAAACGGGCTAGGATTAGGTCGGGGTCAAAGGGGTAACGGAATGGTCAAGGAGGAGTTAGAGTGAAGGAGGTAGTAGGGTAATCTAGGTAATCTAACTTAGACTCACCTAGAGGTTCCTCATGGAACCCATCGGGCGACACACACGACAAAGGAAGGCAAGAAAAAACAAGCATTCCAACCTACTTAGTCATTCAAGCATTCCAACAAACATGTAATATGCATCACTCAAGAAGAAACCCAAATCTTCCACCAACATCTCCAACAAACCCTTAATCACCCAATTAACTCCCTAATCACCCTACTAACCCTAGCAAGAACACTACTCTAACATTATCCAACTAATTCTAACAAGAACAAGAGGAATCAAAACAAGAAACAAAACATCCATAATGAAACTAGTGAAAACTATGAACTAAGAACAATGCAATAATCAAAGATGCAAACTTGGATGAATTAAACAAGACAAAGAGTAAAAGTAAGAAAGGATTATACCATACTAGTGAAGGATGAAAAGATGAACACTTGTATAAAAAGAAAACCCAAATTCATCCACCAATGTTGTCAAGATTGAATGGATTCTTCAAGAGATCTCTTAATACAAGATTAAACTAAGATTAACTACTAATTACCGACTAATCTACCCTAATCTACACTAATCTAACCTAAAGTAGTCTAGGGTTTGAAGAACATAAGCTAATAATGGTGTCTTAATACAAGAGGGGGGTATATATAGGGTTACAAGTGGAAAGGAGAAGAGAAGAATGAAGCGCGGAGCAGCAGCAGCAGCCCTTCCCGGCCGGGAGGAGGTGGTCCCGGTCGGGAGGGTGTCGGTCCCGGCCGGGAGGAGCTGGTCCCGGTCGGGATGGACCCAAAACAGGAGCATCCTCTTTTGTGCACCTCATCCCGGACGGGTTGAGGTCATACCCGTCGGGGATGAGTCTTGTAGGCCTCCAATATGATCTTTAAGGTTCCTCCTTACTTCACATGGACTTCTCATCGATTCTCGGGACTCGGGATCGGGTCTCGGAGGCTCGGGATTGGGTCCCAAGGTCTCGGGGTCGAATCCAAGGCATCGAGTGATCGTTCCTCCGCTTCGTTGGCTCCAAAAAGTGTATGTATTGAGTCGGAATCGCTCCAACTCTTCATGAATGGTCTCGGGAACCTGAAACGAACTAGAGGAAGCATAAGTAGCCCATAAATCGCTCCCAAGGAGCGATTCCACAAGAAAAATGGGACCAAAACACTACGAAATAGGCACTACAAACTGCACTTATCAACTCCCCCACACTTAACCCTTACTCGCCCTCGAGTAAGCACAAACTAACTACTAAACTAGCCGAGTGGGTATTAGCGCACCCTACGCCCTTTCAACTCACGCGAGTGCACTTAGAGGAAAAGTGCACTCCGCAAGGCAAGTGGGGTCTTGCGACAAAACTGTGGATGCAACCGGACACAAAACACATAAACAAACAAACACTCAAACAAACACACAAAAGGTAGCACCCAAAAGAAAAGAAATACCGCTTCCCTCAAACAAGCGGTGAAAGAAGCACCGGTTTAGGACTCAAGGCAAGTGACAACGTTCCCAAGCTAGCAATACAAACCAAGATGGACTAAACCCTAATAGTATGATGACAAAGCAATAAAAACGTTGGTAACTTACCTCGGTTCCTCCTAACCTTCTAAGAACGTGCTACGGGACGATCGGCGGAGTGGGAAGTGGTGATCCACGGTGTTAGTCGACACTGTAGGTAAGTGAGACCCCGCCCCCTTTAGCAAAGAGCCAAGAGGGTCGTCCCATGTCCAAAACCGCCTAACTAGTCCAAGTAAAAAGTGGAAATGTGCAAAATGAGGGAAGACCGACTAATGCCGCTATCATCCTTCCTAGGGACTCGGTCCTTTGGTAGGCTCTTCACGGCAAAAGTTGGAAAAAGGCTTATTTTGAGAGGTAGGGGTTATTTTTGTGAATCGAGTTTTCTTTTGGCATTTTCTCTTTTCTTTTGCATTCTTGCCTTGTTTTGCCATGCCATTCTTTTTCTTCTTTTCTATTTTCTTTTTGGCTTTTGTGCCTTTTCTTTTTCTTCATTCTTTTCTTTCTTTCATTTTTTTCTTTCTTTTTTTCTTTTCTTTGCCCTTTTGGCTTGATTTGGCTTTTTGGCACTTCATTGTGTAACAAGAAAGAGAGAACTCAACAAATTGCAAATTTATTTGTGGTTATGTGTAGGAGGTAGGGGAATGGGAGAGTCGGGGAGCGTCATTCCCTTCAAACCCACAAAAAGGTGGAGAACTTGGACTAATCAAATGATCCTAGACACGGTCACCTAAGGGACGAGACTCGGTAAGCAAGGCCTTTTCACACCGTGGGTGGTCAAAATGGTCAAAATGCAAATCCCGTAGTAAATCCCTAGTAAGCTAGGTGGACTCAAGGTAAAGAACCAACGAATCCATTGATTTAGAGTCAGTCTACTAGACTAAAGTCCAAGACTCGATTTATACCACTAAAAAGGGAAAGTAAACACTTGCACACTAGCCTCTAAACCGGGTTTTCGAAAACCATTTACACACAACAAAACACAAAACAAAGACACAACGAAAATGATAGACAAAGAAACAAAAGCAACAAAAGAAGAAAAACACACAACAAACACATAGAGAACACAAACACCACCCCTATCTTCCAAATGAGCAACCAAATCAACCTCAAGCATTACAAAGCTCCACCCGAGCACACCGCATTACAATCTCCTCCAAACTCCACAAGAGATAAAGAAGAAAAAGGGATAAGATGTTACCGGTAGTCTTGAAAGCTCACCAAAGCTAACGGCGATTAGGCAACCTATAAGGAAAAGGGGGGCAAAACACGCACAACAAAACAAAAATACGAGATAACGACACAAAAAGGAAAACACACAAAAGAAAATCTTTTTGATTTTTGTGAAAATTTTTCAAATTTTTAGGATTTTTTTTAAAGATTTTTTTTCGAAAAACTACAAAAATAAAGCTAACTATGCTAGAATACCACTCCCCCACACTTAAGCCGAGCCATGTCCTCATGCTCGACCGTAGTGCATGGGAGCACAAAAGAAACTACGAAAATAAAGCTAGAAATCAAAAAGAAAAGTGGAGAAAAGGGTAGAAGGTGTCCGGCCGGGGTGTAGTCAAGTCACCATGGGCCGAGACAAGAAAAGATATGGGAGGGGGAAGAAAAATAAAAAGAAGGAAATAAAAGGAAATGGGAGGGGAGGACTAGGTGTAATCAAGTCACCTAGCCCGGATTCCGCCTAAATCCGACTAAATCCTCGAAAAGAAAGAGTGAAAAACTTGTAAAATTTGGATTTTGAAAATGACTCTCGATGTAGTCACATCATCGAGAGTCGGGAGCAACAACTACCAAGGCCTCGAAGGCCACCATGACAAAGTGGAAGGGGATAAACAAGGGGAAAACAAGCAATAAAAAAAACGGAAAAGAGAGGATAGTTGCTATACCGCCCGGATAGCAACTCACTCGCTCCATCGTCTCATTGATCAATAAAGGCACTTTCTTGTTGTCGTCATTGTCATCCTTCTTCAAGCTTGATAGAACCGCATGGCTAAGGTAGTAATGGTGTGAGGGGTAGAAATTGATGTGTATACCCGTCGAAAGTGAGGAGGAAATGAAGTGAGGATATGGAAATGAAGTATGTGGGTGGTATGATATGAGCAAGGGAGGTAGGGAGGTTGGGTGGGGGTATACAATGGTTGGGTGGGCTTAAATGTCGAAGAAGAGGCACCAAAAAGGAGTAGGGGATCATCCCGGTCAGGATGAGTGGTCCCGGTCGGGATGACATACCTGTCCCGGTCGGGAAGCCCCCTTCTCGATCGGGATGACACTCCACTGAACTCGATTTTTGGCACCCTCATCCCGATCGGGACGGTCCCATCCCGGTCGGGACGACACACCCTTCCCGGTCGGGAAGGGTCTTCATGACTCCCATGACCCCAAAAACCGACTTCCTTACTCACGATCCAAGCTCTATCACTAACCACTCCTTTCTAGGAGTCATCTCACTTCACCTATCACGATAAACTCAAAGTACACATCAAATTCACTCCCTCACATCGCTCATCAAAATACCAAATCAATTACAAGAATATCACAAAACTAGCAAAATCAAGAGATAAAACACACAAATACAAGCACAAGTACTCTAAAGAGGAGAAAGGGGGAATATACAACACGACGGTTCTTTAGGAACTCCGTCAAACCTAGGATGGTGGACTCTTCTTCAACCGTAGCCCTCAAGGGCATGGAGGAGCAAGTCGAACGCGCTACCGACATCATAGTGGAGGCCCAAGAAGCGCTCGAGCTTTGCCAACCTCCACGGCCTCCAAGGTGGAGGCAAGAAGTAGGATTTCCAACACCCATCGTCATCATTCATGTCATCTCCGGGGTCTATCCATCCTACGACCTTAACCGGCCTCTTCCTCCCTAGGCATCGCCTCCAATCATTAGCAAGCTTCATCTCCAAGAAACAAGGCACAAAAAGCGGCTTTGGCCTCATCTCCTCGTTGCACACCCCCACACTTTCCTCAAGTTGTGGTTCCCCATCCACATCACTAGGCCCCACATCATCTTGGAGAAGAGGATCGAAACTTCTACCGGCGGTTTCAATCTCCTCCAAGTCATTGCTTGGTTCACTAGCTAGGGGCTCTTGATGCTTATCCACATTATCGCACAAGGACAACTCGAGGCTAACAACTTCACCCAACATCCTCACAAATTCTACCAAACCATCCCACTCACCATCCTCCTCCAATTCCTCACCAATGTTGTCTTCACCGAGGGTCATCTCCTCATTCGTCTCCTTTTGGGTAGACGATTGAGGTTCTTCAAAGCAAATCTCTCCTCCAAAGGGAACTACATCGGCGGCTTCATGGTTAGGTTGCTCCTCTCTCTCAAGTGGGCACCCTTCATCTAATCGCGATGTTCGGGATAAATACATTACGGTTTGAACCGATATTGCATTTAATCGAGCATCCATCGCCTCGTTTTCCCTTCGAATTTGGGCCATTAATTCATCTTGTTCTTTTTGCAATTGAAGCATAGAATGATACAACTCCAAGTTTGACGATTGGTGGTCCTTGAGGTCTTGTAAAGCTCCATGATAATCTTGATAATCTTGATGATAATCTTGATAATCTTGATTAAACATGGTGTCTTGATGATGCCCAAGGGGTGGAGCATCATATTGTTGG
This sequence comes from Agrostemma githago, assembly GCA_958450325.1. Classification (NCBI taxonomy): domain Eukaryota; kingdom Viridiplantae; phylum Streptophyta; class Magnoliopsida; order Caryophyllales; family Caryophyllaceae; genus Agrostemma; species Agrostemma githago. The sequence goes on from OY288247.1 coordinate 34,728,422, forward strand.
TAGCAAGGTTGGGGTGATTGGTAGTATTGTGGGTCATGGGGTTCATATTGTGGGTGGAGGGTAATATGGTGGGTTTTGGGGGTATTGGCTTCCATAAGGCGAATCTTGATTGAACATGGTGGGTTCACAATCATAGCTTGAGTAATAGCCACCTTGATCGTAGGATTGATAGTCATTCGCTTGTTGGTAGCCATTTCCATACTCTTGAGGATCATACCCATCTTGATTACCCCAAGAATCTTGATTACGGTAGGGGGACGTCATGTCATGGCTTCGGTTCATAGAAGAAGAGGAGTAGCTCATATCGGCTCCCGAGTGTGTGGAGTTTAGATCAAACCCCATGCTCGCTCGAAAATCGTAGCTCATACCCGGTTGGAAACCACTCATTCTAGCAACTGTCCGTTTAAGCGGCTCTAAGTTGCAAGAAGAAGATAGTCACCACCTCTAAGCACAAACTGTAGACTAGGAACAAACGTGAGAAGTCTAGTGCTTTTTGGGCACTAGACAAGAGAGAAATAAACAACACACACAAGAAGCAAGGTAACCAAAAAGAAAAAAGAAAACACAAACACAAGACAAAGCCAAGTGATTAGGTAAACAAAGTCTAAACTAGCACCGTCCCCGGCAACGGCGCCAAATTGATGGTAGGGATTTGTCGTGGAATCCCACCGATCAAATAAATAACCGGCAAAACCTAACTAGGGTAGCTAGGGTAAGTCGGGTCGAATCCACGGGGACGGTAAAGGCGTATAGACCAAGTTCGCCCAAGAACGAGACTAAGTCAACGAGCTAAGCTAGGGAATGATAGAGGGGGAGAGAGCTATACTAAGACTAAGGAGAACAACTAAGGGAAACGGGCCAGGATTAGGTCGGGGTCAAAGGGGTAACGGAATGGTCAAGGAGGAGTTAGAGTGAAGGAGGTAGTAGGGTAATCTAGGTAATCTAACTTAGACTCACCTAGAGGTTCCTCATGGAACCCATCCGGCGACACACACGACAAAGGAAGGCAAGAAAAAACAAGCATTCCAACCTACTTAGTCATTCAAGCATTCCAACAAACATGTAATATGCATCACTCAAGAAGAAACCCAAATCTTCCACCAACATCTCCAACAAACCCTTAATCACCCAATTAACACCCTAATCACCCTACTAACCCTAGCAAGAACACTACTCTAACATTATCCAACTAATTCTAACAAGAACAAGAGGAATCAAAACAAGAAACAAAACATCCATAATGAAACTAGTGAAAACTATGAACTAAGAACAATGCAATAATCAAAGATGCAAACTTGGATGAATTAAACAAGACAAAGAGTAAAAGTAAGAAAGGATTATACCATACTAGTGAAGGATGAAAAGATGAACACTTGTATAAAAAGAAAACCCAAATTCATCCACCAATGTTGTCAAGATTGAATGGATTCTTCAAGAGATCTCTTAATACAAGATTAAACTAAGATTAACTACTAATTACCGACTAATCTACCCTAATCTACACTAATCTAACCTAAAGTAGTCTAGGGTTTGAAGAACATAAGCTAATAATGGTGTCTTAATACAAGAGGGGGGTATATATAGGGTTACAAGTGGAAAGGAGAAGAGAAGAATGAAGCGCGGAGCAGCAGCAGCAGCCCTTCCCGACCGGGAGGAGGTGGTCCCAGTCGGGAGGGTGTCGGTCCCGGCCGGGAGGAGCTGGTCCCGGTCAGGATGGACCCAAAACAGGAGCATCCTCTTTTGTGCACCTCATCCCGGACGGGTTGAGGTCATACCCGTCGGGGATGAGTCTTGTAGGCCTCCAATATGATCTTTAAGGTTCCTCCTTACTTCACATGGACTTCTCATCGATTCTCGGGACTCGGGATCGGGTCTCGGAGGCTCGGGATTGGGTCCCAAGGTCTCGGGGTCGAATCCAAGGCATCGAGTGATCGTTCCTCCGCTTCGTTGGCTCCGAAAAGTGTATGTATTGAGTCGGAATCGCTTCAACTCTTCATGAATGGTCTCGGGAACCTGAAACGAACTAGAGGAAGCATAAGTAGCCCATAAATCGCTCCCAAGGAGCGATTCCACAAGGAAAATGGGACCAAAACACTACGAAATAGGCACTACAAACTGCACTTATCAACTCCCCCACATTTAACCCTTACTCGCCCTCGAGTAAGCACAAACTAACTACTAAACTAGCCGAGTGGGTATTAGCGCACCCTACGCCCTTTCAACTCACGCGAGTGCACTTAGAGGAAAAGTGCACTCCGCAAGGCAAGTGGGGTCTTGCGACAAAACTGTGGATGCAACCGGACACAAAACACATAAACAAACAAACACTCAAACAAACACACAAAAGGTAGCACCCAAAAGAAAAGAAATACCGCTTCCCTCAAACAAGCGGTGAAAGAAGCACCGGTTTAGGACTCAAGGCAAGTGACAACGTTCCCAAGCTAGCAATACAAACCAAGATGGACTAAACCCTAATAGTATGACGACAAAGCAATAAAAACGTTGGTAACTTACCTCGGTTCCTTCTAACCTTCTAAGAACGTGCTACGGGATGATCGGCGGAGTGGGAAGTGATGATCCACGGTGTTAGTCGACACTGTAGGTAAGTGAGACCCCGCCCCCTTTAGCAAAGAGCCAAGAGGGTCGTCCCATGTCCAAAACCGCCTAACTAGTCCAAGTAAAAAGTGGAAATGTGCAAAATGAGGGAAGACCGACTAATGCCGCTATCATCCTTCCTAGGGACTCGGTCCTTTGGTAGGCTCTTCACGGCAAAAGTCGGAAAAGGGCTTATTTTGAGAGGTAGGGGTTATTTTTGTGAATCGGGTTTTCTTTTGGCATTTTCTCTTTTCTTTTGCATTCTTGCCTTGTTTTGCCATGCCATTCTTTTTCTTCTTTTCTATTTTCTTTTTGGCTTTTGTGCCTTTTCTTTTTCTTCATTCTTTTCTTTCTTTCTTTTCTTTCTTTCTTTTTTTCTTTTCTTTGCCCTTTTGGCTTGATTTGGCTTTTTGGCACTTCATTGTGTAACAAGAAAGAGAGAACTCAACAAATTGCAAATTTATTTGTGGTTATGTGTAGGAGGTAGGGGATTGGGTCCCAAGGTCTCGGGGTCGAATCCAAGGCATCGAGTGATCGTTCCTCCGCTTCGTTGGCTCCGAAAAGTGTATGTATTGAGTCGAAATCGCTCCAACTCTTCATGAATGGTCTCGAGAACCTGAAACGAACTAGAGGAAGCATAAGTAGCCCATAAATCGCTCCCAAGGAGCGATTCCACAAGGAAAATGGGACCAAAACACTACGAAATAGGCACTACAAACTGCACTTATCAATAGACCCGAGTAATTCCGAGATCCGTTCTCAAAACTATCTATGCATCGAGTCCCGTTTAATGTACACTCCGAGGGTGCAACTCCTCACTATGTGATTTACTTACATTCGCATTTACAGTTTTTCGTATGATTTATTGCTTTTATGACCTTATAATCGCATGCTAAATCACCTAACACGGAATTCAAAACGTAAACAACTAAAATTGAGCAAAGTGATGGTCGGGTTCCGTATTAGTCCCGGTGCTTACCTTATTAGGTTCGACGCATCTCTATTAATACCGAACCGACGCATCTTAAGCAGAATACCAGGTAAGGTATACCACGAGAACGACTAATATCCATATTATCGTGTTAAAACTGATTTGATAATACGTATAATATTATTACTCTCTACTCTCCTATGTGCATCTTTTCATGGCCTGCTTGTCACGTGAAATCACATGCAAAGAATGTAAACACAACTACTTCGACGACAAAACTTACTTGTCCTTAAACAACCGACATAGCAAAAGGTTTAGGGTTAAAACAACGGTTGTTACAGTATTTCCACCACAACAAAAGAACTAGGATATCAGCCCACCGATTGATTTGTAGAGGCCGCTATAGTGCGGGCGGGATTGGGTGTTGACATCTATCGGATGTTGGCTTCTCAATACGTACCCTCACCCCTTACTCAGAATCGATGGTTTCCGGATGTCCGAAACCATTGGCAATGAGAGTCATTCCAGGCATGGAGTGCTTAAGGGTACAAGTCTTTATCTTTAGGTCCCATGCCACTCAACTTTGAGCCGACAAGGGATCAAAGTTGACTTGAACGGTTTCCGAGTACCCATAATCGACTCGGTGGTGACTCCACAAATCGGCAACAACTTCAGTTCACTAAAAAGTTTGCCTTACCAAACAAAATGGGCTTTAAACATTTACAACCACGACTCAATCGATTCACAAACGGAAACACGGGTGCCCCCCACCCGTCTAGTACAAGTCCGGATCGTCATCCAATTCGAGGTCTGATACTTCGCCACATACGCGAGATCGGACCGGCCCCCGGCAGGGAGGGGGCCGCGTGGGCGGCCGCCGCCACACGTTGAAAAACCGAGTCGGTCCCGTACGAGGCGCCGGGCGATGCGGACGGACGTCCACATGGGGATTTTGGTTGTGGGTTATATATGTGAGAGTATTTGGTAGTTGTTAGGATGTTGGAATGATCCTTGACAACTTTGATGGTAGCCATATGAAGGGGGTTCATAAGATTGTTGATGAGATTGATATGGTTGGTAAAGTTGTGGGTCTTGGCAATTCGCCCCATGATTGTCCCATGACGATTAATGGTAGCTTGGATGCCCCATTGTCGTAACGTTGCCTTGATACATTGAATGCACTAGAAGCACTTGAGCAAACGTTAGTAGCCTAGTGCTTTTGAAGCACTAGGAAGAGAGAAATGAGCACACAAGAAGTAAGAACGGAGATACAGAAGGAGAAGAAAACACAAAAATGAAGAACAAAGTCTAAAACTAAGCACACAAGAGTCTAAACTACGTCATCCCCGGCAACGACGCCAATTTGACGGGAGGTGTTTGTCGTCTATCCTACTTATCAAATAATAACCAACGAACCTAACTGGGTAGCTAGGGCAAGTCGGGTCGAATCCACAGGGACGGGGTGTCGGACTAAGGTGTGCTACGGTCTAAGACTAGGTTCAAGACAAACTAAACTAGGGTGATATACTAAGATGAACTAATGAATAAGCTAAGGTCTAAAACACAAAGTAGAAGGCCAAACAAGCAACTAATGACAAATGGAAGCGAATAAAATCCATAAGAAGAAACTAGGGCTAGGTCGGGTTCATGGATGCCAAGGAGATCAAAAGAAGGAAACGGGGGTTACTAGCATGCTTTCGTAGCCTAGGTTACGATCGGGCTTTCGCTACTTAAACAGCCTAGGGATCATCCTCACCACGCTCTCACTACTAATGAGGGAACCAAACCAACCAACCAAACAAACACATACAAGAGAAGAGGCAAGAAAAACAAGGATTGATCATCTCAACTCTCACAAGCATTTCATCAAACATGTAGAGTGCAAGGCAGATAAGAAACAACAAAAACAACAACTAGTACCACCCATCTCACCCTAATCATCCCTAATCACACCCAATCCCCCTACTAACCCTAGGGGAAAACTACTCACACATATCTAAACTAAGACTAACAATAACAAGAGAAATCAACCTAACAAGAACAAAAACATTCATAATGAAAAACAAGGATAAACAACAAACAAGATATAAAGATGAAAACTTGAATAACAATAAAGATAATGATTAAAGGGATGAGAAAGATTATACCCAACTACAAAGGAGATGAAAAGATGAGAACTTGCATAGAAGAAAACTCAAATACATCCACCAAGGTTGTCAAGCTTGATAGATTCTTCAAGAGATCCAATATTACAAGAGTAACTAACTAGATTAAGGAGTAATTAAGGACTAATCTACACTAATCTAAGCTAATCTAACCTAAAGTAGTCTAGGGTTTAGTGGGTAATGTAGAGTAATGTAGAGTAATGAATGATACTTAAAACAATACAAGAGGGGGGGTATATATAGGGTTCCATAAGCAAAGGGGGCGGAGAAATGAAACTGCGGCTGAACTGGGCCGTTCCCGGCCTGGAAGGGGTTGATCCTGACCAGGAAGAGGCGGTCCCGACCGGGAAGCTCATTATCCCGGCCGGGATAGACCCACGGCAACCGGTCTCTTCTTTGCACTTCATCCCGGTCGTGATGGATGTGTTCCCGACCGGGATGGGTCCTTGTAGGCTTCAAATATGGTCACATCAATCCCTACTTGCTCTTCTTAGCTTCTTATCGACTCTTGGTGCTCGGTAATGGGTCCCAAGGGGCTCGGAATCGAGTCTAGGCCACCGAGTCATCGTCGCTTCTCTTCGTTGGCTCCAAATGCATCGGAAACGAGTCAGAATCGTTCCATTTCTCCAAGTTAGGTCTTAGGAACCTAAAAAAAACTAGAAGAAGCGTAAGTAGCCTCGAAACTGCTCTAAAGAGCGATTCCACAAGAGAAACCAGGACCAAACACGAGAAATAAACACTACAAAACACACTTATCAGGTGAGGTTTTGTGTCTTTGTATTTTGTATTTGTCTAAAAGTTTTTGGGTATCGGCCCTGAAATGAGCCCCCAGATCACTGATAATCTCGTGAGGTATGCCGTAGCGGCAGATGATGTTATTTTGTAGGAATTTGACTACTTGTTTGGAGGTTAGCACGGTGTAAGAGGCGGCTTCTACCCATTTGGTGAAGTAGTCGACGGCCACTAGCACAAAACAGTGTCCGCCGGTCCCGGATGGGTGTACTTTTCCTATGATGTCAATTCCTCAAGTAGAGAAGGGCCAGGGTGTGGCTATAGTATGGAGAGGATATGGTGGTAGGTGTTGGATGTTGGCGAATATTTGGCAATTGTGGCAGTGACGGACGTGACATCAGCAGTCTGCCTCTAGGGTGATCCAGTAGTAACCTAGTCTCATTATTTTTTGGGGTAATAGATGTGCGCTCATGTGGGGTCCGCATTCCCCGTCATGTACTTCCTCCATGACTCTCTCGGATTGAGTTTTATTTATGCATCTAAGGAGGATTCCTTGTGGGGTTCGTTTGTATAGTAGCCCTTGGTTTAGGATGTAATGGGCCGCTTGTATTCTTAAGGCTCTTTTGTTCTTAGTATTCGTGTTGGGTGGGTATGATCCGTCGGTTTTAAAGTACAGTATTGCTTTGTATCAGGGTTCTTCGGGGGTGTCGTCGGTTTCGAGGTTATGGATGTATGCCGGTTGTTCGCTTCTCTCTGTGCAGATGGGCATAGAGAAAAGATGGTCAGGCATGTTTATTAGTAAGGCTAGCTTGGATAGGGCGTCACCGAATTGGTTTATTTTGGGGCATATGAGGAGCTAAAAACAACAAATCCTATTATTTTATACACGAACTTGCGTCGGATTAGCCGACGCAACGCTTAATTTTCTGTCAACTTTGCGTCGACTAATCCGACGCAGATGTCCCAGTCAATACTCATTGCGTCGGATTAGCGACGCAACGTCGACGGAAAATTAAGCTTTGCGTCGGCTAATCCGACGCAATACGTGTTGACTGGGCGCGTTGGCAGACCAAGTGTTGCGTCGGCTAATCCGACCCAAAGCTCATGCGTCGGATTAGCCGATGCAAAAAAAAATATTTGCGTCAAATTATAATGGCAGACAGTTGCGTCGGCTAGTCCGACGCAATCCACAATTTGCGTCGGATTTGGACCATTTGCATCGGATTTGTCCGACGCAATTCCGACTTCAAAGGCATAATGAAAGTACAATGAAAGTACAAGAATGTAAAGTTTTGTTTAGATGACAAACTAGTGACGATTCGACTTCAAAGGCGGATCCTCCTAGCTTGCCTGGTAATTTCGGCAGAATTCTGTTACCGTTGGCCCTTCCTGAGGCTAATCCAGCAGAGCTCTGCTACTACTTGCTAGTTTTGCGGCTAATCCGGTAGAACTCCGTTAGACTCGGAGTAGCTAGTCGAACACAGGCACCTCGGGATCGAGTGGAGTGCTTGAAGGTGAGAAATAGCGTAGATTTCGCTTTATCGGAACAACGATCGAGTGGATCGTTTGCCTCGGGTGTTGGAGTGCGAACCTTTAGCGAGAAACTCTTAATGAGTGAAGAGGGAAGAGAGAATGAATTGTGTTGTGTGTCGAATGAAGGGGGTGGAGGGGGTTATTTATAGGTGTTTTCGGCTCTCATCACCCGGATGGACGCCTGAGTCCAGGCGCACCAAAACTCAAGTGCCTGGGTTTAGGCGTGTGAAGACTCAGGCGCGCAAGGTGAGGCGCTCGGGATTTTGAAGATACGATTTTGATACTTTCCAAAACCGAGACGTGTACGTATTATACGAGACTTGGGGATTAAGCTTTCTCCCTCTTGACCTAGTGCCGCTGCGCCGAGTGGGCCTCGGGTGCGCGTCCCGAGGTTCACTTGGCGTGGTGCTGACTCGGTTCGTGTTTCGAGACCGACTCGGGGTCCCGGTGTCAGAATTGACTCTAATTAGTGTCTATGCGATCGTAATGACACGATTAAGGCTGCCATGATGTTAATTTAATTTTTTTCGAGTAGTTATTTGATCCGTTCTAAAGAAAAACTATCTAAAACATCGCGAGCTCACGTCGCGTTGCAGTCCGATCGTCATCGGGTGTTTGTTGGGCACTCCTACAACCACCAGGTCCAAATCTGGGTGTCTACACAAGTTATGGCATTTAACAAGTTAATCGTACTTTAAAACACGCGAAAATGGCACTAGCGCGATTACGAATTTAACATTGGAAAAGCTATACCTATGAATTACTCATCGATTCCCCTCGGCCCTAGCGAGAGGATTAACTACTCATGATAACTACGGAAAAATGAATTGCAAATATATAATTCATGATCAAAAAGGTAAATAAATCTAATGATAGATAATTGCGAATCTAGCAAACTAAACAAAGCAACAAATTGCAAATAGAGAAATTAATGATGAATAAAGTAATACACGATGAAGATTGAAATAAAAAAACTAAGAAATTGCATAAACGAAGTTACCTAAATCGATTACAAGTTCGAGACGAGGCACGGAATGCTAAGAGTCACGTTCAAGCTTAAGGAAAAAGTTTTTAAGTAAAGTACGAAAAATGATAAGTCATCTCCCTCCTTCGTCCTCCCCTATTACATAGAAAATAGAGTGATGATGCAGGCCGACCGGTGCATCGGCCGTCGGCCTTCTACCGGCGCCAAGGCCTACAGCTAATTCAAACTCAAAAATAAGAAATCTAGGGAAATAAAGAGAAATGTCTCTCCGGCCGGTGCACAGGCGCCCGGTCCCTATAGGATGTGGAGCGTGGATCAAGTGCAAAGTGATTTGGGCCGATTCCTTCGGGCTTGAGCTTAATTATTCGACGAATCTGTCCCGAGAAATGCTCTTCTAACTATAAATGAGTGCGATTGTGCTAGAATTCCTGTGATCGCATAAAGTCTACAAAAACACTCACTCAAAACAAAATGTAATGGCTCCAACGATAACATTCTGGCCGAGAAAAAGAGAATGGAATGGGGAAAAATAACTATATAAATACGACACATCAATACCTCTATTTGAACCATGTAAGTCACAAACACCATTTATAATACCAGTACTTATCAAAATGATGGTGATTTTTATTTCCGTAAAAAAATGGTTTCTTATAACAGTAATTAGAAACAACCTAGCAGCTTTTCATTTATGAGTGTAAAGCAATCTCAGGCACGTTATATTGGGAATGCAGGTAAACCCAATTGTATATACCTATTGTGGTTACTTTTTGAGGAAAGAAACACTCATACCAGCATAGCTGCAACCCAGAAACTTGCAGTAGCATTGTCCATGCGAAAATATAATCTCATCATAGATAGCCACCAAACCCGTTAGTATTGCTATTCATTCAATAACAGATGCGGCCTTACCCTTTGATCTGCAAATATTATTAGGGTTATATCGGATAATTTCAGCCATAAAAGTTTCATCAACAATTTAGGACTTATATTAGGGGAAGGCGTAAGCAGTATAGATTACTCTCACAAATCAACATAAACTAACATAAGAAGATGAAAACAGTAATCAGGAATCAAATTGCACACTACAACCATCCGACATAACATGCAGAAAAAAATTATACGCCAACAGCACTGAGTTCTGCCACAGTTAATATCAACAAAGTTTCATAATCTAAAAAGCATATGTATAGTTTAATTCATGAAAATTCATATGCTCTTGTCCAAATTCCATAGCAGTTCTGAAAATATTAGTTAAAATACCAGATTACATAGCGGCATCACTTAAAGTTCATAGAAAAAGGGATAAATTTCATCTAAAGCCTCCACTAAGATTTCATAATGGCATATTTCTTTCTAGTCTGCATCATATGCTCGTTTCCCCTCACTGTTAGGGGAACAACTCTGTAACATGTAGCCTTTGACAGATAATGAGCATCCATCCATGAAGCAACCCAACAAAGAGGACCAGAATACGGATCATGCTCCACCGCCATTTGGGCATTTCCCTTCTCAAAGTCTTCGAAAACTCTCTGAAGTTTATATGCCTTCCTATAGTTCTCATAGCCAGAACTGAACTCCACCACAGCAGACCTGATGAAAGTTTTCCCTGCAACTCTGCCATCAACAATATAATGTCAAATGGCAAATTATCTAAAATACATTTTGCTGGGTACATTACTTCAACTGCCATTTTTATTTTTTTGGAAATTCTTAGACCGAGTAAGTTAATGATCTATCAGCCTTCAACATCTATTTATATGCAATTAAACCTATACTTGAGATAACTCTAAAGGTGCATATTCAACACGTTTTACAAGTCCCCAACATTACTACATTCAATTAGAGATATCATATACTCCCTCCATATCAAAGTGTTCCTCCCTTTTCATTAAAATACCCCTCACATATATTAAAGAAAGGGGAGGAACAATATGATAGGGAGGGAGTGTCAATTTAGGGAGTACCACAACAACCACCACCACAACCACAACCACCAACACCAACACCAACACCAACACCAACACCCACGACCACGACCACCAACAACCACGACGACGACGACGACGACGACGACGACGACAACAACAACAACAACAACGAATTATGAATTTGTTATTCATATGTTAGTTCTACACGAATGTCAAGAAAACAAGTCAACTAAAAGTTATTTAAGCAGCACATAAAGAAACTAAACTATGAAGAACTGAAGAACAAGACAACCCAATTCAAAAACAGATAAAAATAGGGTACACTGAAATCACAAATTTCCCTATTTTGTACAGAAAAATAAACCAAACTTAGCAAAACAAAAACAACCCAACACAAAAACAGATCGAAATATCAAAAGGGCATAATCAAAATCACAGGAAAAATTTAAAAAAAATGTGGGGGGAAACAAACCAGGTAAGTGGGGTTTCCAGATAGGAACAAGAGAGTGAAGAAGAGTTCTCAACATATGAAGCCTAGCAAAGTAAATTGACTGCATTGTTGTCCCTTGTATACCTCATTTTGCACCAGAAATTCTTCATCCTACATCATTTATTTACTTTCTCCCTTGTGATGGATTCAAATAATTATCACATAGCAAATTTTTCGTCTCTATATATCCAACAAGTGGAGATATATTATTTGACCCGTCACAAATTCTCAAACAACAATTTGCCTTGATTTATTATTACACCATTAAATTGGTAATTTCATTGTTAAATTACTAGTACTATAATGTAATTATACACCAGATTATTGGCACTATTATTATGATAAAATCAAGAGTAATTAGAAAAATGAAGTGGGGGTATTACCAAATTTTTGTAGGAAGATTGTTTGCGTTGAAGAATTTTGTCGCCGTCTACATCCATTCTTCCCATGGCGCCCAGAAAATCAGAATTTATGCTGAAATTTACTGATAAACGGCTTGCTCCAATTTCCGCTTTAAAGCGGTCGTATATTAAAAATGAAATATATAACTCAAACAAGGACAGTAAACGAATATAGGGATGTAGCTCAAATGGTGGTGCGCTCGCTTTGCATGCGAGGGGCACGGGGTTCGATCCCCCGCATCTCTATTTTTCATCAGATGTCAATTTTCCAATTTTTTTAATGTTTCTTAAGAACACGCAGTATTTGTTCACCTGAGACCGTCTCATTTGAAAATTAGTGAATCGGATATCGTCTCTTTGTTCTTGTATTTGTTTATTAATAAAAGTCAGCCTCTAACCGTCTAACACGCAGTATTTGTTCACCTGAGACCGTCTCATTTGAAAATTAGTGAATCGGATATCGTCTCTTTGTTCTTGTATTTGTTTATTAATAAAAGTCAGCCTCTAACCGTCTAACACAATAATAGTTGAGTCGCTCCATGTCATTATATATATATATATATATATATATATATACACGTCAAGTAGAAAAGTAGCGTGTGAATTCGGTCATGATCGACAATGAGATATAAAATCAAATCGAGAAAGGAGACTTAGGTCATGTTCTTTCCAACACACTCTAGTGAATCAGATATCGTCTCTTTGTTCTTGTATTTGTTTATCGAAATTACTTTTTCCTAACGGAGTTTTACTCAATTCTAACGAATTTTCTTAAAATTTTCCTGTTATGGCCTTGTTTTATACGAGCTCTCTAATTTTTTTGAGGGGAATATAAGCTCTCTAATTAATCTTTTTAATCTTTGATCTCTACAAAAAAATCTGATTAATCAATCGACCTCTTCTGAATTTAACTATAGATCTGAGTTCTCCAATTAATGGAATAATATCACTTTAAGTTTTAACTTTTGTCTTTTTTAACCAATTTATTGTAAAGTTCATCAATTAGGGTTTGTGATTGATCTTAATTTTGGGGATTTTTTTAGGGTTTGATGATTGATTTTAATTTTAGGGGTTTTTTAGGGTGTATGGATTTTTTGTTATATTAAATTGATTGATCGATCGATTAAAGAATTGTCTTTAAGGTTTGTATTCATTGCACCCAAGAATTTCGAATGTAACTTTCAAAATTAAGAAGAAAAAAAAGAGGTTGATCTTCAATTTTGTTAGAGAGAAAAAGCAGACATCACTTTTGAGAATGAAGAAATGACAAGGGCAAATTAGTAATATGTCGTTAGGATTGAGTAAAAGCTCGTTAGGAAAAAGCACGACCCGTTTATTAATAGAAGTCAGCCTCCAACCGTCTAACACAATAATGGTTGAGTCGCTCCATGTCATTCTATATATATACGTCAAGTAGAAAAGTAGCGTGTGAATTCGGTAATGATCGACAATGGGATATAAAATCAATTCAAGAAAGGACACTTAGGTCATGTTCTTTTCAACTCACTCTAGTCAAATTCATTTCATTTCATTCACTTCAGTTAAGTTTACTTTAGTTCAATTCAATCAAATTAGGTTTCATTTTGTCAGAAAATTCAGCATACCCCAGTTTGGTTCAAATAAACTCATCCAAATCATTCGAGAAGAACCCAGCCTAAAACAACGATAAAATTGATGAACTTTAATTTTCAAATAAGACAATGTTTTATAAATTTTACTTCTTCTATTCGAATGAAAACTTCCACCTAAAAAATGACACATTTTTTAAGGATAATAATAAAATATTCAAAAGTAGAAAGGAAGTAGAGAGGAAGTAAGTAGGTGGACGACTTAGTTAAAAGAGAAAAATGATACAAAAAAATGAAAGTGGAAAGTGGAAAGTATCAAAGAAATTTACACGAAAAAGTAAAAGTGGAAGGTTTTATTGAAATGAAGTTTTTTTTGAAGGAAATGTGGGAATTTATATTAAATCAATTTCTGCCAAAGCTAAAATCGCTTCCGGAAACACCGAGTCATACAACATCTCCTCCCCACTTCTCAGGCACAACCGTGCTACATGATGTGCCACTCCATTACCTTTACGTTTCACGTGAGACCAAACACACTGAATAAAAGACGATCTATAGGACAAAATATCAGCCACCCGAAGTCCCAATTGATCCCTAGTAGCTCTACCAGCCTTCACCGCATCAATCACCACCTTAGCATCACTTTCCATGACGACCCAGGCAAAAACCAAACCGTGAAGCCACCTCGAGTCTCGACCCCCATCTCTAGAGCTTTGGCCTCTGATATCCTCGGTTCCCACCACGTCTGGCTCCGTTTACTGCACAGCATCACCACCTGACCTTCCTCATTCTGCCCGACAGCTCCCAGGCCAACGTCTCCATTCGCATAGACCGCTGCGTCTATGTTGATCTTGATCACTCCCGCAGACGGTGCCTGCCACAAATCTCGGCTCACCCTTCCTCCATGTGTGGTCAGTGTGCTCATCTCCTTCCCATATCGAGCATATTCTTCGACTAGTTGAATAAGACCGCACATAACAACGTTAACCTGTGGTGGTTCCTCCTCAAACAACTTAAGGTTTATGATATACCACATCCCCCATAACATGGCAAGGAATTGGGCTTGGGCTTCCCCATCGACCTGAGAGAAGAGCCAAACAAAACGCCTGACGAAAGAAGATGAGGGAGCCATTAACACAATGACAGCAAACTCACTGGACAACCAAATATCATGGACCCAATCACACACAAAGATGGCATGCAATACAGTTTCCGCAGCTCCGTTGCACAGCGTACAGATGGAGTCTGGCACACAGTGACGGATCGCTAAATTAGCTCGAACTCTAATCGTATTTGTACATGCTCGCCATAAAAAAATGGGAGATTTTTGGGAGCATCTTCAAACTCCAAATGGTCTTCCATGCCTTATCCGATCCGCATCCTCACCAAAGACAATAGCCAGTAACCCGATTTAATAGAGTATTCCCCTGTCTTACTCGGCCACCAATAGATCAAATCCTTCGACAGTCTTTTACTCAACGAAATTTTTAAGATTGCTCGAGCCTCCATGTTGTGTGCTAAATTTAGACCATTTTTCCCCTCATTTAGACCCGTTTTCCCTTGTTTTGCGAGTCTTGAGTGCGATTATCGCCATATTTTGAGTAAATCTCGCATTAGCGTCCCTCTTGTGCGTTTTACGTGTTTTTGGTAGTTTTTCTATCAGTTTTGATAGGATTTGGCACGGAAATCATGACCGAGCTTCCACGAGCACAAGAGAAGGGAATACCGTCCAAAGAGTAAAGCACACAACTTAAAGTTTGAAGCCATCCAAGCAATCGACGAAGAATGAGACAAGAGAGGAGGCAAAAAAATGACCGGGCGAAATTTCACCCGGTGAGACACCACCGGGCGAAATTTCACCCGACGGTAAAAATGCCTCCCCGAAGATTTTCCGAGACTTCCCACCGGGCGAAATCTCGCTCACCGGGTGAAATTTCGCCCGATGAAAAGAAGTGCCAAAAACGCAAAAAAAAGGAAGAAAATCTGACCGGGTGAAATTTCACCCGATGGGATTTATCGTCAAGTCCGCAGGGCAAAGTTTCACCCCATGAAGATGCTAATGGAGATTGTCTTACTAATGGAGCATAAAGTGGATTTGGGCTTTATGTTAAATACCCATTAAGAGATTGCTATATATATGTTACCCTAGTTTGTTGCCCAAGGCATCTCTAGCACCCCACCATTAGTGTAGTAGGCTTTCATTAGTGTAGTCATCCACCACAATACACCATCTCCTTAGTAGTAAATTAGTAATATTCCTAGTAATCCTCTATAAATCTAGTAGTAATTTAGTAGTAGATCTACTTAGTTTACATCAACAATTCTCTAGATCTCAAGTTTGTAGAAGATTATTCAAGTTTTATTTGAAGATTTGTTGGGTTTATTGAAGAATTAGTGACAAGTTATTCATTTTATTCATCAAAGATTCAATCTTTATCTATGCAATCTTCTTATTTCTTGTAGATCTTCATAATTGGTATATTTCTTTTCCTCTCTCTAATCTCTAGTTTAGATTTAATTTAGTTTTCTCATTATTATCTTGTTTAGATCATCCAAGTATTGTTAGTTTCTCTAGTCTTTGTTCATGTTGTTCTAGATTATTCTTTAGTTTACTTGTTAGATCTTGTTACTTCCATAGTTTAGTGGGTTATTGTTATATCATAGTTTTCTCATCATATTGTTGTTAGTTTCTTTCGATCTAGTTGTTATGCATGTTGTAGTTATGTTCTCCCTAGTTAGTGTTTTATTGTCTCTCAATATGATTAGTGAGTAGTTTTCTTGTTTAGGGGTTTAGGGATGAGGACTTGGATTATTTGAATTTAGGGATGTTGGTGGGTTGCTTGCTTGTTGGTTTATCTTGTTATGGTTGTTGTGTCATTGTTGTTTTAGTCCGGCCAACTAGACCGACCTTGACTAGTTTCTATCAATATGGGGAAACTCGGGGTAGAAATTACCATAGCTAGAGACTTACCCTTATTCACCGCGAAAGCGGGTTTTTAGGTGAGTTTAACAATGTTGCGACAAAAACTCGATCCCGACCTTCTTAGACTCCAAGTACCGAATCCCGACTTCCCCCTAACACCTTTTCCCAGATTGATCACCCCTAGCTACTTCTCTAGTTATTTCTCTAGTATAGACTCGACCCTTAGAAACCCTCCTCTAGACATCAAACACGACATTTTAAACCTATTGTTATCACACCGTTCTCTGTGGACCGACCTCGACTTACCACGATTACTCTAGTAGTTTTTGTGTTATTCCGAGTCTATAAATATCGTTTGATCCCCCATCCTTCGTTAACGACCGATCCGATTGGGAGGTGATCAAAATGGCGTCGTTGCCGGGGAACGGCGAGTAGATATTGCGTTTTTAGTTGTTGTGTTTGATTCTTTTCCGTTCTCTCTTTTCCCTAGTACCGTGAGGTGCTAGGAGTCTCACCGTTTAATTGAGTTTTATGCCCAGGAACACGTCATCGCCCTTGTGGTTCGATCCGGAGCCGGAAAGGACTTTTAGAGCATTGTGTTTTCGGGGAAACAACTCAACCACCATCATTCCACATCCTTCATTATCACCTCCTAACCTTAATCCCATCCTACCACCTTCACCTCGTGCACCTTCTACACCTTCCATACCTTCTACTTCAGAAAATTCACTACCACCACCATCACCGAAAACTCCACCACCAAATCAAAATCCATCCCCTCCAAATTCACCAAATTCAAATCAACCATCACCACCAATCCAACAAATGGCGACCCTAGCCTCTCATTCCCAATTAACACATGAAGAAACACCTTCTCCCGTCGATTTCGGAGAGATTCCCGAGAATTATGAAGTAAAAGCCTCTTTGACTAATGCGGTCCAACAAGATACTTTTCATGGTTTTTCTCAAGAAGATGCTCAAGAGCACATTGCTTCACTCAAAGAGAAATTAGTAGGAGCCCGTCTCAATGGATTAACCTCATCCCAATTGCATCGTTTATTATTTCCAAAGACCTTGAGAGATGGAGTTCGTAGATGGCTTCACGGCCATCCCGCTAATACTTTCACAACGTGGGCTCAACTATCCAATGCCTTCTTGGAGAAATATTTCCCGCCGTCAAAGACTAACCAATATCGCATGGCGATACAAACTTTTAAGCAAGATGAGTTTGAAAGCCTAAGTGAGGCTTGGGAAAGATTTAGAGATCTATTGCGAAAATGTCCACATCATGGAATACCCGATTGGCTAACTACCCAAACATTTTATAACACCCTTTCATCGAGAACCAAGGAGAACCTCAATTCAGCCGCCGGAGGAGACTTCTCTTCTCTCACCGATGAGGCATCTAAAAGTCTTATTGAGAAGATGGTAAGGAGTGACTCTAGAATAATGAGTCAATCGAGGGTTCTAGAAACAAAGTTGAAGTGAACTCATCTAAGAGTTCTAATGAACTGAAATTTCAAACGGAACTTGAAGAATTGAAAAGGAGAATGGATGCAATGAGTTCAAAGCCTACTCCTAGAGGTATGTACCAAGTTCAAGGGAGTGTTCCACCAAGGCAACCATCTCCTCCAAAGCAATTAACATGGGAAGTTCAATGTGATCATTGTGGCAATTATGGCCATGATTCCAGCTCTTGCATTCCTAATGAAGAAGTTTATATTGAAGAGCCTAATGAAGTTCAAGCTATACAAGTATATGGGCAAAGACCTCAATTTGATCCCTTTTCCAATACTTACAATGCCGGCACAAGATTTCATCCTAATTTCTCTTATGGAAATCAAAATGTTCAAACCCTGATGCCACGTGCCCAAGGGAGTCAAATGAGGCCATTCAATCAAAGTCAACAAAAGGCCCTTTAACCAAGGTCCTCCAAGGATGCCCCCATATATGCCTCCTCACCAAAGGAGCAACTTCAATCAACAAGGTAACAACTTCCATGTTCCTAACAATTACAACAATTACCAAAATCAACATGGTAATCATTTCAATCATGGATACAATCAAGGGTTCCAAGGCAATTTTCAAGGAAATCAAGGTTACAATCAACAACCATTTAATCAACCCTCTCAATCTTATGACCAACCAAACAATTCTCAATTTGGTCAAGGAGGAGTCCCATGGGAAAACTATAATGATTTGCAAAGAACCGTTGGCCAACTAAGGAATGAACATCAAGATACTAAGGCAAGGCTAAAGGTTTGGGAATCATAAGAAGCAACAAAAGCCTTAGCCGCACCAATTCATCCACCCCATGGTTTGCCCGGCCAACCCCACAACCCAAGAGACCCTTCACACCAACCAAATGCCGTCATTTAGAGAGGTGACAAAGAACTTGAGCACCCATACAAGAATTTGAACTTGAATACCAAAAGTACCCCATCCAAAGTCAATCAACCAAGTACACCACAAGAATCATCTCCCACTTCCCCCAAACAAAACTGGGGAATACAAGCGAAGTTTGATATCCTCCAAAATGCGGAGAATGAACAAAGAGAACAAAAAAAGAAGAAAGAGCAAATGGAAGCGGAAGAAGCAAAAAGGAAAGAGGCGGAGCGATTAGCCGAAGAAGAAGAAGAATCCAATGTTCCACCGCCTCCCACTTTTGTCCCACCATTGCCTTTTCCCGAACGAGCTAAGCCACACAAGGAGAATGCCCAATTTAGCCGTTTCGTGGATATGTTGAAGAAAGTAGAGGTAGCTTTACCCTTCACCGAAGTAATTTCTCAAATGCCCCTCTATTCTAAATTTTTGAAAGATGTCTTGACCAAAAAGAGAATAATAGGGGATAAAGAATGTATCCCTCTCACGGGTCAATGTAGTGCCATTCTTATGAACCAAATGCCAAAGAAACTAGAGGATCCCGATAGTTTTTCTATCCCTTGTCGGGTTGGAAATGTTGTTGTTAATCAAGCTTTATGCGACCTTGGGGCTAGTGTTAGTTTGTTACCTTATTCTATTGCTAAGAGACTTAGTGTGGGGGAGATGAGACCCACTAGTATGTTGATTCAACTTGCGGATAGGTCCGTCAAATACCTACTTGGGATACTTGAGGATGTACCCGTTCAAGTTGGTAGGTTCTTCATCCCCTCCGATTTTGTTGTCATGAATATGCCCGAAGTGTAATCCCCTAAAAATTCTAGCGCGATACAGTGGCGGAAACACTGTAGAAGTCGGGATTAAAACACATAGAACTATGTCTTAATAAATTGAATTGGTAAAGTCAAACATACGCCATACATAAAAATGGCTAAAAATTTAAAACAATCCATAAAGAGGTTAAACAATCCTTAACACATGATTATTAAAAAGATCAAGCAGGACCCAAGACCGCTCGTTAGCCCACACCCACCGGAAAATAAACACGTATACCTGCCATGTTAAAACATAACAGCCACAATCAGTGGAGAACAACGCCAACGTTCTCCTAGCCGTATAACAGGATTTTAAAACAGTAATTACTAATATAGGAAAAATAGTAAAAATGGAAAACAGTAAAACAGCATATTAAAATAAGCTTTAACGTAAAACAAATTAATCAAAAGGATTTCCGAAGAACATAAAAATATTTGCCAACCCGCAAACCAATTTATATCGATAACAAATAAAATAATCAAAATGGCGTTATGGATAGGAGTAGTGATGAATGCTAGACTTTCACTAGGAGAATACTAAAAACTAGCTTCGAGAACTTAGTTCAAACAAATCAAACTTCGGTCTCTAACTAGGCTACTCAACCATAATAGGACGACGACTTATAAATGCGTGGCCCTAGTTTAAGATAATATGCACACCCCTCCCGAGCACCATAAATACTCAATTCAACCCGACGGCGTCTTACACTACGAGGCACGAGTTTAAGGTCAAAATATACACAAACTCCCGAACACCATATATGCTCGGTTCAACAACCAGTATGCCCCATAAAGACACACCAGGCTTATAGTTGATGGCAAAAACGTAAACCCCAGAATATATTACTCTAACCTCACACTTGTCCTTATTCCATAACTCCAAAACAAAGCCATTATCGATATTCAAAGATATAATCATTATAAACAATATGAGGATAAAAGAAGTAAACATTTATATTCTAAAAGAGGAAACTTTCTATTTTAGGAAACTTCTATTTTTAGAAACTTTACTAAAAATAGCATTATATCAAAGTAGTGAAAATATTAGTTCATACTAATACCACATTTTAGTAAACGATATAGATTTATAAAACTAATACTTTCGGCCTTAACGATATTAATTATTAAAGTAAGAACATTTGATTTTATGAAATTATTAAAATATCGTATAAGTGTTATAAAATGATTAAAAATGTCTTAAACATTTTAATATTACTAATTAGGGTGTTTTCAAAAGTTAAAAAGCTAAAATTCCCTAATTATTATTAGTTTCGACAAATAAAATTATAGATAGGATTTTACGGCAAACATCAAATTAAATATTTGAACGTCTTTATTTAATTAAACCAACAAATACATTTAGAGTATGTTAAGGGATGATTTAACTCTCAAAGTTTCAGATTTAAATACTTTCAAAATTGCTGGAAAAATAATTCTTTTAGCTAATACGAAGCATTTTAACGATAAATCACAATTTGTCCGAAAAGCAATATTTATTAATTAAAGACTTTAATAAATAGTACAAAAATTAAGTAAAATATTTAAATTATATTTATGGACATTCTGTCCAGAAAAGAAAATTTCCAGAATTCTAAAACTCGGTTTTTAAAGCGTTTTCTCGTTAATCGTCCAATCTCGACAATAACGATTAATAAAAATAGTAACTACAAAACGATTTAAGTATTAATATCCAAAAATTATTATTAAACCTAAAAATCATGATTTTCCAGAATCTACCATTTTTCCAGATTTCCAAAAATTCCAGATTTAATAAATCCCGTCAAAACCGTCTTTAAAACCCGTTTTCACAATTAACGATTCCATTAATAAAACTTATCGTTCCTAACATTTTATTAAGGCACTAAAAATCATAAAATTAAATCTTAATATGAAATCATCAGAATCATAATTTTCCAGATTTAAACCAAAGACCAGAAATCGAGAATTTAAACAACAAACACGGTTTTAACGATAAACGATGATTTAAAGTGATTAATTAATTCATCCACCTAACAATTCCGAAAAATTATGAAACAATTCAGAAAATTCTAATTCACCAGAATTTTTCTCCACGTCAAAATTCAGATTAAAATAAAATGTTTAAGTACTAGAACTAAAAATCGGCTTTTAATCGTTTTTGTCCGAAAACGGTAATAATTCAATAATCGATATCAAAAATATCAGAAAAATACTAAATTATTAAAAATCATCAAAAACAACATTTTTACAGAATATAAACATATATTACATGTTTAGGCCGATTATTACGATTTTACAAATTAATATAACAATTTAATCGTTAATCTCGTAAAAGCGATAAAAATATCGAAACATGCAAATTTTCAACTTTAAAATTTTTTCCAGAATCCGTGACATATATATATTGCCAAAATAAAATATAAAAATATATACATGCAAATACTCAATTAAAATCTTGAAATACCGAGTAACATCGACGTTACCTCTACTCCAAGTCTGAGTCGATAATATATTCGTTGGCTTCGGGATCGTCCAAAAATCCTACCAAACACGGAAATCATGGCAGAAAAATACCATGAGAAAACTAATAAAAATCAAGGTAAAAATTGATCGAAAACGACGTGGACTAATACCTTAACGAAGAGAACGGAAAGAGGATTATTTGACGATGAATTTGAGTCGATTAAGACTAGAATTGAAGCAAAATAATCTTAGAATGGAGAGAGAGTGCCACGGCCAAGAGAAGGTGATGATAGATTTTTTTTACTTGATGAATGAATAAGGTGTAGTATGGAAATGGATGGTTTTTTCAAAAATATAAATGAGAATAAATTGTTGATGAAAACTATGTGATTTTCACATAAAGTGGCCGGCCAAAGTGATGGCGTGGAGCATGAAAATTTTTGATAATAAAGCAACAATTGAATGAAAATAATTTATCTTATGTTTACGTTTTAACGTGATAAAATGAAACGTTTAAATAAAACGTAATAAAATTTATGACCAAGAACTAAGTCGGTCCAAAATGTGAGGAAATGGTCTCAAATAATTTATAAGTTGATAAAAAGTATAATCGTAAAATAGTTAAAGGCATTTTAAAGTAATTCGAGTAAACCTCGCGTAAGAAAATAATTATTCGCGAAGCTTCGTAATAAAAATTATCATTAACAACTAATTTTTTGTAAATAAAAATATTTACTAGTTGGAAATATTATAGAAACGTATTCAAACATTTTTAGGAAAAGGAATAACTTAAATCCAAGCTTAAAAATGTCAATTCGAAGAAAAATAGAATTCCTTACGGAAACATTAATTAATTTACGAAGAAACCAAATACATGGAAAAGAATTTAAATCTTTGAAATTAAAAATAAAAATTAGTAAACTCAAAAATTAAAATAGAGCTTAGTAAAATGATAAAATATGAGGCCAAAAGTGACAGAGTTAAGACGGAGTCCTAACGGAAAGAATAAAAACGCTTAGGAAAAATAGCGGGTGTTACAATCCTCCCCACTAAAAGAAAGTTTCGTCCTCGAAACTAAGAATAAGCAGATAGGAAATCGAGGTTTACCTTACTCGAAGAGTTGAGGATTCTTATCTCGCATCGAAGACTCGGTTTCCCACGTTTCTTCCTCAACCCGATTACAGCGCCACAAAACCTTTACCAGAGGTACAACTTTGTTCCTTAAACGCTTCTCGCGGCGATCAGTGATCTTCACCGGCCTTTCTTCATAAGTCAAATCCGGCTCGAGATCCACAATCTCGGGCTCCAACACGTGTTCGGGATCACTAACATATTTCCTTAACTGAGAAACATGAAAAACATCGTGAACCTTACCCATAGATGCAGGCAATTCCAGTTTATAAGCAACTTCGCCCACTCTCTCGATCACAGGGTACGAGCCAACGAACTTAGGGCTGAGCTTGCCCTTAATCCCAAACCGTTTCACCCCTTTCATAGGTGATACCTTCAGGAACACAAGATCACCAACCGAAAACTCCAACGGTCGGCGACGAACATCAGCATACGACTTCTGTCGATCCTGGGCAGACTTCATCCTAGATCGGACCACATTCACAACGTCAATAGTCTGAGCCAACAAATCCGGGCCCAAAATCTTCACTTCACCGGGAACATCCCAACAGACGGGACTACGACACTTTCGACCATAAAGTGCTTCGAACGGAGACATCTTAATAGAAGCATGGTAGCTGTTGTTATAGGAAAACTCTACCAGCGGAAGATGTCGGATCCAACTCTCTTGGAAATCCAAGGCACAAGCCCGCAACATATCCTCCAAAGTTTGGATCGTTCTCTCGGACTGTCCATCTGTAGCAGCATGGAAAGCGGTACTCATCAATAATTTGCTTCCCAAAGCATCTTGCAAAGCCTTCAAGAATTTTGAGCAGAATCTCGGGTCTCGATCTGAAACAATCTCGAGCGGTACACCGTGATGACGGACGATTTCGGCAACATACACTTCTGCGAGCTTCTCCAAACTCCAAGTGTCGCGAATAGGGACGAATCGTGCACACTTGGTCAAGCGGTCCACAATAACCCAAATACCGTTCCTACCATTCACGGTTCTTTGTAATGCCATCACAAAATCCATCGATATGCACTGCCATTTCCACTCTGGAACAGGGAGTGGTTGTAGCAAACCTCCAGGCTTCTTGTGCTCGAATTTCACCTGCTGACATGTCAAGCACTTACTTACAAACTCTGCAATGTCCTCTCTCATATGAGGCCACCAGAAATGGAGCTTCAAATCCCGATACATCTTGTCACCACCAGGATGAATAGAGTACCTCGTCTTATGTGCCTCGGTTAGAACTTGCTTCCTCACCTCAGCATCACCAGGGACAACCCAGCGGTTCTTAAATTTCAGTGCTCCACTGGAATCCACAGAAAAATCCAGAGCCTTACCAAGATTCATCCTTTCTCGGATACCAGCTACAAAAGGGTCATCCAACTGCTTCTCACGAATCTCACAGAAAATAGTTGGTTCAGCAACTAGGGCAATAAGGCGACCATCATAACCTTCATCAACAACATCAATAGACATCTTGGCAAAATCTCGGGCCAACTTCTCAGGCAAGCCAGAACACGGAGACAAGGAATGGAGGGTCTTTCTGCTAAGGGCATCAGCAACCACGTTAGCTTTTCCCTCACAATACACCAATTCAAGGTCAGTCGTTCACTAACTCGATCTAGCGTCTCTGTCTCGCATTCAGATCTTTCTGCGTGAAGAGATATCGCAGACTCTTATGGTCAGTGTGAACCTTACATCTTACTCCGTACAAATAATGCCTCCAAACTTTCAAGGCATGCACCACAGCTGCTAACTCCAAGTCGTGGGTAGGGTAATTCACCTCATGAACTTTCAACTGTCTAGAGGCATAAGCGATCACCTTACCGTTCTGCATAAGGACACAACCCAAACCATTCTTAGAAGCGTCACAGTACACATCAAAACCAACGCCTTCTTCAGGTAGGGTCAGGATAGGAGCAGAAGTGAGCTTTCTCTTGAGCTCAGAAAAAGCATCTTCACAAGCTTGACTCCACAGGAATTTATTCTCTTTCTTGAGTAATTGAGTCATAGGTCGTGCTAACTTAGAAAAGTCTTGCACAAATCTTCGGTAATAGCCGACGAGACCTAGGAAACTTCGGATCTCGCCAACATCTTTGGGACTTGCCCAGCTCTCGATAGCTGAAATCTTAGCAGGGTCAACTTTAATACCTTCCTTTGCGATAACATGACCCAGAAAAGCTACCTCGGAAAGCCAGAATTCACACTTGGAAAACTTAGCATACCACTTCTGATCTCGTAGAATGCCAAGAATAATCTTGAGATGTTCTGCATGTTCAACCTCTGACTTGGAATAAATCAGGGTGTCATCAATAAAGACAACAACACACTGATCCAAATACTCCCTGAAAGTTCTGTTCATTTGATCCATAAAAACAGCAGGAGCATTGGTTAGTCCAAATGGCATGACTTTGAATTCATAATGTCCATACCTCGAACTGAAAGCCGTCTTTGGAATGTCTGATTCACGGACGGGAATTTGGTGATATCCAGACCTTAGATCGATCTTGGAAAACACGAAAGCACCCTTAAGTTGATCAAAAAGATCATCAATTCTGGGCAGAGGATATTTGTTCTTGATCGTAACCTTGTTGAGATCACGATAATCAATACACAGGCGCATCGAACCGTCTTTCTTCTTGACAAAAAGTACAGGAGCGCCCCAAGGGGAAGAACTTGGACAAATGAAATCTTTCTCAATCATTTCATCCAATTGCTTGCGTAGCTCTTGCAACTCAGCAGGAGCCATTCTGTAAGGTGCTTTGACGATTGGGCCAGTACCAGGCACGAGTTCAATAGTGAATTCCACATCTCGTTCGGGTGGAATACCTGGTAACTCCTCGGGAAATACATCTGCATAATCACTCACTATGCGCACCTTCTCGAGTTTAGGGAGTTCAGCAGTTACAGTTACCGTACATAGAAATGCTTGGCAACCTTTTCTCTGCATTCTGATAGCCTTCATGGCAGAAATAATCTTGATACCCTTCTTTCTTCGACCACCACGGTAAGACACTCGAACACCTTCGGGGGTCTTCAGAGAAATCTTCTGATCTCGACACTGAAATCTTGCATCATACTGAGCTAACCAGTCCATTCCCAAAATAACGTCGAACTCAGCGAGAGGGAACTCAAGGAGAGTAGAAGGAAGAATAGTACCAGCAAAGAGAATTGGTACATTCTGATAAGCTTTAGAACAGTCAACAACTTCACCAGAAGGAAGGGAAATAGCTATTGGTTCAGCTAGACAGGGGGTTAAGGATAGTTTTGAAGCCAGAATAGAAGATATTACAGATGTGGAAGCGCCAGTATCAAATAGTATATAAGCACTAACACCAGAAATCAGAAACATACCCGTAACTACATCAGGATTAGCCTCAGCATCGGCACGGCTCATCACAAAGATGCGTCCCTTACAAGGAGCAGGAGTAGAGACAGCGCCAGCTGCAGTAGCGGTATTGGTTGTTGCTTTCTTTGGGCAGTAGGTAGAACGATGCCCGGCTTCTCCACATGTGTAGCAAACAACAGGGGTGCCGTCACAATTCTTGTTAGGATGCACGGGTTGTCTGCACTTGAAACATGCCGAATCCTTCTTGCTGTTGGGCTTCGAGTTGAAATTGTTTTTCTTGAAACCACTACCTGTAATAGCATACAGTAGAGTCAGAAATTTTAGAAGAAAAGAAAGTAACAGAAGGAGAGAAAGGAAAAAAAATTATCCAGACCTCCAGAGTTGAACTTCTTAGAAGAAGATGAAGAGTTATTCCCAGAATGGGTGAAAGGTCTTTTATAAGCAGACGATGGGTTCATAGATTTCACCCGCTCAATCGAAGACTGCGCGTAAAGCGCGGCATTATAGAGCTCATTAACAGTTGAGAGACTCCGGGGCATGTTGAGAGTGATATCGGCTCGAAGTCCTCCTCGATAAAAGAAAGCTCGGGCATTCTCATTGGGTAACAAATCTCCAGCTTTATTCGCCAGAAAGTGGAACCGAGTGGTGTAAGCTTCAACCGACATGGTATTCTGGCTTAGAGCGTTGAATTCAGTCATCCTCTGATGCCTCAGCTCCTCGGGATAAAATCTCTGCTCTAAGAGAGTCTTGAACTGAGTCCAGTTGAATCCTGGAGTCTGAAGTGCAGTCGGGCCAACCTGGCTCCACCATCTGTCTGCATCATCTGACAGGTACAGCACAGCTAGGCCCACCTTCTGATTCTCGGGGGCGGAGTAAATTCCAAACTGTCTTTCCATCACTCAAAACCAACGGTTCATGACTTCGGGATCCACGGAACCGTCATAATAGTCCAATCTGCTTTTAGCCATTCCTTCAGCTGCGTGAGAGAAGCTGAAGGGCCTCTGTTGGTTCCGGTTGTTCATCTCGTTCATGGCCCGCGCTATGTTGCGTAGCGTGTCAGCCAGAGCTTCGATACCTCCTTGATCATTGTTGTTGTTGTTGTTGTTGTTGTTGTTGTTGTTGTTGTTGTTGTTGTTGTTGTTGTTGTTGTTGTTGTTGTTGTTGTTTCGGTTACCTCTTCCGGCCATCTTGAAGTTCACAAATAACAACATAAAATCAATGCTAATCATCGAGTTCAGGAACAGATAATCTTAACAGTTAAGTCCTTATCTGTTTCTACCCATTTCTAATAATATCTTTATTTACTGTTTAAATAATTTACTGGTATTTTTCCCTAAATTCAGGTGTGTAAGCGTCGGGAGCAGTGATGCTCTGATACCAACTGTAATCCCCTAAAAATTCTAGCGAGATACAGTGGCGGAAACACTGTAGAGTCGGGATTAAAACACACAGAACTATGTCTTAATAAATTGAATTGGTAAAGTCAAACATACGCCATACATAAAAATGGCTAAAAATTTAAAACAATCCATAAAGAGGTTAAACAATCCTTAAGACATGATTATTAAAAAGATCAAGCAGGATCCAAGACCGCTCGTTAGCCCACACCCACCGGAAAATAAACACGTATACCTGCCATGTTAAAACATAACAACCACAATCAGTGGGGAGCAACGCCAACGTTCTCCCAGCCGTATAACATGATTTTAAAACAGTAATTACTAATATAGGAAAAATAGTAAAAATGGAAAACAGTAAAACAGCATATTAAAATAAGCTTTAACGTAAAACAAATTAATCAAAAGGATTTCCGAAGAACATAAAAATATTTGCCAACCCGCAAACCAATTTATATCGATAACAATTAAAATAATCAAAATGGCGTTATGGATAGGAGTAGTGATGAATGCTAGACTTTCACTAGGAGAATACTAAAAACTAGTTTCGAGAACTTAGTTCAAACAAATCAAACTTCGGTCTCTAACTAGGCTACTCAACCATAATAGGACGGCGACTTATAAATGCGTGACCCTAGTTTAAGATAATATGCATACCCCTCCCGAGCACCATAAAGACTCAGTTCAACCCGACGGCGTCTTACACTGCGAGGCACGAGTTTAAGGTCAAAATATACACAAACTCCCGAACACCATATATGTTCGGTTCAACAACCAATATGCCCCAAAAAGACACACCAACCTTATAGTTGATGGCAAAAACGTAAACCCCAGAATATATTACTCTAACCTCACACTTGTCCTTATTCCATAACTCCAAAACAAAGCCATTATCGATATTCAAAGATATAATCATTATAAACAATATGAGGATAAAAGAAGTAAACATTTATATTCTAAAAGAGGAAACTTTCTATTTTAGAAAACTTCTATTTTTAGAAACTTTACTAAAAATAGCATTATATCAAAGTAGTGAAAATATTAGTTCATACTAATACCACATTTTAGTAAACGATACAGATTTATAAACTAATACTTTCGGCCTTAACGATATTAATTATTAAAGTAAGAACATTTGATTTATGAATTATTAAAATATCGTATAAGTGTTATAAAATGATTAAAAATGTCTTAAACATTTTAATATTACTAATTAGGGTGTTTTCAAAAGTTAAAAAGCTAAAATTCCCTAATTATTATTAGTTTCGACAAATAAAATTATAGATAGGATTTTACGGCAAACATCAAATTAAATATTTGAACGTCTTTATTTAATTAAACCAACAAATACATTTAGAGTATGTTAAGGGATGATTTAACTCTCAAAGTTTCAGATTTAAATACTTTCAAAATTGCTGGAAAAATAATTCTTTTAGCTAATACGAAGCATTTTAACGATAAATCACAATTTGTCCGAAAAGCAATATTTATTAATTAAAGACTTTAATAAATAGTACAAAAATTAAGTAAAATAGTTAAATTATATTTATGGAAATTCTGTCCAGAAAAGAAAATTTCCAGAATTCTAAAACTCGGTTTTTAAAGCGTTTTCTCGTTAATCGTCCAATCTCGACAATAACGATTAATAAAAATAGTAACTACAAAACGATTTAAGTATTAATATCCAAAAATTATTATTAAACCTAAAAATCATGATTTTTCAGAATCTATCATTTTTCCATATTTCCAAAAATTCCAGAGATAATAAATCCCGTCAAAACCGTCTTTAAAACCCGTTTTCACAATTAACGATTCCATTAATAAAACTTATCGTTCCTAACATTTTATTATGGCACTAAAAATCATAAAATTAAATCTTAATATGAAATCATCAGAATCATAATTTTTCCAGATTTAAACCAAAGACCAGAAATCGAGAATTTAAACAACGAACACGGTTTTAACGATAAACGATGATTTAAAGTGCTTAATTAATTCATCCACCTAACAATTCCGAAAAATTATGAAACAATTCAGAAAATTCTAATTCACCAGATAGTTTCACCACGTCAAAAATCAGATTAAAATAAAATGGTTAAGTACTAGAACTAAAAATCGGCTTTTAATCATTTTTATCCGAAAACGGTAATAATTCAATAATCGATATCAAAAATATCAGAAAAATACTAAATTATTAAAAATCATCAAAAACAACATTTTTCCAGAATATAAACATATATTACATGTTTAGGCCGATTATTACGATTTTACAAATTAATATAACAATTTAATCGTTAATCTCGTAAAAGCGATAAAAATATCGAAACATGCAAATTTTCAACTTTAAAATTTTTTCCAGAATCCGTGACATACATATATTGCCAAAATAAAATATAAAAATATATACATGCAAATACTCAATTAAAATCTTGAAATACCGAGTAACATCGACGTTACCTCTACTCCAAGTCTGAGTCGATAATATATTCGTTGGCTTCGGGATCGTCAAAAAATCCTACCAAACACGGAAATCATGGCAGAAAAATACCATGAGAAAACTAATAAAAATCAAGGTAAAGATGAAATCAAGGTAATAAAAATCCGGCAGGCTGTGGAACTCCTCCTACAACATGAAACCTTCCGCGATTTTCCGAGCCTTGGCCAAAGTTTCTGGCTGAGCCCTGATCATTTGATTCTTCATTTCTCCAGGGAGCAGAGAGTTGGTCTGTGCATACGCCGCTGTCGGGTCATCTATTTCCTTTACCTGCTGGAAGGATAGATCGAACCTTTTCAAGAACTCCCTGACAGTTTCGCCCTTCTTCTGCCTAAGGGTCATCAGGTAAAAACGGGTGAGACGGCGTCTTTTGTTTCCAGCATACTGATTTAGAAAAGCTTCAGCTAGTTCAATAAAATAACTTATTGAACCCTGCGGTAGATCCCTGAACCACCCTTGGGCTAGACCCACCAGGGTGGTGGGAAAGATTTTACACCAGACTGAATTGTCAGCATCGTACATACCCATGTGGCTTTCATATGCAGCCAGATGATCCTTCGGATCGGTGGTCCCATCAAACTTGACGGACGGCATTTTGATTTTTGGAATGGGATATCCCTGCACTTCAGGGTGAAGTGGGGTCCTGGTAGGTCTGCCTGCCATCCTTGACCTGCTCCCGGTGGAGTGGTAACCGTGGTCATCCCATCTGTCAGGGGTCGGCTTCCTACTGCCGGGGGAGCGGTGCCTGGGTGGTTGCCTACTTATCGCTTCATCGTCCCTGGCAGGGGAGTGATACCGCGAGCGTTTTTTGTGGGCAGGCTCGAGATTATCACCCTGTCGATGTCTTGACTTCAGGGGTTGCCCGTGGTTGAGTCTTGATTGCAGGCTTTGGGACAGCCCTGGTGCTGGTTGCGATTCTGCCACAGGCGTTAATGATAAGTGTGGTTTGTAGTGCCTATTTTGTAGTGTTTTGGTCCCTTTTTCCTTGTAGAATCGCTCCTTGGGAGCGGTTTAGGGGCTTCTTATGCTTCCTTTAGTTCGTTTCAGGTTCCCGAGACCGATTTGGAAGAGTTGGAGCGATTCCGACTCTATACATACACATTTTGGAGCCAACGAGATAAAGGAACGACGACTCGATGCCTTGGAATCGACCCCGAGACCTTGGGACCCAATCCCGAGCCTCCGAGACCCGATCCCGAGTCCCGAGAATCGATGAGAAGTCCATGTTAAGCAAGGAGGGACCAAAAAGATCATATTGGAGGCCTACAAGACCCATCCCGATCGGGAAGGCCTAAAACCCGATCGGGATGAAGTGCACAAAGAAGACGGCCACTGGAAGAAGTTCCCGACCGGGTCCCAACATTCCCGATCGGGAAAGTGAAGATTCCCGATCGGGATTACCCATTCCCGATCGGGAAAGTCCCTGTTTCAGCCCGTGTTTGCTTCTTCCAATTCCTTTGCATTGTAACCCTATAAATACCCCTCCTCTTGTAATCTTATAGGAGCTTCTGGACTTCCCACTAAACCCTAGACTACTTTAGGTTAGATTAGATTAGATTAGTGTAGATTAGTCGGTAATTAGTGTTTAATCTTAGTTTAGTACTTGTATTAAGGGAATTCTTCAAGATCTTCTCCAAGCTTGACAACCTTGGATGTTTGTTTTGGGTTTTCTTCATTAATGCAAGATTTCATCTTTCCTCTTTACTAGTTGGTATAATCTTCTTCTCCTTTTACTCTTAATCCTTTATTGTTCATCAAGTTTGAATCTTTAGTTCTTGGTTATTGTTTTGTTCATCATATTTGGTAGTTTCATTATGTATGTTTTGATGTTTGTGTTGTTTCCTCTTGTTCTTGTTAGTATTAGTTTGATTATGTTAGAGTAGTGTTCTTGCTAGGGTTAGTAGGGTGATTAGGGTGTTAGTTGGGTGATTAAGGGTTTGTTGGAGATGTGGGTGGAAGATTTGGGTTTCCTCTTGGTTGATGCATATGACATGTTTGATGATTTGCTTGAATGACTAAGTAAGTTAGATTGCTTGTTTTTCTAGCCTTTCCCTTGTGGGTGTTAGTTGTTATGGGTTCGGTTCCCTCATTAAGTTGCGAGAGCCCGGTGAGGGCGACCCCTAGGTTAGTCTAAGTTGCGACCGCCCGGATGCGATCTAGGCCATAACACGCTAGAACCCCGTTTGTCATGTGTGTCGCCAAAATGGGTTCCATGAGGAACCTCTAGGTCGGTTTAAGTTGCGACCGCCCGGACCGACCTAGATTACCCTACTACCTCCTTCACTCTAGCTCTCCCTTGACCATTTCGTTACCCCTTTAACCCCGACCTAACCCTAGCCCGTTTTCCTTGTTGTTCTTCCTAGTCATAGTCTAGCTTTCTCCCCTTCTATCATTCTCTAGCTTAGCTCGTTGACCTAGTCAAGTACTTGGGCGAACTGGTCTATACGCCTCTTACCGTCCCCGTGGATTCGACCCGACTTACCCTATCTACCCAAGTTAGGATTAGCCGGTTATTGTTTGACGGTTGGGATTCCACGACAAATCCCCACCATCAAATTGGCGCCGTTGCCGGGGACGGCGTAGTTTAGACTTTTGTTTGCTTAGTTTTGGACTTTGTTCTTGATTTTTGTGTTCTCTTCTCCTTGTGTATCTCCGTTTTTCTTCTTGTGTGTTACTCTCCCTTCCTAGTGCCTCAAAAGCACTAGGATACTAACGTTTGCTCAAGTGCTTCTAGCTCATCCTAGGTACCAAAGCAACGTTATGGACATGGCGCGTCCAAGCTACCATCAATCATCACGGGACAACTATGGGGCGAATTACCATAACCCACAACTTTACCAACCATATCAACCTCATCAACAATCTTATGAACCCTCTTCTTATGGTTACCAAGAAAGTTGTCAAGGATCGTTCCCACATCCTAACAACTACCAAACACCCTCACATAACCCACAACCAAATATCCCTAACTTTGACACTTGTCAAATGTTGGTCCAAACACAAGAGAGCCAACAAGAGATGATGATGTTATTGCAAAAGGGTCAACATGAGATGGCGATTTTAATGCAAAAGAGTCAACAATTGATATTGACTCACATACAAGGGGTTGAAAGGGAGCTCAAGGCCCAAATAGCGGTGCAAGATGCTCGAATCGATGCACTCATGGCTCATATCACGATGTTGGCCACTCGAGCTCCACTACATGTTGAGGAAGGTTCATTTGGGCAAGAAGGTCGGGTGTCTCCACAAGAAAGTCAACCCGACCTTGTAGCCACAAATGAAGAAGAGAGGGTCGATCAAGAGACCATTGTTGAGTGTTGCTTGGGTGGTGGAGAGAGAATAGAGGAAGTTGAAGCTTCAAGGGCCAACAATGAGGAGGGGAGTAAACATGACTCTCAAGATAACTCTTGGGGAGCCGATGTATTGGCTATCAAATTGGATTTGTTCGATTTTCTTCGTGATGAACCACTAGACAATCCAAAGCCAAGTGAAGACATACCTCCTCTAGGCCATATAGACAAGGTGAGTGAAAAGGAGCGCAATACTTGGGAAAAAGAAGTAGATGCCTTGGAACTTGCCTTGTATGGGAAATTGGAGGATCCTAAAGCCTCCAATGAAGAAAACTTGATGCCTTCTCCTCCTCTACCGCAATCGATGCCTAGTCCCTTGTCTTGTGAGACGGTTGGTGAAGAGGATCCTTGTCGGGCGGTGGAAAAGAGTCCCACTCTCGACCCCGTAGAAGAAGCGACACCCCTAGGGTGTGATCTCCCACATCATGACACCGAGCACGACTCTAGATCACTATACCTACCGGAGGGTCATAAGAGTCGTAGCTATGTTGGTTCCGAAGACCCGAAAGATCACAATAACCCCGAGCATAATGAAGATGATCGCTTTTTCCCTCCGACTTGGAAGCTCTTAGCAGTGGCTAGGCTCGGCCATGAGAGCTTAAATGAAGATGTTGCTAGGGCATTTGACTTACTCCTTCGAGCTCTTGATGGCTATGGAGGTGTAGTTGGTGAGAGTATCTTATTGTATATATCTCTTTTTCTTGTTCTTTTTGCTTTTGTGTGTGTATATATATTTGTTTGGTACCTTGGTTTCTAGGATGGTTAGTTTTGTGAAGTTCTTGTTGTTTGGATTGTTGATGAGCGTTGTGAGGGAGAGAATTTGATGTTGCATTTGAGCTTATTGTCATAGGTGTGAAGTGAAGAGGATTCCTAGAGAGGATTGGTTAATGATAGAGCTTGGTTCGTGATTGTGGAAGTCGGTTTTTGAAGCTTCGGTGAAGCTTTTGGGGTTTTGGAGGTCAAGAAGACCCATCCCGGGCGGGAAGGGAGTTTCCCGACCGGGAAGGTTATGCCATCCCGACCGGGAAGGATCCGTCCCGATCGGGATGGAGGTGCAAAAATTGGAGCTTGCTGGAG
This sequence comes from Agrostemma githago, assembly GCA_958450325.1. Taxonomy (NCBI): domain Eukaryota; kingdom Viridiplantae; phylum Streptophyta; class Magnoliopsida; order Caryophyllales; family Caryophyllaceae; genus Agrostemma; species Agrostemma githago. Next base: position 34,763,105 of record OY288247.1, read on the forward strand.
TGCCGTCCCGACCGGGACGAGTGTGTCTTCCCGACCGGGACCATCCATCCCGACCGGGATGGTCCCCTTTCTCCTCTTTTGGCCTCTTCTTCGACATTTGGGCCCACCCAACCATTGTATACCCCCACCCAACCTCCCTACCCATCCTTGCTCATGTCATATGACCATTACACTTCATTTACATACCCTCACCTCATTTCTCTTCCCTTTACACCGAGTTTCACATCGAATCCCACCCCCCTCACACCATTACTACCTCACCATGCGGTTTGATCGAGAATGAAGAGGATTAGCAATAAGGAAGACAAGTTTAGTGCCTTTATTGATCATTGGAGACGATGGAGCGAGTGAGTTGCTAACCTTACGGTACGGCAACTATCCTCTCTTTTTCGTTTTTATTGCTTGTTTTCCCCTTGTTTCTCCCCTTCCCCTTAGTCATGGTGGCCTTCGAGGCCTTGGTTTTGGTTGCTCCCGACTCTCGATGATGTGACTACATCGAGAGTCATTTTCAAAATCCAAATTTTACAAGTTTTTCACCCCTTTTTGTCGGATTTAGTCGGATTTAGGCGGAATCCGGGCTAGGTGACTTGATTACACCTAGCCCTCCCCTCCCACTTCCTTTTATTTCCTTCTTTTTATTTTCTTCCCTCTTCCATATCTTTTTCTTGTCTCGGCCCATGGTGACTTGACTACACCCCGGCCGGACGCTTTCTACCCTTTTCTTCACTTTTTGACTTTTAGCTTTATTTTCGTAAGTTTCTTTTGTACTCCCATGCACTACGGTCGAGCATGAGGACATGGCTCGACTTAAGTGTGGGGGAGTGGTATTCTAGCTTAGTTAGCTTTATTTTTGTAGTCTTTCGAAAAAAAATCTTTAAAAACCCTAAAAATTTTAAATTTTTTCACAAAAATCAAAAAGATTTTCCTTTTGCGTGTTTTCCTTTTGTGTCATTGTGTCGTATATTAGTTTTGTTGTGTGTTTGATGGTGGGGATTTGTCGTGGAATCCCAACCGCCAAATAAATAACCGGCTAATCCTAACTTGGGTAGAAAGGGCAAGTCGGGTCGAATCCACGGGGACGGTAAGAGGCGTCTAGACTAGGTCGGCCCAAGTACTTGACTAGGTCAACGGGCTAAACTAAACTATAGAATGATAGAAGGGGAGAAAGCTAGACTATGACTAGGAAGAACAACAAGGAAAACGGGCTAGGATTAGGTCGGGGTCAAAAGGGGTAACGGAATGGTCAAGGGAGAGCTGGAATGGTCCGGGCGGTCGCAACTTAAACCGACCTAGAGGTTCCTCATGGAACCCATTTTGGCGACACACATGACAAACGGGGTTCTAGCTCGCTATGGCCTAGATCAAATCCGGGCGGTCGCAACTTAGACCGACCTAGGGGTCGTCCTCACCGGGCTCTCGCAACTTAATGAGGGAACCGAACCCATAACAACTAACACCCACAAGGGAAAGGCAAGAAAAACAAGCAATCTAACTTACTTAGTCATTCAAGCAATTCATCAAACATGTCATATGCATCAACCAAGAGGAAACCCAAAATCTTCCACCCACATCTCCAACAAACCCTTAATCACCCAATTAACACCCTAATCACCTTACTAACCCTAGCAAGAACACTACTCTAACATCATCAAACTAATTCTAGCACTAACAAGATGAACCAACACAAACAACAAAACATCCATAATGAAACTAGTGAAAACAATGAAATATGAACAATAAAATGAACAAAGATTAAAACTTGGATGAACAAACAAGGATTAAGAGTAAAAGGAGAAGAAGATTATACCAAACTAGTGAAGGATGCAAAGATGAACACTTGTATATAAGAAAACCCAAATAATTCCTCCAAGGTTGTCAATCTTGGATGGATTCTTCAAGAGATCCAATAATACAAGATTAAACTAAGATTAACTACTAATTACCGACTAATCTACACTAATCTAATCTAATCTAACCTAAAGTAGTCTAGGGTTTGAAGAACATAAGCTAAGATTGTGCCTTAATACAAGAGGGGGGTATTTATAGGGTTACAAATGGAAGGAAGAAGAAAGAAAAGGGACGCGGCTGAGACTGGGTGGTCCCGACCGGGACGGGTCATCCCGACCGGGACGGACCCACCATCCCGACCGGGACGGGTTGGTCCCGACCGGGACGGACCTGCAGTAGCATCTCCAATCGTGCACTTCATCCCCGACGGGATGAGGTGCATACCCGTCGGGGATGGGTCTTGTAGGCCTCCATTATGATCCTTTTGGTCTCTCCTTGCTTCACATGGACTTCTCATCGATTCTCGGGACTCGGGATCGGGTCTCGGAGGCTCGGGATTGGGTCCCAAGGTCTCGGGGTCGATTCCAAAGCATCGAGTCATCGTTCCTTTATCTCGTTGGCTCCAAAATGTGTATGTATCGAGTCGGAATCGCTCCAACTCTTCCAAATCGGTCTCGGGAACCTGAAACGAACTAAAGGAAGCATAAGAAGCCCCTAAATCGCTCCCAAGGAGCGATTCTACAAGGAAAATGGGACCAAAACACTACAAAATAGGCACTACAAACCACACTTATCAACTCCCCCACACTTAACCCTTACTCGCCCTCGAGTAAGCACATACTAACTACTATATTAGCCGAATGGGTATTAGCGCACCCTACGCCCTTTCAACTCACGCGAGTACACTTAGAGGTAAAGTGCACCCCGCAAGGCAAGTGGGGTCTTGCAACAAAATTGTGGATGCAACCGGACACAAAACACAAAAACAAACAAACACGCAAAAGGTTGCACCCAAAAGAAAAGAAATACCGCTTCCCTCAAACAAGCGGTGAAAGAAGCACCGGTTTAAGACTCGAGTTAAGTGACAACGTTCCCAAGCTAGCAATACAAACCGAGGTGGACTAAACCCTAATAGTATGACGACAAAGCAATAAACAAAACGTTGGTAACTTACCTCGGTTCCTCCTAACCTTCTAAGAGCGTACTACGGGACGATCGGCGGAGTGGGAAGTGATGATCCACGGTGTTAGTCGACACTGTAGGTAAGTGAGACCCCGCCCCCTTTAGCGTGAGCCAAGAGGATCGTCCCGTGTCCGAAACCGCCTAACTAGTCCAAGTAAAAAGGTGGAAATATGCAAAATGAGGGAAGACCGACTAATGCCGCTATCATCCTTCCTCGGGACTCGGTCCTTTGGTAGGCTCTTCACGGCAAAAGTCAGAAAAAGGCTTATTTTGAGAGGTAGGGGTTATTTTTGTGAATCGGGTTTTCTTTTGGCATTTTCTCTTTTCTTTTGCATTTTTGCTCATTTGTTGCTATGCCATTTCTTTTTCTTCCTTTCTATTTTCTTTTGGCTTTTGTGCCTTTTCTTTTTCTTCATTCTTTTCTTTCTTTCATTTTTTTTTTCTTTTCTTTGCCCTTTTTGGCAAGATTTGGCTTTTTGGCATTTCTTTGTATGACAAGAAAGACGAATCAACAATTTGCAATTTTATTGTGTGGAAATGCGTAGGAGGTAGGTGAATGGGTGAGTCGGGACGGGCCCTTCCCTTCAAACCCACAAAAAGTGGAGAACTTGGACTAATTAAACAATCCTAGACACGGTCACCTAAGGGACGGGACTCGGTAACCAAGGCCTTTTCACACCATGGGTGGTCATAATGGTCAAAATGCAAATCCCGTAGTAAATCCCTAGTAAGCTAGGTGGACTCAAGGTAAGAAACCAACGAAATCATTGATTTAGGGTCATTCTACTAGACTAAAGTCCAAGACTCGATCTATACTACTAAAAAGGGAAAGTAAACACTCACACACTAGCCTCTAAACCGAGTTTTCGAAAAACATTTACACACAAGGCACACAACAAAACACAAAACAAATACTCAACGAAAACGAAAGAAAAAGAAACAAAAGCAACAAAACAAGAACAACACAAACGAACACATACATAACACAAACACCACCCCTAGCTTCCAAACAAATCACCAAATCACCCATACTTTACAAAGCTCCACCCGAGCACACAACATCACAATCTCCTCCAAACTCCATAAGAGGTAAAGAAGAAAAAGAGATAAGATGTTACCGGGAGTCTTGAAAGCCTTCCAAAGTTAGCGGCGAATAAGGCAACCTATAAGGGAAAGAGAGGCAAAACACGCACACAAAACAAATATACGACACAAAAGAAAAACACACAAAAGAAAATCTTTTTGATTTTTTGTGAAAATTTTTCAAATTTTTAGGGTTTTTAAAGATTTTTTTGGGAAAACTACGAAAATAAAACTAACTATGCTAGAATATCGCTCCCCCACACTTAAGTCGAGCCATGTCCTCATGCTCGACCGTAGTGCATGGAGCACAAAAGAAAAAGAAAATAAACTACGAAAATAAAGCTAAAAATCAAAAATAAGGGTGAAGAAAATGGTAGAAGGTGTCCGGCCGGGGTGTAGTCAAGTCACCATGGGCCGAGACAAGAAAAAGATATGGAAGGGGGAAGAAAATAAAAAGAAGGAAATAAAAGGAAATGGGAGGGGAGGACTAGGTGTAATCAAGTCACCTAGCCCGGATTCCGCCTAAATCCGACTAAATCCGACAAAAAGGGGTGAAAAACTTGTAAAATTTGGATTTTGAAAATGACACTCGATGTAGTCACATCATCGAGAGTCGGGAGCAACCAAGACTAAGGCCTCGAAGGCCACCATGACAACGGGGAAGGGGAGAAACAAGGGGATAACAAGCAATAAAAAAAACGGAAAAGAAAGGATAGTTGTCGTACCGACCGGTTAGCAACTCACTCTCTCCATCGTCTCAATGATCAATATAGGTACTTGCTTGTTGTCGTTATTGTCATCCTTCTTCAAGCTTGAGAAAACCGCATGGCAGAGGTAGCATTGGTGTGAGGGGGTGGGATTTGATGTGAATATCGGTCTAAAGTGGATAGAGGATGAAGTGAGGATATGAAAATGGAGTATGTGGGTGGTATGATGTTAGCAAGGAAGGTAGGGAGGTTGGGTGGGGGTATACAATGGTTCGGTGGGCTTAAATGTCGAAGAAGAGGCACCAAAAAGGAGTAGGGGGGTCATCCCGGTCGGGATGGCATACCCGTCCCGGTCGGGAAGCCTCCTTCCCGATCGGGATGACACTCCAGTGGTCTCGATTTTTAGCACCCTCATCCCGATCGGGACGGCCCCATCCCGGTCGGGACGACACACCCTTCCCGGTCGGGAAGGGTCTTCACGACTCCCAAGACCCCAAAAACCGATTCCCTTGCTCACGATCCAAGCTCTATCACTAACCACTCCTTTCTAGGAGTCACCTTCACTTCACCTATCACAATAAACTCAAAGTACACATCAAATTCACTCCCTCACATCGCTCATCAAAAATCCAATATTACAAGAATATCACAAAACTAACAAAATCTAGAGATAGAACACACAAATACAAGCACAAGTACTCTAAAGAAGAGAGGAGGGGAATATACAACATGACGGTTCTTTAGGAACTCCGTCAAACCTAGGATGGTGGACTCTTCTTCAACCGTAGCCCTCAAGGGCATGGAGGAGCAAGTCGAACGCGCTACCGACATCAAAATGTAGGCCCAAGAAGCGCTCGAGCCTAGCTAACCTCCACGGCCTCCAAGGTGGAGGCAAGAAGTAGGATTTCCAAGACCCAAAATCATCATTCGTGTCATATTCGGGGTCTATCCATCCTATGAGCTTCACCGGCCTCTTCCTCCCTAGGCATCGCCTCCAATCATTAGCAAGCTTCATCTCCAAGAAACAAGGCACAAAAAGCGGTTTTGGCCTCATCTCCTCGATGCACACCCCCACACTTTCCTCAAGTTGTGGTTCCCCATCTTCATCACTAGGCCCCATATCATCTTGGAGAATAGGATCGAAACTTCTACCGGCGGTTTCAATCTCCTCCAAGTCATCTTTCGGTGTACTAGCAAGGGGCTCTTGATGCTTGTCCAAACTATCGCACAAGGGCAACTCGAGGCTAACAACTTCACCCAACATCCTCACAAATTCCACCAAACCATCCAACTCACCATCCTCCTCCAATTCCTCACCAATGTTGTCTTCACTGAGGGTCATCTCCTCATTCGTCTCTTTTTGGGTAGACGATTGAGGCTCTTCAAAGCAAGACTTGCTCCTTATAGGGAATTCATTAACGGCCTCGTCATTGGGTTGTTCCCCTTCCCCAAATGAACATCCCTCATCAAGTTGTGAGGATTGAGTTAGGAGCATTAGGGTTTGAGCCGTTAAAGCATGCAATCTAGCTTTAGTTTCCTCCCTATCCCTAAGGAATTCGGCCAAGAGTTCATTATTCTTTTGCGTTTGGATGGCCATTTCTTGTTGCATTTGAAGCATCGATTGAATCTCCTCCATGTCGGGCAATTGGTGATCATTGGGGTCTTGATAATCTCCATGATAATCTTGATAATCTTGATGATAACCTTGATGATAATCTTGATAATCTTGATTAAACATGGTGTCTTGATGATGCCCAAGGGGTGGGGCATCATATTGTTGGTAGCAAGGTTGGTGTGGTTGGTAGTATTGTGGGTCATGGGGTTCATATTGTGGTTGGGGTGGAGGGTAATATGGTGGGTCTTGATGGTATTGGCTTCCATAAGGTGAATCTTGATTAAACATGGTGGGTTCACATTGATAACTCGAGTAATAGTCACCATGATCGTAGGATTGGTAATCGTTCACTTGTTGGTAGCCATTTTCATAACCTTGAGGTTCATACCCACTAGAGTCTTGATCACCCCAAGAAGCTTGATTATGGTAGGGGGACGTCATGTCATACCCTTGGTTCATGGAAGAAGAGGAGTAGCTCATATCGGCTCCCGAGTGTGTGGAGTTTAGATCAAACCCCATGCTTGCTCGAAAATCGTAGTCCATACCCGGTTGGAAACCACTCATCCTAGCAACCGTCCGTTAAAGCGGCTCTTAATCGCAAGAAGAAGATAGTCACCACCTCTAAGCATAAACTGTAGACTAGGAACAAACGTGAGAAGTCTAGTGCTTTTTGGGCACTAGACAAGAGAGAAATAAACCACACACACACAAGAAGCAAGGTAGCCAAAAAGAAAAAGAAAAACACAAACACAAAGACAAAGTCAAGTAACTAGGAAAACGAAGTCTAAACTAGCACCTTCCCCGGCAACGGCGCCAATTTGATGGTGGGGATTTGTCGTGGAATCCCAACCGCCAAATAAATAACCGGCTAATCCTAACTTGGGTAGAAAGGGCAAGTCGGGTCGAATCCACGGGGACGGTAAGAGGCGTCTAGACTAGGTCGGCCCAAGTACTTGACTAGGTCAACGGGCTAAACTAAACTATAGAATGATAGAAGGGGAGAAAGCTAGACTATGACTAGGAAGAACAACAAGGAAAACGGGCTAGGATTAGGTCGGGGTCAAAAGGGGTAAAGGAATGGTCAAGGGAGAGCTAGAATGAAGGAGGTAGTAGGGTGATCTAGGTCGGTCCGGGCGGTCGCAACTTAAACCGACCTAGAGGTTCCTCATGGAACCCATTTTGGCGACACACATGACAAACGGGGTTCTAGCTCGCTATGGCCTAGATCAAATCCGGGCGGTCGCAACTTAGACCGACCTAGGGGTCGTCCTCACCGGGCTCTCGCAACTTAATGAGGGAACCGAACCCATAACAACTAACACCCACAAGGGAAAGGCAAGAAAAACAAGCAATCTAACTTACTTAGTCATTCAAGCAATTCATCAAACATGTCATATGCATCAACCAAGAGGAAACCCAAAATCTTCCACCCACATCTCCAACAAACCCTTAATCACCCAATTAACACCCTAATCACCTTACTAACCCTAGCAAGAACACTACTCTAACATCATCAAACTAATTCTAGCACTAACAAGATGAACCAACACAAACAACAAAACATCCATAATGAAACTAGTGAAAACAATGAAATATGAACAATAAAATGAACAAAGATTAAAACTTGGATGAACAAACAAGGATTAAGAGTAAAAGGAGAAGAAGATTATACCAAACTAGTGAAGGATGCAAAGATGAACACTTGTATATAAGAAAACCCAAATAATTCCTCCAAGGTTGTCAATCTTGGATGGATTCTTCAAGAGATCCAATAATACAAGATTAAACTAAGATTAACTACTAATTACCGACTAATCTACACTAATCTAATCTAATCTAACCTAAAGTAGTCTAGGGTTTGAAGAACATAAGCTAAGATTGTGCCTTAATACAAGAGGGGGGTATTTATAGGGTTACAAATGGAAGGAAGAAGAAAGAAAAGGGACGCGGCTGAGACTGGGTGGTCCCGACCGGGACGGGTCATCCCGACCGGGACGGACCCACCATCCCGACCGGGACGGGTTGGTCCCGACCGGGACGGACCTGCAGTAGCATCTCCAATCGTGCACTTCATCCCCGACGGGATGAGGTGCATACCCGTCGGGGATGGGTCTTGTAGGCCTCCATTATGATCCTTTTGGTCTCTCCTTGCTTCACATGGACTTCTCATCGATTCTCGGGACTCGGGATCGGGTCTCGGAGGCTCGGGATTGGGTCCCAAGGTCTCGGGGTCGATTCCAAAGCATCGAGTCATCGTTCCTTTATCTCGTTGGCTCCAAAATGTGTATGTATCGAGTCGGAATCGCTCCAACTCTTCCAAATCGGTCTCGGGAACCTGAAACGAACTAAAGGAAGCATAAGAAGCCCCTAAATCGCTCCCAAGGAGCGATTCTACAAGGAAAATGGGACCAAAACACTACAAAATAGGCACTACAAACCACACTTATCAGTGTTTTGCCCCCCTCTTTTCTTTATAGGTTGCCTAATCGCCATTAGCTTTGGAGAGCTTTCAAGACTTCCGGTATCATCTTTATCCCTTTTTCTTCTTTACCTCTTGCGGAGTTTGGAGGAGTTTTGTGATAAAGTGTGCTCGGGAGGAGCTTTGTAAAGATTGTGGTGGATTTGGAGACTTGTTTGATGATAGGGGTGGTGTTTGTGTTCTTTATATGTTTGTTTTGTGTTGTTCTTGTTTTGTTGCTTTTGCTTCTTGTTTTCTTTTGTTTTTGTCGAGTCTTTGTTTTGTGTTTTGTTGTGTGTCTTGTGTGTAAATGGTTTTCGAAAACCCGGTTTAGAGGTTAGTGTGTGAGTACATATTTTCCCTTCCTAGTAGTGTAAATCGAGTCTTGGACTTTAATCTAGTAGAATGACCCTAAATCAATGATTTCGTTGGTCCTTTACCTTGAGTCCACCTAGCTTACTAGGGATTTACTACGGGATTTGCATTTTGACCATTATGACCACCCACGGTGTGAAAAGGCCTTGGTTGCCGAGTCTCGTTCCCTAGGTGACCGTGTTCGGAATTGTTTGATTAGTCCAAGTTCTCCACTTTTTGTGGGTTTGAAGGGAAAGCGCGCTCCCGACTCTCCCATTACCCTACCTCCTACACATATTCACACAATAACTTGCAACTTGTTGATTCCTCTCTTTCTTGTCATACAAAGAAATGCCAAAAAAGCCAAATCTTGCCAAAAAGGGCAAAGAAAAGAAAAAGAAAGAAAATGAAAGAAAGAAAAGAATGAAGAAAAAGAAAAGGCACAAAAGCCGAAAAGAAAATAGAAAAGAAGAAAAAGAATGGCATGGCAAAACAAGGCAAAAAAAATGCAAAAGAAAAGAGAAAATGCCAAAAGAAAATCGTCTCACAAAAAGATCTTAACCTCACAAAAATAAGCCTTTTTTTGACTTTTGCCGTGAAGAGCCTACCAAAGGACCGAGTCCCGAGGAAGGATGATAGCGGCATTAGTCGGTCTTCCCTCATTTTGCATGTTTTCCACTTTTTACTTGGACTAGTTAGGCGGTTTTGGACACGGGACGACCCTCTTGGCTCACGCTAAAGGGGGCGGGGTCTCACTTACCTACAGTGTCGACTAACACCGTGGTTCATCCTTTTTCCATCCCGCCGATCGTCCCGTAGTACGTTCTTAGAAGGTTAGGAGGAACCGAGGTAAGTTACCAACGTTTTTATTGCTTTGTCGTCATACTATTAGGGTTTAGTCCATCTCGGTTTGTATTGCTAGCTTGGGAACGTTGTCACTTACCTCAAGTCCTAAACCGGTGCTTCTTTCACCGCTTGTTTGAGGGAAGCGGTATTTCTTTTCTTTTGGGTGCAACCTTTTGTGTGTTTGTTTGTGTGTTTGTGTGTTTAGGTGTTTTGTGTCCGGTTGCATCCACAGTTTTGTCGCAAGACCCGACTTGCCTTGCGGAGTGCACTTTTCCTCTAAGTGCACTCGCGTGAGTTGAAAGGGCGTAGGGTGCGCTAATTCCCATTCGGCTAGTATAGTAGTTAGTATGTGCTTACTCGAGGGCGAGTAAGGGTTAAGTGTGGGGGAGTTGATAAGTGTGGTTTGTAGTGCCTATTTTGTAGTGTTTTGGTCCCTTTTTCCTTGTAGAATCGCTCCTTGGGAGCGGTTTAGGGGCTTCTTATGCTTCCTTTAGTTCGTTTCAGGTTCCCGAGACCGATTTGGAAGAGTTGGAGCGATTCCGACTCTATACATACACATTTTGGAGCCAACGAGATAAAGGAACGACGACTCGATGCCTTGGAATCGACCCCGAGACCTTGGGACCCAATCCCGAGCCTCCGAGACCCGATCCCGAGTCCCGAGAATCGATGAGAAGTCCATGTTAAGCAAGGAGGGACCAAAAAGATCATATTGGAGGCCTACAAGACCCATCCCGATCGGGAAGGCCTAAAACCCGATCGGGATGAAGTGCACAAAGAAGACGGCCACTGGAAGAAGTTCCCGACCGGGTCCCAACATTCCCGATCGGGAAAGTGAAGATTCCCGATCGGGATTACCCATTCCCGATCGGGAAAGTCCCTGTTTCAGCCCGTGTTTGCTTCTTCCAATTCCTTTGCATTGTAACCCTATAAATACCCCTCCTCTTGTAATCTTATAGGAGCTTCTGGACTTCCCACTAAACCCTAGACTACTTTAGGTTAGATTAGATTAGATTAGTGTAGATTAGTCGGTAATTAGTGTTTAATCTTAGTTTAGTGCTTGTATTAAGGGAATTCTTCAAGATCTTCTCCAAGCTTGACAACCTTGGATGTTTGTTTTGGGTTTTCTTCATTAATGCAAGATTTCATCTTTCCTCTTTACTAGTTGGTATAATCTTCTTCTCCTTTTACTCTTAATCCTTTATTGTTCATCGAGTTTGAATCTTTAGTTCTTGGTTATTGTTTTGTTCATCATATTTGGTAGTTTCATTATGTATGTTTTGATGTTTGTGTTGTTTCCTCTTGTTCTTGTTAGTATTAGTTTGATTATGTTAGAGTAGTGTTCTTGCTAGGGTTAATAGGGTGATTAGGGTGTTAGTTGGGTGATTAAGGGTTTGTTGGAGATGTGGGTGGAAGATTTGGGTTTCCTCTTGGTTGATGCATATGACATGTTTGATGATTTGCTTGAATGACTAAGTAAGTTAGATTGCTTGTTTTTCTTGCCTTTCCCTTGTGGGTGTTAGTTGTTATGGGTTCGGTTCCCTCATTAAGTTGCGAGAGCCCGGTGAGGGCGACCCCTAGGTTAGTCTAAGTTGCGACCGCCCGGATGCGATCTAGGCCATAACACGCTAGAACCCCGTTTGTCATGTGTGTCGCCAAAATGGGTTCCATGAGGAACCTCTAGGTCGGTTTAAGTTGCGACCGCCCGGACCGACCTGGATTACCCTACTACCTCCTTCACTCTAGCTCTCCCTTGACCATTTCGTTACCCCTTTAACCCCGACCTAACCCTAGCCCGTTTTCCTTGTTGTTCTTCCTAGTCATAGTCTAGCTTTCTCCCCTTCTATCATTCTCTAGCTTAGCTCGTTGACCTAGTCAAGTACTTGGGCGAACTGGTCTATACGCCTCTTACCGTCCCCGTGGATTCGACCCGACTTACCCTATCTACCCAAGTTAGGATTAGCCGGTTATTGTTTGACGGTTGGGATTCCACGACAAATCCCCACCATCAGTTAACCTAGAGAAGACGCTTAGATGCAGGCTCTCTGTGCCTCATTCGGTCCTACAGATCTTGGGACAAACCTCTTTTCTCATGGGCAGCTGTTGACTCAGTAGTGTGTATGGAAAATGCTTTCTGCTGGGCAGGTTGCTCTTGACTGCCTGCTGTAATACGCCTCTGCGCCTGCGCATACACTTGAGCCGTTTTCCTTGCCTTCCTTTGGATGTTTCTGGTGGCGGTTCGCTTTGTGCCCCCAGCTTCCTCTCCACTTTCGAAGTGAAGCTGTCTGGGGGTCGTTGCGACCCTGCCCACCAGATCCTCTAGAGTAAATTCCTGGTTGAGCATCGCCAAGAAGAAGGCCGCTGTCTGAGCCATCTGGGCAGGGGTGAGGTTTAAGGTGTGCCTCGGATATGCCCCCTGCCCAGCCGCCACAGCGGTGCCTTTATCGGGTGCTACTTGAAGACTGGCCCGTCCTACCCCTAGAATTATGGCGGCGGGTGTCTTCTCGGGCAGTGGCATGCCATACAGGGGGCCACCGGTGGAACCGTCGGACCCGCTCCAGAACTGGCATCGACAATTTCAGGCATGTCTGTTTTAACTGGTTGATTTTTGGTGGGTAACTCGTGGGTACAACCGAATTCGTCCCCACAGACGGCGCCAAATTGTTCCGGTATGGAAACAATTGACCCGATTTTGGATTCGGGTTTCTAGTTTTACAGTTTTACTCGGATGACTCTTGTTGACTTTCTTCAAGCTCTCCTTCTCCTCACTCCGATGGTCAGACTTTTCCCGGCGGAGACGGTCAGCACCCTGCACAATGAACGCACAGGGCCTCGGAGGTGTCCGAGGGAACCTCTCCGATGCTTAAGTCAGTCCGTGAAATGCCTTAATGAACCTAGTTCGTGAGGAGCTAGGTGGCGGTTTTAGAGTTAGAGTCTAGAGAGAGAAAATCCAACCCCTTGTATGTGGGAAGAGGAGAAGTATTTATACGTTCCCCCAAAATAGAGGAAAGGGAAAAGGAGAGAGGGAAAATGAGTGGACGAGGGGAGGACAGGTGGATTCACCCCAGCCACTCATTCTTTTTTACCTTAAGCAAAATGACGGAGGGGCCCCTGGTTTCCCCCGCCCCTGCTGGGCGAGAACGCCCTGAGGGCAGGCAGGCAGGGGGGTTTGATGGTCCTGTCCAACTGGCGGCGTGGCCCTGCCAGGCAGGCGAGTGCCTTGGAAGGTTCAATGCTCTTTGCTCGAGAGTCTGCAGGGCAGGTTCTCCTCTGCTCCTGGGTCAGGCCACCCTGGGGCCAAAATGGCTGGCGACCCGCAGTGGGCTACCGACCCCCATCAGTTGGAGTAATTGTTGTCGAACATAGGAATAACTACTTGTAAGCATTGGAATAACAACGACATTAGAGTAATTGAAGATTTAAAAATTGATTGATTCCATCGCAATTAGTAAATGTTGGAGTACTTATTGTCGAACACAGGAATAACTGCTTGTAACATTGAAATACGATATTAAAGTAATTGAAGATGAATAATCGATTGATTCAATAAATAATTTGAATGATTGTTGGAATAATCACCAAAACATGTTGGAGTAACTGCTTAATTTTGTACGTGTAATTACATATGGGATACGACAATTAAAATACGATAAGTTCGATCATTTTGAAATGCGTCTTTCTGATCTTCTGACATGGTAGATGTTTTCATATCTCTGAACTTGTGTTCTTGCATTGTTTCTTCTTAATCGGCTGTTGTAAAATAGTATTAGTCGGTGAAAAAAAATTGAATATGTATGTTGGAATACTTGAATATATGTATTGGAGTAACTGAGTATATATGTTGGAGTAATTGGAGTACTTGAATATATATGTTGGAATACTTGAATATATGTTGTTCCGGCCACGGAAACAATTAACCCAGTTCTGGATCCCGGGTCGTGAATTGAAACGTTGACAAGTAATGGACAACTCGATTTCCCTTGACCTCTCATTTATCCCTCTCCTATGATCGGACCTTCCCGGCGGAGTCGGCCTGCTCCCTGCACAATGAACGCACAGGGCCTCGGAGGTTGTCCGAGGGAACCCTCTCCGATCCCTAAGTTAGTCCGTGAAATGCTTTGATGAACCTAGCTCGTGAGGAGCTAGGTGGCGTTTTTAGGAGTGAGAGTCTAGAGAGAGAAAAGCCAACCCCCTTCTTGTGGGAAAGGGTTGAGTATTTATACCTTCCTACAAGAGAGGGAAGTAGGAGGGGAGTGGATGGATAAGGAGGTGACAAGTGGCGTCTTCCCATCCACCCATTCCTAATTACCTTAGGTGAAATGACGGGAGGGCCCCTGGGGGTCTTGGCCCTGTCAATCAGGGACATCCCCAGGGCAGGCGGATTTTGAACCGTGGCCGCTGGGCTCTAGCAGGCTGTGTTGGCTTGCTGGCCCGGCGGTCGATTGCTTTCCTTAGCGTTTATGTTTCTATTTTCGCTTCTTGCTAGGGACTGGCCTTCGAGCTTTATAGGCACTCCTCTGGGGGGCCTGTCCGGCAGGCAATTAGTGACAGGCTGCCGACCCCAATCAATTGGCCCTCGTCAGCAGGGGGAGAGCAAGGCTTTCCTTCTGCTGGCGACTCCTGCTTGGAGGGAGGTTGACTTATTTCCATGTCTGCTACCGCATTTAATGCTTTGCGCCTTCCCAAGGAACGAAGCGCAGTTCACGTCAGATATACAAAGAGTTGAGAGTGTTTTTGCAATGATTACACTTCTCCTCTTGATGGATTTTCGGGAACCGTGAAGAGTTCCTGATTGGTGGTTCTCCTTCCAGGGTGGTTGGGACGTCATTAATGCTGTGCTTTCACTTGTATAAATCCCAGTTTTCTTCGTCATTTCTGCTTAGCCCATCTTCAATCTTTCCACTTTCTCTGTTTTAATCATGGTTTGGATCAAAAAATTCGTGACTCGCCGTGGAGTTCGCTCTGTTACTTTCCTTTTCAGAGGATTCTGGAGGCTCCGGTACGCTCGAGCTGCTTATCGAGCCATTCGTCGTAGCCGTCGCTCACGGCCTTATTCTCGTCTAAGAGGCAGGAAAATCTCCACCAGGTCGAGTAAACATCTTAAAAGGTCCTCGACCTCTGCTGCTCCCATATTTAGGCGCTGCCCTCAGGGAGGGGGTTGCTTTGACCGGGGGTGCCACGAATGCTTTCCGTGGCTGCACCCTGAGCAGTTTGACCCTGACTTTTCTGATGCTGACTCCTCCCTGGGGTCAGGCCCCTCCTCCCCTGTGAGGAGAACTGGTTGTCGCACCTGCGACGAGTCCCAGGCTGTTCCCTTTGGCAGGGATTGGGAGGACAGTAGCCAAGACTCTGATGATAGTGAGGGCCTTGGTTGCTTGAGTGACAAGGATGGGGATGGACTCCCTGATGACCCTTTCAAGGATTCCCCAGACTGGGACTGGGGCTCGGATTTTGGAAGCCAATGCAGCCCTGGGGACCATTCCCCAGATTTGGATGACGATTAGGCCTGCGTAGCAGGGTGTGGGCTTGTCGGGCTGGAATTTTTAGGCCTTGTGTATTTTCTTTTCTTGTACGGGACAAGATGTAATTTTCCCCTTTCTTTAAGGCTAATGAAATGAAATTTAATCAGCTTCGTTTTTTTTTTGAATGCGGGGATGACGTCGTCGGTTGATTCTTTCCCTCTGTCACTTTAGTTTCTTCGTCTTAACTTTGTAAAGACTTTCTACCCTTCCCGGGTCTTATTGTGGAATATTTTTCTTTTCTTTGCTTCTTTAAGGTATGCTTGATCTAGAACTCGGGGGATCTTTCCCTAATGTTAGTCGTGCCTAGCATAGCTTGTCCCTGGTTTCTGCTTGGAATCCAGGGGGCTTGTCCCCTGCCTGCCCAGAGGTAAGCAGGGAGGTCTGCATTTTTTATACAAGGTTGGGGAGCTTGCCCCCAGTCCTTGTTGATCTAGCCTGTCCCTGACTTTTGAACAAAAGTCCAGGGGGCCTGCTCCCTGCCTGCCCAGAGGTAAGCGGGGAGGTCTGCGTTTTTTATACAAGGTTGGGGAGCTTGCCCCCAGTCCTTGTTGATCTGGCCTGTCCCTGACTTTTGTTCAAAAGTTCAGGGGGCCTGCTCCCTGCGTGCCCAGAGGTAAGCAGGGAGGTCTGCGTTTTTTATACAAGGTTGGGGGGCTTGCCCCCAGTCCTTGTTGATCTGGCCTGTCCCTGGCTTTTGTTCAAAAGTCCAGGGGGCCTGCCCCTGCCTGCTCAGAGGTAAGCAGGGAGGTTTGGAATTTTTTGTTGGGGTGTTCATTTTCTTTAGTTTTGGCAACAGGGGGGCCTCCCTCTATTGCCCCCTGCTCGTTTGTGTGTGAAAACGTAAATTTGAACAGGCAACGAGTATGAATCTGAAGCTCTCTCATTTCTTTATAAAACTTTTTGACATAAGGGTGGTCGGAGCCGTTGACATTCTTTTGACCGTTCTCCGCCATTGTTTTCAGCAAAATAAAACTATTTTTAGACTTGGTTTAGACATAATATTTCTTCAGGGTGTCCGCGTTCCAGTGAGCATTCAACTCTTGTCCTTCAAGGTTGGCGATTTTATATGTGCCTGGTCCCAGGATTTGAGTTACTTGGTATGGACCTTCCCAGTTGGCACTTAGTTTCCCGTGCTCCCTGCATTTTCCAACAGCCTGCGTTTTTCTGAGAACCAGATCACCCATCTGAAAATTTCTCTGATGTACTCCTCTGTTGTAGGCTTTTCTCATTCGTTGCTGGTAGGCGACGATGTTGGTACTGGCCTCCTCCCTTATCTCACCGACTAGATCTAAGGCCTCAACCATTGCAGCTTCATTCTCAGTTTCGTCGTATTGCAGGGAGCGCAGAGATGGGATCCTGGCCTCAATTGGTAGCAGAGCCTCCGCTCCATATACTAGGCCGAACGGGGTCTGGCCTGTTGATTCCTTTTGGGTGGTCCGGATTGACCAGAGTATGCTGGGAAGCTCGTCAGCCCATCTGCCCTTGAGGTCATCTACCATCTTCTTAAGGCCATTTAAGATCTGCTTGTTGGCTGCCTCTGCCTGCCCGTTGGTTTGAGGATGGCAGACGGCCGAGTAGGCAACCGCGATGCTATGGCTTTCTAGCCAGATTCTCAGGGGATCATTGTCAAATTGTCTGCCATGATCAAACACCAACACTTTTGGCAGGCCGAATCTAGTGATAATATTACGCCATATCACTTTTCTGACTGCTGGTTCGGTAATGTTGGGTACTGCTTCAGCTTCTATCCATTTGGTGAAGTAGTCTATAGCCACGATCAAGAACTTCCTGCCCCCGGTGGCCACCGTGAAAGGTCCTAGTATGTCCATCCCCCACTGAGCGAAAGGGATGGGGATAGGATTGGTCTGAGTTCCTGGGCCGGGACATGGATTGACGGAGCGAAGAGTTGGCATTTTCTGCACTTCTGGGTCAGGCTTCTGGCATCTCTTAGCATGGTAGGCCAGTAGTAGCCTGCCCTCAGGGCCTTGTGGGCCAACGATCTTCCTCCGATGTGATGTCCACAGATTCCTGAGTGGATGTCCTCCAGGACTTCGGCAGCCTGGTCTGCCCCCAGGCATTTGAGCAGGGGGTAAGTGAAAGATTTCTTATAGAGTTCTTCACCAATGATTATGAACCAGGCTGCTTTGGCCTGTACCCTCCTCTTTCGTATCGGATCTGATGGCAGGATGCCATGCTTTTTGAACTGGATGAGGGGGGTCATCCAATTTTCCGGTCCTTCCTCGACGGTGCTAATTGCCTGACAGGCGCTGGTAGATTTTCCATACAAAACATCAACCCACACCGATCTCCGTATGTCCTGTAGGCTGGAGCTGGCCAGTTTTGACAGAGCGTCGGCTCGGTTGTTCTTTGATCGAGGGATTTGCTGGATTTCATAGGACTTTAGGCCCGACAACTCTTGCTTTACTTTTTCAAGGTATGTGGCCATGGTCTGGTCTCTGGCCTCATACTCTCCGTTAATTTGATTAGCGATGAGCTGAGAATCGGTAGCTAGTGTAACTCGCTCTGCCCCTGCGGCTTTAGCCAGCTTTATCCCTGTGAGCACAGCCTCGTATTCCGCCTCGTTGTTTGATGCCGGGAAGGTGAATCTGAGTGCATGCTCAAAATCCACTCCCTCAGGGCTGGTTAGCACGACGCCTGCACCTGCACCATTGGCTGTTGAGGATCCATCAGTGTGCACGATCCACTCCTCGGCAGGGGGCTCCTCTTCCCCTGAATGAGAGCATTCAGCCAGGAAATCGGCCAAGGCTTGGGCTTTGATGGCTGTCCTTGGCTGGTATGATATCCCCAACCCACTTAATTCGATCGCCCATTTCAGCAGTCTCCCTGATTTCTCAAACTTTTCCAACACTTTTTCCAGTGGTTGGTCGGTGAGGACCACAATGGGATGTGCGTCAAAGTAGGGTCTGAGTTTTCTGGCTGCAACGATGACTGCATAGGCGGCTTTTTCTATCAAGGGGTAATTTCTTTCTGTTGTTCCCAGGGCGTGACTCACAAAGTAGATGGGCTGCTGTGAGTTTGCTTCCTCCCTTAGGATGACGGCACTTACCGTTGTGTTTGTGACAGCAATGTATAGGTACAACTTTTCTCCGGCTACCGGTCTTGCCAGGGTAGGGAGTTTCTTTAGGTGCTCCTTCAATTGCTCGAAGGCTTTCTTTTGTTCATCCTCCCATTTGAATTGCTTGTTGCCTTTTAATATTTTGAAGAAAGGGGTGGACTTGTCTGCTGACCTGGCGATAAACCGAGCCAGGGCGGCCATTCTGCCTGTGAGCCGCTGAATATCCCTGATGATTTTAGGCTCAGGGAGGTCTAGGACCGCCTGAACTTTCTAGGGGTTGGCGTCTATCCCCCTGGAGCTGGCCAAGAAGCCCAGGAATTTTCCGGATTGGACCCCGAATGTGCACTTTTTCGGATTCAGCTTCATCTTATATGACCGCAGGGAAGAGAATGTCTCTTGAAGGTCTGTCAGATGCTCTTTGTCCCCTTTACTTTTGATGATTGCATCGTCGACATAGGCTTCTAAGTTTCTTCCTTTTTGATTTTCGAAGACTTTGTCTACCAATCGCTGATAGGTGGCGCCTGCATTCTTCAGCCCAAATGGCATCATCTTGTACATGTAGGTGCCATGGCTGGTTATGAAGGCGCACCTCATTCTGTCCGGCTGCCAGAGGTACACTTGATGGTACCCTGAGAATGCATCCAGGAAGCTTAGCGTGGTGTATCCACTAGTGGCGTCCACTAGTTGATCTATCCTGGGCAGAGGGTAGCAGTCCTTAGGGCAAGCCTTGTTAAGATTTGTAAAGTCTACGCACATTCTCCATGCTCCTGATGACTTTTTTACCATCACAACATTTGCTAACCACTCAGGATAGTCACAGACTTCGATGAAATCCGCCTTTAGGAGTTTGTCTATTTCTTCTTTTATTGTTGCATCCTTTTCTGTGGACATGTTCCTTTTCTTCTGCTTCACAGGGCGAGCCTCCGGATTAATGTTCAGCTTGTGAACAATAAAAGCCGGGTCGACCCCTGGCATCTCATCTGCAGAGTAAGCGAATACGTCCCTATTCTCTCTCAGGACTGCAATTAGTTCCTTTTGGTAGGACTCCTCCAGGTCGGCCCCTATAAGGACCTGCCTTCCTGGTTCTAAGTCCACTAGCATGCTTTCCCCTTCAGGCTCTAGGTGGACTGATTCTTGCTGGGCAGTCAGGATTTCACCTTCCCTGCGGGGAGAGCATTGGGCTTTTCGCTTTCCTTTTCTTTCTGTCTCATGGGTTTGCAGGGCCACGGAGTAACAGTGTCTGGCCGACTCCTGATCCCCGTGGACCTTCCCTTCCATGCCAAAATCTGTTACATAGGCTATGGTGAGGGCCCTAATTGATACAACAGCTTCTATTTCATCTAGGGTGGCTCGACCTATCAGGGCGTTGTACGCAGATTTGGCATCCACCACAACAAATGACGCCCTGATATTTCTGGCCGAGGTTCCCTCCCCAAACGTCACCGGTAGATCGATAACTCCCATGGGTAGCATGCCTGCCCCATTGAACCCATACAAAGATCCGAGGGCTGGCTTCAGATGTCTTTTTTCAAGGTTCATTTTCTCAAAAGCGTCTTTGTATAAGAGATTTGTGTAGGCACCAGTGTCCACCATACACCTCTTGACAATGTGATTACTAATTTCAAGGGTTATGACCAGAGGGTCACTATGTGGGTACACGACTCTCCCTGCATCTTCAGGAGTGATGCTTAGGGTAGTGCCTCTTGGACTGCCTGCCCTCTCGGCGTAGCAAATTTGGTTCCGCAGCTCGCGGATCTGCCTTTTCTGGCTACGCCTGCTGGTCCGCCCCTCTGCATCTCCTGATACTACATGGATGACCATGCGATTTTGGGCTGAGCCCTCAGGTTTGTCTGCCGCCTTTTTCTGGGGTTTGTTCCTTGCTGCATAGTTACTCAGCCAACCGTTTCTTATTAGTTTCTCTATTTCGTCTTTTAAGTGGCGGCATTACTCCGTGGTATGACCTATGCAATCGTGGAACGTGCAGAATTTTTTGGGATCCCCTTTTGGGCTGCGCGGCTTGTTTGGACGAACCCATTTTGCTGTTTCTTTTTCCAACTCGAAGATTTTCTGCTCTCGGCCTGTTGAGGGCCGTGTAGCTGTCAAACCTTGGTTGGTATGTTGTGCGTTCCTTTTTGGGAGTGTCTCCCTCTTCTCTCTGCTTGCCTGGCTCATTTCTGCCACGTCCACCCTGCGGTCCCCCTTGCGGCCTTGTTTGGCCTGCAGGGGTATCCGGCAGGCTGTGAAACTCTTTCTGCAGAATAAACCCTTCAACAATTTTTCTGGCCATGGCCAAGGTTTCTGGCTGGGCCCTAATCATCTGATTTTTCATTTCTACTGGGAGCAGGGAGATTGTCAGGGCGTAAGCGGCGGTGGAGTCATCGATCTCCCTGACTTGCTGGTAGGATAAGTCAAACCTTCTTAGGTACTCCCTTACACTTTCACCCTTTTTCTGCTTTAGGGTCATAAGATCAAAGCGAGTGAGATGTCTCCTTTTGTTCCCTGCATATTGTTCGAGGAAAACCTCGGCCAACTCTATGAAGAATTTGATTGATCCTTGGCGGAGGTCCCTGAACCACCCTTGTGCGAGCCCTACCAGGGTGGTTGGGAAGACTTTGCACCAGATAGCGTCATCCACGTCGTACATGCCCATGTGGCTCTCGAATGCCGCCAAGTGGTCCTCTGGGTCTGTTGTCCCGTCAAACTTAATGGTGGGCATTTTAATTTTCGGGATGGGGTATTCTTGTACCTCAGGATGAAGTGGGGTTTTTGTGGGCCTGCCTACCATTCGTGACCTGCTTTCCCCAGACTGGTTACCGTGAATATCCCATTGTTTATGGATCGGTTTCCTCGTACTGGGGGAGCGGTGCCTTGGAGGCGGCCTGCTTGCTGCTTCGTCTTCTGTCTCAGGGGAGATTTGTCTGGGTCTCTTTCTCTGAGAGTGGCAGAGGTTCTCATCCTGGTGGTATCTAGATTCAAGCGGTTGCCCTCGGTTGAGCCTAGACTGCAGGCTTTGGGACAAACCTGGGGCTGGCTGCTCCTTGATCGCCGGCATTAACCTGGAGAAGACCTCACCCTGCTTTTCTCCCAGGCGCTTAGCTATGGGCTCCCTGTGCCTCATCCGCTCCTGCAATCCCTGGGATAAACCTCTATGTTCTCCAGACGCGGATTCTGTTGTGTGAATGGAGAATGCCTGCTGTTGGGCAGGTGGCTCTGGGCTGCCTGTTGTGATACGCCTTTGCACCTGCGCGTATACTTGTGCCGTCCTTCTTGCTTTCCTCTGAGCGTTTCTGGCGGCGGTCCGCTTCGTGCCCCCAGCTCCATCCCTACTTATTGAGGGTGGCTGCCTGGGGGCCGTTGCGACCCTGCCTACCAGGTCCTCAGGAGTGAACTCCTGGTTTAGCATTGCAGAGAAGAAGGCGGCTGTCTGCGCCATCTGAGCTGGGGTCAGATTTAGAGTGTGCCCTGGGTGTGTCCCCAACTCAGGTGCTACAGCAGCGTTTGGCACGCCTAGGAGACTGGTTCCTCCTACCCCCAGGATCGTGGCGGGAGGAATCCTCTCTGACTGTGGCATGCCATACAGGGGGGTCACCGGTGGGACCGTCAGACCCGCCCCCACACTGGCGTCAACGATTTCCGGCATAATTACTTTGATTGTTTTAGTTTTTTGTAATTAGGAATGTTGATTTTTTGTGGGTAATCCGTGGATACAACCAGAACTTCCCCACAGACGGCGCCAAATTGTTCCGGTCACGGAAACAATTAACCCGGTTCTGGATCCCGGGTCGTGAATTGAAACGTTGACAAGTAATGGACAGCTCGATTTCCCTTGACCTCTCCTTTATCCCTCTCCTATGATCGGACCTTCCCGGCGGAGTCGACCTGCTCCCTGCACAATGAACGCACAGGGCCTCGGAGGTTGTCCGAGGGAACCCTCTCTGATGCCTAAGTTAGTCCGTGAAATGCCTTGATGAACCTAGCTCGTGAGGAGCTAGGTGGCGTTTTTAGGAGTGAGAGTCTAGAGAGAGAAAAGCCAACCCCCTTCTTGTGGGAAAGGGTTGAGTATTTATACCTTCCTACAAGAGAGGGAAGTAGGAGGGGAGTGGATGGATAAGGAGGTGACAAGTGGCGTCTTCCCATCCACCCATTCCTAATTACCTTAGGTGAAATGACGGGAGGGCCCCTGGGAGTCTTGGCCCTGTCAATCAGGGACATCCCCAGGGCAGGCGGATTTTGAACCGTGGCCGCTGGGCTCTAGAAGGCTGTGTTGGCTTGCTGGCCCGGCGGTCGATTGCTTTCCTTAGCGTTTATGTTTCTATTTTCACTTCTTGCCAGGGACTGGCCTTCGAGCTTTATAGGCACTCCTCTAGGGGGGCCTGTCCGGCAGGCAATTAGTGACAGGCTGCCGACCCCAATCATATGTGTTGGAATAACTGAGTATATATTCAAGTATTTCAACGCATATATTCAAGTATTCTAAGGCATATATTCAAGTATTCTAATGAATGCCTATATTTTGCATAAAATTGAACGAATTTCTGGAAAATTAAAACGAATTCAATGAAGTAATCTACAATCTAATCTTACGATTAAGCAACAAGAACTTACAATTTATTGAACACTATCAGCAGATGTTGGGTAGTACAAAAGGTATCTCTCCTGTTAGAAAGTGCATAATAGATACAGGTTCGGTATGCACCAATAATCATTGGCAGATGATGATGAACCCGGTTACGAAGGATGAAATAAAGAAGGTGTTGTTTTCTATCCCCCAAGATAAAGCCCCATGCCCTGATGGTATACTAGCGGATTTTTCAAGTCCGCTTGGGTTTTCTATCCCCGGAAGGAGGTTTGCAATGCTATATTGGATTTCTTCTCATTTGGAAGGATGCTCCAGCAGGTGAATGCTACAACGATCACGCTCATCCCTAAAGATGACATACCCACATCTGTGACACATTTTCGACCCATTGCGTGCGGCAACACTATATACAAGGCCATATCAAAGTTATTATGTGATAGATTAGCAGCTGTGTTACCAGATATCATCAGCCAGAATCAGGGGGCCTTTGTTAAGGAAAGATCAATTGTCGAAAATATTCTGATATGCCATGATTTGGTTAAGCTCTATGATAGACAAGGAAGCTCTGCCAGATGTTTGTTCAAGATCGATTTGCAAAAAGCATACGATACTGTTGAATGGGAATTTGTAGACCAAAAATGATGCAAGCTCTAAATTTTCCTCCATAATTCTCCAGTTTAATCATGAGCTGTGTTTAGACCTGTCGAACGGGTCGGGCGGTCGGGTTTCGGGTTCGGTCATTTCGGGTAAAATACGGGTCGTGTGTATTTCGGGTTTGAAAAATACGGGTTTTTATACGGGTCGGGTTTATACGGGTTTCGGGTAAAATACGGGTTATTAACGCACTTTAAAAACATTAATTTTCTTTAGTTTTTTTAAGCATAAATACAATTTTATTCTTAATTTTCTTAATCATCTCATTTAATATATAATATTAGTAGGAATAAACATGTTTTATTTAATATATCTTTTAATTTACATTAATATTTTATTTCTATAGGAAGTACGAATATATATGACGAACTTTGACTCGATTTATTGTTTTTTTCTCATTATAATAATCACCTGATAAAAATATGATTTTAAAGATGTATATATAAATATTATTTCTTAAAATTTTGAGGAAAAAAATAATAATTCTTAGTGTTTTTGAGAAACTTTATTGTATGATAGCAATTTTTTTAATGTATCTATTTTCGGGCGGGTAACGGGTTCGGGCGGGTTTTGACCCAATATATTCGGGTTATTTTCGGGTCAGGTCACTTTCGGGTTTCGGACATTTTCGGGCAGGTTTTTTCGGGTTTGGCGGTTTCGGGTCGGGTCAGTTTTTGACAGGTCTAGCTGTGTTTCATCTACTTCATTCACCCTATCCCTCAATGGAAGCCATTTTGGATACTTTAAATGGAAGAGAGGACTTAGGCAAGGGGACCCGATTTATCCCCTCCTTTTTACACTATGTATGGAGTACTTGACAAGGACACTAAACTATGCCACTGTAAGATACCGGTTTCAGTATCATCCATTGTGTAAAGAGTTGAAGTTGTGTCATTTGATGTTCGCAGACGACTTGTTAATGTTCTGCAAATGGAATGCTTCATCAATTCTCTTATTAATGAAAGCATTCACTACTTTCTCAAGCTCGACAGGTCTGCAAAAGACTTCTTCCAAATCTAAGGTTTATTTCAGTGGTATCGAGCCTAATTTGAAGCGGGACATACTGTCTGTGACTGGTTTCAAGGAAGGAAGGATGCCCTTTAGGTATCTAGGTATACCAATTAAACCAGGAAAGATATCTAAAGAGGATTGCAAGTTGCTCATGGATAGAATTGTGGCTAGAATCAGGAGTCTTGGAGCACGAAAATTGTCGTATGCTGGTAAGATTACTTTAATTAACTCGGTAATGAATACTTTACATTCGTACTGGGCGACCATCTTTATACTGCCAGCAGCGATTATTAAAAGAATCGAAGCCATCTGTCGGAATTTCCTTTGGTCTTGAACTAGTGAGTTTCAAAGAATACCGCTTATAGCATGGGACAAAGTCACAGTTCCAAAAATCAAGGGGGCTTTGAACATCAAGCAGGTTACCAACTAGAACAAAGCCGTTGTTGCTAAATTGGTGGATTGGGTTTACACCTAGCCGGATTGTAATCCCCTAAAAAAAATCTAGCGCGATACAGTGGCGGAAACACTGTAGAGTCGGGATTAAAACACACAGAACTATGTCTTAATAAATTAAATTGGTAAAGTCAAACATGCGCCATACATAAAAATGGCTAAAATTTAAAACAATCCATAAAGAGGTTAAACAATCCTTAAGACAAGATTATAAAAAAAATCAGCAGGATCCAAGACTGCTCGATAGCCCACACCCACCGGAAAATAAACACGTATACCTGCCATGTTAAAACATAACAGCCACAATCAGTGGGGAGCAACGTCAACGCTCTCCCAGCCGTATAACAGGATTTTAAAACAGTAATTACTAATATAGGAAAAATAGTAAAAATGGAAAACATTAAAACAGCATAATAAAATAAGCTTTAGCGTAAAACAAATTAATTAAAAGGGTTGCCGAAGAAACATAAAAATATTTGCCAACCTGCAAACCAATTTATATCGATAATAATTAAAATAATCAAAATGGCGTTATGGATAGGATTAATGTAGAATCTAGACTTTCACTAGGATAATACTAAAAACTAGTTTCGAGAACTTAGTCAAAACAAATTAGACTTTGGTCTCTAACTAGGCAACTCAACTATAACAGGACTGCGTGCAGCGAGGTCCTGGCTTAAGTAATGTACACCCCTCCTGGACACCAACCGTAATCCAGTTCAACCCGACGACGACTTACACGATGCAATATCTAAGTTTAAGGTCAAAATATACACACTCCTGAACAAAAATCATGCTCAGTTCAACGACCAATGTGTCTCAACATAGACACACCAGCTTTATAGTTGATGGCAAAACGTACACCCCAGACTATATTACTCTAAACCCACACTTGTCCTTATTCCATAACTCCAAAACAAGCCATTATCGATATATAAAAGATATAATCATTATAAACAATATGAGTATAAAAGAAGAAAACATTTATATTCTAAAAGAGGAAACTTTCTATTTTAGGAAACTTCTATTTTTAGAAACTTTACTAAAAAATAGCATTATATCAAAATAGTGAAAATATTAGTTCATACTAATACCACATTTTAGTAGACAATATAGAGTTATAAAACTAATACTTTCGGCCTTAACGATATTAATTATTAAAGTAAGAACATTTGATTTCATGAAATTATTAAAAATATCGTATAAGTGTTATAAAATGATTAGAAACATCTTAAACATTTTAATATTACTAATTAGGGTGTTTTCAAAAGTTATAAAGCTAAAATTCCCTAATTATTATTAGTTTCGACGATAAAACTATAAATAGGATTTTACGGCAAATATCAAATTAAATATTTGAACGTCTTTATTGAATTAAACCAACAAATATATTTAGAGTATGTTAAGGGATGACTTAACTCCTAAAGTTTCAGATTTAAATACTTTCAAAATTGCTGGAAAATAATTCTTTTAGGTAAGACGAAGCATTTTAACGATAAATCACAATTTGTCCGAAAATCAATATTTATTAATTAAAGACTATAATAAATAGTACAAAAATTACGTAAAATAGTTAAATTATATTTATGGACATTCTGTTCAGAAAAGAAAATTTCCAGAATTCTAAAAACTCGGTTTTTAAAGCGTTTTCTCGTTAATCGTCCAATCTCGACAATAACGATTAATAAAAATAGTAATTACAAAACGATTTAAGTATTTATATCCAAAAATTACTATTAAACCTAAAAATCATGATTTTCTAGAATCTACCTTTTTTCCAGTTTTCCCAAAATTACAGATTTAATAAATCCCGTCAAAACCGTCTTTAAAACCCGTTTTCACAATTAACGATTCCAATAATAAAACTTATCGTTCCTAACATTTTATTAAAGCACTAAAAATCATAAAATTACTTTTTAATATTGTTCCGGTCACGGAAACAATTCACCCGGCCTTGGATCCGGGCTGTATAATTGGATTAATGGTGAACAATCGATCGTTTGATTTCCTTCAGCCTCCCCTTTCTCTCACTCCCTTGATCGGACCTTCCCGGCGGAGTTGGCCTGCTCCCTGCACAATGAACGCACAGGGCCTCGGAGGTTGTCCGAGGAAACCCTCTCCGATGCCTAAGTCAGTCCGTGAAGTGCCTTGACGAACCTAGCTCGTGAGGAACTAGGTGGCGTTTTTAGGAGTAAGAGTCTAGGGAGAGAAAATCCAACCTCCCTCATGTGGGAAATGGGAAAGTATTTATACCTTCCCATAAGAGAGAGGAAAAGAGAAAGAAGAAGAGGGAAATGAGTGGATGCTTGTGCGCCATGTGGACTTACTTGGTCCACTCACTTCCCCTTACCTTAGGCAAAATGACGGATGGGTCCTCGGTCCTCCTCTAGTCCTGCTTAGACGGGGGCGTCCTGGAAGCAGGCAGTAGACCTGGTTCACCCTGCTTGGCAGGCGGCCAAGCTGGGTTAGGCGGCCAAGGGCTTAAGGCCACTCACTTGGGGGTTTCAACGATGTTAATGGAAAGTCTGTTGGGCAGGCCTTTCCTCTTTCTGGGATTGGTCGCCCCGGGGCCTGGCTGGCAGGCGGCCAGTGGTAGGCAACCGACCCCCATCAATTGGCCCTCGCCTGCTGAGTGGGAGTAGGGCTCCTGCTCGGCAGGTGACGTCTTGCTTTGGGACGGTGGGAGGTTGACTCCTTGGACACTCTTGCATTAAATGTGTCGCGTATTCCCGAGGGAACATGCTTTAATTTCTCTGGGTATGCAGGGAGTTCAAACGTCTTCTGTTATGATTATTCTTCTTTGCACAGCGGATTTTCGAGCAGTGTGCCAGTTTGATGATTGGCTCTCTTCTTTGCAGAAGTGGTTGGGGCGCCATTAATGCCCTGCTTCTGCTTTTTGTATAAATTGTGTCCCCCTTCACTATTTTCACAATCCATTTCCAACCTTCCTTTCTTTGTCTTTAGGCATGGTTTGGATCAGAAAATCTGTCACTCGCCGTGGAGTTCGATGTGTTACTTTTGTCTTTAGAGGGTTCTGGAGGCTTCAGTATGCTCGAGCTGCTTATCGAGCTGTTCGCCGTAGTCGCCGTTCAAGGCTTCGTTCTCGCCGGAAGGGTAAGAAGGCTCCTACCAGGGCGAACAAGCGTCTCAAAAGGTCCTCACCCCCTGCTGCGCCTAGATTCAGGCGTTGCCCCCAGGGGGGAGGCTGCTTTGACAGGGGATGCCACGAGTGCTTTCCGTGGCTACACCCTGAACAATTTGATCCCAACCTCTCTGATACTGACTCCTCTTTGGCGTCGGGCCCCTCCTCGCCTGTGAAGAAGACAGGTTGTCGCACCTGCGACGAATCCCAGGCCGTTCCCTTTGGCAGGGACTGGGAGGATAGCAGCCAAGATTCTGACGATAGTGGAGGTCTTGGCTGTTTAAGTGACAGGGATGGGGATGGGATCCCCGATGACCCTTTCCAAGACTCCCCAGACTGGGACTGGGGTTCGGATTTTGAGGGTCCAGGCAGCCCTGGAGACCCTTCTCCTGACTTGGATGATGATTAGGCCTGCTTGGCAGGGCATTTGCTTGTTGGGCCGGAATTCCTGGGCCCTTGTATATTTTCTTTCTTTGTTGGGCACTGAATGTAACTTTTCCCTTTTAAGGTTTAATGAAATGAAATTCAGGCGATGTGTTTGTGTATTGTATTTTTAATATGTGTTTATTACTTTTTGTTTGAAGTGGAGAGGGGGCGTCATAGGATGATTAATCCCCTGACACCTTTTGGTCCTTTCGAGGTCATTCTTGGGAAGCCGCACTGGGTTGACTCCTTAGGAAGTGACGCGTGGGCAGTGGTCTTTGGGTGGCCTCCTGAGATTTTGGCGACTCTTCACATGCCCTTCTTCCTATAAAAGCAATCAGTTGCACACTCTTCCTCTTTTCCCTTCTTCGATCTTTCTTTTCTTGAAATCTGCCTATCCTTTCTTTCTGCAAAACCCTTGGGTGTTTGAAGGATCATTCCCCACTTCATACCCCCCTTTCTCTGGGAGACTCCTTCTTCGGGCTTTTGCTGCACTGACAGGCGATCTTAGGTCAGACCTTTGCCTTCCATTTCTTGCTTTTTCCTTTTTGATTTTCTGTTTTCCACTTCCGCTAGAGTAAAATGTCTAGAACACGTGAGCGGATTCTACCCTTTACTGACCCCTCAAAGAGGGGGGAAGGGACGAATTTTGCTTCCTCCTCTAGGGAGGTGGATTTTGAGGAAGAGCACTCGGCGGACAGCGGGGGTGGTAACTCTCCTGACCCCCCCCTCGTTTGACGCCATCGACTCAGACGACGAGGCGTTAGAAGTTGACCCTTCTAGAACCTCTGGTCCTCTTGTTCGGCGGGAAAGGGGTAGGGTGTACTATTTAGATAGAGTTAAATACCGCATCCCTTTGAGTACCTTCCCTGACCCGAAAAATCGGGGACTGATCCTTGCAAAGAACGCCGCTGGTGTGATTGAGCGGCTTTACAACATCGGGGAGGGATACACAGTCGTTATCCCCGGCGAAAGGGATACCGTATGCAACCCTCCCGACGGGTGCATAGCGGTCTTCCATAAATGCTTGGAGTTCGGCCTTCGCTTTCCCCTCCATCATTCCTTGGAAGAGATCTTCAGGCGCATGAATGTCGCCATCGCCCAGCTGACAGCCACGGCTGTCAGGGCGTTGATTTCATATGTCTGGACTTGTCTGTTCCACCACTCTGAGCCTTCCATTGACGCCCTGCGGTTTATGGTGGGTTTGCAAATGGTGTCTTCTGGGAGTGCGGGCTCCCCTGGTTATTGGTCCCTTTTGAGGCAGAAGGGACACTGTTTGGTGTGGCCTGGCATGGACAGTTTGAGAGATTGGAAGAACAACTTCCTCTATGTACACAGCACCCATGGGTGGAAGATTCCCCGTCATTTCAGGAATCATGTCCACACCAGGCTTGAGACCCCTGAGGAGTATCACCCTGGCGTGGGTGGAAAAGCCTTGGAGGTGAAGCTGGGCGAGAAAGACAAGGAGTTGACGGCCTTTTTTGCTGGCCACACTGATAAGTATGGGGTGTACGGCCCTACATTCTGGCTCCCCCATGCGGAGGTTATTGCGTCTGATAAATACTTGACCCGGTTGGGCATGAACCCGGGTCTAGATAAAGGTAGTTCAGGAGTGTTGATGGTTTCCTCTTACTCCTTTCCTTTTAAAGTGCCCTGACAACTTGTATGTTTGCCTTGCAGATCTTGCTACCCTTGTTTGGAAGAAAGGGGAGGTGAGACGCCTGGGCTTGGACGAGAATCTCGTTGTTGTCCAACGTCGCCCTTCTCTTCCCACTGATTTTAAGAGAGGTGAGAAAAATCTGATGAAGCATTTGAAGGGTCTTTCGTTCAGTAGGCCAAGGCTCCCCCCCTCCTAGAGCAACGCCTGCAAAGACGGCGGTTTCTGAGGCCACCCCCTCTCCAGTTGCGAAGGCGATCGCTTTCGAGGCTACCCCTTCGCCTGTTGGCAGGCAAGAGGGCCTTTCAGCAGGGGTCCAGATTCCCCCGGGGCCGCGGGCTGCAGGTTCTGAAGAGACTGGGAAGAGCACTCCCCGGGCGCTGCTTAGAAAGAGGAGCAGGGAGGCTCCGAATGCTGACCAGGTGGTGGACCTGGAGACTTCCACGCCTGAGCCTAAGCGTTTTCCTCAGGGGATTCCTGCCACCCTCTTCTTTGAGGAGAATGCTGAATTCCACTATACCGCCGGAGACAGCCAAGATGTTTCCGCCCTACTTTCCGACTCAGGGGCGGTTCTAGCGGATCATCTCCTCAAAACTGTCAAATCTGCCACAAACCAAGTGACCCAGTACATCCAGCGTACTGCCCGGATCATGCAAGCTTCTGCAGAGCTGGCGGCCCTTAACCGCCTGAGTGATGAGGAACTGTCCAACTCTGACCGCCTTTCTGCAGTCGAGAGGGACGTTGCTCTCATTGCCAGCCTGAAGGATCAGTTGGCAAAAAGGGAGACCGAGCTGGAAGAGGCCAAAGGTCAGGCGATCCACTGGAAGTCTGAAAATGAGAAAGCTATCAGGGAGGTGTCCCGCCTGGGGGAGGAGTCAAAGAGAGCTCAGCAGGCCTTTGCGGAATTGGAGCAGGCCAGGAAAGCTTTGGCTGAGCTGGGTCACGCCAAGAAGAGCGTCATCGACCTTGGGGAGCGCCTTTCCAAGGTGAATTCTGATCTGCAGGCGGCTCTTGGCGATCTGGCGGCGAAGACCAAGGATTGGGAGAAGGAGAGGGACGAAATACTCCAGGAGGTGGACACGGCTGTGTCGGCGGGCTTCGTTAATGGTGCTAACTCTTGCCTTGGGGTTGTTATGGAAACTGTCAGGGAGATGTTCCCTGGTTTTGATGAAGATGCTTTCTGAGCCCTCTACACTGCTAAGGACGAAGCTTTAATGCGCAGACTGTCTGAAGGAGCTGCTACTTCCGGCCCAGATGATCCCCCTGCTTAACATGGAGGGCAGTCTTCCTCAGAGGGCTCTTGCTCGTCTCCTGTTGCGCCTGTGCCAACGT
Source organism: Agrostemma githago (assembly GCA_958450325.1). Lineage (NCBI taxonomy): Eukaryota > Viridiplantae > Streptophyta > Magnoliopsida > Caryophyllales > Caryophyllaceae > Agrostemma > Agrostemma githago. The sequence goes on from OY288247.1 coordinate 34,794,987, forward strand.
TTTAATCTTCCTTACTTCTTTGCGCGCCGAGCCCTTTGATGGCCGGCTGCCGTGTTTGATTGTAATTATTTGTCTTGAAAACTTACTTATCCTGTGTTCCTTTGACACTATTTCTTTTTAAGTGGATCTTTTGCTTGCTTTTGTCTGTTTCGGTTTTTCTTGGGTTTGATGCGCAGCTTGTCCCTGTTCTCCTGTAAGCAGGGGGGTGCCTTATCGTTTTTTATACAAGGTTGGGGGGCCTGCCCCCAGTCCTTGTTGATCCGGCCTGTCCCTGGCTTTTGTTCAAAGTCCAGGGGGCCTGCCCCCTGCCTGCCCAGGGGTAAGCAGGGTGGCTTTTGCGTTTTTTTTTGTACAAGGTTGGGGGGCCTGCCCCCAGTCCTTGTTGATCCGGCCTGTCCCTGGCTTTCGTTCAAAGTCCAGGGGGCCTGCCCTCTGCCTGCCCAGAGGTAGGCAGGGTGGCTTTTGCGTTTTTTATACAAGGTTGGGGGGCCTGCCCCCAGTCCTTGTTGATCCGGCCTGTCCCTGGCTTTTGTTCAAAGTCCAGGGGGCCTGCCCCCTGCCTGCCCAGAGGTAAGCAGGGTGGCTTTTGCGTTTTTTATACAAGGTTGGGGGGCCTGCCCCCAGTCCTTGTTGATCCGGCCTGTCCCTGGCTTTTGTTCAAAGTCCAGGGGGCCTGCCCCCTGCCTGCCCAGAGGTAAGCAGGGTGGCGCTCGGATTTTTTGCTGGGGGGGTATTTTTCCAGATTTCGGCAACAGGGGGGCCTCCCCCTATTGCCCCCTGCTCGTTTGTGTGTGAAGAACGCGAGTGTGAACAGGCAACGAGTATAAATCTGAATATTCTTCATTTCTTTGTAAAACAGTAACATTTTCGGGTGGTCGGAGCCGTCGACATTCTTTTGACCGTCCTCCGCCATTTTTTAGCAAAAAATAAAAACTACCCTTGGATTTTGTTCATACGTAGTATTTTTTCAAAGTGTCTGCATTCCAGTGAGCATGCAGCTCTTGCCCTTCAAGGTTGGCGATTTTGTATGTGCCTGGTCTCAGAACTCGAGTCACTTGGTATGGACCCTCCCAGTTGGCACTCAGCTTTCCATGTTCTCTTGACTTTCCAATCGCCTGCATCTTTCTCAGAACCAGCTCGCCTATCTGGAAATTCCTCTGTCGTACATTGGTGTTGAAGGCTTTCCTCATTCGTTGCTGGTAGGCAACGATGTTGGTACTGGCTTCTTCCCTTAACTCATTCACCAGGTCCAAGGCTTCGACCATTGCAGCTTCGTTTTCAGCCTGGTCGTACTGCAGGGAGCGTAGAGAGGGGATCCTTGCCTCAATTGGTAATAATGCCTCCGCTCCATATACCAGACCAAATGGGGTCTGGCCTGTAGACTCTTTTCTGGTAGTTCGGATTGACCAGAGTATACTGGGGAGTTCGTCGGCCCACCTACCCTTGCAGTCATCCACTATTTTCTTCAGGCCGTTCAGGATTTGTTTGTTGGCTACTTCTGCCTGTCCGTTGGTTTGAGGATGACAGACGGCTGAATAGGCGACTGAGATGTTGTGGCTTTCCAGCCAGATTCTCAGCGGATCATTATCAAATTGCCAGCCGTGGTCAAATACCAACATCTTTGGTAGACCGAACCTGGTGATGATATTTCGCCAGACCACTTTCCTGACCGCCGGCTCAGTGATGTTGGGCACTGCTTCGGCTTCCACCCATTTGGTGAAGTAGTCAATGGCGACAATCAAGAATTTTCTGCCCCCTGTGGCCACCGTGAAGGGTCCTAGAATGTCCATCCCCCATTGAGCGAAGGGGATGGGGGATAGGATTGGCCTGAGCTCCTGGGCCGGGGCATGGATTGATGGGGCAAAGAGTTGGCATTTCCTGCATTTCTGGGCCAGGCTCTTGGCATCTGCCAGCATGGTAGGCCAGTAGTAGCCTGCCCTGAGGGCCTTGTGGGTCAGTGATCTCCCACCAATGTGATGTCCACAAATCCCTGAGTGGATATCCTCCAATACCTCAGCGGCCTGATCCGCCCGCAGGCATTTGAGCAGGGGATAAGTAAAAGACTTCTTGTAAAGCTCTTCATCAATGAGTATGAACCAGGCTGCTTTAGCCTGTATTTTCTTTTTTTGTAATGAGTCTGATGGTAAGATACCATGCTTCTTGTACTGGATGAAGGGAGTCATCCAGCTTTCTAGCTCTTTCTCCACAATATTAACCGCCTGACAGGGGTTAGTGGACTTCTCGTGTAAAACGTCGACCCACACTGATCTCCGGATGTCCTGTAGACCGGAGCTTGCCAGTTTTGACAGGGCGTCTGCTCTGTTGTTCTGGGATCGGGGGATCTGTTTGACCTCGTATGATTTCAGGCCGGATAGCTCTCCCTTCACCATCTCCAGGTATGTGGCCATTGCTTGGTCCCTTGCTTCGTATTCACCATTGATTTGGTTGGCGATGAGCTGGGAGTCCGTCGCCAGGACAATTAGTTCTGCTCATGCGGCTTTAGCTAGCCTGACGCCTGCGAGTACTGCTTCGTACTCTGCTTCGTTGTTTGATGCTGGGAAAACAAATCTGAGGGCATGCTCAAAGTCAGCCCCTCCTGGGCTGGTTAGAACGACGCCTGCGCCATTGGCTGTCGAGGATCCGTCAGTATGCACGATCCATTCTTCGGCAGGGGTCTCTTCCTCCCCTGAATGGGAGCACTCAGCCAGGAAATCTGCTAAAGCTTGGGCCTTGATGGCTGTTCTCGGCTGGTAAGATATACCTAGCCCACTCAGCTCAATCGCCCACTTCAATAGTCTCCCTGATTTTTCAAATTTTTCCAGCACCTTCTCCAGCGGTTGGTCGGTGAGGACCACGACTGGATGCGCGTCAAAGTAAGGTCTGAGTTTCCTGGCAGCAATTATGACTGCGTAGGCGGCTTTTTCGACCATCGGATAATTCTTCTCGGCTGCCCCCAGCGCATGACTTACAAAGTATATAGGCTGCTGGGCGCCTGCCTCTTCTCGTAAGATGACCGCGCTGACAGTTATATTGGTCACTGCAATGTAGAGGAAAAGCTTTTCCCCTGCTACTGGTCTTGCCAGAGTGGGGAGCTTCTTAAGATGGTCCTTTAACTGCTCAAAGGTCTCTTTCTGCTCGTTTTCCCATTTGAACTGTTTGTTTCCTTTCAGTATCTTGAAGAAAGGAGTGGCCTTGTCTGCTGACCGGGCGACGAACCGCGCTAAGGCGGCCATGCGGCCCGTCAGGCGCTGGATATCTCTAATGGTCTTGGGCTCAGGAAGGTCTAGAACTGCCTGAATTTTTCAGGGTTGGCGTCTATCCCCCGAGAGCTGACCAAGAACCCCAGGAATTTGCCGGAGCGGACTCCGAATGTACACTTCTTTGGATTGAGTTTCATTTTGTAGGCGCGCAGGGAGCTGAAGGTCTCCTGCAGGTCTATCAGGTGCTCTCTGTCTTCTCTGCTTTTTACGATGGCGTCATCAACGTAAGCCTCGATGTTTCTGCCTTTCTGTTTTTCAAATACTTTATCAACCAACGGCTGGTATGTAGCCCCTGCATTTTTAAGCCCGAATGGCATCATCTTGTACATGTAGGTGCCTGAACTGGTGATGAACGCGCACTTCATCCTGTCCGGCTGCCACAAGTATACTTGATGATACCCTGAAAAGGCATCTAGGAAGCTCAGCATGGAATAACCACTGGTGGAGTCTACCAGTTGGTCGATTCTGGGGAGCGGGTAGCAGTCTTTCGGGCAGGCTTTGTTGAGGTTTGTAAAGTCCACGCACATCCTTCATGCGCCTGACGATTTTTTAACCATGACTACGTTTGCCAGCCATTCTGGATAGTCACAGACCTCAATAAAATCTGCTTTCAAGAGTTTGTCAATTTCTTCCTTGATTGCAGCGTCCTTTTCCGCGGACATGTTTCGCTTTTTCTGCTTTACAGGGCGAGCGTCCATGCTTACGTTCAGCTTGTGAACGATGCATGATGGATCAACGCCGAGCATCTCGTCTGCCGAGTAGGCGAATACGTCTTTGTTTTCTTTCAGCAACTTGACCAGTTCAGCTTGGTAGGACTCCTCCAGGTCAGCTCCTATTAGGACCTGCCTCCCCGGTTCCAAATCTACTAGCATGCTTTCACCCCCTGGCTCCAGGTGGTCGGACGCCGGGTGCTCGGCTGGTATTTCACCTTCCCTGCTGGGGGAACTGTCAGCCTTTCTCTTTCCTTTTCTTTCTTTTTCGTGTTCTTGCAGGGCCACAGAGTAGCATTGTCTGGCTGACTCTTGGTCTCCGCGCACTTTTCCTTCTAGTCCGAAATCGGTGACATACGCTATGGTGAGGGCCCTGATGGAGATGGCTGCCTCGATTTCGTCCAGGGTGGCTCTGCCAATTAGGGCGTTGTAAGCAGATCTTGCATCCACAACAACAAAGGTTGCCCTGACGTTTCTGGCAGTAGAGCCATCCCCAAAGGTTACAGGCAGGTCTATGACTCCCATAGGCAGCACGCCTGCCCCACTGAATCCGTACAGTGATCCGGGAGCAGGTCGTAAGTGCCTTTTCTCCAGGCCCATTTTTTCGAAGGCGTCCTTGTACAGTAGATTCGTGTACGCGCCTGTGTCTACCATACACCTCCGCACAATGTGGTTGCTGATCTCAAGGGACAGCACCAAAGGATCACTGTGCGGGTATACTACGCGCCCTGCATCATCAGGGGTGATGCTCAAGGTCACCCCCCTTGGACTCCCTGCTTTTTCAGCATAGCAGATCTGGTTTCTTAGTTCACGCATTTGTCTTTTTTGGCCTCTTCGACTGAGCTGGCCCTCAGTGCCCCCTGAAACTACATGGATCACCATGCGGTTCTGCACTGACCCCTCGGGTTTTTCAGATATTTCTTTCTGAGACTTATTCTTAGCTGCGTAGTTGGCTAACCACCCGTTCCTGATTAACTTCTCGATTTCGTCCTTCAGGTGACGGCATTCCTCGGTGGTATGGCCTATGCAGTCGTGGAAAGTGCAGAATTTCTTGGGGTCTCCTTTCGGGCTGCGAGGCTTGTTCGGGCGATTCCATTAAGCAGTTTCTTTTTCCAGTTCGAAGATCTCCGCCCTGGATTTGTTCAGGGCAGTGTAACTGTCGAACCTGGGCTGGTAGACCGAGCGCTCTTTCTTGGGAGTGTCTCCCTCCTCCCTTTGCTTGCCTGGCTCACTTCTGCCCCGTCCACCCTGCGGTCCCCCTTGAGGCCTTGTTTGGCCTGCAGGGGTATCCGTCAGGCCGTGGAACTCCTCCTGCAGAATGAACCCTTCCGCGATTTTCCTGGCCATGGCTAAGGTTTCTGGCTGGGCCCTGATCATCTGGTTTTTCATTTCCCCTGGAAGCAGGGAGATTGTCAGGGCATAGGCGGCAGTGGAATCATCGATCTCCCTGACCTGCTGGTAGGATAGATCAAACCTTCTCAGATATTCCCTCACACTTTCGCCCTTTTTCTGCTTCAGGGTCATAAGATCGAAACGAGTGAGGCGTCTTCTCTTATTCCCAGCATATTGTTCGAGGAAGATCTCGGCCAACTCTATGAAGAATCTGACTGACCCCTGGCGGAGGTCCCTGAACCATCCTTGTGCGAGCCCTACCAGGGTGGTTGGAAAAACTTTGCACCAGATGGCATCATCTACGTCATACATGCCCATGTGGCTCTCGAACGCTGCCAGGTGGTCTTCAGGGTCTGTTGTCCCATCAAATTTGATGGTAGGCATTTTAATTTTTGGAATGGGGTACTCTTGTACCTCCGGATGAAGTGGGGTTTTTGTGGGCCTGCCCACCAATCGTGACCTGTTTTCCCCAGACTGGTTACCATGAGCATCCCATTGTTTATGGGTTGGTTTCCTCGTGCTGGGGGAGCGGTGCCTTGGGGGCGGCCTGCTCGTCGCTTCATCTTCTGTCTCAGGGGAGACTTGTCTGGGTCTCTTCCTCTGAGAGTGACAGAAGCTCTCACCCTGGTGGTACTTTGACTCGAGCGGTTGCCCTCGATTGAGCCTTGATTGCAGGCTTTGGGATAAACCGGGGTCTGACTGCTCTCTGGCTGCCGGAGTTAGCCTGGAGAAAACCCCGCCTGGTTTCTCTCCCAAGCGTTTTGACATGGGCTCCCTGGGCCTCATTCGCTCCTGTAATCCTCGGGATAAGCCTCCCTGTCCTCCAGACGCTGATTCTGTTGTGTGGATGGAGAACGCCTGCTGGACAGGTGGCTTTGGATTGCCAGTAGTAATGCGCCTTTGCACATGCGCATACGCTTGAGCCGTCCTTCTCGCTTTCCTCGGAGCATTTCTGGCGGCGGTCCGCCTCGTGCCCCCGGCCTCATCCCTGCTGATTGGGGATGGTTGCCTGGGAGCCGATGCGACCCTGCCTACCAAGTCCTCATGAGTGAACTCCTGGTTCAGCATTGCAGAGAAGAACGCGGCTGTCTGCGCCATCTGAGCTGGGGTCAGATTGAGAGCGTGTCCTGGGTGTGTCCCCAACTCAGGTGTCACAGTAGTGTTGGATCCGCCGAGGAGACTGGTTCCCCCTACCCCTAAGATCGTGGTGGGAGGAACCCTCTCCGACTGCGGCATACCGTACAGGGGGGCCACCGGTGGGACCGTCGGACCCGTTCCTGCACTGGCATCAATGATTTCTGGCATGATTGTTTTAGTTTTGTGATTACGAGTGGTTGATTTTAGTGGGTAACTCGTGAGCACAACCGTAAGCTCCCCACAGACGGCGCCAAATTGTTCCGGTCACGGAAACAATTCACCCGGCCTTGGATCCGGGCTGTATAATTGGATTAATGGTGAACAATCGATCGTTTGATTTCCTTCAGCCTCCTCTTTCTCTCACTCCCTTGATCGGAACTTCCCGGCGGAGTTGGCCTGCTCCCTGCACAATGAACGCACAGGGCCTCGGAGGTTGTCCGAGGAAACCCTCTCTGATGCCTAAGTCAGTCCGTGAAGTGCCTTGACGAACCTAGTTCGTGAGGAACTAGGTGGCGTTTTTAGGAGTAAGAGTCTAGGGAGAGAAAATCCAACCTCCCTCATGTGGGAAATGGGAAAGTATTTATACCTTCCCACAAGAGAGAGGAAAAGAGAAAGAAAAAGAGGGAAATGAGTGGATGCTTGTGCGCCATGTGGACTTACTTGGTCCACTCACTTCCCCTTACCTTAGGCAAAATGACGGATGGGTCCTCGGTCCTCCTCTAGTCCTGCTTAGACGGGGGCGTCCTGGAAGCAGGCAGTAGACCTGGTTCACCCTGCTTGGCAGGCGGCCAAGCTGGGTCAGGCGGCCAAGGGCTTAAGGCCACTCACTTGGGGGTTTCAACGATGTTAATGGAAAGTCTGCTGGGCAGGCCTTTCCTCTTTCTGGGATTGGTCGCCCCGGGGCCTGGCTGGCAGGCGGCCAGTGGTAGGCAACCGACCCCCATCAAATATGAAATCATCAGAATCATAATTTTTCCAGATTTAAACCAAAGACCAGAAATCGAGAATTTAAACAACAAACACGGTTTTAACGATAAACGATGATTTAAAGTGATTAATTAATTCATCCACTTAAAAATTCCGAAAACTTATGAAAAAATTCAGAAAATTCTATTTCACCAGAAAGTTTCACCACGTCAAAAATCAGATTAAAATAAAATGTTTAAGTACTAGAACTAAAAATCGGCTTTTAATCATTTTTGTCCAAAAACGGTAATAATTCAATAATCGATATCAAAAATATCAGAAAAAATACCAAATTATTAAAAATCATTAAAAACAACATTTTTCCAGAATATAATCATATATTACATGTTTAGGCCGATTATTACGATTTTACAAATTAATATAACAATTTAATCGTTAATCTCGTAAAAGCGATAAAAATATCGAAACATTCAAATTTTCAACTTAAAATTTTTTTCCAGAATCCGTGACATACATATATTGGCAAAATAAAATATAAAAATATATACATGCAAATACTCAATTAAAATCATGAAATACCGAGTAACATCGACGTTACCTCTACTCCAAGTCTGAATCAACGATATATTCGTCGGCTTCGGGATCGTCCAAAAATCCTACCAAACACGAAAATCATGGCAGAAAAATACCATGAGAAAACTAATAAAAATCAAGGTAAGAATTGATCGAAAACGACGTGGATTAATACCTTAACGAAGAGAACGGAAAGAGGATTATTTGACGATGAATTTGAGTCGATTAAGACTAGAATTGAAGCAAAAATAATCCTAGAATAGAGGTGAGTGCCACGGCCAAAATGAGGATGAAGATAGATTTTTTTTTACTTTTGATAAATGAATGAAATGTAGTAAGGAAATGGATGGTTTCCTAATTAAAAATGGGATTTAAAGTTTGATGAAAACTAGGTGGGATAAGCTAAAGTGGCCGGCCAAATGAATAGGAAAGGGAGTGTGAAAATTTTTGACACTAATGCAACAATTGAATGAAATAAAAATTATCTTATGTTTACGTTTTAACGTGATAAAATGAAACGTTTAAATAAAACGTAATAAAACTTGTGACCAAGAGCTTAGTCGGTCCAAAATGTGAGAAAATGGTCTCAAATAATTTATAAGTTGATAAAAAGTATAATCGTAAAATAGTTAAAGGCATTTCAAAGTAATTCGAGTAAACCTCGCGTAAGAAAATAATTATTCGCGAAGCTTCGTAATAAAAATCATTAACAACTAATTTTTTTGTAAATAAAAATATTTACTAGTTGAAAATATTATAGAAACGTATTCAAACATTTTTAGGAAAAGGAATAACTTAAATCCAAGCTTAAAAATGTCAATTCGAAAAGAAATAGAATTCCTTGCGGAAAAATTAATTAGTTTACGAAGAAACCAAATAAATGGATTTAAAAGAATTTTAAATCTTTAAATTTAAAAATAAAAATTATTAAGCTCAAAAAATTAAAATAGCGCTTAGTAAAATGATAAAATATGAGACCAAAAGTGACAGAGTTAAGACGAAGTCCTAACGGAACGAATAAAAATGCTTAGGAAAAATTGCGGGTGTTACACGGATAAACTGTGGATCAAGTGGGTAAACCAGATTTACCTAAAAGGACAAACTTGAGATGAGTATTCTCCAAAACCTTCAGATAATTGGTCATGGAAGACTTTATGCAAAGTGAAGGAAGATATGAAACAAGGGTATCTCGATAATGAATGGCAGGAAGCAACTAGTGGATACTCAGTAGCCAGTGGGTATCAATGGAATAGAGCCAAACAACCATCAAAGGAATGGGCTGAAGTAGTCTAGTGTAATTGGATTATTCCTAAGCATTCAGTCATTATTTGGCTGACTCAGATGGGAGGAATGAACACTATGTCTCGACTCCATAGATTTGGGTGCCTTGAGACTGACAACTGTTGGCTATGTCAGGAACACTCTGAAACTATAGACCATTTGTTTGTATCGTGTGTCTATAGCAGAAAGGTTTTGGGACGCATTGAAGATTGATGTGGACCTGTCAAGAGGATGAATGAATTTATTGGAAACGCTAAAGATGGGATAGAATGGAAGATTAATACAATCATGCTCGCTGCTTGTTATTATTATATATGGGCACAACGGAATAATGCAAGGATCAATGGGATGATTACCAGACCTGAGCATGTTGCCGCAAAAATTAGGAAAGACGTGAAAAATAGGATTCAGGCTATGATGCTTGGTAATTCCTTGGGTTGGTAGTGTGTAGTTGATTGATATAATGTTGGTTTTGGCCAGTTGGGATTGTAAGGAAGGAGCTTCACCCTGTCCTAGATTTGATACTATTGCTTTGTATCTTGTAAATCTCTTTTTTTGATATATGGAATCACATTTTATCAAAAAAAAAAACAAGAACTTACAATTGAGCAATTTTTCGGAAAATTGAGCAATAGGAACGAATTTTCTACAAAAGTTGCAATTTTAATCAAAAAATTGAATAAATTGAATAAATTTCTGGAAAATTATAACAAATTAAATGAAGTAATCTACAATCTAAGATTACGATTAGCAATTGGAACTTATAATTAAGCATTTTTCCGGAAAAATTCAGCATTTTAATTTTGAGAGCAAAATTTATAAAGGAAATTGGGTTACAGTATCAAATAAAGAGAGGAGAGAGAAAAGAGGGGTAAGGGAGGGACTTTGTCAGGATTTTATTCTCTTTTGAAGATTAAATCTGAGCCGTTGATCAAGTATTAGATCAACAGTCCAGATTGTTAGGATATTTACACCAAATTGGTGTGTTTACACCAGATCTTATATATATATATATATATATATATATAAGTGGGATCAGGTGAGTCCACTTATCTATTTTGAGTCCGTGAGTCCCCATCTTAGCCCTTGATTTAATGTTAGATTAATGGTTAAGATTTGTTTTCATAATTAAGGAAATAACTAACAAATCTTGGTAAATATATCATTTCTCTCTCTCCTCCTTAATTATCTCAATGCAAATCTTTTCTTTCTCTTATCAATCTTTTTAGCTGCATCTCTCTCACACACAACAAGTTTCTTCAAAATTAAGTTTTTTCATCTTCACCAAAAAATCATCATTTTCCTACTGCCATTGTACGTATGTTATTATGTTACTGTATAATCCATAAACTATGTTACTTTAACGCATATAACGTGTTACTTTAATTCATGATTTGTGTTACTTTAACTCATAAAATCTGTTACGTTGTATAATATTCTCTTGCAAAAACTATTACTCTAACTCATACAATGTGTTACTCTAATTCATGAACTACGTTACTTTAACTCATAAAATTTATTATGTTGCATAATACAGTAATCTTTTGCAAAAACAAGACTTTCAATCAACCAAAAGAATAAGGTATGTTTCTATTAAGGATACTCCAAAACAAAAATTATAAAACCCATTATAATTCCAATGTTTCACACCTATAACTATCAGAACTGGATATTTGAAATCAAATTATAATCATAAACTGTGTTACTGTAACTCATTAAAATTGTGTTACTGTAACTCAGTAAGTACGTTACTCTAACACATAATGTGTGTTATTCTAACTCATTTTACTCCAATCAAGAATGTTACTCTAACGAATAATGTATGTTACTCTAACAATATATTGTCCTACTCATAATTGTGCTTCTTCTTCAACATCTTCTTCTTCTTCTCCTGATTCTTCTTCATTGTCAGGCGATGATTTACATGACGTTTCCTTCTTCTTTTTCTCATCTACATCTTTGAAGATCTGCCCTATGTATGGAGGAAATTCTCACCCACATCCCTACATCATTCATGTGCTTTTGCATCTACTGAAAAAACAATAACAGTGCCAATAAACGTGGCAAAAAAAAACAATCAAAACTTGAAATATGAATTAAAGTAACAGGTAACAAGAATTAAAGTAACAGATAAAGTGCATTGAAGTAACATTGAATTAAATTAACAGAGGATGCTTATACACCAGGTATAAAGTAACAGAGGTCAGACATTAAAGTAACAAATAGTGTGAATTAAAGTAACAGATAATATTTATTAAAATAACACCAGATATAGGTTAGTGCAAAAAATTCATATAATGATAAAAAAAATGAGAGTATGACGCAATATCTTACTCTTTGATATTGTTTCCTATTTTGAAGTCATCACGTCCCATAATTATAGGAAGCAGCATTTTTTTCTTTTTTTTATATGGCGTTACTCTTTGATATTGTTTCCTATTTTGGTGGCAATCACGTCCCATTATTATATGAAACAATATCTTTTTTTTATTATTTTTTTAATATGGCAATTTCCTAAATTCTTAGGACACTACAATGCACTACAATAACAGATGAAAAACACTAAAGTAACGACTATTGTGTATTAAAGTAACACGACATATAAAGTAACAGATGGTAGACATTAAAGTAACAGATGTTCTACAATAAAGTAACGCAGTATATGAACTACAATAACTCAATATATTGTGCGTGCGCAAATTTCATATGATGAATCAGACATTTAACAGTATGCAGTTTCCCATATTATAAACGTAAAAACTAATAATTGAGTAGCATCTTAATGACTTCCATGGCGATTCCAGTATAAATTACAAAGCATATATACTCACCATTTGTGTGTTTTACGATTTGCATATGAATCTATGATGAATGACACGACCATGAAAGCAATATCAACATGAAAATTGTCGCAAAACATGAATGACACGACCATGAAAGCAATATCAACATGAAAATTGACGCAAAACATGAACACAAATTGACGCAAATTATTCAAGATAATGAATAAAAATTGACGCAAAACATGAAAGCAATATCGAAACTCACCATTGTTATACTCGATGAATTGCTTATCAACAGTTAATGAAGATGTCGCGATCATTGACTTCATAGTAACGGAATTTCGAGCACAGATTTGATTGAATGAATGAATGAACGTGATGATCGATGGGAGCGTTTTCTTTTAAGGTTTTGATGAACCTGTAACGTGAATGAATGAATGAGTAATGAATGTGATTATGGGAGTTATTGTTTCCTAAAATCATGGGAGTTATTTTAGGATACTAAATCTTCCTTCTTCTTCTTTTTTAAATACAAAATATTAGGATGCATCTTGTCTATCCATCCACATCTCATCCAACGGATGAGATGAGGACTTAAGGACTCAATACTTATAAGAGACTCATTAGAACTCATCTATATATATACATATACATACATATATACATATACATACATACATACATATATATATATAGAGAGAGAGAGAAGAGATCAAATAAGTTCACCATATGTCATTAAGTATATATTAAAGTTACAGATGACATACATTAAAGTTGTATTTGTTCAAGATTGATATGTAACCATAACATTCAGCACTGTTATCACTTAAAGTGATAAAGTGCAACTTTAACACTCATCTCGTGTAACTTTAAGCACTTTTTGTGTAACTTTAACACTGGAACTTATGAACTTATAAGAGTTGTTGGCCTTATGTGAACCTATCTATCTATCTATATATATACACACACACACATATAAATGGGATCAAGGGAGTTGGTGGTGGATTGTGAAGTTGAGAAGTTGTGTTGTTGGCCCTTGATCTTGGGTTGGATGAATGGCTTAGATGAATGATGTGTTTAAAAAAAAAGGAAATGTCAGTTTACTGACACAGCAGCAGTGGAGAGAAAAAAAGGAGAAAAGCAACCCTCCCCTCAATCAAACTCTCACTCCTTACCACTTTATGCTCTCATCTGTCTCATCTTCATCTTCATCTTCATCTATCAAACAAAAAAAAAAGCATCATCATCTTCAACATTCATTCATTCATTCAACAAAAAAAAATCCGCATCTTCAAAATTCATTCATTCAACAAAAAAAAGTTTCTTTATCATCAAGCTTCATTCATCCAACAAAAAATAAGAACATCTTCATCTTCAAGCTTGATGAATGACGGAAGTTTGATGAACATCTTCATATTCATCCTATCATCATCTTCATCATGCGTAATGTTTTTGCAGAATTGCAAAGTCACACACTTTTAGTTGTATAGTCACACTCATTATGTTTTATAGTCACACTCATTATGTTGTAGAATCACGCAGTTGTACACTCATTGTAGTCACATATTCAGTTGTATATTCACACTCATTATGCTGTATAGCTACACTCGCTATGTTGTAGAATCACGCGGCTGTAGAATACCTTGGGATTAAGGTATCATTCGTTTAATCATCTTCATCTTCATGCTTGTTTTATTTTTCATACTTTTTTTTTGTATTTATAAAATTATTCATCTTCATTATCAAAAAAAAAGGAAATTTGAATATGGATAAATGAACGACTGTGACTTTCCTCAGTAACGACATTCTAAAAAAATGAAAGTATTAATCACATACAAAAGTATTTAAACATTCATTAAATATTCAACCTTCATTCATGTTGGTTTCTTTTATAGTTGATTTCATGTTTGTAAGACGCATTTAAAATTCGGAAAATTACCGACACATTCTACTCTCCCATCACAAATATTACAACAGGTGATTATTAGACGTAAAATGAGCGTCTTCGATTCATTCAACAAAAAAAGAAGAATTTCTTAATCTTCAAGATTCGTTCATCAAAAAAAAGATCAACTTCATCTTCCAAATTCATTCATCCAATAAAAAAACATTATAATTAATATATGTTCTAGTTAGAATTATTATTTTGATTGACTGTAAAAACATTTTAGTTAAAAACAACAACTCATTTTGTGCGTAAAGTTCTTGCAGAATTGCAAGGTCACACACTTTCAGTTATATAGTCACACTCATTATGTTGTATAGTCACACTCATTATGTTGACGTTTGACATTACGCACAAAATGAGTGTGATTCTACAACTTAATGAGTGTGATTCTACTGCATGACGAGTGTGACTATATAAAATGAAAAACCAAAATCGAGTGTGACTATATAACATAGCGAGTGTGACTATACAAATACGACCACTTTTGGCTACAAACCAATTGGTGCACAACTGCGTGGTTTTAAAGGTGAAAGGATAAGTGATTTTGTTATAAACCTCGCGTGATTAATTATGAAACCAGAAAATAGCGATGGAAATATATTTACATTAGAAAAAGTCCATCCTTTACCTATAGGATGTCAAACATAAAAACATTCTAACCCACCCAACATCCTTTACATATAGTACGTTCATTCTAAAGCAAATATTTTATCCATATAAACACTCAAGAGCTTAACGATGGTCTCCGGTACGTGCGCAACAATACGTTGTCGAATTACATGGTCGGTCGTTGTATATTCCACGACCTTCTTCTTCCCACCGCCTCTTTTACCAACATTCCTCTTTCCACCAGCCATTTCGCTGCGGCAAAACACACAATCAATCTAAATCACATAATGAATATGACTACACAACTGAATATGTGACTACAATGATTGTACAGCTGCGTGATTGTACAGCATAATGAGTGTGACTATAAACCTTTAACTGTGTGACTATACAACATAAACGGTGTGATCCTACAACATAATGACTGTGATCCTACAACATAACGAGTGTGACTATACAACTTCAACTTTGTGACTATACAACCTAATCTCTGTGACTATACAACTAAATTATACTTATTTATACTTCAATCATAATTAGCAAAGATTTTGTGTGATTCTACAATACAATGAGTGTGACTATACAACATCAACTGTTTGACTATACAACCTAAAGTATGTGACTACAAAACTGAAACCGTAAAATGGAAAATAAAAGTCATACAGTTCATAATACTTCAATCATCTTTCGCAAAGTCACATTCATAATTAGAAAGATAATTATACTTATGAATCAGATCAAATTATCTAAACATTCATTAAATATTCAACCTTCATTCATTCATATTCAACCTTCATTTTTTTTTGGGATTTTCTACGTGGTACCCTTATGTTTTTCACTTTTCTACATGGTACCCCTACCTTTTCTATGTCTATACATGGTACCCTTGAAGTTTACTATTAATTTAACTAGCACCCCGAAAGTTTTTTCCATCAATTCAAGTTTTGTCGTTTGATTATGTTATTAGCTTAGGAATAAGACTTCAATATCATTTTGACTTTGATAATTAACTAGTAATTGAGCTTAATTTAAGTGTTACCATTTGATTTGACCATATACCGTCAAAAATATAATCCTTATAAATTCGGAGTATAACTGCAAACACGTACAAAATTGTTAGTTTAAGTTCAATTATCGGTTAAGTAGTATGTTAAATGACGTTTTAACTTTTAATCTTGAACATAAAAAGGTAATTTGTTGCCAAAACTTGATAGAAAAAAAGGTTCAGGAGTACCAATAAAGATAATAATAAAGTTTAGGGGTACCAAAGAAATTTTTAGTAAAGTATAAGGGTGTCATGTATACATGTAAAAATGGTAGGGGTACCAGATAGAAAAACAAAAAGTTCAAGGGTACCGCGTAAAAAATATCTTTTTTTTAATAATGAAGATGAATAATTTTATGAATACAAAAAAAAGGTATGAAAAATAAAACAAGCATGAAGATGATTAAACGCATGGTACCTTAATCCAAGGTATTCTACAACTGCATGATTCTAGAACATAGCGAGTGTGACTAAATAACCTAATGAATGCGACTATACAACTGAATATGTGACTACAATGAGTCACTACTACAAATCCCTTACATTTATGACGTTGTGTTATTGACGCTCTTGTAGAGCGTCAAGCTCAAAAACTTCCCTCTTTCTTATTCCGACTCCCTTTAATGTCAAGTATTATTTATAAAAAAAAACTAATTTCAGTGAAATAATAATTAAAGAGCGGTTATCAATTTTTTTGGAGAAGTTAAAATAATTCATCATCCCGCTCAATCCCGCCGATCCATAATTAAACCGCCTATCCCTAATTCATTGTCCTCCTTATTCATCCCTAATACAGACTAAACCCTAAAATTCCTAATATTCATCTCGCAGTACAACAGCCCGCAACTCTGGAATTTTTAGTTGAAGTTGATTATTCATCCTTAATATTCATCAGGTATTATTGTTTTTCAATTATTCACTATGTATATGTTTTCCATATGTTTTAAATTACGATAAAGGATCTGAATTCTATTGCTTAACCTCATGTTTTATTTATCACTGATGTTGCAATTTCGAATTTAATGGTGTTTTTTTTCGATTTTTTTTGTTCGATTTTTGATGTTCTACTTTGATTACTCAGTTAATTACCTTAATTACTCAGTCTTAGTTGATGACAATTGAGTTTTTGTTCGATTTTTATGCCTTCTTCAATCAGTTAATTGATTGCCATTATCGTTACTAATGCTTTACTAATACTGCAATTTAGAATCAATTGATGATTTTTTCGATTACTTTGTTTGATTTTGATGCTTACTTAGTTACTTTAATCAATATAAGACTTTATCACAGTTAACTGGTGCAATTGTTTGTTTGTTTAATGTGTTTGATTTGGGGATTTTAGAAAAGAATATGCAGAAATTAGGGTTTAGGATTGATGGTGTGATTTCCTGTCTAGCGACTTGTAATGACAGTATCAAGGATTCCTAGTTGATTGATTACGAGTCGACTAAGAACAGTCTAGTTGCAGGAAGGAAATTAGGTGCACAACATTTTGTACTCCTGTCTGTAATCTGTGTGTGCAGAAGCCCTATTAGCATTCTAAAGCTAAGTTAAAACTCGAGGCAAAATTAATTCAAGAGGCTGAATCTGACAGCGGGTGTACTTACAGCATTGTTAGACTAACAGCAGGCCTTCTAAATTATGCTATCTGTCGTACCAACAAGAGTAAAGTTGCGTTGCAATTCTATTAGTAGTATTTACATTTCCCAAAAAACTAAGAAAGGATGTTTGCAAGATAGAATCCAAGAAAGACTAGGCATTGTTTTGTACAGTTCTTTGGTGAATTTTTTAGCCATTTGAGCTTGCTTGCCAACTTTTATTTCTTTTTTTGTGCCTTGAAAAGTGCACAGAAACCGCTACTTGAAATGAGTCGTAGTGGGCAGATGACGCCTCTTTATCTACTCCACAATCTGATCCACTCGACCATACGGTTTGAACTTTGAATCACCTGTTAGCCCAAATGATCTATTTTGTTCTTCTATGATCTTGTGATTTTTAATCAACCTTAGTCACAACAACTTGTCACTTGTTTATATTTATACGATTTTTATCATGTTCATTTTTATTAAGAACATATATATCACCTTGCTTTTGCATATGCGTCCTTTTCTCTCGGCTAATAATTTTTTTAATGGATTGTTTTGAAGAGAAAGCGGATAACAAATCCAAAGATCCAAAGTACGATGGAGACAACCTAGAGTTAAACCAAAAAGAAAAAGTTTGTTGTTCGCTAATGCAACAAACTTTATCGGAAGTCCCTAAGGAGGAATGCCAGTGTGGTTATCCTGCTGCTCTTTTTATCTTTTTTTTCTCCTCGACGAAGCCTTATTAGGCAGTCCTCCCAAAAATGAGTCTAACAATGTCAACAACACCCGACCTTTGAAGTTGTGTAACATCATTGACGATTCTGTTCCTTCTTTAGCAGACTTCTGTAAAGGTATGCAATGCATCTACTCCATCGTTTTTTAATCATTATTTAAGAAGGATCTATATATTTGAACAAATATATATAGAAACCTACACTTTGATCGATAAGGTTATATATGTACATAATTTATTAATGTGCAAATATCCTGAGCTATCAGGAATTGGCGACGACAAACACCCCACGAAACACAAATACTAATGCCAAAATTTCCTTGGGAAGGAAATAATACAGCACATTTACAGTCTTCATAAGCATTTTGGTTTGCCTATCCATTCATGTGATGTTTCAGATAATGTTTTTCATCTAACTAAAGTGTCATGTCTTGTCATGTCGTGATGCAGACCACCAAGTTAGTCGTTTAATTAGTGTTATGTCTGTGATTTTGAATGGTTGTACTTCTGATCTCCTCTTGTACGTACTCTTGATCTTATACTTTGTAGGCTCATCATGTATATTTAGTAACCCTCTTGCAGTCTTGGCTTGGTGGATATGAGGATCGATTGATTATCTCTTATTTTGTTTAGGGATTTTGTTGGATTGATTGATAGGTACCATTGTACCAAGTTCTAGTTTTTCATTCCTAAAGGATTATTTCAAATGAATATGAGTTGTTACTGTTTCGTTTAAAGGAGCTGTTAATGATCATAAATCATTGCAGCTTGTACACTTTGAATAAATCCTTACTCATATGCACTAACACATTGGTTTGATTATAGGGAGTACTGTTTTGTGGGTTTTATTCACAAATTATACGGAGTAGTTGTTTTGTGATTTGGAGTAGTTTTACTGACCATTTTTTTTCTTAAATGAAACAATTAAATGTTACTCTTCCTGTAAAAGTTTTTTTTTTGTGATTCATGAAGTCATTTTTTATCTTCTAAACTTGCTTACCAATCAAATTTCACTTTTCCTTTGTAGGTTTCGAAGACTTCAAATGGTGAAGATGTGCCTAAATGAAAAGTGGGTAGACTTCATATCGACATTAACTGTAACACCCCCATTTACCGAGAAGCCTTATCAAGACATTTCCAAGTAAATAAAGGTGTTACCATCTCAGTATTACCGAGGTAGTAGTCCATTACAATACAATTCTGAAATCAACCATTTAAAATAAAATAATGAATTATTAAAATCCCGTATCTACGAAACACGGTTACAATTACAACAGCGGAAGCACAACTAATATGACTACAATCTATAAACGTGGTCAGTGACAGCGCAGACCCATCCCGTACAGTCAACCAGAATAAAATCATCACATATCATCAACCTGCACACTAGCACTGCTCCCCAAAAGACCAGAAATGTCAATTGGATCGTCGCAGGTCCCCAATAAAATAGGGTGACAATTTAGACAGAGAATACGGTTAGAATATGCTAACATCATAACACAAGTACATAATATAAAACATTCAGTCTCAATAGTCTTGGTACTATCATCGGTACCAATCATCAATATCATCTCCATCTCAATATTCTCAGTACCAACATCGGTACCAATCAATAATCTCATCTCAATCCTCAGTATCATCACGGTACCAATATCAATATTCTCATCTCAACTCTTCTGGCAGGCCCTTTCATTCCGAGTGTGCACACCCCCCACAGGTTCAACAACCCGCGAGGAGAAATCAGGGAGGGGACCGTGATCAAGGGCCCCGGCTAGGTCTAAAGCTAGCCTCACCAACTCCAATATATAAATATTCATCAATCATTCTCCAATCATTCAACATTATTCTCATTAGCACAATATCACATCGTGCTCGTAACTCATACATGAGTAATAATATTAACATATTCTAAGTAAAGAAAACCTTACCTAATTAGCAGGTCACCACCGAGAGGTCAGTACTGATCACCACGGAATCTATGAAGTCCATTCCTAATAAATTATTATATATTCAAATTAATATCGATCCTAACGTAATTAAATTATAAAACGAAACTGGCACCCAGCTACCTAAATTAGAAAATGAAATTGACCCGACCTAATTAAATATCGAATTAGACCCACCCAACATAACTAGATAATAAAATGAGACCGACCCGCTACTAAAATGGTTGCAAGTCTTGCCCTAGACTGACCTGACATGCATAACTCGACTGAACCCAACATCACGTAACACCAACAAACATCCGCAACACAGGAGCCATAATAATAATAATAATAATAATAATAATAATAATAATAATAATAATAATAACAATAATAATAATAATAATAATAATAATAATAATAATAATAATAATAATAATAATAATAATAATAATAATAATAATAATAATAATAATAATAATAATAATAATAATAATAATAATAATAATAATAATAATAATAATAATAATAATAATAATAATAATAATAATAATAATAATAATAATAATAATAATAATAATAATAATAATAATAATAATAATAATAATAATAATAATAATAATAATAATAATAATAATAATAATAATAATAATAATAATAATAATAATAATAATAATAATAATAATAATAATAATAATAATACGTTAACATAACCCAACATTCAAGATAACAACAATAACCCAACAAAAGAACAATCACGATCTTACGACAAAGAGAACACTCACGATCCAGGAACACCCGACTCCATCGATACGCCCCCGACATTGACAAAAGCACACAACATCAATCTCACACTCTCACGCACTACAACCTCCATGCATAATAACATCACGACAGTCGCTACAACTCCACGACACAATCAAAAAGACAATGACGACAACCCCGACAATAACCAGAATAGCCTGATAACAATGCAGCCCGTCAACCCTTACACCACGATTCCTAACCACCACTATTTCGATATTAAAAACGACCTATGATGCTAGACGAAATAGACAACTTAAACATATATACCTCGGAATGTGCGCACGATCGTGCTTGATAGTTTGACTTGACTCCTAAAGTTCGTCTTATCCTTCCTCTTGCTTGTCATGGGTGCGTGATTGAGGGTATGTATGGGTCGTCGTGGGTAAAAGGAGGAAAGGGAGTTGATGGCGGTTTTGGGGTCTGCGGCGTGATGAAGGGAAAGAGGAGTTACGTAGGGTTACGCTTTCTATAGTATAATAAGATAAGAAGTTTAAGGTTTAGGAGTTAGGAGTTAGTGCGCATGTTCTTGTTTTGTATTAGGATTTTAGGATTTTTGTTTTCTTGGTATTAGGAATATTAAAATACGAGTATAGGAACCGTAAATACTAGTATTCCACTTATATAAGAAATGGTTCAGGCTAAACGGGTATTAGAAATGGGTTAAAGAAATGAGTTTAATAAGTGTGTTACGATTTACGATTATTTGTGCAAGTTTGACTAAAGGTTTAAGCTAACTAAATCGTCTTGACTCAGTTTGACTAAAATTGACTCGAGTTTGACTTCTATATAAATGACGGGTATAATCTACCCTCCTTATAAAGAACTTCGTCCCCGAAGTTCAGGATCCAATAAATTACGACACTTCACGACTAACCGCCAACTTTTAGGATCTTCTATTCGACTACATCACCTGACTACTGACTAACCATATACACGCACTTAAGACTAATGACGACCATTCCAACTTATTACGCGACGACTGACATAATCATTAAGCTCACATATCATAAGAAACAGCAGGAACAACAGGATATGACATCCTACCCTCCTTATAAAGAACGAACTTCGTCCCGAAGTTCACCACAAAAAAAAAATGACAACGACAACGACGACACCTAAAATGAAAAGCGGGTATTACAATCTACCCTCCTTATAAGGAACTTTGTCCCGAAGTTCACTGATCTCATACTCACGCTACCCAACACATCTTATATATGAAAACACTATCTTGACACTAACGAGATCATTGTTTTCTCGACTCTCTTATATAACACGCTATTCAATTATCAAAGGACCTATATCACCGTAAACTTTTTAAACGAATATATACACTTGTAGCCCTGACCAAGGGTGAGTAATTCGGTAACATCTGCAATCAAATCATGTGATCCAGCATAAAAATTTTCAACAAATTTCTCATATACATAACATCACTTGGTCAACTCACGACCTATAAATCTTTTGGCATCATGCCTAACGTAATAACCCATTCATGTTTCATCTATATTTCTAACTTCCTCACCTATCAACTAATTGCAAGGGATTTCTATCCCCGCATTCGTCCACATTTCACGACCCAAATTCTCTTTTTACTAACAATTCTCGACATCCCTACTTAGATTGTTCTCATGGTTCAACAAAAGTACCAACAAACTACTGGCATACGCATTCTAAAATGTCATACTTCACATAAAATAAGTTTAAACAGACTGCTTATTAGTACCATTGTGTTTATACTCATTATACTTGTCATGACTCAATTCACAATATCACATGTTGGCATGCCACAACTAATGCACTTGTATCTTTACATAATTGCGTGAACCTTCAGTTCGAGATGTTCTCGCATATATGGACACCACGACTATCACATAAGTGAATCAATTAGTTCCCACACAGACGGTTTGCCCACACTCAAGACCTGATACCCTGTGATAATCTACTTTACTATCTACATGGACTCATGATTGTGATGTTACTACCATGTACTATAACCCGACCTGCTGACATCAAAACATATGTGATGACATAACGAGTTCATGTATACACCTTGGACCCCTAACTATTACCCTTTTTCACAAAGAAAAAGGAAAAGTGAGTTAGACACAAGACCCTTGCACCAGCACTGTACCTATTATCCTCTTTAATGGATATTAATATCGTGACTCTCTTTCCACCCTGTTGGCATTATTACTCTTATTTATACCGTTGGACACGTTAACCATCATTATTGCGACACTCTTACCAGTGATTTAAACGACCCCACTTTCCTATGACATCTTTTCATTATACCTCACGACTCGGTATACCATTAAGATACACACTCCCAATCTATATTATTGTAACTCATTGACACAATTGTATCTTTAATAAGTTCAGACTCACACACATACAATTTTACTAAGAAAAGGCATAAGCAAGCAATATATTCAGCATGACAGGGCAACAACACGTACACCTGAACACTCCTAGATGATCACTTTAACTACTTCAACCTTGAGACAACTAACATGTGACATTTATTCCTCGTAATTGCAATAAATGACCAGACAGTTAACCATGTCTTATGTTTGTATAAGTTTTAAGTTTAAACACCACATATGACTTAGACCAATAATGATCTCGTAGACATCATAAACATTCATTCATCTCGACATACGTTTCTCATTGACGGGTAATTAAAGACGGAAGCTCATCAAGATTTTGCTAGGATAATTATGAGCAATAATTGACTGGTTTCCAACCTGACAACATTTTTTTTTATTAAGACCAAAATATAAAATCTGGTATTTTGTGCGATTAAATGTATACTTGGTATGTATTTTACTGACTCAAATTTCCCCGACTTCCCATTGGAACGAGTCCCACTTATTAGATACGTGTACCAATGTTATTTATCACCATGACAAGTTTATCTGATAGCAACACATCTGATCCGCGAGATAACAATTATACAACATGATTACGACATCCTATTACCCGAATCTACCGTACCCCAATTCATCATGAGCATATAAGCGTGACTCCATTATATCATACAATAAGATAGAACCGTCATGTTAGAACTTTAACTTGAACAACGAAAAATGGTCATTTTAGGGAATTAATCGTATTTTTCATAACAGTGCTGTCATGGTAGAAAAATCATGATTAAATCATCGTGACTCGAAACAGTGTGTAACCAGTGGGGTTAGATTCTCAAGACAGTCCTCTACAAGTTCCAGTTAAACCATTATCACATTCCAAACGTAGCAGTGATTTGCAGAATTGTTTTCGTGAACTGACAAATTTTGACCTTGAAAAAGTTACGATTGGTAGAACGAGTTTCAAATCATATTCTTAAGCAAAACAAGTTCTAACATTATAAAGACTCTTCAATTTACAAGCACATTTTTTTTCAAATGATAGTTCTCTCTAAATATGATTTAGATTGGAAAAGTTGACCCCGACAAATTCGTGGACAGGTTTGACCTCCATCACAATAAATTCCTTCTAACTGAAGTACTTGGATTAAATCATAAAATTTTACAGTGAAGAATTAGACTTAAAATAAACATGAATATCTTTTCAATCCTTTGTGAGACAGACACCGTAAACAGGTGAAACAGTTCAGCAACATATTGTCCAAGTTAAAGAAGGCGATGTAAACGGTTATGACATTATCTCGACATGGTTAGCATGCATGTTTGTTTATGTCACCAAAATAGAACCCAATAAACGGTAAGGACTTGTGACATAATATATAGATAAGAGAGAACATATATAAACTCAAAACGAAATTCAAATAGGAAGTATGAGCATAAAACAAGGACACATTAACTCGAATCAATTTCAAATATTTATATATTGCCCAACTATCATTTTCATTACTCGTACATTATTCGTATATGACAACCTTCATGGACACATTATGACACTATTTTGTATAACTATTAATGCTAACAAATTAACACAAAGGCCGGCAGTTTGTACATTACATCGTTAAGGAAACATATAATACACAAAATAGAACGCAACCTCCATGGCGCTTTTAAATAACATTCACATCAATTCACACTTAAACCATGTAAGTTATTACCCTTAACATATTACGACATTCATACCATCACCGGTTTTCAACCTATCCAAGTAACATGAAAGCCGCACTACTATACTACATAGACGAGGCAACACCTGTAACACCCGCTATTTTTCCTAAGCATTTTTATTCTTTCCGTTAGGACTCCGTCTTAACTCTGTCACTTTTTGGCCTCATATTTTATCATTTTACTAAGCTCTATTTTAATTTTTGAGTTTAATAATTTTTATTTTTAATTTCAAAGATTTAAATTCTTTTTAAATCCATTTATTTGGTTTCTTCGTAAACTAATTAATTTTTCCGCAAGGAATTCTATTTCTCTTCGAATTGACATTTTTAAGCTTGGATTTAAGTTATTCTTTTTCCTAAAAATGTTTGAATACGTTTCTATAATATTTTCAACTAGTAAATATTTTTATTTACAAAAATTAGTTGTTAATGATTTTTATTACGAAGCTTCGCGAATAATTATTTTCTTACGCGAGGTTTACTCGAATTACTTTGAAATGCCTTTAACTATTTTACGATTATACTTTTTATCAACTTATAAAAATTTTAAGACCATTTACTCACATTTTGGACCAACTAAGCCCTTGGTCACAAGTTTTATTACGTTTTATTTAAACGTTTCACTTTATCACGTTAAAACGTAAACATAAGATAATTTCTTTTCATTTATTTGTTGCATTATTAACAAAACTTTTCATACTCCCTTATCAACTCATTTTGGCTGGCCATTTTAATCGTGGTGCACATAGTTTTCATCAACACTATTAATCTCATTTATATTTTTGAAAACCATCCATTTTCTATACTACACCTTATTCGTTCTTGTCATTAAAAAAAATATACTCAACCTTTCTCCCTCTCATTTGGCCGTGTACTCCCTCCTCCATCTTAGGCAAATTTTTGCTCCATTTCGAGTCCCAATCGCATCATTTTTATCGTCATAATAATCCTCTTTCCATTCTCTTCGTTAAGGTATTAATCGACGTCATTTTCGATCAATTTTTTCCTTGATTTTTATTAGTTTTCTCATGGTATTTTTCTGCCATGAATTCCGTGTTTGGTAGGATTTTTGGACGATCCCGAAGCCGACGAATATATTATCGACTCAGATTTGGAGTAGAGGTAACGTCGATGTTACTCGGTATTTCAAGATTTTAATTGAGTATTTGCATGTATATATTTTTATATTTTATTTTGGCAATATATGTATGTCACGGATTCTGGAAAAAATTTTAAAGTTGAAAATTTGCATGTTTCGATATTTTTATCGCTTTCACGATATTAACGATTAAATTGTTATATTAATTTGTAAAATCGTAATAATCGGCCTAAACATGTAATATATGTTTATATTCTGGAAAAATGTTTTTTTTGATGATTTTTAATAATTTAGTATTTTTCTGATATTTTTGATATCGATTGTTGAATTATTACCGTTTTCGGACAAAAACGATTAAAAGCCGATTTTTAGTTCTAGTACTTAAACATTTTATTTTAATCTGATTTTTGACGTGGTGAAACTTTCTGGTGAATTAGAATTTTCTGAATTTTTTCATAACTTTTAGGAATTGTTAAGTGGATGAATTAATTAATCACTTTAAATCATCGTTTATCGTTAAAACTGTGTTCGTTGTTTAAATTCTCGATTTCTGGTCTTTGGTTTAAATCTGGAAAAATTATGATTCTGATGATTTCATATTAAAATGTGATTTTTTGATTTTTAGTGCCTTAATAAAATGTTAGGAACGATAAGTTTTATTAATGGAATCGTTAATTGTGAAAACAGGTTTTAAAGAGGGTTTTGACGGGATTTATTAAATCTGGAATTTTTGGAAATCTGGAAAAATGGTAGATTCTGGAAAATCATGATTTTTAGATTTAATAATAATTTTTGGATATTAATACTTAAATCGTTTTGTAATTACTATTTTTATTAATCGTTATTGTCGAGATTGGACGATTAACGAGAAAACGCTTTAAAAACCAAGTTTTAGAATTCTGGAAATTTTCTTTTCTGGACAGAATGTCCATAAATATAATTTAACTATTCTACGTAATTTTTGTACTATTTATTAAAGTCTTTAATTAATAAGTATTGATTTTCGGACAAATTGTGATTTGTCGTTAAAATGCTTCGTCTTACCTAAAAGAATTTTTTTTCCAGCAATTTTGGAAGTATTTAAATCTGAAACTTTAAGAGTTAAATCATCCCTTAACATACTCTAAATATATTTGTTGGTTTAATTAAATAAAGAGGTTCAAATATTTAATTTGATGTTTGCCGTAAAATCCTATTTATAATTTTATTGTCGAAACTAATAATAATTAGGGAATTTTAGCTTTATAACTTTTGAAAACACCTTAATTAGTAATATTAAAATGTTTAAGACATTTTTAATCATTTTATAACGCTTATACAATGTTTTAATAATTTCATAAAATCAAATGTTCTTACTTTAATAATTAATATCGTTAAGGCCGAAAGTATTAGTTTCATAAATCTATATCATTTACTAAAATGTGGTATTAGTATGAACTAATATTTTCACTATTTTGATATAATGCTATTTTTAGTAAAGTTTCCTAAAATAGAAAGTTTCCTCTTTTAGAATATAAATGTTTACTTCTTTTATCCTCTTATTATTTATAATGATTATATCTTTTATATGTCGATAATGGTTTGTTTTGGAGTTATGGAATAAGGAAAAGTGTGGGTTTAGAGTAATATAGTCTGGGATGTACGTTTTGCCATCAACTATAAAGTTGGTGTGTCTATGTTGAGACACATTGGTCGTTGAACTGAGCATGGTTTGTGTTCAGGAGTGTGTATATTTTGACCTTAAACTTAGATATCGCATCGTGTAAGTCGCCGTCGGGTTGAACTGGATTACGGT
Source organism: Agrostemma githago (assembly GCA_958450325.1). Taxonomy (NCBI): domain Eukaryota; kingdom Viridiplantae; phylum Streptophyta; class Magnoliopsida; order Caryophyllales; family Caryophyllaceae; genus Agrostemma; species Agrostemma githago. The sequence goes on from OY288247.1 coordinate 34,822,684, forward strand.
TGGTGTCCAGGAGGGGTGTACATTACTTAAGCCAGGACCTCGCTGCACGCAGTCCTGTTATAGTTGAGTTGCCTAGTTAGAGACCGAAGTCTGATATGTTTTGACTAAGTTCTCGAAGCTAGTTTAGTATTGTCCTAGTGAAAGTCTAGATTCTACATTAATCCTATCCATAACGTCATTTTGATTATTTTATTTATTATCGATATAAATTGGTTTGCAGGTTGGCAAATATTTTTATGTTTCTTCGGAAACCCTTCTGATTAGTTTATTTTACGCTAAAGCTTATTTTAATATGCTGTTTTACCGTTTTCCATTTTTACTATTTTTCCTATATTAGTAATTACTGTTTTAAAATCCTGTTATACGGCTGGGAGAACGTTGACGTTGCTCCCCACTGATTGTGGCTGTTATGTTTTTAACATGGCAGGTATATGTGTTTTCCTTCGGGTGGGCTAGCGAGCGGTTATGGATCCTGCTTGTTTTAATCAGATCACTGTATTATGGATTGTTAAAACCCTATTTATGGATTTCATTTTATTTTTATTTTGTAGCCATTTTTATTTTTATGGCTTATGTATTGACTTACCATTTTTATTTAATTAAGACATAGCTACAGTGTGTTATAATCCCACTTCTACAGTGTTTCCGCCACTGTATTGCGTTAGAATTCTAGGGGATTACAACACCGATTACCGCTAAATCAACCACCCAAAAAAAATCAACTTATCACGTAGAACACTACAACGTACAAATACCTCAACGATGTATCTAATGTTACTACCAACCCTGGCTATGACCGTTCTCCCATCCAATGATGATCGACTCTTACCCTGACCTTACATACCTTAACATATAATATTATATGACATTGTACTAACTACAATACCATCTTAAGACCGCAACTACGTACTAGTCACATAATATATTATGTAGCTCATTACATCACCTGTATCAAACAATGCAATCAATTATAACAAGCAGTCATCACAACATTCATAGCATCACAACGCATCCCAACTATTATACCCCCTCTCGGTTCTCACACACGGTTACCGGATCAAAACCAAAAGGGCCGGGGGTTGGTATAAGGACGTCTCCTCAACCAGAGATTTTAAGTGGGCTCCTAATGGTTTATTACCGGGTTCATTTTATTTTTCTATGTTCATTTATTCAGGCTTCAGAATCGAACTGCTCTGATACCACTTTGTAACACCCCCATTTACCGAGAAGCCTTATCAAGACATTTCCGAGTAAATAAAGGTGTTACCATCTCAGTATTACCGAGGTAGTAGTCCATTACAATACAATTCTGAAATCAACCATTTAAAATAAAATAATGAATTATTAAAATCCCGTATCTACGAAACACGGTTACAATTACAACAGCGGAAGCACAACTAATATGACTACAATCTATAAACGTGGTCAGTGACAGCGCAGACCCATCCCGTACAGTCAACCAGAATAAAATCATCACATATCATCAACCTGCACACTAGCACTGCTCCCCAAAAGACCATAAATGTCAATTGGATCGTCGCAGGTCCCCAATAAAATAGGGTGACAATTTAGACAGAGAATACGGTTAGAATATGCTAACATCATAACACAAGTACATAATATAAAACATTCAGTCTCAATAGTCTTGGTACTATCATCGGTACCAATCATCAATATCATCTCCATCTCAATATTCTCAGTACCAACATCGGTACCAATCAATAATCTCATCTCGATCCTCAGTACCATCACGGTACCAATATCAATATTCTCATCTCAACTCTTCTGGCAGGCCCTTTCATTCCGAGTGTGCACACCTCCCACAGGTTCAACAACCCGCGAGGAGAAATCAGGGAGGGGACCGTGATCAAGGGCCCCGGCTAGGTCTAAAGCTAGCCTCACCAACTCCAATATATAAATATTCATCAATCATTCTCCAATCATTCAACATTTTTCTCATTAGCACAATATCACATCGTGCTCGTAACTCATACATGAGTAATAATATTAACATATTCTAAGTAAAGAAAACCTTACCTAATTAGCAGGTCACCACCGAGAGGTCAGTACTGATCACCACGGAATCTATGAAGTCCATTCCTAATAAATTATTATATATTCAAATTAATATCGATCCTAACGTAATTAAATTATAAAACGAAACTGGCACCCAGCTACCTAAATTAGAAAATGAAACCGACCCGACCTAATTAATATCGATCCTAACGTAATTAAATTATAAAACGAAACTGGCACCCAGCTACCTAAATTAGAAAATGAAACCGACCCGACCTAATTAAATATCGAATTAGACCCACCCAACATAACTAGATAATAAAATGAGACCGACCCGCTACTAAAATGGTTGCAAGTCTTGCCCTAGACTGACCTGACATGCATAACTCGACTGAACCCAACATCACGTAACACCAACAAACATCCGCAACACAAGAGCCATAATAATAATAATTATAACAATAACAATAATAATAATAATAATAATAATAATAATAATAATAATAATAATAATAATAATAATAATAATAATAATAATAATAATAATAATAATAATAATAATAATAATAATAATAATACGTTAACATAACCCAACATTCAAGATAACAACAATAACCCAACAAAAGAACAATCACGATCTTACGACAAAGACAACACTCACGATCTAGGAACACCCGACTCCATCGATACGCCCCCGACATTGACAAAAGCACACAACATCAATCTCACACTCTCACGCACTACAACCTCCATGCATAATAACATCACGACAGTCGCTACAACTCCACGACACAATCAAAAAGACAATGACGACAACCCCGACAATAACCAGAATAGCCTGATAACAATGCAGCCCGTCAACCCTTACACCACGATTCCCAACCACCACTATTTCGATATTAAAAACGACCTATGATGCTAGACGAAATAGACAACTTAGACATATATACCTCGGAATGTGCGCACGATCGTGCTTGATAGTTTGACTTGACTCCTAAAGTTCGTCTTATCCTTCCTCTTGCTTGTCATGGGTGCGTGATTGAGGGTATGTATGGGTCGTCGTGGGTAAAAGGAGGAAGGGGAGTTGATGGCGGTTTTGGGGTCTGCGGCGTGATGAAGGGAAAGAGGAGTTACGTAGGGTTACGCTTTCTATAGTATAATAAGATAAGAAGTTTAAGGTTTAGGAGTTAGGAGTTAGTGCGCATGTTCTTGTTTTGTATTAGGATTTTAGGATTTTTGATTTCTTGGTATTAGGAATATTAAAATACGAGTATAGGAACCGTAAATACTAGTATTCCACTTATATAAGAAATGGTTCAGGCTAAACGGGTATTAGAAATGGGTTAAAGAAATGAGTTTATTAAGTGTGTTACGATTTACGATTATTTGTGCAAGTTTGACTAAAGGTTTAAGCTAACTAAATCGTCTTGACTCAGTTTGACTAGAATTGACTCGAGTTTGACTTCTATATAAATGACGGGTATTACATTAACACTGTCTTATTTCTTTTGGATGTTCTTTAACGACGACATTTGTTATATCATTTTTTTAGTTTTGTCGGAACTATATACCAAAGTTAATTTTTGGAATAATAATGTAAGCTACGATGCATTAATTAAATGGATGATGGATATACATTTTTTTATGAAGAAGATAATTTTTAATTTAGTCATTGTGCTTAGCCTCAATAATTATAATTTTTTTCTTTATGAACATTAATTTTGGTTTTGCGATTGTTCCACATACATACGTCGTTACTTGTGAGAGGAAATTAAAGACGTTAATAGTTATTCTTATATCTTATGATGTTATTTCCCATACTTGAAAAAGGCGTCAATAATTATTTTATGACGTAATTTTGCATCAAAAAATATTGATGCTAATAGGCATCACTAAATTAAGACGCATAAATGTGTCAAGCTTATTGACACTAAAAGGCATCAAAAAATTAAGGCACCCCAAATTTTGACGCTTTTAGTGAGCGTCAGAAATATAATTTTTAACGCATTTTAGCGTCATAAATAGGCTTAAAAACCGTCATAAAAGTAAGGGATTTGTAGTAGTGAGTGTACAGATGCGTGATTCTACAACCTAATGAGTGTGACTATACAACTGAAAGTGTGTGACTTTGCAATTCTGCAAAAACATTACGCACTAAATGACTTGTTCATCTTCATCTTCATCTTCAACATTCATTCATCCCACAAAAAAAGAACAACTTCATCTTCAAATTTCATCTTGAAGATGAAGTTGTTCTTTTTTTTGTGAATAATGAAGATGAATAATTTTAGAAATACCCAAAAAAAAAAGTATGAAAAATAAAAAGAAGCATGAAGATGAAGCTGAAGATTATGAAGAAAAAGAAGCATGAAGATGAAGATGAAGATGATGAAGAAAAGGAAGCCTGAAGATGAAGATGAAGATGATGAAGATGAAGCATGAACATACCTCACATGATGATCGATGAAGTATATTGTGTTAAAAACGCAGTATGGTCGGAGTAGTTGACGGAGTATGGTCGGAGTAGTTGACGGAGTATGGTCGGAGTATTAATGGAGATTATTTGTTGGGGTTTTGTTAGAGATAGATGAATTAAGTTGGAAATGAATTGAAAATGAGAGGATTGGGAAGGGTATGAGGGAAGTAATGTAGGGATTGATTTGGGTGAGAGGATGTTTGGCAGCCTTATGACAGTCTTCTCCTTTTTTCTTTTTTTTTTAAAATTGAAGCTCATCCATCCATTCATCTTAAGATGGATGGAAGGACAAGATTAAGACTAAGAGACTCTTGGGAAGTTACTAACTCCCTTCATCCCCCCCTCCTCTCTCTCTCTATATATATATATATATCTATATCTATATATATATATATATATATATATATGTTTTGATAAAAATTTACCGGGTCTACGGTTTCGGTTGTGGGTTAAAACGACCTTCCTATAACTATGAGTCAACGGAGTCGGGATGAATTTAGCGAGCGAAAACGAAGAAGAAAACGAACACACACAAAGTTTTGGTGACGTGGAAAACCCAATGTGGGAAAAACCGCGGGGGGAGTCGGAATCCCACCAAAGTTTCTACTATCAATGGAGAAGAGTAAAATAGGAATACTAATACAAAGGATTTTATCACGACTTATGGCTTATGGTGTAAATTTCTTATGATGCTTGCTTTTGTTGAGTGCTCTTGGATGTCCCTTTTATAGTGCTCCCATACGTTGCCTTTCCTCCTCAGAATCTTCCTCCTTTAATTCTCTCTTAATGACCGTTATCTCCCTCATTGGTTGGGAATCTTGGCATTTAACCCTCTCTTTTATTGCTTAAGATTTTGGCATTTAACCATCTCTTTTATTGCTTAAGATTTTGGCATTTAACCATCTCTTAGCCGTTGCATCCTCCTCAGCAGTTACATTCTTCTCCTCATTTATCTCCTGGTCTTCAGGAGGGTTTCCTCCTCTGTAGGTGCATCAACTGCTGCCTTTCCCTCTTCATCTGGGCTAAGTTTTTCCCTTTGTTTCTTGGGCCTGCTTGATTAAGTGGCCCATTGTTTTATTCACTCCATACTTCGTTTGGCCCATTGCTGTTTATTATTCCGGGTTTGCTTGGTTTGACGACTTTCGATTATTTTGACTTCCATCTTTTAATCTTCAACTTTGACTTTTCATCCGTGAACCGTGGACTCTTACGTTGTTGACTTTTGACTTCTGACCTTTTGACCGTCCACTCGTATTTTTCCACGTGGTACTCCGAAGGTGCAAATTTTTGACCCGAACAAATGCCCTCAAATTTCAGACTAAGCTCATCTTAGGCGGGAATTTCCGTTTGCTTCAGTTGTAGGCAGTTGGCTAAGCTTCAACTGGTCTTGCTGGTTCTAGGAGAAGGCGTAATCTGTCCCCTCTCTCAGAAGTTACTCCTGCAGAAAGTGGACCTCTGGTGGCAGACCTTTCTAAGTCTACTTCTTATTCTGCCCCCAGATCCGTTGATGAGGTTTCTGCTGAAGTGGTGCTCAAACTTCCTGAAGGCTTTGGTAAGTCTGCAGAGGATATGACTTTCCTGGATCATATGCTACTTCCTGGTCCCAGGTCTATGCTAGAAGAAGGTTCTCTAAAGGAGTTGGACTTGGTTCGCAGATTGTTGGTGGAGGAATCTGGTTGTAGAGAAGAGGTGACTGGATGATAAATTTCCTGTGGCGCCTGACCTGGATGCCCTTTCTGATGTGGAGGCGGAGGATCTGATGGAGTCCGCTGATTTCTCACTGTTGATCAAGAGGCTGATGGGCAAGAGAGCGTGGACCAGCAGGATGTCGTTGATGACCCTGGGGAAGATTCTGTTGTAGTTCATCTGAGACCCAGGTTTCTGCAGGAGAATCTGCTATAGTTCCGCCTCCACCAGAGGAGAATGTCCAGTCTGTGGACCAAGTTCCGCTGGAGTGATGTTACTCCTCCTTTGTTTTCGGCTTGTGAATCCTGCATGGCATGAACTTCCGATTTGTTAGTGTTTGCAAAAAATTATGTAATGACTTCGCCTCTGCTCAGGGGAGCGACGTGTGTTAGTGTTTTTGTGGCACTTCGTGCCCTAGCAGAAGGTCGTAAATGTTTGCTTTGGATCGTGATTGTTTGCGTCTGATTGTAATCGTTTGTTGTAGTTTTGTCTAACTACCTTCTGTTGTATGCATGCCTTATGTTTGTATGGTCGACCTTTGATATAGTGGTGGCCTGGGGTTTAGTTCGCCCACTCAGTCGGAGGTGCCACGCTTTGCGTGGGTGCTAAGTGGCGCAGGAGACTGTAATGTCCCGGTTGTAGGCACTTAGTCACAGACGCACGCCCTCTGTAGAAATTGTACACTCCACCAGATTAGTCACCAGCACTCAGTTTGAGAAAACTGACAAAAATTTGGCAAAGATAGGAAACACAATATTTGAAGACATATGTGGAAAAAATCGAATTTTGAAAATATATGGAAAGAGAAAATTAAATTTCGAAAATGTACGCAATAAGAAAATCAAACCTTAATGCCAAAGAAAATTGAATTTTGTCGACACACGCAAAAAGGAAATCAAAATTTTATCTGATTTAAATATGCGGGAAAAAATTTGAATTTTGCTAAAAGAAAGAAAAGAAAACAGAAGAATGATAGGAAAATGTAAATACGTGTTTGCGAGGTTTGAAAAGATTAAACCTGGGTTCTGATGGAGGTGCACCTGGCAGAATAGATGCCACGTTTCTGGCGGCTGTAGCCCTTGTTTCTGGCGGCAGTGGCCCAGATTGCTGGCGGCTGTGGCCCACTCAGAAGAAGTATTTCTTTAGGTGTACGATGTTCCATGGCTTTTGGATGATCTTCCCCTCCATGGTCATAAGTCGGTAGGCTCCGTTCCCAACTACTTTCTCTATTTGATAGGATCCTTCCCAATTGTAAGCGAACTTTCCTGCTCGTTGGTTCCTGGTGTTCTGGAAGACTTTTCTGAGGACTAGGTCTCCTTCCTGCAGGATTCTGACTCTGACATTCTTGTTGTAACTTCTGGCGACTGTTTGTCTGTAGGAGGCCATCCTTATTTGAGCATCGGTCCTAAGCTCATCTATAGTATCCAAGCTGCCTGCCATCTCTATCTGGTTCCTGTCTTCGGTTATGCATCCGTATCTATGAGTAGGCACTCTCACCTCTGAAGGGATGACCGCCTCAGCACCAAAGACCAAACTGAAAGGTGTTTGTCCTGTAGCCACCTTGGGTGTAGTTCTGTCAGACCACAGCACTAAGGGGAGTTCTTCTGCCCATCTGCCCCCTGCCTCCTCCAGCCTTCTCTTCAGGTTGTCTATCACAATTTTGTTGCTAGACTCCGCCTGACCATTAGACTGAGGGTTTCTGGGGGTAGACTTGCTTAGTGTGATGTTCCACCTGGCACAGTAGGCCTCCATCTTGTTGCCAATAAACAGGGATCCGTTGTCGCAGATGATCTCTGAAGGAATGCCAAACCTGCAGATAATGTTACGTTTTATGAAGGATATAACCTGCTTCTCAGTCACCTGAGGGAATGCTTCTGCTTCTATCCACTTGGAGAAGTAGTCAGTCATGGCCAACATAAAAACCTTGTTTCCTGGGGCTCTCGGTAGCTTGCCAACAATATCCATCCCCCATTTCATGAAGGGCCAAAGAGAAATTACTGGGTGCAACGGCTCTGCTGGCTGGTGATTGATCGGTGCATGTCTCTGGCAGGCGTCACATTTCTTAACATATTCCCTCGCATCCTTGCGCATTGTTGGCCAATAGTAACCTTGGCGGAGTGCTTTGTTGGATAGACTCTTGCCCCCTGCATGATTTCCACACTCACCAGTGTGGAGGTCATGCATAACCACCTCTGCCTTCTGCTGACTTAGGCACCTCAAGTATGGTCCAGCGGCTGATCTTTTGAACATGATGCCATCAATGAGGGTGTACCTGGACGCTTTCATTCTAAAACTCCGGGCTTCCTTCTTGTCTGCTGGCAGGATATCGTTTTGCAGCCATTCTTGGTAGGGTTTTCTCCAGTCTGGGATTCTTTCTTGTTCTGCTGAGGTGCTGCAGACTCCTGCCTCCTGTAGCCACTGCAGTCCCTGGTCTGGTGAATTGTCCTCCTGCCTCAGCATCTGGTGTTCCTGTGTGCCTGTCCAAACTGCTGGCTCCAGTACATGGACAATGGGTATGGTGGAAACTACGCCTGGTTTGAAGGTTGCCCCCAGGGTGGCTAGGGCGTCTGCCTCCACGTTCTGGTCCCTAGGGACTTGGTTGATTGAGAAGGCTACGAACCTGAGGGAGAGCTCCTTTGCCACTTCAAGGTAAGACACCATCTTGGAGTCCTTAGCTGCATACGAACCATTCATGTGAATTGACTATTAGCTGGGAATCGCTGTAAGCCTCTAGGCGCTTGATTTTGAGGTCTAGAGCCAGCTGGAGACCCAAGATTCGAGCTTAATATTCTGCCTCGTTGTTTGTTGTTCGGAACTCGCACCGTACTGCTTGGACTATGAGATCCCCCTGAGGAGACTTCAGAACTAATCCTGCTCCAGATCCTCGCATGTTGGAGGCGTCATCTACATTTAGCTTCCACACCTGTTCGCCTTTGTCCTCCTCAAGGAGGAGGATGTCTTTCTCCGCCTGTGTCTGCAGTGCTGGGCTGAAGTCGGATACGAAGTCTGCTAACGCCTGGGATTTTATAGCTGTTCTGGGGACAAATTTCAGGTCGAAGCCGCTCAAGTGTATAGACCACTTGGCCATTCTCCCTGATAACTCAGGTTTTCTCATAATAGTTTTTAGTGGATAATTTGTTATTACGGAAATAGCATGTGATTCAAAATAAGGTCGAAGTTTATAAGATGCCGTAACAAGTGCAAGTACGAGTTTCTCAAGGGATGTGTACCTGGTCTCTGCAGGAAGCAGAGACTTACTAACATAATATACTGGGCATTGTGCTCCTTCGTGCTCACGTACTAATACCGCGCTGACTGCTACCTCGGTTACTGATAAATACAGGAAGAGTGGTTCTCCAGGTTTTGGTTTTGACAGCAGAGGTGGAGTGCTGAGGTAGTGCTTCAGGTCGCTGAACGCCTTCTCGTGCTCTGCTGTCCAATCAAACCTTTGGGCCTTCTTCAGGACATCATAGAACAGCCGACATCTATCTGAAGATCTGGAGATAAATCTGCTCAGAGCAGCAATTCTTCCAGTCAGCCTTTGCACGTCTCTTGGCTTCTGTGGGGATTCCAGCTGGAGGATGGCCTTGATCTGCTATGTGCTAGCTTCAATTCCCCTCTGGGTCACCATGTACCCCAGAAACTTCCCACATGACACTCCAAATGTGCACTTTGAAGGATTTAACTTCATCTTGTATTCCCTCAAGGTGTTGAAGGTATCCTCCAAGTGTGTTGTATGTTGCGAAGCTTGCTTTGACTTGACGACCATGTCGTCAATATATACCTCCATAGTGTCCCCAATCTGTCTCCTGAACATCTTGTTGACTAGTCTCTGGTAGGTGGAACCTGCATTCTTTAGACCAAAAGGCATTACATTGTAACAATATATACCTCTCTCAGACCTGAAGGCTATTTTCTCCTGGTCTGCTGGATGCATCTTGATCTGGTTGTACCCACTCCATGCATCAAGAAAGGTTAGCATCTCGTGGCCTGCTGTAGCATCTACCATGGCATTTATATGTGGTAGGGGGAATGGATCTTTCGGGCATGCTTTGTTTAAGTCGGTGAAATCGACGCACACCCTCCACTTGCCATTCTTCTTTGGGACCACCACCACGTTAGATAACCACTCTGGGTACTTCACCTCCCTGATTTTTCCAGCAGCCAGCAGACTGTCCACCTCCTGATTTATGACTTGATTTCTCTCTGGAGCAAACTTCCTTCTCTTCTGCTGGACTGGTTTGTAGCTTGGGTCCACGCTTAGCTTGTGAGTGATAACGCTCGGATCTATACCTACCATATCATCATGCGACCAAGCAAAACAATCCATGTTAGTTTTTAATAATTCAATGAGGTTTCGGCGGATATTACCTGTGCATTCTGATCCGATTAACACTTTTCGCTCTGGATGTTGCTTGTCTAGGTTGACTTCATCCAACTCCGCCTGAGGTGGCTCTACGTACTCCTGCAGAGGCAGATGAAGGCTCTGTAATTGCTATGCTGGGGGGCTCGCCGTCTTCTTAAGGGCTACCCTGTAACAATCCTTGGCCTCTCCTTGGTCTCCGTTGATCTTCTGCACTCCCCAGGGTGTAGGGAACTTCAGGCACTGGTGGTAAGTGGAGGTGATTGCCTTCATCTCATGAATCCAAGGCCTTCCTAGAATCACGTTGTAGGTGGAGGGTCCATCAATGACTAGGTACCGTACTTGCTTGTTCACTCCTCCGGCATAGGTAGGAATGGTGATCTCTCCCAGAGAATGCTTGGTCTCACCACTAAAACCCACTAAGGGAACCGCCTTCCTCGTTAGATCCTTCTCGCTAAACCCCATGTTCTGGAGAGTTTCCAGCATGATGAGGTTGACTGAACTCCCAGTGTCCACCAGAATCTTCTTTACGGTGCAATTCCCTATAGAGAGGGTAATTATTAAAGCGTCATGGTGCATCTCTGGAGTAGCTTCTGCGTCAGTTTCGTCAAAGGTGACAGCTGGAAGATCCTTGCAACTGATTCTGCAGGAGTGCTCAGGTCTGTCTCCTCTGGTCTGAGAGGCATGTCTCTTGGCTGCTGAGTAGGTCAGTCCGCATAACTCCGATCCTCCTGTTATCACATTGACAATTCTGGTACATATTGGAGGTGGAGAAGGCAATACCTGATCTGCTGCATTTATTCTGCTGGAGTTTCTGGACAAGAGGTGATCCAGATTCCCCTGATCATATTGGAACTTAACCTCCCTCTTGAGCTGGACGCACTCATCGGTATGGTGTCCAATGTCGTCGTGGAATTCGCACCTCTTGCTAGCGTCTCTTCGGTCATTGGTGTACTCCTGTCTCCTGGGCCACCTGACTCTGCGCCCTAACTCCCTCAGAGCCTTGAGCACCCCATCAAGGTTGGTAGAGTACCCATACTCACTTACTTTAGGTGGCAATCCTGGATTGTCCTTCCAGTCTTTCTCCTCAGAAATTTTGCTCACGTTCTTGTCGTAGGGCTTTGATCTTTCACCCCTCTTTTCTGCTGGCGCCTTTCTGGTGACATAACCATACGCAGCCCTTCTGGGGCCTGAATCCTCTTCTAGCCTGATGGCTGCCATTGCCTTGGTCTGCACATCCTCGAATGTGGCACATGGGTACTTTGTGAGGTCTTTATAGAGGTCAGAATCCTGGTGGAGCCCTTGGCGGAAGGCTTCTATGGCGGTGGGCACATCACATCTGGGGATGGTGACTTTCTCCTTGTTGAATCTGTTGAGGAAGTCACGTGTAAATTCTTCGAACTTCTGCACTACCCGATACAAATCACTGGTCTGCTTCTCTGGTTTTCTGCTGCTGGCGAACTGCTGGTTGAAGGCATTGACCAGGTCAGCGAAGGAGGTGAAGCTTCGGTTAGGCAGACCGACGAACCAATGGAGGGCTGCTCCTGACAGAGTGGAGCCAAACCCTTTGCACATGCAGGCTTCTTTCAGGGGCCCCGTAGCGGTCACCACCATCATCTTCTGTTTGTACTGGTTGATGTGATCTAGGGGGTCTGCAGTGCCATCATAAAGCGTCATGGCTGGTGGCATGAAGCCCTTGGGTACAGCAACACAGGCTAGATCGTCGATGAAGGGTGAATCTGCGTAGCTGTCCCTAGCTGCTCTCTCCAGGGGGCGTGGCATTCCAGGAATCTTGTTGATTAGGTCCCTTAATTCCTTCAGTTCCTGGCGTTGCTGATCTGCTGTGCTGATGGTTCCTGCAAAAGGGTTAGAAACAGGAGAAGAAAAGTTGAAAGGAGTACTCCCTGCATAAGGTCCTCCAGGGTGTTGACTACTAGGAGGAGGGGGTAAAGGTACTGCTGCTGTCACGGATCTGGGCTGCCACTCTGACGCCTGCTGGTTGAGGGTAGGCGCTGTCCACATTCCTCCAGAGGGCTGGTTGTTGGATAAGGTGGTCATCTCTGGTGGAGTTACAAATTGCCATCCTGGCGTCTGGTGGACAGGGGTGCCTGCAGAAGATAGTGAGTTAGTCTCTCGACTTTCGATGTTGGAGAAAAAGTTACCTGCGGTAGGAGATCTGCCGGGTGTGGGGCCATAGGTCAAGTAACCCAACCCTTGGGGTTCAATAACCGGGCTTGGTGGAGCCAATCTTAGCTCCAGTCTGGTGACCAACTCTGAAGGGACCTCTCTGGTGGTCTTCCTGCCAGCTGCTGATTCCCTATGGGTGCTGGGTTCTCCCCTAGGCATCGGAGGCAGCATCTCTGGTGACATCTGGAGCGATGCAACTGGGGTCTTGTCTGCTGCCGAGATCCGAGCCTTGATATCTTGGTTGTCCTTCTGCAGGGTTTCTACTGCTTGGCGCAGAGCATTGATTCCCTGGAGCATACTCTGCATCAGGTCTGGTGACCCTGCTCCTCTGGAGGCTTCTTCTACGAATTCTCCTGGAGTCAAGGTTCTGGTTGGTACGCTTTCCTTCCTGGCCTTGGAGGAGCTGGTGACCCCAGAGGTTTTAGGCGTCGGAGGGGGCCTTGACACCGGCAACGTGGGTTTTACCGCTTGGCTGGTGGGAATACCCAAGGTGAGGGGTGTGAAAACCACCTCTGCTGATCCTGGGGACAACCTTCCTCCAATGGGCTGAGTTGATGCTCCTTGACTGCTGGACGAACTTTGGCCGGACCCGGTCATGGTGACACGAGTTTGCTTCACGGTAGGGTTTGGCTTATAGGAAATGATCACTTTGCCCCACGGTGGGCGCCAAATTGTTTTGGTAAAAATTTACCGGGTCTACGGTTTCGGTTGTGGGTTAAAGCGACCTTCCTATAACTATGAGTCAACGGAGTCGGGATGAATTTAGCGAGCGAAAACGAAGAAGAAAACGAACACACACAAAGTTTTGGTGACGCGGAAAACCCAATGTGGGAAAAACCGCGGGGGGAGTCGGAATCCCACCAAAGTTTCTACTATCAATGGAGAAGAGTAAAATAGGAATACTAATACAAAGAATTTTATCACGACTTATGACTTATGGTGTAAATTTGTTATGATGCTTGCTTTTGTTGAGTGCTCTTGGATGTCCCTTTTATAGTGCTCTCATCCGTTGCCTTTCCTCCTCAGAATCTTCCTCCTTTAATTCTCTCTTAATGACCGTTATCTCCCTCATTGGTTGGGAATCTTGGCATTTAACCCTCTCTTTTATTGCTTAAGATTTTGGCATTTAACCATCTCTTTTATTGCTTAAGATTTTGGCATTTAACCATCTCTTAGCCGTTGCATCCTCCTCAGCAGTTACATTCTTCTCCTCATTTATCTCCTGGTCTTCAGGAGGGTTTCCTCCTCTGTAGGTGCATCAACTGCTGCCTTTCCCTCTTCATCTGGGCTATGTTTTTCCCTTTGTTTCTTGGGCCTCCTTGATTAAGTGGCCCATTGTTTTATTCACTCCATGCTTCGTTTGGCCCATTGCTGTTTATTATTCCGGGTTTGCTTGGTTTGACGACTTTCGATTATTTTGACTTCCATCTTTTAATCTTCGACTTTGACTTTTCATCCGTGAACCGTGGACTCTTACGTTGTTGACTTTTGACTTCTGACCTTTTGACCGTCCACTCGTATTTTGCCACGTGGTACTCCGAAGGTGCAAATTTTTGACCCGAACAATATATATATATAAAGGAGAAACTTTTCAAACGATATGATTGGTCCGTTTAATCAAAACTCAATTTAAGAAAGTATCATAAAAAAGTACAAATAATTAAGCAGAGAATCTTTTAATTATAATTTGATCTATTATATTAATGTGATTTTTATAATTTTCATCTAAAAATCTTTAAATTCATTTAACAAAAAATCTATCGTAAAACAAATCATAAAAATGAAATAATTAGATTCGTGCTAGAAAATGTTTTCATTAGAGTATAAATTTCATATTATTTGCTCGAAGAAATGATAAATTTATTACATATAAAAAAATAGTACCACATCGACAAATTATAATAAGGTGATGAAATTCTATATTATAAATAAGAGTAATCATCCGTCCTTAGATATCCACCAAAAATCTTTTGAGTCTTAAAAAGCTCTTAAGATTAAAAACCTTAAATAATTATCCACATCGAAAAATTGTAATGAGATTATGAAATTTTATACTAATATCGATAAAAAAAACTTTTGAGTCTTAAAAAAGTTCTTAATAAGACTACACACTTAAAATTATCTCACATAAAAAATTATACCACATCGAAAAAATTAAAATAAGATGATGATTCTATATTATAAATAAGAGTAAACATGAGTTCTTTTTGGTCTTAAAAAGTGCTCTTAAGACATTAAATTATCCACATCAAAAAATTATGATAATGAAATTTTATGTCCCGTATTATAAATAAGACTAATCATGCATTTTTATATATCAATAAACCAAACTTTTGAGTCTTAAAAAGTCTATTAAAAACTACAAACTTTTTAAGTAAAATAATCTCACATCGGAAAATTATAACAATGTGATAAAAACTCTATATTATAAATAAGAAATAAGAGTAATCAATTCTATAATAAGACGATAAAATTCTATTATGCAAATAAAAGTAATCATTTCTCCAAACTATGATGAGGTGATGAAATTCTATATTATAAATAAGAGTAGCCATTCGTCCTTAAATATCAACAAAAAAAACTTTTAGTCTTAAAAAATGCTTTTAATAAGACTACAAAATTAAGTAAAATTATCACACAATGAAAAATTATAATGAGGTATAGAATTCTATTATATAAAGTAATCATTCGTTCTTAGATACTAATCAACAAACTTTTATGACTTAAAAAAAGCTTCTAAGACTATCAAGCTACGTAAATTTATCCTACATCAAAACATTATAATGAGTTGATGGAATTTTATTATATTACGGAGTATTAAATATGTAGACACCCGCATTTTGACTGCCAGGTGTCTATGGCAGTTTCCCAAAAGAAAACACCCGATGATGATCGGACGCTAACGTGTGTCTGTGCGCTCGGATACGGGCTCAAATCCATTAATCGTTGGCTAATGCACTTACAGAGTACAAACCTCACAAAATCAACCTCAAATCCAGGCCCAGCGGACCATTCCGAGTCAAACAAGACTAATTTGGGCCAAAACCGACACCAGAATTAAAACCGACTTTTTGCGATTGGGTCAATCCCGGTCAAAGTCGTTTCCGAGACATACAAAACAAACCCTCAAACATCAAAAGTCCAATTCAAACACAAACCCATCAAATATCCATGGTCACGGTCCAAAACAAGAGACCTGCGCGATCCAGCTGGGCCACTCGATCGAGTGCCCCACCCACTCGATCGAGTGGGCCTTTATTCAAGCCCGACGGCTAACGCACTGGGCTAGTCGACCGAGTCAGCTGGTTACTCGGTCGAGTAACCCTAAACCGGTGCCCTAGCTTTTCCTATATAAGCAACCCTTTGCACACACTTCAAGACACTTTTACAACCCTAAAAAAAACATAAAACTCAAACTTTTTTCCAACCCTAATACACCCTAAGCAAACCCTAAGCAATACACTAGCAAAAACCCTAAGCAATACACTAGCAAAAACCCTAAACCTAGTTTAGGAATCAACAACCCGAGCCACCATAACTTAACCTCCATAAAACCTCGAAGACTCTTGTGTTATAGCCACGGTTACGAGTTCGTTCCGAGACAAGAACATGTAGGTTGAGGGTGTCAAAACCCCGCTTCTTCTCCTCTCTTCCTCCTTCTCGCGTCATGTCGTCGTTATACGGGTCGCGTTTTTTTATTTATTTCATTTTATCGTTATTATCGCATCATTAATATTGATAGTACTAATATCAAAACATTAAAATACTTATCGATTTGTGTCGAGTATGAGTGATATCGGAATAAGGAAACACGAATATACAAGTGTACTACACACAGCGTTGACGGTCGCTTGTTCCGATATCCCGATTACTTGATTATTGAGATAAGTTAACTTCAACAATAATTTTCATATCGTTTGTATCATTATTGTTATTCGCATGTCACATCGATTTTCAAAAAGCAAACATCGTATTTCAATAAGGGTCGAAACCCGCTGACATGGATCCGACATCACAATCCTTAGGGATCTATTTCAATGTCGGAGAAGTCGAGGGAATCAAGTCCTTTAATTTAAGAAAAGTGTCGATTCGTTAGATCCGATACCAACTTCATAGTTGGATGTCGCATCTAACAATCTAGTTTATTTAGTTCAATTAATTCGATTTCTCGTTGATGTTAACGTAGATGAGTGGACATGACATAGGTCCACCCCGACGCGGCCACGCGCGGGTTTGGGGAGGCGAATGAATCTCCATATGAGATGGTCAAATTGAAATTTAAATCGAAGTTGGAGTCGCCACCGAATTTTATGGTTATTCGGAACCGTTCGAGCCCACTCTATGTCGTAGTGGGCCGTGTACAAAATACGGCCCATTTTCGATGTCCGAGTTTATTGGGCTCGTCCCTTTGCAGTTCGATACAGATGCCGACTTGAGCGGTTAATCGTATATTGAATGACTCTCGTTGCCAATGGTTTCGGACATCCGGAAACCACGGTTCTGAGTAAGGGGTGAGGGTACGTGTTGGGAAGTTCACTAAGAACACCCAACCCCGCCCGCACATTAGCGGCCTCTACTAGGATATCGAATGATTTTTTAATACGCGCGTTAGTAATACGATGAATGATATGCAAACATTGTTTTCCTAAGCATGTGAGGAATTGAACGGGTTGTTAAGTCGTTTAATGCATGAAAATTAACGTCGAAGTTGTATTTTAGCATGCGAGGTTCGTTTTAGTATAATAAAACAAACGGTGAAAAAGAATGAATTTGCTACAAGATGAACAAACAAGTTAGTATCGATTTGTAAAATAATATAGCAAAAATAAATATGCAAGATCGAGAAAATATCCAAATCTAAAAAATATTTGTTAAAAGACGCGGTTTTGTATAAAAAACGATGTTCGAAAAATAATAAAAGAAAGAGAGAGGCGCGCCAAGGCAGCCGGCCGCGCGACTCGCCCGGGACACCTGCGGGTCGCGTGACGGCCTGTTTTCGAAAGCGGTTTTTTGAAAATCGGTGTTTTTCTTAAATCGCATACAAATATTGCATAATTCGTACTCGACTTAATATTTTCGATATTCGTTATATTCGATAGTTGACTACGAAATCAATATCAAATACTCGGAATAGTTTTAGAAAAGATGCAAGTTTTAGAAATCGTTTCGTAGAATAAATAATAAAACGAACGAAAAGCTAAAAAAACGATCCGGGTTTCAGGCCCGTGCGCGAGTCGTCTAGGCGTGGCGCGACTCGCGTGCGGGTCTGTCCGGCTTTTTATTTTTTTTTCGAAATTGCTAAATTTGATAAATCGCGTACAAAATATGAATTAATTTGTATTCGATTTATGTTTTCGATATTCGTCATACCCGATATTCGATTATGAAATCGATATCGAATATTCGGAATGGATAAAAAAAAAGGTTTTGTAAAAAAGAAGTTTGAACGAAAAAAAAAGATGTAACGATTTTGAACATCGTCGAGATCTTAATATAATTCTTTTTGATACGATATTCGATTATAGAAAATCGATATCATATTTTTAAGAATGTTTGTTGTGAAAGTAGTTTTTTGTTAATATCGATATTAGAAATAAAAAAACGACGCTTGACCCGTAAAAAAGGAAACGGACGACGAGGAGGAGAAGAGAAGAAAAGGAGAAATCGGGTTTGATGCACCCTCAACCTACATGCTTTTGTTAACTCGGATCGGGGCTCGTCGGAATGTGGCTAGGCATGGGAGCGTCGAGTAATGTCGGTTGGGTTAGGGTGGCTCGGTGAAGGTGACGGGTACGAGGGAGTCGGTTTCCTTCGGGTTTGGATGTAATATCGGTTTCTCGATGCTAAGTGTAAGGAGTTTTATGGATGTGTGTTGTGATATTTCTGATCTCTCTCAGGAATTCTTTCTGTGTGTGATTGATTCGTCTCTGAATAATGTCTGTAAATTGTGTTGTGCAAGGGGCTATTTATAGGAAATTCCCGACCTTGGCTAGGAGAGGTGCACTTGAATTAGAATTACCGCTTGGGTAAGAAGCTGAGAAGAACGAGAATTCCGTTTTCTTGTGAAGGAAGAAAAGGAAACCCGGCTGGTTTATGCTGCTCGGCCGAGTGTTTGCACTCAGTCGGGTGTTTGAATCGGTTTTCGGATAGGATTCCTGCTTGGGATCGAATTCTACCTTAAACGGAATTGTTTATTATTTTGTGAAGCTGATTTTTTGTAGAGTTTGGGTAAGAATCAGCCGTGTGAGGTGTCACGGATGACTCACGTGTCTCGGGAAAATCTTTGACCGGGTTTTGACTCGGTCGCTAAAAGACGGCTTTACCCCTGGTGTCGGATTCGACCCAAATTAGTGTTATTTGACTCGAAACGACCCACTGGGCCTGAATTTGAGGTTGGTTTTGTGAAATTTTTACTCCTTAAAAAGCCCAAGCTAAATATCCATGATTTCGAGCCCATTTCCGAGTACGTTAAAGCATGTTTGCGTCCGATCATCATCGGGTGTTTGTCGGAAACTGATATAGACACCTGGCGGTCAAAATGTGGGTGTCTACAGAGCCCCCACTCTGACTGAGACTTGGACAGGGCGAAAGTCAGAGTAGCTACCAGGCCAATCAAAGATTAAGACCTGGCAGACTTCCGATCGGGTCGTTTAAAGTCCACTAGACCTGCATAAAGGGCCCGCCGGCCACAAACTAGAAATGTACCTGAACTGATGATGATAACTCCGTGGGGAATTGGACTTGTCGTATAAGACTTAGGTGTGCCTATATATGGGCTCATCCTGTTAAATGTCGCTGGGGAGTTATGTGAATTGCGCTGTCGTGATTTGTACCTGTATAAGTTACATAAAATTTTGCATGCAACACGTAGGCGAAACAAATATGACTCCCGCTGGAGAGTAAAAATGATTTTTGATGCATTTTGAAATCGAAGTCCTGAAAGCAACTCACGTGCTAGGAGATAGGTTTCCAAAATTGAAAGAGGTGGAAAAGAAATTTACAGTTTAAATAGATTGAAATTTGACCTTATCGAAAAGATTTTTTTTCAAATGGCTAAGCTTTTGCAAATTTTAAAATGAGAATTTGAAAAGAGAAGCCTACCGGCAGACTCGACTCTGGACGCGACAGGACGAGTTGACAGACACGACATGGACTCTCTAAGGGTTGGACCGTGACTTGGTAACGAGGTGGGCCACGTAAGATGACAAGACTCTTAAGTTGCGCTATTCCGTAGCCTAGGCGAGTGACAACACGGCCGTACATCAAAATGAGAAGGATGCGTTATAGGGGAATTGCAGTAGTCTATAATGAGACTGTTTTTGCAGAACTTAGCAGTGGAATGCTGTAGACTAGTGCTCTTTTGAATCCTTTTTTATTTTAGGGTACATTTCCAAAGTGGGTATTGTCTCGAGTCCTGACAGATTCTTGTCTTCGACTGAGCCGAGTACTAGGACACACTATAGAAAGAAGGCTAGATTTTGAAAGTATTTGGATTATGTGAATGGATGGAGAACTTCTGCCTAGGAGAAACCCCCAGAATGACAAAGCTAGCTGTCGAGAACATGACAGTGTCGTGACCGGAATGATGGTGCTTTTTGAATGTGTGTCAATGTGGGTGGTTGTGCCTCTGTTGAAAGGCTGCCTACGTATTCACATGTGGTGAAATCAAACCAAGCCGTAGTTCAGTGGATTATGGGGCCTAGTTTATTAGGGCTTTGTGTGTAACTAGCCATAGCGATGGTGTAGGCTAGGTGCATTCCCAGTGATGTCTTGATCAAAGGGCTAGAATGGTTAGGATATTGATCCTGTGACTGTGAGCGTTCTCCGGGATAGCCCCCAGAGGTGGTGTGCACTATTTGGGCACGTTCTATGCCGACCGCAAGTTGAGTTCCCGTGTTTGGGGTTGTTAATTGGTTTGAGTGAGAAGAATTGGGATAGGATTTTAACGAGTTCTGCTCTCGGGGATTTTAACGAGTTCTGTTATCGGGGATTTGATGAGTTTTGCTCTCGGGGATTTTAACGAGTTTTGCTCTCGGGGATTTTAACGAGTTTTGCTCTCGGGGGATTTTAACGAGTTTTGCTCTCGGGGATTTTAACGAGTTCTGCTCTCGGGGGATTTGACGAGTTTTGCTCTCGGGGGGATTTGACGAGTTTTGCTCTCAGGGGGATTTGACGAGTTTTGATCTCGGAGGATTTGACGAGTTTTGCTCTCGAGGGGATTTGACGAGTTTTGCTCTCGAGGATTTGACGAGTTTTGCTCTCGGGTTTGCGTATGGTGATTGTGAATTCTGTTATGTAAAGGGGAAGTCGAGTATAATGGCTAGAACTTTGATCGGGATAAGTTTTGATAATGCGAGATTTGATTTCCATGTCTGGCCCTAATGGTTAGGGGTATCTTATGGAGCTTGAATCCTCAAAATTCCGGGCTGTCTCTGGCCTGGGTCTCGGGAAGGTCTTGAGGGTTGTAATGTGGGAAGGCTAAATGTGGTGTTAGTTGACCAGCTTGATTGTCTCTCCCTTATTTGATGGTATGAATTTTGACCGTACACTGGTCATGGGGCTTTCACTTGAAATGACCGTTGATCATGGTCATGGGTTTTTGGGAGTTCTTTTTGATCATGGCCAGCTCTTTTGTTTTGGGCCTTTTGCTTTTTTTCTTTTAGACTTTTGTTTTTTTTTTGTCCAGTTTTTTATCATGGCCAGCTCTTTTATTTTGGCCTTTTGCTTTTTTTTCGGTTGGTCAGACTAACACCTAAGGTAGGGATCGGTTAGTCTTATTGGATGGGTGTTTTATTGTGGGAAATGGGCTTGCCTCCCGTCTTTAACCCAAACTAGGAGATTACCTAGATTTGTCATAGGATTCGATACCGCTCCTGCTAAGGGTAGTTTTGTGGCTTCCTATGTCAGACATGGAATAGGTAAAGGAAAACACGGGTCTCAATTCCCTGCAGTCATTATAGATGCGCCTATAATAGTCACGTGCGTGTGCTCACAGTGTATGATGGTGTTCATCATGTTCTCGGAAACACATAAGGAAATTATATATGAGAGATTGAAAAGCTGACTTTACTGAATTTTGAAAAAAGAGAACAGAGTACAACTGACTCTGACTTTGAAATTGAAAGAAATAGAACATCCTAGACTCGGACTCGGACTCGGACTTAAACCAAATCTAGACTCTCGGATGGTGTTGTCAATTCAGCTTCTAAGGACTCAAGTTGATGTCCAGTATAGCCTCCAATAGACGCTTCACCCAGATCTTCATTTTGTCGTAGATCATCTTCAATCCTAATGCCCATTTCGGTAAGCACTGCAAAGTTTGAAATGCCGGCATACCTAAGATGGACGCGATAGGAAGGGAGGAGGTTGTTGATGAACGCCTCCACTAGTGTCTTCTCGTTGGGCTTGTCTACCAACTTCACACTTTCGGCCCTCCACCTTTGAAGGTACTTGGTGAAACCTTCTTTGGGCTCTTGGGCCATAACCTCCAGAGTACGCATCGTAGGCTGGATCTCGGTATTATCGGCATAATTCCGAGCGAACTCTGTTGCCACATCATCCTAAGTCTTGTACTTCTTGGAATCGAGTCTGTAGTACCAGGCTTTCGGGTGCTTCTCGAGGGAGGAAGCGAAGAGATGCTTGAACATGGTCGATTTGACCCCCTTAATAGCCATAAAGTCCCTGAAAGCCCGAATATGGAGTACCGGGTCTTCCTTCCCGTCAAACATTGGTAAGCCCGTTAAGTTGAGGTTAGCGGGTAGTTCATCGGTCAAGGGCGAGTAGGTACGGGCATTTTCCGTGAGGATGGTGTTTCTGGTGGTCGAGTGGACATGTTCTTCAAGTTTGCGAACGGCGCTGACCAGTTCAGCTATGGGTCCAGTAGTTTCATTCCTGACCTTAAGAGTCCTTTGCTCCACGACACTCAAACGGGTGGCAATGGTCGTTTGTTCGGCCCTGATAACCGTCAATTGGGCTTCAAGCTCAGCTAGAGAGGTTGTCAATTGGTCCAAAGTTTCTTGCATTTTCTGGCGTCTGGTTATCGGTGGCTTGTCTGTAAGAATACCGCGTAATCAGAGAAGTTGCTTCGGAACTCAATTTCACCAAGGCATAGGAAATAGCGCGAGAGGAGAGACGACTCCAGTTTGACTCGGGTTAGACTCTCCTAGGACAAATGTGTAGGGTACGATTATCGTAGTGACTGGGATTAATCACTCCGTCGGAGAATAGCCCCCAAGTGAGACTAAGGACCTTGATAGGACCTAGATGGTGTGGCATCTAAGTGACTCCAAAGTGGGGTACGTGAGACAACACGTGCAAGACATGATCCTTAGAGCAACCGCGATTGATCGCTCTGCTGAAGGGTAACCCCCGACTGGGACTGAAGACTTTGTTAAGACTCGAGTGAGTGATCCTTAGACGTAAGGACCGTGAACCTTTTGTTATAGGGCTATGCCTTGTAAAAGGTTGACTCGGAAAAGACACCTAGACGGGTGACTCGTGAAAGGTGGATCTCCTTTAGGATCCAGGTATGTGGGCTGGGCCTTGTTCGAAGGAAGGTTCACGTGAGACATTCCCAGACTTTAGACTCGATTGTGTAACTGGGCCAACCTTTGCAGGAGTATGTCCTACGTAGGTGGGCCTTGCTTTAGTAAAATAAGGCGGACTGGGATAGGGGGGAAACTCGTGATGTAAGATCGACAGAGTTTCGACGCTAGAGACTTCAACGACTTATGACACGACCCGACACTGCTAAATACGGGAAGTCTAAGAAGATGAAGTTTTGAAATATGATTTTTTTGAAAAGGCCCGAAAAAATCGGGGAGAACCGGCCCTTTTTCGAGAAAAACGGAAAAGGTGGGCCGGGTGACGGTTTGAAAATTTCGAAAATAATTTCAAGTTTTGAATTGGGCATAATACCGGCTAGAAAAAGGCGATTTTGAGTAAAATCATAAGTCCTAAATTCGGTATATGTCCGGGGTTTTGAAATCGAATATTTTGAAAAGGATGCAAATTTTGAAAAATGACGTTTTTTGAAAAAGATGTGGATCAAGCAGCACGTAGTCATGGAAACAGTATAATGACGCCATGTATGCTCTTAAGCTAAGTCTCGGTCAGTCTATAGGGGTCTATACCAGTGTACATAGCCTATCGAGAATCAGGGCGGACTCCCTAAATCGAGTTGATATTAGGACATGCCGTAAAACCCATACGAATCGGCTAATGGACACCTTTGACATATCCAGTTTGGACTACATCAATGGTATAGTGGGACGTCGGTCACCAGTACCGGCCCGGGAAAGATGGGGTTATGCATGAACCGTAAAACTAAAACGCGTATTGTACTAGTCAAACGATTTCTATTCGAGTCTCACCCTGAAGGATACCGAAGGTTAGTAACGCATCAGTAAATCCCCAGCGGAGTCGCCAAATTGTGGACATGACATAGGTCCACCCCGACGCGGCCACGCGCGGGTTTGGGGAGGCGAATGAATCTTCATATGAGATGGTCAAATTGAAATTTAAATCGAAGTTGGAGTCGCCACCGAATTTTATGGTTATTCGGAACCGTTCGAGCCCACTCTTTGTCGTAGTGGGCCGTGTACAAAATACGGCCCATTTCCGATGTCAGAGTTTATTGGGCTCGTCCCTTTGCAGTTCGATACAGATGCCGACTTGAGCGGTTAATCGTATATTGAATGACTGTCGTTGCCAATGGTTTCGGACATCCGGAAACCACGGTTCTGAGTAAGGGGTGAGGGTACGTGTTGGGAAGTTCACTAAGAACACCCAACCCCGCCCGCACATTAGCGGCCTCTACTAGGATATCGAATGATTTTTTTAATACGCGCGTTAGTAATACGATGAATGATATGCAAACATTGTTTTCCTAAGCATGTGAGGAATTGAACGGGTTGCTAAGTCGTTTAATGCATGAAAATTAACGTCGAAGTTGTATTTTAGCATGCGAGGTTCGTTTTAGTATAATAAAACAAACGGTGAAAAAGAATGAATTTGCTACAAGATGAACAAACAAGTTAGTATCGATTTGTAAAATAATATAGCAAAAATAAATATGCAAGATCGAGAAAATATCCAAATCTGAAAAATATTTGTTAAAAGACGCGGTTTTGTATAAAAAATGATGTTCGAAAAATAATAAAAGAACGAGAAAGGCGCGCCAAGCCAGCCGGCCGCGCGACTCGCCTGGGACACCGGCGGGTCGCGTGACGGCCTGTTTTCGAAAGCGGTTTTTTGAAAATCGGTGTTTTTATTAAATCGCGTACAAATATTGCATAATTCGTACTCGACTTAATATTTTCGATATTCGTTATATTCGATAGTTGACTACGAAATCAATATCAAATACTCGGAATAGTTTTAGAAAAGATGCAAGTTTTAGAAATCGTTTCGTAGAATAAATAATAAAACGAACGAAAAGCTAAAAAAACGATCCGGGTTTCAGGCCCGTGCGCGAGTCGTCTAGGCGTGGCGCGACTCGCGTGCGGGTCTGTCCGGCTTTTTATTTTTTTTTCAAAATTGCTAAATTTGATAAATCGCGTACAAAATATGAATTAATTTGTATTCGATTTATGTTTTCGATATTCGTCATACCCGATATTCGATTATGAAATCGATATCGAATATTCGGAATGGATTAAAAAAAAGGTTTTGTAAAAAAGAAGTTTGAACGAAAAAAAAAGATGTAACGATTTTGAACATCGTCGAGATCTTAATATAATTCTTTTTGATACGATATTCGATTATAGATTATCGATAACATATTTTTAAGAATGTTTGTTTTGAAAGTAGTTTTTTGTTAATATCGATATTAGAAATAAAAAAACGACGCTTGACCCGTAAAAATGAAAACGGACGACGAGGAGGAGAAGAGAAGAAAAGGAGAAATCGGGTTTGATGCACCCTCAACCTACATGATTTTGTTAACTCGGATCGGGGCTCGTCGAAATGTGGCTAGGCACGGGAGCGTCGAGTAATGTCGGTTGGGTTAGGGTTGCTCGGTGAAGGTGACGGGTACGAGGGAGTCGGTTTCCTTCGGGTTTGGATGTAATATCGGTTTCTCGATGCTAAGTGTAAGGAGTTTTATGGATGTGTGTTGTGATATTTATGATCTCTCTCAGGAATTCTTTCTGTGTGTGATTGATTCGTCTATGAATAATGTCTGTAAATTGTGTTGTGCAAGGGGCTATTTATAGGAAATTCCCGACCTTGGCTAGGAGAGGTGCACTTGAATTAGAATTACCGCTTGGGTAAGAAGCTGAGAAGAACGAGAATTCCGTTTTCTTGTGAAGGAAGAAAAGGAAACCCGGCTGGTTTATGCTGCTCGGCCGAGTGTTTGCACTCGGTCGGGTGTTTGAATCGGTTTTCGGATAGGATTCCTGCTTGGGATCTAATTCTACGTTAAACGGAATTGTTTATTATTTTGTGAAGCTGATTTTTTGTAGAGTTTGGGTAAGAATCAGCCGTGTGAGGTGTCATGGATGACTCACGTGTCTCGGGAAAATCTTTGACCGGGTTTTGACTCGGTCGCTAAAAGACGGTTTTACCCCTGGTGTCGGATTCGACCCAAATTAGTGTTATTTGACTCGAAAAGACCCACTGGGCCTGAATTTGAGGTTGGTTTTGTGAAATTTGTACTCCTTAAAAAGCCCAAGCTAAATATCCATGATTTCGAGCCCATTTCCGAGTACGTTAAAGCATGTTTGCGTCTGATCATCATCGGGTGTTTGTCGGAAACTGTTATAGACACCTGGCGGTCAAAATGTGGGTGTCTACAAGATGTCATGTTGTAATTATGACGCTACAAACGCGGAGAGAGTTCCATATCGTTTTGATTGACTTAAAACGACACAAATCGATTTTCTCTTTTTTTCGCTCTAGTATTCCGTATCGATTCAATAATCGAATACGGGATATAACGAGCGTTCAAATTTAGAATCGGGTATAAATTCAAACAATATTTATATTCGGTTCAACCAAATTTATGATTCATAAAAAACCCGAATCGAGCATAAGTCATACAATATTTATGCTCAATTCGGTAAAATTGTCGAATTATCAAAAATCATAAGCAATTTCGAAATCAATTCAATTTGCAAACGAATTACAATTCGTACAGGGGGCACTCGACCGAGTGCCTAGCCCACTCGGTCGAGTGGCACCCCAAAATCGAACCAGGAAGTCAGCCATGACCTCCACTCGGTCGAGTCTCACAGTGACTCGATCGAGTGGCTACGTACTCGACCGAGTTGGTCAATAACTCGGCCGAGTACGGTCTGTAACGCAAAACAGGAACTTTTTCAGAGGGCTACTCGATCGAGTTCATCGACCACTCGATCGAGTAACCTCGCAATGACCAAAACACGAGTCGTACATCCTTCCTTTCAAATTCGATAGTATCTTATGATTTAGGTCAACACGTGTCTAGTCAATCACGTGTATACTATCTTTTCAAACCATGCATCATTTCATTCGCATCATTCAATTCGATTCAATATTTGCACAAATCGTTATTATTCGTTACATCGTTACTAACGCGTTTGTTATTCCTTTTGTCAATTTAATTTTTGTTCATTTATTGTACTAAATGAACCCACATGCTAAAAATCCACTTTGACGTAGAATTAACTGCATTAAATTGACTTAGAAACCCTTTTCAATTCCATTCACATGTTTAGGGAAAATAATCTTTGCATATCATTTTCCCGTTCAACTAACACGCGTATTGTAAGTCATTCGAATTCTTAGTAGAGGCCGC
Source organism: Agrostemma githago (assembly GCA_958450325.1). Lineage (NCBI taxonomy): Eukaryota > Viridiplantae > Streptophyta > Magnoliopsida > Caryophyllales > Caryophyllaceae > Agrostemma > Agrostemma githago. The sequence continues at coordinate 34,850,188 of OY288247.1, forward strand.
TAATGTGCTGGCGGGGTTGGGTGTCCTTTGTGGGCTTCCCAACACGTACCCTCACCCCTTACTCAGAACCTCGGTTTCCGGATGCCCGAAACCGTTGGCACACGAGAGTCAATCAATACACAATATCCGATAATGTCGGTATTGGTATCAAATGCAAAGGGACGAGCCCAATAAACTCTGACATCGGAAATGGGCCGTATTTTGTATACGGACCACTACGACATAGAGTGGGCTCGAATGGTTCCGAATAACCACAAAATTCGGTGGCGACTCCTCTTCGAACTAAGTTTCAATTCGATCCGTTTCATATGGAGATTCATTCGCCTACCCAAACCCGCGCGTGGCCGCGTCGGGGTGGACCTATGTCATGTCCACAATTTGGCGACTCCGCTGGGGATTAACTGATGCGTGACTTACCATCGGCATCCTCAGGGTGAGACTCGAATAGAAATCGTTTGACAAATACAACACGCGTGTTAGTTTTACGGTTCATGCATAACCCATATTTTCCCGGGCCGGTACTGGCGACCGACGTCCCACTATACCATTGATGTACTCCAATATGGATATGTCAAAAGGTGTCCATAGTCGATTCGAGTGGGTTTCGCGGCATGTTCTAAGCTCAACTCGACTTAGGAAGTCCGTCCCGATCAACGTCTAGACTATGTACACTGGTATAGACCCTCTACAGACCGACCGAGACTTAGTGTAGAGCATACATGGCGTCGTTATAATGCTTGCGTGACTACGTTCTACTTGGTTTCCGAGTCGTTTTCAAAAATATCAACTTTTCAAAAATTACATCCTCCTTTTCAAGATATTCAATTTCAAAACCCGGGACATGCCAAACTTAGGACTTTTGATTTCACTCAAAATAGCCTATTTTCTAGACGGTATGCTGCCCAATTCAAAACTCGAAAAGCATTTCGAACTTTCAAAACCCTCGGCCCAATACCCTTTTCGTTTTTCTCGAGAATTAGGCCCTCAACCGACTTTTTCTCGGACTTTTTCAAAAACAATCAATTTTCAAAACTTCCCTCTTCTTAGGACTTCCCATATTTAGCATTGTCGGGTCATGTCTTAAGTTGTCAAAGTTTCTCTAGCGTCGAAACTCTGTCGATCTTACATCACGAGTTTCTTCCCTATCCCAGTCCGCCTTATTAGACTAAGGCAAGGCCCACCTAAGTAGGACATACTCTTACGAAGGTGGGCCCGTCAACACAATCGAGTCAAAAGTCTGGGGATGTCTCACGTGAACCTTCCTTCGAACAAGACTAGGCCCACCCGCCGAATCCTAAGGAAAGCCCACACTCCACAAGTCACCCGTCTAGGTGTCTTTCTTCGAGTCATTTCCTCTTTTAGTCTTGTTCGGGATGTACTTGCTATTCCGGGATCCGGGCCAGTTTCTGATTACGCGGTGTTCTTACAGACAGGCCACCCGCAACCCGACATCAACGCAAAATGGAAGAATTGAAGGATGCCCTAACCAAGATCGAGACTCAACTAACCTCCATCCTTGCTAACCAAGCAACTTTGGACACTCGCCTGAGCACTGTAGAGAAGACGGTCCCAGTTGAAAGAGCTGAGTCCACTGGGCCCATAGTCGAATTGGTCAGTGTTGTTCACAGGCTCGAGGAACAAGTTCACTTATCGACGAACAACTCGATCCACACCGAAAATGCTCGTATTTATTCATCTTTGAATAACGAGCTACCCGCCAACCTCAACTTGACGGGAATTCCTATGTTTGAGGGTACCGAAGACCCGGTCCATCATATCAGGGCCTTCAAGGACTTCATGGCGGTCAAAGGGGTAAAGTCCGCCATGTTCAAGCACCTATTCCCTTCTTCCTTGGAGAAGCATCCCAAGGCCTGGTTCTACAGGCTCGACCCCAAGAAATACAAGACTTGGGACGATGTGGCGACCGAATTTGCTCGGAACTACGCCGATAACACTGAAATCCAGACTACAATGCGTACTCTGGAGGTCATGGCCCAAGAGCCCAAAGAAGGGTTCACAAAGTACTTGCAAAGATGGAGGGCCGAAAGTGTGAAGCTGGTCGACAAGCCCGGCAAGAAGGCCCTAGTGGAAGCCTTCGTCAAAAATCTACTCCCATCCTACCGGGTCCATCTCCGGTATGCCATCATCCCCAACTTCGCTGTCATTACTGAAATGGGCACGAGAATCGAGGATGACTTGAGACTAGAGTGCCTGACTAAGGCCTCTACCAAAGGCTATCAAGGGGCAAGTTCATCTACGATCAAGCCCACACCTGCAGTTGCGACTCGCAGCATCTTTGACGAGGTAAACCTGCTCGACACCTCATCTAAGAAGAATACACCAAATCGGGTATTCACAGATATAGGGACTACCTATACTTACGCCTTACAAAGGCTATCATCAAAGGGCCTGATCCAGTCGATAGGCCCAACTGCAGAACCTCCAGTAGAGAAGAGGCCCAAAACTTACAATGCCCAAGCCTACTGTCAGTATCACCGGGGTAACGGGCATGATACTGAAAAGTGTTGGAGGTTAAAGCACCTGATCCAAGATCTTATCGAGAGCGGGAAAATCCCGTTGCCCGGAGACAAGTCGAGCAACAGAGAAAACCCGTTCAGCGCCCATGCTATATTCACAGGGGAAGTAGTCGACTGTTCTCACCTCATTTCTCCTTTTATCCCACAAATCAATGGGATACGGTTCGATGATGAGGACGATGTCTACTTAACCAAAGGGGAAGTTGTCCCCATCACCCTTGAAGAGGTCCGAAAGGCTAAGTCCAAAGCCTTAGCCACCAACCACCTCGCCGCAGTCGGGCGCTCTACTCCTATATCCGTCACTGAACCTGCCAGGACGGAACCTACCCCAGAAGAACCAAGCCCGGACACGGCTCTGGTCCAGCAATTGAAGAGGGTTCGAGATGACTTAACCGTATGGCAACTACTGGTTAGCTCACAGGCACATCGAGAAGCACTGACTAAGGCTCTCGATGAAATCAAGGTCGATTCACAAGCTACCCCTTCTGAAATGGTAGCCACTATTATGCCTTTTCTGAAGGGCAAGACAAAGGAAGAAGGCCCACTCCTAACCTTCTCTGAAGCTGACCTGCAACCATTTGGGCCCAATCACAATCTGGCCCTATACATCACGGTCATCTGCAAAGGTAAATATCTCCCGATGACCCTTATCGACGATGGATCAGCCGTAAATGTCCTTCCTCTAAGGACCGCAAAAGCACTCGGCATCACCGATGCCGATTACCTTCCGACGGCACGGACTATCCAGGCTTTCGATGGAAGCCCAAAACCTGTCACCGGGGCCGTAAAATTATCATAATAGGCCCAATCGAAAGGGAGTTGGAATTTCAGGTGATAGATGTCACCTCATCATTCAATCTCTTACTAGGAAGGCCTTGGATCCACGCAGTCAAGGCCGTGTCATCTACCCTCCATCGAAAAGTCAAGATCCCCCATAAAGACGGTGTCATCACGCTGGAGGCGACCCCAATTACCGTAGCAAGCTGCAACGCTACGGGCCGGGCCGACCCACGAGGATTTGATTTCGTGGGCATGATCGAAGAAGAATATCTCTTTAGGCCCTACTTCACAACTAGCATCGATACGATGCTACAAAATCTGGGTTACCTACCCGGAATAACCTCAAGGCCATATCTTCCAGCTGGGAAGATTATCGAGGTCCTAAATGATGGCGAATCACATTTCGGATTGGGGTATGCTATGACCCCGGAAAACGTGGTTCAGGCCGGTATTCACAAGGCCATCGACATTTTCAAGGGTACTTATATAAGCCCTTAAAGCCCGAAGTTAACGGATTACTTCGTCACTCCAGTCTTCGGAGCTATCCAAGTGGGCCTCTACCGACCCACCGTCACATATCCCGAGACCAAAAAGGCTCGGGAATGCAATTTCATCCCTGATGATATATTCACCATCGTCCAGGCCAAATCGAAGGAAGGCGAAAACAACTCCGAGCCCGTGCTGGGGCTCTTATTCGAAGAAGACAAGGTCGTCCTCGCTCCGAAGGACGACTTGGTCAACCTGATCCTTCGCAGCGATCGGTTTGACCCAACCAAGCTAATCACCGAGGTCGGTACCAACACCGAGACGAGGGCTTGGAGGAAGACCATAAAATGGACCGACGGTCAAGGACGGGTCTACAAGCTGACCACCGGCGAGGGAGACATGCCGGATACCGAGTCTGAGTCAGAGTCGGAGTCTGAGTCCGAGTCTAGAGGGTCTGGTGCTAAAGTCGAGTCTGTAACCCCTCTTCCCTTATCCACTGAGGTCTTGGGGCCTGTCCCAAGACCTCTCCCTATCCCGCCTCTGACCAATGATCAGATGGCAGCTCTATTCGAGCTATTTTCAAAATTTACCATCAATAATAATAACGAACACCGTTCTGCTTACGACTTGTCTTGTTTCCAAAATTTTCTCAATTTCAAAAATTTTATATGCAATGACATTGAGAAACCCGACGAACAGGTACCTTTACCTCAACATCTGGTCGAGCAGCTCGAGCAAAGGGAATCCCGAGATCCGGTAATCGAAGAAACCGAGTCCATAAATGTGGGAACCACTTTAGAGCCCCAGATGCTTAAGTTGGGCCTATCTTTAGATCCAGAGGAGAGAAAACAATTCGCAGACCTCCTCCAGGAATTCAAAGATGTCTTTGCATGGTCCTACAAGGACATGCCGGGTATAGACCGGGAGATAGCCGAACACCGAATACCCATCAAAGATGGGTGCAAGCCGGTAAAGCAAAAACTCAGAAGAATGAAGCCCGAGTGGTCTCTTAAAGTCAAGGAAGAGGTCGATAAACAATTCAAAGCAGGCTTTATACAGGTGTCTGAATATCCAGACTGGGTTGCAAACATCGTGCCGGTACCCAAGAAGGACGGCAAGGTGCGGGTTTGCGTGGACTTCCGGGACCTTAACAAGGAAAGCCCAAAAGACGATTTTCCGTTACCACACATCGACATACTGGTGGATAACACGGCCGATCATGCCCTTCTATCATTCATGGACGGGTATGCCGGGTACAATCAGATTAAAATGGCAGAAGAGAATATGGGTAAGACCACCTTCATTACACCTTGGGGTACTTACTGTTACACCGTCTTGCCATTTGGGCTTATCAACGCCGGGGCCACTTATCAACGGACCACCACTACTTTGCTCCACGACATGATGCATAAGGAAGTGGAAGTCTATGTGGACGACATGATCGTCAAATCCAAGGACTGAAGCGGGCACATTTCAGCCCTAAGAAAGTTCTTCACCCGGCTACGTAAATACAACATGAGACTGAACCCACAAAAATGCAGTTTTGGGGTAACGTCGGGCAAATTACTGGGCCATATCGTTAGCCAACGCGGCATCGAGGTCGACCCAGCTAAAATCAAAGCCATCACCGAGATGCAACCATCCAAGACCGAAAAGGAAATAAGGGGGTTTCTCGGGAAAGTCCAATACATCAGCCGGTTCATTTCGAAACTAACCATGGTATGCGAACCCATCTTCAAAAAGCTAAAAATTGGAGAACGGGTGCTATGGGACGACAAATGTCAAGCGGCTTTCAACAAAATCAAGGAGATTCTGTCTGCTCTGCTGGTACTAATGCCACCTCAACACGGTCTGCCTTTGTCGTTATACCTAACGGCGACAGAGACGGCCATGGGGGCTATGCTGGCCCAGACTGTCGATTCAGAAGAACGGGCTATTTACTACATCAGTAAAAATTTCCTCGAGTATGAGTGCAAATATACAATGCTCGAAAAGATGTGCCTAGCATTGGTTTGGGCCACTAAAAAGCTCTGACATTACATGCTCAGTCACGAGGAACATGTGTTATCCAAAATGGATCCTATCAAGTACTTATTCGAGAAGCCCATCCTCAACGGCAGGATGTTAAGATGGACTTTAATGTTATCCGAGTTCGACCTCAAATTTGTACCATTAAAAGCCATCAAAGGCCGGGTAGTTGCCGAGTTCCTCGCCGACAGCCCAATATCTGAAGAAGGCCACACCGATACATGGGCCTTTCCTGATGAAGACATATTCCATACTGATATGGAGGTGTGGGATCTATATTTCGATGGGGCATCCAACTTCCGAGGATTTGGGGTCGGAATCCTGTTAATTTCACCCCGAGGGGAACACACTCCCTTATCCATCAAGTTGGACTTCGACGTGACCAACAACGCAGCCGAATACGAAGCATGCATTTACGGGTTGCAAGCCGCCGCTGATTTAGGGGTAACAAACCTCCGGGTCCACGGTGATTCATCATTGGTCATCAATCAAGCACTCCAAAAATGGAAAACTCGGAACGCCAATCTCGTGGCTTACCAAGCACGGGTAAGGGTTCTAGAGAAACAATTCCAAAAGGTATAGTACATTTATCTGCCCCGGAAAGAGAATCAGTTTGCAGATGCACTTTCCAAATTAGCATCTTTACTGAATATCCCGGATCACCTGGCCAGCATGCCAATCTGTGTCGAAAGACGGTCCGAGCCGGCGTATGTACACGCCATCCAAGATATCGAGCTAATCGATCCGGAACCATGGTATCAAACTGTCCTAACCTACTTGGCAACGGGAGAATATCCCCCGAGAACTGAAAACCGGGCCAAGAAAGCCTGCGGAGATTGGCAACCCAATTCGTTCGCACGGACGATGGGCAACTGTATAAAAAGACGGCACAGGGGGCTCTACTCCTATGCATCGATAAAATACAGGCCGAAAAGGTAATGTCCGAAGTACACGACGGTGAAAACGGTCCGCATATGAACGCCCATATGCTATCCCACAAAATCATGAGGCTCGGGTATTACTGGAACACCATGGAAACAGACTGCCAGTTATATGTCAAGCACTGCCATAACTGTCAGATCTTTGGTAATGTACAACATATGCCATCTTCCCTATTATATACCATGACATCACCATGGCCATTTTCGACATGGGGTATTGACATAATTGGAAAGGTACATCCTTCCGGGACGGGAGGCCATTGCTTCATTTTGGTGGCCATCGACTACTTCACCAAATGGGTCGAAGCCGAGTTATACCGTGTCTTGAACGCCAAGCACGTGGCCAAATTTATCCAAAACAAAATAATATGCCGATACGGGATCCCTCACGAGTTCATCAGTGATCACGGGACCCACTTTCAAGACAAAACTGCCACATTGCTGGCAAAATACAAAATTCAGAGGCATACATCTTCGCCTTACCGACCTCAAACGAATGGAGCGGTAGAAGCGGCCAATAAAACAATTGTCACCATACTTAAAAAAATGGCTGAGAATTATCGGGACTGACCCGACAAAATACCCTTTGCCCTATGGGGATATCGAACCTCAATCCGCACCGCGACCGGGGCAACTCCATATTATTTGACGTATGGAATGGAAGCAGTCCAGCCGGTCGAGCTAGAAGTGCCATCCCTCAGGATTTTACTTGAAAGCCAAGTACCTGAAGCAGATTGGGTCCAAGCCCGATACGATTCGCTAGTCCTTTTAGACGAACGGCGATCCCGGGCCCTCAACAACATTCAAATATATCAAAAAAGAATCCAACGGGCTTTCAACAAACGGGTTAGGCCCAGGAACATCAAGGAAGGAGATCTGGTCCTGAAATCGGTTCGTGCCTTACTACCGGTTGACCCGAGGGGTAAATTCAAACCCAACTGGGCTGGGCCATATTTAGTCAAGAAGGTCCTATCAGGAGGAGCGGTGATGCTGACAGACTTGGACGGGAACGAATTTGTCAACCCAACCAACTTGGACCAGCTGAAGCGCTATTACCCCTAAAACCCGTCTCAATGTCATTTGCAAAAATTTATAAAAATTTGCCTTTTTATAATTTTTCAAAAATCATAGACAAGTCAGTAAGCTAGAATTAATTATTCTACTGTCGCACATCTTGAATTAATAATCTTGATGTATTTCGAAAATTGCAAAAAAAAAATCAATCAAATCAAATTTTGAACTACGTTTGGTTTGATTCCGCTATTTGTGGATACGTAGGCAACCCCTCAAAAGGGTACAACCACTGCAATAAACGAAAGTTGGGAACGGTGTTCAATAATATGTCTTTTACCTCGATTTAAAAAAAAAAAAACACACCACTAAAAAATAATAATAATAATATTCAAATAATAATAACGGAGACTAATATCCGGGCATTTTCCCCTTCCCCTTGTCCTTCGGGTCGCGTGGAGCCTGAGGTCTTCGGGGTGGTGGCGAGCGTTCCCGAATCACAAGTGGAACCTCTTTAGCACGAGCCCGTTTCTTCGGCGACGGGTCTTCTATCACGGTCTTCGGTCCAATGCGAGCCCGTACGTGCTCGGGTAATCTATCCCGCGGGCCAAGTCGGTCCTGCACGGGTAGTCTCGGGCCCAGTCTCCTTCCCAAGTCAGTCTGGGGGCTCACTTTCCCCCAAGCACCTTTAGCACTAGACCCTTCAGCTTGAGTCTTAGTCTTCTTCTTGTGACCTGACATTAGACGAACCATGGTAACCGGGGTGTCACCGTCATCGAAGAATCCCCTGTTGTCTTTAGCTTGCTCCCTTCTCAGCAGGTCAAAAGCTTCGTCAACCTTCAGCGCAGCTCGGGCTTTCGAGTCAGCTGCTTTGGTCCACTTCGTGTAAGAATCTGAAACCCAGATCGAGTGGCGAGATTTGACAATGGGCCAAGTATGCCGTGTATACCATCTTTGCATCCAGGTATCACACATCACATCAGTCAGTTGGGTAGGGTCACTCACAACTACTTCAACTTCAGGGATGCGCTGGGTCCATCCATACTGCCTTAGTATGCGATCGGGGTAGAGATGAACCGTCTGCCTGAAAGATAGAATCACCTGATAGCGGGCTCTATCCCTCGGGTCCAAACCACTCCAAAGGTAGATGGGCCACCACAGAACGACCCATCAAATTAGCGGACCACCATGGAAAGACAAAACCTCGTCCCAGTACTTTTGCGTAATCTGACGAGAGAAATCAATGGCCCGCCTCCTCGTCATCACCTGGTTATGACGATAGTTGCCCGCATCAAGGGGAGGATCTATCACTGATAGCCTCTCACAAAGCCAAATCTGCAAAAAGGAAACAAGAACATGAGTTCCCAAGGTGAAATTGGCATCCGCCTAAGGCCACTCGGTCGAGTGCCCGGGACACTCGGTCGAGTGGTACCCCTGAACACAAATAGGGGGCTGTTTATGAGGGCACTCAATCGAGTGCCAGGGTGACTCGATCGACTGCCCACTGCAGCAGCAAATCCGAAAAAAAAAATCAAATAAAAAAAAATCGAAAAAATAAATTGCAAAGTAACATACTTACAACAATCGGGTGCTCCCGGTAAGACGAATTGATGAGTCCCTCTTGCGGTTGTCCAGTCCTTGGATAATCTCGCCAGTGATCAGCCAAGCTGGGCTATGTTCAGTCTCCATCAAATCCACTACGGTCAGGAGACGGGTGTCTCCCATACAGGATAACAAATCCATATGACCCTCGAAAGCGTATACATGAAGCATGCAAAAATAAAAAGTCGTACGGCTATAAGCCGGTCTGACCCGAACATCAAGAGAATTCATAAATTTCTCAACCAAGTCGATCATCGAAATTTTATCACCTTCCATCATGCGGGATATCTCGTTGTGAGAAAGCCCTAGAAATTCTCGAAGCTTCCTCCTCGGGTCATAGATCGAGTACGGGACGGCTGGACGAAGCACCGGGTTCCATTCTCCTATAGCGGCAATCTCCTCAGGTAAAGGGCAAACTTCGCCCCGGGGAAAAGCAAAAACATGATATATGTCATCCCAGTAAGCCAAGCATGCATCCAGAAAATAACGATCAACCACCATCTGACGGAACGGGTACAGCTGAGTTATCCCCGTCTAATTCAAAGCCACCCTATCCGTGTCCCTAAAGCGACGGGACCACTCCTGCAACATCACACTCAACCTATCGATTCCCATGACTAAACTTCTTAAGAAGATAAAGAGACTTTCTTTTTGCCTTAAGGAAAATAAAGAGACTTTCTTTTAAGAAGAGATTGATTTGTGATGGGATTTATGAAGAAATCAAGAGCAAGAGGGGGCTATATATAGCATTAGCCTTGCAAATCGTTTAGGAAAATTTCCTAATCCTAATTGGAATCAAACCGCAAGCCTAGTCTCAATACTAGCACGGAAATCTCCATCCCGAACTTTCCTAATTTTTGTTAGGAGTCAAAAATCTCTAAGTTTCCAAAATTCAAAAATCTCAAATTTTCAAAATTTCAAAAATTCAAATTTTCAAAAAAAAAGAAGAAACCAATTTTTTCCCCAGCGCGGGTCATTTTACTACCTATGTGTTGCATGCATTTTACGTGACTCATACAGGTGCGACTCAAACAGGGACATGCAAACCACCACACCTCCCCAGCATTTTCGCGGGATGGGCCAACACACAGGCGCACCCAGGACCTACACGACAAGTCCAAATGCCCCACGGAGTTATCATCATCAGCTCAAGTATGACTTCTAGCCTATGGCTGGTGAGCCCTTTACGCAAGTCTAATGGACTATAAACGACCCGGCCGGAAGTCCGCCAGGTTTCAATCCTCGATTGGCCTGGTGGCTACTCTGACTTTCGCCTTGTCCAAGCCTCAGTCAGAGTGGGGGCTCTGTAGACATCCGCATTTTGACTGCCAGGTGTCTATGGCAGTTTCCCAAAAAAAACACCCGATGATGATCGGACGCTAACGTGTTTCTGTGCGCTCGGATACGGGCTCAAATCCATTAATCGTTGGCTAATGCACTTACAGAGTACAAACCTCACAAAATCAACCTTAAATCCAGGCCCAGCGGACCATTCTGAGTCAAACAAGACTAATTTGGGCCAAAACCGACACCGCAATTAAAACCAACTTTTTGCGATTAGGTCAATCCCGGTCAAAGTCGTTTCCGAGACATACAAAACAAACCCTCAAACATCAAAAGTCCAATTCAAACACAAACCCATCAAATATCCATGGTCACGGTCCAAAACAAGAGACCCGCGCGACCCAGCTGGGCCACTCGATCGAGTGCCCCACCCACTCGATCGAGTGGGCCTTTATTCAAGCCCGACGGCTAACGCACTGGGCTACTCGACCGAGTCAGCTGGTTACTCGGTCGAGTAACCCTAAACCGGTGCCCTAACTTTTCCTATATAAGCAACCCTTTGCACACACTTCTAGACACTTTTACAACCCTAACCCTAATACACCCTAAGCAAACCCTAAGCAATACACTAGCAAAAGCCCGAAGCAATACACTAGCAAAAACCCTAAACCTAGTTTAGGAATCAACAACCCGAGCCACCATAACTTAACCTCCATAAAACCTCGAAGACTCTTATGTTATAGCCACGGTTACGAGTCCGTTCCGAGACAAGAACATGTAGGTTGAGGGTGTCAAAACCCCGCTTCTTCTCTTCTCTTCCTCCTTCTCGCGTCATGTCGTCGTTATACGGGTCGTGTTTTTTTTATTTATTTCATTTTATCGTTATTATCGCATCATTAATATTGATAGTACTAATATCAAAACATTAAAATACTTAATGATTTGTGTCGAGTATGAGTGATATCGGAATAAGGAAACACGAATATACAAGTGTACTGCACACAGCGTTGACGGTCGCTTGTTCCGATATCCCGATTAATTGATTATTGAGATAAGTTAACTTCAACAATAATTTTCATATCGTTTGTATCATTATTGTTATTCGCATGTGACATCGATTTTCAAAAAGCAAACATCGTATTTCAATAAGGGTCGAAACCCGCCGACATGGATCCGACATCAGAATCCTTAGGGATCTATTTCGATGTCGGAGAAGTCGAGGGAATCAAGTCCTTTAATTTAAGCAAAGTGTCGATTCGTTAGATCTGATACCAACTTCATAGTTGGATGTCGCATCTAACAATCTAGTCAATCCCTCTTCTACTAAGAGGATAGGAAAACCCATCAATATGCTGACATGTCAACACATGAGAGAAAATTTTCCCGCCTAGAACCATATTACTACTATACATTATTATATTATATATTATTATGGCAATAGAATAATTTGTCCTCCGTATCCCAATAGAAGAATTTGTGATTATGGCAATTAATGACAATGATGTAAAAACAGAAGAATTTTGCAATAAATACCATCGAAGTAAAGTGAGATGTAACTAATATAAAATATTTAATGATGAGAAAAATTATACGGAAAATTAAATACACAACAATAAAATACTTTCAAAATTTTTAATATAAACATAAAATAATTTTTTTATCTCATAATATTTGAAATATTATGTTATCTTCTAATTTGTTAACAAAATTTCCTAATGATCTGAATATATAAATGAATGTATTTTGATTCATGACTATTAGTTTTGTGATAAAAAACATATTTTAAAACAAATAATCAGGTAAAATTATCAAAATATTATTATTAGGTTTGTAAAAAAAATATGTTCATTAAAATATTAGAATATACATTAAATAAGATTGTTTGATTACCTTGATTATCATTGATTTTTTTTTTTCTCAAATCAAAATGAAAATAAGGTTAAAAATGTTTAAAAAAAACTAATAGCTTACCAACTTACCAAGTTTTTATTTATAAATGATACTGCATATAAAATGCTAAATATACCGTGCATTATTGCGCGGGATTTATACTAGTTTAGTTCAATTAATTCGATTTCTCGTTGATGTTAACGTAGATGTCATGTTGTAATTATGACGCTACAAACGCGGAGAGAGTTCCATATCGTTTTGATTGACTTAAAACGACACAAATCGATTTTCTCTTTTTTTTTCGCTCTAGTATTCCGTATCGATTCAATAATCGAATACAGGATATAACAAGCGTTCAAATTTAGAATCGGGTATAAATTCAAATAATATTTATATTCGGTTCAACCAAATTTATGATTCATAAAAAACCCGAATCGAGCATAAGTCATACAATATTTATGCTCAATTCGGTAAAATTGTCGAATTATCAAAAATCATAAGCAATTTCGAAATCAATTCAATTTGCAAACGAATTACAATTCGTACAGAGGGCACTCGACCGAGTGCCTAGCCCACTCGGTCGAGTGGCACCCCAAAATCGAACCAGGAAGTCAGCCATGACCTCCACTCGGTCGAGTCTCACAGTGACTCGATCGAGTGGCTACGTACTCGACCGAGTTGGTCAATAACTCGGCCGAGTACGGTCTGTAACGCAAAACAGGAACTTTTTTCAGAGGGCTACTCGATCGAGTTCATCGACCACTCGATCGAGTAACCTCGCAACGACCAAAACACGAGTCGTACATCCTTCCTTTCAAATTCGATAGTATCTTATGATTAGGTCAACACGTGTCTAGTCAATCACGTGTATACTATCTTTTCAAACCATGCATCATTTCATTCGCATCATTCAATTCGATTCAATATTTGCACAAATCGTTATTATTCGTTACATCGTTACTAACGCGTTTGTTATTCCTTTTGTCAATTTAATTTTTGTTCGTTTATTGTACTAAATGAACCCACATGCTAAAAATCCACTTTGACGTAGAATTAACTGCATTAAATTGACTTAGAAACCCTTTTCAATTCCATTCACATGTTTAGGGAAAATAATCTTTGCATATCATTTTCCCGTTCAACTAACACGCGTATTGTAAGTCATTCGAATTCTTAGTAGAGGCCGCTAATGTGCGGGCGGGGTTGGGTGTCCTTTGTGGGCTTCCCAACACGTACCCTCACCCCTTACTCAGAACCTCGGTTTCCGGATGCCCGAAACCGTTGGCACACGAGAGTCATTCAATACACAATATCCGATAATGTCGGTATTGGTATCAAATGCAAAGGGACGAGCCCAATAAACTCTGACATCGTAAATGGGCCGTATTTTGTATACGGACCACTACGACATAGAGTGGGCTCGAATGGTTCCGAATAACCACAAAATTCGGTGGCGACTCCACTTGGACATAAATTTCAATTCGATCCGTTTCATATGGAGATTCATTCGCCTACCCAAACCCGCGCGTGGCCGCGTCGGGGTGGACCTATGTCATGTCCACAAAATAACAATAGTCATTCGTTCTTAGATATCAACCAACAATCTTTTGAGTCTTAAACAAAGCTCATAAGACTATAAACTTATGTAAAAACTATCCCACGTCAAAAAATAATGATGATGTGATGAAATTTTGTATATTATAAATAAAAGTAATTATTCGTCCTTAAATATCAACAAAAACTGTTTTGAGTCTTAAAAACTTTTAAGAGTATAAATTTAAGTACAAAATTATTCAAAATTGAAAAGTTATGATGAGGCAATGTAATTTTCTTAAAAAATTCTTAAGATGAATATGAATCTTTTACAAGTACTATTTACTCGAAAAACTGTTGAATCTATTGCATATAAGAATAGTGAAATTATCCCACATCAATAAATTATAACAATGTAATGGAATTCTATATTATAAATAAGAGTAATAATTCGTCATTAGATATCAACCAAAACTCTTTTGAGTCTGAAAAAAAGATCTTAAGACTATGAACTTGAGTAAAACTACCCCACATCGAAAAATTATGATGAGGTGAAGAAATTCTATGTTATAAATAATACTCCGTACTTAATAATTTGTCCTTGGATATTAGCTAAAAAAAATCGAGTCTTAAAAATGCTCTTAGGACTGTAAGATGATGATGGAAAAGAGAAATCATTCGTGTTTAGATATTAACCAAAAAACTTTAATTAGTATTTCCAACTACAATGTACGCCTATAATTTAATTTGACGATTACTGTTTTATTAGACATACTCTTGCCTTCGACTTACTTTCTACTGTTATGTCGTCTCATCAATTTACCAATCATACAACTACGCGTCATTATCAATATCATTGATAAGCGGCCCGTGCATCGCACGGGCTTTCCAACTAGTTATCAATTAAAGCATAAATTTCAGTTAAAATTAAAATATCCATTAACGAACTATAATCCATAGTGAAATCCCAAATAATGATCGATCTATTTTTGAAATCCCAAAAAAATTGAATTAAAAAGTGATTTACAACTCGATAAAAACTCAATTTTTTTCAAAATAGAGAAGGATAATATAAGAATAATCAGAAAATTTTAGAGTTATTTAACATAAATAATCTCAACTTTGGATGGCATTTCATAAATAAAACCAACTTTAATTAATTTGGGAATAAACTCATGTATGAGACAAATCAAACACGAATAGATTCGGGTTACCTGCTACGCCTATACACTATTCCATTATGGTTAATTTGATGTTATTAAAATAACTGATAATAACCATAATATTAATTATTGAGCTTACCGACCATAATGAATGTCCATAAAACTACTTCCCAGTGATTTCTCCCTTCTTGATAGTCCTAATCACTGTCCGTAACTTGTGGTTGCGGAAACATCTTTCGAGATGTTAGATTCCCATGAGTTCGAAGAACATGAATTTGATGGATTACTCATGAATTTCGAGAATTGTTGCACAAAATTAGGGTTTAAAATTTGGGTTTAGGCGAGGTAATTTGGGTTTAGGGGGAGAATCGACATTGATGTGGAAAGGAAGAAGATTAACCTGCTGCATCCGATCATTAATGAGCCAATTCTATTCGTGGTTGATGCGTCTCATAAATGAGTTCATCCCCAAATTAATTAAAGTTAGTTTTATTTATGGAATAACACCAAAAATTGAGATTATTCTTATTAAATAATCCAAAATTGAGATTATGATGGAGTAATATGCAATTATCACAAAAATAATTCCATATTTTTATTGAAATGAAGTGAATACATGAGACTCCGTGTGAGTTCGAGCCATGTGTGGCGCGCTTCTCAACCACAACACAAATCTGGAATTTACAAGTAACGTTAGTTAATTAACTGGAAAAAAAAAAAGAAATATCTTCATCTTCATCCCCAATTTCAAAAACCCTAATTAATCTCTCAATTTCTCATCAATGGCGACTTCAATACATAATCCAGCTCCATCATTCTGTAATTCCTGTTTTTGCGACGCTAATTCTCGCTTACCTTCGTCGAATTTTTTATCTCTAGCAGCAACTGGAAAACCTAATTGGAGAAATGTGAGAAGGAGGAATTGTTGCAAAGCTATGATTCAAGAGGCCACCGTTCAAGGTGGTGGACCTTCTGCTGCTTATGCTCGAGAAATGGAGCGCCTTTCTGCTAAAGAATCTCTCTTGATTGCTGTATGTTTCGACTTTTTGTCAAGGATTTTGGATTATTCTCATCTTTGAGCTATTTTTGATGTTATTGGATTGAAATTAGAATTTAGTTTCGCTTGTGTGATGAAATTTGGGGTAATTTGATCTTGATTATGAGCAATTGAGCAGCTATTTTTATGTTTAGTTGATTGAAATTAAGATTAGTTTCGCTTGTGTAATGAAATTCGAGGCAATCTTATCTTGATTACGTGCAATTGGGCAGCTATTTTGATGTTTAGTCGATTGAAATTAGGATTTAGTTTCGCTCGTGTGATGAAATTTGGGGTAATATTATCTTGATTACGTGCAATTGAGCAGTTAATTTTGATGTTTAGTTAATTGAAATTAGAATTTAGTTTCGCTTGTGTGATGAAATTTGGGGTAATTTGATCTCGATTATGTGCAATTGAGCAGCTATTTTGATGTTTAGTTGATAGAAATCAGGATTAGTTTCACTTGTTTGATGAAATTTGAAGTAATTTTAAATCTGGATTACGTGCAATTGAGCGTCTATTTTGATGTTTAGTTGATTGAAATTAGGATTACTTTCGCTTGTTTGATGAAATTTGGGTGATTTTATCTTGATTACCTGTAATTCAGCCGCTATTTTAATGTTTAGTCGATTGAAGTTTTGAAATTTAAAAACTCAGATAGCCAATATGAAGAATGTTTTAATGGAATTACTGAAACATAAGAAACCGACTTGGACCGTTTAAAAAAAACTGACTTGGAATTTAAATTCTTGATTTCTTAGCGCCTTTTCAATCTATAAGCTTGATGCCCATTCAAGTATCGGTTGGCCTGTTTGATACATTGGTGTTGCATCTGCAGCTTAAGGACGCAGGAGGTTTCAGGGCTGTAGTTACAGGAAAAGCTACGGAAATGCAGCGTATTGATGTGATGGAGAGGATAACTGCTCTTGAACGTCTTAATCCAACACCTCGGCCTACCACGTAGGTGCTTGCTTACACTACTACACCCTTTATCTCTTTCTTTAGTATCACGGACATGGATTTTAGTTTGGTTTTTCAGCTTTCCAGGTCGCCCTATTTAGAAGGCAGGTGGAATTTCGAGTGGCTTGGTTCCGGCAGTCCAGCTGCTCAATTTCTTTTGGAGTATGCTCTCGTTCTGTTCACCTCTCTTTTACGCATTTCAGTTATCGAATTCTGACTGTGGTCGAGTGGTCGAGTGTATGCATTGAATGTTGGTTGATTTGTTGGTGCTATTTTTTGGAATTTCAGGCGATTTCCGACTACTTTGGCAAACGTTTCCAAAATGGATGTATTCTTGAAGGACAATTACGCAAAAATTACAGCAAGTTTGAGGCTATTGAATTCGGTAAGGTCATAGAATTGACAGAATCATCAGCGATTTCCGGAATTTATAGCATTCTTAGTTTGTTCATGCAGGTAGAAAGCAGATTCACATTGTCGTCTAAACTTTCGGTTGAGGGTCCGCTTCGTATGAAAGAAGAATACGCTGAAGGGTTTCTAGAGTCACCTACCGTTGTTGAAGAAGCAGTTCCGGATCAAATTCGAGGTGCACTCGGACAAGCTGCTTCCGCACTTGAACAACTTCCTGTTCCTATCAGGGATGTGCTGTCTAGCGGGATCCGAATTCCACTAGGCACGACCTTCTTTTCCTTAATCTTGTTCATCCTGATACCAAAATTCGGGAGTTTATGAGCGAAATGTTTTAATATTAAATTTATCGATTCAAACATAAACCGACTCTAATTTCTGTGTTTCCCATTCATGCAGGTGGAGGGTTCCAGAGACTATTCATGATCTCATATCTGGATGAAGAGATATTTGTAAGTGTGGTGTTTCTCAATTATGCCCTATTTTCATGAGCCATCTTCGTGTTTTTTTTTCTTTTTGCTTACTGTATCACCCCAGTTACACCCGTTATGATGCACTGGACTGCTCTTTTATCTCCTCATATGCTTGATAATTGAAATCCTTTGTTCGGATATAACTCGATTCTGCAAATATACTTGTTTCAAGTTTCAACATCGTCTTATGATAGATACAAAATCGCAAAAGAAAAAGGGACGTACTCAATTCAACCCCAATCCATGATCCTTCAATTGGTATGTTTGTTGATGGGAATTTCAATGATGTTTTGTTCTACGATTGATGGTGCAGATAATACGAGATGGTTTCGGAGCACCAGAAGTTTTGACAAGGGTAGACGTAGCCGCTTCTTCTGTATCGGACCCCATGATGGAGTATGTGAGCTGAGACTAAATGAACCTTCTTTTTTTCTCGATTTTTTGTCCGAGAAATTAAATTCCTTGATTAATTCCTTTGTGACAATGATTGATATTTTGTAAGTCGACAACTTTCTCATCCTTCATCGATGTACCATGGATTATAATCAACTTTAACATAATACCACAATTTTCTGACAATACTCATCCCATTCATCTGTCTACCTTATATATGTAGAGCGTGATTTCCCACAAAAATAAATAAATTGAGAAATAGCACAGGGATCAACTATTGATCGATTATATTGAATAAATGATTACGTTGATAACTATTATCGAGAGAGATTTATCCTCTCAAGTTAAAAATGATGACTCGACCTGTCAAAAGCTGACCCGACCTAAAAACCCAACCCGAAATCGTCGGGAAAAATCCGCTCGAATATTATCGAAACCGGAAAGGACCCAACCCGAATATGTTGGGTCAAAACTCACCGAACCCGTTACCTGTCCGAAAATAGATAAATTAAAAAAAGATTGTTATTATACACTTAGGTTTTTCAAAAATATTTAAGAATTTTTTTTTCAAAATTTTAAGAAATAATATTTATATATATCTTTCAAATCATACTTTATCACGTGATTATTATAATGAGAAAAAAAATCAATAAATCGAGTCAAAGTTCGCCATATAAATATTCGTACTTCCTATAAAAACAAAATATCAATGTATATTAAAAAATATATTAAATAAAACATGTTTATTCACACTAATATCATATATTAAATGAGATGATTAAGAAAATTAAGAATAAAATTGTATTTATGATAAAAAAAGTAAAGAAAATTAATGTTTTCAAAGTGCGTTAATAACCCGGCCCGTATTTGACCCGAAACTTGTATAAACCTGTATTTTTCAAACCCGAAATACACCCGACCCGTATTTTACCCGAAACTCGACCCGAAACCCGTACAAACCCGACCCGTATAAAACCCGTATTTTTCAAACCCAAAATACACCCGACCCGCATTTTACCCGAACTCAAAATCCGACCGCCCGACTATACTTGATAATGAATGCAAGAACACAAACTCTCGTGTGAGACGAGAAAAAACATCAACCAAGTGGGATTTATGATTTATTAGCATTGTTTTGTTCATCATACATAACTTACAAAGAACAGAAGGAAAACCCAAATATTTCACGACGAAACATCATACCACTCACGGAACTCTATCTACTCGTTCGAAGAAACATTTGTTCACAAATTATTGTCACATTTCATGAATATATGTGACGAGTACAAAAATGAGGAGATAATGTGTGAACAAATTTATTCATTTTTGTGGTGACTCTAAACATTTCTAGTTATACCAATAGCAAAGTCCATTAACAAAGTTGGATAAGGTCCATCTGCAACTTTTTTTCTCAAATGACTTTAGCTGGGCATGGAGAAAGATTTGTCAGGTAAGGGACACATTCAAAGCAGGATTTGACACTAATCAATGGACTATACAGGGACCTGGGTGCTATAGTACAACAAGAGGTTATCAGTGGCTCAGAGAAAAAAAGGGGAACTGTGACATGGTTCAGGCAGGTGTGAAATAATTGGACTTCGCCTAAGCGTAGAATTATTGCTTGGATCCATCAACATCAAGCAATGAACACCAAGGAGAATCTCTATCATTTGAAGATCATTGAAGATGACAAATGTTGCATATGTGCAACAGAAACTGAGTCTATACAGCATTTGTTTTGAAAATGTGTGTATAGTAGCAGGGTTCTACAATCAGTGGCAAAAGAAGTACAATGGCAGATTCACAATGATATCAACAATAACTGGAGGACGAGAATCATGGGGACAAAGCTACAAAGAGTAATAAAAGATCGGATCATCAATGCTACCATATATCATGTTTGGAGGCAAAGAAACAAGAAAAAGATAGAGGGTCAACTCATAAGGCTTGAGAAATTAGGGGCTACTATATTGATTGAAGTAAGAAACTATTGTAATAGTAGAAGAAAGCAAAAATTTACGACTAGAGATACTCAATTCCTATCGAGCCTCTTTAGGCAAACCATGTAAATGATTTGATTTGTTCATTTATAATACTTAACCTTCACCAAAAAAACTTTTTTTTCTCAAACTCTAAAGTCCATTTGACCTTAGTCCACCAATACCCTTATTTGGAAGGACATGTAGTATGATTACAAGACTTTTGTAATCTTCAATGAGATTTCCCTCAATGATTCTATATCTTGCTATCTTGCATGAGCGAGGATAAAATACGTTGGAAAGGACTCGTGTTGGTCTGTGGGACCAGTACAAAGCCTAACGAGTTACTGCGGTTAACATTTCTGGTCCTAGGATTGGGGCGGGGTGTTACAGGGATTCCTCCCTCTATTATCTAAGTGGATCCTTGGCACTCTTTCAAAATAAATGGTGGGGTGTCATGGTTTTTGCAAGGCAAAAGTGGAGTTAGGCAAGGTGACCCTCTTTCTCCCTACCTTTTTGTCATGAGTATGAAGGTGTTATCCAGGTCTTTAAGGGACATATGTGAGCAAGATCAAATATCCTATCATCCTAAATGATGCAAAATCAGGCTTACTCATCTCATCTTTGCAGATGATTTGATGATTTTCTCTAGAGGTGATGTGCCATCAGTTTTGACTATTAAGGAATGCTTGCAATCTTTTGCCAAGTTGTCAGGTCATCATGCTAATGTTGATAGAACCATTATCTATTTTGGAGGAGTGGATCCTCAATTTTAGTAGGAAATTATTAGCAACACAGGCTTTGTTCAAGGTTCCTTTCCCTTCAGGTAGATGCCCTCTGTCTGACTTTAGAATTTGTTAATAGACCACATTCTATGTATAGCCTTTTCCCTAGACTTCTAGCATCAATATTTGTAATATGTCTTTAATGTATTCATTAGCTTATAGTTTCTATGTATCTAGGAAGTAGATGTTTAGACCATAGGGTTGTATATATAGATGGATTATTCAATCAGGAAGGACAGGGAGAATTTACCATCCTTTATGGTATCAGAGCACAAAATTCTCTCCTAAATTATGTTTCTCTGTCTCCTGACTCTTTTCTTTTTCTTCTGTTTCTCCCTGTGTGCAAGCTCTTCTTCCACCATTAGTCTGCTGTTCATTTCTACTCCGTAATGGCCCCAACATTTCACCCCGCAAGTATATATACGATCTTTTCAATGACAACAAGCATTCCCGAGCGGTTTTGCTTGAACAACAATTCTCTAACACTCATATGGATAATTTTTCCAATGTTTCTTCTTACTGTCAGGCATTGAAGAGGTTGTCAGACCAACTCAAAAATATTGGCTCACCACTTTCCGACGACCTTCTCGTTCTTCACATGAACTCCAATGTCTCCAAAGACTACGGAAATATTGCCGCTCTTATTCAACAATGTGAACCGCTTCCCACTTTCCTCAAAGCCCGATCTATGCTCGCGCTCGAAGAAACCCGTCAAAACAAAGCATCTGGCCCTTTTCCGGCGACCTCTCAGACTGCCCTTGCCGCCACCGTCGATTCCAATTCCGGATCCGGCACAAACACCCAACCCACCACGAACCGAGGGCGCGGCCGTGGTGGTGGCCGAAACCCAAACAGGGGCGGCAGACATGGCGGGTCCCGGCAGCCCGCGCGCGAATCCCACCCTGCCTCTTCGACGCCATTTCCGACCACCGGTGGTCAATGGGTGTTTGTCCCTAACGCCGGCGCACCCTCTCCCTCTCAGTGGCCCCACACGGCTCCCCCTTGCCCATACCCGTCGCAGATCTGGTCACCCCCGGCCGCCGGCAACGGTGCCGGTATCCTCGGTCCTCGACCCCAACAGGCTTTCCTTGCCCATGCCCCGGTTCAATCTGCCGCACCTCCTTCGACCTACTACCCGACGGAACTTGCTGCTGCTGTTCAATCTGTTTCTCTCCAGGAACCTGACGATGCTTGGTATATGGATACGGGTGCATCGGCTCACATGACTTCCGAATCAGGTACCCTCGCTACTTATTTTAATACGAGCATTCCCCGTTTTATTATCGTTGGTAATGGTCAAAAGGTCCCAATTAGTGGTCACGGAGATACTACTTTACCCCGGCCCCTCCCCCCTGTCAATTTAAATAACGTTCTTCATGTCCCGTCACTAGTAAAAAATCTCGTCTCCGTCCGTAAATTTACTACTGATAATTTTGTCTCTGTGGAATTTGACCCGTTTGGTTTTACTGTGAAGGACTTACGAACGGGGAACCGTCTTATGAGATGCAGTAGCAGCGTTGACCTCTATCCCGTCTCTCAACCCACCGCCTCTTCATTTCTCTCTATCTTCAATACCCGTGAATTATGGCACAACCGACTCGGTCATCCCGGGCCGGCAATTTTAGATTCTCTTCATTCTCGTCTTTCTTTTAAATGTAATAAGGTGCCCCGAACCGATTTGTGTCAAGCCTGTGAGCTTGGAAAGCATACCCGTCTTCCGTTTTTCCCGTCTACTTCTTTTACTTCTATGCCTTTTGATATTATACATAGCGATTTATGGACCTCACCCGTTCCAAGTAACTTACATCACCGGTATTATCTTCTTTTCCTCGATGACTTCACTAATTTTTTATGGACTTTTCCTATAAAAAATAAATCTCAAGTCTTCCCTCTTTTTCAACAATTTCACTCTTTAATCTCGACTCAATTCAATCTTAAAATTAAAAATTTTCAGTGTGATAATGGTCGCGAATTCGATAATACTCCGTATCACACATTTTTCTCTAATAATGGGATTCAATTCCGTTTCTCTTGTCCCCACACGTCTAGTCAAAACGGTAAGGCCGAACGAAAAATCCATACTATCAACAACATCATCCGTACTCTTCTCGCTCACTCTCATGTCCCACCTAATCTTTGGCCATTTGCACTTGCCATGGCAACCTACCTTCACAACATCACTCCCCGTAAAAACGATAAATTCATCTCCCCCACTCAAAATCTTTATCGAAAAATTCCGACCTATTCTCATCTTCGTGTTTTTGGTTGTCTTTGTTACCCACACCTTCCGCCCTCCACTATTCACAAACTCGATGCCCGATCCACCCCATGTGTGTTCCTTGGGTACCCCTCCGCTCACCGTGGTTATCTATGTCTCGATCTCTCCACTCGTAAGATCCTCATAAACCGACATGTCACGTTTCACGAGACAATTTTTCCTTTCCATAATAAGATCACCTCATCCCCTTCCTATGATTTTCTTGACCCCAGCCCATCTCCCTACACTCAGCACCATCTTCAAACAACACCACCCAGCCCACCTCTCCTTGTTTATTCCAGACGGGCCAAACCTTCAAATCCCCAGCCCAATGACCTATCCCCCCTTGCCAGATCCCTCCTACCCAGCCCAATAACCCTTCCCCCCTCAAAAGTCCCTCCTCATCCCAGAAACCCGCCACTCCCTCTCAGCCCAACCCTCACACATCACCCAACCAGTCCAATACCACCTCCTCTCATCAACACACCCCCTCCCTTTCCCAGCCCACTTCTGTACCCAACCACCCACTGCAAACACGAAGCAAACATGGCATCCACAAACCGCGCATTATTACCAATCTTCTCACCACCACCGACTTATCCCCGATTCCCCGTGACCCCATAACCGCTCTCCGTGACCCTAATTGGAACTTTGCTATGCACGATGAATTTAATGCTCTTATTAAAAATAATACGTGGGTCCTAGTTCCTAAGTCTCGTGATGCTAATGTAACCCGTTGTATGTGGCTTTTTAAACATAAATTCAAGTCTAATGGCGTGTTAGAACGGTACAAAGCCCGTCTTGTTGTCAATGGCAGGTCTCAACAGGTTGGCATTGATTGTGAAGAAACTTTCAGCCCTGTCGTCAAACCTACCACCATCCGCACTGTCCTCAGCATAGCCGTCTCCCGAAATTGGTCCTTGCATCAACTTGACGTCAAAAATGCTTTCCTCCATGGCCATTTATCAGAGACTGTTTACATGCATCAGCCACCAGGGTTTCGTGATCAACGTCATCCCGACTATGTTTGTCTCTTACGCAAGTCCCTTTACGGTCTTAAGCAGGCCCCTCGGGCTTGGTACCAACGGTTCGCAAATTTTGTCAGTTCCATCGGATTTGTCCAAAGTCGGGTTGATCATTCCTTATTTGTTCTCCACACTCAAGTTCACACGGCCTACATTCTACTCTATGTCGATGACATTATCCTTGCATCTTCTTCCAACCAGCTCCGGGACTCCATCATCAGCAGTTTCAAATCCGAATTCTCCATGACTGATCTTGGCCCTTTAAGTTTCTTTCTTGGCGTATCTATAGCCCGCCGCAAACAAGGCCTTTTTCTCTCCCAAACCAAGTACGCTGAAGAAATACTAGCCCGAGCTCAAATGACTTCCTGTAAACCGTCTCAAACACCGGTTGACACGCAAGCCAAACTCAGTGCAGCCTCTGGTCCTCCAATCACCGACCCAACTCTTTACCGCAGTCTTGCCGGCGCTCTCCAATATTTGACTTTTACTCGTCCCGACATTTCTTACGCCGTTCAACAAGTATGTTTATTTATGCATGATCCCCGGGAACCTCTTCTTGCCGCGCTCAAAAGAATTCTCCGCTATCTCCGAGGAACCATCTCCCATGGCCTCTCCATCCGTCGATCATCGACCACTTCTCTTATTGCTTACTCCGACGCCGATTGGGGAGGCTGTCCCGACACCCGACGCTCAACGTCCGGATACTGTGTTTATTTGGGTGATAACATTGTCTCATGGTCCTCTAAACGTCAGCCCACCATGTCCCGCTCCAGTACAGAGACCGAATATCGTGGTGTTGCTAATACTGTCGCCGAGACTTGTTGGCTCCGTAATTTGCTCCTCGAACTTCATTGCCCCCAATCTAAAGCCACCATCGTTTATTGTGACAATGTAAGTGCAATTTACCTTGCCAGTAATCCCGTAAACCATCAACGCACCAAACACATTGAAATGGACATTCATTTTGTTCGTGAGAAGGTTGCATTCTGTCAGCTACGAGTCTTACATGTTCCGTCTCGCTATCAGTATGCCGACATCTTCACCAAAGGTCTCCCTAAAGCCTTGTTCGATGACTTCCGATCCAGTCTCAACATTCAGTCTCCTCCCGTTTCGACTGCGGGGGCGTAATAGACCAAATTCTACGTATAGCCTTTTCCCTAGACTTCTAGCATCAATATTTGTAATATGTCTTTAATGTATTCATTAGCTTATAGTTTCTATGTATCTAGGAAGTAGATGTTTAGACCATTGGGTTGTATATATAGATGGATTATTCAATCAGGAAGGACATGGAGAATTTACCATCCTTTATTTGTGTTAGTATGTTTGACCATCTTTTCCTAAGGATTCAACACGCAATGCGGCATTGGTCCTCCCATTTACTCTCTTATGTCAGTTCATCAGTTATATTGCTTGTCTTTGGTATGGAAAACTTCTGGTGCTCTATTATTCTCCTCTCTAAGGTAGTGACAATGATTAAAAAGCTAATTAAAATTTGCAAAGACTTCTTCTGTGGAAATGGTGCAGGATTTAGGAGGCTTGTGCTTAAGAATGAGGGATTTATGCTCCTAAAGATCTTGAGGTCTGGAACTTGGCTCTCCTCTCTAAATGGCTCTGGTCTCTTGCTAGGAATCCTGACAACATTTGGAGAGGTGGTGTATGTCAGGCCTATATCATGGACAAGCAGTCCATATGGAATGTTGAACCAAAGAAATTTCTTCTTGTAGGGCTTTAAAACATCATCACAACTAGAAAGAGGCTTATTGAACTGTTCGTTTCTACTTAGCAGGTGGAACTTTTCATCCAAAAATGTGTGGCGGGAGATAAATTTCTTGTTAAGAAACCTTATACACAGTTGAAGGACTGCATAGTCTGCTCTTAGTCTAGACTACTTTAGTCAAAGGTGCTTATGCCAAGCCATACAGTTCTTGCTTCTTTAGCTTTGCAGAATCAGCTGGCCACTGTCGACCAGTACAACAAGAGAGGTTATCAACTAGCCAATAGATGCAGCTTACGTGAAAGAGCTGCAGAATCACATGCTCACTTTTTCTTCCAGAGTGCGGTATCTCAAGTTCTCAACAGGTCTAGGGAGCTCCACTGCAGTGGATTAAAGTGTCATTAACCCCCAATACACTCCGTGGGATCACAACCTGGTTAACAAGGAAATACCATAAGAAACAATGGAAGTATGCTTGGGTGACCACTTGTCTGGCAGCTGCTATTTCTCAAATCTGGAAAGAGAAGAACAAGAGGATCTTCATGGGGAAGGAGAGTATAATTGAGGCCATTGTATTCTAAGTTAAATTTTTGGTTACGTCTGGAATCTCTTATTATTTTGATAATCCAAAATCCAAAAAGATTATAGTTAAGCTAGATTTACTTTCTTAAAATTTTCTAGTGTGATAGTTCTTTTTGCAAAAATTGTAAATTTCTTTCCAAATAAAATGAAATGATATCCTTTATTTCTTGCCAAAATAAAATAAATAATAATAGTAATAGTAATAGTAATAGTAATAATAATAGTAATAATAGTAATAAGAATAAGAACAAAAATAAGAACAACAACAACAACAACAACAACAACATTAGAGGATCGTGGTGCTGGCGTGGGTCTTTCCATGCCGATGGTCGATTTTCAGAATGCCTTTCGCTTGGTTGATAGGGAGAGTATGTTACGGGAGGTTCGCCATCACTGCCTTGTTCTCTCTCGTTGGGTTGGGTTCTACTATTCCAGCCCTGCCAGACTTTACTACAGGGAGCATAACCTTTGGTCGTGTCCGGGGTCCAGCAAGGTGATCCGTTAGGTCCCCTCCTTTTCGCTTTGGTTTTGCATCCATTGGTTTGTAAGATTAAGGAATCCCTTGATCTATGCTTCTAGGCTTGGTATCTTGATGACAGTCTATTGTCGGTGATACGCTAGTTGTGGGGAAGGTATTTCAGATGATTATGGACGAGGGTCCCCGTTTAGGCTTCCACCTTAATATAGATAAAAACAGAGCTTTCTGGCCTAAGGAGGATCCCAGGAGTAGGTATACAAATGTTTTCTCCTTACTGCCAGACCTTTGGATGATGTTAAGGTCCTTGGTGGGTTGGTTAGCGTGTGCCCTGCTGTGGACATGACATAGGTCCACCCCGACGCGGCCACGCGCGGGTTTGGGGAGGCGAATGAATCTCCATGAGATGGTCAAATGGAAATTTAAATCGAAGTCGGAGTCGCCACCGAATTTTATGGTTATTCGGAACCGTTCGAGCCCACTCTATGTCGTAGTGGGCCGTGTACGAAATACGGCCCATTTCCGATGTTAGAGTTTATTGGGCTCGTCTCTTTTGCATATCGATATAGATGCCGACTGGAGCGGTTAATCGTATATTGAATGACTCTCGTTGCCAATGGTTTCGGACATCCGGAAACCACGGTTCTGAGTAAGGGGTGAGGGTACGTGTTGGGAAGTTCACTAAGAACACCCAACCCCGCCCGCACATTAGCGGCCTCTACTAGGATATCGAATGACGTTTGAATGCGCGCGTTAGTAATACGATGAATGATATGCAAACATTGTTTTCCTAAGCATGTGAGGAATTGAATGGGTTGCTAAGTCAATTTAATGCATGAAAATTGATTAACGTCAAAGTTGAATTTAGCATGTGAGATTCGTTTTAGTCTAATAAAACAAATGAAATAAAAGGATGAAATCGCTACAAGATGAACAAACGAGTTAGTATCGATTTGTAAATAATAATAGCAAAATAAAATATGCGAAATCGAGAAAATAAATATTAATCGAAATCTGAAAAATATTGTTGAAAAGAACGTTGTTTTGTATAAAAAACGAAGTTCGAAAAATAATAAAAAAGAAGGAAAAGGGCCGTGGCAACCAGCCGGCCGCGCGACTCGCCCGGGACGCCGGCGGGTCGCGTGGTGGCCTGTTTCAGGTCCGGTTTTCGAAAACTCGAAGTTCGTATTAAATCGCGTATGAATATTGCATGATTCGTACTCGACTTAATATTTTCGATATTCGTTATATTCGACAGTTAACTACGAAATTAATATCGAATACTTAGAATAGCTTTGGAAAAGATGTAAATTTTGGAAATCGATCGAAGAATAAATAATAAAATGAACGAAAAAGTTGAAAAAAAGAAGTCCCGGATTCCAGGCCTGCGCGCGAGTCGCCTGGGCATGGCGCGACTCGCGTGCGGGTCTGTCCGTCTTTGTTTTTTTGTTCGAAAATTGTTATTTTGAACGAAAAGTAAAAGAAAAGAATTTTGACAAAAAAAGATGTAACGATTTCTGATATCGTCGAAATCTTAATATAATTCTTTTCGATACGATATTCGATTATAGAAAAATCGATATCGTATGTTTAAGAATATTCGTTATGAAAATAGTTTTTCGTTAATAACGATATTAGAAAAATAATAAGAAAACGACTCTTGACCCATAAGAAACGGACAAAGAGGAGAAAGGGAGAGAAAAGAAGAAATCGGGTTTGATTACACCCTCAACCTACATGCTCTTGTTGACTCGGATCGGGACTCGTCGGAATGTGGCTAGGCACGGGAGTGTCGAGGCAACGTCGGTTGGATTAGGTGAAGGTTCGGACGGGTGAAGGTTCGGGTATGGGAGCCGGTTTTCCTTCGGGTTTCGAACGTAATATCGGTTTAACGATGCTAAGGAATTTTGTGTGTGTCGGGAATTTTGTGTATATTCCTAATAAATCGTGTGTGAATAATGTGTAGGAAGAATTGTATATTTTCGGTCCTCTTTGATGTTGGATGCAAGGGGCTATTTATAGGAAATTCCCGACCTTGGCTTGGGAGAGTTTGACTACCGCTTAGGATAGGAAACGAGAGAATTTGAGGGAAATAAGGATTCCGCTTTCTTGTGGAGGAAGAAAGGCAAACCGACTGGTTTGCTTCTGTTTTGGGCTGTTTCGGCCGAGTGTTTTACACTCGGTCGGATGCTCGAATCGGTTTTTGAATAGGACTCCTGTTTGAGCTAGAATTACCGCTTGAGTAAGAAGCTGAGGAGAGCGAGAATTCCGTTTTCTTGTGAGGGAAGAAAAGAGGAAATACCGGCTGACTTGTGTACTTGGCCGAGTGGTTTACACTCGGTTGGGTGCTTGAGTCGGTTCTCGGATAGGATTCCTACTCGGGATCGAATTCTACCTTAAACGGAATTGTTTATTATTTTGTGTAGCTGATTTTTGTAGAGTTGGAGTGTGAGTATACTGTGTGAGGTGTCACGGTTGACTCTCAAGTTTCGGGAAATATCTTTGACCGGGTTTTGACTCGGTCGCTAAAAGACGGTTTTACCCCTGGTGACGGATTCGACCCAAATTAGTGTTATTTGACTCGAAACGACCCACTGGGCCTGAATTTGAGGTTGGTTTTGTGAGATTTGTACTCCTTAAAATGCCTAGGCCCAATATCCATCATTTCGAGCCCATTTCTGAGTACGTCAAGGCACGTTAGCGTCCGATCATCATCGGGTGTTTGTCGGAAACTACTATAGACACCTGGCGGTCAAAATGTGGGTGTCTACACCTGCTTTTAGCGGTTCCCTGGTTTCGAAGAGGGTGACTTGTACTATAGAGCTTATGGACTTAATTTCTAGGATCGAGGATCCCAATGCGAGTTACTTCTTCTCCGAGCGTGTAAAGGTATTTCTAAGTTATACTTTGTGCAGCGTGGATGTGTGGCTAATTTAGCCCACAATTGTACCCGTTTAGACTCGTTTTCCCCCCTGCTTTTGTGAGATTTTGGTGCGATTATTACTGTATTTGAGTATTTCTCATATAAGCAACCTCTCTTGTGCATTTTACATGTTTTGGGTAGTTTTTCCTACTTTTGATAGAGATTTATTATCCAAGAGCGCGTCCAAGCTTTCAAGAGCATGAGAGTGCGAAATATCGTCCCAAAGCGTGAGATAAAAGAAAAAGTCCAAACATCCAAGGAATGAGACTAAGAGTAAAAGGGTAAAACTTGAAAGGGGAAAGCTTTCACCCACTGGACGAAATTTCACCCAACGACATATCTGTTAACCTAAAGATTTTCACCATGCAATCCCACCGAAGCGAAATGATCGGGCAAAATTTTCACCCATCGGGCGAAGTTTCGCCCAATGGAATCTCCGTCACAGATTTTGAAATCCAGAAGAAAAAGTCACTGGACGAAACCACCGGACGAAGTTTTCCCGACGATAATTCGATCGAGATTATTGAAGAAATCTGCGGGATGAAATTTCACCCTCTGAAGATTCATAGGGCAAAGTTCCAGCACAAGACAAAAATTAGAGTTGAGCTTTGTTTTTAGTGACCCATTTAGACAGTTGTATATGTAGTTCAACTCTAATTTCTACCACCATCATCTATTATTCTAATATAATTACAACACTAGTCTAGTTTGAGATCTAAGGAGGTTTCTGAAGGGTTTTGGAGAGTTTTTGTGGGAGAACTCCTTGATTTCTTGTTCTTTAATCTTTACAATATATGAATATTCATCTTCAACCTATTGTTTTTTCTCCATTGTTGGTACATTCTTCCTCTCCTCTATGATCTCTTCTAATTAGTTTCTTCTCTAGTTTATCATTTTTCTTAGTTTTTCTTGCTTTGTTCTTGTTTTTTTTTTTTTGAAAAAAACCAAACAAATGGGCTTATATAGTTGCATTTAAATCATCATAAATAACAGCTTCCACGTTTGACGGTCCCGAATGCTCCCAAATACGCCTTCCTACAGAAAAAGACATGGCACGCGCGGACTCATGGGCAGCACAATTACAAATACGCGGTACAAAAGACCAGCTAATACAATCAAAGTTACAAGCAAACACAAGAATATCATCTAAAATGAGAAATAGATCACTACGTCCCTTCCTCGCAACCTCCAAAAAATTAATGACCGTCTTGCAATCGCTTTCAACAATGACTCTTCTGTATATATCCTCGTCTCCAAGCTTCCTTAATGCCTTCCAGGATTGCCTTCGCCTCTACTGCATTAACATCCGTCATCCCGGGCCTCCTAGTACTCACTCCCCACACCATTCGACCATCATCCCCACGCCCCACAATACCCATGCTAATTCCTCCATCTCGTAACCCTGCATCACAATTGATCATAATCGACCCAGCGGGTGGTGCCTGCCACTTCAGCGGACTACCTCCCCTCCTCGGCCCTTCCAGAAGACCCCTCCCTCTCAGCCCCTCCTTCACTCCCTCACACTTCACCATGATGTCAAGAACCCGAGTCAACACATCCTCAATACACATCATCTTCCCCTCAAACACCCACTTATTACGAGCCTCCCACATTGGCCAACAACCCACCATAACCTTCCCTCGCTCCTCAACCTCCCTCTCCCTCCACACATCCTACACTCACTCCCTCACCCACTCATGCCCATTTTTCTTCTTGACATCCACCCCCAACCCATCCCATAGTCCATACCCCCACCCACACCCCTTAACGAGGTGGAGAGTCTCCATCTCGCAGCAACAGATCGGACACGTACTATCAAAATTAGGGATAAGAGAGGCAATGTTACCTTTCGTTAGAAGCGCATCCAAACAAAGCTGCCAGAAGAACATCTTAACCTGGGGAAGAACACCGGCCTGCCAGATCCGCGTCCATAACCATCTCTCTCGGGCAAAGTCAGACGACCCCTGATCGCCCTCCCTACAAGCCGTGAGAAGCCGATAGGCTGACTTCACCGTATAGGAACCGTCTTTCTCCACATCCCAGCACCACAAATCCTCTACCTGACGAGAGCTCAGCTGCATATTTAGGATAATCTCTTGCTCAAACGGCAAAAAATTTGCCCAGATCAAGGATGCATCATACGTCCCATCGCCCCGTCTCAAATCTGCCACGAGCCACTCTTCCCTACCCGCAAGGCAAGGGGATAACACCCGTCGTGAACCTTCTCTAGGTAACCAAGGGTCATGCCACACCCTCGTCCCGAGTCCATTCCCAATATGCCTCCTCCCCCTGCAAAACCACAGTCCGAGCCTCCCAGATCCCCTTCCAAGTGTAGCTTGGATTATTTCCCAACTCTGCTTGTAAAAAAGACCCATTCTTATAATACTTAGCCCGTAGCAGCCTATCAAGAAGGCTACCCGTGTCCGTGGTAAGCCTCCATGCCTGCTTACCCAGTAGCGCCATATTAAATATCCTAAAATCACGAAAGCCAAGCCCACCAAGCGCCTTAGGAGCACAAAGCTTCTCCCAGGCCACCCACGACATCTTCCTCTTTCCATCCTCCGACCCCAACCAGAAACGAGAAATCATGGAACGGAGTTCCTCAAAAAAACTGAAAGGCAGTTTAAAAATGCTCATGAAATAGATAGAGATAGATTGGGCCACAACCTTTATCATAATTTCTCTACATGCTTTTGACAAAAGCATCCTCTTCCAACCATTAAGTTTTTTAGTAATTTCATCTCGAAGCACTCTCGTCAACTCAAGTTTCGATTGGCGAACAACAGTGGGTAAACCAAGATACTTACCTGGATTCGCCACGATCCGCACCCCTAAAATACCTGCGACCTCCTCACGTCTCGAATCAGCAGTACATCGACTAAAAGAAGCTGTAGTTTTATCAAAATTAACAAGCTGACCTGACGCGACCTCATACTCTCTCAGAATCTCCTTCAAAACCCGCGTCTCCGCCGCCTTCGCACGACAAAATAACAAGCTGTCATTGATACGGGTTAAGTCGCGTTACCGTAGTCAAAATAACCTAAATACAACGTTAACTAACTGATAGATAGTGATAAATAAGGTCGATTCCACAGGGAGGCAAATTGAATTTATAAGTCGGTCGTTTAAAAGGTCCAATTCACGAAGTGCGATTTAGTTGAGTTTATAAACTAACAGACTACAGCAGACAATAAACTATGATGCCAAAATTAAAACAGTAAACTAGTATGAAAATAATGAAATTAATGGAAGAAAAACACCAGAGTTACAAGATCGTCATAAACCAAAATAAGCACAAATACAGTAATCAAACAATCGATTAATATGAACTAAATGGTGTAGACACGGTCCTCTCGGATCACTAGTCGCCCTAGAATATACCTAACGGGCTCTTGCATCTTATTAGGAAATTCCAACGATTACAACGAGTCTAATCTGTTCCAGGCTTTCGATCTTAGGTCGGGATTTACAGGATACAAACAATCAATTAAGGCCTATAATTAATTATTCGTCATTGAGGTGTTGCAAGAGCGATAAAGTTCATAAAAACCGATTTATTTAACTACTGCATAAATACAAAAATTGATTTATAAGTCACCTATAACTCTAGTGAAAACGAATTTAGCTACTCATATTTACAGTGACAATTAGTATACTAATAATGATGACAAAAATGGGATATGACATGATAACAGTATGAATTGAGAACTATGGAAAAATACAGAATTAACAGGATTACAAAACTACTGGAAAAGAGAGAAATAAGAATTTATAAAATTAAAAAAGAAAAAAGAACTAAACTGATGTTAAACTAATGAATTCTTAAAAGGAGACAGAAAATAAAATCTAATACTACTGGAAGCGGGAGATAGGGAAGAAGGAAAAATTTACCCAACGGAGAGACTGCAGAGATAAAGAAATAGAATAAGAAGAAACCCGAAAATAATAATACTGAATAATTCCAAAGTACTTGAATTCATTGCTGAAGGTCGATTGCAGAAAGCTTCGAAATAAAAATTAATTGTGTTTTGATTACAGAGAGAACAAGAAAGAAACTGAAGCAGAAGATATGTTAATGAAAGATGCCTTAGATCCTAAACTTAAAGTTGTATTTAAACTGCTTAAGCCCTCAATAACTGTCCTTCCTTTCCTGCTATCTTCATTCCCATTAACTAGGTAGTGGGAGGAACTGAAGAGCGGGGGAGTAGTGGGTAACGTCAAAATAGCTGAATTAGTCTTGGAGTGGTATCCCATCCTGCAGTCTTGGATTTTAGGTTGGTAGACTTGAGATCCTGTAGACACCCACATTTTACTGCCAGGTGTCTATAGCAGTTTCCGACAAACACCCGATGATGATCGGACGCAAACATGCTTTAACGTACTCGGAAATGGGCTCGAAATCATGGATATTTAGCTTGGGCTTTTTACGGAGTACAAATCTCACAAACCAACCTCAAAACCAGGCCCAACGGGTCGTTTCGAGTCAAATAAAACTAATTTGGGTCGAATCCGACATCAAGGGCAAAACCGTCTTTTAGCGACCGAGTCAAACCCGGTCAAAGATATTTTTCTCGAGACACGTGAGTCAGTCGTGTCACTTCACGAGGCTGATTCGAGCTCAAACTCCATAAAAATCAGCTACACAAATATTAAACAATTCCGTTAAAGGTTGAATTCGATCTCAAGTAGGAATTCTATCCGAAAACCGAATCGAGCATTTGACCGAGCTTAGGACGCTCGGCCGAGTGGCCTGTTTCAGCCGAGCTCCTCTTCCCAAACCGGGATTCCCTTTCTTCTTTGCCAAGTAACGGAATTCTCGTTCCTCTCAACTTCTTACATTTCCTATCCCGATGGGTGTTTCTTGTCGTACAAGCAAGACACCTCTCTCAACCTTCTTTTCCTATAAATAGGACCCTTTGCATGCGCATTAATAAGGATCAATCATATACAATATACACATACATTACACACACCCGTTTCATACCTCGACACATACAATTCCCGACATTCTACGTCCAAAACCGAAGGAACCGGCCCTTATACCCGTCACCCTTCACGTCCGACCAAAGCCACCACCAACTCACTGACATTAACCCGACGCTCCCGTGCCTTAGCCACATTCCGACGAGCCCCGATCCGAGTTAACAAGAGCATGTAGGTTGAGGGTGTAATCAAACCCGATTTCTCTTTTCTTCCTCTCTTCCTCGCCTTTCCTCGTCTTTTCTTCTTTTTTTCGTCGGTCGATTTTTTATGGGTCGTTCGTCGCATCTTTATTATTTCTAATATCGATATTACAAAAATTATTTTCATATGACGAATATTCTTAAAAATATGATACCGATTCTCTAATCGAATATCGTATTAAAAGAATTAAATTAATCTCGTTGATGCTAAAAATCGTTACTTTTATACAAAATACAACGATTCTAACGCGGAGAGAACTAACATTTTTTTTCGTTCAAATTCTTTTCAAAACAACTTTATAAAACTTTTTCTAAAATCATTCCGAATATCCGATATCAATTTCATAATTGAATATTGAATACGACGAATATCGAGAGCATAGATCGAGTATAAATTAATTCATATTTATATGCGATCTAGCAAAATTAACAATTTCTCGAAAAAGAACCGAACCGGGACAGCGGTCCACGCGAGCCGCGCCACTCCCAGGCGACTCGCGTGGAGGCCTGATTCCGCGGCCTTTTGTCGTTTTTCTCAATTTTTCCTAAACATCGTTTTTTTTCTACAAAACGATTTCTCTTAAAACCTTTTCTCATCTTTTCCGAATATTCGATATCGATTTCATAATCGAGTATCGAATACGACGAACGTCGAGAATATTAAATTGGGTGCAAATTGAGCAATATTTGTACGCGATTTAATAAAATCATCGCTTTTTCAAAAATAAATCAATTTCGAAAACAGACCGGGACGCGAGTCGCGCGCGTCCCGGGCGGATCGCCTACTCGGGCGAGTCGCCCGGCAGGCTGGAACTCGTCCCTTTTGCTTTTTTATTATTTTTTTCAAACATCGTTTTTTGGACAAAATAACATCTTTTGAGCGATATTTCAGATCTCGACATATTTTTTTTACATCATTCATCGCATTCATATTTTCCTTCGATTTATTCAATCGTTACTAACACGTTTGTTCATCTTCTTAGTATTTCTTTTCATCATTTGTTTTATTATACTAAAACGAACCTCGCATGCTAAAATATAACTTTGACGTTAATTTTCATGCATTAAACGACTTAGCAACCCGTTCAATTATTCACATGCTTAGGAAAACAATGTTTTCATATCATTCATCGTTGAACTAACGCGCGTATTCAAAAGTCAAACGATATCCTAGTAGAGGCCGCTAATGTGCGGGCGGGGTTGGGTGTTCTTTGTGAACTTCCCAACACGTACCCTCACCCCTTACTCAGAACCTCAGTTTCTGGATGTCCGAAACCATTGGCAACGAGAGTCATTCAATACATGATATCCGATCAAGTCGGTATCGGTATCAAATGCTAAGGGACGAACCCAATAAAC
The DNA here is from genome assembly GCA_958450325.1 of Agrostemma githago. Classification (NCBI taxonomy): domain Eukaryota; kingdom Viridiplantae; phylum Streptophyta; class Magnoliopsida; order Caryophyllales; family Caryophyllaceae; genus Agrostemma; species Agrostemma githago. The sequence goes on from OY288247.1 coordinate 34,887,001, forward strand.
TCTGACATCGGAAATGGGCCGTATTTTGTACACGGCCCACTACGACATAGAGTGGGTTCGAACGGGCCCGAACTCCCACAAAGTTCGGTGGCGACTCCAACTTCGATTTAAATTTCAATTCGATCCATTCTCATTTGGAGATTCATTCGCCTCCCCAAAGCCGCGCGTGGCCGCGTCGGGGTGGACCTATGTCATGTCCACAATTTGGCGACTCCGCTGGGGATTAACTGATGTGTGACTTACCATCGGCATCCTCAGGGTGAGACTCGAATAGAAATCGTTTGACTAGTACAATACTCGTTTTAGTTTTACGGTTCATGCATAACCCCATCTTTCCCGGGCCGGTACTGGTGACCGACGTCTCACTATACCATTGATGTAGTCCAAATTGGATATGTCAAAAGGTGTGCATAGCAGATTCGTATGGGTTTTACGGCATGTTCTAAGTTCAATTCGACTTAGGAAGTTCGCCTCGATTCTCGAATAGGCTATGTACACCGGTATAGACCCTTATAGACTGACCGAGACTTAGCTTAAGAGCATACATGGTGTCATTATACTGTTTCCATGACTACATGCTACTTGATCTACATCTTTTTCAAAAACCGTCATTTTCAAAAATTTGCATCCTTTTCAAAATATCCAATTTCAAAACCCCGGATATATACCGAATTTAGGACTTATGATTTTACTCAAAATAGCCTTTTTTCTAGCCGGTATTATGCCCAATTTAAAACTCGAAATTATTTTCGAAATTTTCAAACCTTCACCGGGTCCGCCTTTTCTGTTTTTCTCGAAAAAAGGACCGGTTCTCCCCAATTTTTTTGGGCTTTTAAAAAAAAATCATATTTCAAAACTTCCTCTTCTTAGATTTTCCGTATTTAACAGTATCGGGTCGTGTCATAAGTCGTTGAAGTCTCTAGCGTCGAAACTCTGTCGATCTTACATCGCGGGTTTCCCCATATCCCAGTCCGCCTTATTTTACTAAGGCAAGGCCCACCTGCATAGGACATACTCCTAAAAAGGTTGGCCCAACTACACAATCGAGTCTAAAGTCTGGGAATGTCTCACGTGAACCTTTCTTCGAACAGGGCCCAACCCACATAGCTGGATCCTGAGGAAGGCCCACCTTTTCACAAGTCACCCGTCTAGGTGTCTTTTCCGAGTCATTACCATCTTAGTCTTCTTCCTTTTCCCTTGCTCGGGATGTACTTTTTTTAGGATTCGGGTTAAGTTGCTGATTACGCGGTGTTCTTACAGACAGGCCACCCTTCACTCGAACCATGACGAAAGAAGCCATTGATGAGTTGACAGCTTCGCTGACCAAAATTGATAAGTGTAGTTTGTAGTGCCTATTTTGTTGTGTTTGGTCCCCGTTTCTCTTGTGGAATCGCTCCTTGGGAGCGGTTTCTGGGCTACTTATGCTTCTTCTAGTTCGTTTTAGGTTCCCAAGGCCATTCATGGAGAATTGGAACGATTCCGACTCGTTTCATACACTTTTGGAGCCAACGAAGAGAAAGAACGATCACTCGGTGCCATGGATTCGATCCCGAGACCTTGGGACCCATTCCCAAACCCCTTAGACTCGATATCGAGCCCCGAGAATTGATGAGAAGCCCATGAGAAGCAAGGAGGGACCTTAAAGATCATATTGGAGGCCTACAAGACCCATCCCCATCGGGAAGGACCTCATCCCGTCCGGGATGAGGTGCACAAATGCGAAGGGTTCTGTTTTGGGTCCGTCCCGGACGGGACCATGTCGTTCCGGTCGGGATCACTCCGTCCTGGTCGGGACCATTTCGTCCCGGACGGGATGAGGCAGCTGTATCCCGCACTTGCTTCTTTTCTTCTCCTTTGTTCTTGTAACCCTATATATACCCCCCCTCTTGTAATCTTATGTTAGACATTACCCACTAAACCCTAGACTACTTTAGACTAGATTAGCTTAGATTAGTGTAGATTAGTCCTTAGTTTATCGTTAATTTTAGTTTAATCCTTGTATTTAAGATAATTCTTCAAGATTCAACCAAGATTGACAACCTTGGGAGATTGTTTTGGGTTTTCCTCATTAATGCAAGCTTCAATCTTTCCCCCTTACTAGTTGGTATTATTTCTCTTCTTCTTTACTCTTATCTTTGTTTATTCATTCAAGTTTTAATCTTTGTTCATTGTATTGTTCATTGTTCATAGTTTTCACTAGTTTCATTATGTATGTTTTGTTGTTTGTGTTGATTTTTCTTGTTTATGTTAATGTTTGTTTAGATATGTGTGAGTAGACTTTTTGTGGGGTTAGTAGGGTGATTAAGTGTTGATTATGGATGATTAGGGTTTGATTGAGGGTAAAGGTGGATCCTTTTGTTACTAGTCACATGTTGAGCACTCCATGACTTTGTTGAATTGCTTGTTTGAGTAGAATTGGCCATTCCTCTCATGCTAGTCTTCTTCTTCTTATTTTGTGGTCGACTTGTGATTGAATTATTGTGTTTTCGGGTTTAGTCTTTGACACGAGAGTGCGGACTTTGGTTTTGACGCGAGAGCGCAGACTGACCTTGCATAAGCATTCGGGTTTTGTCTTTGACACGAGAGTGCGGACATAGGCCTTGACGCGAGAGCGCGGACCATCCTTAGTAACTAGGTGAACCTTGCACCATCGATCTCCCAACCATCCTACTACACTTATGAACCCGACCTAACCCTATTCTTTCCTTATTCTTTGTCCTTAGCTTAGTCCTAGTCATAGTTTACCCCCTTCCTATCGTTCTAGATTAGCTTAGTCCCGTGACCTAGTCTTGTATTTGGCCTGGGTGACCTTAGTCCAAACCCTCTTTACCGTCCCCGTGGATTCGACCCGACTTGCCCTATCTACGTGTTAGGAATAGTTGGTTTTTTATTGATCGGTGGGGATCCACGACAAATCCCTCCCATCAATAATCCAAGATCAATTGCGACAAATGAGAGAGGACCAGATTGCCATCATCACTCGGGTAAGTGCCGTGGAACAAGGAACCCCCAATGCTTCGATCGAAGATGACGGACCTTTGGCTGCATTGGCCGGCGCGGTCCAAAAGCTACAAGAACAGGTCCACTCGACCACCAGAAACACCATCCTCACGGAAAATGCTCGTACCTATTCGCCCTTGACTGAGGAATTGCCCGCTAACCTCAACTTAACGGGCTTGCCAATGTTTGACGGAACTGAAGACCCGGTACTCCATATTCGGGCTTTCAAGGACTTTATGGCTGTTAAGGGGGTCAAATCGACCATGTTCAAACATCTCTTTGCTTCCTCTCTGGAAAAACACCCGAAGGCCTGGTACTACAGGCTTGATCCCAAGAAATACAAAACCTGGGACGATGTTGCAATGGAATTCGCGCGAAACTACGCTGATAACGCCGAAATCCAGACTACCATGCGTACTCTGGAAGTTATGGCCCAAGAGCCTAAGGAGGGTTTCACCAAATACCTTCAAAGGTGGAGAACTGAAAGTGTGAAGCTGGTGGACAAGCCCAGCGAAAAAGTGCTAGTGGAGGCCTTTGTCAAAAACCTCCTCCCCGCTTACCGAATCCATCTCCGGTACGCCATCATACCCGACTTCGCTACTTTGACCGAAATGGGTACGAGAATCGAAGACGATCTAAGGCTAGAAAACCTTACTAAGGCCTCTACTAAAGGGTATCAAGAAGCCAGTTCGTCCTCCAACAAGCCCGCAACTACAACGACGGCCCGAAGCATCTTCGACGAGGTTAACTCATTAGACACCTCGACCAAAAAGAATACTTCAAATCGGGTATTCACTGACATAGGGACAACCTATGCTAATGCCTTACAAAGGCTGTTTTCAAAAGGCCTAATCCAACCGATAGGCCCAATTCCAGAAGTTCCCGTGGAAAAGCGATCCAAGAGCTACAACATTCAAGCCTATTGCCACTATCACCAAGGCAACGGGCACGACATTGAGAAATGCTGGAAGTTGAAGCATCTCATTCAAGATCTGATCGAAAGTGGGAAGATACCACTACCCAGTGATAAGCCGAGTAACAAAAATAATCCTCTTGCTGCTCACGCTATTTTTACTAGAGAAGTAGTTGACTGCTCTCATCTCATTTCCCCTTTCATTCCCCAAATCAACGGGATATGGAACGACGATGAAGATGATGTTTATCTGGCCAAGGGGGAAGCTGTCCCCGTCACCATCAAAGAAATCCGGAAAGCTAAAGCCAGAGCCCTGGCCGGCGCACACACCATCACGGCCGGTCTCGCCACTCCGGAAACCGTCACTGAACCTTCCAGGACGAAACTCACTCCCGAAGAGCCAAACGCTGACACGGCCCTAGTCAGACAACTAAAGAGGGTCCGAACTGATATTAATATATGACAGCTTTTAGTTAGTTCTCAGGAGCATCGGGCAGCACTTACTAGGGCTCTTGATGAAATCAAGGTTGACTCATCGGTTACCCCCACCGAGATGGTAGCCACTATCTTGCCACACCTCAAGGGCAAGTCTAAAGGAGAAGGCCCACTTATCACTTTCTCCGAGTCCGATCTTCCACCGTTCGGGGCCACCCATAACTTGGCCCTATATATGACGGTGATCTGCCGAAATAAATATCTCCCAATGACCCTAATTGATGATGGGTCCGCAGTAAACGTCCTTCCTTTGACGACAGCTAAGGCCCTTGGCATTACCGAGGCTGACTACCTTCCGACTGCACAAACTATCCAGGCTTTTGATGGGAGCCCAAAATCAGTTGCTGGGGCCGTTAAGGTAACAATCATAACAGGCCCGATCGAGAAGGAGTTAGAATTTCAGGTGATCGATGTCACTTCATCTTTCAATCTGTTACTCGGGAGACCATGGATTCACGCGGTCAAAGCCGTGTCTTCCACCCTTCACAGGAAGGTTAAACTACCTTTACAAGATGGGATCGTCACTCTCGAAGCTACCCCCATAACCGTGTCAAGCTGCAACACGGCAGGCTCAACCGACCCGCGAGGTTTTAACTTCATGGGAATGATCGAGGAAGAATACCTTTTCCAACCCTATTTCACCACTAGCATCGATACGATGCTACAAAATTTGGGTTACCTACCCGGAGCTACCTCGAGACCTGACCTCCCAGCCGGAAAAATTATCGAGGTCCTGAACGACGAACAATCCCAATGTGGTTTAGGTTACACTATGACGCCAGGATGCGCGGACCAAACCAAGGCGGTCACGTTCGTCACCCCAGTGTTCGGAGCTGTTCAAGTGGGCTTCTATCAGCCCACCATTTCATATCCCGAGACCAAACTGGCTCGGGAATGCAATTTCATCCCGGATGATATCTTTGCCCTTATCCAGGCCGAATCAAAGGAGGACACAAATAATACTGAGCCCATCCTAGGACTCCTATTCGGGGCAGACAAGGTCGTCCCGACCCCTAAACAGAAGTTAGTCAGCTTGATTCTCCGCAGCAGCAGATTCGATCCAACTAAGCTGATCTCCGAAGTTGGTGCCGACACCGGGAAGAGAGCCTGGAGGAAGAAAACTAAGTGGACCGACAGTCAGGGTCGAGTCTACAAGCTAATTACTGATGAAGGAGATATGCATGGCGCCGAATCCGAGTCCGAGTCCGAGTCAGAGTCAGAGTCGGAGTCTGAGTCGAAGCCTAGAGGGTCCAATACTAGGATCGAGTCTGTAACCCCTCTCCCTTCTTTAGTCACACCATCGGGAGCCCCGGAGTTTGTCCCGAGGGCTCTCCCTATCCCGCCACTGACCAACGATCAGATGGCAGCTCTCTTCGAGCTATTTTCAAAATTCACTATCAATAATAATGATACCCGTTCTGCTTACGACTTGTCTTATTTTCAAAAAAATTTTAAAAATCTTACTTGCACTGACATTGAGAAACCCGACGAACAGGTAACATTGAGAAAATCCGGTAATCAAAGAAACCGATTCCATCAACGTAGGAACCCCTTTAGAACCTCAGATGCTTAAGTTGGGCCTATCTTTAGATCCCGAGGAGAAACAACAATTCAGGGATCTCCTCCAAGAATTCAAAGACGTCTCTTCATGGTCCTACAAGGACATGCCGGGAATAGATTGGGAGATAGCTGAACACCGAATACCCATCAAAGACGGGGGTATAAGCCGGTAAAACAGAAACTTCGAAGAATGAGGCCCGAATGGTCTCTCAAAGTCAAGGAAGAAGTCGATAAACAATTCAAAGCAGGCTTTATCCAAGTGTCTGAATATCCAGACTGGGTTGCAAACATAGTACCAGTACCCAAAAAAGATGACAAACTCCGAGTATGTGTAGACTTTCGGGACCTTAATAAGGCCAGCCCAAAAGACGATTTTCCGTTGCCACATATCGATATACTGGTGGATAACACGGCCGACCATGCCCTTCTATCATTCATGGACAGGTATGCCGGATACAACCAGATCAAAATGGCGGAAGAAGACATGAGTAAGACCACCTTCATCACACCTTGGGGGACTTACTGCTATACCGTGATGCCATTTGGGCTTATCAACGCCGGTGCCACTTATCAACGGACCGCCATCACTTTATTGCATGACATGATGCATAAGGAAGTGGAGGTCTACGTGGACGACATGATCGTCAAATCAAAGGACCGAAACAGGCACATTGCGGCCCTAAGAAAGTTCTTCACCCGACTACGCAAGTACAACATGAGGTTAAACCCTCAAAAATGCAGTTTCGGGGTAACATCCGGCAAGCTACTAGGCCACATTGTCAGCCAGCGTGGCATCGAAGTTGATCCAGCAAAGATCAAAGCCATTACCGAGATGCAACCGCCTACTACCGAAAAGGAGATAAGAGGGTTTCTCGGGAAGGTCCAATATATCAGTCGGTTTATTTCAAAGCTAACCATGGTATGTGAGCCCATTTTCAAGAAACTGAAGATAGGAGAATGAACACTATGGGACGACAAATGTCAAATGGCTTTCGATAAGATCAAGGAGATTCTATCCTCTCCACCGGTGTTAATGCCACCCCAGCATGGTTTGCCTCTGTTGCTATACCTAACAACGACCGAGACGGCCATGGGCGCTATGCTAGCCCAGACGGTCGATTCCGAAGAACGGGCTATTTACTACATCAGTAAAAAGTTCTTGGAATACGAATGCAAGTACACAATGCTCGAAAAGACGTGCCTTGCTCTGGTTTGGGCCACTAAAAAGCTCTGACATTACATGCTTAGTCACGAGGTACATGTGCTATCCAAAATGGATCCAATCAAGTATCTATTCGAGAAGCCCATCCTCAACGGCCGCATATCCAGATGGACTTTAATGTTAGCTGAGTTTGACCTCAAGTTCGTACCATTGAAAGCCATCAAAGGCCGGGTAGTAGCCGAATTCCTCGCTGATAGCCCGATATCCGAAGAAGAACACACCGATACTTGGGCCTTCCCAGATGAAGATATATTCCATACTGACACCGAAACATGGGATTTATATTTTGATGGGGTGTCCAACTTTCGAGGATTTGGTGTCGGGATTTTGTTAATCTTGCCACAAGGGGAACACACCCCGTTATCTATCAAGCTAGATTTTGACGTGACTAACAACGCAGCCGAATATGAAGCATGCATTCACGGGCTGCAAGCCGCCGCTGATTTAGGAGTAACAAACCTCCGGGTCTACGGTGACTCATCTTTAGTCATAAATCAAGCCCTACAAAAATGGAAGACTCGGAACGCAAATCTCGTGGCTTACCAAGCACGAGTAAGGGTTCTCGAAAAGCAATTCCAAAAAGTAGAGTACATCTATCTGCCTCGGGAAGAAAACCAGTTTGCAGATGCTCTCTCAAAATTAGCATCTTTACTGAATATCCCAGCACATCTAACCAGCATGCCCAATTGCGTCGAAAGACGATCCGAGCCAGCATACATCCACGCTATCCAAGATATTGAGATAACTGATCCAGAACCTTGGTATCAGGCTATTCTAACCTACTTAACGTCAGGGGAATATCCTCCGGGAGCTGAAAACCGGGCCAAGAAAGCTCTACGAAGATAGGCAACCCAGTTCATCCGCACAGACGATGGACAGTTATATAAGAAGACAGCACATGGGGCTCTACTCCTATGCATTGACAAAGCGCGAGCCGAAAGAGTCATGGCTGAAGTACATGATGTTGAAAATGGTCCGCATATGAACGCCCATATGTTGGCCCGGAAAATCACGAGACTCGGCTATTATTGGAATAGCATGGAAACTGACTGTCAGTCATATGTCAAACACTGCCATAACTGTCAGATTTTCGCCAATGTACAGCATATGCCTTCATCTCTATTATATACAATGACATCACCATGGCCATTCTCAACATGGGGAATTGATATAATCGGGAAAGTGAACCCTTCCGGGACGGAAGGTCACTGCTTCATCCTAGTGGCTATCGACTATTTCACTAAATGGGTCGAAGCCGAGTCATACCGGATCTTGAATGCCAAACATGTGGCTAAGTTCATCCAAAACAAAATTATATGTCGATACGGGATTCCGCACGAGTTCATCAGTGATCACGGGACCCATTTTCAAGCTGAAACTGCCACTTTGCTGGAAAAGTACAAGATTAAAAGGCATACATCGTCGCCTTACCGTCCCAAACAAATGGAGCGGTGGAGGCAGCCAATAAGACAATTGTCACCATACTTAAAAAGATGGCTGAGAATTACCGGGACTGGCCCGACAAGATACCCTTCGCCTTATGGGGATATCAGACATCAATTCGAAATGCAACCGGAGCAACTCCATACTATCTAACATATGGAATGGAAGCAGTCCAGCCAATCGAGCTAGAAGTACCATCCCTTAGGATTCTGCTCGAGAGCCAGGTACCTGAAGCAGATTGGGTCCAAGCCCGATATGACTCACTAGTCCTCTTAGACGAACGACGATCTCGGGCTCTGAATAATATTCAGATATATCAGAAAAGGATCCAACGAGCTTTTAACAAGAGGGTTAGGCCTAGGAATATCAAAGAGGGCGATCTAGTCCTAAAATCTGTTCGAGCTTTACTACCAGTTGACCCAAGAGGAAAATTCAAACCCAATTGGGCTGGGCCATATTTAGTGAAGAAAATTATTTCGGAAGGAGCAGTAATGCTGACGGACTTGGACGGAAACGAGTTCGTCAACCCAACAAACTTGGACCAACTGAAGCGTTACTACCCATAAGCCCTATCTCAATGTCATTTGCAAAAATTTATAAAAAAATTTCTTTTTATAAATTTTCAAAAATTTTAAGCAAGTCAATAAGTTAGGATTACTTATCCTACCGTTGCACATCTCGAAAATATTGATGTATTTCGAAAAATTGAAAAAAAAATACTTCTGAACTACGAAAGGTTTGATTCCATTAATTGTGGATACGTAGGCAACCCCTCAAAAGGGTACAACCACCGCAATAACGAAAAGACGGGAACGATATTCACTAATATGTCTTTTTATTATATAAGAAAAGCCGATAAACTCGGGAATTTCGAAATACACCATACAAAAAAATAAATAACAAAATCACACCACAAAAATAGTAGTAATACTTAAATAATAAATTTAGGAGAATCCTCGCACATTTTTTTCCTTTCCCCTTATCTTTCGGGTCACGTGGAGCCCGAGGCCGACGGGGCGGAGGCAAACGTTCCCTAATCACAAGTGGAACTTCTTTTGCTCGAACCCGTTTCTTCGATTATGGGTCTTCTGCCGGTCCAAGCCGAGCCCGTACGGGCTCGGGAAGTTTGTCTCGAGGACCAAGTCGGTCCTTAACCGCCAGCTTTGGCCCTAGTCTCCTTTCTAAATCCGTCTGGGGGCTCACTTTCCACCGTGCACCCTTAGTACTGGACCCTTCAGTCTAAGTCGTAGATTTCCCTTTTTGACCTGCCGGAGTAGCATCTTCGTCAAAGAAGCTTCTATTATCTTTAACATGTTCCCGACGCAACAGGTCGAAGGCCTCGTCAGTCTTCAAAGCAGCTCGGGTTTTAGCTGAATCTGCTCTTGTCCGTTTCACATAAGAGTCAGATACCCAGATCGAATGAGGATTTTTAGGAACTGGCCAAGTAGCTCATGTATACCACCTTTGCATCCAGGTGTCACACATTACATCCGTCAACTGAGTAGATTCACTCACGACCGCCTCGATTTCTGGAATTCTTTGCGCCCGACCATATTGCCTGTGTATGCGATCGGGGAAGAGGTGAATTGTTTGTCTGAAAGATAGGATTACTTGATATCGATCCCTATCTCGAGACTCTAAACCGGTCCGGACATAAATGGGCCACCATGGGACGATCCAGCAGATCAATGGGCCTTCATGGAAGGATAGCACTTCATCCCAGTATTTTTGGGTGTTAAAGCGAGAAAAGGCAATGGTCCGTCTCCTCATCATTACTTGTTTGGGTTGATACCGGCTCACGTCTAGGGGAGGATCCAAGATCGATAGCCTCTCGAACAGCCACAGCTGAAAAACCCGCGAAAAAGTGTCAAAATCACGTCAAAAAAAAAACGTGAAAAACGCGAAAACCGAGAAAACCGCAGAAACCGGGAAAATCGGGAAAAAACGCAGACACCGAAAAATTGGAAAAACCGGAAAAATCAGAAAAAAACCGGAAAAAAATAAAATAAAACCGGCATACCTGTAAAAGACGGGTACTCCCAGTCAACCTGGTTGACGGATCCCTTTTACGATTATCCAAACCCTAGATAATCTCTCCTGTAATCAACCAAGTCGGGCTCTGCTCCGTTTCCATCAGATCAGCCACAGTGAAAAGTCTAACATGGCCCATGCAAGTTAATAAATCCATATGGCCTTCGAAGGCATAGACATGGAGCATAAAAAAGGTAAAGGCCCTACGGCTGTGGATCGGCCTGACCCGGACGTCATCTGGGTTCATAAATTTTTCAGCTAGATCGATCAAAGAAACGGTATCTTCTTCCAGCATACGGGATACCTCCATGTGAGAAAGTCCTAAAAATTCCCGTAACTTTCTCCTCGGGTCAGGAACCGAAAAAGGGATAGCAGGGCGAAGTATGGGATTCCATCCTCCTACAGCAGCAATTTCCTCAGGGATAGGACAAATTTCGCCTCGAGGAAAACTAAAAACATGATAAGTATCGTCCCAATAGGACAGGCAAGCATCCAAAAAGTGACGATCTACTTGCATCTGGCGGATCGTGAATAATTGGGTAACGCCATTCTGATTTAGGATGACTTTATCTGCATCTCTGAAGTATTTGGACCACTCTTGCAGCATTCCAACTAATCGGTCGATTCCCATAACTGGATTTCTAAAAGAAAGAATAAATTTCTTAGGGGTTGTTTTTCTTTAAGAAAGAGAGGGAATTGTGGGAATTGTGAAAATTTATGAAACAAGAAGAGGGTATTTATAGCATAAAACCAAATTCTCCTCCCCACCTTAGGATTCCCAATCCTAGAGTATTTAGCATACAATCCTTATCCTGAGGTCTAGCTAAGTCATCCCGAGCATTCCTATTCCTTTTCAGAGTAAAAAATTCTCTAGTTTTCAGACTCCTACAAGCTCAAAAATTCAAAACCTTTCTCAAAAATTTTATTTCCCAGGGCGAGTCATTTTCCTACAAATGTTACATGCAAAACTTTGACACTTTGCATAAATATGTATAGGACGACTCAAACAGGACCGTGCAATTCACATGACTCCCCAGCGGCATTTAACAAGATGGGCCCATATATAGGCGCACTTAAGTCTTATACGACGAGCCCAAATTCCCCACGGAGTTATCATCATCAGCTCAGGTACATTTCTAGTCTGTGGCCGGCGGGCCCTTTACGCAGGTCTAATGGACTTTAAACGAACCGATCGGAAGTCTGCCAGGTCTTAATCTTTGATTGGCCTGCTAGCTACTCTGACTTTCGCCCTGTCCAAGCCTTAGTCAGAGTGGGGGCTCTGTAGACACCCACATTTTACTGCCAGGTGTCTATAGCAGTTTCCGACAAACACCCGATGATGATCGGACGCAAACACGCTTTAACGTACTCGGAAATGGGCTCGAAATCATGGATATTTAGCTTGGGCTTTTTACGGAGTACAAATCTCACAAAACCAACCTCAAAACCAGGCCCACCGGGTCGTTTCGAGTCAAATAAAACTAATTTAGGTCGAATCCGACACCAAGGGCAAAACCGTCTTTTAGCGACCGAGTCAAACCCGGTCAAAGATATTTTTCTCGAGACACGTGAGTCAGCCGTGTCACTTCACGAGGCTGATTCGAGCTCAAACTCCATAAAAATCAGCTACACAAATATTAAACAATTCCGTTAAAGGTAGAATTCGATCTCAAGTAGGAATTCTATCCGAAAACCGAATCGAGCATTTGACCAAGCTTAGGACGCTCGGCCGAGGGGCCTGTTTCAGCCGAGCTCCTCTTCCAAAACCAGGATTCCCTTTCTTCTTTGCCAAGTAACAGAATTCTCGTTCCTCTCAACTTCTTACATTTCCTATCCTGATGGGTGTTTCTTGTCGTACAAGCAAGGCACCTCTCTCAACCTTCTTTTCCTATAAATAGGACCCTTTGCATGCGCATTAATAAGGATCAATCATATACAATATACACATACATTACACACACCCGTTTCATACCTCGACACATACAATTCCCGACATTCTACGTCCAAAACCGAAGGAACCGGCCCTTATACCCGTCACCCTTCACGTCCGACCAAAGCCACCACCAACTCACTGACATTAACCCGACGCTCCCGTGCCTTAGCCACATTCCGACGAGCCCCGATCCGAGTTAACAAGAGCATGTAGGTTGAGGGTGTAATCAAACCCGATTTCTCTTTTCTTCCTCTCTTCCTCGTCTTTCCTCGTCTTTTCTTCTTTTTTTCGTCGGTCGATTTTTTATGGGTCGTTCGTCGCATCTTTATTATTTCTAATATCAATATTACAAAAATTATTTTCATATGACGAATATTCTTAAAAATATGATACCGATTCTCTAATCGAATATCGTATTAAAAGAATTAAATTAATCTCGTTGATGCTAAAAATCGAAACTTTTTTACAAAATACAACGATTCTAACGCGGAGAGAACTAACATTTTTTTTTTCCTTCAAATTCTTTTTAAAACAACTTTGTAAAACTTTTTCTAAAATCATTCCGAATATCCGATATCAATTTCATAATTGAATATCGAATACGACGAATATCGAGAGCATAGATTGAGTATAAATTAATTCATATTTATACGCGATCTAGCAAAATTAACAATTTCTCGAAAAAGAACCGAACCGGGACAGGGGTCCACGCGAGCCGCGCCACTCCCAGGCGACTCGCGTGGAGGCCTGATTCCGCGGCCTTTTGTCGTTTTTCTCAATTTTTCCTAAACATCGTTTTTTTCTACAAAATGATTTCTCTTAAAACCTTTTCTCATCTTTTCCGAATATTCGATATCGATTTCATAATCGAGTATCGAATACGACGAACGTCGAGAATATTAAATTGGGTGCAAATTGAGCAATATTTGTACGCGATTTAATAAAATCATCGCTTTTTCAAAAAAAAATCAATTTCGAAAACAGACCGGGACGCGAGTCGCGCGCGTCCCGGGCGGGTCACCTACTCGGGCGAGTCGCGCCAGACTCGGGCGAGTCGCTTGGCAGGCTGGAACTCGTCCCTTTTGCTTTTTTTATTATTTTTTTCAAACATCGTTTTTTGGACAAAATAGCATCTTTTGAGCGATATTTCAGATCTTGACATATTTTTTTTACATCATTCATCGCATTAATATTTTCGTTCGATTTATTCAATCGTTACTAAAACGTTTGTTCATCTTCTTAGTATTTCTTTTCATCATTTGTTTTATTATACTAAAACGAACCTCGCATGCTAAAATACAACTTTGACGTTAATTTTCATGCATTAAACGACTTAGCAACCCGTTCAATTATTCACATGCTTAGTAAAACAATGTTTGCATATCATTCATCGTTCAACTAACGCGCGTATTCAAAAGTCAAACGATATCCTAGTAGAGGCCGCTAATGTGCAGGCGGGGTTGGGTGTTCTTTGTGAACTTCCCAACACGTACCCTCACCCCTTACTCAGAACCTCGGTTTCCGGATGTCCGAAACCATTGACAACGAGAGTCATTCAATACATGATATCTGATCAAGTCGGTATCGGTATCAAATGCTAAGGGACGAACCCAATAAACTCTGACATCGGAAATGGGCCGTATTTTGTACACGGCCCACTACGACATAGAGTGGGTTCGAACGGGCACGAACTCCCACAAAGTTCGGTGGCGACTCCAACTTCGATTTAAATTTCAATTCGATCCATTCTCATATGGAGATTCATTCGCCTCCCCAAACCCGCGCGTGGCCGCGTCGGGGTGGACCTATGTCATGTCCACAGATCCAAGTCTGCCTATTAAGTTCTTCAGTCTAGGCCTCCAACGGACTTCTCCTTAGTCTACGGACTGTTCGCTGCACTTTCTCAGTCTATAGACTTGTTTCCCAGTCTATAGACTTGTGTTTTAGTCTACAGCTTTCTTACTTCCATCTTCTCAGTCTATAGACTCACAGTCTAGTCTATAGACTTGCTTCCTTCTTCTTGGTCTACAACGAATCGGTTCCAGAGCTTTAAGATTTTTAATGCAATTTTTAGCTCTTTTAACTACTCGGTCTCGATTATCTGCAAAACAACAAAAGAATACCCGAGTAGCACATATGGGAGAAAATAGCGTAATCCGACTCCTAAAATAATAAAATGACACGAAAATGCGTGTCAAAATAGGTGAAAAAACGAATAGGAACGACACGCATCAAATCTCCCCAAACCGAAACATTGCTTGTTCTCAAGCAATCAAACACAAGATCTATGGGAACGGTATACAACTCAAAGCTATTTATACGAACTAGACTCGCTACGAAAACTAACTCAAGCTAGCGACACTTAGAAAATATGAACTGACTCAAGCTATGGCATAATCAAAAGAATAACAGTGAACCGTCAACCTTGCTATGCTTATCATTGTCGGACTCTCGCGGTTACACTCTACTCTCATGAAGGGGATGTGAAATATAAATGTGAGATAGAGAGAAAGAAAGACGCTCGCCTAATCTGCGACCTATGCACATGCATGCAATCTAATGTGATGACAATTCCTACCAATCACTTGCGCATTCAAACTAATCGAGACCAAAACACATATCGAGGCATAGAATGGTGAAATGGGATATGAGTTAAGTTATGGGTAAGAAGTGGTTATAAATATGGGAATGTGGAGGTAATAGTCAAGCTAGTCAATTCCAAACTTCCAAATTATACTGCCAAAAATCCCAAATCACAAAACAGATAAAATCAAGCCGATTAACAACGACATTCTCCAAATCTCGCATATTTCACCAAAATCAACTCTACAATATTATCACAACGAAGTATCGGAGTTCACAACTCAATTCTTTTTCCATTTTTCTTTTATTCTTTTTTTTTGAATACATATATATACACAAAACCGACTTATCTCAACAACACATCAATATCACCTTGACTAGCTCAACTAGGGTAGCCAATTTAGGCTTGTGGTTAATTTTGTGGTGAAGGGATAATTCGATTTTTTTTTTGAGTGAAAGAAAACGAGAAAGGGAAATAAAAAGAGAAAAAGGAAAGCCTCAATACACGTTATAGTTACGACCCGAATGCACAAAGACTTAAGAGACTGACTTCACACTTATGCAAATTGATGTTACATGCGAAATAGGGAGAACTACTCTCATTCCTAAATAGACCGATCATGGATGTCATCGGTCTCAAAAGGCTCTAAAACTCAGAATTTAAGTAGTGTGCCAACAATTTAAGCCAAGTTTATTCGTTTACTGAAATTACAATTGATTTATGCCATAACTCAAGACTCGATCAAGTAAGCTAAGATATCACTAAAATGAGAAAGTTAATGAAACGAGAAAAGAAGAGGCAAAAGCGTTTTCATCATTGTTGCTTAACCCGTCCCGACTCCTAAAGACTCCTAAAATGCCTAAAGACTAAAAAAAATGCATGCGAAAATGCAGGAAATATGCAACTAATGCAAATTAGTTACCCTCCCCAAACCAAACAGTACAATGTCCTCATTGTATACACAAATTGGACAACAGCAGAGAAGTGAAAAGCAACTAAAAATGCAAAACTAAAGAGTGAGGAGGAGAGGCGTACCTAATATATACAGGGAGTTCCCCAAACCGAACTCTAGTCATGGTCGGAGTCTGACACAACTGTGGGCGATCGTGGTTTCCAAGCATTGGGTGCGGGTCTCGGGTCTGGCGGGTTATTTATCGTGATGGTGCCGCGACCCGACGTAGCACTCCTAGTGACGACTCGACCTGCCAAACTTCTCCTAGTCGGGGTACGTCCTGAAACACTACCAACTCTACCACGAGGGACAACGCCGCTAGTCAAACCACCGCGAGTGAGTGGACCACGTAAAGGCTCTCCTCTAGTGGGAGCACTACTCGACGCACCACCTCTAGCGCTAATCCCTCCCAACGGGCTTCCCGATGGTGCTACCCGAGAGCCTGAGTTGACAATAGCGGTTCAGAGCTGCCGAAGCTCAGTGAAGAGATGGTTGAGGGTGGTGTTGTGCTTGGCCCAAAGCCGATTACGCTCTGCTGCCGCCTCCGTGTGGTGTCGCGTGAGCTCTTCACGGAGTTCTGTGTACTCCCCGCGGAGCTGTTTGTACTCCCCACGGAGTTCAGTGAGAGAATCGGTCAGCTGACTCAGTCTATCGTCAGTCGAGGGTAGGGTCGCGGTGGGGGTAGAGCGGTCGATTGTCGAGGGACCTGTTACGGGTCCTGGTGACGGGGTAGTGGATGGTTGAGTAGGTGTTGAAGTCGATGGTCTAGCCCTAGAAGATTGCTCGACCTCCGGTGTAACACCGGATGAGGGGGCAGTGAGTAATTGTGAGGGGTAAGGGGGGGGTATGAACCCGCCGAAGTCGACTCAGGGAGAGGGGTAAATGAAGGGAGGGTGGGACAAGGGAGTGTAACAAACTCTGCTGTCCCGAGAAGCCAAGTGGGCGTCGTGCCTGCCATCTAATTGAGGTGCCTCAAGTAGTCGTCATCGAGTGTGACAATGTTGACTGGGTCAGTGGGTGTAAGAGTGTCAATGGGGTAGCCGGTGGCTATCCGCCGTGCTAAGTGGGTGATGAGGGCGCCACATGTGATCGTGTTTTGCTTCCCCTTTTCGACACCGGCGAGGTGATTGGCCACTAGGTGGGCCACATTAAGAGTACGGGGGGTGGCTTGGGCAAAATTGAGGTGTACATCTAAGAGGCCGAGCTCGTATTTGTTGATTTTATGGGCCTCGTTGCGACAAAAAAGTGAAGAGGCGAGCAGCCTAAACCAGTACCGAAGTACTGGGTGATGCACGAGGGATCCTCAAAAATGGTCCATCGGGTGTCGACTCTGACCCGTGATGGCCTTCCACAGCGTACTGTAGTCGGCGGAATTGCTGGGTAAGCTACTTGAGTCTCGAAGACCAATAATGGTAGCAAAGTGGGAAAGTGGGAGGTTATAATGCGAGATATAGAGCCTAAAACTAAGGCTCGACCCCTCGTCGTGAATGACAAACTCAAACGAGCTAAAAAATTCAGTAACTAATGTGCGGTAAGTGAGGTCTCCCATATCCCGTAGCCCGTGCATACCCGTACCAACTAAAAGTGCACACATACTATCCCAAAGACCCAATTTACGCAACGTTTCCGCATAAACAAAACGAGACGCCACTATCTTTTTATCAGTAGAAAAAGAAAGAAACTTCTCACGTTGGGTGGCGGATACGGACTCGACGGTTTCGAAACCCGGGACCGGAGGAATGGCGGGTGATGGTTGCGGAACATCAGCGTCCGTTTCTGTGCCAGCTGGTTGCTCCGTCTCGAATGCTGTCCAGATTTCAGCCTCAGTTTCCGCTTGTACATGCTGTCTTGACTTTGAAGTTCCTTTCTTCGTTCTCGCACATTTTGGTGGTGGGTCTACGTTTTCCATGGTATCTGTAAAGCAGAAAACAGTACCAAAACACGTAGAGATGCGCAGAGATTGAAAACACGACACAAAATAATCGAGAAGAACAACAATTAATCGAAAAAAAATCAGTGAATAAACAACTAATAATCAGCGAAGATAAGCAGCTTATTCTGAACGAAATAATCGGCTATTCAAGACACTTCAGGAAGGACACACAAACACGAGATGCAACCACGAATTTCAGGAGTAATCGAACATGAAATCCAACCACGAAATCCTCAGAGTATTTTGACATAACTGAGATTAAACGTGATACCAGAGATTCGGGCGAGAAAGAGCGGACGGCAAAATCAGGGGCGGAGCAACGGTGGAGGGCAGGCGAGGGTCGCGAATGGTGTGGGCGAAGTAGAGAAGAGATGGAGGAGGTAGATGAGGGTGGCGGCAAAGTGAACGGAGATGGCAGAACTGAGCGGCGGAGAGCGGCGCGGAGGATGAATTGGCAGCAGCACGGTGGTGGAGGATAAACGACGAAGATCGGCGGACGGCAGAAAGGGGAGAAGACGGGCGGTGATGGAGGGTGGTTAGGGTTGGCGTGGAAGACAGAACGGCGGCAGAGAGTGGAGGCGAGGATGGACGGCGGATGTGGACGGTGGGGACGGCAGTGGATGAAGGCGGTGGGTATTAGGGTTTAGTGGTGGAGGTAGACAAGGGTGATGGTGTTTTTGGTTTGAATTTGAGAGGGAGTCGGGGTCGGGAAGGGGGAGTCTGGGTAGACTGGAAATTAGGTCTGGGGGTGTGTCTAAAGACTGGGTAGATGAGTCTAAAGACTTGGAACGAGTCTAAAGACTGCGCATACTTCAGTCTGTAGACTAGAGCAGACTCAGTCTGGCATACTTCACTAGACTCCATTGGGTATACTGTAACTCAGTAATCCCTGAACACCAACTTGATATATATATATATATATATAAGTATCCTCATCCTCACTCGATAAATGCAACTATATTGTTTATTTACAAAAACTAGAAAAAATACGAAAAATAAAAATACCCGGGTTGCCTCCCGGCCAGCGCTGGGTTTTACGGTCCCGCACGACCGTGATTCAGTGACTGGGTTAAGATTTGGGCTTTATAAAAACCTCCTCGATGGCTCCAACACTAACACCTTCATGGTACAACTTCAATCGTTGCCCATTGACTTTGAAAACTTCTCCTGCTTCGGTTCTGACTTCGATGGCTCCACTCTTGCTTACGGAAGTGATGGTATAGGGACCGCTCCACCTTGATTTCAGCTTCCCTGGAAACGAACGTAAACGTGAGTTAAATAACAAGACTTTATCACCAATATGGAATTCTCGAGAAAGAATCTGCTTGTCATGCCACTTTTTCGTTCGTTCTTTATAAAGCTTAGCATTCTCGTAAGCATGATACCGAAATTCCTCAAGCTCGGCTAGTTGTAACTTCCTCTTTTCCCCACATAATGATGTATCGAAATTGAGCTCCTTGATAGCCCAAAATGCCTTATATTCCAATTCGACTGGTAAATGGCAAGCCTTGCCATAGACAAGTCGATAAGGGGAAGCTCCGATCGGGGTCTTAAAAGCGGTTCGGTAAGCCCAAAGAGTGTCTTCGAGCTTCAAACTCCAATCTTTACGTGCTTTCGACACCACTTTCTCAAGTATGGACTTGAGCTTTCGGTTGGATAATTCAACTTGGCCACTTGTCTATGGATGATAAGCCAAGCCTGTTCGATGTGTTACTCCATATTTAGCTAGAAGGGAATCTAGCTGCCGCTCATGAAAATGACTTCCCCCATCACTAATGATGGCTCGGGGAACACCAAACCTTGGGAAAATCACCTTCTTAAATAATGAGATGACAGTCTTTGCATCATTGACGGGCGATGCAACAACTTCAACCCATTTGGACATGTAGTCCACAGCAACAAGAATATACCGGTTTCCCTTGGAGGAGGGAAAAAGACCTTGATAGTCAATTCCCCAAACATCGAACAACTCGACTTCTAAAATTCCGATTTGAGGCATCTCGTGCCTCCTGGAGATATTCCCGGTTCTCTGGCAGGCATCACATGCTAGAATAAAAGCATGAGCGTCTTTAAATAAGGTGGGCCAGAAAAATCCGGATTGCAGATCCTTGGCAGTAGTTCTAGATGGGCCGTGGTGACCTCCGTAAGCTGAAGAATGACAGTACTGTAAAATACCCGGTACCTCCCAAAGAGGTATACATCTCCGAAATAGCCCGTCAGCGCACTCCTTAAATAAATACGGGTCATCCCAAAAATATTGGCAGACATCATGGAGGAATTTCTTCCTCTGCTGATACGAGAAATCTGGTGGTAGAATATTGCCAACTAAATAATTAGCGTAATCGGCAAACCAAGGATTCTCTGTAGTAGAAATCGCCATAAGAGAATCGTCAGGAAAGGAATCATCGATAGGGAGAGTGTTCCCTTCATCTACGACCTGTAGCCGTGATAGATGATCAGCAACTACATTTTCAGCTCCTTTTTGTCCCGTATATCTAAATCGAACTCCTAGAGTAGGAGTATCCATCGAAGGAGCCAGGGTTTGGCTACGTCACTCTTGGCTAACAGATATTTCAGTGCGGCATGATCGGTGAAGATAATGACCTTGGACCCGAGTAAATAAGTTCTGAATTTTTCTAGCGCGAAAACCACTGCTAGAAGCCCCTTCTCGGTCGTGGCATACTTCATCTGGGCCTCATCGAGCGTTCTACTAGCATAGTAGATGGCACTCAGCTTCTTGTCTTTTCTTTTCCCTAATACTGCACCGACAGCATAATCACTGGCATCGCACATAATCTCGAACGGGAGGTCCCAATCCGGGGCCTGAATGATCGCTGCTGTGATCAGTGCTGTCTTCAACCTGTTAAATGCATCAAGACAGTCATCAGTAAACTGAAAAGGCGCATCTTTAAGGAGAAGGTGCGTAAGTGGTTTCGCAATTTTAGAAAAATCCTTGATAAACCGGCAATAAAATCCGGCGTGACCAAGGAAACTTCTAATTCCCTTAACATTGACAGGGGGCGGTAATTGCTTAATCACTTGCACTTTCGCCTTATCAACCTCGATGCCTTTATCAGAAATAATGTGACCGAGAACAACTCCCTGAGTGACCATGAAATGGCACTTTTCCCAGTTCAATACCAGATTGACCTCTATACATCTCTGCAAAATCTTATCCAAGTTAGTGAGGCAATCGGAATAATCAGACCCGTAAACACTAAAGTCGTCCATGAAGACTTCCATGATTGACTCTATATATTCTAAAAAAAATGCCCATCATACATCTCTGAAATGTAGCGGGGGCATTACATAGCCCGAATGGCATCCAGCGATATGCGAAAGTGCCATATGGACATGTAAAGGTGGTCTTTTCCTGATCGTCTGGATGAATGGGTATCTGAAAGAACCCGGAATAACCATCTAAAAAACAGAAAAATTTACGGGATGCTAGACGTTCTAGCATTTGATCGATGAATGGGTGGGGGAAGTGGTCTTTACTGGTAGCTGTATTCAGCTTCCTGTAATCGATGCACAAGCGCCGGCCTGTGACTATTCTAGTGGGTATCAGTTCATTTTTTTCATTTTTTATGACCGTGGCCCCTCCTTTCTTAGGGACCAACTGAACTGGACTAACCCATTTAGAATCGGAAATGGGATAGATTATGCCGGCATCTAGGAGTTTCATAACCTCCTTCTTAACTACTTCTTGCATGTTCGGGTTCAACCTACGTTGACCCTGAATGCGTGGTCTATGACCATCCTCAAGGTTAATCCGGTGCATACAGAAATCCGGACTAAGACCTTTCAGGTCATCAAGGGTATAGCCTAAGGCCTTCTGGTTCTTTTTCAGCACGACCAATAAAGCAGATAATTGGTCGTTGGTAAGAGTGGAATTAACTATGACTGGATACCTTTCGGTATCATCTAAAAATGCATATTTGAGATTAGGAGGGAGAGGTTTAAGTTCAGGTTTCGATACCTCGACAACATATGAGGTATTTACCAAGTTGTGGACCTTATCACTTTCCATCTCAGTTAGTTCACGCTCTTCCAATGCTGCTGCTAACATATCAACGATAGCCTCGTTCCTTCCTGCTTCCTCTGCACATGCTTCTAAACAAATTAAAGCCTCAAATGGGTCCCTTAATAGGGGACCCGATAAAAAATCTGACACTGACTCTTCAATTATATCAATAGCATAGCATGTGTCCTCTATCATAGGCTTAGCCATGGTCTGGGCAAGGTTAAATGTGACCCTGTCATCCCCTACCTCTAATGTCAAACGACCTTGCTTGACATCTATTACCGCCCCCGCAGTGTGTAAGAACGGTCGGGCTAAGATAATCGGGATTTGGACGTCTTTAGCCATATCGAGCACAATAAAATCGACAGGTATAAAAATTTTACCTATCCTAACTGACACGTCCTCTAGTATCCCTAAGGGCTGTTTGACCGATCGGTCAGCCATCTGAAGAGTCACGTTAGTGACTTTGAGGTCGCCCATATTCAGTTTCTCGCAAACTGAATAAGGCATGACACTGACACTGGCACCTAAGTCGCATAATGCTTTATCTATGGTCACGGTACCTATGGTGCAGGGAATAGAAAAGCTACCCGGGTCTTTTAGTTTAGGAGGAGATTTCTTCTGTAGGAGTGCGCTACACTCCGTAGTAAAAGCTATGGTCTCGGTTTCACTAATACTTTTCTTACGACTCAAAATATCTTTCATAAATTTAGCGTAAGAAGGTACCTGAGTGATGAGCTCGGTGAACGGAACCGTGACCTGAAGATTCTTCACTACCTCCATAAACCTCCCAAATTGTTGTTCCGTCTTTGTGTTACGTAACCGACCCGGGAACGGAAGTTTAATCTGAACTGAGGCCTGCTTGCTGATAGCTGAACCTGAGCCTGTGGACTGTACTGAACTTTTGTCGGCTGAAAGCTCGGTCTGCAGACTGGTGTTCTTAGTCTGTAGACTGGCATGCTCAGTCTGTAGACTAGCATTCCTCTTCTTACCAGTCTGTAGACTAGCATTATTGGACGTTCCTTGCTCTTGGCCAGTCTGTAGACTGGCGTTGCTAGACTGCGCTTCTCCTCCAGTCTGTAGACTGACATACCCAGACCCAGTCACCTTTTCTTGCTTTTTCTTGTCAGTCTGTAGACTGGCATCATCAGTCTGGACTAATTCACTAGACTCAGCTTCAGTCACATCTTCAATAGCTTCAATCTCAACCAGTTGGTCGTCAGATGGCATCTTAGGACCCTCATAACTAGTACCACTTCGCAACAAAATGGCATTGGCGGTGTCGTGAGGCTGCTGTGGCTGGGACGGAAGAGTTCCCGGCTGCCTCTGAACTTGAGACGATGCTAATTGAGCGACCTGTTTCTCGAGCATCTTAATTGCGGTGGCATGATTCTGATCACTCTTCTGGACGGTCGTCATAAGATTCATCATCATGTTTCTTATCTCGGCCATCTCTAGAGACTGCTGATGCTGAAGAGAAGCCTGGTTCTGCTGAGCCGGTTTTTGAAAACCAGCTTGATTGAAGGACTGATTACCTTGCTGCTGGAATGAATTCTTCGGAGGAGGGACATAAGGTTGTGGTTTCGGTGGTGGCAGTGTGATTGGATTCAACACGTTCTAGTTTCGGTAAGATAAATACGGATGCTGTCGGGTAGCCTCGTTATAGTGGTTGGAGAACGGGTTGCCTCTGTAAGAGCCAAATGCATTCACCGACTCCATCATACTAATACAATCGACATGATCGGGAGAGCCACATGGCATACCGGACCTAGTTGCTGCTGCATGGCATGAATGGGCTGGAGTTGTGAGCTACTAGGATTGCGGAGATCCTCGATCTTCGCGGTGAGGCTAGCTATTTGAGATGATAGCACAACAATTGACTCATCGGAAACTTCTTTCCCTTTAGGGTGATATTGGCGAGGCTGACTGTATTGGCTGTCATGGATAGCCATAGATTCGATCGTCTGTAAAGCGACATTGACATTGATCTCATCGAATCGGCCATTGTTGGCGGCATCCAATATACGACGAGCTTTGGAGGTACATCCATTGTAGAATGTAATAGCCAAGAACCAAGTATCGAGCCCGTGGTGGGGACATTCTTATTGAAGCTCCTTATATCGCTCCCATGCTTCATATAAAGTCTCATCTAAGCGCATCCGGAAGCTAGTAATTTGGCTTCGTAGCATTGCGGTACGCTCAGGTGGAAAATATTTCCGATAAAATGCGAGAGCTAAGGTGTTCCAATCGACAATCCCCTCGGCCACCCTGTTTAAGTTGTTGATCCATCTTTCGGCCTTGCCCGTTAAGGAAAATGGAAACATCATTTGCCTGATCTGGTCTTGTGTTACCCCATACTGCTTAATAGTGGAATAATAAGCAAGGAATTTTCTTATATGTTGATAGGCATCTTCACCGGGAGTACCACCAAACGTACTCCGTTCGATCAAGCTGATGAAAGCTGGCTTGATCTCAAAATTCGCTGCTGCTACCGCTGGAGTGGCGAGAGTTGGCAGCACGTCAGCATTGGGCCTAGAATGATCAGACAATTTTTCCGCCATTGGAGGAATATTAATAATAGTTTCCTCGGGAGGCGGTACTTCGTTGTTGACACTCTCCAAGTCGGACTGAAGGTCCTCGTATAGACTATCAAGCTCTTTGATAGATTCAGCCCGACTGCTTTCTTTAAGGAACCTTAGCTGTCGTCGCAAGGTACGTTCTGGCTCGGGATCAAAAGGATGAAGCTCCGAGCGAGAAGACCTGGGCATATAAACAGCTACAAGTAAACAATTAGATCAACTACAAGGAATTGTCTATCCCTAAGACGAGAGACAAATTAATCAACTAACTAATAAAATTGCGTCGCCTCCCCGGCAACGACGCCAAAATTGATACGGGTTAAGTCGCGTTACCGTAGTCAAAAATAACCTAAATACAACTAACTGATAGATAGTGATAAATAGGGTCGATTCCACAGGGAGGCAAATTGAATTTATAAGTCGGTCGATTAAAAGGTCCAATTCACGAAGTGCGATTTAGTTGAGTTTATAAACTAACAGACTACAGCAGACAATAAACTATGATGCCAAAATTAAAACAGTAAACTAGTATGAAAATAATGAAAATAATGGAAGAAAAACACCAGAGTTACAGGATCGTCATAAACCAAAATAAGCACAAATACAGTAATCAAACAATCGATTAATATGAACTAAAGGGTGTAGACACGGTCCTCTCGGATCACTAGTCGCCCTAGAATTTACCTAACGGGCTCTCGCATCTTATTAGGAAATTCCAACGATTACAACGAATCTAATCCGTTCCAGGCTTTCGATCTTAGGTCGGGATTTACAGGATACAAACAATCAATTAAGGCCTATAATTAATTATTCGTCATTGAGATGTTGCAAGAGCGATAAAGTTCATAAAAACCAATTTATTTAACTACTGCATAAATACAAAAATTGATTTATAAGTCACCTATAACTCTAGTGAAAACGAATTTAGCTACTCATATTTACAGTGACAATTAGTATACTAATGATGATGACAAAAATGGGATATGACATGATAACAGTATGAATTGAGAACTATGGAAAAATACAAAATTAACAGGATTACAAAACTACTGGAAAAGAGAGAAATAAGAATTAATAAAATTAAAAAAGAAAAAGGAACTAAACTGATGTTAAACTAATGAATTCTTAAAAGGAGACAGAAAATAAAATCTAATACTACTGGAAGAGGGAGATAGGGAAGAAGGAGAAATTTACCCAACGGAGAGACTGCAGAGAAAAATAGAATAAGAAGAAACCCGAAAATAATAATACTGAATAATTCCAAAGTACTTGAATTAATTATTGCTGAAGGTCGATTACAGAAAACTTCGAAATAAAAATTAATTGTGTTTTGATTACAGAGAGAACAAGGAAGAAAATGAAGCAGAAGATATGTTAATGAAAGATGCCTTAGATCCTAAACTTAAAGCTGTATTTAAACTGCTTAAGCCTTCAATAACTGTCCTTCCTTTCCTGCTATCTTCATTCCCATTAACTAGGTAGTGGGAGGAACTGAAGAGCGGGGGAGTAGTGGGTAACGTCAAAATAGTTGAATTAGTCTTGGAGTGGTATCCTATCCTGCAGACTTGGATTTTAGGTTGGTAGACTTGAGATCCAAGTCTGCCTATTAAGTTCTTCAGTCTAGGCCTCCAACGGACTTCTTCTTAGTCTACGGACTGTTTGCTGCACTTTCTCAGTCTATAGACTTGTTTCCCAGTCTATAGACTTGTGTTTTAGTCTACAGCTTTCTTACTTCCATCTTCTCAGTCTATAGACTCACAGTCTAGTCTATAGACTTGCTTCCTTCTTCTTGGTCTACAACGAATCGGTTTCAGAGCTTTAAGATTTTTTATGCAATTTTTAGCTCTTTTAACTACTCGGTCTCGATTATCTGCAAAACAACAAAAGAATACCGAGTAGCACATATGGGAGAAAATAGCGTAATCTGACTCCTAAAATAATAAAACGACACGAAAATGCGTGCCAAAATAGGTGAAAAAACGAATAGGAACGACACGCATCAGTCATCTACAAAAGATAATTGAGAGATAACCGGATCCTCATGCGCCATCTGAATCCCATGAATCGCCTTTGCCTCAACAACCCTCCTACTTTGACTCGAAAACACCTCAGCACAAAGAATAAAGAGATAAGGAGAAAGGGGATCACCTTGCCGTAGTCCCCTTCCGGGCCGAAATTCGCGACCCGGTTGGCCATTCAGCAGGATCTCAAATATGACAGTGGTGACACAATGCATAACTCGGTCCACCCACAACCCATCAAACTCCATACGCTGCAAGGTACATGATGTGAGTTAGAACGAACCTTGAACAAGTTATTTGGAGATTGATAGTAATTTGAGATAAACGATAAACAAGCAACAAAATCAGATTGGAATAGTTGTTGTAAGGGATGATAGAACGTAACGAAGGATAGTGTGCTAAGTGAGATAGACCTATACCTCAACAAAGCGGGTGCTAATTCAAACACTCGATTGAAATAGCGAGTATAGAGCTTGTAACGCGACTAACTCTAATACTTTGTCTTGTGAACTACAAAGACGAAAAGGAAAGCAAAGCTTAACTCAGATTTGTTTGATGAAAGTTGAATGCTTTATTCATCAAGTACTTGGCTATTTATAGCCAAGCAACACGTCCCAAATGAGGCTCCAACCAGAATAGTCAAGCCTCATTAAGGGTTACAAACTACTAAGTGATAAAAACTAAGTAAATACATTGAACTAAAATGACTAAATTCATCCTCTAGTTATACTCCAAATCTGGTGCTTTTCTCTTGGTGTGCTTTGGCTGGTTGGAGGTGTGAATGAGTCTTATTAATGTATGAAAGAAATAACTCCAATTGCCTGTTATTTGAACTTGGAAATCAGAATAGAGCAATGTATGTTTCAGCTCTTTTATTCGGTCCAAGTAGGTGTTCACAAGAGCTAGTTTAGCACTTGAAGAAGGCACACTACTAGACTTGAAGGAGGGACTAAGGGGATTGAACTTGGACCATTTGGAGCTAGTGTGAGCTCATTGAAATCCTGATTTGTTGTTGCTTCCTCATTCGGATCAGTACAAGCCAAGAACCCCCACTCCACCCGATCATAAGCCTTAGCCATATCCATCTTCACCGCCATGTACCCCTCTCCCACCCTCATTTTCTTCATGTGATGAAATGCCTCGAACGCTACCAGAATATTATCCAAAATCTGCCTCCCCGGCGTGAATGCACTCTGGTTCTCAAACATAATGTTGCCTAAAAACGATTTCAACCGGTTCACAAGAACCTTCGAAACCAGCTTATAAACCACATTGGACAGGCTAATAGGCCTAAATTCCTCCATAGAACTTGGGTTCTTAACCTTCGGAATAAGAACAATGAACGTCCTATTACTCCCCCTCGGTAAGGACCCCTCTCGAAGAACATCAAGGGTCGTCCTAGTCACAACCGGACCCACAACATGCCAATACGTCTGATGGAATAACGATTGATGCCATCGGGTTCCGGAGGCTTAGTCGGTTGCATTTGTTCCAGCGCACTCCACACCTCAGTCTCCGAATAATCCCGCCTAAGAGTCGCGTTCATATCATCAGTCACCCTTCCCTCTACCCCAGCTAAAAGCCCCTCAAAATCGCGCAGATTCCACGACTTAAAGAGATTAAGAAAGTACTCCCGAGCCACCCTCTCCACCTGTCCCCTCTCCTCCCTCACCACTCCCTCCGAATCAATGAATCTTCTGATTTGATTGTTCTGTCTTCGAATCGAGGCTTTTTTGTGAAAAACTTCGTATTTCTGTCCCCCTCCCTCACCCAATTCTCCCTCGATCTCTGTCTCCAGAACATCTCCTCACTCTTCAGAAGATTTTCCAACTCCCTCATCACTCGCTTCCTCTCTTCCACCTTCCGCACCGTCCGCTCTTCCCTTTCCAGCCTCTCTAAAACTTTCCTTTTCTTACCGATATCCCGTAAAACTTTGCCTATACTCACCCCCTTCCAAGCAAGAAGCTCCTCCCCACACACCCTCAGTTTCTCTAGAATATTGCTCTCTCCTCTTCCCCAAGCCCTCTTGATAACCTCCTCGCACCCCTCTTCTCCCACCCACACCTGCTCAAACTGAAACAACTTCTTCCTACCCCCTCTTTCTACCTATCCTCCAAATAGAGCTTAATTGGAGCATGATCCGACCATTCCCAAGTAAGATGAGAGAGTTTTGCTCTCGGAAATAGATCAAACCATGCCTCGTTACCTATCCCCCGATCAAGTCTACACTGCCTGTTCATATCATCAGCCTGACCGTTATCATAAGTAAACTCATACCCGTCAAACGAAACATCTCTAAGCCCACAAACGTCAACTGCTTTCCTAAAATTGTTCATTTGCCACTGTGCTCTTGTCCCCCCCTTCATTTCCATATCATAGAGTATTTCGTTAAAATCCCCAATACTGATCCATGGACCATCAACTTCCTCATTTAGCAGCTTCGGAAGCTGCCAAGAGAGATGTCGATCACTGATAACATGCCACCCGTAAAATTCTGTTACCCTCCACGCCCGGCCCCCCATTTGGACATCAAAGTCTATATGGTGTATAGAAGACGACCTAAAAGTACATTGGATTCCACTCTTCCACAAAAACACAAGACCCCCCCTCCGACCGCCCCACACTATCCACAGCTACACCATCGTAGTCATTAAGTTGCTGCCTAACTCCCTCAAACTCCATACTGCTAAATTTTGTCTAACATAAAAAAACTATAGCTGGGGCCTCCTTCCAAAGAAGGTTTTTCAAACCGCACACTACAGAGGGGTTGCCCAGCCCCCTGCAGTTCAGGCTTAAAATTAAAGACTCATTGGGCCCGGCGGGGCTGAGCGACCTCAACCTCTGCCTCAGGTGAACTGACACCCATGATAGTTTTTTGTTTTTTACCCTCGTCCAAACAGCTCTCCTCGTCTCGACCTCTCTTCCCGACATTCCCCTGGGCTGCCCCCATATTATCATGCCTTTCACGAGTGAACCGCTTCCACTTCCCTCCCTTATTCCTCAAAACTAAAATAGCACCATCTCCCTTACTTAACAATCTTTCGGCCAACATAACACTCCCCCCGAATCGACTATCATACCACCCCAAGACCGAGTCAATTGTCTCACACTTCTTCTCCCGACCCTCCTCGCCAATTTCCCCCTGCCCTAGCCCAACCACTATCTTATCCAATTCCTAGCCCTCTTGTAACATACCAACCCATCCACCTTCATCTCCCCGTCAAATGTTCCTACTACTTCCATCCCCTTTGAACTCTCCCCTGCCTTCTTAACCCCTGACTAGCCAACTTTTTCGACTTGTTTTTCAAGGCAATAGCCTGCAACTTCTCTACTAACATCACCACAGCCTCCTCCTCCCTCCGCCTCTGGTCATCCTCAAAAGCTGGATCAAGACAGTTTCCCTTCCCCTCTTGTCATCACTAGGTTATTTCGTTGGACGCCATGGGGATGCCCTAAGGTCGTCTCCATATAATAACTCACCCTCCTCAAATAGACCCTCATCACAATCTTTTTCACCATGACCAAGAGTACCACAAATATAACAAAATAATGGCAAACGTTCATACTTAACCGAGAACGTAACAATATTACCATTTAGCATTTGGATTTGTATATGCTTGGTCAGCTTGTTCCAAACATCGTGAAGGATTCGTAACCGCACCGCTTGATCAATCTGTGTATAGGTCACTTCATCCAAACTCACGAACTGCCCCAATTGTGCTCCCATGCTGCGTATATTATCCAAGTTTGTACGCCCCTTCAATGACAAATCGTTAACTCGTGCCCTTAGCGGCACGTTAAATAATGGTGTATCGGTTAACCTGCCTTCTTCGATTGGATCGTTGAACCACCATATGAAACCATCGAAATGCCATGGTTGGCCCTCAACGACCTTAGTCTTATCCTCTCCCGAAGCAAAGCAAAATATGAATATTTGTTCCGTAGCATCAAGTACATTCGCCGAAATTGAACCCTTCATGATCCATAACTTTTTCATAGTATCAATTGTTGCCCTAGGGTTGATTCTTTTGCTCGACCAAATCTTCCCTATCAACGCAAACGCTTCCTTAGTTTTGCCATCTCGATCCTTCTCCTTCCATGCAAACACACTCTCTTCTCCCATCTTGCCATTTCCCTTTTCCCAATTGCCTGACATAACTATGGAAAAACCCTACTAACTCACACTGAACCCTATTTCAAGAAGAAATAGGGATCAAGGCCACAACAACAATGGTGAATTAATTCAAGGAAGCCCTCGACAACCCTCACAAGCAAAAACCTAGGAGAAGACTCTTTGTTCTTGTTTTTCTTTGTAGATCTTGTTCTTGGTTTTACTTTTTCCATATTTGTGTTAGAATAAATTTTCTTCTTTATTATTAGTATGGATTATTTTAGTCTAATCTCCATGTTATTTGTTTTATTAGTTTCATCATGACTGGTGAGTAGATTTTTAGTTAGTGGGCTAGAGGATGATGATTTTGGGTAGCATGAATTGAGGATTTGTGGAAAATATTGCGATTGAATGATTTGTCTAGCTTGGAATTGTTGTGTTCGTGTTGATTATGTTTGGCCAACCTAGTTGACTCTTACTCACCCTTATCAATACGAGGAAATAAACTCGGGGTTCGGGTAATTCTGGTTTGAGATTTAGCATTTTCGCCACGAAAGTGGGTCTTTGTGAAGTTGAGTTTAGAAACCGAAAAGTGACTCACTCCTTTTCATTTATGCATTGTTTCCTTGTTACCTTGATTCATGTATTCCAATTTTTGATTCCCCGACTCCTCCTAACGCCTTTTCTTCTATAGGTTACACTTTAATCACTTTAGTTGTTATTAGCCTAGTCTTGACTCTAAACTCCCCAAAGAGATCCCGAACATACTTAGACTTTTACTCATTAGATTACTTGATTTCGTTCCTTGAATCGATCCCATCCTACCACTACTACATTCATTGCTTTGTGTTGGTTGGTGTTTGTAAATATTTTTTGTTTGTGGGTGTGCAACAACCCGTATCAAAATGGCGCCATTGCCGGGACGGTGACCATTTAATTAAGTTTTAGTAGTGTGGACGTTGCCACTATAACTCCCCGGATTTAAACAAAAGGAATAAAGTAGATAATTATATCGTCTTATATTAATAATACACCATGGTGGCGGAAACACCATGGTTAACTAAATCCGAGTGTTACCAACATAGATAATTAATATGTCTTAACGCATACAACTACTCTCGGAATTGAAACCCGATCAAAATAAAACTACAAAGTTCAATTATTAAACAAATTATTCAATATTTATTCTCTCTCTAAAGTCAACCCCATTCACGAACAAGTATCACATCAACCTAAAAAAAATAAAAGTCCACCGTTAGTGGGGAGTAACTAGGAGTCCTCCCAGTCATGACTGATGAAAATCTAATCATAATTACGAGAATATAATAAGAGATAACATATACTCCATTTAAAAACATGATAACATATAAAGTTCATCATAACATGTGATAAAATATTAATAGCAATGAATGCATGACAACGTAAATAATACCAAACCATAAATAAATATATGAATAAATAAAATGTAGAACCGATATATACGTCCTTCCAGAACTCGAACCAAAATATATAGAATAACACTAAGAACGAGCACCGTCTAGGGCCAATAACCTGAAACCCAAAACTTCGATGCCAATAACCTGACACCAAAATAACCCTACGGTGGGACACATAACCGTGAACCCAATGTCTAAGACTGACCAGACTTTCGAGGGAAAAATTGTCTAGTTAAGGCGTAAAAGTGCGGACCCTTAACCAGTCAAGGCGTAAAAGTGCGGACCCTTGACCCCTAAACGACATATCCATAGACTCATAAGAGTATTCCATAAGGAACGGTCAACCTTTAGCAGGTCAATAACCTGAAACCATGCCAAGGTACTAGGTAGGCCAATAACCTGAAACCTACCCAGTTTGGTATTGCTCTTCTCGAGTAGACCAATAACCTGAAATCTATTCGATATCTTATACTCTAGCCATACCATATATAAAATGGAACATGGTCCAAAAGATAATATTTGGGCACCATGGATAATCTCACGTTAACATGCGAAACGCTCATAACCGAGCAATAATTTTTAATAGCATCAATACGAATCAAGTATAATAAATTGCTAGAGCATAAGATAAATTTTCACCATAAAAATCAATGTCGCTTAAACCAACCATTTATCTAAGGCATATTATTCGAAAATGAAGACTACATAAATTTTATATTAACCATACGATTAAATAAATAGTATTAGATCATAAGATATGTACAACAATTAATTAAAATATTTCTTTATAATTCTCTTACACATGAATATAAATTCATTTATTAAATAAATGATCAAATTATTATTTATGAGACATAATAAAAGTTGAAAAGCATTAAATAATTGATAATAGATCTAGTAAGGAAGTGCAAAAAAATTGATGCTGGCAGTGGGGTTCAAACCGTGGTCATCAAATAAAGGGGAATTGTATCTAACCACTGCAACACAACTACTATTTTGATCCTTTTCAGAATTAAATTTTACTTAATTGTAAACAAACAGTGTTATTTAATGTGACGAAAACTTATCTTTTTAATTATTATACAATCATGAATATGCTTAACTACACATTATAAATGATTAAATTAAAATTTCATACTGTCCATGAAAATTTATCTAATATAAAATTAAGTTTTAAGTTCAATTAAAATAATGTCATATTAATTAGTTAACAAGTTTTTATACTTACAATTTATAATAACATTTTAATAGGAAATTTCATGGATAATTAAATAAATAAATAAAAATATTTTATGACACTTATAAATTAATTTTAACAAAAAAAAAAAATCAGAATATATTTATATAAAATACCATATGAATTTATCTCATATTTATTATAACTTGAGGGTTTTATTGGCTAGTTACCCATTTAAATCCAAAAATAATTATATAAATTATAAAACCACCATTCAAAAATTTTATTACATACTAAAAGTCATATTATAACAAAAAAATATTTTTCTCATAATTATTTACATATTGTGGATATTTATGCATGCATGCATGCATGAGTATTCATAAAAAAATGTGATAACATGGAGAAATAAAATAATGATCCAAAAATCAAATCTAAAAACTTAATCTACATGCAACATCATCAACATAAAAAAAAACTAGGAATATAATCAAGAACATAATTATTTTAATCTTTCATATAATTTATATATTTATTGCATGATAAATAAATTAGAAGCATGATTAAATAATGAGCAATAAAACCAATCATATATTCATATATTCATCAAAAAAATATATACATAATTTATACCATGAAGTTCATATATTATCAAAATTTGTAAATTTCATATACATCCTCAATCTTATTACAAATTCATAAAAATGTTAGAATTTCATAAATCAAGAAAAGGAGTAACCTAGTTACCTTGAGAGAAATTTAGTAGTATTAATATAAGTAGGATATGGATGATATCAACCCAAGTGGTTTCCTTCCACCAAGGTTTCTTGGTCACCTAGTTTTAGATTAAGAAAGTTTATCAAGAAAACAATACACAATTTAACTAGAAATGAATAAAATTAATGAATAAATAATCTATATTTACTAGTAAATAGGAGTGGTATGAGAAGATGATATGAAAAAGGAATTGTGAGAAATGGGGAGATGATGTTCACGGTGGAATGGTGGAGGATGAATTAGGAGTCCATCACAATTTAAGGACAAAATGATGAGATGACTAAGGCTAGGTAGTTTAGGTAGGTGATTAGCCATAGCTATGCATGGCTATAGACCTAAGCTCATAGACCTTGGACTCCAAGGCAATGCAAGTTGGCAAGTTGGCAAGTTGCAAACATGTGACAAAAACAAGTGAAGTGTGAGTGAAATAGATGAGGACGACGGAATTGCGGCCCGCGGATTATGGTGACAGCCTGTCGTATTTCAAGCATAACTTTATCTACAGAACTCTGATTAAGACGATTAAGGTGGCGTTGGAAATATAAGAGAAAGATTTAAATCTTTTATGCTTTAATTAAGAGCCAAATACGTCTATAACATGACGTAAAATGAGCAAACATATTGCCTTAGTTTATTAGTCCATCTGAACCTAAGGATTTAAGGGTATAAATAAAAGTGTGAAGGATGGGAACCTAGAAAATTAATTCCAAGCATACAAGTGATGAATGGATAAATGGATAATGAGGATGGAATTAAAAGAGTTGATATGTGTTTATCAAATTATGAAAACACGGGGTGTTACAACCCTCCCCCCTTAAGAAAAGTTATGTCCTCGAAACTTGAATGAGTGTGTACCTGTATCAAACAAGTGAGGGTATTTTCCTTGCATGGACGCCTCTGTCTTCCATGTTGCTTCTTCAAACCTTTGACTACGCCACAAAACCTTTACTAGTGGTACAACCTTATTTCTTATGGTTTTATCCTTTCTATCTAAGATTTGGATGGGTTGCTCCTCATAGGTCAAATTCGGTTCCACCTCGACTGTATCCGACTGAAGTACATGAGATGGATCGCTCCGATATCTTCTCAATTGAGATACATGAAAGACATCATGTACCTTAGACAGATTAGGGGGTAAAGCTAATTTATAAGCTACTTCACCAATTCGTTCGAGTACTTCATATGGTCCTACAAACTTAGGGCTCAATTTTCCCTTAATTCATAATCTCTTCACCCCTCTCATGGGTGACACCTTAAGAAAGACCTTGTCCCCAACATCAAATTCTATTTGCCTTCGATGCAAGTCAGCATATGACTTTTGCCGATTTTGAGCCGCTTTCATCTTTTCCTAGATCAATTTAACTTGCTCAATGGACTCTTGGATCATCTCCGGGCCAACAACTACAACCTCACTAATATCATCCTAACATAAGGGACTTCGACATTTCCTCCCATACAAGGCCTCAAATGGAGCCATCTTAATACTAGCGTGATAACTGTTATTGTACGAGAACTCTATTAAGGGAAGACTCTTCTCCCATCCTGTTTGGAATTCTAGCACGCATGTTCGGAGCATATCCTCTAAAGTTTGTATAGTGCGTTCGGTTTAGCCATCGGTAGCAGCGTGAAAAGCTATACTCAACTTTAACTTACTACCTAATGCCTCCTGGAGCTTCCTCCAAAAATGCGAACAAAATCGTGG
Source organism: Agrostemma githago (assembly GCA_958450325.1). NCBI lineage: Eukaryota > Viridiplantae > Streptophyta > Magnoliopsida > Caryophyllales > Caryophyllaceae > Agrostemma > Agrostemma githago. The sequence goes on from OY288247.1 coordinate 34,922,894, forward strand.
GTCACGATCAGAAACTATATCTTTAGGAACTCCATGAAATCTAAGAACTTCTCTTTGGTATGCCACCGCCATCTCATCCAAACTCCAAGTATCTTTCATTGGAATGAAGTGAGCTACTTTAGTTAAACGGTCCACCACTACCCAAATGACATTCTTTCCCGTGGGCGACCTTGGTAACCCAGTTACAAAGTCCATGGAGATGGAATCCCATTTCCACACGGGTATTTCTAACAGCTGCAAGAGACCACCAGGTCTTCGATGTTCGAACTTTACTTTCTGACAGGTAAGGCATCTGGCCACAAAATTAGCAATTTCTCTTTTCATGTTAGGCCACCAAAAGAATTTCTTCAAATCCTTATACATCTTGTCTCCACCAGGATGAATAGAGTATGGTGTACTATGAGCTTCCTGCATAATCTTCATTTTAAGATCACCACAATTAGGGACGCACCACCTTCCTTGAAATCTTAAACTTCCATCTGCCCAGACTTCAAAATCATTTGCTTCACTGACCTTGGCACACAAGCCTTCAAGCACTGGATCCTCTTGTTGTTTTATTCGAATTTCGTGGTAGATCTCAGGTTCAGCACTCATAGCATTCAGAGTGATACTTCCTTGCTGAACTACCTCTAAATTCAACTTTTGAAATTCATGACAAAGGTCATCGGGCAATACACTGACGACACTCATTGTGTGTTTTTCTTTTCTACTTAATGCATCGGCCACCACATTCGCCTTACCTTCATGGTATTGGAGTTGGAGGTCGTAGTCATTAATCAATTCTATCCACCTCCTTTGCCTTGCGTTTAGATCTCTTTGGCTAAAAATGTACTTTAAGCTCTTGTGATCGGTGTAAAAGTTGCATCATACCCCATAAAGATAGTGCCTCCAAATCTTGAGAGCAAAGACTACCGCTGCCAACTCGAGATCATGAGTCGGGTAGTTTTTTTCGCATTCTTTTAGTTGTCTCGAGGCATAGGCCACCACCTTTCCATTTTGCATCAACACACAGCCGAGTCCATTCTTTGACGCATCGCTGTAAACATCAAACCTCACTCCTTCTTCGGGTAAAGTCAAGATTGGTGCTGACGTTAATCTTTTCTTTAACTCTTCAAACGCCTCTTCGCATGCACTAGACCACACAAATTTTGACTCTTTCTTCAATAAAGAAGTCATTGGCTTTGCTACCTTTGAGAAGTCCTTGACGAACCTTCGGTAGTATCCTGCCAGACCCAAGAAGCTACGTATTTCCCTCACATTCTATGGACTTTCCCAATTAACTATAGCTTGAACCTTAGCTGGGTCAACGCTAATGCCTTCACCAGAAACGACATGGCCTAAAAATGTGACCTTTTTAAGCCAAAATTCGCATTTTGAGAACTTTGCATACCACTTTTGCTTTCTTAACGTCTCCAATATCGATCTCAGATGTTTAGCATGTTCCTCTTCATTCTTTGAATAAATGAGGATATCATCGATGAATACCACTACACATTTGTCCAAATACTCATGGAAGGTCCTATTCATCTGATCCATAAACACCGCTGGAGCATTGGTTAGACCAAAGGGCATCACTACAAACTCATAGTGCCCATACCTTGATCGAAAAGCGGTTTTAGGGATATCCTCTTTCCTCACTGGGATTTGATGATAACCCGACCTCAAGTCGATCTTTGAGAAAGTACTTGCTCCCTTAAGTTGATCGAATAAATCCTCGATTCATGGGAGTGGGTAACGGTTCTTGATCGTTACCTTGTTCAATTTTCTATAGTCGATGCATACTCATGCTTCCATCCTTCTTCCTCAGAAACAGTACTGGGGCACCCCAAGGTGACACACTTGGGCGAATAAAGCCCTTATCGATCAATTCCTCCATTTGTTTCTTTAACTCTTGCATTTCGGCAGGAGCCATACAGTAGGGTGCCTTTGAAATAGGTCCAGTACCGGGTAGAAGGTCGATGTTAAACTCGACATCTCGCTTTGGAGGGACACCTGGAAGCTCATCGGGAAACACATCCACTACAACAAAATCCTTGATTTCTTGACGCTTTGAGCTGGACGCTTTTATAAGTGTCCACCTTTTTCCTTATCTAATTTTTCTTTGTCGACGCTTTAGTGTGTCAAGAGTTATATTTTATAAACCAAACCCTCCCAAATAATGAAGTGAGCGGCAAATGCAAAATTAGTATCCCACTTTTACCAAAAAAAAAACAAATACTAATTTGGTATCCCCAAAATTAAACCTAATCAATCATTTCTTTATTATTCTGTTTCTCCTTCACTTCTTCGTATTATATGCTTATTAGACTCAAACTTAATCCTTTAATTTCATCACCATGCGTTTAGATTCACTGCCAATTATTCATCATCGCTACTACCTTCATCATTGTTGCTGATCTTATCACAATCTACGCTTCAACCGCTGCAGTGATTATCATAATCCTCCATCCAACATCAGGTATATACACTGTGAAAACTGGGACTGAATGCAACTTATATTTTCCTACTAGCTTAGGCTTTGCCCTCTTGTTGGTATCAACATTCGATGTGTCGCTTCGGGATGTGGTAAGACTGCGGTACACAGTTTATGTCTCTTCGGGATGTGTAGCAACATTAAAAGTTGCTTGAGTTATCTATATAATCATTATATTGTTGATGGAGTTTACACAGTTTATGTATTCCACTTGTGTTTAATTGTATGGTTATGATGTTAATCTTTGGAATGTTGGTGTTTTAATGAAGTAAATGTTCATTTTTGGTTATGATGGCAAATTGGCAATTGGGGTGCTTGATAATTTGGATTCATCCAATATTTTCAACTTCGTTTAATTTTGTACATCTCTAAATCCAAGTGCATTTCACTATAGTAGTTCATTCAAAGTATATGGGGAATTTCTAATGTGATATTCATTATGTGAATTAAATTGATTGTGTTTGGTTGGTATGTCGTAATCAGGATCATTCATGGATGCTTAAAGTTGCTTGCTTTTGCCCCCAGTGCCAGGTCTATAGTAGTCTGTCGTAGTAGTTGTGGCTGTCACTTTTGAGATTCGAGTACATTTTTGTGACACGGACTTACCGAAGATAAAGATGTTGACGTGGAATTTATGTTCACTATGAATTGGAAGGAGACAGAGACCTCTTTTGAGAGGAGGATGGATAAATATTTACAGTCATCTTCTCTTCCGCGTCATCTAGAAATACATTGGTTCTCCATCATCAACTCACGTGTCAGTGTATTACTTCCAACCAGATTCCTTGTCATCATCCTTATGCGTGTTCTAAAGAATGATTTTGTCAAGTAAGAAATTAAAGTTGTCTTCTTCTCCTTCTTCTCGTTTTGTTTTCAACTTTAGTTGTATTTGCCCTTCTACTTCAGATATAAACAATGTTAGGTTGGCATTCTTGTGTATAAATTTGTACGAGTAAGTGAGTTAATTTAATCCCAATTTGTCATACTTGTTTACCTTTGATAAGACCACCTTTTAGCATTAATATCTCAAAATATGTGTACAGTTCGCTACGCTGCCGACATTTTTAGAACATGTACATTCATATTATTATCAAAAAAGTTGGAACTATTACATATTTTGAAATAGTTCTGTCAAAGCTGACATTATTTGTCCGGCATGGACACTAGTACAATTCCCTTACTTTCTCTACACTACAAGGTCGACGTTTGTATAAGCGTCCATCCACTTTTCACATCATATCCCCGCTATGCTCTATCATTGGTCCAAATTTACTGAATAATATTATTATATTATACAACTACTCTGTACTAAAAAAAACTGCTCCACTATACTTGAATTTCATTATCTCGCCTATGCCGCTACTTTCTCCTTTTATTGAAAACCTAAATTGTTCACTGAGACACGCCCTCTTTGTTTTGTCTTCAACCCCAAAACTTCATTGATGGACAATTCTCAAGCTCTTTTTTCATTTCAATTTTGTGTATAATTGAGGTAGGTCTCTATAAATGACTATTTTTTATTGCCCTTTTAATTTTAAAAATCCCTAATAATTAAATTGGGAATTTTGTAATCCCACGTAATTAGAGTTACGGTTCCCTGATTCAGCTTGCATATGCGTCTAGATTTTCATAATGTAAAGTGGTTTTCGTACTTGTATGCTGTTATATATATATATATATATCCTGTGTTTCGATTTCGATTAAACCGGCATTTCCTCCATTTTATTAAGTATTGTTTGTGTGAACAGACACCAAATTTTTTTTTTTAAAGAAGTTGGATGTACATGGTTATGATTGGCCTCGAACTGTATCCAATCATGTCACGGAAGGATACTTAATTCAGGTAACCATTTTTTGTCACATCTAAACCCTCAAATAAGTTATGCTTTGAATAGTTGTTCTCTAAGCTGTTAGTGATGTGCGAAATACATATTCTGATTGATTCACTAATTGTTAAATCGAATTTGGATTGTAGTTTTTAGGTACATAATTCAATTCATTATCCTACATTTCTCGTATTACCGTGATTCATTGATTGTTAAAATATTTTGGATGGTAAAGTCTCAGGTACATAAATTAGGTATTGAATATTATTGTTTTGATGTTGTATGATCGTCGGTTGGATTTAGATGTGAAATTGCAGGTTAGAATATTTGACATCGATTATTTTTCTGTATGATTTCTGTAATGAAATCTAGGAAGCATCACAAGTGCAATTACCACGAGCCGAAGGTTTCATCTTCAATGAAACAGAAGGAGAGCAGCAAAATAGAATCTTTAATTTAGAATGTTTGAATTCATACGTTTATTTTTATTTTTTTTGGATGACGATTTAAGATATTGATTCATGTTAGTCGACCCTAACTCTTTTTAAGATTAAGGCTCTGATGTCGTTGTTTGAATTCATACATTTCCCGACTGTGGCAGAGTGACACCTAGCTGTAACATATTCTTGGATGTAATTACAGGGTCGCAGCGTTGTTATTGAAAGGGAACATAAAGGTCCCAAGGTTACTAAGGACGGTGTCACAGTTGCCAAAAGTATCAAGTTCAATGAAATCACTAAGAATCTCGGTGCTGAGCTTGTGAAACAGGTTGCGAAGGCTACCAACAGTGCTGCAGGGGACGGTATTTATCTTCCTCTTCTGCTTTTATATTTAACTTCTTAATTAATTGTGTTAAAATAAACCTCCCATTATACCGTGATTGACTCAGTTTCGAATCTTGTATCTGAGGTGTTGTTTGTATACTTTAGGTACAACTTGTGCCACAGTCTTAACACAGGCAATTCTAGTGGAAGAGCGCAAGTCTATAGCAACCGGTGTCAACGCAATGGACTTGCGCACTGAAATAAGTATGGCAGTCGATGTTGTAGTAGCTAATCTGAAGAGCATGGCCGTGATGATAAGCATGCCAGAGGAGATCACCCAAGTAAACGTACTTAATTGTGGGGTTGTTTGTAATGCTACACTGTAGTGTAATTCACTGTTTGTATACGAGAAGCTATTTATGGGAACATTGGTCCGTGAACTGATGATATTTGTTGTCAACAGGTGGCTACTATTTTGCAAATGGCGAGCATGAAATAGGTGAACTTATCGCTAGAGCGATAGAGAAATTGGCAAGGAAGGTGTTATTACTGTTTCTGTAAGTTATTATTCAAATCTTTCAAAATTGTAAACTAGTTTTGTCAGATTCCTTTGGGAAAGTTAATAAAAATTAATAAGCCATTAATGATCAAGATGGTAACACGTTGGATAACGAGTTGAAAGTGGTGGAAGGCATGAAGCTTGCAAGGGGTTATATTTCTCCTTATTTCATTACTGATGAGAAGACTCAGAAATGCGTAAGCAACCTTCAATAGAAATACGGAAATATTTTCTTCCATTTTTGACTGATATTTATATTTCTCCACTTACCCCTTAAGAATCGCCTTGACATGAACTGGAAAATCCGCTTGTGCTCGTCCATGAAAAGAAAATTTCGAGTGTAGAATCACTTATCAGATCATTGGAGTTGTCTATTCAGGTTATTTCTTCCCCATGTAATTCGACTTAAATATTTGGAATAGTTTGTGGCCAATCTTCTCGTATACTTACACGTATGTTGAAATGGGTTCTCAACAGACAAATAGACCTTTATTGATAGTGCAAATAGGGCGAAGATAATCTTGCGTAGCATGGCTGATGCATATTATTTCTCTAATATGCCTTTATATTTCCCACCTATTTATGGTTCATTATATAGTCTATTTAGTATTCCTTATCATAATTTTTTACCATTGCAGGACGTTATATAACACAAAAAGGGAGATGATGGTGGAATTGATGGATGACAAAATCGGCTCACTGTTTTGAACTTGGACATTTGAAATTGAATGTTTTTTCGGACGAAGACACGTACCTTTTTAAATAATAATTGTATAGAATTTTTTTGTTGCTACTTTGGATTGCGAAATACTCTTAAATGATTGGATGGAGATTATTCTAGGTGTTCGTCTTACGAAACATTACTTGATTGAGAAATGTATGATTGAAGATTATTCTAATTAACTGTTTGTTTTATGAACCTTTATTAATTTAATTTAATTATTATGCAGTTATTGTTATACGGAGTAATTAGTAACAATAAGGTCAGCTCGATCTGCAATCGTAAGGAGTAGTTAGATGTTGATCGGAATATATTATTAATATATTATTTGTGAAAATATTCTCGACACTTATACGATGTCAAAGTGTCGAGAAGTGATTTTTATATTACTATTTCTCGACTCCTTTAACAGTAAAAAGTCCTGCGCTTAGAAAAAAATTTGGCCGGGAAAAAAATCCTGACATAAAAAAGGGTCGAGGTTACATTTTTTATGGTACATTTGGTGACGCTAAAAGGCGTCATGAATAAAATATTCAACGCTTTAATGTGTCGAGAACGACGACACAAAAATGCGTCGAGAATTCCCGACGCACAAAATCTCCACGCTTTCTGAAAGCGTCGAAAATAAAATTTACGACACTTTAAAGCGTCGAGAACCTACCATTTAAGCGTCGAAAAACCAAGGGACTTGTAGTAGTGATCGCCGAACTCCCGAACAATAGGAATATCCTCAATCTTAGCTTCCGTAGTGACATCTTGTACACTACATAAATACACCTGATATCCCTTTCTCCTCAATTCCCTAATCTTTAGGGCAGACACCCATTTAATTCCTGGTTTAACTAAGATACCCTTTTACGAAATCCTTGTACCCAAAGGACTTTTCAGAATGATCTTTTGATCTCGACACACGAACTTTGCGTCAAACCTAGCTAACCAATCCATGCCAAGTATAATGTCAAATTCCGAGAGTTTAAAACTTATGAGATCAGTGGGAAAGTCAGTTCCCGCAATGGACATGGAAATGTCACGAAAGATTGTGGAACAAGAGACAATCTCCCTAGTGGGAAGAACTATGGTGGTTTTAGTGGGGGCACTAGGTATGAGTTGAGCCTTAAGAACAAATGATGTGGAGATAAAGGATAATGATGCACCAGTATCAAATAATACAAATGCAGGAATAGAGTTAGCAAGAAATGTACCAGTAATGACATCTGGATTAGTCTCTGCCTCCGCATGGTTCATCACATAAATACGACCCTGGTTGGGCACCTGTTGAGGCCTATTGTTCTCACTACTGCTCCCCGAACCTTGAGACACTCTTTGAGGGCAACGATTTGTAGTGTGAGTGACCAATACCCTCGCAATTGTAGCATGTAATATCAGTCCCCTTACAATTCTTCCCAGGGTGATAAGCTTTCTTGCAACGAAAACATTGACGATTGCTCTAGTGAGTGGTGTTAGGGAGAGTTGTCCCAGAAGTGTTGTTATACTTCATCTTTTTCGTAGGTCCTTGGATAGCTGGCAATGGAGCAGGTGTTCTCTTTCCAGATCGACGCTCAAGAGCTTCTTGACTCAGAACCGCATCATAAACACCAAGGGCACGGTTATAAAAGTCAACGAGGGGAGAGCCGCAATTGCAGTACGAACCTTTAGAGCTAACCTCAATTCATAGCGATGAATTTTCTCCATCTCAGTCGGAATTACCATGGATGCAAATCGAGCAAGTTCTATGAATTTTCTGGTGTATTCCTCAACAGTCATGTCGCCTTGCTACAAATCAAAGAATTCTTGTTGCTTCCTCCAACGAAGAGCCTCGGGATAAAAACGAGCTTTCACACTCTCTTTGAACTCCGACCAACCAAACCCAGGTTGAGCCCTTCGCGAGTCTTTCATAAGGTCCCACCAACGATCTTCTTCATCGCGGAAGTAAAAGCTAGCCAAATCAGTCTTCATATTTTCAGGTATCTGGGTCACGATAAACAACTTTTCCATTTGGTGGATCCAATTCTCGAGGATGATAGGATCCGTGACTCCCATGAATTCTGGGGGCTTGTGGCGATTGAAACGCTCAAAGACGGATCCTTGACGATCAACTTGTGGAGCATTGTTCTCTTTCTCAAGCAGTTTTTGCAAAGCCGTCTCGATCATGCGAACCCTCTCATTCTCAGCGTTGGCGTGGCCGTTTCCCTGGTAGGGTATTCATCTGCATCCAAAGATAACAAGTGATTCTAGTGGTAGAGACCCTATGCTATCACTAACATGCAACTACTCAATCATAAGAAGACAACAAATGCATATCTTACCCACAAGTAAGAGACCCATAATATAAACAACAATTGAGTCCTTACTTGTTTCTACCCCACTCTCTTTTAGTCAAACTAATATTGGTTTAAGTCTTATTTCAATCCGAGAGTGTTTGGAGCGTTCTGGCTCCGATACCAACTGTAACTCCCCGGATTTAAACAAAAGGAATAAAGTAGATAATTATAGCGTCTTATATTAATAATACACCATGGTTAACTAAATCCAAGTGTTACCAACATAGATAAATAATATGTCTTAACGCATACAACTACTCTCGGAATTGAAACCCGATCAAAATAAAACTACAAGGTAAAATTATTAAACATATTATTCAATATTTATTCTCTTTCTAAAGTCAACCCCATTCACGAACAAGTATCACATCAACCTGAAAAAAATAAAAGTCCACCGTCAGTGGGGAGTAACTAGGAGTCCTCCCAGTCATGACTGATGAAAATCTAATCATAATTACGAGTATATAATAAGAGATAACATATACTCCATTTAAAAACATGATAACATATGAAGTTCATCATAACATGTGATAAAATATTAATAGCAATGAATGCATGACAACGTAAATAATACCAAACCATAAATAAATATAATGTAGAACTGATATATACGTCCTTCCGGAACTCGAACCAAAATATATAGAATAACACGAGCTAAGAACGAGCACCGTCTAAGGCCAATAACCTGAAACCCTAAACTTCAATGCCAATAACCCGACACCAAAATAACCCTACGGTGGGACACATAACCGTGAACCCAATGTCTAAGACTGGCCAGACTTTCGAGGGACAAAATGTCTAGTTAAGGTGTAAAAGTGCAGACCCTTAACCAGTCAAGGCGTAAAAGTGCGGACCCTTGACCCCCAAACGACATATCCATAGACTCATAAGAGTATTCCAAAAGAAACGGTCAACCCTTAGCAGACCAATAACCTGAAACCATGCCGAGGTACTAGATAGGCCAATAACCTGAAACCTACCCAGTTTGGTATTGCTCTTCTCGAGTAGACCAATAACCTGAAATCTATTCGATATCTTATACTCTAGCCATACCATATATAAAATGGAACAAGGTCCAAAAGATAATATCTGGGCACCATGGATAATCCCACGTTAACATTCCAAACGCTCATAACCGAGGAATAATTTTTAATAGTATCAATACGAATAAAGTATAATAAATTGCTAGAGCGTAAGATAAATTTTCACCATAAAAATCAATGTCGCTTAAACCTACCATTTATTTTAAGGCATATTATTCATACATGAAGACTAAATAAATTTTATGTTAACCATACGATTAAGTAATAGTATTAGATCATATGATATGTACAACAATTAATTAAAATATTTTTTTATATTTCTCTTACACATGAATATAAATTCATTTATTAAATAAATGATCAAATTATTATTTATGATACATTATAAAAGTTGAAAAGCATTAAATAATTGATAATAGATCTAGTTCTTATATAAGTGCAAAAAAAAATACTGGCAGTGGGGTTCGTACCCAGGTCATCAGATAAAGGGGAATTGTATCCAACCACCGCAACACAACTACTATTCCATTCTTTTTCAGAATTAAATTTTACTTAATTGTCAACAAACAGTGTTGTTTAGTGTGACGAAAACTTATCTTTTTAATTATTATATAATTATGAATATGCTTAACTACACATTATAAATGATTAAATTAAAATTTTATACTGTCCATGAAATATCTAATATAAAATTAAGTTTTAAGTTCAATTAAAATAATGTCATATTAATTATTTAACAATTTTTTATACTTACAATTTATAATAACATTTTAAAAGGAAATTTCATGGATAATTAAATAAATAAATAAATAAAAATATTTTATGACACTTATAAATTAATTTTAACAAAAAAAAATCAGAATATATTTATATAAAAAACCATATAATTTATCTCATATTTATTATAACTTGAGGGTTTTATTGGCTAGTTACCCATTCAAATCCAAAAATAATTATATAAATTATAAAACCACCATGCAAAATTTTTATTACATACTAAAAGTCATATTATAACTAAAAAATATTTTTCTCATAATTATTTACATATTGTGGATATTTATGCATGCATGCATGAGTATTCATAAAAAAAATGTGATAACATGGAGAAATAAAATAATGATCCAAAAATCAAATCTAAAAACTTAAAAATCTACATGCAACATCATCAACATAAAAAAAAAAAAAAACTAGGAATATAATCAAGAACATAATTATTTTAATCTTTCATATAATTTATATATTTATTGCATGATAAATAAATTAGAAGCATGATTAAATAATGAGCAACAAAACCAATCATATATTCATATATTCATCAAAAAAATATGTACATAATTTATACCATGAAGTTCATATATTATCAAAATTTTTAAATTTCTTATACATCCTCAATCTTATTATAAATTCATAAAAATGTTAGAATTTCATAAATCAAGAAAAGGAGTAACCTAGTTACCTTGAGAGAAATTTAGTAGTATTAATATAAGTAGGATATGGATGATATCAACCCAAGTGGTTTCTTTCCACCAAGGTTTCTTGGTCACCTAGTTTTAGATTAAGAAAGTTTATCAAGAAAACAATACACAATTTAACTAGAAATGAATAAAATTAATGAATAAATAATCTATACTTACTAGTAAATAGGAGTGGTATGAGAAGATGATATGAAAAAGGAATTGTGAGAAATGGGGAGATGATGTTCACGGTGGAATGGTGAAGGAATAATTAGGAGTCCATCACAATTTAAGGACAAAATGATGAGATGACTAAGGCTAGGTAGTTTAGGTAGGTGATTAGCCATAGCTATACATGGCTATAGACCTAAGCTCATAGACCTTGGACTCCAAGGCAATGCAAGTTAGCAAGTTGGCAAGTTGCAAGCATGTGACAAAAACAAGTGAAGTGTGAGTGAAATAGATGAGGACGACGGAATTGCGGCCCGCGGATTATGGTGACAACATGTCATATTTCGAGCATAACTTTCTCTATAGAACTCCGATTAAGACGATTAAGGTGGCGTTGGAAAGCTAAGAGAAAGATCTAAAACTTTTATGATTTGATTAAGAGCCAAATACGTATCTAACATGACGTAAAAGGAGCAAAATTATTGCCTTAGTTTATTAGTCCATCCGAACCTAAGGATTTAAGGGTATAAATAAAAGTGTGAAGGATGGGAACCTAGAACATTAATTCCAAGCATACAAGTGATGAATGGATAAATGTATAATGAGGATGGAATTAAAAGAGTTTTTATGTGTTTATCAAATTATGAAAACACGGGGTGTTACAGCCATCCCCGCGCGCGGACCCGTGCATTGTATATGGCCGCGACGGCCACCCACACAGCCTCTCGGATGTGGGGGGGGGGGGGGGAGGGGTTCTTGAGTTGTACTAGATAAATGTATGGGCGCATCTATGTTTTCGTTGAAATCGATCGAGATGTAGTTGTAATTGTTTAAAGGCCGGATTATTTGGTCAGACGATCATTTAGTGGACCCAAATTTGCGATGTGATGTTGGAGTCGTCACTGAACAATTATGGGGGTGAGGACACCGTTCAAATCAACTTTAATCCTTAGTCGGCTCAAAGTTGGGTGATATGGGGACCTAAAGATAAAGACTTTACCCTTAAGCACTCCATGTCTGGAATGACTCTCGTTACCAATGGTTTCGAATGTCCGAAAACTGTAGCTTCTGAGTAAGGGGTGAGGGTACGCATTGGGAAGTCAACATCGTTTGACTATCGACTCCCAATCTCGTCCGTACGTAGCGGCCTCCACTAATCAATCGATATGATGCTGGATGTATCTTGTTCTAATGTGGTGTAAAACTGTAACAACCAATTATTTTAACTTTATGCCTTTGCTATGTGGGTTGGTTTAGGAGCAAGTATGTTATTTTCGAAGTAAGTGTTATTACATTCTTTGCATGCAATTTCACGTGACAGGCAAGCCATGTTAAGGTGCACGTAGGAGAGTAGAGGGTAGTAGTTATTATATGTATTAGCAAATCAGTTTTAACGTGGTAATACAGATATTAGTCGGATCTCGTGATATACCTTACTTGGTATTCTGCTTACAGTACTACTGGTCATAGACATCAACTAATAGACACAGGTTAAAAAAATACCCTACATCTATTTTTAATAGACATAGGTTATTGAAAAAACTCATGTAAAGGAAAATATACATAGGTCAAAAACATAACCCATGTCTATAAATTATGGACATGAGTTAAACTAAAACCTATGTATATAGAATATGAATAGAAGTAGGATATATCAAAAGTCAAAACCCTATATCAAAAATAAAACTCTCCCACCCTAAACTCTTCCCTCACAAAACAAATTGAAGTCCAACAACATGTTCTAACCCTAGACAATCGAAGCCCCTTATCCAACCCCATCCTCGAACTTCAGCCTCCCGTAGTTGCCTCCCTCCTCACCGTCATTCCTTCCTCTGTTGGGGACCCACGCTCACCTATTTTTTCTTTTCAATTTATGTTATGCATCCTCGAATGACGGGCTTACTACTGCGTTGGGTCGGTTCAGTTATGGATCGCGGACCCCAAGGCACCGGTCCCTCCTCTGACCTTCTCTCCTCATCGTTCATCTACCATCCTCTCTCAATTGTAAGTTTTTCCCCCAAATCCTTCAATTTTTACTCAATTAATCTAGTTGTTACCTTCTGTTATGGTAATTGAACTCTTTGTAGTTCGATTATTAATCTAGCCGTGAGATTCTGTCATTGCGAGTGATGAGGTTCAGTAGGCTTGGTCACCAAGGACAATCACCATCTCCCCATTGTTGGTGGTGGCGCCACCAGTTGTGGAGCTGCTCTTGATGTCGTCAATCGTGGCCTCCCGGTCGTCCTCATTGAACGCCAAGATTTCTCCTTTATCCTCCTCTTCTTATTCTAATTTTTTATTTAATTCATTTTGCGATCAATATAAGAAGTGTTCATTTGTGTGTCTCTTTGATATTGAAATTTTGTTACTAGTACTTGTCGTGTTACATGGGTGATGTTGTAACTTCAATTTTCAGTGTTGAATGGATGTGATTTACAGTACCGATTTGCCGCTAATCCGGTGTAGAAGAAAACCCTATTTGATCGTTGTTTGACCTTTGAATCAGATAGTATTCGATCTTGTTTGTCAATCATCTCAGGTATTCATTCAGAATTCATATTTATATTTAAGATAGTATTTGAATTTATTGTTGCTTGAGCAGATTTTATTGTGAAGGTTGATATCATCCCATGGTAATAACTTGATTGTAATTAGGTTTAGGAAACGTTGACGGTTTTTAGCTCTAAAATTTTGAGATCCCTTCTGGTCGTACGAAGTGGATTGTAAGTTACGTTCTCTGCTATAGTTGGTCTCAATGCTTATGTTATACCGTATCCTGAATTGAAAAGGAAATTCTGTAGAAACTTGGTACATGAAGTTTTGCTGAAGTCAACTTTGTATCAATTTCTGAAATGTACTCTGTAGAAAATAATCGTAAAACTGATGTTTTTAAAATAATGAAATGAGATGGAGTAGTGAAATGAGATGGAGTAGGAGATTATGACTTGAATAACCACACATGTTTTGCCTTGTTTCCATTTATTCATTAGAATTTAATATGATTGTTTGTTGTGATACAGAAGAAGAATGAATGGTGGAGATGGACTAGTAGTACCATTCCTTTTTGGTGGTTGTGGCTTAAGAGATAGAAATAATTGTGTGATGTTGTGGACTGTCTCACTCATACGAGTACTAGATACTTTTTCCGCATCTTTTCTTAATTTGTAGAGTATAATGAAGTGATTAAAGAAGTATTTGTAGGGTGTATTAAAATGCACGGGTGTTGTAAGACAATTATGTTTTGTTTATAATGCAATGCAATGCATCTGTCTGTATGTGTATGCCACTACACTCATGGTCCTATCATTAAGATAATGTTGTGGCACCATTCTCTATTCTGTTCTGCATTCTGCTACTATACCATCTGCCATTCAACCTATATTGCTGTCTTAGGATATATCCTCTCATTTCATTCTTTTGTGAAAGCATGTTACTAATCCTGCCTCAGGGGACATCATAACCGATGTCGCATGTGTTGGTACAAAAAAAAAGGGATTTTCAACGTGGTACCCCTGAACTTTTTACTTTTCTACCTGGTACCCCTACTATTTTTACATATATACATGGTACCCTTGTACTTTACTAAAAGTTTCTTTTGTACCCCTAAACTTTATTATTATCTTTATTGGTACCCCTAAACTTTTGTTTTGGTCAAGTTTTGACAACAAATTATCTTTTTATGTTCAAGATTAAAAGTTAAACGTCATTTAACATACGTAATTAACCGATAATTGAGCTTAAACTAACAATTTTGTACGTGTTTGCAGTTATACTCCGAATCTAAACGGATTACATTTTTGACGTTATATTGTCAAATCAACTGATAACACTTAAATTAAGCTCAATTACTTGTTAATTATCTAAGTTAAATGATATTGAAGTCTTAATCCTACGCTAAAAACATAATTTAACGAAAAAACTTGATGGAAAAAAAATTCGGGGCGCTAATTAAATTAATAGCAAACTTGAAGGGTACCGTGTATAGACATAGAAAAAGTAGGGGTACCATGTAGAAAGTGAAAAATATAGGGGTACCGCGTAGAAAATCCCAAAAAATAATTATGATGCCATATCTGCGGCTTATCAAGCTTTCACTTGTACGTTATTTCATTTCTCTTATGTTCTCTTATTGTTGTACAATTAGATTGTGCTCTGTTTAAAATTCAGTTCATTTGCTTCTTTACTCAAGCATTCTAGCATTAGCATGACTTCATCAATCAGGGAATCACGCCAATTAATTATATAGCAATGTAATATAAGCTATTAAAAGCGACCGATCTTGGAATTTGTTAATTTATCTCTTATAAGGATGTTGTAGAGCTAGTTTTCTTACGATTTATGGAGTACTTATCATCATTTTATTAATACAAGACGTCCGTTTTAACTTTGAAGTGTGTTGAACAGGGTTGCCCATTTCTTCTACATTACTAGTAATTATGTTGTGTCTCCTCGATCTGAAAGACGAAAATGACTAAACACTTTGTTTGATGACAGGGATCGGATGCATGACAATATTTCAATCACCAAGACATTGATCCATATTATTTTGTTACTTATTCTCCTTTTTTTTTGCCTCATTATATTATGTCGTTATTGCTCGACACTGTAATCTTGCTTTTCTCCGTTTTAGAGCATGGTTTTAAATTTGCAGGGTGTGTTGCTGGGGCTATCTAACACAGCTGGTGTTCTTGTCGGGGTTTTCAGATAGCTGCAACTGGATTCATTCTCCACTGTGGTATATGTTCAAATGTCCTGTTTATTACAATCCCATATCTCTTGTCGACCTCCCTAATCTCTATATCTCTGTCCATATCACATATGTCCACTTTATTGCTAAATGTAGTATGAAAATACCGCTTCCATTTAGTCCACTTTCCGATAGTCAATTCTGTGACTTCTTTTACAGGTTCTTGGGATGATGTGCTTAAGGTGTCAATATTATTGTTAAAGCACCTGTTATTATTTATGTTGAGGAATCACGAGATATTGTATCTTGATGTATTCCAACCACCACGATCTTGTTGTTGTTGATTATTAGAAGTACTTCATTATATAATAGCCACATTCCGTGTTACCCGGTTGACAAGCACACCGACTTAATCACTTCTTCTAATTTGAAGGAAACTATCGATACGGTAATAAGAGTTCGAGCACATGCACATTTTCTCTAAGTTAATCAAAGTATTTATGTTTTTGAAGTACTTGTTTTCAATTATATTCTCAATTTTTTCTAAATTATATTGAAATTATTGTTGGAGCACTTCAAAGGACTTGCCATATATTCATAAGAAGACATCGACAGAGGTTCGCGATTAGTGGGCTAACTATTATATTCATAATTAGAAGTATGAAACATGCATGTATTATTCGATGTATTAGCTAGAAAGATTGGTTGTAAGAAGAGATTTAATTATTGACACATAACATACTTATGTAACTTTTTATCTTTTAGCTAGCTAGTTATTTGCTTGGGATGATACTACAAAAATATAGAATGTTTTATCATCCAATCGGGTGTCGTATAATTTATGGTATTTATTTTGATTTGAATTGGATTGCACTTTCTTTTACAAAATATAGAGAGCATTAATATATATGTAGATTTCTATACTATGACAATAAACATAGGGTACAAGAATTACAGATGTCTATATTTACAAATAGACATAGGGTTACAAAACCTATATTTATAAATAGACAATATTTATATATAGACATTGGTTATTTCTATAAACCTATGTCTAATATAACAATAGACATGGCTTACTAGAAAAACCTATGTCTATGTAAAACATAGACATTGGTCGTCCCACCCATGTTTATGTATTTGACAATAGATGTCACTCAACTTAAGATAGGTCGCAAAACCCATGTCTACTGGTGAAAATGATCCATGTCTATTTGATGTTTTGTAGTACTGTTAAAGTCCGTCTGTACAACATTAATAGAGATGCGTCAAGCCATGCGGTTCAGTAATCAGGCGCACGCGACTGTGTGGTCTGATACTGAGGCGTGACAGTATGAGCGTCTGGGCTAATACAGGATTAGACCACTGCTCGTTTTGATTAAATTGAACAAACACAAAAACGTTCCCAGAAGAGAGGCGCGACCTCCCTTGCATCTCAGGGTTTAGGTGCACGGGGCCGTGTGCCCTAGTTCTGAGTATTCGGATTCAGATGCGGTTTCTGGGTTCGTTTATGTGTTTGATTAGTGCTGATTTTTTACGTTTTAACTTTCGGTTAGGTGATTTAGCATGCGATTATGGTCATAAAAGCGGTAAATCATGCGAGGAAATCAGTAAATGTGAGAGATCAGAAGTAAATCATGTTAGGAGGATTACACCCTCAGAATGTACACTAAATGAAATACGATGTTTAAACGGTAAAGAACGGATCTATTACGACTACTCGGATTTAGTTGTTTTAGTGATTTTTTCGGTTGAAGTTGTAGACGTTACGTATTTTGGACGGTTTTGTCTAGGGGGTTGGTCGAACATGCACTGCGACGGGAACCAAGCAAGAGCAACGCTTGTACACCATACCTGAAATGGGAACTGTAGGTGTACGTGTCGATTGGGCGGATTATGAATCCTCATCGGTCGACATGTTTGACCTAATTGGAAAGAGTGCACCAGCCTAACTCGACCCTTATGTAAAGGAAAGCGATAAAGTGTGGGATAGAGAAATAACCTATTGACGACTGTTCGGCGTAGGCGATCTCGTGGAGCATAGGAACGCTTGAATTAATTCCGAT
The DNA here is from genome assembly GCA_958450325.1 of Agrostemma githago. Lineage (NCBI taxonomy): Eukaryota > Viridiplantae > Streptophyta > Magnoliopsida > Caryophyllales > Caryophyllaceae > Agrostemma > Agrostemma githago. Next base: position 34,940,979 of record OY288247.1, read on the forward strand.
AGGAACTGGATTAATTCGACCCTTTTGGCTTGAATACCGTGGTATGCGGTAATGAGGTTTTGAGTAGTGTGCTCTAGAAAGATTAGACCACAAAGAATAAGGATTCTTTGTTTGTTCGAAGCCCTTGTCAATCTCGTACGAATTATTGAACTCAGGAGAAATCGAAGGGAATGATTTATTTGCGGACCAATGAGTTAATGAACTCCTGAGATCCTTGAATGTCGATGTTATGTGCTTCTTGGCTTTCGTCGAATTAGGAACTCGGAAAAGCTTCGAAGAGTGAATCGTGTGTTAAATGGTCGAGGAGAGGGGATATACATAGTTGTTTCGAGGCTGAATTCGAGCACATAGGCGCGACGCCTCATGCGCCTGGATTTTGAGGCACGACACGTCATGCGACTTGATTCCAAGACGCGACACCTTCTGCGGCTGAGTTTCCGAGGTCCAGATTTGGAAAACTATCCAAAGCAGAGAGATACGCAATCTCAAGAACCACGTGCATGGGCTTGCCTCGGGTTTGGTTTCGGTTTTGAGGTTTGACTCAGATTTGAGTTACTGGATCGAGTTTGGCTTTGCATTTCGGGATCGATTTAGGGCCCCGGAGTCGGAATTAACGGTAATTAGTGTTGACGCGACCAGAACGACTCGACAAAGACTGTCTAGATATTGAATTAATTTCTGAGTACTTATTTGATTCTTTCTATAGAAAAAATCATCCGAAACATCGCAAATTCGTATCGCGTTGCAGTCCGATCATCATAAGATGTTTGTCGAAAGTTTCAGTAGCCACCGGGTATAAATCCGGGTATCTATAGAAGCCCCCACTTTGACTGAGGCTTGGACATGGCGAAAGTCAAAATATAGCCGCCCAGGTCAATCGAGGATTACAACTTGGTGGTTATCCGCTCATTTTAGGTCCGTTAGACTACGTGTTAGGACTCGTCAGCCAAGGCTAGAAATCATACCTGACCTTTGTGCTTGCGATTGCTATTGTCGTTCTGATCTGGATTTGCTTACTTTTGGTTTGATTTGAGGAGTTGCTGTAGTTGCTTTTGTATCTTGGTCTTCGGAATGGGCCCCATGCTTGAGTCTGCCCCGACCTTTGCATAATCGTTTGGATTTTTGAGATAGACCCCATGCTTGAGTTTGCCTCTAGTCTTGTTATATTCGTATCTGTAACACCCCGAATTTTCGGACATAATTATTTATTCCATTTCATATATTATAATATCCGAAATTATTTATTTAATTCAATTCTTATAATTTTCTATTCGGATATTCCCTTTTTCCTATTTAATTTTCCGGAAATCGCATCCTTGTAATTTATTATCGGTTTAGCTTGGATTTTGGGCCAAGGCTAAACCATCCTTGCTTCCCACGTGTGGATTGATGAGGGAGCTTTGGGATTTGGGCCAAAGTAAGCTTTGCCCATGATTTTCTCTATATATAGGTGATTAGGGTGAAAATTCCACCTCTTATTCTCATTTGCAAAACCCTAAAATTAGGTTTCCCCCTCTCCTTTCTCCTCCTCCTCCTAGCCACGACACAACCCTCCTCCTTCTCCTTATTTCGTGCCTCCTAACACTCACTCAAGTATAGATCTTCATCCCTTTCGAATCCTAATCGATCCTAGCACAATCCTTCGCATTGTTTCGTAAGTTTCGTTTCTTTTCGCGCTAGTTTTTCGTAGTTCTTTTAGTAGTGTTTGATTAGGGTTTTCTTTTGGTGTTTGGCACGTGATTGATGGTGGTCTAGGCGTGGAGACGGGTCTGGGTGAGGATATTTACGTCATAAAAGACGAGATCGAGAATTAGCACGCTTCGAGGTAACTAGATGTCTCTTTTAATCGTGTTTATGATATATGAATGTCATTAATATGATGAATGAATGTATAATATGATATTGGATGTTGTGTGGTAATATTATGCACGTTTATTATTTCGTTGATAGATCACGATTTAATTGTGTCGTTAATTTTATCGTTAAGATATTAATTACCGTTTTGTGCGAATTTGAAAGTTGTGAGTCGTTTCGTAAGAGAACGCTAGGACGCGCATATAACTTCGTTGGTAATTACCATGGTAATTACCGTTTTGTGCGAAGTTAATGTAACTTCGTTGAGAAGTACTATGCAACTTCACTTGAGGTTAAGATAACTTCAACACGGGGTTATAATCTTGTCGAGGTTTCCGAACTTTGCAAGGTTATAGTCAAGGTTAATGTAACCTTAACTTAGAGTTAAGGTTAGGGCAAAGGTTAAGGTAACCTTAGCATGGAGTTAAGGTTATATCCAAGTTTAATGTAACCTTAGCAAAAAGTTAATGTTATAGCCGAGGTTAATGTGACCTTCATTGAAGTTAATGTACCTTCATTGAGAAGTTACTACACCACTTCACTTGAGGTTAATGTAACATCGTCGTAACATCATAATCTTGTTGCAGTTATTGTAACTCCACGAGGTTATGGTTGAGGTTAGGTCAACCTCAACTTAGTAGACAAGGTTATAGTCTGCAAACCTTATCCTTGGGTACTATTAGGCATTAGATATGCAGGGTTAACACTATGGCTATAGTTAGCTGTACTATCTACTATTCACGTATTGTTTAAAGGTTACTTCTACGAATGTCCTTCATAGTTCAGTTAGTTACATTGTCCTATGTTTGAGACATGATTGGTATCTAATAAAGTCGGTTATACTTATTGGTTTGGAATAACACTTGGTATAGTTAGTTACACTATCTAGGGCTTGATTATCCGTAGTATGGTTAGTGACACTATAATAGGTCTTATTACTACCTCGTATAGTCAGTTATACTATACTAGGGTGGGTTACCACTTAGTACAGTCGGTTATACTGTACTAGGATTGGAATCGTGACGTTATTCACGAGAGCCTTCTACAGTCAATTATACTGTACAGTTACACGAAAGCTAGTGGTATAGATGACGTGCGGTATCAGTTATATACCAATCAGAATGAAAAAACGCCAAATGCCGAAGGTCTATGTTCGGGCGTGCTTTGAGACGTCAGTTATATGCTCTGGGTCCCGTGTGTCGTTCGGTGTACATTTATTGCATCGAGAGCCCTAGCTAGGCTTAGACATAAAGTTGTCAGTTATACGGCTGTACATAGTACCGTGGAGTATCAGTTATATGCTCCACACCGATGGGAAGTCTGTTATACGACCCGTCCGTCAGAGTATCAGTTATATGCTCTGGCAGGTGAGAGTATCAGTTATACACTCGAGCCGGTGTTCGCTCTATACCCTAGACGTAGTGTAAGAAGGTTAATTGTGAGTAATCAGTCCGGTTTGGATGTTTGAATTTCTTAGAAATTGGTATGATCCTAATTGGTTGAGTATTTTAATGCTTTCATGCATTCCTTTATCTGTATTATTCATTGTTGCTGATTATTAGTTGCTTTCATCCTATTGTAAAGATGACTGAGAGAGCATCTAGTTACTCCCCACTGACTGTGGACCCCCCCTTTCAGGTCTTTCAGGATGTTGTTGACTGCTACGTTATTGGGGAAGACCTGTGGAGAGAGAAACCCTTTTATTTAAGTTTCTTTTGATTTTCAGTTTGAACACTTTTGAATAATGTATTAGTTTGAATGTCGAGATAGTGACGATTCGGAATTGGTCGGGTGTTTCCGCCACCTTTGACCATATTATTTATACTATTTATATTATTACTTAGTTTTTAAAAATCCGGGTTGTTACAGTATCCTTTGGAACAGATCCTATCTGTCCCTGGTCTTTGTTTAGTTGTACTCTTTGGAATAGATTTTGTCTACTTCTGGTCTTGGCATATTGTACTCTTTGGAATAGATCCTGTCCATCCCTGGCCTTTGCATATTCTTTGGAACAAATTCTGACTATCCCTGGCCTTTGCATATTGTATTCTTTGAAATAGATTTTGACTATTCCTGGCCTTTGCATATTATATTCTTTGGAATAGATTCTGACTATTCCAGGCCTTTGCATATTGTCTTATTCGGAACAGATTCTAACTATCTCTGACCTTTGCATATTTTTTGAAGTGGGCCCCATGCTTGAGTCTACTTCTGAGTAATTGAAATTTGGTGAGACGAACCCCTTGTAATAAGTCCTTCTCGGGTAACTTGGTTCTGATTTAATCTCTTTCGTGTGGCTATCTTGAATTGTGTAGATCCCTTTTGGGTGGCTATCTTGAATTGTGTAGATCCCTTTCGGCTGGCTGTCTTGAATTGTATAAATCCCTTTCGGGTGGATGTCTTGAATTGCGTAAATCTCTTTCGGATGGCTGTCTTGAATTGCGTAATTCTCTTTCGAGTGGTTATCTTGAATTGTATAAATCTCTTTCAGGTGGCTATCTTGAATTATAATAATCTCTTTTGGGTGGTTGTCTTGAATTGTAATAATCTCTTTCGGGTGGCTGTCTTGAATTCTAATCCCATTTGGGTGGCTGTATTGAATTCTAATCCCTTTCGGGCGGCTGTCTTAAATTGCATTAATCCCTTTCGGGTGTGATGCGCGTATTTTATATATACTTTTTATGTTCTTATTACGCGCATTCTCGTGTTTATTAAATAGTGAAAACTATTATTTTGCCCCGAATTGGCTACTTTGTGGTATATTTTGTCTTATTGCAGGAAAGGAAGCCAGTGGAGCTAAAACGGACCAAAACCGAGCGAAAACGAAGCTGGAAGAGCTAATCGCTGAACTCAGTGTAATAGTCGACCGACTATTAAGATAGTCGGCTGACTATGACGATAGTCGACCGACATTTACAATAGTCGTTCGACTATTCTGGAGCCTGTAGAGATCAAATTAATGAATGATTAGTCGACCGACTATTACAATAGTCGGCCGACTATTTCCTGGGCCGTGGACAGTTTCGTATTCAGCAAGAAGTTTCCTAAACAGTTTTAACTCATTCTAAGTTGTATAAATATGGGTTTTCAGCCACATTAGAATTCACTTTTTTTCCCTCGATACTTTTCCCTCGATACTTTACTCTCCTTATACTTTTATTTAGTTTAATTTCTTTCTTTAAACCTCGGTTATTGTAAGACTTCAAGATTCAATTCGCCTTTATTCCTCTTGGTAATTTAATCTTATCTTTCTTCCTTCTTCGTTATTAATTATTCTTAATCCTTGTTTATGCTTGCCAAAATTTTATTATTATCATTCATCATGTTTAATCTAATAGAACCGTTTATTTATATTGTTGTTCTTAATTTAATTATGAGTAGCTAATTTCCTTCGCTAGGATTTAGGGGATCTGCGAATTGAATGCGATCGCTAAATAATTTATAGATCTGTCAATGATATTGTGTCTGAGTTGTTAATTGTAGCATATAATCGTGATTAGTCAGTTAATGCGCTTGATTGATGATTTGAATTTGGTAAACTTGAACCTAAGATCGGAAGCCTGGTAAAAGTTAGACCTGCTACAACACATTAGTTTGCCCTAATAAGATCGGAAGCCTTTAGACGCATTCTATGGTGAATAGCGGACCGGAAGGACCTTTTCACTACCCCTTAGACCAATATCTGCGATAGACCTGTGACTTATACCGTGACCATATGAGATTTGTAGTGAATCGACAATCCTAGTTTTCTCTCCATATATCTATTTGTCTTAATTCATCTTATTTAATTTAGTTATTCTTCTCTTCCTTCACTACTTTAGTTTAGTCAAACACAAACAAAACCCCCGATTTGGTTACTAAGATAGACTTTAATTGCAAGTGGGATTTATTTGTCTCCTTGTGAAATCGATCCCGACTTCCCTAGCTATATTTTTAGTTGGATCGTAGTTGGTTATTTTTGATAGGTACACGACAAGCTATCAAATTTTGGCGCAGTTGCCGGGGAGACGGTTAATTTTACTTGTCGTTTGAGTTTATCTTTTGTCTCAGGGAACTTCTGTTCCTTGAGACGGTTCTCATATTTTCCTTTTTAGTTCTGTTTATGCCCAGGTCTAACAGGACCGAGATTTATAAATTTGATCCCGAACCCGTGAAGACTTTACGAGCTAGACGGAGTTTTTGGAGGGAAATTCGTCAAGCGGAAAAATCTAACCCGCTTGAACCAGTTTTCGCTAATCTGGAAGCGGAATATTCGTCCCACAAAGAGGACAACTCTAGTACTAAACCAGACGCCGAGTCAGATATCTCAATTCCGATCATGCCGCTGAAGCTTTTCACTCACTCCGAGCCAACTCAGGCTAACATCCTAAAAGGATGGAAGCTACCAACTCCTACAACCGGCTCTTTCGAGATTCGTCCCGCTTATATCAATTTAGTGGAGCGAAATACCTTCTCGGGCAAGAAAGACGAAGACCCCGAACAGCATATGGAAATATTCACTGATTATTGTTGTTCGATTCCAGTTGCTCCCGGGGTAACACAGGAACAAGTAATGGAGGTCTTATTTCCATTTTCTCTTGCAGATCCAGCCCGTAGATGGTATCGAGACTTGGATAAAGAAGCAGCCAATATTAATGACTGGAACTCATTGGCGCTTGCTTTTTATAAGCATTACTACCCTCCTTAGCACCAATCAGATACGGAGTCAAATAACCAGTTTTAAGCAAGGACCGTTGGAAGATCTAAACGAAACATGGACTAGATTTAAGGATCTAGTCCGTTCTATTCCTCACCACGGATTCGAGCCATGGTTCTTATGTAATCAATTTTATAACGGTTTATTTGATGATAATCGTGCTATTTTTGATGGTGCAGCTAACGGACGTTTCCAAAACAATGTTGATGATGACAAGGGTTGGAAATTGATCGAGGAGATGGCCACGCTTCGAGCCGAGTATGGAAATCCAAGGGGTAGTGTTCGGGTGGCCGCAACAGAAACCAGTTAGATTATGGCTTAATTTGATCATCTTCATTCCCGCCTCGACAAAATTCAGAATCCGCCTCGTAGAAACGAGTCGAATCAGCAAACTGTTCATGCTATGATCAAACAGGAGGCCATGTGTGAGCGATGTGGTACCGAAGGCCATTGCGCGGGGGAATGTATGATCGGGATGGAACAAGTTCTAGCTTTTCAACATTTGAAGCAAGGTAATCCCTATTCTAATTACTATAATGAGAGGACTAGGGAGCATCCGAACTTCAGTTGGACGAGTCAGAATGTGTTGAACCCAGTTCCTCAGCTGAAGCAACAAGCGTATGTTCCGCCTCATCGCGGACAACAACAAGGCTTCCAAAAGCCTCTAGCTCTTCTACCGCCGACTCAACCTCTTTCTATTCTTCTTCCACCGCCTGTGACTCCGGCTTCAGTTCCTAGCGAATATCAGGAATTGAAGAGTATGATGCAATCTCTTATGATCCAGATGCAGAAAAGTGATCAATCTAAAGATTCACAAATCAAGATGTTGGAGACGCAGGTGGCGCAGCTTGCCACAAATCAGTCTACTAGGCAACCGGGCACACTACCGTCACAGCCGGAAAAACCGCACGATACGGCCAACGCGATTCAGCTTCGTAGCGGCCTTACTTATGACGAGCCCAAGATGCCTAGTTATGATAATTCTGTTATTGTGGAGGATGTAATTGAGGATGTAATTGATGATGTATCGTAAAAAACTGCTGAAACTGCTGTGAATGACGAATTGGTCAATAATAGTCGACCGACTATTTTAGATAGTCGACCGACTATCATTGACAGATTACCAGAAACTGCAGATGTGGAGAAAAATAGTCGACCGACTATTGTTAATGGTCGACTGACTATTAATAATAGTCGACCGACTATTCCTGATAGTCGACCAATTATTCCAGAGATAGGATCAGGATCCAAGACGGTCGCTGCTGAAAAGACGTCTGATGCTGAAGTGGAAACAGGTGTTCTACAAGATAAAGCTGCTGAACAGGTCAAAATTCAAGTTCCTTTTCCTAGCTGGTTGAAGAACAAGAAGGTCGAGAACCAGTCCAGTAAGTTTATGGAAGTCGTCAAAAATCTCCAGGTAACCATTCCCTTCACGGAATTAATTACCCAGGTACCCTCTTATGCGAAATTTATGAAAGATATTTTAACCCGTAAGAGGAACTTTAATGAACATGAGACTATTGCTTTTACTGTTGAGTTTAGTTCTCTAATTCAAAGTAAGTCTCCGCCCAAACTAAAAGACCCGGGTAGTTTTTCCATACCATGCACCATAGGCACCCATGTAATCGATAAAGCTCAATGTGATTTGGGTGCAAGTGTCAGTGTCATGCCCTATTCAGTTTGCGAGAAATTGAATATGGGTCAGCTTAAAGTCACAAGTGTGATTCTTCAGATGGCTGATAGGTCAGTCAAACGTCCCTTAGGAGTCTTAGAGGATGTCCTTGTTAGGATAGATAAATTCTTTATACATGTTGATTTCATTGTTCTAGATATGGCTGAGGATACCCAGATTCCTATAATTTTGGGTAGGCCATTTCTACATACTGCAGGGGCTATTATAGATGCCAAGCACGGACGCCTGACTTTAGAGGTGGGGGATGATAAAGTGACCATTAACTTGGCTAACACATTAGCTAAGCCTATGATCGAGGATACTTGTTATGCACTAGATATTATTGATGAAGTTATTCTTGATGTTTGTACGGGTTCCCTGAGTAGGGACCTGCTCGAGGCTTTGACATGTTTAGACACTTGTGCAGGTAATAAGACTAATGATGATGCTGTGTGGGATATTTTAGGAGATACACAGAAACTAACGAGCATTGACGGAGAAGTGGTAAATAGGTTGGTAGATACTTCTTATGCTGTAGAGGTAACCAAACCTGACCTGAAACCTCTTTCGTCTCATCTTAAGTATGTATTTCTAGACGATTCTGAGTCTCATCCCGTCATCGTAAGTAATAAATTGGATGAGGACCAACTTTCTGGTTTGTTGGTCGTTCTTAAAAAGAACAAGAGTGTATTAGGCTACAGTCTAGATGACCTTAAGGGAATTAGTCCCGATATTTGCATGCATCGAATTGAACTTGAGGAGTATCGCCGATCTGTTAGACAGGGTCAACGTAAGTTGAACCCAAAAATGCAGAAAGTGGTAATGAAAGAAGTGATGAAGTTATTAGATGCAGGTAAAATTTATTCTGTCGGTCACTCTAAATGGGTGAGTCCTGTTCAGGTCGTCCCGAAGAAAGGAGGGACGACCGTGGTAAAAAACGATAAAAATGAATTAATACCTACTAGAATTGTAACGGGATGGCGGATGTGCATTGACTATAGACAATTAAATGCCGCCACAAAAAAAGATCACTTCCCTCTTCCGTTTATCGATCAAATGGTATAAAGGTTAGCCTCACATAAGTTTTTCTGTTATTTAGATGGCTATTCAGGGTTCTTTCAGATCCCGATCCATCCTGATGATCTGGAAAAGACGACCTTTACTTGTCCCCATGGTGTTTTTGCTTATCGCAGGACGTCTTTCTGGTTGTGTAATGCCCCTGCCACCTTTCAAAGGTGTATGATGGGGATATTTTTTGAGTATATCGATTCTATTATGGAGGTATTCATGCAATGGATGATTTCAGTGTCTACGGTAGTAGTTTCACTGATTGTTTAACTAACCTTGATAAAGTGATGCAGCGATGTATTGAGGTCAATCTAGTGCTGAATTGGGAGAAGTGCCATTTTATGGTCAACGAGGGAGTTGTCCTTGGGCACTTAGTTTCAGATCGAGGCATCCAATTAGACAAAGCAAAGGTGCAAGTGGTCGAGCAATTGCCTCCTCCCATTAACATGAAGGGGGTTAGGAGTTTTCTTGGACACGCTGGATTTTATCGCCGGTTTATCAAAGATTTCTCTAAAATTGCTAAACCACTTACACAATTGCTCCTTAAGGATGCCCCATTCATTTTTTATGATGAATGTTTATCTGCTTTTAACAGGTTGAAGCAGGCTTTGATCACCCACCTATTATTCAGGCCCCGGATTGGGAATTGCCGTTTGAAGTTATGTGCGACGCTAGTGATTATGCGGTCGGTGAGTTGCTGGGTCAAAGGAAGGAAAAGGCAGTGAATGCCATCTATTATGTGAGCCGAACTCTGGATGAGGCTCAAGTGAAGTATACTACGACAGAAAAGGAGCTTCTAGCCGTGGTCTATGCATTAGAGAAATTTCAATCTTATTTAATAGGGTCGAAAGTGACTATTTATACCGATCATGCGGCTTTGAAGTACCTTCTCGCGAAGCAGGAAGCCAAACCAAGATTTCTATGATGGATCCTCCTACTTCAGGAATTCGACCTAGAGATAAAGGACAAGAAGGGCGCTGAAAATTTTGTGGCGGACCACCTTTCTAGATTTCCATTGCAGGACGGAGGCGATACTTTACCGATAGATGATTCTTTTCCAAATGATATTTTGATGGCTATTGGTATAATGGATACTCTGTGGTACGCAGACTATGCTAATTTTCTTGTAGGTAAAATAATGCCGCCTGATTTGTCATATTAACAGAAGAAGCGGTTCCTACATGATGTTCGGCAATATTTCTGGGACGATCCATATATTTTCAAGAAGTGTGCCGACGGACTTTTTAGGCGATGCATACTGCAATGGGAAACCAATGCCATCTTGGAACCTTGTCACTCCTCGTCTTATGGTGGTCAGCACGGTCCCGCTAGGACCGTGGCTAAGGTACTTCAGTCAGGTTTTGATTGACCATCTTTGTTTTCTGATGGCAAGTCATTTGTTTCAGGATGTGATGCTTGTCAGAGGACAAGAAATATCTCCCGGAGGCATGAGATGCCTCAGGTCGGTATTTTGGAGGTAGAGATTTTTTATGTTTGGGGCATCGACTATCAAGGTCCCTTCCCGACAAGTCGAGGTAATAGGTACATTTTAGTAGCTGTGGACTACGTATCTAAATGGGTAGAAGCCGTTGCCTTGGTCCATTGTGACGCTAAGACCGTCATCCAACTTTTCAAGAAGATTATATTTCCACGTTTTGGCGTCCCCCGAGTCGTCATTAGTGATGGAGGTATGCACTTTATGGAAAAAACAACTTATTGCCTTATTGTCTAAATATGGTGTTATGCATCGTAGAGGTTTGGGGTATCACCCCCAAACTAGTGGACAGGTCGAAGTTTCCAACCGGGAGCTTAAGGACATTTTGGCAAAAGTTGTCTCGAAGTCAAGAAAATATTGGAGACTGAAACTGGATGACACTCTATGGGCGTATAGGACCGCCTATAAAACACCGATTGGTGCATCGCCTTATCGGTTGGTTTATGGGAAGTCCTGTCACTTACCCGTAGAATTGGAACATAAAGCTTGGTGGGCCGTTAAAGAGCTGAACTTTGACCCAAAATTGTGTGGCGAAAATCGACTTTTACAGTTAGATGAGCTCGAGGAGTTCCGGATGAATGCCTACAATAGTGCCCGTATCTACAAAGAGAAGACAAAAAGGTGGGACGATAAGCGTTTCATTCCGAGAGAGTTTAAAGCAGGCGAAAAGGTATTATTATTTAATTCTCGTCTTCGTCTTTTTCCTGGGAAATTAAAATTCAGATAGTCCGGCCCCTATACGATGATTACGGTCTCTAAATTTGGGTCGGTCGAGCTTGAAAACTCTTCCACGGAAAATTGGTTTAAGGTCAATGGTCACTAAATAAAGCACTACCACGAGAAAGGTGAGACATGAGGAGAAGTCGAGGTTTTGTACCTTGATACAATCACCAACTGAGGGAGGTGACTACGGTCGTGCGGGACCTTAAACCAGCGCTGACCGGGAGGTAACCTGAGCTGTAAAACATTTGTACCTGCATTTAGTTAGTTAGAGCATATTTAATTTTCTGCATTATAGATTTTTGTGCGGGTGAGAACGAGGGTCTAAAGGCTTCAATTGAGTTTTGCAGAGAACAGGCTGCTGACAAAAAATTGGAATGGGTCAACAATAGTCGACCGACTATTTTTATAGTCGGCCGACTATTCTTATTGTCGGGCGACTATTTTTAGTCTGTCGATAATTCTGGCAAAATTCTGGCAAAGTTCGCACACCTGACTATTTCCGAGACATAAGCTATTTTTCTCCTTCTCACTCTCTTATTTCAGTTAGTTTTTGAAAAAAAAATTACTCTTAAACCCTATTCTCTCTCACACTCCCCCACCTACCTCCATCTTCTACCCATCAATCTTCATCTTCAACCCCTACACATCTTCTTCTCTCCATCACTTTTCTTCTCTAATCTTTTCATCTTTTGGTATCTTCTTGTCTCTACTTGAAGTTGCTACTACTTTCCTGCAAAATCAGTAAGTTTTCTTGTGTTTTTCGTAACTTGAAGTTGTTTTTCATCTTCCGCCTCCGTTTTCTGCTGCCAGCCAGAGTTTTCGCCGACCGTCGAAATAGTCGGACGACCATTACGATAATCGGGCGACTATTATTTTGGTCGGACGACTATTGTTTTTGTCGAGCGACTGTCGCGACTCTTCGGGGTCTGGTATCAGCATATGGTTTCAGATTTCGACGTAGTTTTGTCTCAGATTTATGCTATTACTCAATTTCCTTACCCAAATTAATTGATTTCTTTCACATTATCATGTTTTTACCCAAATTTCAGTTATGGAATTAGGGTTTTGATTTCAATCAATTTGGGGGTTTTTAGTTTGAGTAGTACACTAGTCTGATTTTTTCTATTTCAGGTCAAAATGGATGTAAGGAAAAGACAACCTCAGGGAAGCACAAGGCGTCGGGTCGACATTAGCCGGGAGTCAGCACCGACTTAGGATCTCGTTCTATATTCCGAGCAGAGCATACCGGAATACCCCGACATTCGATTTACCTCGGAAGATCAGAGGGAGCGCTTCGTCCGGTTGGCGGCTCTTAAGGTAACTCTGACACGGTTTCTAGACCGTGAGGTCTTGGGCAGGTTGGACATTTATCAGCCTGTTGTTGACTCATTGAATGGTACTGGTATGAGTGGACTAATTTATATGCTTGAATTCACATATAAGGGTCTGACTCTAGAGTTTTTTAGTAGTTTCAATTTTTTAGTGACATGAACTGGGACACACCATGCATATTTTTTAGACTCTTTAACACGAGTTTTTCTAGGACCGTTCGCGAGTTTGGTCAGCTTTTGGGTGTCACTAGTGAAGGGGACTCAATACATCCTCCTCGCCGTCAAGCTAACGAAATCTGGTCTTCTATTTTTGATCGTAATACGGGTCGTAAGCGGGGCAACGAAGTACACCACCCGACCATCCGATACTGGCTTCGTTTGATAGGGTGCACCATTTACGGACGTACAGAGCCGAACAATGTTAATGCTGATGAGTTAGAGAGTCTAGCCAACTATCTTAACATCGATAGCGAGCGACCATATGTCATGAATGTGGCCGCCCTTATTGTCCACCATTTCCAATATATCGGAAATGGGCTTATAGTTGTCATACATTGTGGGGGTCTCGTTTCCCACATCGCTCGTCAGCTATTCCCGACCTTCCCGTGCGGGAAGGAACCTATAGGAAACAATCTTCCACCTGCCGCGCGACTCAATAGTCACCTTTTGAACTTTTTTGTCCTAAGGGGTCTTCATTGACTAGGTCTAGATTTGCGTAGGCGCATAGCAAAGGATGACTTGGTTATCCTCCCTTACAATCTACCACCTCTCACCCCCTTCCCCATCTTCCTTTTGGTCCTGAACGGGACCCTCCACAGTACGCCTTCTATTTGCTACCACTTAGGAGGGATCTTCAGACCCCTACACACTTCGCACCCGAGACGGGTGGACTGTCTCGACCTTCTCGACAATCTCGAGGAGGTGGTCGCCGATCGACTAGTCGTGCATCACATACACCATCTTTTGCGGCTTGACCTTCGGGCCCACCACCACGTCCTCCTTATGCATTCCCATATACTGATTATTCTAATGTGCCTGCATTTTCTGCCAACTTCGTGCCTCCTCCACCATATATTCCACCTGCGGTCGTCGACCAAGCGGCGGTCCCTGGAATGCTTAATGAGATGTGCCACCGGCTTGCCACGTTACAACTAAATCAGGCACTTTCCGACTTTCCCTTTTATGATAATTCAGTGCTGCTCGGCCAAATCCCTCCTATAGCTTGGCACCCGACTTACTACACCTATCCCGAGGGAGGCTATGGTAACAATGACGGGAATAGGGAGGGTGATAACGAGGAGGGAGGTGACGTCGATGGAGATGACGATAGTGAAAGTGGTAGTCAGGAGGAGAGCGGCGACGAGAGCTCCGATTAGGACGGTTTGGGGAGGTCTCCGCTTGTATATACATCTTGTAAGTAGTTCTTCTTTTTCTTATTGCACTTTCATTGCTTTGCATTCCTTCTCCGTATTTATTGTTGCCTCTTATTGTTTGCTGTACACAATGAGGGCATTGTGTGATTTGGTTTGGGCAGGGTATGCGTCTGTTTGTTTCCATCCATCTGCATATTTCTTACATTTCTGCGTGTATAAAAAATTCACCAAAAGTATGTTTTTGCATTTAGTCGAGTCTTAGTCGAGTCTTAGTATTTAGTTGCTTATGCTAGTGTGCCGTTAGAATTTTTGTATATAATTACATGCGATATTCTTGCATCTTTGTTTAACGGTACTGAACGAATAAACTTGACTCATTGTTGGCAAACTACTCAGAATTGTAAGGAATTAGAGCCTTAAACTGATGACATTCATGATCAATTTCTTTTGGGTTGAGAGTAGTACTTCTTATGAGACATGTAACATCAATTTGCATAAGCATGACATTCGTCTCTTAGGTACCTGTACGTTTTTGACTCATGGTTTTGACATGTGCGAAAAATGCAAATGCTTTCTTTTAATTAATTCACATGAGCCTCACATAGCCAAATTGAGCTGTTTGACCTGTTTATTAACTACATGCCATAATTTGCCTACCCTAGTCAAGCTAGTAGATTAGTTGGATGGAATTATTTTTTTCGGATTAATTTTGGTTTCTTGATGATAAAAAAGGGGGGGGGAGGGGGAATTGAGAAAAAAAACGAAAAGAAAAAAATCAAAGTGAAACTAGAAGAAAAATGTGTTTTTGCAATGAGAAAAGAATTAAGAGATTTTAAACTTTGGGTAGCTTAGCCCTATTTCCTCTTGGAATAAATATTTTCATTCAATTTCGTGTCACCAGGACCTCGCTGCACGCAGTCCTGTTATAGTTGAGTTGCCTAGTTAGAGACTGAATTCTGTTATGAGTTAAGTCTACAGTTCTGGAAGCTAGTTTCCGGTATTATCCTAGTGAAAGTCTAGCCTTGTGCACACTAATCTTATCCATAACGCCATTTTGAATATTTTTGTTATTATCGATATAATTTGGTTTGCTGGTTGGCAAATGTTTTTTTTTTGTTTTCTTCGGAAAACTCATTTTTATTATATTGTTTCGATACGTGAAGTTTTTCACTAAAAACTTGTTTTCATTATAATGTTTTACTGTTTTCCGTTTTTACTATTTTTCCTATAGTAGTAATTACAGTTTTAAAATCCTGTCATACGGCTGAGAGAACGTTGACGTTGCTCCCCACTGATTGTGGCTGTTATGTTTTAACATGGCAGGTATACGTGTTCCGGGTGTGGGCTAGCGAGCAGTGTGGATCCTACTTGTTTATTTTGATAATTATGTCTTGTGGATTGTTCAAACCCCTTTTGTGGATTTTTTTTAAATTTGGCCATTTTATTTAAGGCCTATTGTTTGACTTTACCATTTTAATTTTACTAAGACATAGTTACAGTGTGTTTTAATCCCGACTCTACAGTGTTTCCGCCACTGTATCGCGTTAGAAAACAATTATTTACGAAACTTCGTAATAAAATCTTTAATGGCTAAATTTCCGTAAATTAAAATTATTATTAGTTGAAAATATTATATAAATATATTTATACATTTGTAGGAAAATAAATAACTTAAATCCGAGCTTTAAAACGTTAATTCGTAGAGATGTAGAATTCCTCGTGGAAAAATAATTAGTTTACGAAGAAAATCAGTTAAATAGATTTAAAAGAATTAAAATCTTCAAAAATAAAAATAAGTATCATTAGACTCAAAAGTAAAAATAAAGCTTGGGAAAAAAATGATGAAACATAGGGCCGAAAAGTGACAGAGTTATGACGAATCATAACGGTAAGGATAAAAATGCTAGGAAAAATAGCGGGTGTTACAATCCTCCCCACTAAAAGAAAGTTTCGTCCTCGAAACTAAGAATAAGCAGAAAGGACTCAAGATTACCCCACTCAAAAACATGAGGATACCAATTTCGAATAAAAATTTTGGTCTAAAAGAAAATTTTACAACTTCCAAAGTGACAAGAAATTTAATGAAAATATTTATTCCAAGAGGAAATAGGGCTAAGCTACCCAAAGTTTAAAATCTCTTAATTAAAGAAATCGTGATGTAAAGTTTATTTGATAAAATAACGACGTCAAATAACATTTGTAAACAAACTCGCAGGAAATGGGGTAACCAAAACTTTTTAAACTAAAATTTAAACAATTTGATTAAGAAATTCGATAATGTTTTTTTTTCTGATGAAACAAAATTTAGTTTGGAGAAATCAAATTTTGTAGTTAGTAAATATCGAACCAGTTGTCAAACATTTTCAATAACAGATTCAAAAGTCCAGCAACAAAAAAAAACGAAAATTAATTTCAAAACGTTAAAATTTCGAAAATGTTATCAAGGTAATTATTAAAGTTTTCAAAAATATTATCAAACTTGAACATACAAAATAATTTCGACAATGTTAAAATATTTTACATAGTAATCCTATAGAAATTGAAATATTTGGAAATATGAAAGACTTCATAAAATTTCGATTGCTTAAAAATCAAAAATTGAATTAATTTCGAAATAATTTAAAATAAATTATTATGGCATTTTTAAACATATCTAAAAATAAATATCAACCAAAGATAAGACAAAAGTGAAGTATAAAGTTTTGAAATTATAATTCAAAAATGTTAAATTTCACGATATCCGAAAAGTTTAAGTTAGTCAAACTTTTTACAAAACGGGCAATTTCACAATTAGAAATTATAACTCAAAATGTTAAAATTTTACGCTAGTCAAACTTTTTATAAAAATAGGGAGTTCGAAAAATGGTTAACGGGTAAATAGTACAAGGATAAATAAATAAATTACAATAAGAGATTTCAAAATCGATAAAGGTTGAAAGGATTAGCAGCAGATGCAGTAACAGAATTCAAGAGAAGTAGAAAGGAAGATGGAGTTGAGAGTCGAAAAGAGCTCTCAAGGATTATAGAAGAAATTAACCATCTCGAGATTCCTAGCATGACTCTCAAAAACATGGGTTCCTAATTGGCCCATCAAATAACGCTAAATCCAATATCGGTACAGGGTGGTCCTACTCAATCTACAACCTCCAAAATCATCAGCTGCTATAGCCTCCAAAATTAAGCCTTACATACTTATCTAATCTTTCAATTAGTATGGTAAGAATCCACAAATGATTTAGACTAATCCATTAATTAAGATTCCAACGGTCATCTAAACATACCCAAACTTGTAATCACCAAGTCTCGTAATTCAAAGCTCAAAAGGTCTGAACTCGAGGTATACTTCAAATTTCTCGAGTAAGGAACAATAATTAAAGTCCACCAATTAACAATGTTCGGGCACAGAATCCTCAGATTACCAACATGTTTATAATGCCACAAGTAAAGAAGTTGGGGAAAGTATAACAAGTCCTCAAACACGCTCAAACCTATTGGCAATGGCGCAAACACTCACATCTTCAAACACGTCATTGGGCTAAGGTTTCTAAAAATTCCACCAAATTTCACATTGTATAAGTGAAACCACCAAAATAATTATTAACTCAACGAAGCCACAATTTCGTTGGTCTAAGGTTATAACAGTCCCAATAAGATGATCCATATAATAGTATTCCGCAAAACAGCACAATAAAACCAAACTGTGATTGTGCAAGATAGTTCTCTTCTCCAGGGACAACGACAATTTATCCAAGTTGGATCACTCAACTCCAAAGTTCATAGGTTACAACCTTAAACAACGATCAACGATTTAATCCTTAAGAAATACGGGTAATCTATGTTAACCAAAATTTACTAAACATTAATGAGGACCTGAAATGGTACCACAACACTCAGGCTAACATCTTAAACAGTGATTTATGATCCCAAAATTCCATAATTAGTCCATTAAGTCAACATTAGGTAGGAATCCCAAGTAATATTATTATTTACACTTGACTAGGTTCTATGTTGGGTATTAGGTATCCATCAAAATATGATATAATTCTCACTATCATGAAATTTACTCAACTCTAAGTCCTCTATACGATCAAGTAATTCATAACCCAAGCTTGATCAATCTCTATGGTACAATCCTAATTCCGTTAATCAACTAATACCATTCAAATCAATTCCTCAAAAGCTCACTAGATTAGATAACAGAGCACAACTCTCAATCCTCAAACCGTTGGTATTAAGGAGTTAACTAAACCTCCAAAATATTTAACTTCTAAAAAGGTTCACTAAGACAGAATATGGTCTAAGCAAAGAATCTCAAGAGAAAGATGCTAAAATAGAATAATAGAAGAAGGACTCACCATAAGAATGAAGAAGAGAATATAAGAGAAGAATTGGAAGAATCAGAGGGTGGAAGATGAAATAAAAGAATCAATGATCCTAGATAATTAAGATCTTAAACTAGAAGAGAATCTTCGGACCTCCGTAGATCACAAAGGAATCTAGCTAGCTGGATTTCTTCAACTTCAAGTAGAGGAACAAGCACACTAGTATTGGGTCGCTCCATTTGAATCCAAAGTGATTTTACATCTGAGTCTACTACACCGTGATGGAACTAGAATCTACTCTTGATCATCTGGCCTGTAGCTGAAGCAAACTGAACCGGAGCTGAGAAAGGTCACCATCGATGTCTTTCTTGGAGCACCAAGTTGTCAACTCGAGTCGGCAGGCTGAGAGTGCTAAGTAAGTCTTGTCTCGATCTGGAGCAGCATCATGTCAACATCTTGTCCACTCATCATCTTCTTCTTGGACATATAAAACAAATATTCAATGCTAACCATTGAGTTTCAGGAACAGGAAAAACTTAACAAGTAAGTCCTTATTTGTTTCTACCCATTCCTAGTAATATTTTTATTTAATGTTTAAATAATTAACTGGTATTTTCCCTAATTTCAGGTGTAAGCGTTGGGAGCAGTGATGCTCTGATACCAACTGTAATCCCCTAGAAAATCTAACGCGATACAGTGGCGGAAACACTGTAGAGTCGAGATTAAAACACACTGTAACTATGTCTTTGTAAAATTAAAATGGTAAAGTCAAACAATAGGCCTTAAATAAAATGGCCAAATTTAAAAACAATCCACAAAAGGGGTTTGAACAATCCACAAGACATAATTATCAAAATAAACAAGCAGGATCCACACTGCTCGCTAGCCCACACCCGGAATACGTATACCTGCCATGTTAAAACATAACAGCCACAATCAGTGGGGAGCAACGTCAACGTTCTCCCAGCCGTATGACAGGATTTTAAAACTGTAATTACTACTATAGGAAAAATAGTAAAAACGAAAAACAGTAAAACATTATAATGAAAACAAGTTTTCAGTGAAAAACTTCACGTATCGAAACAATATAATAAAAATGAGTTTTCCGAAGAAAACAAAAAAAAACATTTGCCAACCAGCAAACCAAATTATATCGATAATAACAAAAATATTCAAAATGGCGTTATGGATAAGATTAGTGTGCACAAGGCTAGACTTTCACTATGATAATACCGGAAACTAGCTTCGAGAACTGTAGACTTAACTCATAACAGAATTCAGTCTCTAACTAGGCAACTCAATTATAACAGGACTGCATGCAGCGAGGTCCTGGTTTAAGTAGTATACACCCCACCTGGATACCAAATGTATCCAGTTCAACTGACGGCAACTAACACGTTGCGATATTTAGCTTAAGGGCACAATGCACACACTCCTGAACACAAACTATGCTCAGTTCAACAACCAATGTGCCCCATAAAGACACACCAGCCTTACAGTGGATGGCAAAAACGTACATCCCAGACTATATTACTCTAACCCCACACTTGCTTTTATTCCATAACTCCGAAACAAGCCACTATCGATATTCAAAAGCTATAATCATTATAAATAATAAGAGAACAAAAGGAGTAATCATCATATTCTAAAAGAGGAAACTTTCTATTTTAGAATACTTCTATTTTTAGAAACTTTACTAAAAATAGCATCATATCAAAATAGTAAAAATATTAGTTTATACTAATTCAACATTTTTAGGAAAAGATATAGATTTATAAAACTAGTACTTTCGGCCTTAACGATATTAATTATCATAGTGGGAGTATTTAGGTTTATGAAATTATTAAAATATCTTACAAGTGTTTATAAAATGATTAAAAATGTCTTAAACATTTTAATATTACTAATTAGGGTGTTTCCAAAATTTATAAAACTAAAATTCCCTAATTATTATTAGTTTTGATAATACGATTATAAATAGGATTTTACGGCAAACGTAAGAATAAATCTTTTAACGTCTTTTATTTAATAAAACCATCAAAACAAATTATAATATGTTAAGCATGATTTAAATCTTAAAGTTTCAAATTTAAATATTTTCAAAATTGCTGGAAAAATATTTCTTTTAGGTAAAACGAATCATTATAACGATAAAACATAATTTTGTCCAAAAATCATTACTATTAATTAAAGACTTTAATAAATAGTGCAAAAATTACGTAAATTAGCTAAAATATATTTCTGGACATTCTGCCCAGAAAAGAAAATTTTCCAGAATCCTTGAACTTGGTTTTAAAGGGCTTTTTCATTAATCGTCTAATCTCGACAATAACGATTAATAAAAAATAGTAATTACAAAACGATTTTAGTATTAATATCCAAAATTTAATATTAAACCTAAAAATTATTATTTTCCAGAAACTATAAATTTTTCCAGATTTCCAAAATTCCAGATTTAGCAAATTCCGTTAAAACCGTCTTTTAAAACCCGTTTTCACAATTAACGATTCCATTAATAAAACTTATCGTTTCTAACATTTTATTAAAGCACTAAAAATCATAAAATCACATTTTATTATGAAATTGTCAGAAACATATTTTTTTTTCAGATTTAAACAAAAGTCCAGAAATCGAAAATTTAAACGACAAACACGGTTTTAACGATAAACGATGATTTAAAGTGATTAATTAATTCATCCACTTAAAAATTCCAAAAAAATTATAAAAAAATTCAGAAAATTTTATTTCCACCACGTCAAAAATCAGAATAGAATAAAATGTTTAAGTACTAGAACTAAAAATAGGCTTTTAATCATTTTTGTCCGTAAACGGTAATAATTCAATAATCGATAACTAAAATATCATAAAAATACTAAATTATTAAAAATCATCAAAAACTTCATTTTTACATAATATAATCATATATTATAAGTTTAGGCCGAATATTATGATTTTAAAAATTAATACAACGATTTAATCGTTAATCTCGTAAAAGCGATAAAAATACCGAAACATGCAAATTTTCAAGTTTTAGAAAATTTCCAGATTATATGACATACATATATTCTCAAAAATAAAATATAAAAATATACATGCAATTACACAAATAAAATCATGCAATACCGAGTAACATCGACGTTACCTCTAGTCTAAATCAGAATCGATAATATACTCATCGGCCTCGGGATCGTCCACAAATCCTTAACACACAAAAATCATGGCAGAGAAAATAACATGAGAAAAACTATGAAAATCAAGGTGAATAACGATCGAAAACAACATCGATTATTACCTTTATGGAAGGATCAGAATAACGATTAATTTGACGATAAAAACAAGACGATTATGACTCGAATTAGAGGAAGAATCAGCCTAGGAATTCTGGAGTATGTCACGGTTTTTGGAAAGAGGAAGGACTATTTTTTTGTTGTTTATGAAAAAAAAATGAATGTAAGAAAATGAATGGTTTCTTAAGAATGAATGGAAATAAATTTTGATGAAAAGAAGGTGGAACCATAGCCTAAATGAATCACTCAAATGAAGAGGAGAGGGAGTATGAAAAGTTTGATCATAAAGCATCGAATAAATGTAAAGAAAGAATTACGTAATTACGTTTTAACGTAATAAAATGGAACGAATTATGAAAACGTAGTGAGGGTGTGACAAGGAGGTGTGTCGGTCCAAAACATGGGAAAGTGGCCTCAAATAATTTGTAATTTGATAAAAAAAAGAATCGTAAAATCGTTAAAGTTATTTCAAAGCAAATCGAGTAAATCTCGCGTTAGAAAACAATTATTTACGAAACTTCGTAATAAAATCTTTAATGGCTAAATTTCCGTAAATAAAAATAATTATTAGTTGAAAATATTATATAAATATATTTATACATTTGTAGGAAAAGAAATAACTTAAATCCGAGCTTTAAAACGTTAATTCGTAGAGAAGTAGAATTCCTCGCGGAAAAATAATTAGTTTACGAAGAAAATCAATTAAATAGATTTAAAAGAATTAAAATCTTCAAAAATAAAAATAAGTATCATTAGACTCAAAAGTAAAAATAAAGCTTGGGAAAAAAATGATGAAACATAGGGCCGAAAAGTGACAGAGTTATGACGAAGTCATAACGGCAAGGATAAAAATGCTAGGAAAAATAGTGGGTGTTACACTCTATTTTCATAGTTATTAGTGGGAAGCGATTTTGAAAGGCGCTTGTTGCTATGCCTAATTTCTTCGACTGGAGTTTGGTGGGAACAAAATGTTTATTATTGATGGGTGTAAGGAATACTAGCTTGGCTTTTACCTCCTCATATCTGTGGACATGACATAGGTCCACCCCGACGCTGCGACGCGCGGGTTTTGGGGAGGCGATAGAATTTCCATATGAGATGGATCGAATAGAATTTTAAATCGAAGTAGGAGTCGCCACCGAATTTTATGGTTATTCGGAACCATTCGAACCCACTCTATGTCGTAGTGGGCCATACTTAAAGCCTGGCCCATTTCCAATGTCAGAGTTTATTGGGTTCGTCCCTTAGCATATCGATACCGATGCCGGCTGGAGCGGTTAATCGTATATTGAATGACTCTCGTTGCCAATGGATTCGGACATCCGGAAACCATGGTTCTGAGTAAGGGGTGAGGGTACGTGTTGGGAAGTTCAGCGAGAACACCCAACCCCGCCCGCACTTAGCGGCCTTTACTAAGATATCGTTCGGTTTTGTGTACACGCGTTAGTTCGACAATGAAATGATATGTAGTGATTATTTTCCTAAGACATGTGAGGAAAAATAAATGGGTTGCTAAGTCGTTTAATGCATGTTAAACTAATAACGTCAAAGTTATTTTAGCATGTGAAGTTCGTTTTAGTCTAATAAAACGATAAAAAGAACATGAGAGAATAAAATTGCTACAAACACGAGAAAACGGGTTAGTAACGATTGAAATAATAATATATGAAATCGAGAAAATAAATATTAATCGAAATCTGAAAAATATGGTTTAAAACGTTGTTTTGTATAAAAAACGATGTTCGAGAAAGAATAAAAAAGAATGAAAAAAAAACGTGTTTGGGCCGAGAGCCGCGCGACTCGCCCGAGACTCATGCGGGTCGCGTGGCGGCCTGATTTCGACAACGGTTTTCGGAAAATTTTGATTAAATCGCGTACGAATATTGCATAACTCGTACTCGACTTAATATTCTCGATATTTGTTATATTCGATAGTTGATTATCAACTATTTAGAATAGTTTTGGAAAAGATATAAATTTAGGAATCGTTTCGTAAAATAATAAAAATAAACGAACGAAAAACTAAAAAAATAGAACCGGATCAGACTCGTGCGCGAGTCGCCTGGACCGGGCGCGACTCGCGTACGGGTCTGATCTTTTTATTTCTTTTTGTTCGAAAATCGTTATAAATCGCGTACAAATATGAATTAATTTATACTCGGTCTATATTTTCGATATTCGTCGTATTCGATATTCGATTATGAAATCGATATCGAATATTCGGAATGATTTTAGAAAAGGTTTTGAAAAAGTTTTTTTTTGAATGAAAAATAAGAAAAAGGAATTTTGAACGAAAAGTTGTAAAAAAGGATTTTGAATAAAAAAATGTAACGATTTCGTCGAAATCTTAATATAATTCTTTTCGATACGATATTCGATTATATAGAATCGATATCGTATTTTAAGAATATTTGATATATGAAAATAGTTTTTAGTAGTATCGATATTATGAAATAAAAAAGAAAGAGACCGACGAGACCCATAAAAACGAGAAGAGAAGAGAAGAGAAAAGAGAAGAGTCGGGTTTGATTTACACCCTCAACCTACATGCTTTGTTTTCTCGGGATAAGGCTCGTCAGGAAGTGGCTTAGACTTGGGAGCGTCGAGACGATGAGGATGAGTTAAGGTGTATCGGTTTAGGTGGTTTGGGATGTCGGGTTTGGCCGGCTTCGTCGGTATTTCGAGACTTCGGAAAGGTGTCGGGATTTGCTAACTATCGGGTTGTATGTAAACCGGGTGATGGGTGTATAAAAACCGTGTATATTGGCTGAAAAATTGTTGTAATTGATGTCTTTTTTGTGTTGGACGGGAGGTCCTATTTATAGGGAGTTTCCGACCTTGGTTTAGGAGAGTTTGAATACCGCTTAGGATAGGAAACGTAGGAATTTGAGAGAAATAAGAATTCCGCTTTCTTGGCCAAGAAGAAAGAGGAAAACCGGCTGGTTTGAGGGTGTATTGGCCGGGTGTTTTACACTCGGTCAATGTCTGAATCGGTCTCCGGATAGAATTCCTACTTGAGATCGAATTCTACCTTAAACGGAATTGTTTATTATTTTGTATGGCTGATTTTTGTAGTATCTGAATTCAATCCGGATTGGTGGGGGTGACACGGCAGATTTTATGTCTCGGGAAATATCTTTGACCGGGTTTTGACTCGGTCGCTAAAAGACGATTTTACCCCTGGTGACGGTTTCGACCCAAATTAGTGTCATTTGACTCGAAACGACCCACTGGGCCCGGATTTGAGGTTGGTTTTGTGAGATTTGTACTCCATAAAATGTCTAAACCAAATGTCCATAATAACAAGCCCATATCCGAGTCTATCAAAGCACGTTTACGTCCTATCATCATCGAGTGTTTGGCGGGAACTACTATAGACACCTAGCGGTCAAAATGTGGGTGTCTACAGATCCCCTACTCTGACTGAGGCTTGGACAAGGCAAAAGTCAGAGTAGCCACCAGGTTAATCAAGGATTAAAACCTGGCAGCCTTCCGATCGGGTCGTTTAGGGTCCATTAGACCTGCGTGAAGGGCTTGCCAGCCATAGAATAGAAATCATACCTGGGTTGATGCTGATAACGTCGCGGGAGCTTGCCTAGGAAGCTATGGGTATACCTGTTTGCAGATATATCCTGTCTTAGAATTGCGCGGGAGCTTGCCTTGGAAGCTATGGGCATATCTGTTTGCAGATATATCCTGAAAGAAATTGCTTGAGCTTTTCCACTGGGGAACTTAGAATTTCTGGGAGTCTTGGGTGTACCTGTATGCTGACATAATTTGTATGTAACATTTAGGCGAAACACTGACTCATGCTGGGGAAGAAAAAGGTGATTTTTTCGAAAATTTTGAAAAGAGGAAAGCTGATTTTTTTTGGAATGGTTTGAAAATAAGGATGCTTAGGATGACTTTGATTCCTAATCGGATTCTGACACGGATTCCTGGAATTTCCTGGTTAGGCTTGTATGCTTAGATGAAGTGGGAGATATACCGACAGACTCGACTCTGGACGTGACCGGACGAGTCGGCAGACACGACTGGACTCCCTAAGGGTTGGACCGTGACTCGGTAGGGGATGGGCCACCTAAGATGACAAGACTCTTAAGTTGCGCTATTCCGTAGCCTAGGCGAGTGGCAACATGGTTGATCCTCAGAGTGAGATTGTTTCCGTACGACAGGGCTTTGTGGTAGCAATGCCGTAGACTGGTGTTCTTTTGAATTTTTGATTTTTAGGACATTTCCAAAGTGGGTATTGCTCCGAATCCTGACAGATTCTCGTCTTTGACTAGACCGAGTACTAGGACACACTATAGAAAGGTGGCTAGATTTTGGAAAGTATTTGGATTATGTGAGTGGATGGAGAACTTCTGCCTAGGAGAAGCCCCCAGAATGACAAAGCTAGCTGTTGAGAACATGACAGTGTCGTGACCGGAATGATGGTGCTTTTTGAATGTGTGTCAATGTGGGTGGTTGTGCCTCTGTTGAAAGGCTGCCTACGTATTCACGTGTAGTGAAATCAAACCAAGCCGTAGTTCAGTGGATTGAAAGATATATAATGGTGCCTAGTTTACTAGGGCTTTGTGTGTAACTAGCCACATCGATGGTGTGGGCTAGGTGCATTCCCAGTGATGTCTTGATCAAAGGGCTAGAATAGTTAGGATGTTGATCCTGTGACTGTGAGCATTCTCCGGGATAGCCCCCAGAGGTGGTGTGAACTATTTGGGCATGTTCTATGCCAACTGCAAGTTGAGTTCCCGCGTTTGAGGATGGTAACTGGTTTGAATGAGGAGAATTGAGATGGGATTTTAACGAGTTCTGCTCTCGGGGATTTTAACGAGTTCTGTTCTCGGAGATTTGATGAGTTTTGCTCTCGGGGTTTTTAATGAGTTTTGTTCTCGGGGATTTGATAAGTTTTGCTCTCGGGGATTTGATGAGTTTTGATCTCGGGGATTTTAACGAGTTTTGCTCTCGGGGATTTGATGAGTTTTGCTCTCGGGGATTTTAACGAGTTTTGCTCTCGGGGATTTTAACGAGTTTTGCTCTCGGATTTGCATATGGTGATTGTGAATTCTGTTATGTAAAGGGGAAGTCGAGTAGAATGGCTCGAACTTTGATCGGGCAGGTTGATAATGCGGGATCTGGTTTCCATGTCTGGCCCTAAAGGTTAGGGTGTATCCTATGGAGCTTGAATCCTCAAAATTCTGGGCTGTCTCTAGCCTAGGTCTCGAGAAGGTCTTGAAGGTTGTAATGTGGGAAGGCTAGATGTGGTGTTATCTGACCAGCTCGACTGTCTCTCTCCTTTTGGATGGTATGGGTATTGATAATTTTTGAATTGACCGTTTCACGGTCATGGGTTTTTGAATTCTTTGGGTTGACCTCTTAGCCCTGGTCATGGGATTCTTCATTTGAGTTGACCGTGTCTGGTCGAGAGATGTTGATAATTCTTTTTTGATCATGGCCAGCTTTTTTGTTTTGGCCCTTTGCTTTTTTTTTTCTTGGACTTTTGATTTTTTTGTCCAGTTTTTTTTTTTGTCGATCAGACTAACACCTAAGGTAGGGACTGGCTAGTCTTATTGGATGGGTGTTTATTGTGGGAAGTGGGTTTGCCTCCCGTCTTGAACCCAAACTAGAGGACTACCCAGATTTGTCATAGGATTTGATATGCTCCTGCTACGGGTAGTTGTGTGGCTTTCTATACCAGACATGGAATAGGTAAAAGGAAAACACGGGCTCGGTTTCCTGCAGTCATTATAGATGTGCCTATAATAGTCACGTGCGTGTGATTACAGTGTATGATGGTGTTCATCATGTTCTTGGAAACACATAAGGAAAGTATGTATGAGAAATAGAAAAGCTGATTTTATTGAAATGTGAAAAGAGGACAGAATACCGCTGACTCTGACTCTGACTTTGATTTGGAAATGAGGATGTAGGGTATCCTAGACTCGAACTCAGACTTAGACTCGAATCAAATCCGGACTTGGATGCTCGGTTGGTTGTTTTTTTTTTTGGTAAAGTCTTTGATTGGAGAGAACGACGGGTGTCACGACTCGCCTAAACTCGGCTTTGCGCAAGTGCAAGAGAGGGAGTCAAACTAGACAAGGCCCGGAGTGACGGGTCGACAAAGACTCTTGGACCGGGATACTCGAACGTTGATCTAGACGAGGTAACGACCCTAGCTTGGACTCGACCATGAGACTCGGACGGTGTATGAGGGCGAGTCCGAAAATGGGGCAACCGTGTTTGACCGCGTCGCGTGCTCGGACCAACCGTGGTGACCTAACCCTAGATGACTCGAGTATTTGTAGCATAGGTACGACTCGAAGAAGGCATCATAAGGACGCTGGTGCATGATGAACGTGGGGTGCCCTTAGAATGACCTTGGTTGACTGCTCGGTGGGGGATAGCCCCCGAGTGAGACTAAAGACTTTGATAGGACTCAAATGGTGCGACATCTAAGTGACTCGAAAGTGGGGTACGTGAGCCAACACGTGTAAGACAAGACCCTTAGAGCAACCGTGATTGGTCGCTCTACTGAAGGGTAGCCCCCGAGTGGGACTGAAGACTGACGCCTAGACGGGTGACTCGTGGATGGTGGACCTTCCTTAGGATTTGGCAAAGTGGGCCTAGTCCCGTTCGAAGAAAGGTCTACGTGAGAATTCCCCAGACTTTGGACTCAAGTGTATAAACGGGCTTCCCTTTGTAGGAGTCTGTCCTACGAAGGTGGGCCGTGCCTTGACAAATAAGGCGGACTAGGATGGGGTAGAAACCCGTGATATAAGATCGACGGAGTTTCGACGCTATAGATTCTAACTTATGACAAGACCCGACACTGCTAAATACGGGAAGTCCTAAGAAGAACAGGGTCTTGAAAAGGGAACTTGGATTTGAAAACCGAGCAAAGTCGGATTGGAAGACCCGATTTTTTGAAAACCGAGAAAGAGGTTATCGGGCCGAGATTTCGGGCTTTTTTTTTTAAAAGATTTGGACAGCATACCGGCTAAAAATAGGCTATTTTGAGTCAAAATCATAAGTCCTAAATTCGGCAGCTTTCCGGGTTTTGGAAAATAGATGGGTTTGAAAAAGATGTAGGTTTTTTGAAAATGACGGTTTTTGAAAAGACCAAAAAAGATCAAGTAGCATGTAGTCACGGAAACAGTATAACGACGCCATGTATGCTCTTAGTCTAAGTCTCGGTCGGTCGAATAGGGTCTATACCAACAACGATGGCTTTCTCGTACTGAGGACGGACTCCCTAAGCCGAGTGGGTCTTAGGACATGCCGCAAAACCTAAACGAGTTCCGCCATTGAAGTCTTTAGTGCATCCAAGTGGGAATGCACCGTGGTATAGTGGGACGTCGGTCACAAGTAACCGGCCCGGGATAGAACGGGGTTATGCATGAACCATTGAACTAAAAAGTGTACATTACTAATGAACGATTTCTTTTCGAGTCTCACCCTGAGGATGCCGATGGTAAGTGACACATCAGTGAATCCCCAGCGGAGTCGCCAAATTGTGGACATGACATAGGTCCACCCTGACGCGGCGACGCGCGAGTTTTGGGGAGGCGATAGAATTTCCATATGAGATGGATCGAATAGAATTTTAAATCGAAGTAGGAGTCGCCACCGAATTTTATGGTTATTCGGAACCATTCGAACCCACTCTATGTTGTAGTGGGCCATACTTAAAGCCTGGCCCATTTCCGATGTCAGAGTTTATTGGGTTCGTCCCTTAGCATATCGATACCGATGCCGACTGGAGCGGTTAATCGTATATTGAATGACTCTCGTTGCCAATGGTTTCGGACATCCGGAAACCATGGTTCTGAGTAAGGGGTGAGGGTACGTGTTGGGAAGTTCAGCGAGAACACCCAACCCCGCCCGCACTTAGCGGCCTTTACTAAGATATCGTTCGGTTTTGTGTACACGCGTTAGTTCGACGATGAAATGATATGCAGAGATTATTTTCCTAAGACATGTGAGGAAAAATAAATGGGTTGCTAAGTCGTTTAATGCATGTTAAACTAATAACGTCAAAGTTATTTTAGCATGTGAAGTTCGTTTTAGTCTAATAAAACGATAAAAAGAATATGAGAGAATAAAATTGCTACAAACACGAGAAAACGGGTTAGTAACGATTGAAATAATAATATATGAAATCGAGAAAATAAATATTAATCGAAATCTGAAAAATATGGTTTAAAACGTTGTTTTGTATAAAAATTGATGTTCGAGAAAGAATAAAAAAGAATGAAAAAAAAACGTGTTTGGACCGAGAGCCGCGCGACTCGCCCGAGACTCATGCGGATCGCGTGGCGGCCTGATTTTGACAACGGTTTTCGGAAAATTTTGATTAAATCGCGTACGAATATTGCATAACTCGTACTCGACTTAATATTCTCGATATTTGTTATATTCGATAGTTGATTATCAACTATTTAGAATAGTTTTGGAAAAGATATAAATTTAGGAATCGTTTCGTAAAATAATAAAAATAAACGAACGAAAAACTAAAAAAATAGAACCGGATCAGACTCGTGCGCGAGTCGCCTGGACCGGGCGCGACTCGCGTACGGGTCTGATCTTTTTATTTCTTTTTGTTCGAAAATCGTTATAAATCGCGTACAAATATGAATTAATTTATACTCGGTCTATATTTTCGATATTCGTCGTATTCGATATTCGATTATGAAATCGATATCGAATATTCGGAATGACTTTAGAAAAGGTTTTGAAAAAGTTTTTTTTTGAATGAAAAATAAGAAAAAGGAATTTTGAACGAAAAGTTGTAAAAAAGGATTTTGAATAAAAAAATGTAACGATTTCGTCGAAATCTTAATATAATTCTTTTCGATACGATATTCGATTATATAGAATCGATATCGTATTTTAAGAATATTTGATATATGAAAATAGTTTTTAGTAGTATCGATATTATGAAATAAAAAAGAAAGAGACCGACGAGACCCATAAAAACGAGAAGAGAAGAGAAGAGAAAAGAGAAGAGTCGGGTTTGATTTACACCCTCAACCTACATGCTTTGTTTTCTCGGGATAAGGCTCGTCAGGAAGTGGCTTAGACTTGGGAGCGTCGAGACGATGAGGATGAGTTAAGGTGTATCGGTTTAGGTGGTTTGGGATGTCGGGTTTGGCCGGCTTCGTCGGTATTTCGAGACTTCGGAAAGGTGTCGGGATTTGCTAACTATCGGGTTGTATGTAAACCGGGTGATGGGTGTATAAAAACCGTGTATATTGGCTGAAAAATTGTTGTAATTGATGTCTTTTTTGTGTTGGACGGGAGGTCCTATTTATAGGGAGTTTCCGACCTTGGTTTAGGAGAGTTTGAATACCGCTTAGGATAGGAAACGTAGGAATTTGAGAGAAATAAGAATTCCGCTTTCTTGGCCAAGAAGAAAGAGGAAAACCGGCTGGTTTGAGGGTGTATTGGCCGGGTGTTTTACACTCGGTCAATGTCTGAATCGGTCTCCGGATAGAATTCCTACTTGAGATCGAATTCTACCTTAAACGGAATTGTTTATTATTTTGTATGGCTGATTTTTGTAGTATCTGAATTCAATCCGGATTGGTGGGGGTGACACGGCAGATTTTATGTCTGGGGAAATATCTTTGACCGGGTTTTGACTTGGTCGCTAAAAGACGATTTTACCCCTGGTGACGGTTTCGACCCAAATTAGTGTCATTTGACTCGAAACGACCCACTGGGCCCGGATTTGAGGTTGGTTTTGTGAGATTTGTACTCCTTAAAAAGTCTAAACCAAATGTCCATAATAACAAGCCCATATTCGAGTCTATCAAAGCACGTTTACGTCCTATCATCATCGGGTGTTTGGCGGGAACTACTATAGACACCTAGCGGTCAAAATGTGGGTGTCTACAATATCCATATCATTTTTCCTCTTCTTACCCGACTAACCTCACTTCATACCATATGTAAGTCCTTGGCACTTGTCTTTACCCGATAGAATGCGTATGTACGGTTAATAGAGATTGATTGCATGTTAGATTGCATGCATGTTCTTGTAGGTCGCAGTTTAGGTGAGTCTTTGTCTTTCCGTTTTTACATAAACTCACAATATGACCCGTTTTGTGTGATGAGCGATCCGTGAGAGTCCGACATAGACGAGTCTTGCAAGGTTGAAAGTTCATTATTGTTGTCATTGGTCAAGCTTATTGTATGTGGTTGTTTACATTAATTTTAATCGTTGCGCTTTGGTTAGGTAACTTTGGAGCATACTCCGCTATGAGTTATATACATTCCATTAGGATCGAGTTATAGTTTTGTGCTTGCTTGAGGACAAGCAAGGGTTTGGTTTTGGGAGATTTGATGCGCGTATTTTAAGTCCATTGGACTACGTGGTGAGGTTCGCCAGCCAAAGCTTAGAAATCATACCTGACGTCTTCGCCTGTGGTTGCCTGTCAGGGCCCGGGCCCGTGTTTGTCGTCTCGTCTTGGGTTTGCCGTTTTAGTAGTTACAAACTTTTTACTTAAGTGTTTATTGGTGTCTTAGTTTTGATTTAATCCTTGGTGGGTGGTTGCATTAAGTTAGATTTATCCCTTTCAAGTGGCTGCGTTAGATTTATCCCTCTCGGGTGGTTGCGTTAGATTTATCTCTCTCGGGTGGCTGCGTTAGATTTATCCCTCTCGGGTGGCTGCATTTAGATTTATCCCTCTCGGGTGGCTGCATTTAGATTTATCCCTCTCGGGTGGCTGCGTTAGATTTATCCCTCTCGGGTGGCTACGTTAGATTTATCCCTCTCGAGTGGCTGCGTTAGATTTATCCCTCTCGGGTGGCCACGTTTAGATTTATCCCTCTCGGGTGGCGGCGTTAGATTTATCCCTCTCGGGTGGCTGCATTAGATTTATCCCTCTCGGGTGGCTATGTTTAGATTTATCCCTCTTGGGTGGCTACGTTAGATTTATCCCTCTCGGGTGGCTGCGTTAGATTTATCCCTCTCGAGTGGCTACGTTTAGATTCTTTGGGAAAGTTTCTGACTAACCCTGGTCTTATGCTTTCTTCGAGAAAGTTTCTGACTAACCCTGGTCTACTGATTCCTTCGGGAAACTTTCTAACTAACCCTGGTCTACTGATTTCTTCGGGAGAGTTTCTGACTAACCCTGGTCTAATGATTTCTTCGGGAGAGTTTCTGACTAACCCTGGTCTACTGATTTCTTCGGGAAATTTTCTGACTAACCCTTGTCTGTTGTTTTCTTCGGGGTAGTTTCTGACTATCGCTAGTCTGTTGATGAGTGGCTGTTTGGATTTTGTGATTGTTTTGCCTTTAAATTACTAGTGTTGATGCGTAAGCTCTTTGCATTAGTTCTTGGGCTTGCATTTGCTTAGTGAATTATTCCGGGAATGCGCTAAAATAACAATCCCCCTGGGATGTGAATTGAGTGCTAAGGGACTTGCTAGGATAACAGATTGCTTCGAGTGCTTTGGGGCTTGTTTTAGACTAACAGATTGCTTCGAGTGCTTTGGGATTGTAGATTTGTTTTATTCGCCTTATCATGCGGTCAAGCGTGAGCATTCTTATTAATCGTAATGTAGATTTGTTTTGTTCGTTTTATCACGCGTTCAAGCGCGAACATTCTTATTAATTGTGGTTTTCGTGTTCGTTTATTGTTGGGGGTCGATTTTGACTATAAGAGGTTTTAAGGCTTGCTTTACGGGTTTGAATTTACTCCTAATTCCCTCGATTGGCATCTAAGACGGTGCATGCTTGTCCGGTTAGGTTTTTGGCGGGGATTGAATGGAGGTTGGCTCAGGCTAAGAGCACGATGAGTCATTACTCGTCGGAGAATGTGCTGGTGAACTAGCTGCGCCTTGTAGATGTAAGTTTCTTTCTTACAGTTTGTTTTTGTAGCCCCCAAGGTTTAGGATTATTGAAGTGTTGGTTTTGGTTTTATCGTTTGTTTCGTCCTATGGTTTAGTGTTTGCTTTCATTTAGAACGGTCCGCTTTTCTTTCAGCTGGCCGATGCGGCTGATGCCGTTCAGCCCCCAGACCTCCCCTTGACACTGCTCAGGGTCGATGTGGTTGGGGTAGCCTTTACATAGCCTCTTTCCCCGTGTTTTGCTGAGGAGATGGAGGCTGGGATGAAGTGACGTGACCAGGTATACCGGGTATGTTTCGGTTTCTGTTTTGGATTCTAAGGGTTAGGTTTCGTTTGGCTAACTTGCGTAGTTTCACCTTTCAGGTTTCGTCGGCTTGCCATCAGCGGTTGTGGCAGACTGTCTACTGCTTCAGGGTTTATGCCTCGAGGGTCTCCCATGACACTTCGGGACCTCAATAGGTAAGTGCGTGTACCTAGGGTTGGCTCTTAGATTGTTTGTGTGTTTTCCTCAAGTGCGAGTTATGTTCGCATGACATTCCCGATATGGTGGGACAGCTGGAGACTCAGGTGACCGAGCTTGAGGCGGAAGCGGCTGAAGCGCGACAGCTCCTGCAATCTTGGGCTGGTGAGATTGCTCAACTTAAGGAGCGGCTGGCTCGGTCTCAGGGCGAGACCTCCGCGCAGGGTGAGGCTAGGCATCGGGTTGAGAGGGAGAGAGAGGCTGAGGCTGAGGCTACGGGTCGTGCTATGGGTGCTACTGAGGATGTTGGAGGGATTCCCGAGACATCTACTCTAGATATGCTGTCGGGGATGGATGGTAGTGAGTCTCCTACCCTGGATTTAGAGGATCTAGGTTTGGACGACAACATTGGTGGGATGGTGATAGCCATAGGCGCAACTTCTAGGGGTCCTCCCTAGTTTGTGAACTCGATTTATCTTTTTAGTATTTGAGTTGTTTTAGTATAGTCTTTGCGTTTTTGTTTTGTGAAATGCTGACCTAACTTGACAAGTAATCACTTCACGGTTGTTTTATTCGTGAATTCATCATAGTTCAGGACGTTTTAGAATGCGTTGAGGCTGCATGAGAGTACGAAAGCGGTTTTTCAGATTTTTGAAATGCGTTAGTTTGAGCCGGGAGTTGGATCAGATAGTACGTCAATTAAAACATTTTTACTCGAGACGTACGAAATGTAAGAGGTCAACGTGCTATGACCGAGTGCACTAGGATGCAAATGTAGTTGTTTCGACATTCATAAGGAGGCCGAAGCCAAAATCTAGGCTACCTTTGAAAAAAAAGTTAGACCACTTTTTTTTATATTCAAGACAATGCCGTACTGGGCTTACAAATGCGACTTGACAACAACCATTAGAGGCTACAACACGCCTAGGTGGGGTAGCTTATCCCCCTAAAAGCCAAAAAAATGAAAAGACATCTAAGTCTGGTGGATCCGATGGGCGAAATGTACCGTCCGTGTGGACCTGACACTCTTGCGCGGACATTCCGGCTTTTGGAAAGGGGTTTAGCGACTTCAGGAGTTCGTTCCTGACGTTCGGGGTTGTAGGGTGCGAGAAATAGGTTAAGGATTGTGGAGATGACCGTACTACAGAATAAGGAAGCTATGTGGGCTAATGTTGATAAGCACCCGACCGAAGACGGCGTTACCGATCCTAGTGTTCGTCAGTTCATCTACACGGGCCGAGACCGACAAGACCCGTATTGAAAATATGAGTGAGGAAGGAAAGTGGGATTGGCTGGGCTCGCTTTTGGCTAGGGCGGTAGAAGTTTGCATTCAAAGGCTCGAAGATGATAAGCACAAGCGGGCTCACCCGAATGACAAGGGGAAGAAAAGGTTGGACCGGTAGAGCCCAACCGTTTTGTATTATGTATTATTAGTTGATATTATGTGGCATATTAGTACTAGTTTATTGTCGAGTTTTGACACGTTTTTAATTTCCGGGATGTCCGGGTTTCAGATGCTTGATGTAAATGCCTCGACTAAGACTCGATTTAACCGACTTTTGTTATTAATGCCTCGACAAAGACTCGATATATATATACATTTTCGTGGTGGCTCGCAACTTGATTCTTCATTTTGCCTGGGGCGCCCTTTCGGGTTTTCACCCCGTCCTTGGCTCACCGTTCTTTTTTTGACGGCTCGCAACTCATTTCTTCATTTTGCCCGAGGCGTCCTTTCGGGTTTTCACCCAGTCCTCGACTCGTTTTTTTTTACAACGGGTCGCAACTCGTTTCTTCATTTTGCCCGGGGTGCCCTTTCGGGTTTTCACCCCATCCTCAGCTTCTCGTTTGTGCTTCGTCATTTTACATCACTCATTGGCCAGGTAGTAGGGAGAGTCCCGGTTTGTACATGAATCGAGTAACCGATTTTTTTTTTGATTGTTTTGTTTTGTTTTGGTTGTACCCGGAGAAGGGTTGCCTACGTATCCGCTTTTAGGCGGAATCAAATCATGTTCGTAGTTCTTTATAGATGTGAGTAATTTTGCTTTAGACTCGTTATGCCAATTAATGATGTGAGATGTTTAGAGTGTATTCACCCTAGTTAAAGGACTAAGGTGGAGTGGTTGGGTGTGACCCCTTGAATGTGACAATTACCGAGATACCGTGTTTGAGTCAAGGTGACTGGCTTGGATGGTTTTAGAATGTGGAGCTAGGTAGTAAGTGGTTCCGATAGATCTGAATCTGGAGATGATTTTGTGGAGTTAAGGCTATGGGGTTACGGTTTCGTAATGTGGTAGGAAAGGGGAAGCTGATTAAAATGACTCAGACTTCAATCGGGTGGGATGTAAATTACGTGGGATCTG
This sequence comes from Agrostemma githago, assembly GCA_958450325.1. Lineage (NCBI taxonomy): Eukaryota > Viridiplantae > Streptophyta > Magnoliopsida > Caryophyllales > Caryophyllaceae > Agrostemma > Agrostemma githago. Next base: position 34,977,473 of record OY288247.1, read on the forward strand.
ATTTCCATGTCTGGCCCTTACGGTTGGGATTATCCTATTGAGCTTGAATCCTCAAAATTCTGGACTGTCTCCTAACAAGCGTCTCGGAAAGGTCTTAAGGGTTGTAATGTATGGAGGCTAATATTTGGGTGCCAGCTGACTAACCTGTTCATTTTTTTTCTTTTTCTTTTTTTGTTTTTCGTTCAGACTTTGCACTAAAATTCGAGTTGAATGATTAGGGGTTTCATTTTGACCGTTGAGTTTGGTCTTGACCATCGTATTGGGCCGGTTTAGTTTGGCCTTAGGTTTCATTGTTTTCCTTGGCTCCTTTCGGCCATTTCAGACTTCTTTTTCTTTTTGTCAGACTAGCACCAATGATGGGGATTGGTTGGTCTTTATTTGAGGGATATTTATTGTGGGAAATGGGTTTGCCTTCCGTCTTTGATCACAAGCTAAAAGACTATCTAGATTCGTCATAGGATTTGGGAATGCTCGTTCTATGGGATAGTTTGTGGCTTTCTATACCAGACATGGAATAGGTAAGAAAAAGGAACATGGGATCTAAGCTCTTGTTATTCCTCGTTGTTTCGACGTATGTTTTACTGTTATCAATAACTGGCATAGTTCCGAGTTGTAAGCAAGAAAGTGCATTATTAAATCAAGCGATTGTCGAGGCGCATTATAAAGGAAGAAAAGTTTATTTGTTTTTATTGATAGTAATAAGAGGGCTACGTGCCCAAGACATTATTTTCGGGGTGGTGGAGGACAGATCCCCTCGCACCTCTTGACTCGAAGTAAAAACAAAAGACATTTGTTATACTATTAGGTCTAGGCCCTAAGACGAACTAGACTTTGACTCGGACACGGATTCACTTGTCTTGGACAGGTGCTCGCGGGTAGCCGGGGTTTTCCTCGATATTCAGAACATTCTCCTCTGTAGGGTCGAGGTGGGAACAATCGATGGTGTCGTCAAAGATGGCATGGACACTAAAGGGGTTTGTGGCAATGTTTGGTTTCTCGGGTGGAGGGAGAGGGATAGTCCCATTTTCTATCATATCTTGTAAGGTATGCGTGAGCCGAAAACAAGATTCAGTTTCATGGCCATTGCCACAATAGAAATGGCAATATTTATGAGCATCCCATGCCCTTTTCCTCTTGTTTGCGGGTGGGTCTGTAGTAAGACCTATTGACTCGAGCTTTTCTTGCTCAGTTAGCCTTTTTAGGGCTTCAGTGTACGTGATGCCTAGCTTGGAAAATGTCTTAGAGGTGGAATTCGTCCTCCCTCTAGTGGTTGGTTCAACAAGGTGTACTTCTTCGGTTTTGTTATTCCACGATGACCCGTAAGAGCGAGTTTCTATGGATGTAGTCGGACCTTGATAGCCTTTCCCCATTATCTTAAAGAATAATCCCTTCCTCATATTGTCCTCTAGACGTATTCCTAAGGTAGACAATTCTTTGAAGGTATGGATATTTTGGTACCTAAGGTGAGAGGCGTAAGGGGGCCTAAGGTTATTGATAAACTTGTCTACTAAGATGGCTTCGTCAGGGCGGTTTACTAATTGGGTGCTGACCTTCCTCCACCTAGTCTGAAATTCGGAGAAGCCTTCCTTCTCGTTTTGGGAAAGGACCTCGAGGCTTCGGATGGTAACTTGTGTTTCGGAATTATCCTCATATTGTTTTGCAAATTCTATGGAGATGTCACCCCACGTGGATATCTTTTTACGGTCGAGGGAATAAAATCAGTATCATGGTGTGTCGCCTAAAGAGGATGAGAATATCCTAGCGAAAAGGTTGGGTTTGACCCCCTTAATCGCCATGTAATCCTTAAAGGCCCGGATGTGGTTGAGGGGGTCCTCAGTTCCTTTGAACTTGGGTATGTCGGCTAGGGAAAATTTTTCTGGTAGTTGGTCGTTTACCATCTCGAACTTTCTATGGTTTTCGAGGTGAACATTGTTGCCTTGGTTTAGGCGCATTTGGTTTTCAAGGAAGTCTATACGACTCACAGCGGACCGTAGAATGTCATCCTGAGGTGGTGTAGTGGGGTCATTAGGGGTGACCCCGGTTGGAACACCGCCTAACGGCGTGGGGTTTAAAAGGACCTCGTCGAGGATCCGGTTATGGTGTTCAGCAAAGGCTTTATCTTCCAAGTGGCCTAGGCGGAAATCGATGCTGTTTACGGATGCGTTAATGGTAATGATGGTGGCCTGTAGGTCTCGGATCATGTTGGCTAGGGTTCCTACGGTGTTATCCCCGGATTGTTCAACGTTGTTCCCACTACGGTTACTTGTGTCTACGCTTGAATCTCTTGATATGGCTGCGAAATGGGTGGTATTAATGAGAATGGATCTACCAGACGGCTTAAAGACTCAAAGGAGGCTCGTAGTTGAGCGACGCGGAAACAAGACCCTTGATTTGCACGTGTTTGCGGTCATCGAATTAGGAACCCGAGTGCTTTAGACTCTTGGTGAATTCGGCGAAACGCCTATTGAGTTTTAGGTCTCTACAGACGATTTGACACAAACCTTGGGGGTGAGGTTTAAAGAGGACTTCTCGAAATGAGATAACCCAAATTGTAAGACCTCGAGTACAGGTGATCCTAGTGACTAACACAGACAGTTAAACACACGGTTGTACGACGTAAGAGGTTGATCGCGATCCCGGCTGAGGATCAAAGATTTTTGATAAATGTTTCTTTCGAAAACGACCAATTCTTTGCAATTTTTTTTTTTTTGAAAAGGATGGTTTGCAGAAATAGTGTAACGATGGCGGGATGACATCGCTTGTGACGTGAAAGTGAGTTGCTACATGTGTGCGTCGGGAATCTGGCGATGACAAAAATGCAAATGTGCTGTTTGAAAGGAGCACGGTTCTTTAGGGGAACCGGTTTTGGGAGTGATTACGTGATTCTGTTATCGAAAACTACTATTAAATAGCTAGTTCGATACTTGTGGTGTACGTGATGCTCGTGGTAGAGCGTGAAGTCTAATGACGGTGTTTTAAAAGGTGTGACCAAATCCTTATTAAGGAATTTAGGTGGTGAATAGTGTTTTAGAAAACTTTTCCCCTTTTAAAACTAGTGACCCACCTTCGTCGGTTGCGTTGACTAGCATTTAACGGTGAGAGGATGTATTGTAAAAAGTGTTTTGAAAGTGTAACCGTTTCATTAATTGAAGTTTTGGTTGCGTTAACGGTATGTGTAAAAAAACGTTTTTTTTTTAAATAAAATGTAACTGTGCGGTGTACCTTGACCCCATTAATCGGGAGTTTTGGTGGCATTAACGGTAATCGTTGTTGACGGGTTTATTTTGGCCAAGGTGATGGCGTTAAAATTGTATATAGTTTTTGAAAGTGGTGAGTTTAAAATTTGCCATGATAACGACATCTAAAAATGTTTTTCCCTTTTTAAAAATCATGATTTGACCAGAGCGTCGGCGTTTTAAGAGGTCGTTTTGAAAAGATGAGGTATTTTTTTCAAAAACGAAATTGGGTGCAGTTGAATATGTTGGCATATTTGAATCCAGATCTTTAGTGTTTTATTTGGGTTGGATTGTTCAAACACGCTACACATAACTAGGAATGCATATACTTATGCAAGATGCAGACACGGGTAGGTTAGGGTAGGCTACCGCCCACGAATTGTCTTCACTTAGGCATTGACAATTATCTGGGGAGACGAGTGTCATACCGTTCGTTCGAAACTATCCACTTATTATTCCCGCGGGGTACGCGTTAGGCGGCCGGAGCGTCAATCAAGGATCCCTCCGCGTGTCCCTAAAGATCTTACCGCGAAGAGGTCGATTGGTCCTGATATCTGTTAGGGTGGGCTTTTTAGGGCCAAAACCTGTAGTGACCATAACTAGGAACTAAGAAATGAGCTTCACCGACCTCGTTCAAGTTACACCACCGTTGGAAACTTTTTTCCAAATCCCCAGCGGAGTCGCCAAACTGTGGACGTCCGTCCGCACCGCCCAGCGCCTCGCGCGGGACCGACCCGGTTTTTCAACGTGTGGCAGCGGCCACCCACGCGGCCCCCTCCCGGTCGGGGGCTGGTCCGATCTCGCGTACGAGGCGATGTCTCAGACCTCGATTCAGATGACGATCCGGACTTGTACTAGACGGGTGCGGGCACCCGTGTTTCCGTTTGGGAATCGATTGAGTCGTGGTTGTAAATGTTTAAAGACCGATTTGTTTGGTAAGTGTAGACACCCACATTTTGACCGCTAGGTGTCTATAGTAGTTCCCGCCAAACACCCGATGATGATAGAACGTAAACATGCTTTGATAGACTCGGATATGGGCTTGTAATCATGGACATTTGGTTTAGACATTTTAAGGAGTACAAATCTCACAAAACGGACCTCAAATCCAGACCCAGTGGGTCGTTTTGAGTCAAATAACACTAATTTGGGTCGAAACCGTCACCAGGGGTAAAATCGTCTTTTAGCGACCGAGTCAAACCCGGTCAAAGATATTTTTTCCCGAGTCACACGTGTTGGCCGTGGCCCTACACGGTTTGATTCAGACTCAAACACCAAAAAATCAGCCTTCACAAATATTAAACAAATCTGTTTAAGGATAGAATTCGATCTCAAGTAGGAATTCTATCCGGAAACCGAATCAGACATCGACCGAGCATCGAAATACTCGGCCGAGGTACCCCAGGACAGCCGAAATACCTCCCCCACCAGCTGAGATTTTTGGCTTCTTCACTAAGAAACGAGAAGTCTATTCCCTTACGAACTCTCGTATTTCCTATCCAAATCGGTGTTTCTTGTCACACAAGCAAGACCACCTCGTTTCCTATAAATAGGACCCTTCCTTCAACATCCAAGACACAGAAAAATTAACCAAAAATCAGACTTAAAAATACCGAGAAAGTCAGCCAAAAAGCAACATCCAAAATCCCGACGTAATCCCGAAGTAATTCCAAAATCCGACGAAACCGATCCTGTCCGAACCGGCCGAGTCCCCACGTCACTCACACATACAAAATCGACACCTTAACTCACCCACATCATCTCGACGCTCCCGTGCCTAAGCCACCGTCTGACGAGCCTTATACCGAGAACACAAAGCATGTAGGTTGAGGGTGCAAATCAAACCCGTCTCTTCCCTTTTCTCTCTTCTTCGTCTCGTTTTTTATTATGGGTCTTGCGTCGGTCTTTCTTTTATTTTCTAATATCGATATTACTAAAACTATTTTCCTATATCGAATATTCTCAAAATATGATATTGATTCTATATAATCGAATATCATATCAAAAGAATTATATTAAGTTTTCGACGAAATCGTTACATCTTTTTACAACTTTTTGTTCAAAATATTTTTTACATCTTTTCGTTCAAAAACAAACTTTTTCAAAACCTTTTCTAAAGTCGTTCCGAATATTCGATATCGATTTCATAATCGAATATCGAATACGACGAATATCGAAAATATAAACCGGGTATAAATTAATCCATATTTGTACGCGACTTATAACAATTTTCGACAAAAAAATAAAAACGGACAGACTCGCGTGCGAGTCGCGCCCGAGTCTGACCCGATTCTTTTTTTTTTTTTTAGTTTTCGTTCGTTTATTTTTATTATTTTACGAAACGATTTCTAAGTTTACATCTTTTCCAAAACTATTCTAAATATTTGATAATCAGCTATCGAATATAACGAATATCGAGAATATTAAGTCGAGTACGAATCATGCAATATTCGTACGCGATTTGATCAAAAAATTTCCGAAAAACGTTGTCGATTTCAGGCCACCACGCGACCCGCATTGGTCTCGGGCGAGTCGCGCGGCTCTCGTCCGAGACCCATCTTTTTTTTTTTTTTTTTTAATTCTTTCTCGAACATCGTTTTTTATACAAAACAACGTTTTAAACAATATTTTTCTGATTTCGATTAATTCTTATTTTCTCGATTTCAATTTCATATATTATTATTTCAATCGTTACTAACCCGTTTTTCTCGTGTTTGTAGCAAATTATTCTCATATTCTTTTTTATCGTTTTATTAGACTAAAACGAACTCACATGCTAAAATAACTTTGACGTTATTAGTTTAACATGCATTAAACGACTTAGCAACCCATTTTATTTTTCCTCACATGTCTTAGGAAAGTAATCTCTGCATATCATTTCATCGTCGAACTAACGCGTGTACACCAAAATCGAACGATATCTTAGTAAAGGCCGCTAAGTGCGGGCGGGGTTGGGTGTTCTCGCTGAACTTCCCAACACGTACCCTCACCCCTTACTCAGAACCATGGTTTCCGGATGTCCGAATCCATTGGCAACGAGAGTCATTCAATATACGATTAACCGCCCAGTCGGCATCGGTATCGATATGCTAAGGGACGAACCCAATAAACTCTCAAATCGGAAATGGGCCAGGCTTTAAGTATGGCCCACTACGACATAGAGTGGGTTCGAATGGTTCCGAATAACCATAAAATTCGGTGGCGACTCCTACTTCGATTTAAAATTCAATTCGATCCATCTCATATGGAAATTCTATCGCCTCCCCAAAACCCGCGCTTCGCCGCGTCGGGGTGGACCTATGTCATGTCCACAATTTGGCGACCCCACTGGGGATTAACTGATGTGTCACTTACCATCGGCATCCTCAGGGTGAGACTCGAAAAGAAATCGTTCGGTTAGTAATGTACACGTTTTAGTTCAATGGTTCATGCATAACCCCGTTCTATCCCGGGCCGGTTACTTGTGACCGACGTCCCACTATACCACGGTGCATTCCCACTTGGGTGCACTAAAGACTTCGATGGCGGAACTCGTTTAGACTTTGCGGCATGTCCTAAGACCAACTCGGCTTAGGGAGTCCGTCCTCAGTACGAGAAAGCCATCGTTGTTGGTATAGACCCTCCTAGACCGACCGAGACTTAGACTAAGAGCATACATGGCGTCGTTATACTGATTCTATGACTACATGCTACTTGATCCTTTTCAGTCTTTTCAAAAACCGTCATTTTCAAAAAAACTTACATCCTTTTCAAATCCATTCTTTTTCAAAACCCGGAAAACTGCCGAATTTAGGACTTATGATTTTGACTCAAAATAGCCTATTTTTAGCCGGTATGCTGTCCAAACCTTTTCAAAAAAAAGCCCGAAATCTCGGCCCGATACCCTTTTCTCGGTTTTCAAAAAAATCGGGTCTTCCAATCCGACTTTTACTCGGTTTTCAAACCCAAATTCTCTTTTCAAAACCCTCTTCTTCTTAGGACTTCCCGTATTTAGCAGTGTCGGGTCTTGTCATAAGTTAGAATCTATAGCGTCGAAACTCCGTCGATCTTATATCACGGGTTTCCACCCCATCCCAGTCCGCCTTACTTGTCAAGGCACGGCCCACCTTCGTAGGACTAACTCCTACAAAGGAAAGCCCGTTTACACACTCGAGTCTAAAGTCTGGGGATTTCTCACGTAGACCTTCCTTCGAACAGGACTAGGCCCACTCTGCCGAATCCTAAGGAAGGCCCACCACTCACGCGTCATCCATTTAGAAGTCAGTCTCCGGTCTTCTTTCTAGTCTAGTCTTTTCCTCACTCGGGGGGCTACCCTTTAGCAAAACAATCAATCACGATTGCTCTAAGGATCAGGTCTTACACGTGTTGTCTCACGTATCCCACTTCCGAGTCACTTAGGTGTCACACCATCTGAGTCCTATCAGATTCTTTAGCCTCACTCGGGGGCTATCCCCCACCGAGCAGTCAACCACGGTCATTCTAAGGGCACCCCACGTTCATCATACACTGGCGTCCTTATGATGCCTTCTTCGTGTCGTACCTATGCTACGAATACTCGAGTCACCTAGGTTTAGGTCACCACGGTTGGTCCGAGCACGTGATACGGCCAAACACGGTCGCCCCCATTTTCGGATTCACCCTTATACAGCTCGAGTCCAATTCGCAGTCGTTACCTCGTCTAGATCAACGTTCGAGTATCCCGGTCCAAGAGTCTTTGTCGACCTGTCACCCCGGGCCGTGTCTAGTTTGACTCCCTCTCTTGCACTTGCGCAAAGCCGAGTTTAGGCGAGTCGTGGCACCCGTCTTTCTCTCCAATCAAAGACCTTACCAAAAAAAAAACAACCAACCGAGTGTCCGAGTCCGGATTTGATTCGAGTCTAAGTCTGAGTTCGAGTCTAGGATACCCTACATCCTCATTTCCAAATCAGCGTCAGAGTCATTTGTATTCTGTCCTCTTTTCAAAAATCCAATAAAATCAGCTTTTCTATTTCTCATACATACTTTCCTTATGTGTTTCCGAGAACATGATGAACACCATCATACACTGTGAGCACACGCACGTGACTATTATAGGCACATCTATAATGACTGCAGGAAACCGAGCCCGTGTTTTCCTTTTACCTATTCCATGTCTGGTATAGAAAGCCACATAACTACCCGTAGCAGGAGCATATCGAATCCTATGACAAATCTGGGTAGTCTCCTAGTTTGGGTTCAAGACGGGAGGCAAGCCCACTTCCCACAATAAACACCCATCCAATAAGACTAGCCAGTCCCTACCTTAGGTGTTAGTCTGACCGACAAAAAAAAAACTGGACAAAAAAAATCAAAAGTCCAAGAGAAAAAAAAAAGCAAAAGGCCAAAACAAAAAAGCTGGCCATGATCAAAAAAGAATTATCAACATCTCTCGACCAGACACGGTCAACTCAAATGAAGAATCCCATGACCGGGGCTAAGAGGTCAACCCAAAGAATTCAAACAAACCATGACCGTAGTGAAAACGATCAATTCAAAATTATCAATACCCATACCATCAAGTAGGGAAGAAACAATCAAGTTGGTCAGCTAACACCACATTTAGCCTTCCCACATTACAACCCTCAAGACCTTCTCGAGACCTATTCTAGAGACAACCCAGAATTTTGAGGATTCAAGCTCCATAGGATACACCCTAACCTTTAGGGCCAGACATGGAAATCAGATCCCGCATTATCAAACCTGCCCGATCAAAGTTCGAGCCATTCTACTCGGCTTCCCCTTTACGTAACAGAATTCACAATCACCATATGCAAAATCCAAGAGCAAAACTCATCAAATCCCCGAGAACAAAACTCATCAAATCCCCGAGAGCAAAACTCGTTAAAATCCCCAAGAGCAAAACTCATCAAATCCCCGAGAGCAAAACTCGTTAAAATCCCCGAGAGCAAAACTCATCAAATCCCCGAGAGCAGAACTCGTTAAAATCCCCGAGAGCAGAACTCAATAAAATCCCCGAGTGCAGAACTCGTTAAAATCCCATCCCAATTCTTCTCATTCAAACCAGTTACCAGCCCCAAACACGGGAACTCAACTTGCAGTCGGCATAGAACATGCCCAAATAGTTCACACCACCTCTGGGGGCTATCCCGGAGAACGCTCACAGTCACAGGATCAACATCCTAACTATTCTAGCCCTTTGATCAAGACATCATTGGGAATGCACCTAGCCTACACCATCACTGTGGCTAGTTACACACAAAGCCCTAGTAAACTAGGCACCATTATATATCTTTCAATCCACTGAACTACGGCTTGGTTTGATTTCACCACACGTGAATACGTAGGCAGCCTTTCAACAGAGGCACAACCACCCACATTGACACACATTCAAAAAGCGCCATCATTCCGGTCACGACACTGTCATGTTCTCAGCAGCTAGCTTTGTCATTCTGGGGGCTTCTTCTAGACAGAAGTTCTCCATCCACTCACAAAATCCAGATAAATTCAAGGAATAAAGATCTAGCCTCCTTTCTATAGTATGTCCTAGTACTCGGCTTAGTCAAAGACGAGAATCTGTCAGGACTCGGGGCAATACCCACTTTGGAAATGTACCCAAAAATCAAAGATCCGAAAAGAACACCAGTCTACGGCATTGCTACCACAAAGCCCTGTCGTACGGAAACAGTCCCATTCCGAGGATTCGACCGTGTTGCCACTCACCTAGGCTACGGAATAGCGCAACTTAAGAGTCTTTTTATCTTAGGTGGCCCACCCCCTACCGAGTCGCGGTCTAACCTTTAGAGAGTCCAGTCGTGTTTGTCAACTCGTCCTCTCGCGTCCAGAGTCGAGTCTGTCGGTATATCTCTCTCTTCAAATTCTCATTTTTTTTCCAAAACTTAGCCATTTGGGAAAATCCTTTTCCTAGTCACCACGGGAATAGGAATTTTTATCACACTTCATACAGGCCTAACCAGAGACTTTAGGAATCCGTGTCAGAATCCGATTAGGAATCAAAGTCATCCCAGCCTTTCTTATTTTCAAACTTCCAAAAAAATTTCAGCATTCTCCTTTTCAATTTTTTTCGGAAAAATCATCTTTTCCCCCAGCATGAGTCAGTGTTTCGCCTAAGTGTTACATACAAATTATGTCAGCATACAGGTACACTCAAGACTCCCAAAAATTCTAAGTTCCCCAGTGGAAAAGCTCATGCAAGCTCCCGCGCAATTCTAAGACAGGATATATCTGCAAACAGGTATACCCATAGCTTCCTAGGCAAGCTCCCGCGACATTATCAACATCAACCCAGGTATGATTTCTATTCTGTGGCTGGCGAGCCCTTCACGCAGGTCTAATGGACCCTAAACGACCCGATCGGAAGGCTGCCAGGTTTTAATCCTTGATTAACCTGGTAGCTACTCTGACTTTTGCCTTGTCCAAGCCTCAGTCAGAGTGGGGGCTCTGTAGACACCCACATTTTGACCGCTAGGTGTCTATAGTAGTTCCCGCCAAACACCCGATGATGATAGGACGTAAACATGCTTTGATAGACTCAGATATGGGCTTGTAATCATGGACATTTGGTTTAGACATTTTAAGGAGTACAAATCTCACAAAACGGACCTCAAATCCAGACCCAGTGGGTCGTTTTGAGTCAAATAACACTAATTTGGGTCGAAACCGTCACCAGGGGTAAAATCGTCTTTTAGCGACCGAGTCAAACCCGGTCAAAGATATTTTTTCCCGAGTCACACGTGTTGGCCGTGGCCCTACACGGTTTGATTCAGACTCAAACACCAAAAAATCAGCCTTCACAAATATTAAACAAATCTGTTTAAGGATAGAATTCGATCTCAAGTAGGAATTCTATCCGGAAACCGAATCAGACATCGACCGAGCATCGAAATACTCGGCCGAGGTACCCCAGGACAGCCGAAATACCTCCCCCACCAGCTGAGATTTTTGGCTTCTTCACTAAGAAACGAGAAGTCTATTCCCTTACGAACTCTCGTATTTCCTATCCAAACCGGTGTTTCTTGTCACACAAGCAAGACCACCTCGGTTCCTATAAATAGGACCCTTCCTTCAACATCCAAGACACAGAAAAATTAACCAAAAATCAGACTGAAAAATACCGAGAAAGTCAGCCAAAAAGCAACATCCAAAATCCCAACGTAATCCCGAAGTAATTCCAAAATCCGACGAAACCGATCCTGTCCGAACCGGCCGAGTCCCCACGTCACTCACACATACAAAATCGACACCTTAACTCACCCACATCATCTCGACGCTCCCGTGCCTAAGCCACCGTCTGACGAGCCTTATACCGAGAACACAAAGCATGTAGGTTGAGGGTGCAAATCAAACCCGTCTCTTCCCTTTTCTCTCTTCTTCGTCTCGTTTTTTATTATGGGTCTTGCGTCGGTCTTTCTTTTATTTTCTAATATCGATATTACTAAAACTATTTTCCTATATCGAATATTCTCAAAATATGATATCGATTCTATATAATCGAATATCATATCAAAAGAATTATATTAAGTTTTCGACGAAATCGTTACATCTTTTTACAACTTTTCGTTCAAAATCTTTTTTACATCTTTTCGTTCAAAAACAAACTTTTTCAAAACCTTTTCTAAAGTCGTTCCGAATATTCGATATCGATTTCATAATCGAATATCGAATACGACGAATATCGAAAATATAAACCGGGTATAAATTAATCCATATTTGTACGCGACTTATAACAATTTTCGACAAAAAAATAAAAACGGACAGACTCGCGTGCGAGTCGCGCCCGGTCCAGGCGACTCGCGCCCGAGTCTGACCCGATTCTATTTTTTTTTTTTTAGTTTTCGTTCGTTTATTTTTATTATTTTACGAAACGATTTCTAAGTTTACATCTTTTCCAAATCTATTCTAAATATTTGATAATCAGCTATCGAATATAACGAATATCGAGAATATTAAGTCGAGTACGAATCATGCAATATTCGTACGCGATTTAATCAAAAATTTTCCGAAAAACGTTGTCGATTTCAGGCCACCACGCGACCCGCATTGGTCTCGGGCGAGTCGCGCGGCTCTCGGCCGAGACCCATCTTTTTTTTTTTTTTTTAATTCTTTCTCGAACATCGTTTTTTATACAAAACAACGTTTTAAACAATATTTTTCTGATTTCGATTAATTCTTATTTTCTCGATTTCAATTTCATATATTATTATTTCAATCGTTACTAACCCGTTTTTCTCGTGTTTGTAGCAAATTATTCTCATATTCTTTTTTATCGTTTTATTAGACTAAAACGAACTCACATGCTAAAATAACTTTGACGTTATTAGTTTAACATGCATTAAACGACTTAGCAACCCATTTTATTTTTCCTCACATGTCTTAGGAAAGTAATCTCTGCATATCATTTCATCGTCGAACTAACGCGTGTACACCAAAATTGAACGATATCTTAGTAAAGGCCGCTAAGTGCGGGCGGGGTTGGGTGTTCTCGCTGAACTTCCCAACACGTACCATCACCCCTTACTCAGAACCATGGTTTCCGGATGTCCGAATCCATTGGCAATGAGAGTCATTCAATATACGATTAACCGCCCAGTCGGCATCGGTATCGATATGCTAAGGGACGAACCCAATAAACTCTCAAATCGGAAATGGGCCAGGCTTTAAGTATGGCCCACTACGACATAGAGTGGGTTCGAATGGTTCCGAATAACCATAAAATTCGGTGGCGACTCCTACTTCGATTTAAAATTCAATTCGATCCATCTCATATGGAAATTCTATCGCCTCCCCAAAACCCGCGCTTCACCGCGTCGGGGTGGACCTATGTCATGTCCACAGTAAGGCGACCTTTTTAGTGAATTGAATTTGTTGCCGATTTGTGGATTCGCCACCGAGTCAATTATGGGGACTCAGAAACCGTTCAAGTCAACTTTGATCCCGTGCCGGCTCAAAGTTGAGTGGCACGGGACCTAAAGATAAAGACTTGTACCCTTAAGCACTCCATGCCTGGAATGACTCTCATTGCCAATGGTTTCGGACATCCGGAAACCGTCGATTCTAAGTAAGGGGTGAGGGTACGTATTAGGAAGCCAACATCCGATAGATGTCAACACCCAATCCCGCCCACACTATAGCGGCCTCTACTAATCAATCGATGGGCTTATAACCTAGTTCTTTTGTTGTGGCGAAAATACTGTAACATCCATTGTTTTCACCCTATACCTTTTGCTACGTCGGTTGTTTAAGGACAAGTAAGTTTTGTCGTCAAAGTAGTTGCGTTTACATTCTTTGCATGCGATTTCACGTGGCAAGCAGGCCATGAAAAGATGCACCTAGGAGAGTAGAGAGTACTAGTGTTATACGTATTAGCAAGTCAGTTTTAACGCGATAATACGGATATTAGTCGTTCTCGTGATATACCTTACCTGATATATATATTCTGCTTAAAATGCGTCGGTTCGGTATTAATAGAGATGCGTCGAACCTAGTAAGGTGAGCACGCGGACTAATACGGAACCCGACCATCACTTTGTTCAGTTTTAATTGTTTTACGTTTTGAATTCCGTGTTAGGTGATTTAGCATGCGATTATAAGGTCAGAAAAGCGGTAAATCATACGAAAAACTTTAAATGCGAATACAAGTAAATCACATTGTGAGGAGTTGCACCCTCGGAGTATACACTAAACGGGACACGATGCATAGATAGTTGGGAAAGGATCTTGTAATTACTCGGGTCTATTTTGTGTATTTTAGTATTTGCGGTTGAAGTAGGGACGTTACGTGTTTTAGTATGTGTGATGGACCTAGTGTCCATGTTTAGTATTATCGTAGTGCATAATAATAAAGGTGCGAGAATGTAAAGTTTTGTTTAGATGACAACCTAGTGACGATTCGACTTCGAAAGGCGGATCCTCCTACCTTGCCCGGTGATTTCGGCAGAGTTCCATTACCGTTGACCCTTCCTGCGGCTACTCCGGCAGAGCTTCGTTACCATGGACCGATTCTGCGGCTAATCCGGCAGAGGTTCGCTACTAGATTTGAGCTAGTCGAACACAGGCACCTTGGTATCGAGTGGGGTGCTCGAAGGTGAGGAGTACCGGCGATGTCGCTTTTTATCGGAACTACAATCGAGTGGATCGTTTGCCTCGGGTGTCGAAGTGCGAGCCCTTAGCAAGAAAAAAAGAGAGGAAAGAACGAGTTGTATAGAAGTAGGCACGAACTCGTGATTGTGTGTCGAATGAATGAGGTGGGAGGGAGTATTTATAGGTGTTTTCGGTCCTCGTCACCCATATGGACGCCCGGGGTCAAGCGGATCGGTCTTCAGGCGCCTGGTGTGAGGCAGTTCAGTCTTCAGGCGCCTGAGCTGAGGCTGTCGAAGTTTTGAAGATCCGATATCAAAACTTTCAAAAACGGAGAAGATGCACATCTTATGTTATCTTAGAGGTTAAGGCTTCTCCACAACCCTAGTGTGTCAAGTGCCGGGTGCGCGTCCCGAGGTTCGCTCAGCCCGACGCGTTGTGTCGGGTTTGACTTTGCATATTTCGGGACCGATTCGGGGCCTCGGTGTCGGAATTGACTCTAATTAGTGTCTACGCGACCGTAATAACACGACTAAGCCTGCCTTGATGTTAATTTAATCTTTCCGAGTAATTATTTGATCCGTTGTATAGAAAAACTACCTAAAACATCGCAAACTCGCGTCTCGTTGCAGTCCGATCGTCATCGGGTGTTTGTCGGGCACTCCTGCAGCCACCAGGTCCAAATCTGGGTGTCTACAAGATGATGTAGGGCGTACCGTTGAGGCGCCTTTAGCTAGTAGGTAGCAAGAGGTTTCTAAGGCGGGTACCTCGACTTCGAGGTCCGTTCGTAGGTGTGGACGTCCGTTCGCACCGCCCAACGCTCTGCGCGCGCCCGTGCGGGACCTCCCGGTTTGTCGCGGTGGCCACCCATGTGGCCCCCTCCCGGTCGGGGGCCGGTCTGATCTCGCGTTCGGGGTGATGTGTTGGACCTCGATTTGGATGACGATTCAGATTGTACTAGACGGATGCGGACACCCATGTTTCCGTAAGAATTGATCGAGACGTGGTTGTAAATGTTTAAAGGCTGATATGTTTGGTAAAATGACCTTTTTAGTGAACCGAATTTGTTGCCGATTTGTGGAGTCGCCACCGAGTCAATTATGGGGACTCGGAAACCGTTCAAGTCAACTTTGATCCTTAGCCGGCTCAAAGATGAGTGGCACGGGACCTAAAGATAAAGACTTGTACCCTTATGCACTCCATGCCTGGAATGACTCTCATTGCCAATGGTTTCGGAAATCCGGAAACCGTCGATTCTGAATAAGGGGTGAGGGTACGTATTGGGAAGCCAACGTTCACTAGACGTCGACACCCAATCCCGCGCGCACATAGCGGTCTCTACTAATCAATCGGTGGGCTGATAACTTTGTTCCTTAATTGTGGCGAAAGTACGATAACATGCGTTGTTTTAACCCTATGTCTTTGCTATGTCGGTTGGTTAAAGACAAGTAAGTTTTTGTAGTCAATGTAGTTGTGTTTACATTCTTTGCATGCAATTTTACGTGACAGGCAGGCTATGAAAAGATGCACGTATGAGAGTAGAGAATACTAGCTATTATACGTATTAGCAAATCAGATTTAACGTGATAATACGGATTTTAGTCATTCTCGTGGTATAGTTTACCTGGTATTCTGCTTAAGATTCATCGGATCGGTATTAATAGGGATGCATCGAACCACTCGTGGTGAGCACCAGGATTAACATGGAACCCGACCATCGCTTTTTTCAGTTTTAGCTTATTTACGTTTTGAATTTCGTGTTAGGTGATTTAGCATGCCATTATAAGGTCATAAAAGCGGTAAATCATACGAAAGCGGTAAATGCGAAATGTAAGTAAATCACGTAACGAGGAGTTGCACCCTCGGAGTATACACTAAACGAGACACGATGCGTAGATGGTTGAGAACGGATCTCGGAACTACTCGAGTTTAGTTAAGGTGTTTTAGTGCTTATGATTGAACTTGGGGACGTTATGTGTTTTAGGACATGTCATGGACCTAGTGTTCATGTTTGACATTATCGAAGTTCATAATTAAAGTACGAAATGTAAAGTTTTGTTCAGACGACAACCTAGTGACAATTCGACTTCAAGGTGGATCCTCCTAGCTTGTTCTGCGGTGAATTCGGCAAAGCTTCGCTATTACAGCTGATTCTGCGGTGAATCCGACAGAGCTTCGCTACTATACTCGGGGTCAGCTAGCCGAGCGGGGGTGCCCTTCGGTTCAAGTGGGGTGATCGAGATGAAGAGTAAAATCAATTCGCTTATCGGAACAACGATCGAGTGGATCGTACTTAGTGTCAGGGTGCGACCTAAGTTAGAGAAGAAGAGGGGGAGAGCGAATTGTGAGAGAAGTAGTTCACGAATTCGTTGAGGTGTGTTGAAATGAATGAAGTGAGAGGGTATTTATAGTTGCTCGCGTAGTTCAAATCAACCTTAGGATGCCTGAGTTCCGGCAAATCAGAACTCAGTCGCCTGGGATCTAGCACATGAAGACTGAGACGCCTGGTGTGGGGCGCCTAGATTTTTGAAGATCCGATTTCGCACTTTCAAAAACGGAGAAGATGTGTAACTTTGCATTGCTTTGGGATTAAGAGTTCCCACTTAACCCTTGCGCGTCGAGCGCCGGGTGGGCTTCGGGCGCGTGCCTCGAGGTTTGCTCTGCCCGACGCGTTGACTCGGGTTTGACTTTGCATATTTCGGAACCGATTCGGGGTCCCGGTGTCGGAATTGACTCTAATTAGTGTCCACGCGACCGTAATGACACGACTAAAGCTATCTTGATGTTAAATTAATTTTTCCGAGTAATTATTTGATATGTTCTATAGAAAAACTATCTAAAACATCGTAATTTCGCGTCGCGTTGCAGTCCGATCGTCATCGGGTGTTTGTCGAGTACCTCTGCATCCACCAGGTCAGAATTTGGGTGTCTATAGAAGCCCCCACATTGAATGTGGCTTGGATAAGGCGAACATCAAAGTATAGCCGCCCAGGTCAATCGAGGATTACAACCTGGTGGTTGTCCGGTTGGGTCGCTTTAAGTCCGTTGGACTACGTATTTAAGGCTCGTCAGCCAAGGCTTAGAAATCATACTTGACATCCTTGCCTGCGGTTTCTTGCTGGAACTTGGGTTCGGGTTTGCTAGCTTGTCTTTGGTTCGTTGTCTTAGTAATTTCGGTTTGTTGACACGGGCCTTTTGCTTAATTCTTTTATTGATGTCTTAGTTTTGGCTTTGATATCCTTGGCGGATGGTTGGGTTGATTTTAGTTTTGTTTTTTTTGCTTTAGATGTTCCTTTTGGGGGCGTGAATTGAATGCTTAGGGACTCGTTTTGGGTTGATTTAAGTGCTTTAGGACTCATTTTGGTTAAATTGGGTTGAATTGAATCGATCTTGAATTGAGTTAAACTTGAATTCAATTGATTGACTTGAACTTGAACTTGAACTTGAGTTGCCTTCAGAATGCTTTGGGGTTCGTTAGGCTCACGGGTTTAAAAATTTGTGAATGCTTAAGGATTCACTCGCATTTGTACTTGAATTTGAACTTGAATTGCCTTCAGAATGCTTTGGGGTTCATTAGGCTCACGGGTTTAAAAATTTGCGAATGCTCAAGGATTCACTCGCATCTGTACTTTAACTTGAATTGCCTTCAGAATGATTTAGGGTTCGTTAGGCTCACGGGTTTAAAATTTTTGTGAATGCTTAAGGATTCACTCGCGTTTGTACTTGAACTTGAACTCCCTTCAGAATACTTTGTGGTTCATTAGGCTCACGGGTTTCAAAAATTTGCTTTTCAAGTGCTTAAGGATTCATTCAATTTTGAATTGAATTGTACTTGAACTTGAATTGAATTGAGTTGCTTGAATTGATTCATTTTAGTTGGGCTGTCACTTGCATTGGTACGAGTGGTCTCGTTAGCCAGAGGTTTTCATGTTCGTTTACTATATTATTTTTGTTCGGGGCAGATTTCGATTAGAGGAGGTTTTGAGGCTTGCGTTATTGGGTGGGGGTAGTGAATCGTCCCGTTCTTGCTTATTTTGTTTAGAATAGGAGGGTGCGTCTTACGACTATCGGATACCATGTCCCATTGGTTCCCGTTTTTGCTTTGGGATGAGTAGTTAGACGCGGGTTGACAAGCTATAGTCGTATGCCTCAAATTACAATTTATACTCACATAAATCTAAATACTAAAAACATAGTAAAGTAGAAATAAGGGTCGAACCCAAAGGAATCAGATTAATCTAATTATGCTAACTAAAGTGTAGAAATCGACCTCTAACGTAATTAAAGACCGTAGTAAATAAGGGGAGTTTTGTATGATTAATTGTCTAACAAACTAAAATAAATAACACAATAACTTGAGGTATCAAATGATGAGAAAGAACTTAGACACACGCAAAAATCCACACTTAATAGCGATTGATCATTGTAAGACGGTTTCAATTAATAACCTTGACTACTCTATCGTGAATATGAAATTCCAATTCTCTTAAGAATATTTAATTAAAACGAATCCCATTCTTAATTAACCCTAACCGTAAAACAACCTAAACAATCCAGTTTTAGGTTCAATTAGACGAAAGCAATATAGATCTGAGAATTCAATAGAGAATAAATAGCACGTACAATCCAGTCGAGCCTTAGATATTTATGTGAATCGTTTCTAAGTACTAACATCAACGTATCCCGTTCAATATTAATTCCTAGTTGTTACTAATGTAAAGTTAATCAGTAAATCCTACTCAATTAACAATACTAACGATAGAATGAAAAAAAATCAAGTACTAGTTGCGCACCTAGCAATCAATAACAACATTCATAGATTTAATAACAAAGCAATTCACAATAATCAAGATTAATAATTAAAACATTCAAACTCACAAACGATTATCAAGTCCTTCAAAGGCTTAAATATAAGTAAAGGAAATTAGTTACACATACTTGAAACCGGAAAATTAGGGTTCTTCAAAGTTCTCCCTTTTCTTCCTCCAATGTCACGTTAAACTTCATGTGTTCAATAATAATAATCTAAACCCCAACTTCACCTAATAATAGTTTCCTAATAATAATAATAAAATATCCTAAGGTAATAATAAAGTTTCCTAATTGAAACCCAAGTCTTAAAACGTAATAAAGTATCAGAAAATAGGACGGAATGAGTGCGTAGTTACAGGCCTCCATGCGACTCGCCTGTATGTCGCGCGACTCGCCTGGTATCTGGGCGACTCGCCTGGCCAACGGTAGCTGCTTCTCGCGATCCTTCGATTCCGTCGTTCCGGGTCTTCAAGTGAGCTTTCTTCTTCTTCATGTTTTAGTCGTTCTTAGCCCAAATCGACGGTCCCATGGTTAGCATCCTCAAAATAGCCTATATTACATTTATACCAAATCGACACAAATGCAATACAAGACAACCGATTTAGCTCACAAAATAAACCAAAACCGTCGTAATAACTACGACTAAATACGGCCCATCACGGGTCCTTGTGCGCCATAATCTTCAGACGCCTAGCCCCCAGCAACCCATAAGAGGGACGCTTGACATGGGGCGCCCGAGGTTTTGAGGATCAGGGTTGTTTAAAATCAGCGAAGGAAAGGGGAATGAGTCATTCGTCTTAAAATCAAAACGCACGCCTTCTCCCGACTCAATCTCGCCTTCTCGATTTATTCCACCAATTTTCGTCTCTATTTTCGCCATATACGATTATGTTGACCTTGGGTAAGTGTTCATTACTCATCTATTATCGATTTGTGCTTAATTGGGTTCATTGTGGGTCGATTTAGCTAAAACCCTAAAAATCGATTTGGGCATTTTGATTTTGCTAGGATTATGTAACATCCCATAATTTTGACAATATTTTATAAATTTTTCTTATTTTAAATTATATTTTGTCGTATTTTAGAAACTACCAGACCCCCTTCCGTGGGTTGGAAAGAAAATGAAATTTCTACAAGTTTTCTCATTTTATCCTTTCTTTTAAAATCTGTTACATGTCATTCTATTTATTTAGTTATATTATTTTACTATTATTTATAATAAATTTTTTAGCTCAGCTTAAAGACAACTTAAGTTGATCATAACTCTTTCATTAATTATCACACTTGCACACTCCAACACTCGTTTCGAAGAGGAGAGTGGGTATTACAATTTTGCAGAAGAAGTCGAAGACAAATTCCGACAAATAGTAGACAAAAACTGAGCTGAAAGAGTCAATGGTCAAACCTGACACTCTACCATCCTAATCCTATATTTTACTTGACATTATATCAAACCATTCCTTAATAAATATTTTCTACTATTCACAGAGTATAATTTAAAAAGATTATAAGTAAAAGTATAGTTTCAACCTAAATATTATTATATTATATTTTATATATCGTATAAAATGCGTTCGTAAAGAAGCAACGGTATAATATGTCTTATTACTCGTAATAATTTCATCTTAAACTAATTAAATGTTTTTCTTGTCTCAAACTCGGTTGACAACGTTCCTTCCTTTGCATGCTAAGGTAATATAGTTTTGCGTTAGTATCACTGATAATACAACATTTATATGGAGTAATATCTTGTGACCTAACCTAAGAAATTAATTAGTCGAGACATACTTATACAATTACATCACCCGTATTCTAAATTTATTTAGGTTCGTCCTCCTAAATTTAACTTGAATATTTTACAGTTTTAAATTTTTTTTGTCATATGTCGTAACGATATTGGAAACCGAATACTATTATACAACGTAACATAAAACCATGCCAATTATAAGACGGTGTAAAACCCTTAAATTGAGACTCAGATGGGCTTCTTACGGCTCTCTACAGTATACCCATGCCCCCAATTTATATTCTCTAATCCTAATTAACTATACACTACTCCCTTGCCCTCCTCTCTCAATCTTCATTTACTCCCTTATCCTCTTCTCCCGTAAATCTCAAAGCTGAGAAACAACCTCCTTCTCCATATAAAAAGGAAATAATAATAATAATAATAATAATAATAATAATAATAATAATAATAATAATAATAATAATAAGAGTAAATTAGAAATTACTCCCTTCAAAAATGCGTTTATTAAAATTTACTCCCTTATGAATTTTTAAAATATTTTACACCCAAAAAGATGCAAAACTTCAAAATTTACTTGCAAATCGTCAATAAAATTAGAGTGGATAAATCGTCAATCAAATTTATTTTTACAAAATAAATTTATCAGTTAAAATATTGCTTATTAAGATTTCTGATTTGCATGGTTAATAAACTTGTTTGGATGAATTATACTCCTATGACTAATTAGGCTTGCTTGTGAATTGTGTGAGACTAATTTTATGGATCTTTATATTTGCCTCTAAAATTATAAATTTAGATGTCAACTAATAAGTTAAAATTTAAATTTTCTTTTGAGTTCTTTTTGAGAGGATGTGTTGACTCAAAATCTTTGGAAAAGTAATTTTAGAAATTTCTCTAATCTAACTAATGATTCTAACAAGAAATTAATAACACTAGTAATTATAATAATATACGTGTAAGTCTTTTCCTCTTGCGTTGACAAGTGTAGTTTGTAGTGCCTAGTTTGTCGTGTTTTGGTCCCTTTTTCCTTGCGGAATCGCTCCTTGGGAGCGGTTCATGGGCTACTTATGCTTCCTCTAGTTCGTTTCAGGTTCCCGAGACCATTCATGAAGAGTTGGAGCGATTCCGACTCAATACATACACTTTTCGGAGCCAACGAAGAGAAGGAACGATCACTCGATGCCTTGGATTCGACCCCGAGACCTCGGGACCCGATCCCGAGCCCCTTAGACTTGATCCCGAGACCCAAGAGTCGATGAGAAGCCCATAAGAAGCAAGGAGGGACCTTAAATATTATATTGGAGGCCTACAAGACCCATCCCCGACGGGAAGGAACTCATCCCGTCCGAGATGAGGTGCGCATATTGCAATGGTTCTGTTTTGAACCCGTCCCGGTCGGGATCAGACCGTCCCGGTCGGGACCGAACCGTCCCGGGCGGGACCGAACCGTCCCGGGCGGGACCGAACCGTCCCGGGCGGGACCGAACCGTCCCGGGCGGGACCGAACCGTCCCGGGCGGGATGAGCGAGCTGCAGCACGTGACTCTTTTATCTTCCTCATTCATTCTTGTAACCCTATAAATACTCCTCCCTTGTAATGTTTAAGCATCATACTTTACCCTAGATTATTTTACACCTCTCTTAAGCATTCAAAACCCTAATTAGCCTCTTTTCATCCCTAGTTAATCTTTGATTAATCTTAGTTTAATCTAGTAATTAGTCTTGTATTAAGGAGATTCTTGAAGATTATTTCCAAGCTTGACAACCTTGGAGTTTGATTTGGGTTTCTTATTAATTCAAGTTCATATCTTTTTCATCCTCTTGTAGTGGGTATAATTTCTTTTCTCTTAATCTTTGTTTTATCATCAAGTTTTAATCTTTGATTATTGTTTATTGTTCTTGTTTGTTCCTTATGGATGTTTTGATGTTTGTAATGTTTCCTCTTGTTTATGTTATTGTTAGTTTGATAATGAGTGAGTAGATTCCTTGTGGGGTTATTAGGGGGATTAAGTGTGGATTATGGGTGATTAGGGCTTGATTGTGGGTAAAGGTGATTCATTTGTTGCTAGTCACTTATTGGGCACACTATGTGTTTGTTGTATTTCTTGTGTGGGTAGTAGTGGCCAATGCTTCCCATGCTTGTTCTCTCCTTCTCATTGTGTATTCAATTTGTGGTTGAATGTTTGTGTTTTGAGTAGCGTCTGGCATGAATGTTCGAGTCTAGTCTTAGACACGAGAGTGCGGACTTTGGCTTTGGCGCGAGAGCGCAAACCGACTTTAGTGATTAAGTGACACCTACACCCTTGATTACCCAATCATCCTACTATGCTTATGAACCCGACCTAACCCTACTCTTTTCCATATTTGAATTCTCTATCTCTTTAGTCGATCATCTTCTCTAGTTTATTTACTTAGCTAATCTTTGGTTGTTCATTAGTTTTTGTTATAGCTCATTCATTGTTAGTCTTGTTCACACCTCTTCTCTCATCATAATCTGTCAATCATCATTTCTTTGTGTTTGTTTGTGTGACTTAGCCTTGTTTCTAGGTAGACCTAGTCTAGAGACTACAATACCGTTTCCGTGGACACGACCCGACTTACCCTAGCTACCGTTAGGATTAGTTGTTTTTATATTGATCGGTAGGACCCGCGGCAAATCCTCACCATCAATTTGGCGCCGTTGCCGGGGACGGTGCATGTTTAGACTTAGTTTGCTTATTAGCTAGACTTAGTTACCCCTCTTGCGCTCTTCTTCTATCTCTTGTGCATATTGTGTAGTTTTTCTTAGTTTCTTTAGCTTCTTTTTCTCTTTGTCTTGGGAAGTGCTTGTTTATTGTCTTTGCCTAGTGCCCATAAAGCACTAGGTGTTCTCACGTTTGCTCTAGTGTGTAGTGTATGCCTAGGGGGGAGGCGAATTCTTTCTCTTCAATCCAGAGCCGGAAAGACTCTTTAGAGCCTTTCGCCAACGGACGATTGGCCGGGTTAGAATCTCTCAACCAAGTGCTAGCAATACCACCGAAGAACAAGCTCAAGGATCCGACTTTATCGAGCAACCTCAAGGCAATAACGAAGGGATCTTCATAAATCCTTTTGGTAGTTCTCAACCTAGTTCCCCCTCTACTTCTACATCAACACCGTCTACACCGTCCTCTCCCGCATATCCAATAATGCCCAAGTTCTCTTCACACTCGACGTTTACGGAGGATGTCTTGCCCGGTCCAACCGCTTTACCGGAGGCATATACCGGCAATTTTGTGGCAAAGACTCAATTTATCCAATTGGTCGAGCGAAGCCAATTTAATGGGTTACCAACCGAAGATCCTCATCAACACATGGAAACCTTTTCGGATTATTGCGATGCTATTTCACAATTGGGAATAACCCAAGTCCAAATCCGGTGGGTACTATTTCCTTTCTCATTAATCGGTAAAGCAAAGCAATGGTTCAAAGGGTTAGACAAGGCGACTCTTGGTATTAACACTTGGAAGAAGCTAGCCTTAGCTTTCTACCAACAATTCTATCCCCCAGAGAAGACAAATCTATTGAGAGCTTCTATCACGGGATTCCAACAACGTGATGAAGAAAGCCTCTATGAAGCATGGGGAAGATTCAAAGCCTTGATCCGCTCTTGCCCTCACCATGGTCTATCTCAATGGTTCCTTGTTCAACAATTTTGGAACGGGTTATATGAAGACTCAAGGGCCATACTCAATATGGGATCTAATGGAAGGTTTACCGAGGTGGATGATGACCAAACTTGGTCAAGAATTGAAGAGATGGCGGTCCACAATTCCCAATACTCAAGACCTAGGAAGGCGAATCGAGGAGGTAGGCACGAGGTCGATGCTATCACACAACTAAGCATTGACCTTGGAGCTCAACTAAAAACTCACATGGAGACCATTGACAAGAAGCTCCAAAGCCACCTCAATCAAGTTCAAAGCGCTAGTTCCTCCAACCAACACTCGATTTATGAAGTAAATGCTTTGGGAGTTGTGCCTCATACACCTTATTATGGGATGTGTGATACTTGTGGGATAGTTGGACATGAGCCTATACATTTTCGGGGAAGTATTGAGCAAGTGAACACCTTTCAAGCGTTCAAACAAGGTGCCCCCTATCCTAATATGTACCAAGCTTCCCATCAAGCTTCTCAACAACAAGCTCTACAACACCGACCCTATGTTTCACCTCCCTTAAGGGACAACAATCAAGGATACCAAGGTTATTAAGGCAACCCAAGGCCATTCAACAACTTCAAGCAAAATAACCAAGGTACCTTCAACAACAATCAAGGATTCCAACAAGGGAATTTCAATCACGGTGGTTTCCAAGGAAACCAACACAATCAAGGACATCAAAACTACAACAATGGCAACAATCAAGGCCTTAATCAAGGCAACTCTCATGGGTTCCAAGGGAACCATCAACAACAACAAGCAACTCAAGGTAATCGACAAGAAAGCAAGCCAAGGAGTCGGTCTCCTACTCATGATTATGGCATTCCTCTAGCCATCACAAACACTCCTCATAACCAACAAACTCCTCCTCGGGATTTTGACATGCAAAAGTCAATGTTGGACATGCAAAGGAGTCAATTAGAGACACAAAGAACTCAACAAGAAATCATTACTCAACTTCAAAGGGATAACTTGGCAAGAGATGCTCATGTGAAGATGCTCGAGACCCAAATAGCTCAACTTGCTTTGGGTAGCTCTTCAAGGCAAAAGGGGCAATTACCTCCTCAAGGTGAAATGGCGAAATTCGAGCATGTGAATGCTATTACCACGAGGAGTGGTTCATCTTATAACCCTCCCCCACCCCCTAATGAGCACATACCAATGAAGGAAGTTGTGTCTCCGATTCAAGAAGATTCAAGCTTGGGAAATCCAGTAGAGGAGCAAGTCTTATGGGAGATTGAGAAACCCCAAGAAGACAAGCTTCCCCCACTTCAAGGAAAAGACAAGGGTAAAAGGAAAGTGTCGTTTGAGAAGTCCACCCCTATTGAGCAAAACAAGATTCAAATCAAGTTGCCTTTCCCAACAAGGCAAATGAAGACCAAGGTGGATAGCCAATATGACAAGTTCCTTAATATTGTGAAGAAGTTGGATGTGAGTGTCCCATTTACCGAGCTACTTACCCAAATCCCGGCATATGGAAGATTCATGAAAGAAATATTGGCTAGGAAGAGATCCGTTGACAAGGAAGAGACTATAGTGTTCACAAGAGTGGTGAGCGAGCTTATTCAAGGTTCTACGCTTCCCAAGTTGAAGGATCCGGGTAGTTTCTCGATCCCTTGCACCATAGGCAACTTCAAGATTGAGAGAGCATTATGTGATTTGGGTGCGAGTGTAAGCATCATTTCCTATTCCATTTGTGAGCGACTTGGGATGAAGGAGCTCAAGAGTACTTCCATTACACTCCAAATGGCCGATAGTTCTCTCAACCGACCTTTGGGGATGTTGGAAGATGTGCCAATTAGAATCGGGAAGTTCTTCATTCCGGTCGACTTCCTTGTACTTCACATGCCGGAAGATGCTATCACTCCCATTATCCTTGGGCGCCCATTTCTACACACCGCCGGTGCTATGATCGATGTAAAGAACGGTAGGATCACATTTGAGCTAGGAGATGAGAAGCTCGTGTTTGACCTCCAAGGCAACACTTCGCCTACTAATGATGAGTCTTGTAAAATGATCACCGCCACGAAGGACATCGATCTAGGGGATGGGATGAGTAAAAGCTTGAAGAACGACTTCTATGCAATTGAGGATGATGATTCCGAGATTGGGGCGGATGAGTGCCCATATCATGCGTTTGATGACAAGTGCCAAGACAAGAAGGATGATGAGCCTCCCTTGGGGCCACATGAGGATAGATGGACGTTTGGGTATATACCGAAGGATCGAAAGTACAAGTTCAAGCCATTGAACTTATTAGATCGGGATGCCCCGGGAACGTCGAGACAAGGTTGTAAAGAGCCTCGTAGTGTGGATGGTTACACCACAAGCTTGATTGAAGACTTTGCGAGAGCCTTCGATTTGTTGCTTCGTGCCCTTGATGGAGATGGAATTTTCCTAGTGTTGATGAAAAAGAATTGAAGAGTGCACCACCTTTGGTTTGACGAAGTTCCAAAAGAACCATTTTATTGTATATATTTCTTTCTTACTCTTTTAGATTTTGTGAAATTCTTGTGAGTTGGAATTCATTTTGATGAGCGATGTGAGGGAGGGACTTTGATGATTGTGTTTTGAGCTTATTTGATAGGTGTGAAGTGAAGATGAATCCTAGAGAGGAGGGTTTATTGTTAGAGCTTGGATCGTGCGAAGGGGAGTCGGTTTTTGAAGCTTGGAACGAGCTTTTGGAGCTATAAAGGGTTAGAAGACTCTTCCTGGCCGAGAAGAGTGCATCCCGACCGGGAAGGATGAACCATCCCGACCGGGAAGGATGAACCATCCCGACCGGGAAGGATGTCATCCCATCTGGGATGAGGTGCACAAAAATTGGGTTTACTGGAGTGTCATCCCGACCGGGACGAGGGCTTCCCGACCGGGACGGGCATGTCATCCCGACCGGGACCATCCATCTCGACCGGGATGGCCCCATGTTCATCCTTTGGCCTTTTCTTTGTCATGTGAGCCCACCCTACCACTTTATACCCCCTCCCAACCTCCCTACCTATCCTTGCCCTTATCATATGACCCCTACACTTCATATATACACATTCGCTTCATTTACTCTTCACTTTACACCGACTTTCACATCAAAACCCACCTCCTTCTACCTTTGTGCTCCAACCATGGAACCGTATCGTGATTGGACAGGAATAGCAATGACGACGACTAGCTACGTGCCGATATTGACTTATGAGACGATGGAGCGAGTGAGTTGCTAACCGCACGGTACAACAACTATCCTTTCTTTTTCGTCTTTTATAGCTTGTCTTCATTTGTTTATTCCCTTCCCCTTATACACTTTTGTGTCATGGTGGCCCTCGGGGCCTTGGTATTGGTTGCTCCCGACTCTCGTCATTTGAAAAATCCAAATTTGTAAGATTTTCACACTTTTTGTAGGACTTAGTCGGATTTGGGCGGAATCCGGGCTAGGTGACTTGATTACACCTAGTCCTCCCCTCCCATTTCCTGTTATTTCTTTTCTTTTATTTCTCCCCCTTACCATATCTTTTCTTGTCTCGGCCCATGGTGACTTGACTACACCCCGGCCGGACACATTCTACTCTTTTCTCCACCTTTCTTTTTGATGTTTAGCTTTATTTTCGTAGTTTCTTTTCTTTTGTGTCTCCATCCACTACGGTCGAGCATGAGGACGTTGCTCGGCTTAAGTGTGGGGGAGCTATATTCTATCATAGTTAGTTTTATTTTAGTAGTTTTCTCGAAAAATCCTTAAAAACCCTAAAAATTTGAAATTTTTTCATAAAAATCAAAAAGATTTTCTTTTGTGTGTTTTCCTTTTGTGTCGTTATGTCGTATATTTGTTGTGTTGTGCGTGTTTCGCCTCCCTTTTTCCTTATAGGTTGCTTGAATCACCGATAGCTTTGGAGAGCTATCAAGACATCCGGTAACATCTTTTATCCCTTTTTCCCCTTTGTCTCTTGAGGAGTTTGGAGGAGATTGTGATGTGGTGTGCTCGGGTGGAGCTTTGTGCATACTTGTGGTTGATTTGGTGACTTGTTTGGAAGCTCGGGGTGGTGTTTGTGTTGTTTATGTGTTCGTTTTGTTTTGTTTTTGTTTTGTTGCTTTTGCTTCTTTTTCTTTCGTTCTTTGTTGAGTCTTTGTTTTGTGGTGTGTACTTGTGTCTAGTGTGTAAACAGTTTTCGAAAACCCGGTTTAGTGACTAGTGCGCAAGTGTTTACTTTCCCTTTCTAGTAGTATGAATCAAGTCTTGGACTTTAGTCTAGTAGAATGACCCTAAATCAATGATTTCGTTGGTTTCTTACCTTGAGTCCACCTAGCTTACTAGGGATTTACTACGGGATTTGCATTTTGACCATTATGACCACCCATGGTGTGAAAAGGCCTTGGTTGCCGAGTCCCGTCCCCTAGGTGACCGTGTTCGGAATTGTTTGATTAGTCCAAGTTCTCCCCTTTTTGTGGGTTTGAAGGGAAAGCGCGCTCCCGACTCTCCCATTCCCCTACCTCCTACACATATCCACGAAATGAAGTTGCAAATTGTTGAAACCTCTTTCTTAGTTGCAAAAAGAAATGCCTACAACAAAAAGGGCAAAGAAAAGAAAAAGAAAGAAAATGAAAGAAATAAAAGATTGAAGAAAAAGAAAAGGCACAAAAAGCCAAAAAGAAAATACAAAAGATGAAAAAAAAGGAAATGACATAGCAACACACAAAGCAAAAATGCAAAAGAAAGAAAAATGCCAAAAGAAAACCGTCTCACAAAAAGATTCTCATTCTCTCAAAATAAGCCTTTTTCCGATCGTTACCGTGAAGAGCCTACCAAAGGACCGAGTCCCTAGGAAGGATGATAGCGGTAATGATTAGTCTTCCCTCATTTTGCAATCATCTCCACCTTTTTACTTGGACTAGTTGGGCAGTTTTGGGCATGGGACGACCCTCTTGGCTCATTGCTAAAGGGGGCGGGGTCTCACTTACCTACAGTGTCGACTAACACCGTGGTTCATCCTTTTCCATCCCGCCGATCGTCCCGTAGTACGTTCTTTGAAGGTTAGGAGGAACCTAGGTAATTTACCAACGTTTTTATTGCTTTGTCGTCATACTATTAGGGTTTGGTCCATTTTGGTTTGTATTGCTAGCTTGGGAACGTTGTCACTTGCCTTGAGTCCTAAACCGGTGCTTCTTTCACCGCTTTTTAGAGGGAAGCGGTATTTGTTTCTTTTTGGGTGCAACCTTTTGTGTGTTTATTTGTATGTTTGTTTGTTTGTGTGTTTTTGTGTCCGGTTGCATCCACGGTTTTGTCGCAAGACCTCACTTGCCTTGCGGAGAGCACTTATCCTCTAGGTGTTCTCGCGTGAGTTGAAAGGGCGTAGGGTGCGCTAACACCCGCTCGGCTAGTTTAGTAGTTAGTTTGTGCTTACTCGAGGGCGAGTAAGGGTTAAGTGTGGGGGAGTTGATAAGTGTAGTTTGTAGTGCCTAGTTTGTCGTGTCTTGGTCCCTTTTTCCTTGCGGAATCGCTCCTTGGGAGAGGTTCATGGGCTACTTATGCTTCCTCTAGTTCGTTTCAGGTTCTCGAGACCATTCATGAATAGTTGGAGCGATTCCGACTCAATACATACACTTTTCGGAGCCAACGAAGAGAAGGAACGATCACTCGATGCCTTGGATTCGACCCCGAGACCTCGGGACCCGATCCCGAGCCCCGTAGACTCGATCCCGAGACCCGAGAGTCGATGAGAAGCCCATAAGAAGCAAGGAGGGACCTTAAATATCATATTGGAGGCCTACAAGACCCATCCCCGACGGGAAGGAACTCATCCCGTCCGGGATGAGGTGCGCATATTGCAATGGTTCTGTTTTGAACCCGTCTCGGTCGGGACCAACCCGTCCCGGTCAGGATCAGACCGTCCCGGTCGGGACCGAACCGTCCCGGGCGGGATGAGCGAGCTGCAGCACGTGACTCTTTTATCTTCCTCCTTCATTCTTGTAACCCTATAAATACTCCTCCCTTGTAACGTTTAAGCATCATACTTTACCCTAGATTATTTTAGACCTCTCTTAAGCATTCAAAACCCTAATTAGCCTCTTTTCATCCCTAGTTAATCTTTAATTAATCTTAGTTTAATCTAGTAATTAGTCTTGTATTAAAGAGATTCTTGAAGATTATTTCCAAGCATGACAACCTTGGAGTTTGATTTGGGTTTCTTATTAATTCAAGTTCATATATTTTTCATCCTCTTGTAGTGGTTATAATTTCTTTTCTCTTAATCTTTGTTTTATCATCAAGTTTTAATCTTTGATTATTGTTTATTGTTCTTGTTTGTTCCTTATGGATGTTTTGATGTTTGTAATGTTTCCTCTTGTTTATGTTATTGTTAGTTTGATAATGAGTGAGTAGATTCCTTGTGGGGTTATTAAGGGGATTAAGTGTGGATTATGGGTGATTAGGGCTTGATTGTGGGTAAAGGTGATTCATTTGTTGCTAGTCACTTATTGGGCACACTATGTGTTTGTTGTATTTCTTGTGTGGGTAGTAGTGGTCAATGCTTCCCATGCTTGTTATCTCCTTCTCATTGTGTATTCAATTTGTGGTTGAATGTTTGTGTTTTAAGTAGCATCTTGCATGAATGTTCGAGTCTAGTCTTAGACACGAGAGTGTGGGCTTTGGCGCGAGAGCGCAATCCGACTTTAGTGATTAAGTGACACCTACACCCTTGATTACCCAATCATCCTACTATGCTTATGAACCCGACCTAACCCTACTCTTTTCCATATTTGAATTCTCTATCTCTTTAGTCGATTGATAAGTGTAGTTTGTAGTGTCTATTTCGTAGTGTTTTGGTCCCATTTTCCTTGTGGAATCGCTCCTTAGGAGCGATTTATGGGCTACTTATGCTTCCTCTAGTTCGTTTCAGGTTCCGAAGACCCTTCGTGAAGAGTTGGAGCGATTCCGACTCAATACATACACTTTTCGGAGCCAACAAAGTGGAGGAACGATCACTCGATGCCTTGGATTCGACCCCGAGACCTTGGGACCCAATCCCGAGCCTCCGAGACCCGATCCCGAGTCCCAAGAATCAATGAGAAGTCCATGTGAAGCAAGGAGGGACCAAAAGGATCATATTGGAGGCCTACAAGACTCATCCCCGACGGGTATGACCTCAACCCGTCCGGGATGAAGTGCACAAAAGAGGAGCTGCTGTTTTGAGGCCTTCCCAACCGGGAAGGGGTCCATCCCGACCGGGACCACCTCATCCCGACCGGGACCAACTCATCTCGGACGGGATGGCCCAGTTACAGCCCGTGATTACATTGTTTCATCTCCCTTTGCATTGTAACCCTATATATACCCTTCCTCTTGTATTCCTTTGATATGTTCTTCACTTCCCACTAAACCCTAGACTATTTTAGGTTATATTAGCATAGATTAGAGTAGATTAGTTGGTAATTAGTCTTTAATCATAGATTAATGCTAGTAATTTGGGAATTCTTCAAGATCTCCACCAAGCTTGACAAACTTGGATGTTTGTTTTGGGTTTTTCTCATTTATGCAAGTTTCCTTCTTCCTTTAATCTTGTTAGTAGGTATAATCTTCCTTTCCTTTCTCTTAATCTTGTTCATTCATTAAAGTTTGAATCTTTGTTGTGTGGATTGCTCATAGTTCATAGTTCTTGTTTGTTTCATTATACTAGTTTGGTTGTTTGAATTGATTTCTCTTCTTAGTGTTAGTTTTAGTATAGATATGTTAGAGTAGTATCTTGCTAGGGTTAGTAAGGTGATTAGGGTGTTAATTGGATGATTAAGGGATTGTTGGAGATGTTGGTGGAAGATTTGGGTTTCCTCTTGGTTTGATGCATATCACATGTTTGTTGAAATGCTTGAATGACTTGTATGCATATGCTTGTTTTTCTTGACTTTCTCTTGTGGGTGATAGTTTGTTTGTGGGTTTGGTTCCCTCACTAAGTTGCGAGAGCCCGGTGAGGACGACCCCTAGGTCGGTCTAAGTTGCGAGAGCCCGGATGCGACCTAGGCCCCGATATCACGCTAGTAACCCCGTTTGTCGTTTGTGTCGCCAAGGTGGGTTTTAGGTGGAACCTCTAGGTGAGTCTAAGTTGCGAGAGCCCGGACTAAACCTAGATTACCCTACTACCTCCTTCACTCTAGCTCTTCCTCGACCATTCCGTTACCCCTTTGACCCCGACCTAATCCTAGCCCGTTTCCTTTGATTGTTTTCTTGCTTTAGACCTAGCTTAGTCCTAATCTCCCCCTCCTTAGATTAGCTCGTCTCGAACCTAGTCCTAGACCGTAGCACACTTTAGTCCAACACCCCGTCCCTGTGGATTCGACCCGACTTGCCCTAGCTACCCACTAGGTTAGTTGGTTTTTATTTGTTGGCGGGGATCCACGACAAATCCCTCCCATCAAATTGGCGCCGTTGCCGGGGACGGCGTAGTTTAGACTTTTGTGTGCTTAGTTTTAGACTTTGTTCTTGATTTTTGTGTTCTCTTCTCCTTGTGTATCTCCGTTTTTCTTCTTGTGTGTTACTCTCCCTTCCTAGTGCCTCAAAAGCACTAGGATACTAACGTTTGCTCAATTGCTTCTAGCTCATCCTAGGTACCAAAGCAACGTTATGGACATGGCGCGTCCAAGCTACCATCAATCATCACGGGACAATTATGGGGCGAATTACCAAAACCCACAACTTTACCAACCATATCAACCTCATCAACAATCTTATGAACCCTCTTCTTATGGTTACCAAGAAAGTTGTCAAGGATCGTTCCCACATCCTAACAACTACCAAACACCCTCACATAACCCACAACCAAATATCCCTAACTTTGATACTTGTCAAATGTTGGTCCAAACACAAGGGAGCCAACATGAGATGATGATGTTATTGCAAAAGGGTCAACAATTGATGTTGACTCAAATACAAGGGGTTAGGGAGGAGTTCAAGGCCCAAATAGAGGTGCAAGATGCTCGCATCAATGCACTCATGGCTCATATCACGATGTTGGCCACTCAAGCTCCACTACATGTTGAGGAAGGTTCATTTGGGCAAGAAGGTCGGGTGCCTCCACAAGAAAGTCAACCCAACCTTGAAGCTACAAATGAAGAAGAGAGGGTCGATCAAGAGACCATTGTTGAGTGTTGCTTGGGTGGTGAAGATAGGGAGAGAATAGAGGAATTTGAAGCTTCAAGGGCCAACAATGGGGAGGGGAGTGAACATGATTCTCGAGATAACTCTTGGGGAGCCGATGTTTTGGCTAGCAAATTGGATTTGTTCGATTTTCTTCGTGATGAACCGGATCTCGACAATCCAAAGCCAAGTGAAGATAAGACTCCTCTAGGCCATGTAGACAAGGTGAGTGAAAAGGAACGCAATACTTGGGAAAAAGAGGTAGATGCCTTAGAACTCGCCTTGAATGGGAAATTGGAGGATCCTAGAGCCTCCAATGAAGAAAACTTGTTGCCTCCTCCTCTATCGCACTCGATTTCTAGTCCCTTGTCTTGTGAGACGGTTGGTGAAGAGGATCCTTGTCGGGCGGTGGAAGAGAACCCCATTCTCGACCCCGTGAAAGAAGCAACACCCCTAGGGTGTGATCTCCCCCCTCATAACACCGAGCATGACTCTAGACCACTATACCTACCGGATGGTCACAAGAGTCGTTGCTATCATGGTTCGGAAGACCCGGAAGATCACGAGAACCCCGAGCACAATGAAGATGATTGCTTCTCGACCCCGACTTGGAAGCTCTTGAAAGTGGCTAGGCTTGGCCATGTGAGCTTAAATGAAAATGTTGCTAGGGCATTTGACTTACTCCTTCGAGCTCTTGATGGCTATGGAGGTGTAGTTGGTGAGAGTACCTTATGGTATATATCTCTTTTTCTTTTCCTTTTTGCTTTTGTGTGTATATATATGTTTGTTTGGTACCTTGGTTTCTAGGATTGTTAGTTTTTATGGGAATCTAGTAATTTGGTATTTTGATGAGCGATGTGAGGGAGGGAATTTGATGTTGTATTTGAGCTTGTTGTGATAGGTGTGAAGTGAAGGTGATCCTAGAGAGGAATGGCTATCGATAGAGCATGGATTGAAAGCTAGGGAGTCGGTTTTTGAAGCTTAGGTTAAGCTTTTGGGGTTTTGTAGGTCAAGAAGACCATGAGGAGAGCATCCCGACCGGGAAGGATGAGGCATCCCGACCGGGAAGGAGCCATCCCGACCGGGATGAGGGTGCCATATTTCGAGACTTCTGGAGTGTCTTCCCGACCGGGAAGGAGGCTTCCCGACCGGGAAGGGTTTATCATCCCGACCGGGAAGGTCCCCTACTCCACCTTATGCCTCTTCTTCGACATTCGAGTCCACCCGACCATTGTATGCCCCCACCCAACCTCCCTACCTCTTGCATACCCTCACTTCTTTCCCTCTTACACCGAAATTCACATCAAATCTCACCCCCTCACACCATTACTACCTCTACCATGCGATACTTTCACGTTCGAAGCGGGATGACAATGATGACGACAAGCAAAGTGCTTATATTGACCGATGAGACGATGGAGCGAGTGAGTTGCTAACCAATGGGTACGGCAACTATCCTTTCTTTTCCGTCTATTATTGCTTGTTTTCTCTTGTTTGCCCCCCTTTCCCTTGAGTCATGGTGTCTTGGTGGCCTTCGAGGCCTTAGTATGGTTGCTCCCGATTCTCGATGACGTGACTACATCGAGAGTCATTTCAAAATCCAAATTTACAAGTATTTTCACTTTTTCTTTGATTTCTCTTTCTTTTTGTAGGATTTAGTCGGATTTGGGCGGAATCCGGGCTAGGTGACTTGATTACACCTAGTCCTCCCCTCCCATTTCTTTTTATTTCTTTCTTTTTATTTCTTCCCCCTTCCATATCTTTTCTTGTCTCGGCCCATGGTGACTTGACTACACCCCGGCCGGACACTTTCTACCCTTTTCTTCACTTTATTTTTGATTTTTAGCTTTATTTTCGTAGTTTCTTTTCTTTTTCTTTTGTCTCTCCGCACACTACGATCGAGCATGAGGACATGGCTCGGTTTAAGTGTGGGGGAGCGATATTCTATCGTCGTTAGTTTTATTTTCTTAGTTTTTCGAAAAATTCTTCAAAAAACCCTAAAAATTTGAAAATTTTCACAAAAATCAAAAAGATTTTCTTTTGTCTCTTTTCCTTTTTGTGTCGTTATGTCGTATTTTTGTTTTGTTGTGCGTGTTTTGCCCCCCTTTTTTCCTTATAGGTTGCCTAATCGCCGTTAGCTTTGGTGAGCTTTCAAGACTTCCGGTAACATCTCTTCATCCCTTTTTCCCTCTTTGCTTCTTGTGAGTTTGGAGGAGATTTGTGATGATGTGTGCTCGAGAGGAGCTTTGTAAAGATTGTGGTGGATTTGGAGACTCGTTTGAAAATCGGGGTGGTGTTTGTTTTGTTTATGTGTTGTTTCTCCTTGTTGTGTTTTGTTTTGTTTTGTTTTGTCTCTTTTTCTTTCATTTTCGTTGTGTCTTTGTTTTGTGTTTTGTTGTGTGTCGCGTGTGTAAACAGTTTTCAAAAACCCGGTTTAGAGGCTAGTGTGCGAGTGTTTACTTTCCCTTCCTGGTTGTATAAATCGAGTCTTGGACTTTAGTCTAGTAGAATGACCCTAAATCATTGAATTCGTTGGTCCTTTACCTTGAGTCCACCTAGTTTACTAGGGATTTACTACGGGATTTGCATTTTGACCATTATGACCACCCACGGTGTGAAAAGGCCTTGGTTGCCGAGTCCCGTCCCTTAGGTGACTATGTTTAGGATTGTTTGATTAGTCCAAGTTCTCCACTTTTTGTGGGTTTGAAGAGGGATCGCGACCCTCGACTTACTCATTTACCCACCTCCTACACATACCCACACAATAAATTGCAAATTGTTGAAACCTCCCTTTCTTGTTGCAAAAAGAATTGCCTAAAACAAAAAGGGCAAAGAAAAGAAAATGAAAGAAAGAAAAGAATGAAGAAAAAGAAAAGGCACAAAAGCCAAAAAGAAAATAGAAAAGAAGAAAATGAAATGGCATAGCAACACAAGAGGTAAAAATGCAAAAGATAGAAAAATGCCAAAAGAAAACCGTCTCACAAAAATAATCCCCACATCTCAAAAATAAGCCTTTTTCCGATCATTACCGTGAAAAGCCTACCAAAGGACCGAGTCCCTAGGAAGGATGATAGCGGTAGTGGTCGGTTTTCCCTCACTTTGCAAATATTTCCACCTTTTTACTTGGACTAGTTAGGCGGTTTCGGACATGGGACGACCCTCTTGGCTCATTGCTAAAGGGGGCGGGGTCTCACTTACCTACAGTGTCGACTAACACCGTGGTTCATCCTTTTTCCATCCCACCGATCGTCCCGTGGTACGTTCTTAGAAGGTTAGGAGGAACCAAGGTAAGTTACCAATGTTTTTGTTGCTTTGTCGTCATACTATTAGGGTTTAGTCCATTTTGGTCTGTATTGCTAGCTTGGGAACGTTATCACTTGCCTTGAGTCCTAAACCAGTGCTTCTTTCACCGCTTTTTAGAGGGAAGCGATATTTGTTTCTCTTTGGGTGCAACCTTTTGTGTGTTTGATTGTGTGTTTGTTTGTTTATGTGTTTTGTGTCCGGTAGCATCCACAGTTTTGTCGCAAGACCCCACTTGCCTTGCGGATAGCACTTGTCCTGTAAGTGTTATCGCGTGAGTTAAAAGGGCGTAGGGTGCGCTAATACCCACTCGGCTAGTTTAGTAGTTAGTTTGTGCTTACTCGAGGGCGAGTAAGGGTTAAGTGTGGGGGAGTTGAAAAGTGTAGTTTGTAGTGCCTATTTCGTAGTGTTTTGGTCCCATTTTCCTTGTGGAATCGCTCCTTGGGAGCGATTTATGGGCTACTTATGCTTCCTCTAGTTCGTTTCAGGTTCCCAAGACCCTTCGTGAAGAGTTGGAGCGATTCCGACTCAATACATACACTTTTCGGAGCCAACGAAGTGGAGGAACGATCACTCGATGCCTTGGATTCGACCCCGAGACCTTGGGACCCAATCCCGAGCCTCCGAGACCCGATCCCGAGTCCCGAGAATCAATGAGAAGTCCATGTGAAGCAAGGAGGGACCAAAAGGATCATATTGGAGGCCTACAAGGCTCATCCCCGACGGGTATGACCTCAACCCGTCCGGGATGAAGTGCACAAAAAAGGAGCTGTTGTTTTGAGGCCTTCCCGACCGGGAAGGGGTCCATCCCGACCGGGACCACCTCATCCTGACCGGGACCAACTCATCCCGGACGGGATGGCCCAGTTACAGCCCGTGATTGCATTGTTTCATCTCCCTTTGCATTGTAACCCTATATATACCCTTCCTCTTGTATTGATATGTTCTTCACTTCCCACTAAACCCTAGATTATATTAGGTTAGATTAGCATAGATTAGAGTAGATTAGTCGGTAATTAGTCTTTAATCATAGATTAATGCTTGTAATTTGGGAATTCTTCGAGATCTCCTCCACCAAGCTTGACAAACTTGGATGTTTGTTTTGGGGTTTTCTCATTTATGCAAGTTTCCTTCTTCCTTTCATCTTGTTAGTAGGTATAATCTTCCTTTCCTTTCTCTTAATCTTGTTCATTCATTAAAGTTTGAATCTTTGTTGTGTGGATTGCTCATAGTTCATAGTTCTTGTTTGTTTCATTATGCTAGTTTGGTTGTTTGAATTGATTTCTCTTCTTAGTGTTAGTTTTAGTATAGATATGTTAGAGTAGTATCTTGCTAGGGTTAGTAAGGTGATTAGGGTGTTAATTGGATGATTAAGGGATTGTTGGAGATGTTGGTGGAAGATTTGGGTTTCCTCTTGGTTTGATGCATATCACATGTTTGTTGAAATGCTTGAATGACTTGTATGCATATGCTTGTTTTTCTTGACTTTCTCTTGTGGGTGATAGTTTGTTTGTGGGTTTGGTTCCCTCACTAAGTTGCGAGAGCCCGGTGAGGACGACCCCTAGGTTGGTCTAAGTTGCGAGAGCCCGGATGCGACCTAGGCCCCGATATCACGCTAGTAACCCCGTTTGTCGTTTGTGTCGCCAAGGTGGGTTTTAGGTGGAACCTCTAGGTGAGTCTAAGTTGCGAGAGCCCGGACTAAACCTAGATTACCCTACTACCTCCTTCACTCTAGCACTTCCTCGACCATTCTGTTACCCCTTTGACCCCGACCTAATCCTAGCCCGTTTCCTTTGATTGTTTTCTTGCTTTAGACCTAGCTTAGTCCTAGTCTCCCCCTCCTTAGATTAGCTCGTCTCGAACCTAGTCCTAGACCGTAGCACACTTTAGTCCGACACCCCGTCCCTGTGGATTCGACCCGACTTGCCCTAACTACCCACTAGGTTAGTTGGTTTTTATTTGTTGGCGGGGATCCACGACAAATCCCTCCCATCATAGATCATCTTCTCTAGTTTATTTACTTAGCTAATCTTTGGTTGTTCATTAGTTTTTGTTATAGCTCATTCATTGTTAGTCTTGTTCACACCTCTTCTCTCATCATAATTTGTCAATCATCATTTCTTTGTGTTTGTTTGTGTGACTTAGCCTTGTTTCTAGGTAGACCTAGTCTAGACACTACAATACCGTCTCTGTGGACACGACCCGACTTACCCTAGCTACCGTTAGGATTAGTTGGTTTTATATTGATCGGTAGGACCCGCGGCAAATCCTCACCATCATGCGTACAAGATCGGATCTCAGCTTAGTTCGTCTGGGATAAACTGTGTCAACAAAATGTTTTAACTTAATATATACCTATTTTGTTAAAATTCATTATTTATTCAATCAGTTAATCAAAGGTAAGAGTTTATTTTAAGTTAATTTACAACCATCTTCTTTATAAAATTACCCTTGTCTCTAATTATTTTATTTCAGATAATTATAATAAAAAAAATATCGTCTTATAAGTTTAAAACAATTTTAAGACAAACTAAATTTAAAGGCCTATTAAAGAATGATTCTTGGTGTCGTAAACGAAAAGCCAACTAAAGACGACTCGTACCATCTTAACTCTGTTAAATGACTACTTGGTTTTGTTTGGTATTAGGATAATCATGTGTAGCAGGAGAACTATTAAGTGAATTCCATTGTTATGCCATTTTATAAATATCATAATTAGATTATTAATCGCAAGACTTGACCAGCGAAACTCCCCAAGAAATTGTAGTTAATTAATATAGAACTAGGAGCGATGCATATCAATTGACTACTCAGGGGACTAAAAACCGTCTCTTAGTTTAATTGATTAAACTTGGTTGACCTCCGTTAAATGGCCATACTAACCATTTGACATATTAGCCATGTTCGTTAGCCAAATCCCGGCCTACAAATAGGGACAACCCCGTAAGGAGACCTTATTTGACTACATGCTATTTGACTATGGTTACTTCGTATCTAATTTCAAGAAAGGAAATTTTTATGGAATTTGAGTGGGATAACACATAATGTTATCAAAATATATTTCAAAAGATTGTATATTTTATTGGACATTTTTAGGATTTTATTCGAAATCTCATTGAGCGGGAAAGCAGGTTGTCTCTATTGTGTACGAGATGACTTGGATGAATAGCGCTTAGCTTAACCATATAAAACCGTCTGTAGCGTACGAAGGGTCTTTGGCTGCCCTTGTCATTGACTCGAGAGTAGGCGGGAGTGTGGCCATACTTTAGGTGGGGACCTGATCAGTCCAGTACGTGTTAGGTGGATCGCACGCGGGTTCCCGAGTGTCGACGATTGGAGCGTGGCTTCGAGGATAACTGGCCGGGTGGAGAGTAGTCCATGGTGCGGGTAACAATCCCACGTACCGGCATTCGACCCTGGAGATGAGAAGACGAATTTTGTTTTAAACGTGTTTATGTCACCACGGTAAACAGGGGTAATAATGTAAGCCCCCTGGTATCGGTGTGATTGGCGGTATATCATTATTGTACAAGTATCAAATATGAAAATTATTCGGAACTTGTACAATAATTGGTTGATATATCGAGATAAAACTTTTCTAAAAATAATACGGCACTTAAAACATTTCTTGCGATTTCTTAAGTTATGTGTTATCGGTTGTGCTTTTATTTACTGCTATTTGATCTATGTTTGATTTAATATTTTATTCATATTAAATTTTGATAATTTACCCACCTGACAATTTGTTTTTCTATGAAATTCTTTTAAAACATTATAATCGTCAGATTAAGGGAGACTGACCAATCCTCAGACAGGCAAGGTTGAAGATAGCTCAAGATGGGACTCAAATGTATTTTTATTTCTTCAAAAATTGTTACAATTAAATATAATATTTAAGTGTTTTCATAATTATTATGTAGTAATCTAATTAGTTGAGAATAGTAATGACTCAGATATGTATCATGTCTTCCGCTGTTTCCTATTATAGACTTATTTTTAAGGGTAAAAGTTTGGAAAATCCGGGTGTAGACACCCGCATTTTGACTGCCAGGTGTCTATGGTAGTTTCCAAAAAACACCCGATGATGATCGGACGCTAACGTGTTTCTACGCGCTTGGATGTGGGCTCAAACTCATTAGTTGTTGGCTTGGGCATTTACGGAGTAAAAATCTCACAAAGCCGACCTCAAATTCAGGCACAGTGGGTCGTTTCCAATCAAACAAGACTAATTTGGGTCAAAACCGACACCGGAAGTAAAACCGACTTTTTGCGATTGGGTCAAACCCCGGTCAAAGTCGTTCAGAGATATACAAAACAGCCACTCAAACACAAAAAGTCCAACTCAAAAGCAAAACCCATAAGATATCCAAAGCCATGGTCCAAAAGCTGACCCACGCGCTCCAGCTGAGGCACTCGATCGAGTGGGCCCTCGTTCAGGCCCGACTGCAGGCGCACTGGGCCACTCGACCGAGTCAGCCAGTTACTCGGTCGAGTAACCCTATCCGGGGGTGCATATCCTAGTCTATATAAACACCCCCATGCAACACACATTGAGACGCGATTTCCAACCCTAAGCAACTCTATTCTACCCTAATCTCATACAATTTACAAACCCTAACCCTAGCATCTAGGAACCCAAAACCACCACAACTCAACTTACATCTCGATACTCCCGTGCTAGCCACAACTACGAGTCCCATCCGAGAACAAGAACATGTAGGTTGAGGGTGCAAAACCCGTTTTCTTTCCTTCTCCTCTCTCTCTCTCTCTCTCGTCATCTTCCTCTTTCTCTCCGTCTTTTTTTGTTTTTTTATTTATTTCCTTATCGCATCCGTAATATCGATAATATAACTAGTATAAAACACTAAAGTATTTGTCGATTCGTGTCGTGCGTGAGTGATGGTGGGATAAGAAAACCCGAATATACAAGAGTATTGCACTCAGCGTTGCCGGTCGCTTATCCCGTCACCCCGATCGCTTACTGTTGAGGCGAATTAACGTCAACCATAAATTTTTTATCTTGTCATAATCGCATATTCCATCGATGTCAAAACTATTTTCAAAACAAATACTTTTTTTTAATAAGGGTCGAAACCTGCTGACGCGGATTCGACATCACATAATCCCTAGGGATTCATTACGATGTCGGGAAGCCGAGGGAATCAAGTCTTTCAATTCGAGCGAAGTGTCAACCCGTTGGATTCGATACCAATTTAATAATTGGATGTCGAATCTAAACGATTTAGTCAAATAATTTTAACTAACACGATTTCTTGTTGATGCTAAAATAGACGTCATCTAATTCGACAAGAATTAATGCGACGCTATAAGCGCGGAGGGAATTCATATCGTTTTGGTTAATTTAAAAACGACTCATAGCAACCTTTTTTTTATCTCGCTCTAATATCCGATGTCGATGCAATAATCGCACGTTGGATATGACGAGCATCACACACACGAATCGAGCATAAATTAAGCAATATTTATGCCCAATTCGCCAAAGTCATCGAATTAGCAAATCAAAAGCAATTTTGAAATCGATAACAAAATTGCAAGCGAACCCTAGTTCGTACAGGGGGCACTCGACCAAGTGCCTAGCCCACTCGGTCGAGTGGCACCCCAAAAACCGAGGCATAAGGTTTTCCGACCACCACTCGGTCGAGTCTCGCAATGACTCGGTCGAGTGGCAGCGTACTCGGTCGAGTTGGTCAATAACTCGATCGAGTAGGGTCCAGAATACGAGACGGAATACCCTCATGACAACCACTTGTTCGAGTTTCGCAATAACTCGATCGAGTGGCCGTGTACTCGGCCGAGTTCCCTCATAACTCGGTCGAGTGCCGTCACGAAATCCGGACAGAAGCCTTTTTTGAGGTCCACTCGGTCGAGTCCCTCAATGACTTGGTCGAGTGGCCCCTTTATCACGTCAAACCGTCAGTCCTACAAGGCCATTCGAGTCTCGTTAATACCTATTTTGGCTTAAGTCAACACACGTCTAATCAATCACGTGAAACATCACTTTAATTTTCAAAACTTTGCAACATCCTATTTGCATCATTCCATATTATTTTACATCTTTGCAAACCGTTATTATCGTTATACCGTTACTAACAAGTTTGTTATTTTTTCTTGTTGATTTATTGTCCACGCTACTCGCTAGCTCACACCTAAAACCCAGCAGCAAATACCTGTCATGTTATAAACATAACAGCCACGTAAGTGGGGAGTAACTCGGACGTTCACTAAGCCATATTATATCATATGGAAAAATAATAGTATTATTATATCAAAATATTTAAAATGGATAACATTAAAACGATATAATAAAATAAGTTCTCGGAGGAAACTTAAAACATTTGCCAACCTGCAAATTAAACCAATCGATATTAATAAAATTTTAAAAATGGCGTTATGGATAGGTTTAATGTAGACAGCTAGACTTTCACTAGGAGAATACTAAAACTAGCTTCGAGAACTTAGTTCAAACAAATCAAACTTCAGTCTCTAACTAGGCTACTCAACAATAATAGGGTGGCGGCTTATAAATGCGTGGCCCTAGTTTAAGACAATGCACACCCCTCCTGGGATTACCTGTCACCCAGTTCAATTTATGACGGCGACTTACTGCGAGGCCTAAGCTTAAGGTCAAAATGTACACAACTCCCGGGATACCTGACACCCAGTTCAACAACCAATGTACCGATTCCTGATAAACTAGCCTTATAGTTGATGGCAAAAACGTAAACCCTAGAATATATTACTCTAACCTCACACTTGTCCTTATTTCATAACTCCAAAACAAGCCATTATCGGTATTGAGAATAAATAATCATTATAATAATATGAAGACGCATTGTGGTCTGGATCTCGGTGTTATCGGCATAGTTCCGAGCAAATTTCGTAGCCACATCATCCCAAGTCGGGTATTTCTTGGGGTCTAGCCTATAGTACCAGGCCTTTGGGTGTTTCTCAAGGGAAGCGGCAAACAAATTTTTGAACATGCTTCAATCAACCCCCTTGATAACCATAAACTCTTTGAAGGCCCGTACATGTAGTAGCGGGTCTTCAGTTCCCTCGAACATGGGCAAACCCGTGAGGTTCAGGTTTGCGGGAAGCTTGTCATTCACCGGGGAGTAGTCTCAAGAATTTTCCCGACGGATGTTGTTTTCCCCCGATAGATGGACATGTTCTTCTAGTCGGCGCACTGCGCTAACTAGTCCAGCTATGGGCCCACTGTTTCCCGGCCCG
Source organism: Agrostemma githago (assembly GCA_958450325.1). Lineage (NCBI taxonomy): Eukaryota > Viridiplantae > Streptophyta > Magnoliopsida > Caryophyllales > Caryophyllaceae > Agrostemma > Agrostemma githago. The sequence goes on from OY288247.1 coordinate 35,021,680, forward strand.
GTGGCAGGAGTCCCTTGCTCCACGACAGTCACACGAGCAGCAATAGCTGCCTGCTCGGCTCTCATTGTTGCCAGTTGTGTCTCAATCTCGGTCTGTTTGGCGACCATGGTATCCATTGAGGCCTTCAAATTGTTCAAGGCTTGCTCCATTCTGTGTTTATGTCTGGTTGACGGTGGCCTGTCTGTAAGAACACAGCATAATCAGAAACTGAACCCGGACCTTAGAACCAAAATAGTACATCCCGAGCAAGGAAGAGAGAAAATGACTCGAGAAAGACACCTAGACGGGTGGCTCGTGGGTGGTGTAACTTCCTTAGGATTCGGCTATGTGGGCTGAGTCCCGTTCGAAGGAAGGTTCACGTGAGATTTTCCCCATACTTTGGACTCGAATGTGTAAATGGGCCTTCCTTTGTAGGGGTATGCCCTACGTTGGTTAACCATGCCTTTGACAAATAAGGCGGACTAGGATAGGGAGGAAACTCGTGATGTAAGATTGACGAAGTTTCGATGCTAAAGACCTTCGACGACTTATGAAAAGACCCGACACCACTAAATACGATAGTTCTTAAGAAAAGGAAGGTTTATTGAAAAAGGTTTGAATTCCGAGAAAATCGGAAGACGGTCCCTACTTGTGAAATTGGCAAAAATGCCGTTGGGCCCGAATTTTTTGAAAGCTCGAAAAATTTTGAATTTTGAAATGGGTAGCATACCGGCTAAAAATAGACTATTTTGAGTCAAATCACAAGTCTAAATTTCGGTACCATTCCGAGTTTTGATAATTGATTTTTTTTTTGGACAGATGCATTTTTTGAAATGATTGTTTTTGAAAACAACATGGAAACCAAGTAGCACATAGTCACGCAAGCATTGTAACGACACCATATATGCTTTAGACTAAGTCTCGGTCGGTCGAAATAGGGTCTATACCAGTGTGCGTGGTCTTTTCGAGAATCGGGACGAACTCCCTTACCAATTTGTATAAGGACATGCCGCGAAACCCATACAAATTAGCCATGAACACCTTGACGTAACCACTTTGCGATACATCACAGTATAGTGGGACGTCGGTCACCAGTACCGGCCCGGGTAAAAATGGGGTTATGCATGAATCGTAAAACTAACGCGTGTATTGTACTAACCGAATGATTTCTCCTCGAGTCTCACCCAGAGGATCCCGATGACAAGTTGTACATTTGTCATGCCCAGCGGAGTCGCCAAATTGTGGACATGACATAGGTCCACCCCGACGCGGCCACGCGCGAGTTTGGGTGGCGAAATGTTTCCTATGTGAGATGGTTCTCGGATTGAAATTTAAATCGAATTAGGAGTCGCCACCGAACTTTGTGGGAGTTCAGGCCCATTCGAACCTACTCTATATTTCGGTGGACCGTGCACAAAGTACGGCCCACTTCAATACTAGAGTTTGTGGGGTTCGTCCCTTTGCATCACAATACCGATGCCGAGTTTTCGGGTATCGTATATCGAATCACTCTCGTGCGCCAACGGTTTCGGGCATCCGGAAACCGAGGTTCTGAGTAAGGGGATAGGGTATGTGTTGGGAAGCCCACAAAGGAAACCCAACCCCGCCCGCACATAGCGGCCTCTACTAAGATATCGTTCGGTTTTTTAATACGTGCGCTAGTGATTCGATAAAATGATATGCAAACAACATTTTATAATGTATAAATATTGAATTGGTTGCTACGTCATTTTAATGCCTCTTGGTTCACATCGAAGTGATTTAGCATGCGAGGTTCATTTGTAAAACGGTAAATCGCAAACAAATAAAAGCAAAGCAAAACGAGAATAAGTTACAAGTTACACGGGTGGAAATACAACCCGGACAAAACAAAATAACGAGCAAAGTCGGAATAATCATAATACAGAAACGTATATAGATTAGATTACTCAAAGGTGTGATGAAATGATGCATGATTTTGAAAGAGGACATGTGATTGCCTTTACACGTGACGACCAAAGTCGTAATTTTTTTTTTTGGGAAAGGTAAGTATATTAAAATAAATCAAATCTCGTAATTACATCGGTTGCCTTAGCAAGTTCATTATAAATTTACTATCTTTGCTATTAAATCTTTGCTTACATTTGCTCTTACAATATCCAACGAAGTCCTTGCTTATGCGAACAGCCAGCATCTCAGGTCGAATTAGTTGCTCTGCTATTCTAGCATTAATCCTTTGTAGCCATACGTGATACGAGATCGAGTTAATTAAGCCATTCATTATACACTAGTACAAAAAGCCCTTGTGGCTTCGGTTAAAAAGGACATATGGCTTCGGTTATATGAGCGTAGTAAATCAAGGCGTAGCATTAAGTCTATGAGTTGTGGCTTCGGTTATGAGGCGCAGCCAAAAATATTAACGGCAACGGTTATTTATAGGAAGTGAAGCCAAAAACCCGGTAACGGCTTCGGTTGTTAAGTTGAACCGAAGTTAAAAGTGGATAAAAGGGTACAGATTTTAAGATGAACTGATGGTGGGATTTGTCGTGGATCCCGCCGATCAAATAATAACCAACTAGCACCTAACAATAGTTAGGGTAAGTCGGGATCGTATCCACAGAGACGGTGTTGCAAGGTTTAGACTAGGTTGGCCTACAACGAGACTATGCTACCAAACAAACACAAAGAGCTACTAATTGGTGAATTATGATGAGAGGAGAAGAAGAAAGTAGACTAACAATGAACTAGACTATAACAAGGCTAAATGAAATAACTAAACACAAACTAAACAATGAACTAAAGAAATGATGACTAACTAAGAGGATGAATCAAATATGGAAAGAAGTGGGTTAGGTCGGGTTCATAAGAATAGTAGGGTGACTTTGGTGGTCAAGGGTGTAGGTGTTTCCTAATTGCTAGAATCGGTCCGGGCTCTCGCAACTTAAACCGATGTCGAGGTAGGTCCGGGCTCTCGCAACTTTGACCAAAGTCGAGGTGGGTCCGGGCTATCGCAACTTAGACTATCCTCAACACTACCCTCAACATGACCACATACTAGACAAACAATGAGTAGAGGAAGACAAGCATGAGAAGCATGGCCACTACAACTCAAACAAGCATTTCAACAAACACATGGTGTGCCAAGTATGTGACTAACAACAAAGATTCATCCTTTACCCCTAATCAAACCCTAATCACCCATATTCTACCCTTAATCCCCCCCACTAACCCACAAGAAGACTACTCACACATATTCAAACTAACTACAACAATGAAAAGATAAAACAACATCATAAACCTAACATCCATTATCAAGAACAATATGAACAATAACAATAAACACTAAGTAAAGATTCAAACTTGAAATAATAACAAAGAATAAGAGAAAGGAAGATTATACCAACAATAGGATGAAGAAAATATGATAACTTGCATAAATAGGAAACCCAAATAAATCCCAAGGTTGTCAAGCTTGGAGAAATCTTCAAGTATCTTCTTAATACAAGAACTAATTAACTAAGATTAACTAGGATTAACTAAGGATTAAAGAGAGATTAAATCTAATGTGAGGAACTAAATCTAGGGTTTATATGTTGTAGAGAAGTTTAAGATAGTCTAGGGTAATGTAAGATACATAAACAATACAAGAGGGAAGTATTTATAGGGGAATAAGAATGAAGGAGGAAGGAAAAGAGAGGTGCGGCTACAGCTGGTTGGTCCCGACCGGGACAGGGTCATCCCGACCGGGACGATCCTGTCATCCCGACCGGGACGGGTTGGTCCCGACCGGGACGGCCTGGCAGTGACCCCTCTAAAAGTGCACTTCATCAAGGACGGGATGAGGTGCATACCCGTCGGGGATGAGTCTTGTAGGCCTCCAATATGATCTTTTTGGTCCCTCCTTGCTTCACGTGGACTTCCCATCGATTCTCGGGACTCGTGATCGGGTCTCGGAGGCTCGGGATTGGGTCCCAAGGTCTCGGGGTCGAATCCAAGGCATCGAGTGATCGTTCCTCCGCTTCGTTCGCTCCGAAAAGTGTATGTATTGAGTCGGAATCGCTCTAACTCTTCATGTATGGTCTCGGGAACCTGAAACGAACTAGAGGAAGCATAAGCAGCCCATAAATCGCTCCCAAGGAGCGATTCCACAAGGAAAATGGGACCAAAGCACTACGAAATAGGCACTACAAACTACACTTATCAACTCCCCCACACTTAACCCTTACTCGCCCTCGAGTAAGCACATACTAACTACTAAACTAGCCGAGTGGGTATTAGCGCACCCTACGCCCTTTCAACTCACGCGAGTGCACTTAGAGGAAAAGTGCACTCCGCAAGGCAAGTGGGGTCTTGCGACAAAACTGTGGATGCAACCGGACACGAAACACATAAACAAACAAGCACACAAACAAACACACAAAAGGTTGCACCCAAAGGAAAAGAAATACCGCTTCCCTCAAACAAGCGGTGAAAGAAGCACCAGTTTAGGACTCAAGGCAAGTGACAACGTTCCCAAGCTAGTAATACAAACCAAAATGGACTAAACCCTAATAGTATGACGACAAAGCAACAAAAACGTTGGTAACTTACCTCGGTTCCTCCTAACCTTCTAAGAACGTACCACGGGACGATCGGCGGGATGGAAAAAGGATGAACCACGGTGTGAGTCGACACTGTAGGTAAGTGAGACCCCGCCCCCTTTAGCAAAGAGCCAAGAGGGTCGTCCCATGTCCAAAACCGCCTAACTAGTCCAAGTAAAAAGGTGGAAATAATTGCAAAATGAGGGAAGACCGACTAATGCCGCTATCATTCTTCCTAGGGACTCGGTCCTTTGGTAGGCTCTTCACGGCAAAATTCGGAAAAAGGCTTATTTTGAGAGGTAGGGGTTATTTTTGTGAATCGGGTTTTCTTTTGGCATTTTCTCTTTTCTTTTGCATTTTTGCCTTGTTTTGCCATGCCATTCTTTTTCTTCTTTTCTTTTTTTTTTTCTTTTTGGCTTTTGTGCCTTTTCTTTTTCTTCATTCTTTTCTTTCTTTCATTTTCTTTCTTTTTCTTTTCTTTGATCTTTTGGCTTGATTTGGCTTTTTGGCATTTCTTTGTATGACAAGAAAGGGAGAATTCAACAAATTGCAATTTATTGGTGGATATGTGTAGGAGGTAGGTAAATGGGAGAGTCGGGGAGCGTCCTTCCCTTCAAACCCACAAAAAGTGGAGAACTTGGACTAATCAAAAAATCCCAAACATGGTCACCTAAGGGACGGGACTCGACAACCAAGGCCTTTTCACACCGTGGGTGGTCAAAATGGTCAAAATGTGAATCCTGTAGTAAATCCCTAGTAAGCTAGGTGGACTCAAGGTAAAGGACCAACGAAATCATTGATTTAGGGTCATTCTACTAGACTAAAGTCCAAGACTCGATTTATACCACTAGGAAGGGAAAGTAAGCACTCACACACTAGCCTCTAAACCGGGTTTTCGAAAACCTATTTACACACAACAAAACACAAAACAAAGACTCAACGGAAACGAAAGAAAAAGAAACAAAAGCAACAAACCAAGAACAATAGAAAACGAACACATACATAACACAAACACCACCCCTAGCTTCCAAATGAGCAACCAACCAACATCAAACTTTACAAAGCTCCTCCCGAGCACACCACATCACATTCTCCTCCAAATTCCGCAAGAGACAAAGAAGGAAAAAGGGAAAGAAGATGTTACCGGACATCTTGAAAGCGTTCCAAAGCCATCGGTGGTTTAAGCAACCTATAAGGAAAAAGGGAGGCAAAACACGCGCAAATACACGATACAACGACATAAAGGAAAACACACAAAAGAAAATCTTTTTGATTTTTATGAAAAGTTTTCAAATTTTTAGGATTTTTAAAGATTTTTCGAAAAACTACGAAAATAAAACTAACTACGATAGAATATCGCTCCCCCACACTTAAGCCGAGCCATGTCCTCATGCTCGACCATAGCGCATGGGAGCACAAAAGAAGAGAAACTACGAAAATAAAGCTAAAAATCAAAAGGTAGAGAAAAGGGTAGAATGTGTCCGGCCGGGGTGTAGTCAAGTCACCATGGGCCGAGACAAGAAAAGATATGGAAGGGGGAAGAAAAATAAAATAAAAAGAAGGAAATAAAAGGAAATGGGAGGGGAGGGCTAGGTGTAATCAAGTCACCTAGCCCGGATTCCGCCTAAATCCGACTAAATCCAACAAAAGGGGTGCAAAACTTGAAAATTTGGATTATGAAATGACTCTCGATGTAGTCACATCAACGAGAGTCGGGAGCAACAACTACCAAGGCCTCGAAGGCCACCATGACATAAAGGATATAAGGGAAAGGGAATAAACAAATGAAGACAAGCTATAAAAATGTAAAAGAGAGGATAGTTGCCGTACCGTACGGTTAGCAACTCACTCGCTCCATCGTCTCATAAATCAATATCGGCATGTAGCAAGTCGTCGTCGTTGTTATTCCTTCCCACTCGCGGTACGGTTCCATGGTTGGGGCACAAGGGTAAAATGGGGTGGGTTTTGATGTGAAAGTCGATTTAAAGTGAAGTGAAAGTGAGGTGAAAATGTTTATGTAAGGTGTAAGGGTCATATAATGAGAGTAAGGACATGTAGGGAGGTTGGGAGGGGGCATACAATGGTTGGGTGGACTCAAATGACGAAGAAAAGGCCAAAGGAGGATAGGAGGTCCATCCCGGTCGGGATGGGTGGTCCCGGTCGGGATGACCGGCTCGTCCCGGTTGGGAAGCTTTGGTCCCGGTCGGGATGAGCTGTCAGTAGACCCATCTTTTGTGCACCTCATCCCGGACGGGATGACATCCTTCCCGGTCGGGATGGGCCTTCCATCCCGGACGGGATGACCTATTCTAGGCCGGGAAGAGTCTCCTAACCCTCTATAGCACCCAAAAGCTCGTTCTGAGCTTCAAAAACCGATTTCCCTTCACACAATCCAAGCTCAAACGATGACCACTCCTTACTAGGAGACACTTCTACTTCACACCTATCACAATAGACTCAAATAACGCATCAAATTCCCTCCCTCACAACGCTCATCAATCATCCAAATAATCAAGAATTTCACAAAACCAAACAAACTACAAGGGAAAGAGGTATATACAAAGAGACAGTTCTTGTGGAACTCCGTCAAACCAAGGTGGTGTATTCTTCAATCTTTTTCAACAACCAAAACTAGTTCCATCTCCATCAAGGGCACGAAGAAACAAGTCGAAGGCCCTAGCGAAGTCTTCAATCAAGCTCGAGATATAACCGACCACATACCAAGGCTCTTCATGGCCTTGCCTTGAAGTTCCCGGGGCATCCCTATCTTCCAAGTTCAACGACTTGAACTTGTACTTTTGGTCTTTGGGATATACCCAAACGTCCATCGGTCTTCATGTGGCCCCAAGGGAGGCTCATCCTTCTCCTTTCTTTTCAACTTGTCATCAAGCCCATGAAATGGGCACTCATCCTCTCCACTCTCGGATTCATCATGCTCAAGTACATGAGAGTTCTTGTTCAAGCTTTGTCCCGGTTCACCCCCTAGATCAATGTTTTTCTTGGCTTGGATCATATTTCATGACTCATCATTAGTAGGCGAAGTGTTACCTTGGAGGTCAAACACTAGCTTCTCTTCGCCTAACTCGAAGGTGATCCTACCATTCTTCACATCGATCATAGCACCGGCGGTATGTAGAAATGGGTGCCCAAGAATAATGGGAGTGATTGCATCTTCCCGCATATCGAGCACGATGAAGTCAACCGGAATGAAGAACTTACCGATTCTCACCGGCACATCCTCTAGCATCCCCAATGGTCGGTTGAATGAACTATCGGCCATTTGGAGTGTGATAGAAGTACTTTTAAGCTCCTTCATCCCAAGTCGGCAACAAATAGAATAAGGAATGATGCTCACGCTCGCACCCAAATCACATAATGCTCTTTCGATCTTGTAGTGGCATATGGTGCAAGGGATCGAAAATCTACCCGGATCCTTCAACTTTGGAAGCGTAGAACCTTGAATGAGCTCGCTCACCACTCTTGTGAACGCAATGGTCTCTTCCTTGTCGATGGATCTCTTCCTAGCCAAGATTTCTCTCATAAATTTTCCATATGCCGGGATTTGGGTAAGTAGCTCGGTAAATGGGACACTCACATCCAACTTCTTCACAATACTAAGGAACTTGTCATATTGGCTATCCACCTTGGTCTTCATTTGCCTTGTTGGGAAAGGCAACTTGATTTGGATCTTGTTTTGCTCAATAGGGGTGGACTCTTCAAACGACACTTTCCTTTTACCCTTGTCTTTTGCTTGAAGTGGGGGAAGCTTGTCTTGTTGGGGTTTCTCAATCTCCCATAAGACTTGCTCCTCCATTGGATTATCAAAGCTTGAGCTTTCTTGAATTGGAGATGCCATTTTCTTTGTCGGTTCTTGCATTGGCTCTTGCTCACTAGGGAATGGAGGGGAGTCATAAGATGTACCTCTCCTTTTGGTGATAGCATTTACATGCTCAAATGTCGGTGTTTCACCTTGAGAAGGTATTTGCCCCTTTTGTCTTGAGGAGCTCCCCGAATCAAGTTGAGATACTTGAGTTTCAAGCATCTTCATACGGGCATCTCTTGACGCGTTTTCCCCTTGAATATAAGCAAAGAGCTCTTGATGGTTTCTTGATATGTCCATTTGACTCTTTTGCATATCCATCATAGATTTTTGAATGTCGAAATCATGAGTTGGAGATTGTGGATTGTGCGGAGTATTGGTGAGGGCTAATGGAGAACCGTAATCGTGAATAGGAGATCGACTCCTAGGCTTGCTTTCTTGCCGGTTAGCTTGAGTTGCTTGTTGTTGACGGTTCCCTTGGAACCCATGAGAATTGCCTTGATTAAGGCCTTGATTGTTGCCATGGTTGTGGTTTTGATAGCCTTGGTTGAAGTTCCCTTGTTGGAACCCTTGATTGTTGTTGAATGAACCTTGGTTACTTTTCTTGAAGTTGTTGAAAGGCCTTGAGTTGCCTTGGTAACCTTGGTTGTTATCCCTTAAGGGAGGTGGAACATAGGGACGATGTTGTTGTTGGTGTTGAAAGGCTTGTTGTTGACGTACTTGATTGGAAGCTTGGTATTGATTAGAGTAGGAGGCACCTTGCTTGAACGCTTGAAAGGCGTTCACTTATTCAATACTTCCTCTACAATTCATAGGATCATGACCAACGATTCCACAAGTATCACACATCCCATAATAAGGCAAAGAAAGTGCAAATCCCAAAGCATTCACTTCATGAATTGAGGCTTGGTTGGAGGAACCAATGCTTTGAACTTGAGTGAGGTGACCTTGGAGCTTCTTGTCAATGGTCTCCACGTGTGTCTTCAATTGAGCTCCAAGGTCAATGCTTAATTGAGTTATAGCATCAACCTCGTGCCTACCTCTTCGATTTGCCTTCCTAGGCCTAGAATATTGCGAATTATGCACCGCCATCTCTTCGATTCTCGCCCATGTTTGGTCATCATCGACCTCGGTGAACCTACCATTGGAGCCCATGTTGAGTATAGTTCTTGAGTCCTCATAAAGACCGTTCCAAAATTGTTGAACTAAGAACCATTGTGAAAGTCCATGATGGGGGCACGATCTAACCAAAGACTTAAACCGCTCCCAAGCTTCATATAGGCTCTCTTCATCCCTTTGTTTGAAACCGGTGATGGAGGCCCTAAGCAAATTAGTCTTTTCCGGAGGGTAGAAAGTTTGGTAGAACGCCAATGCAAGCTTCTTCCAAGTGTCGATGCCCATGGTTGCCCTATCGAGACTCTTAATCCATTGCTTCGCTTTTCCAATTAATGAAAATGGAAATAACCCATCGGATTTGATCTTGTGTAACCCCGGGTTGAGAGATAGCGTCGCAATAATCGGAGAAAGTTTCCATATGTTGATGCGGGTCTTCGGTGGGCAAACCACTAAATTGGTTTCTCTCCACAAGTTGGATGAAGTGAGTCTTGGCCGTAAAATTTCCGGCATAAGCGGCCGGTAGAGCATTGGGTCCCGGCAAGACGTCTTCCGTGAATGTAGAGTGAGAAGAAAACTTAGGCATTCTTGGATAATAGGGAGAAGATGGTGGTGTAGAAGGTGTTGATGTAGATGAAGAGGGGGAACTAGGAGAAGAAAATCCAAAGGGATTGGTGAAATTCCCTTCGGCCGTCTCTCGAGATGCTTCCTCAAAATCGCTTCCTTGAGCTAGCTCTTGATGGGTATTGCTTGAGCTTGGTTGAGAGATTCTAACCCGGTTAATCGTCCGTTGGCGAAAGGCTCGAAAAAGCCTCTCCGGCTCTGGATTAAAGAGAAAGAATTCGCCTCCCCGCCTAGGCATACACTACACACTAGAACAAACGTGAGAACACCTAGTGCTTTATGGGCACTAGGTAACGACAATAAACAAGCACAATCGAAAGACAAAGAGAAAAAGGAAGAAATAAAACTGAGGAAACAAAAAGAAAAAAAATCTAGAGAATATTCATAAGAGATGATAGAAGAGCACAAGAAGAGTAACTAAGTCTAGCTACAAGCAAACTAAGTCTAAACAATGCACCGTCCCCGGCAACGGTGCCAAATTGATGGTGGGATTTGTCGTGGATCCCGCCGATCAAATAATAACCAACTAGCACCTAACGGTAGTTAGGGTAAGTCGGGATCGTATCCACGGAGACGGTGTTGCAAGGTTTAGACTAGGTTGGCCTAAAACGAGACTATGCTACCAAACAAACACAAAGAGCTACTAATTGGTGAATTATGATGAGAGGAGAAGAAGAAACTAGACTAACAATGAACTAGACTATAACAAGGCTAAATGAAATAACTAAACACAAACTAAACAATGAACTAAAGAAATGATGACTAACTAAGAGGATGAATCAAATATGGAAAGAAGTGGGTTAGGTCGGGTTCATAAGAATAGTAGGGTGACTTTGGTGGTCAAGGGTGTAGGTGTTTCCTAATTGCTAGAATCGGTCCGGGGTCTCGCAACTTTAACCAATGTCGAGGTAGGTCCGGGCTCTCGCAACTTAGACCAAAGTCGAGTTGGGTCCTGGCTCTCGCAACTTAGACTATCCTCAACACTACCCTCAACATGACCACATACTAGACAAACAATGAGTAGAGGAAGACTAACATGAGAAGCATGGCCACTACAACTCAAACAAGCATTTCAACAAACACATGGTGTGCCAAGTATGTGACTAACAACAAAGATTCATCCTTTACCCCTAATCAAACCCTAATCACCCGTATTCTAGCCTTAATCCCCCCACTAACCCACAAGAAGACTACTCACACATATTCAAACTAACTACAACAATGAAAAGATAACATCATAACCCTAACATCCATTATCAAGAACAATATGAACAATAACAATAAACACTAAGTAAAGATTCAAACTTGAAATAATAACAAAGAATAAGAGAAAGGAAGATTATACCAACAATAGGATGAATAAAAGATGATAACTTGCATAAATAGGAAACCCAAATAAATCCCATGGTTGTCAAGCTTGGAGAAATCTTCAAGTATCTTCTTAATACAAGAACTAATTAACTAAGATTAACTAGGATTAACTAAGGATTAAAGAGAGATTAAATCTAATGTGAGGAACTAAATCTAGGGTTTATATGTTGTAGAGAAGCTTAAGATAGTCTAGGGTAATGTAAGATACATAAACAATACAAGAGGGAAGTATTTATAGGGGTATAAGAATGAAGGAGGAAGGAAAAGAGAGGTGCGGCTACAGCTGGTTGGTCCCGACCGGGACGGGGTCATCCCGACCGGGACGGTCTTGTCATCCCGACCGGGACGGGTTGGTCCCGACCGGGACGGCCTGGCAGTGACCCCTCTAAAAGCGCACTTCATCCCGGACGGGATGAGGTGCATACCCGTCGGAGATGAGTCTTGTAGGCCTCCAATATGATCTTTTTGGTCCCTCCTTGCTTCACATGGACTTCCCATCGATTCTCGGGACTCGGGAACGGGTCTCGGAGGCTCGGGATTGGGTCCCAAGGTCTCGGGGTCGAATCCAAGGCATCGAGTGATCGTTCCTCCGCTTCGTTGGCTCCGAAAAGTGTATGTATTGAGTCGGAATCGCTCCAACTCTTCATGTATGGTCTCGGAAACCTGAAACGAACTAGAGGAAGCATAAGCAGCCCATAAATCGCTCCCAAGGAGCGATTCCACAAGGGAAATGGGACCAAAACACTACGAAATAGGCACTACAAACTACACTTATCATGAACCGTAGCCAAAATTTAAGAAAAGACTATGCATAATAAGGAATAATCGAAGCCATTAAATAAAAATTTAAAAAAAAAATATTGGGTGCATACCAGTTATAGTTGCAATGAACTATTATTTTTCATACCAATATAATGTCTATCAATATATATAATACAGATCAACCCAATTCAGAAAATACATCAACACGCCCGTTTGTTCAGCACCACCACTAAATTCTTGATTTACTTAAGATTATTCTTTTAAATTGGGTGGCGAAAATACACGAACCTCTTTGATCTCTTCACTTATATAAGAAATCCTCAAACGGTAAATTGACGTCCACACATCTTCCTTAATAGTGAGTGTTTGCCTGTTTCAGATCCTCATTTATACAGGAATTTGTCAAACTCTAAGCATCATACCACATCATGGAGGCTCTGCTATTTTGGCATTTGGATCATGTTTGGCCTGAAACAAATGACCTCACGTTAAGCAAGAAAGACACGCATAATTTGCCAACTTAAAAAAATCACATGGGAAAACAATCTACAATAATAGGAATATGAACCTCATAACATCAAATAACAATACAAAATCACAATCAATGGGTCAAGCCAATGAGCTCCTACATATTTTAACGCTAAATCAATTGCCTTCTTATCTTGGCTTAAGAGGAGACATCCTCCACAAAATTGTTAGTGCATCAGTTTCACAGTTTTACTTAGTCAGACTTTTGAAAAGACAGTAAAGAAAAGTTGAAAGGATAAATAGCAAGAGAGAGGGCTGAGATCAGCTAACACGGAGATGAAGTTTATTAATGAAATATTATAAAGCAGGGATAACTCACATTCTCGGAACGGTGTAAAGCGATGCCAATCACAACAGCTTCCCTAGACTAGTCCAACAAGTAGCTGAATTTACCTGAAACCCAATAAAGTAAGAGAAAACGTACTTGTTTGGTCAACTTAATTAGCCTCTTAATGATAAACGAAAATATTATTAGTCTCGTAATTATAAGATTGTCTCACGTTAATGAAATAAATGGGGGTACATGTGGAATTGCTTTCTTGGTAGAATGATGAAAACGGGTGTACGTGGGATGAATTCCGAAAATGGAATTGTACTGTTGTAGTGTGTATTAGATGGTTGTACGTGAGTTAGGAGGTCATCCAATGGAAATGAGTTGGTGGAGTAATGTAAACGTGGCAAACTTAACATTCACTATGAAATTAGAAGTTGCCTAAAAAAAAGAAACTAAGGTTAGCTTTGATTGAATATTTGAAAAACACGGACCAACAAGTGCCAGCAATTATTCCAAACACATCATGTTTACAATCACAATAACTGGCAGCTTGCACCAGTCATGAGAACAACAAAATAATAACGCCGACTGTAACACAGTTGCCTATCAACATTCGTGAACATGAAGATGCACCATTCACATTAAACTGCAGCCTTAACAACTTGCATCTTTCCCTCATTCATGTCATCTCGCACTCTTAATCTAGCAACCTGGCTATTGTAGCCAAAACATGCAAGAGCACTACTACAAAATTAGTCATAGACATGACCTAATAGACATAGGTTAAAAGAAAAACCCACATCTATTTTTAATAGACAGATTATTTAAAAAACCAATGTATATAAAAGATAATATACATAAGTCAAAATTAAAACCCATGACTATAAATTTTAAACATAGATCAGAGTTAAACCTAAGTCTATAATATTGAATAGATGTACGACATATGAAAAACCCATGCATATTAAAATAAGGCTAATAATTCAATGCTCCAAGTCTATTACTCCTAGACTAATAAACTTTTTTTTTGGATTTCATTTAATCATTCAACGACCCTCTATGACTCTATCATCTTCATTTCCTGATTTCCCTAACCACTTTCATAACAAAAAAGATCGTATTAGTCAAGACCCTCATTCTCTCCTCGTACTCCACCGCCTCACTTTCTCTCTCTCTCCTCCGATCAAACAACCGCCAGTTTCACATTAGGTCATCAGCAAAACCGCGAAACCCTAATTTCACAGCAATTGGAGGGAAATCAACAGTATTTTCGTGCCGACGGTGAAAGTTCCGAGGCACAGACCGCATTCCAGTGCTCCGGCGAAGGAGAATTTGCCGAAGCTCGATGAAGGTTTGAAGGTTTTTCCTACTGATAGGTTTGATACTGATTCTTACGTTCAATCGAAATGTACTCTCAACGAAAGGTATACTCCATCAATCAGATCTCTTCTTATAAAATACGGTCTTACGATAAACCGTCTCGTAGAAGAATGACTATAACTTTGGTTTGAGATCAATTTCACTTTTTATGCCTGACGTGAATGTGTAATAATGGCGATTAGTACTGTTATTTGCTAAATAATTAGGTGAAATTTGACGAATCTATGCTCATCGTTTGTGTATTATTGACGGATTTTGCTCGATTTGGTGATCTTTGGGCTGAGATCAATTTCACTTCTGATATGAATGTGTAAAACTTGACGAATCTGTGCTCACTGCGTCGATTCTGAGCGATTTGTATATTTTTGACGGATTTAGCTCGATTTGATGCTGTAACTTTGGTCTGAGATCAATTTCGCTTTTCATGTCTGATATGAAGGTGCAATAACGACGATTAGTACTGTTGTTAGCTTAAAAATTGGGTAAAAATTGATGAATCTATGATCAATGTTGTTGCCTACTCAGTGATTTGTATATTTTGCTTGATTTGATGGATGTCGTTGTTATGAAATCTACTTATCATTTTGTACAGTTTGTTAAAATGATGTCGATCGATGCTTTTATTAGGTTGAGTAAATGTTGATGAGTCACCTGGATTATAGCTCTGCTAAGCGTCCGAGCAAAAATATATATATCTAATACGTAGAAATTAAGCCAAAATACGCAGAATTTTCATAAAAATAGTAGAGTCCGAGCAACATAGCATCTATATTCTCATAGATTAATGACATGAATTTCATTTTTTTTATTCGCAGCCTCCCGTGGAAAACTATTCGAACCCTAATACTTGCTTCTTCAATGTTCTTTTCAAGGTATGCTATTCGTTTGGCTAAGGCACCAGCATACTTTCTATTGATCAGTTTATTTGATGTGATTAGCTCACTTTGTGATTTGCTGAACATTTTTTAATTTGCAGGGAGCGGCTTTGGCATTTTACATTCTCTGAGCACTTTTCATAGATAACTTTGTGATTATCTTCGTGGTCACAATTTTCCTAACTGCTCTTGATTTTTGGGTCGTCAAGAATGTAAGTGGGCGTATCTTAGTCGGTTTGAGGTGGTGGAATGAAATCAATGACATGCGTGAAAGTGTGTGGAAATTTGAATCTCTTGATCAAGAGGTTAGAATTTGAGACTACACTTGGCAAATGCTATTAACAGCTATTTAACAGTCTTTCACGGCTTCTTTTGATCGATGACATTACTATTAATTTGATCTTTTTTTTCGCTTAGTCTTTGGCTCGCATGAACAAGAAGGATTTGTGGCTGTTTTGGTGGAGTCTTTATCTCACAGTAAGCATATCCAATTTTACATGATTCTATATAGAATGTGTTGTCGTTGTTTGCACAATGCTTTTAAACATTGCATATCCTTTGCCATGTGACATACTTCTCCCACATTAAGTCATCCAAGTTTAGTGTCTTTGTCTTTGTTTTATTAAAAATGTAGTTACGTGAATTGAACTGAAGTTATCTAACTCTGTCAATTTAGTATGTTTGATAATTCAACCTCCCCCAATCTTTTACGGCCGAGAGCATAATTCTTGATCGTGTATGCTTACAGTCTAGTATCATATTCGGGGTGTATTATTTGTCTTACGATAAACCATCTTACAACTAGAGTCAAATTTGTTTAGCAAATGCAAATGCTATTAGAGAGACGATGTAAAGGGATGTCCAAGTGATCATCGCCACTTGAAAGGTATGATTACTCAACTCCACCTTTCTTATTAATCACTTGTTCACTTTTGTGCCTTACCTCTGCATGCATTATGCTTTATGCATTCTTTGTCCGTTCCTTCTTAATTTATTGAACAAGCCTGCTAATACCACAAGTACATTCAAACTGGCGGGTTTATTAGGAACCACTATCAGATCATCAAATGCACAGTATGATGATCGGGATGTGTTGTATCGATTAAGGGTCAAGATGATGCCACATAGTTAAGGGGAGAGGGTTGGGATGTATTCTCGCTTGATTACGATGCTAGAGTTCCTTTAAACACTTTCTTCACCGAATCTGTGATGACAGGATTTTTAGGGTTGGGATGTATTTCTCTCTATTTATCGGCAACTATGTTAATTTAAACTCTACTTACCATTTGATATATTCAAAATACTTGACAATATTAATGGAGGGCATGTATCGGATCTTAAACTATCTGTATCGTCCCAGGGGTAAATTTAGAATTAAAATTTTTGGGACGAATTCATTATATTTACTTGCTAGTTTTAACTTTTAAGAATAAAATTTTCCAATATAAAAAAGAAAGAAAGAAATTCTCAAATGACTAAACCGTATGCATGATTGCATGCTTTTGCTCCTCCAGAATTATATTTTATTTTATATCCACTTGTTGATCAACAAAGGGATGACACAAATTATAATACGATGAATAGTTCTTGTAGATAGCAGTTTAAGTAGGTAATGTCATTGTATAATCCGTTCATCTTATTTGCGACGGATAATATCCATTATAACGTTAAAATGGGTCACTTATATCCAAGTAAAAGGAAATGTGAAAAATCTTTTTCTTACCACCTAGACACATGGGTTTGTCTTATACTCCGTACTAAATATTTGACCCGTCATACACTTAAGACGGATATATATCCGTCTTAAATAAGAATTTGTCAGATAAATGATTCAACTAAATGTGATTGAACTGAACGAGACGGCATGAATAAAATGACCATGTTAAATAGGCATATCAATCTGCTGTCGTCGTAGCTTAGTCCAACTCATTGACTGTGCAAAGCATTAAGTTAAGGTCCCTTCCTTTCGGATGAGATGAATCATTTCGTGTCTAATTTGCAGTACTACATCATGTTCGCAGTTGGAGGTTTGTTGGTCTAACTTTTCCAATGAGATGGAAGCGGCTAAAGATCTTGATGACCTGCTTGCTGCCCATTAAAAGTATCTCCATTCTATAGTTGAGAAGTCTCTTCTAGGGGAAAAATCGCAGAGTTTACACGAGACGTTGTTTGTCTTGTTTGACCTAATAATGTGGTTTCGTTGTCTTGCAGATTGATTATATGAAGGCATATATGAACTACAAACACGGTATTAACATCTTCTGCGATTATCTACTACTCTCTCCATCTCAATTTTATTGTGCTCCGATTAAAGTTTAGATTTAAGAAATACTCTGTACCATTAATACCCTTTGACTAATAAATTTAAGGGAAACGATAAATAAAACCCTAGGATCAGTATATAAGAAACTAAAAGAGAAGCTAAATTCTTAAAACACGTATTAATTGCATTGATTTATGCGTAATTTAGTCCTAAATTCCTAAGTTAATACCATACGAGGAAAATATTTGACATTACCCAAAATTTAAATATGAAGGCCATGGTATAATGAGAATAGGAAGCTTCTTTAACAAGGGGTGAAACGGAGAGTTCACTATTTTTAGTTATAGTAGTATATTTGGATACGGGACAATTAATTTGGATTAACAAACAAGGGAAACAGGACAATAAAATTGGTCGTTATGGTGCGAGCATCCAACCCCTTTAGGCCCTTATTACCTTGCAAATGGTTTTTTTTTCCGTTCGTCATTGATCACTGGATCATGCAGTTGGTGGCATAGGGATTCATATCTCGGTTTCATATTTACAGGTCGTCCGATCCTCAGAACAAAAAAAAGTTGTCTAGGTAGTTAAGCACCAAATCTAACAGAAGGAAGGCCTTAATTCAACAGGCGATCAAGTTTCTTAGCACTATGAGCCAAGAGTTGGACGATGTTGGAAAGAAATACTCGTTGCTTACTGGGTTCATTTCTCAGTTGCCAATCCAGCAACACATCGACTTTAAGTTCCTTTTTTCCGTTTGGACTTATCTGAATTCTACAGCCAGTCACGGCCAAACCCTCGAAGATGATATACTACTACTATTTATGGATTTTTGACTATTTATGTTGGAGCATGTGTAGCGTGTGACCTGAAGAAAGACTGATGAGTAGAAGATTGTTCAATGTGCTTCCTGGTTTATGAACGCGTACCGATTCTGCAAAATCTTAATAGAGGTACTTATCGATGAATTCTGAATTGTGATTTAACTGGAAAGATGCTGATAATGATGTTATGTGACATAATTGTCTCAACTTCTAAGCTTCTCGTTTCAGTGTGCTCGTCCCTTGGTTTATGAACGTGTTACGATTTTTCTGTTATGATGCAGAGCCTAAGAAATGGACCATAATGAAACTGGATGCCAGGAAGCTCCCGAGGATCCAATCCTCTGATTCTCGTCCCCTTTTGGATTTTGTTTTGATTTTTGATGTTTCGATTAATCTCGATTTGTTAACTTCAGCCTTGGAAACTCTTTAATGTTGTTAACCCTTGTTTGATTGACAGGAGATAGTTCGGAGAAAGGTTATGAGGAACTATCGTCGCCTTGATTCTAGGTTTTTTGATCGGGTATCCAATCCAATTTAGATTTGTATTCAAGTATCTCAATAGTGTAGAAGGAAAAGAGATAATGTCTTGTGTTGTAATTAATTGTTTTCTTATTAATAAAATTTAAATTTCCATTTATGTGAAAGTGGCTTGTCTGTTTCGTAATTTTTTTTTTTTTTTTGTAATTTAGCAGTTCAACAGACATAGGGCGTACAAAATAACCCATGTCTATATGATGACAATAAACATAGGGCAAACACAAACCCATGTCTATTGTGTTTATAGAGATAGGTTAATTCTGCAAACCTATGTCTAATATAAAAATAGACATGGGTTATTAGAAAAACCTATGTATACGTTTTGGATAGACATAGGTCGTACGACCTATGTCTAAGTATTTGACAATAGATGTCACTCAACTTAACATGGGACACGAAACCCATGTCTATTAGTAAAAACGACTCATGTCTATTTGATGTTTTGTAGTAGTGGAGGGAAATAAGCCCGAGTTTGGTCAAAATGATGTCCGAATCAAGTATCAAGTATAGTCAATATATAGCCAAAATGTCTATCAAGAATACATTGTACAAAATTACGAACGCACCTAAATAGCAATCAAATAAGGAGAAATGAAAAAAAGTAGAGATTGAACATGTCACATGGCAAAATAAACCTAAAGTAAATAACAATACGAAAAATTAAAGACCGAAGCCTATGAACAGATCAAAACAATACATAATGCAGTCATGAAAACCCAAAACTAACAATCTAATCAATAATATTTCCATTTGCTATCACAATAAGCAAAATAAAACACAACATAACTAATCAAACAATTAATCTTCATCAAAATCAAACCTTATTTAAGAAAAATCCGAATGTTTTCAGTAAGATAATAATATAAATTTACTCAGTAACCCTAACTGATTAAAATGAAATCAGTGAAGAACTGTACCAATTGTCAAGGACGACCAACCCTAAACCGACTACATTTTGTCAATTTCAGTTGCGACTTGTGAGCTTTGTTGGAGAGATACTCAGCTAGGTTTGGTGGTGGACTATTGGTGAGGACTCATGGTGAGGACTCATGGTGGTATAGATGATGGGCGACGGTGGCGAGAATTGACGGCGGCGGCGGTGGGAAGCCGAGGAGCGTTGAAACAGGTTGTCATGTGTGATTTATGTGCTGCGTGGGTATTAAAGGACTCGTAAACATTAACATTTTAAGATGAATTAAATTTTGGGATTTTTACACATTATAAGTGATGGTAGGGATTTGTCGCGGGATCCCCACCGATCAAATAATTAACCGGCTATTCCTACGGTAGATAGGGCAAGTCGGGTCGAATCCACGGGGACGGTAATGTATAGCCTAGACTAGGTCGGCCCAAATACCAGACTAAGTCAACGAGCTAAGCTAGAGAATGATAAGAAGGGGGGAAGGCTAGACTATGACTAAGAAGAACAACTAAGGAAAACGGGCTAGGATTAGGTCGGGGTCAAAGGGGTAACGGAATGGTCAAGGAAGAGCTAGAGCGAAGGAGGTAGTAGGGTGATCTAGGTTGGTCCGGGCTCTCGCAACTTAGACCGACCTAGATGTTCCACCTAGAACCCATCTCGGCGACACACATGACAAACGGGGTTCTAGCGCGCTATGGTGGCCTAGGTCGAATCCGGGCTCTCGCTACTTAGACCGACCTAGGGGTCGTCCTCACCGGGCTCTCGCAACTTAATGAGGGAACCGAACCCACAACAAACTAACACCCACAAAAGAAAGGCAAGAAAAACAAGCATTCTCAACTACTTAGTCATTCAAGCATTCCAACAAACATGTGATATGCATCAAACCAAGAGGAAACCCAAATCTTCCACCAACATCTCCAACAAACCCTTAATCACCCAATTAACACCCTAATCACCCTACTAACCCTAGCAAGAACACTACTCTAACATAATCAACTTAAAACTAACAAGAACAAGATGAATCAACATAAACATCAAAACATACATAAAGATACTAGTGAAAACAATGAACTAAGAACAATACAACAATCAAAGATGCAAACTTGGATGAATTAAACAAGATAAAGAGTAAAAAGGAAGAGAAGAATACCATACTAGTGAAGAAGAAAGGATAAAACTTGCATTAATGAAGAAAACCCAAAACAAACACCCAAGGTTGTCAGTCAATCTTGAATGGATCTTGAAGAATTCCTCTTAATACAAGATTAAACTAAGATTAACTACTAATTACTGACTAATCTACCCTAATCTAACCTAATCTAACCTAAAGTAGTCTAGGGTTTAATGTCTAATGTAGTGTATCTCCTTTACAAAACAAGAAAAGGGTATATATAGGGTTACAAGTGGAAGGAAGATGAAAGAAAGGATGCGGGCTGCCAGGTGGCCGATCCCGATCGGGACGGGATCATACCTATCGGGACGGCGTGGTCCCGATCGGGACGGGTTGGTCCCGATCGGGACGAGCTCTTCACAGTGGCTACGTCCTTTGTGCACCTCATCCCGATCGGGTTGAGGCCTTCCCGATCGGGATGGATCTTGTAGGCCTCCCTTAAGAGCTTTTTGGTCCCTCCTTGCCTCTCATGGGTTTCTCGTCAATTCTCGGGACTCGGGATCGGGTCTCGGAGGCTCGGGATTGGGTCCCAGGGTCTCGGGGTCGATTCCAAGGCATCGAGTCATCGTTCCTTTACCTCGTTGGCTCCAAAAAGTGTATGTATTGAGTCGGAATCGCTCCAACCCTTCGTGATTGGTCCCGGGAACCTGAAACGAGCTAGAGGAAGCATAAGAAGCCCATAAACCACTCCCAGAGAGCGATTCCACAAGGAAAATGGGACCAAAACACAGTAAAATAAGCACTACAAACTACGCTTATCAATAAGGTATGTGGGAAGATTCTGGTGTATTATACATTATACGGAGTACATATTTTCGGCTTTGGTTCCATCTAGAACCATAACCTTTTATTTTTGGCTTCGGTTGTTGAAAATGACCGAAACCATTCATACATACTTTTGGCTTCGGTTCTATCATAAACCGTAACCAATTATTTTTGACTTCGGTTGTTTAAGAACCACCAAAACCTCTTCCTGAATCCTATTCTCTCCACATAAAAGGTTACAGTTAAAAACACCAACTGAAGCCTTTTGTATTAGCCAAATGTACTTTTTCTACTAGTGATAGCTCGCTGCAGTTTTGTTCCTTTCATTCTCCTCCTCCAATCGTTCTGCATTTCTAATTTTGACATCAGTGTTATCTTCTAACGGACTGCATTCAGTACTCTCTTGGTGTATTCACAATCATGGAAAAGATGTTGCACCATTTCAGGATAATCTCCACAGCATATGCACCTGTCATCATCAGTGACTCAAATTTTATGAAGTCTGGTCTTCAAATTCAATCCATTCTGCTGAATCAGCCATGCCGTCAACTGTGTTTGGGTACAGACAAATTGGACCATACGAAAACACGCCAATCAACACTCTCACGCCTATTCCTCAGCCAGTTATAAGCTTTTGCCACAGTATAGCAGTTCACACCTTGTAATGCCAATGTGTTGCTGCTATATGCTGGTTTTAGGAGGTCTCGAACTTGGCAAATTTTCTTCCAATACCAACAAGAATCAGAATTTCGTTGATATTCATCCCAATTTCTCCCTTTTAAATAAATTTGATGAATCCATTGAACCCAGAGTCTATCTTGATTACTCGCAATCCACCATGCCATTTTTCAGTTCGCAGCTTTGTTCCAAACCGCAGACTGATTCTGGTTCAGGCCCCCTTCTCTATAAGGCACACAAATTTTTTCCCAAGAGACCAGTGGAACTCTATGGTAATCAGCATTCCCATCCCACAAAAAATTCCTACAAATACTATCTATCTGTTTCATCACAGCTGAAGGAAGGATAAAAATGGTAGCCCAATAATTGTGTAGGGTAGACATAACACTCTTGATCAAGGTTAATCAACCCGCATAAGAAAGCTTTCTTGCTCCCAGTCTCCTTATTCTCTCCACCATCTTATTAACTAACGGCTGACAGTCATGAATAGATAACTTGGAGGTTTTAATGGGTACTCCCAAATAGCGAAAAAGGAGCGAGCCTTCAGTACATCCAGAAATTTTGATGATATCTGCCTTAAGACCAGCATCTACTCCGTTAAAATAGACACTCGATTTCCCTTTACTCATTCTTAATCCAGAAGTATCGGAAAAAGTAGAGAAGGTACGCAGTAGAAGCATCATGGATTTAGCATTCCCTTTCGAGAAAAGAAGTAAATCATCCGCAAACACAAGATTGGATAACCTT
This sequence comes from Agrostemma githago, assembly GCA_958450325.1. Classification (NCBI taxonomy): domain Eukaryota; kingdom Viridiplantae; phylum Streptophyta; class Magnoliopsida; order Caryophyllales; family Caryophyllaceae; genus Agrostemma; species Agrostemma githago. The sequence continues at coordinate 35,044,875 of OY288247.1, forward strand.
AGATTTTTGCATAGCGGATGAAAACTGAAAGGCATATTAGTAGTTGTGTACCTCAATAATCTGGTCAAGTAATCCATACATATTGTGAAGAGAAGGGGCGATAACGGATCACCTTGTCTGAGACCGCAAAAATATTTGACGAGGCTAAGACGATGTATGAAACTCGCGCTCTAACATAAAAGAGAACATTAGATCGAGTCATAGAAGGGACTCAATCGAGTGACCCTGTTAAAGACCCCCTGCCACTGTTTTGGGGTGCTACTCGATCGAGTGGGCTATGGCACTCGATCGAGTGCCCCCTCTACGAACAGCTGTTCGTGTCGAAAAGGTGGCTCGACTTTTATTTTGTTTAAAATCGATCACTAACCGAGCTAAATAAAAATATGCCGTAATTTATATTCAACTTGGTTTTCGGTACCCGCAACATGTATTTTATGGTTACGAAACCGGTATCGTGAATTTTGAAAAAGGCGTTGTAAAATCATTTTGAATTTGATTAGGATGAAATTAATTTTGAATGTTGTAAAAGCATCATAACATCGTTACTAATCCTTACGGATTACGTGATGTTCGATTTCGCATCAACGGGTTTCGTACCAACCTCGAAGATGGCATAAGACGTGTTTAACTACGTATTACCACGATCGCGTTACACCCTTAAGTGTTTATGGCGACGTTCCTCGAAAGGGCACCACCACTGTTACGACTTGTAAAGGGATTAAACGGACTTGAAGCGGAAACCGTAGTTGAATATATTCGATCCAAAAATGGTTTATATATTTATATGTACGCGGTATTATTTAGTAATAACGGTAAATAAAAATGCTAAACGATATTAGATTAAAAATGCAATGCTAAGACAAAATAAAAAAATATATTTTCTTTTAATGGTTGATTCGCTTCAAACAACCAAATATTCGGGGTAATAGGATAAGCGATCGACAACATCGAGTGCAATACTCTCGTATTCGTGTTTCCTTATCCCATCATCCCTCATATTCGATACGTAATAGGAGAACATTTTATGGTGATACGACAGTATAATACTAGTGACGAAAAGAAAAGAAATAACATAAAAAACAAAATACATAAAAAAGCGATGAGGAGAAGAAAGAAAAGAGAAATGTCGGGATTGGAATTTACACCCTCAACCTACATGTTTTAGCTTCTCGGAAATGGGCTCTTCTAATAGTGGCAAAGGCACGGGAGCATCGAGATATATAGAAGAGTTATGGTGTGTATGGTTTGTAGAGACGGATTTGACGAGTTTTGATCTCGGGATTAAGGACGTAAGTGTGTGTGTATGTCGGTCTAGGGTTGATACAAATGATGGCTGAAAATGTGACTGTTTTTGAAGGTGGAAAAGTTGGAAAAAAAAGTTGTGTAAATGAATGGGGATGACGGGGTATTTATAGAAATGACCCCGTCCAAGATTCACTCGATCGAGTGGCCCTAGACGCACTCGATCGAGTGGCTCAAAACAAAGGGTCTGCTGCGTTTTTGGAGAGTCACTCGATCGAGTGGCCGAATGTGCCTTCAAACGGAAAGAGTGTATTTAGGGGAAGATTTTTGACCATTTTTGAAAGGAATTGGTTGTTGGGCTAGTTTTCTAAAAGCATGCAGCTGGTTTTTTGCATCGGTCGCTAAAAGACGGTTTTATTTGCAGTGTCAGTTTTGACTCAAATTAATCTTATTTTGTTGGAAACGACCCCCTGGGCTTGAGTTTAAGGTCGGTTTTGTGATATTTTTACTCCATTAAAAGCCCATGCCAGATACTATTGATTCTGAGCTCATATTCGAGCGCGTTAAAGCACGTTTACGTCCGATCATCATCGGGTGTTTTGTCGGAGACCGCTATAGACACTAGCAGTCAAATGCGAGTGTCTATATCATGACACCCCAACAAAATGCAAGAGTTGAACGAAAACACCGTCACATATTGAATGTGGCCCGTGCTTTACACTTTCAAACTGGTTTGCCTATCGATTTTTGGGAAGAGTGTGTCTTAGTTGCAGCTTACTTAATAAATAGAACTCCCACTCGTGTCCTATGTGGTAAGACACTTTTTGAGTTGTTTTATCAAAGTGCATGTCCCCGACCTTAGTTTAGTACAAGTATTTGGGTGCCTATGTTATGCCAAGAATATTAATGCCAATGATAAGTTTGACACTAGAAGTCATAATAAGTGTGTTTTTCTCGGTTAGCCATTTGGTAAGAAAGGATGACATTTATTTTATCTAGAGATGGGTACTTATTTCCAGTCAAGAGACTTAACATTTATTGAGGACGAATTTCCTTTCACTACTTATTTCGAGGGAGATGGGAATGATGAATTAGAAATTGGGCTTGAAACTAATGATTCTATCCAAATCCTACGTTATGAACAAGGGGTTATTATTGAGAAGGGGCCTACTGAAACTTCACAACTTATCGTTCCCGAAACGGAAAATAATTTGCCTCTTATAGATACGAGTCCGCATGGTATTGTAGAGGTTGAAGTGGACTTGGTTCACGATAATGAGAATGTGAATGACTTGGTTGATGATGATGAAATGGGGAGAGGTAAACGTAGTAGGACGGAGAATGTTCTTCATCGAGATTATGTTTCTTGGGATTCTATTGACGCCTCTATTAACACGACAATGGTTCCATCTGACTCGTCATCCACATCTGATCTCGTCGCATGTACATTGTCCATCATCATTTTCTTGCAGCTCTATCAAATGAGACAAAACCTTCCTCATTTAAAGATGAGGCGGTCAAGGACCCGAGATGGGCAATGGAAGAAGAAATTGATGCTTTGGAGGCTAACAATACTTGGACGATGGATGATTTACCACCCAACAAGATCGTTATTGGATGTATGTAGTTCTATAAAACCAAACATAAATATGATGGCACGATTGAACGATACAAGGCATGATTAGTTGTTTTCGGTAATCATCAGCTCGAGGGCGTGGACTTTGTTGAAACATTTGCTCCTACTATCAAGATGGTTACTGTTCGAGCCTTCCTTACTATTGCCGCTATAAATCATTGGGAACTGCATCACATGGGCGTACATAATGCGTTTCTTCATGGAGATTTATTTGAAGAAGTCTATATGCGTCTCCCCCAAGTTTTAGTCACGGTCTCACGGGAAAGTATGTCGTCTTCGCAAATACTTATACGACCTCCATCAGGCTTCAGTATGTTGGTATGCAAAATTAGTCCAATCTTTGTGTTTTTATGGTTTTTCTCTCATAGTCCCTCGAATCACTCGTTATTTATTTATTGAAAGAGAGCTGTAATTATTATTCCCTCCATCCCAATGAATTGTTTGCCTATTCCATATTTGGACGTCTCAATGAATTCTTTGCCTATCTATTTTAGGAATGTTTATTATATGTAATTTGATTCTCCTCATCAATTTGGTTCCACATGTCACCTCATCATTAGACCCCTTCCTCTTTGTGTCAAAAGTAAAGACAAACAATTCATTGAGACGGAGGGAGTAATGTTTTGGTGTATGTTGATGATTTGGTTATTGCTGGCAACAATTCTAACGCTATTTTGGACTTTAAAGCGTATTTAAGTCATTTTCATATGAAAATATCTTGGAAAGCTGAAATATTTTTTGGGCTTCAAGGTAGCATGTAATTCAAGTGTTATTTTCTTATGTCAACGGAAATATATGCTGGACCTTTTATGTGAAACCGACCTTCTTGGCTCAAAGGCTGCACATGTGTCGATGGAAGAAAACCATCAGTTGGATCTTTCGTCTGACTCGCCTCTTGAAGACCCTTCCAAATATCGACGACTCGTAGGCAAATTGATTTATCTCACCTTGACTCGTCCTGAAATCTGTTACTCTGTTCATATTTTGGCACAATTTATGCAAACGCCAATCTAATCTTAATGGAATGTCGTTCTTCCTGTTGTTCGGTATTTAAAAGGTAACCCCAGTCAAGGTATCTTTCTTCAGGCTAATATGCCTCTCGTCTTGGAGGCTTATTGTGACACTGATTGGGCTAGTTGTCCGATTAATTGTCGATCTCTCACTGCATATTTTATTTCCTTGGAGGTTCACCCATTTCCTGGAAAACGAAAAAATAGGCCATTGTTTCTCGATCCTCAGCTGAAGCTGAATATAGGGCCATGGCTGCTACTGTTTCACTTTTGTGAGATTTTGTAGTTAAAAGGTTTACTTCATAGTTAGGGGTTTGAACATCATCCACCGATTCCTCTCCATTGTGATAGTCAAGTCGCTTTACATATTGCGAACAATCTTGTATATCATGAACGAACCGAACATATAGAAATTGATAGTCAATTTATTTGGGATGAAATCGTTTGTTGTACAATCTCGTCATCCTATGTGCCTACTAAGTCTCAACTTGCTGATATTCTTACAAAGGCCTTGTCCTGACCATTGTTTGAGTCTTTAGCAGTCAACTTGGCCATTTCGACTCTTTATGCTCTAACTTGAGGAGGGATATTAGCATGATCTCGTAATATTAGGCAACGAATATTACGATTGATATGTTTTACATATCTTTAGGCAAGTATATATGTATTTAGTAGTAGTTATAAAAGATTTAGCTAATTAGTATCAATTAGCTATGTAATTAGTATCAATCATTATTAGCTAATTGATCTGATTGGTTGTGATTGCTAGTATGTAATTATATATGACTTCCACTGAATATGAATGAGCACACACGAAAACATTCTGATCATATTTCTTACAATATCAAGTTCTTTATTGACCAAACCTATGACTCAAACAAAAACGTTTTTCTACTCTCAAGAATCAATCAAAAACACGAAAGCATGACTGAACCAGATGCGTCTAACATGCCGTGGGAGGCTGGCCCCAGCGCCACTCCTGAGCCAATAGAGATCTCTTCCTATTGTGCGCAGACGAGAAACATGGACAAGGGAAAGGAGCCAATGGCGGAAACCTCCACGCAATCGGTGGTCGCCTCAGCTCAAGCGCCAGCAGATATATTCACCCCCAAACAATTGTCCGCCGCCCAACAACTCTTCACGACACTCCTAAAGGTGTCAGCCCCCATGGCCGTCGTAGCTATAGCTCCAGCTCGGGTTACCTAGGAGACAATCACCAAAGCCCCCCAAAGGGCCAACATCTCGCCAAGGGAGCTATTCCCTGAGCAACTAACCTTCAAGGAAAGGAGATTGCTGTATCTAGAGAAATGTGAGCGCCTGGATAGGGAGAGGATAAAGTTTAATAAAAGGAGACAAGGATACATGCCTCAAGGGCCGTCACCCCGCCATCTGGGGGCAGGGCAGGGCGTTATAACACATGTCGTCAGCGCAATATGAAGGGAGGCCGACTCTCCCCCAGAGGAGAGAAGGTGGTAAAGAAGCCGAAGCCATACCCCCGCCATGCGCCACGGGCTGGGGCCCAACTCCCTGAAGGCCAGGAGAAGTAATAGTCCCAGAGGTCGGTTCATCATCGATTCGGCCAGAGGGAGAGAGATGGCAGGCCCGCCAAAACCCTTAGGGATAGGCTGGGCGGAAGAGAGGGGAGACACCGGTCCGATAACCCTAGCAGGCGTGGGTCGGTATACATGCTGTTGTCAAGTCGGACCGCCGATAGGAACAACGAGTATATCCATAGGAGCGTCTCCCCCGAATAGGCGGCTTCGGCTATCCACCACTCTAGCCGAACGACGTATGTCACCGCAAGGGAGGAAGAAGGTGAGTCCAAGTGGACGATGCCTCCTTCTAAGAAGACCGCGCGGAAGGGACGGCCCAAGGTGTCACCATTCCACCCAGAGATAACAGAGTACTCCATTCCAAGGGTGAAGGTGTCGAACATCCAGTTCGATGGAACAAACGACCCTGAAAATCATCTGTGGCAGTGTATGAGAGCTACATGGCCATGTATGACCGTTTGGTTTAGGGTATTCCCCACCACTCTTACTAGGTTCGCCCAGTCGTGGTTTAGGGGATTGCCAAAAGCATCTATTCGCACCTTCAGAGCTCGGCACTGCCTTCGTGGACCAGTACGCCGGCAGTCGCCATAGGAAAATTGTAACAGTAGATCTCATGACGATGTGACAGGGTCCGAAGGAGACGATTCAGGAGTACGTCAGAAGATTCGACTTGAAATGCCTGCAAATAAGGACAAGGGATGCATCAACCGCCGCCTCTTCCCTGAGCCACACCATGCTAGACGGCCCTCTCAAAAGTCACTTGCTACGCGAAAGGCCGACCTCATTGGTGGAAGCCAGGCGGATAGTAGAAGGATATATGAACGAGGAGGAGTACAAGACTAGACACGACGACCTGCCGCCTCCAAGGACTCGCCGCCCTCCTAAAGAGAGGGTCGCAAGCCCGACAGACGACAAGGAGTTGTCCAGGAGGAACAGGGGATGTGGCGAGAGGAGAAAGGAGAAGACGACGTACGTCCCGCGATTGGAGGACTACGCCACGTAGAACCGGCCGAGAGCAGAAATCTTCGATATGGAGAAGCATAATGGAAATGGGGGAACCCAAAACCAGTGAGGGTTGGACCCAGAAGCGACCAAAGCAAGTATTGCACATTCCACAATCAGAAGGGGTATACCACTGAGGAGTGTCGTAACCTGAAAGATGAAATCGAGGGCCTCATACGCCAAGGCTCATTGGCGGCGTATGAAGCAAGGACCAAACGTAACAACAACAACGGAAACACCGACTAAGAAAAGGACAAAACCGAAAGGAGGAAGGAAACCAATGTCATCCATACTGTGGACGGCGAGGCCCCCAGGGGAGGGAAGAGCCGGCGAGAAGTTAAAAGGCATCTGAGGGAGCTGTCCCAGTACATCTGCTACGTCGATCAACCAAAGACGGCCAACATTCCAACTCTCAGTATCACTGCCAATGATTACAGGCGGGTTGTCTACCCTCATAGCGACCCATTGGTCTTGGCCTTCAAAATTAGCGATCACCTAGTCAAAAGATGCATGATAGATACTGGTGCCTACACCAATCTGCTATACAGAGAGCCTTTGAACAAATAGGACTCGCCAAAAGACATCTCAAGCCGACAGCTGGAGCACTGTACGGGTTCTCGGGGACCGGCATAATATTGATGAGTACGATAGACCTTTTCGTCACATTCGGGGAAGGAGCTGCAGCCAAGATGACAATCGCCTAGTTTGTCGTACTAGACGCCAAGTCGGCTTACAATGCGTTGATCGGACAGATAACCCTCGACGAAGTACACTCCTTAGTGTCCCTACAAGCCCTAACCATGGCCTACGTCACTGACAACAACACTGAAGGCGAGCTATACGGTGACCAGGACTCCATCCCCGACGATGGAAGAGCCACGGCCTCCAAGACGCTCAATATCGCAGAGAATGTAATTCCCGTCCCTGAGCGCTTAGATCCCGAGGGGAGAGCATTATGGTGGAACTGGAGCCAGGCCGACCGGTGCTGGTAGGAGCTGACTTGGAGCCGGAGTACCAGCAGCGTCTCATCACTCTATTCAAGGAAAATGCCGACAACATTGCTTACTCGGCGGACGAGATGCCCAACGTAGACCCCGACGTCACGGTGCATAAGCTTAATGTCGACCCAGCCTGCCGGCCGGTCAAGTAGAAAAAAGAACCATATCAACAGAAAAAGATGATGCTATTCGCGAAGAAGTGGAGAAATTACTAAAGGCCGGATTTATCGAACCGTGCGACTACCCCAAGTGGCTAGCAAATGTGGTAACGGTGAAGAATTCGTCGAGAGCCTAGCGAATGTGTGTCGACTTCACCAACCTCAATAAAGCATGCCCAAAAGATTGCTGCCCGCTGCCAAGAATTGACCAGCTGGTAGACGCCACCAGTGGCTATTCCATGCTGAGTTTCCTGGATACCTTTTCTGGCTACCACCAAGTCCTCCTATGGGGGCCGGATAAGGTCAAATGCGCATTTATCACAAGCGCCCGCACATTCACGTACAGGATGATACCGTTTGGCTTAAAGAACGCCGACGCTACCTACTAGAGGCTGGTGGATAAGATCTTCCAGGGACAGCGGGGCAGAAACATGGAAATGTACGTAGACGATGCAATCGTTAAAAGCAAGGAAGACGGAAAATACTTGAACGATCTGACGGAAACATTCCAATCCTTGAGAAAATACAAGATGAAACTAACCCTAAGAAATGCACATTTTGCGTGAGGTCGGGAAAATTCCTGGATTCCTAATTGAACGCCAGAGAAATAGACGCCAACCCAGAAAAAATCACTGCCATACAAGACCTGCCCGAGCCAAGAACAGTAAGGAATATCCAGCGGCTCACGGGATGATGGTGGCCCTGGCGCCATTTATCTCCAGAGCAGCCGACAAAGCCGCCCCATTCTTCGAAGTGGTAAAGGGAAATTAGCAGTTCAGGTGGGAGCAGGAATAGAAGGAAGCATTTGTGAACTTGAAAGAACACTTAAAGACGTTACCAACTCTAGCACGGCCGACAGAGGCCGAAAAATTTTATGAGTACGTCGCTGTTACCCAAGTGACGGTAAGCGCCGTCATATTCAGAGAAGAGCAAAAAACTCAACAGTCGATCTATTTCGTCAGTCATGTACTAGGACCAGCAGAAAAGAACTACCCAATGGTGGAGAAAGCAGCGAACGCCGTGGTCATAGCCGCCAGGAAGTTACGCCCATACTTTGACGCGCATCCAGTAACCGTCCTGATAAACTTGCCTCTAGAGAAGGCGTTAGAAAAATTGGAAAAGTCGGGAAGGATGCTGAAGTGGGTCATCGAGCTAAGCAGCCTTGGGATCTCCTACCAATCGAGGACAACAATAAAGGCACAGGCGTTGGCCGACTTCCTAGCTGAATCCTCGCACTCAGAAGAAGATGACCCCCCCCCCCAAGTAGGGGCATGGGATCGCCTACCAGTAATGGATCAGGTGCCGGCGTCATCTTAACCAGTCCCGACGAGTAAGAATTCGAGCACGCATTGAGATTCACTTTCCAGGCATCCAACAACGAAACCGAGTATGAGGCCGTCATCGCAGGAATCCGCCTAGCTAGAGCCGCCTGCGTCGAGCGAGTTGTCGTGTCGACTGACTCCCAGCTGGTCACAAATCAAATCAATAGGGAGTATAAAGCTAGGGAGCCGTCGATGGCGTTGTATATGGAGAAGGTAAAATAAGAGTTGTCCCAATTTAAATCATATGAAGTAAAACAGATACCGAGGTCTGATAAGTATGGTTTTTAGTGCTTATTTCTTGTGTTTGGTCTCGGTTTCTCTTGTGGAATCGCTCTTCGGAGCGGTTTTCGAGGCTACTTACGCTTCTTCTAGCTTGTTTTAGGTTCCTAGGGCCTATCTTGGAAAAACGGAACGATTCCAAATCGTTTCTGATGCATATGGAGTCAAAGAATAGAAGCGACGACGACTCGGTGACTTAGACTAGATCCCGAGTCACTTGGAGCCCATTCCCGAGCACCGAGAGTCGATAAGAAGCCTAAAAAGAGCAAGTAGGGACATATGTGACCATATTTGAAGCCTACATGACCCATCCCGGTCGGGACCATCATCCCTCACGACCGGGATGAGATGCAAGGAAAGACGCACTTCTGACAGGCCATCCCGGTCGGGACCGACATCTTCCCGACCGGGAAGAGCATAACACCGCCCGGTGTTATGCACCATCCCGACCGGGATCACTTCCTTCCCGGCCGGGAAGGGCCCAGTTCAGCTCGATTTTCATTGTTTCGCCCCCCTTGCTTATGTAACCCTATATATATATATATATCCCCTCTTGTATTGTTTTAAGTAGGACTGTGCAACAATAGGGTCGGAGCGGAAAAATAGACCGGACCGGACCGGAATTGTGAAGACCGGACCTTGAATAATAAAATCATGGGTCGGTTTCCGGTCCATAGAATTTGGCAATTCCGGTTTCCGGTCCGGGTCGGGTCAGACCTGGATTTTACCAGTCCGGACCGGTTGACCCTCACTACTACAAACTCCTCACTTTCTCTACACTTCAAGGTCGACGCCTTTATAAGCGTCGACCCTATTTTACGCCCCATTTTGACTCTCTACCCCTTCATGCGTCGAGATGGGTAAATTTTTATAATTACTAAAAATTTTAAAAAAGAAATTTGCGCTCTCCCTCCCCAAAACTTATTATTATATGCGCTAGGTTGAAATTTGTCTGATCTCCCGCTTACCTTCATTATCCCCAAATAAACAAAATCACGTAATCAAGCAACATTAATTGTGAAATCGAATGCCCTAATTCACAATCAACAATCATGAAATTTGTCTCCCGCTCACCCTAATCTGTTCATCATCTCCCGCTCACCCTAATTCCCAATTCACCTGCCCTAATTGATTCTAGTTATTGGGTGCCGCACTACTGTATGTTCATTATCGATCATCATCAACGACTCCATTCAGATCATCATTCACTCTTATCATCTTCTTGTCATCAATCATCTACGTGATTTACATAATTCTTCGTCAGCAACTGAATAGGTATGTTTCATCCTTGTTAATTAGCTATTTATCCTTCTGATCTATCATACCCTAATACACGTACGAATGATTCATTTGTATAGTATAATTGATGTTTTAATATAATTACGTTTTATTGATGTTGTTGCGCCCTAATTAGCGAGTATAATTGGTTGTTGGTTTTCAATTTGTCGATCCTATTTGCGGAGATTCCCAAGTTTGTGAGAATTGTGTGATCAGAGTGTTATTTTGGTGTAAAAGGGGGGTTTTCTGGGTACAAATTATTGATCAATTTGTGGAATAAAGTCCATTCTTTTTTTAGTTAGGAAGGCGATCTCGCCAGCTTGAGATTGCAGGAGCCATTGCGACTCAACCTCTCTCGCCTCGAGCTCGGTCACCCGAGTCTCCAGTTGTCCCACCATATCCGGGAAATCCTGCAAATACACTCAAGCATTAGGAAAGCACGCAAACAGCCTAGAAAATCACCTTAGTCACACGAACTCACCGATTGAGGCCCCAAAGTGTCACGGGAAACCCTCGAGGCGTAGGCCCGGAAGCAGTTGGCGGCCTGCCACAACCGCTGATGGCAAGCTGATGAAATCTGAAAGGTGAAACCACGAAGGTTAGATAAACAAATCCCGAACCTTAAAACCCAAATCGAAAGCAAAAACAAAACTCACCCGGTACACCCGGTCACGCCACTCGATCCCGGCATCCATCTCCTCAGCAGAACATGGGGGGAGAGGCTCGGTGAAAGGAATCCCGGCCGCATCCACCCTAAGTAGCGTCAGGGGAAAATCTGGGGGCTGGATTTCGTTAGCCGGATCGACCAGCTAAAAAGACAACAGAGTGGCCGGTCAGAAGGCAAGGAAGCAATAAACCACAAAACAAACCTTAGAACCAAGATTAGAACATTACCACGAGGCGGTACCAAGCTAACCGCCGGGTGACGTGAGATAGATAGGAGGCACCGGGCACCAAGAGTGTATCGCCTCCCTCTCCGTCCCTATCCTCGAGGACCTCTGCGGCGGTCGGTGGTCTAAATATGGTCCGAGGAGGATCAACCGCACCCTAAAATCAACGTACAGACACTGAGGCACCAACCGCTCTCCCAGATACAAAACTGGACGAAACAACGCAGGAAAGAGCATCCTCTTATAACTCCGCGGCCTCAACTCCGCAGTCACATACCCGGGCACGTCCTCATAATCGGCTCAAGGGCGGGCCACAGACTAAACAAATAGAACCAACATCCTAATGAATCTCAAACTTCAGGGGCTATTGAAAAGAATAGGCTATAAAGAGAAGAAAACTTTCATCTTCAACGCGTAGCTTGTTAACTAACGCATTTTCCGTCGGGTAGTGGCTGATCGTGTTCTTAGGCTGAGCCAGCCTCCACTCGATTCCCACCGAGAATCTCTTCGGGTGCACCCGCACCGTCTTAGGAGCCAAACACGGGAAATAAGAATAAATCCAAGCCTGTAAAATATCAAAACAACTTTAGCAAAACCAAGCCAAAAACTAAGTAGAACTTTAAATACAAAGGAGAGAATAGTAGCTAACCTCCAGTATAAGGCCCGGACCCACAATGGGAACAACCGAGGCCGACCCTATCACCAGCGGCCTCACCATGACTTGCAGGCATCAAGTCATCTCCGCGAAAGCCGCGGTCATCCAATCGTAGCGACCCAGCTGAGCCAGGTCCTCTAGGAAAGGCAGGATTCTGGTACTAAACCTCTCGCCTTTATCCGAGAAATGGGTCGACCCTAGGAAATACCACAGCCATAAGCGAGCATCCTGCTCCGGCGTGTTGGGTTCTCAACCCTCTAATACCGCCACTCGCTCGAAGTGGTCGGCGATGTAAGAACTCACCAAAGCATGAGGCGTACTATATGCCTCATGCGGCAAACAATCCCCGATGAGGCCCCACACCTCATCGCTATCTAGACTAGGGCCTTCGGCGGCCCACCTAATCTTATCCGGACCCCAGGGCAAGCCGCTAATCATCCCAAAGTCCTCTAGGCTCATCCCGACCTCCCCAAAAGCCATGTGGAAGGTCGAGGTAGTATCATGAAAGCGATCTATCATCGCCCAAATTACCATAAGGTTGCATTTAGTCTTGCAACCCACCAACCTAACCCACTGTTTGACCACAAGACCTAGAGCGGTCCTCGCGATAATCCCCTTTACCGTAGGGGTCAACTTCTGGAAATAGATGTTGAGGCACGTAGTAAAGCCCAAGAAAGTCCTCATCGGACTTGGGGACTACAAATCAAAACGATGCTAGGATAAACAAAACAAATCTAGCCTAACCCGAGCAAATAATGATAATAATAAATCTGAGGCATAACTAATAAGCACGAATAGGACACTCACCAGACCACGCACGATGCGATGGGAAATGTGACTGTCAAGGTGAAACATCAGCTATGACCATACCAGTCCCGAGCCCACTCGGGGTCTTCATAAACAATCTCCTCGTTCTCCGGTACAGGAACTGGGACATGAGCTCTCCTAGCCACGGTCTCTGAGAGCTTGTGTTTCTTCACTCTATCAAACTCAGCCTCATTAATAGTCTCGGGATCGCGACGCTGGGACGAGATACTCCTATGTCTCCTGCGAATTCCTCGGGGAGTCTGTGAGCTCGCCCCCGCAACTTCCTCACTAGCACCAACCGAAGAGGTTCTCTCTAGACGCTCGGTATCACCTCCAACTGTAAGACCAAACAAAAAAAACCAAAAATATAACCCTAGTTAAGCTAAAACAGCTTAAATAGGTCAAAAAAGGGTCAAAATTTCGGGTAAAGATATCAAAATTCCGAAAGAGCCGTTAGCGCCATTTTCGATCCCGGTCACAATGGAAGTGGTTTTGGGAAAACCCGGCATCGTTACGACACCTTTTGGTTCGTCTTAAGACACACAAAACCTCCCGGAAAGCCCTAGGAGCCACCCTAGCCCATGAAAACCGACAAGAGAGCTACCCGCGTACTCACAAACACTATTTAAACGAGATTACGCAAAATAAATATGGAAATAATCGGGAAACGGTCCCTAACCTTAGTACTTCGAACCTAATCACCTCGGGAGCCGTTATCGCACCTCGAGAACCTCTATCAAGCTTATAACTAACCTAATAAACTCTAATCGACCCTAATTTAACGATGGAACCAAGCACAAGCATCGAAACTTATCAAATCAAAAACTCCCAAATCAATTTTCTAGGGTTCACAACAAACAAATAATCAATCAAATCGAGCAAAACCGACATTAAACAAATAAAGAACACTAACCCGGAGTGGACATTGTCGTAAATAGCAGAAATCGAAACGAAATTTGGCAAGAAAAGTCGAGAAATTGATCTTGGGGCGAAGGGGGCGACGCGTTTGAATATTGTGAAATAAAACGATCGCCCCAATTTTCGTTTTCTTAAGTAGACCCGGACCACGAAAACCCGACCGCACTAGTTGACGCACCTGAGTCCTAGCACGCCGGGGGCTAGGCGCCTGAAGACCAGGGCGCAGACAGATGCGCGTCTGAGCTGCCCGGTACAGACTAAAACAAAACAAACGAAAATCTAAATTCGATACACATAAAACACGCACCTTTAGGACAAGCAAAATAAAAATAACGGAGCAATTACTAACCAACATCGATAACACATGCCCGACAAAAAACAAGCATAAGAAATGCACTTAACCTAAACGATGCACCCGGACGCGTGACAAAATAATCTAGACTAATCTAAATAAACTCTAAACAAATCTCAAATGCGTAAACAAACCAAAACAAAAGCAAAAGCAAGCCCAAACATAATAAGACAAACTCAAAAAACAAAAGCTTTTAACTAAAACGAATAAACAAACAGCAATTTTGCCCGAGGGTCAGAGTTATTCCGGAGGCACAACAACAACAATTTTGCCCGAGGGATCTAAGATCTTGAAGGCAACAACAATTTTGCCTGAGGGTCAGAGTTATCCCGGAGGCACAACAATTTTGCCCGAGGGATCTAAGATCCCGGAGGCACAGCAACAGCAATTTTGCCCGAGGGATCTAAGATCCCGGAGGCAACAGCAATTTTGCCCGAGGGTCAGAGTTATCCCGGAGGCACAGCAATTTTTCCCGAGGGATCTAAGATCCCGAAGGCACAGCAACAACAATTTTGCCCGAGGTATCTAAGATCCCGGAGGCAAAAACAATTTTGCCCTAGGGTCAGAGTTATCTCGGAGGCACAGCAATTTTACCCGAGGGATCTAAGATCCCGGAGGCACAGCAACAACAACTTTGCCCGAGGGATCTAAGATCCCGGAGGCAACAACAAGTTTGCCCGAGGGTCAGAGTTATCCCGGAGGCACAACAATTTTGCCCGAGGGATCTAAGATCCCGGAGGCACAGCAATTTTAGTCCTAGGGTCAAAAGCATCCCGAAAGACATCTATTCGAGTGGAGACTGATGCCTTCGAATGGTATTATATCACTTTATTTTTGTCCCGGGGGTCATAAGCATCCCAAAGACGACCGCTTGAGTGGGGACTGACACCCTCGAACGTTTTGTTTCATCAAGGGTTCACAAGCATCCCAAAAATACTTGTGCAAATAAAAGCCAACACAAATGAGCACCCTTTGCGCTTACGCTTAACGCGTCACTAACACGCGAAAACACTTAAAATCGAACATAACCTTTAAAATAAACCAAACAAGACAAAGCGCGCGCGCACGAATAATCAAGCAACGGCCCGGGCCCAAGCAAGCAACCGCAAGCGAAGACGTCAGGTATGATTTCTAAGCTATGGCTGGCGAGCCTCAATACGTAGTCCACTGGACTTAAAACGACCCGACCGGACAGCCACCAGGTCGTAATCTTCCATTGACCTAGGCGGCTATACTTTGACTTTCGCCTTGTCCAAGTCTCAGTCAAAGTGGGGGCTTCTGTAGACACCCAGATTAGGACCTGGTGGCTGCAGAAGTGCCCAGCAAACATGCGATGACGATAGGAATGCAACGCGACGCGAGTTCGCGATGTTTTAGGTAGTTTTTCTATAGAACGGATCAAATAAATTACTCGGGCAAATTAAACTAACATGATGGCAGCCTTAGTCGCGTCGCTACTGTCACATAGACAGTTAGACACTAGTTAGAGTCAATTCCGACACCGGGACCCCGAGCCGGTCCCGAAACGCGAACCGAGTCAACACCACGCTAATCGAACCTCGGGATGAGCACCTGAGGCCCACTAAACCCACGACGTTAGGTCATGGAAGGGAAACCTTAACACCCAATATATGTATTATACACTCGTCTCACGGTTTTGAAAAGTATCAGAATCGTATCTTCAAAACTCCAACCGCCCCACCTCACGCGCCTGGTCTCCCCACGCCTAAGCCCAGGCGCCTGAGGCTCGGTGCGCCTCAGCTCAGGCGCCCATATGGGCAACGAGGGCCGAAAACACCTATAAATACTCCCCTTCACGCCCTCATTTCGACACACAATTCTCATTCTTCTCTTCCCCCTCTAAAACTCTCGCTAAGGGCTCGCACTCTGACACCCGAGGCAAACGATCCACTCGATCGTAGTTCCAATAAAAAAAGCGACATCGACGCTACTCCTCACCTTCGAGCACTCTACTCGATATCTAGGTGTCTGTGATCAACTACCTCAAAACTAGTAGCGAAGCTCTGCCGGATTAGCCGCAGAAAGAGTCAAACGGTAACGAAGCTCTGCCGGAGTCATTAGGCCAAGCAAGGAGGATCCGCCTGTTGAAACTGAGTCGTCACTAGGTTGTCATCTAAACAAAATTTTCCATATTTTGAATTTTTTAATTATGCACTACGATAACACTAGATGTGGACACTAGGTCCACGACATCTACTAAAATACATAACGTCCCAACTTCAACCACGAACACTAAAACACACTAAATAGTCCCGAGTAATTTCGAGATCCGTTCTCAAACTATCTATGCATCGAGTCCCATTTAGTGTATACTCCGAGGGTGCAACTCCTCACAATGTGATTTACCTACATTCGCATTTACAGTTTTTCGTATGATTTATTGCTTTTATGACCTTATAATCGCATATTCGCATGCTAAATCACCTAACACGGAATTCAAAACGTAAACAAGTTAAAACTGAACAAAGCGATGGCCGGGTTCCGTATTAGTCCAGGTGCTCACCTTATTAGGTTCAACGCATCTCTATTAATACCGAACCGACACATTTTAAGCAGAATACCAGGTAAGGTATATCACGAGAATGGCTAATATCCGTATTATCACGTTAAAACTTATTTGCTAATACATATAATACTACTACTCCCTACTCTCCTACGTGCATCTTTTCATGACCTGATTGTCACGTGAAATCGCATGCAAAGAATCTAAACACAATTACCTCGACGACAAAACCTACTTGTCCTTAAACAACCGACGTAGCAAAAAGCATAGGGTTAAAACAACGGATGTTACAGTACTTCCGCCACAACAAAAGAACTAGGATATCAGCCCACCGATTGATTAGTAGAGGCCGCTATAGTGTGGGCGGGATTGGGTGTCGACATCTATCGGATGTTGGCTTCCTAATACGTATCCTCACCCCTTACTCGGAATCGACGGTTTCTGGATGTCCGAAACCATTGGAATGAGAGTCATTCCAGGCATAGAGTGCTTAAAGGTACAAGTCTTTATCTTTAGGTCCCGTGCCACTCAACTTTGGCCGGTAAAGGATCAAAGTTGACTTGAATGGTTTCCAAGTCCCCAAAATTGACTCGGTGGCAACTCCACAAATCGGCAACAACTTCAGTTCACTAAAAAGGTCGCCTTACCAAACAAATTGGCCTTTAAACATTTACAACCACGACTCGATCGATTCCCAAACGAAAACACGGGTGCCCGTACCCGTCTAGTACAAGTCCGGATCGTCATCCAAATCGAGGTCCTACACTTCGCCACGTATACGAGATCAGACCGACCCCCTGCGGGGAGGGGGCTACGTGGGTGGTCGCCGCCACACGTTGAAAACCGGGTCGGTCCCGCGAGGGCGCGCACGGGGCGCCTCGCGTTGTGGACGGACGAGCCGAAGAGAGTTTGATCTAAACTCCCCATCTATAGAAGCCACCGAAGAGAGTTTCCTAAACCCCTTCGACACCTCCATATCTACTTCATCTCAAGCAACATCATCTCCTTCGTCTCCCGCAAGTCAAAATTCCTCTATTACAAGTTCAACACCTTCATCACCAATCTACCGCACAATGCCTAAGTTCTCTTCTCATTCAACCTTCACTGAAGATGTTTTGCCCGGTCCCACCGGTTTACCGGAGACATACACCGGAAATTTTGTGGCTAAAACACACTTTATCCAATTGGTTGAAAGAAGTCAATTTAGTGGGTTACCAACAGAAGATCCTCATCAACACATGGAAACCTTCTCAGACTATTGCGATACCATTACTCAACCGGGAATAACCCAAGACCAAATCCGGTGGGTCCTATTTCCTTTCTCTTTGATTGGCAAGGCAAAACAGTGGTTCAAAGGTCACGACAAGGCGGCTCTTGGTATAGACACATGGAAGAAGCTAGCCCTAGCATTCTACCAAAAGTTTTATCCACCGGAGAAGACTAATATATTAAGAGCTTCAATCACGGGGTTTCAACAACGTGACGAAGAAAGCCTTTATGAGTCGTGGGAATGGTTTAAGGCCTTGATCCATTCTTGCCCCCATCATGGGTTTCCCCAATGGTTCCTTCTACAAAAATTTTGGAACGGTTTATATGAAGACTCAAGGGCCATACTCAACATGGGGTCTAATGGAAGGTTTACCGAGGTCAATGACGATCAAACATAGGAAAGAATTAAAGAAATGGCGGTCCATAATTCCCAATATAGTAGGCCTAGGAAAGCGAATTGAGGGGGAAGGCACGAGATTGATGCCATCACACAACTTAGTGTCGATCTTGGAGCACAATTGAAGACCCACATGGATACTATTGATAAGAAGCTCCAAATTCATTTTGATCAAGGTCAAAGCACTAGTTCTTCCCACCAACATTCAATTCATCAAGTTAATGCTATGGGAGTGGTTCCTCTTACTTCTTATTATGGGATATGTGAGATTTGTGGGATATTTGGACATGAACCTCAACATTGTCGAGGTAGTATTGAGCAAGTGAATGCTTTTCAAGCATACAAGCAAGGAGTTCCATATTTCCCACACAAACCTCAAAATGTGCCAAATCAACATATGTTCCAAGCTTCCAAACAATAAGCCCAACAACAACACCGTCCACTCTATGTTCCTCCTCCCTTAAGGGACAACAACCAAGGCTACCAAGGTTATCAAGGCAATCAAAGGCCTTTCAACAACTTCCAACAACGTAACCAAGGTGCCTTCAACAATAATCAAGGGTTCCATAATCAAGGGAACTTCAATCATCAAGGTGGTTTCCAAGGAAACCAACACTCTCAAGGATATCAAAACAACAACCAAGGTTACCAAAGTCACAATCACGGTAACTCTCAAGGCCTAAATCAAGAAAATTCTCAAGGGTTCCAAGGGAACTTTCAACAACAACAAGGGTCCCAAGATACCCAACAAGAAAACAAGCAAAGAAGCCGGTCTCCAATTCATGATTATGGCATTCCCTTAGCCATCACCAATACTCCTCATAACCAACAATCTCCCCCTCGGGATTTTGACATGCGAAAAATCAATGTTGGATATGCAAAGGAGTAATCAAGAATTGCAAAGAAGCCAATTGGAGATGCTAAAGAACCAACAAGAATTCTTTTCTCACCTTCAAATGGAGAACAAGGCAAGAGATACTCACGTGAAGATGCTCGAAACCCAACTAGCTCAAGTTGCTTCGGGTAGTTTTTCCCGGCAAAAAGGTCAACTACCTCCTCAAGGTGTACCGACGAAATTTGAACATGTGAATGCCATCACCTTGAGGAGCGGTGCATCTTATGACTCTCGCTTGTTCCCTAATGAGCAAGAAGCCATGAAGGAGGTTGTATCTCCATCTCAAAGCCGTGAAGGTTGGGGAAATCTCATGGAGGAGCAAGTATTATGGGAGGTTGAAAAACCTATTGAAGACAAGCTCCTCCCCACCCCAAGAGAAAGACAAAGGAAAGAAGAAAGTATCAATTGAAAAGTCCCAACCTACTGAACAAGACAAGATACACATCAAGTTGCCATTCCCAACAAGGCAAATGAAGACCAAGGTGGATGTTCAATATGACAAGTTCGTTGATATTGTGAGGAAGTTGGATGTGAGTATCCCTTTCACCGAGTTAATTACCCAAGTCCCGGCCTATGGAAAGTTCATGAGAGAAATCTTGGCTAGGAAGAGATCCGTTGACAAGGAAGAGACCATAGCGTTCACAAGAGAGGTGAGCGAGCTCATTCAAGGCTCTACACTTCCTAAGTTGAAGGATCCGGGTAGTTTCTCAATCCCGTGCACCATAGGGAACTTTAAGATTGAAAGGGCATTATGTGATTTGGGGGCGAGTGTGAGCATCCTCCCTTATTCTATTTGTGAGAGACTTGGGATGAAAGAGCTCAAGTGTACTTCTATTACACTCCAAATGGTCGATCGTTCACTTAACCGACCATTAGGGATGTTAGAGGATGTGCCACTAAGAATAGGGAAATTCTTCATTCCGGTCGACTTCCTTGTGCTTGATATGCCGGAGGATGCTATCAGTCCCATTATCCTTGGGCGCCTATTTCTACATACCACCGGTGCAATGATCGATGTCAAGAAAGGTAGGATCACCTTTAAACTAGGCGACGAGAAGCTAGTGTTCGACCTCCAAGGGAATACCTCGCCTACATATGAAGAGTCATGTAATATGATCCATGCCTTTGATGACATAGAGCTAGGGAATGAGTCGGGTGAAAGCTTGAAATACAACTTGGGTGGAATCGAAGATGATGATTCCGAGCTTGGGGCGGATGAATGCCCATGTGATGTGATTGATGACAAATCGGTTGGTAAGAGGAAAGTTGAGCCTCCCTTGAGGCCTTGTGAAGATGAGTGGAAGTTTGGGTATATACCGAAGGATCGCAAGTACAAGTTCAAGCCATTGAACTTAGTAGATCGGGATGCCCCGGGAACGTCAAGGCTAGGTTGTGAAGACCCTTGGAGTGGAGGTTGGTATTCCACAAGCTTGATCAAAGATTTCTCAAGAGCCTTCGATTTGTTACTTCGTGCCCTTGAAGGCGATGGAATTATTTATGATGTTGTTGAAAAATGAATGAAGAACCCACCATCCTTGGTTTGACGGAGTTCCAAAAGAACCGTCTTATTGTACATATCTCTTTCTTATTCTTTTGTGTGTTTGTGGAAATCTTGTAATTTGGTATTTTGATGAGCGATGTGAGGGAGGGATTTTGATGATGTTCATTGAGTTTATTAGATAGGTTGCTTGTGAAGATGAAGTTTTGAGAGGAGTGGTTGATGATAGAAGCTTGGAGCTTAGGCTAGGAAGTCGATATTTGAGCTTTTCTTAAGCTTTTGGGGACGGGATTCTAGATCCCGAGTTGTTAGTTGACTTGTGGGTGGAGCTATCATGAGGATTGAAGAGGTTGAAGAGTCATCCCGACCGGGAAAGGTTTCATCCCGACCGGGATGATGTGTGCATGAAATTTCGAGCTACTGCCTACCCCTCCCGACCGGGAACTAGTTCTTCCCGACCGGGAAGGGTTCCTCCCGACCAGGATCGAGTCCATCTCGACGGGGATGAGTTCCAGCTCCCACTTTCGCCTTTGTTCCTTCATTTAAGCCACACCCCACCATTTTATGCCCCCTCCCAACCTCCCTACCTACCCTTGCAACTATCATATAACCCCTACACTTCATATATACACATTCATCTCATCTTCTCTTCACTATACACCGAGATTAACCTCAAAACCCACCCTCATTTGCACCAATACAAGCCCGGTACTTGAGACTACATTGAGGAAGAGGAGGAATATCAATGAGGATAAGCAGTGTGCCGTTAATGATCATTGAGACGATGGAGTTAGTGAGTTGCTAACCGTTTGGTAGGCGACCCTCTTTTTTTTCCAGTCTTTTAGTGCTAGTCTCTCTTTGTGTACTCCCATTCCCTTTTATGTATTTGGTGTCTTGGTGGCCCTCGGGGCCTTGGTAGTCTTTGCTCCCGATTCTCGATGACGTGACTACATCGAGAGTCATTTCAAAATCCAAATTTACAAGCCCTTTCACTTTTTCTTTATTTTTCACTTTTTGGTAGAATTTAGTCGGATTTAGGCGGAATCCGATCTAGGTGACTTGATTACACCTAGCCCTCCCCTCCCATTTCCTTTTATTTTCTTCTTTTTATTTCTTCCCCCATCCATATCTTTTCTTGTCTCGGCCCTTGGTGACTTGATTACACCCCGGCCAGACACATTCTACCCTTTCTTCACTTTCATTTTTTATTTTTATTTTTATTTTTCCTTTTTCCCTTCCTTCTAGTGTATCCACACACTACCGATCGAGCATGAGGACATTGCTCGGTTTAAGTGTGGGGGAGCGATATCCTAGTATAGCTTACCTTTATTTTTGTAGTTTTTTTGAAAAATCTCAAAAATCTTTAAAAATTTGAAAATTTTCATAAAAATTCAAAAATATTTTCTTTTGTGTCTTTTCCTTTTGTGTCGTTGTGTCGTATTTTTGTTGTATTGTGTGTTTTGTCTCCCCATTTCCTTGTAGGTTCCTTGATCGCCGTAATTTTTGGAAAGCTCAAGACATCCGGTAACGTCATTCTATCCCTTTTCCTCTTTGTCTATTGTGGAGTTTGGAGGAGATTTTGTGATGATGTGTGCTCAGGTGGAGCTTGTTGAAGGTTATGGTTGTTGTGGCGGCTTGTTTGGAAGTTTCGGGGTGGTACTTGTTTTGTATGTGTGATTGTCTTCTTTTCTCTTATTTTATTTGGTTTTGTTGTGTTTGTCTCATTTTCTCTCGTTTTTGTTGTGTCTTTGTTTTGTCTTGTTTAGTTGTGTCTAGTGTGTAAAAAGGTTTTCGAAAACCTGGTTTTGAGGCTACTGCGCAAGTGTTTACTTTTCCTTCCTAGTGATGTGAATCGAGTCTTGGAATTTAGTCTCGTAGAATGACTTTAAATCAATAGTTTCGTTGGTCCTTTACCTTGAGTCCACCTAGTCTACTAGGGATTTACTACGAGATTTTCATTTTGACCACTATGACCACCCACGGAGTGAAAAGGCCTTGGTTGCCGAGTGCCGTCCCTTAGGTGACCGTGTTCGGAATTGCTTTTACTAGGCCAAGTTTTTCCCTCTTTTTTGTGGGTTTGAAGGAAAGGCGCCGTCCCGACTCACCCATTTCCCTACCTCCTACACACTTCCACAAATAAGTTGCAAATTGTTGAAATTCTCACTTGGTTGCAAGAAATGCCTACAAAACAAAAGTTATCCAAAAGGCAAGCCAAGGAAAGAAAAAAAAAAGAAAGAAAAGAAAGAAAGAAAAGAAAGAAGAAAAAGAAAAGGCACAACAAATAAAAAAACAAAATACAAAAGAAGAAAAAGAAATGGCATAGCAACTCAAATGCAAAATGCAAAAGAAAAGAATGCCAAAAGAAAACCATCTCACAAAAAGATTCTCACCCTCTCAAAAATAAGCCTTTTTCCGATCGTTACCGTGAAAAGCCTACCAAAGAACTGAGTCCCTAGGAAGGATGATAACGGTAATGATCAGTCTTCCCTCATTTTGCAACCATACCCCCCTTTTTACTTGGACTAGTTGGGCGATTTTTGAGCATGGGACGACCCTCTTGGCTCATCGCTAAAGGGGCGGGGTCTCACTTACCTACAGTGTCGACTAACTCCGTGGTTCATCCTTTTTCCATCCCGTCAATCGTCCCGTAGTACGTTCTTAGAAGGTTGGGAGGAACTAGGTAAGTTACCAACGTTTTTATTGTTTTGTTGTCATACTATCAGGGTTTAGTTCATATCGGTTTGTATTATTAGTTTGGGAACGTTGTCACTTTCCTTGAGTCCTTAACCGGTGCTTCTTTAACCGCTTTGTAGAGGGAAGCGGTATTTATTTCTTCTTGGGTGCAACCGATTGCTTGTTTGTTTGTATGTTTGTTTGTTTGCGTGTTTTTGTGTCCGGTTGCATCCACAGTTTTGTCGCAATACCTCACTTGCCTTGCGGAGAGCACTTTTACTCTAAGTGTTCTCGCGTGACTTGAAAGGGCGTAGGTTGCGCTAATACCCGCTCGGTTAGTAGTCTAGTTTCTTTTAGTTTTTAGTTAGTTTGTGCTTACTCGAGGGCGAGTAAGGGTTAAGTGTGGGGGAGTTGGCAAGTGTGTTTTGTAGTGCTTTTTTCCTTGTGTTTGGTCCCAGTTTCTCTTGTGAAATCGCTCTTTGGAGCGGTTTTGAGGCTACTTATGCTTCTTCTAGTTTGTTTTAGGTTCCTAAGACAAATCTAGGAGAGGTGGAACAATTCCGACTCGTTTCTGAGACGTTTGGAGCCAATAAAGAGAAGCGACGATCACTCGGTAGCTTAGACTCGATCCCGAGCCATTGGGACCCATTCCTGAGCCCCTTAGACTCGATCCCGAGCACCGAGAATCGATGAGAAACCTATGAGGAGCAAGTAGGGACCTATGAGACCTTATTTAAAGCCTACAAGACCCATCCCAGTCGAGATTGCATCCATCACGACCGGGATGAAGTGCAAAGGAAAGCAGCGCTCCTGGAGCCCCATCCCGACCGAGAAGAGATGATCTCGGCCGAGATGGGTCCCTTCCCGACCGAGATCATCTCTTCTCGACCGGGAAGGAGCAGCAGCAGCTTCGTGTTCTTCTTTTCTTCTCCTTTGCTCGTGAACCCTTATAAATACCCTTCCTTTGTATTATTTAAGCACCTTACATTACTCTACATTATTCTAAACCCTAGATAAACTCTCTTCATCCCTAGAATAGTTTACATTAATCTTTCCTGAATCTTTGTTAATCTTAGCTTAATTTAGTTAGTTAATCTTGTATAAAGGATGATCTCTTGAAGAATCCATCCAATCTTGACAACATTTGGTGGAGGTTTTTGGGTGTTCTTATAATACAAGTTTTCATCTTTTCATCCTCTTGTTAGTTGGTATAATCTTCTTACTCTCTTTACCCTTAATCTTTGTTTAATCATTCAAGTTTCAATCTTTGATTATTGTTCTTTGTTCTTGCTAGTTCATAATGAATGTTTTGTTGTTTTTGTTGATTTCTCTTATTATTGTTAGTGTTAGTTTCACTATGTGTGAGTAGACTTATTGTGGGGTTAATGGGGGGGGGGGAATTAAGTGTTGATTATGGATGATTAGGGTTTGATTGTGGGTAAAGGTGAATTCTTTGTTACTAGTCACATATTAAGCACACTATGTGTTTGTTGAATTGCTTGTTTGAGTAGTAGTGGCCATGCTTCTCATGCTTGTCTTCCTCTTCTCATTGTGTGATTGATTTGTGGTTGAATCCTTGTGTATTGGGTAACATCTTGCATGGGTATTCGGGTTTAGTCTTTGACACGAGAGTGCGGACTTTGTCTTTGACGCGAGAGCGCGGACCGACCTTAGTAACTAGGTGAAACCTACACCCTCAATTACCCAACTATCCTACTACACTTATGAACCCAAACTAACCCTACTCCTTCCCAATTTGATTTCTCCATCTTGTTAGAAAACCTTCCTCTAGTTCCTTGTTTCATTTTAGTTTAGTTCATCATTAGTTCATGTTATACCTAGTTCATTGATAGTTATAGTTTCATCCTCTTCCAATCATCCTATTCTCTTCCTCTTTATGTTGTTTTGGTAACCTAGCCTTGTTTTTGAGTGGACCATAGTCTAGACACCTTTTACCGTCCCCGTGGACTTGACCCGACTTACCCTAGCTACGTGTTAGGTTTAGTTGACATTATTTGATTGGTAGGACCCACGGCAAATCTACCATCAGGGATCTTAGATCCCTCGGGCAAAATGTTGTTGCTGTGCCTCCGAAATCTTAGATCCCTCGGGCAAAATTGTTGTGCCTCCGGGATAACTCTGACCCTCGGGCAAGATTGATGTGCCTCCGGAATAACTCTGACCCTCGGGCAAAATACCGTGCCTCCGGGATCTTAGATCCCTCGGGCAAAATGCTGTGCCTCCGGGATCTTAGATCTCTCGGGCAAAATGCTGTGCCTTCGGGATAACTCTGACCCTCGGGCAAAATGTTGTGCCTCCGGGATCTTAGATCCCTCGGGCAAAATGTTGTGCCTCCGGGATCTTAGATTCCTCGGGCAAAATGCTGTGCCTTCGGGATAACTCTGACCCTCGGGCAAAATTGCTGTTTGTTTATTTGTTTTAGGGAAATGCTTGTTTTGTGAGTTTGTCTTAATTAATTTTGTTTTTCAGGCTTGTCTTATTTTGTTCGGGTTTGTTCTTGCTTTTGTTTCGATCTTGGGTTTGTTGAGTTTGCTCAGAGTTTGCTTACATTAGTCTTGGTTGTTTTGTTACGCGCCTGGGTGCAGCATTAAGTGCTTGTCATGTTAGTCGAGAGTGTTTTATCGATGTTAATTAGTAGTTGTCCCATTATTGTTGTTTTGCTTCTCTTAGTAAGTCCATGTGTATTGTCTTTGAGTCGCGTTTGTTTTGCTTCGTTTTAGTCTGGGCTGGGCCGCTTAGGCGCGCATCCTTCAGCGCTTCAAGACTGAGGCGCACAGCCCCCTGCGCCCTTGAACTCGAGCGCGTCAGCCGGGGCGGTCGGATTTTCGTGGTCCGGGTCTGTTTAAGTAAACGAAGATTGGGGCGATCGTTTTATTTCTCAAAAATCGAACGCGTCGCCCCGTTCGTCTCAAGACCGCTTTCTCGATTTTTCTTGCCAAGTGTCATTCCGATTTCTGCTATTTACGACAATGTCGACTCTGGGTGAGTGTTCTTTGCTTGTTTATTGTCGGTTTTGCTTGATTTTATTGATTATTTGCTTTGTTGTAAACCCTAGAAAATCAATTTGGGTGTTTTTGGTTTACTACGTTTCGATGCTTGTGCTTGATTTCGTTGTTAAATGAAGGTCAATTAGAGCTTGTTGAAGTAGTTGTAAGCTTGATAAGGGTGTTCGAGGTGCGACAATGGTTCCGTAGGGAAGTGTGTTTGGAAAGCTAGGGTTAAGGACCGTTTCCCGACTATTCTCGTATTTATTTTACGTACTTTTGTTCAAATAGTGTTTATGAGGATATGGCTAGCTCTTATTGTCGATTGCTAGGGCTAGGATGACCTTTAGGACCCTCTGTGAGATTTTGTGTGTCTTAAGACGGACCAAAAGGTGTCGTAACAATGCCGTATTTTCCAGAAACCACTTCCATTGTGACCGAGATCAAAAATGTGTGCTAGCGGCCCCTTTGGAATTTTGATATCCCCATCCAAAATTCTGACCCTATTTTGACCTGTTTAAGCTAATTTAGCCTGATTAGAGCTATGTTTTGTTGTGTTCTTTTTTTTGTTTTGGGTTTGTTTTACAGCTAGAGGTGACACCGAGCATCCCGAGGGAACTTCCTCGGTTGGTGCTAGTGCTAGTGCTAGTGAGGAGGTTGTCGGGGCAAGCTCACAGACCCCTCGAGGGATTCGCAGGACGAGACGGAGCGTCTCGTCTCAGCGGCGCGACCCTGAGACTATTAACGAAGCCGAGTTCGATAGAGTGAAGAAGCGCAATCTTCCGTAGACAGTGGCTAGGAGGGCTCATGCTTCGGCTTCGGTACCGGAGAATGAAGAGATCGTTTAAGAGGATCCCGAGTGGGCTCGGGACTGGGATGGTCATCAGCTGATGTTTCATCTCTACCGTCATATTTCTAGCCGCATTGTGCGGGGCCTGGTGAGTGTCTCATTCGTTCTCGTTAGTTATGACTCAGGTTTTGCTATTGTTATTAGTTTTGCTCGTGTTAGGCCAGATTTGTTTTGTTCATCCTCGCATTGTTTCGGTTTGCAGCCCCCAGGTCCGATGAGGACTTTCTCGGGCTTTACTACGTGCCTCGATATCTATTTCCAGAAGTTGACCCCCGTGGTAAAGGGGATTATTGCGGGGACTGCTCTAGGTCCCGTGGTTGGACAGTGCGTTAGGTTGGTGGGTT
The DNA here is from genome assembly GCA_958450325.1 of Agrostemma githago. Classification (NCBI taxonomy): domain Eukaryota; kingdom Viridiplantae; phylum Streptophyta; class Magnoliopsida; order Caryophyllales; family Caryophyllaceae; genus Agrostemma; species Agrostemma githago. The sequence goes on from OY288247.1 coordinate 35,072,430, forward strand.
GCCAGACTAAATGCAACCTTATGGTGATCAGGGCAATGATAGATAGCTTTCATGATACTACCTCGACCTTCCACATAGCTTTTGGGGAGGTCGGGATGACCCTGGAGGACTTTGGGATGATTAGCGGTATGCCCTGGGGTCCGGATAGGATTAGGTGGGCCGCCGAGGGTCCTAGTCTAGATAGTGATGAGGTGCGGGGCCTCATCGGGGATTGTTTACCACGTGAGGCATACAGTATGCCTCATGCTATAGTGAGTTCATACATCACCGACCACTTCGAGCGAGTAGCGGTGTTAGAGAGTCGGGAGGCTAACACGCCGGAGTAGGATGCTCGGCTGTGGTATTTCCTAGGGTCGACTCACTTCTCGGATAAGGGCGAGAGGTTTAGTACTAGGTTCTTGCCCTTCCTAGCCGACCTGACTCAGCTAGGACGCTACGATTGGGTGACCGCAGCTTTCGCGGAGATGACTTGCTGCCTGCAAGTCATGGTGAGGCCGCTGGTGATAGGGTCGGCCTCAGCTGTGCCCATCGTGGGTCCGGGCCTTATACTGGAGGTTAGTTGTTGTTTTTTTTCTCTTGCTCTTGTGTTTTGAGTTCTTCTTAGTTTTTGGCTTGAATTTGATAAAGTCGTTTTGGGGTTTTATACGCTTGGATCTACTCTTATTTCCCGTGTTTGGCCCCTAAGACGGGTTGAGTTCTACTTAGTTTTTGGCTTGATTTTGCTAAAGTCGTTTTGGGGTTTTATAGGCTTGGATCTACTCCTATTTCCCGTGTTTGGCCCCTAAGACGGTACGGGCGCACCCGGAGAGATTCCCGGCGGGAATCGAGGGGAGGTTGGCTCAGCCTAAGAGCACAATCATCCATTACCCGGTGGAGAATGCGCTGGTTAACAAGCTAGGCCTTGACGATGTAAGTTTCCTTCTATAGTTTATTTTCTCAATAGCCCCCAAGGCTTGGGATTTCATTAGGAAGTCGGTTTTATTTGTGTAGTTTGTGGCCCGCCTTTGGGCTAATTACGAGGGCGTGCCGGAGTATGTGGCTACGGAGCTGAGGCCGCAGAGTTACAGGAGGATGCTTCTTTCTGCGTTGATTCGTCCGGTTTGGTACCTGGGCGAGCGGTTGGTGCGTCAATGTCTGTATGATGACTTTAGGGTACCGGTTGATCCTCCCCGGACCATGTTCAGACCATCGACCGCCGCAGAGATTCTTTTGGACAAGGACAAAGAAGGAGGCGATACACTCTTGGTGCCTGGTGCCTCCTACTTATCTCACGTCACCCGACGGTTAGCCTCGTATCGCCTCGTGGTAATGTTCTAATTTTTGGTTCTAAGATTCGTGTTGTGGTTTGTTATTTCTTTTCCTTTTGACTGACCAATCTGTTGTCTCTTCAGCTGGCCGATCCGACTGACGAAATCCAGCCCCCAGATTTTTCCCTGACTCTGCATAGGGTGGATGCGGCTGGGATACCCTTTACCGAGCCCCTCCCCCCGTGTTCTGCTGAGGAGATGGACGCCGGGATAGAGTGGCGTGACAGGGTATACCGGGTGAGTTTTGATTTTTGTTTTTGATTTGGGTTCTAAGAATGTAGGGTCAGTTTGCCTAACTTCTATGGTTTTACTTTCAGGTTTCGTCAGCCTGCCATCAGCGGCTGTGGCATGCTGCCAACTGCTTTCGGGCCTATGCCTCGAGGGTTTCCCGTGACACTTCGGGGCCTCGATCGGTGAGTTTGTGTGACTAAGGTGGTTTCCTAGGTTGCTCGTGTGTTTTCCTGATGTTTGAGTGTATTTATAGGATGTCTCGGATATGGTGGGACAACTGGAGACTCGGGTGACCGAACTCGAGGCGAGAAAGGTTGAGTCGCAGCGGCTCCTGCGATCTCGGGCTGACGAGATCGCCTTCCTAAAGGAGCAGCTGGCTCAGTCTCGGGGTGAGACCTCTACACAGGGTGAGGCCAGGCATGGGATCGAGAGGGAGACTAGGGTTGAGGCTGAGGCTATGGGTGCTACCAAGGAAGCTGACGGAGTCCCCGAGACGGCTACCCTAGATATGTTGTCTGGGATGGATGGTAGTGAGTCTTCTCTTATAGACCTGGAGGACCTAGGTTTAGATGACCAGCTTTGCGAGATTGTGATAGCTGTCGGCGCGACTTCTAGGGGGCCTTCCTAGCCTTGATTTGTATAAGGATTCGTATATTTTGTATATTTGTTTTAGATTTGTAGTATATGAATTAGTTGGATTAGTCTTGCGCTTTTTTTGTTTGATTAATCGTGCAGTTAGATTGGCAAATAATCACTTTTGCGTTCATTTGCTTGTGATTCGACCTAGTTTAGGGTGTATTAGCGTTGCATGAGAACGTGAAAACATTTCCTTTAGGAGGTTTTGAAATGCGTTAGTTTGAGCCGGGAATCGGATCGGATAGTACGTCGATTAAAATGTTTTGACTCGAGATATAAAATATTGACGTGCTTTAACCAAATGTTCTTAAGAAATGAGCGTGGCTGTTTTGACATTCAGAACGAGACCGAAGTTAAAATTCGGGCGACTTTTGAAAAAAGTTAGACCACTTTTATATATTTGTAAAATTGCCTTGTTAGGCTACAGATGCGACTTGACGATGACCGTTAAAGGGCTACGACACGCCTAGGTTGGGTAGCTTATCCCCCTAAAAAAAAAAAAACCCCCTAAGTCTCGAGCGTCTGACGAGGGAACTTGTGCTCCTGTGGCTCTTGCATGTGTGATTCAGCTTTTTAGGGTAGGTTTTGACGGCTTCGGGAGGTCGTTCCCGATGTCCGAGGCGTAGGATGATAGCTATGGTTATGATGTGGGGTTCAAATTTCTATTCTTGGGTTGTTCGGGATGTCGCCTGCATGGCTACAAGCGTGTAGGTTAAGGCAACTGGGTTCCGGGCCGCTTGGGCCTGGGCAGCCGAAGGCTCGGGCGCGTGGACCGGTGCGTCTGAGTCCCGGGTTATGGAAATTTTCATTGTTTCCTAATTCTTGTGGGATTAGAGCTATATATACGAGTTTTGGGCGTCCGTTTTAGACATACTAGGATATCCATAGGGTATAGCACACTTATATTTAGGGTTATGTCGGGTTTTGGGAACGTCCTTTCCGAATGGGCTAGTTCTTTTAAGAAATGTGACTCTGAGGTTAGTTCAAACGATGGTTTGCCGACGATTTTAGCACTGAGTCGAGTCAAGGTGCAGGATAACTTCTTACAGGCATGTTCCAGGTTTTGGGACCCGAAGTACCATATTTTTGCATTTCCCGGGGGTCAAATTTGTCCTTTGCCCGAAGAAATAGATGTCATAGGTGGGTAGAGTTCGGTTCGACCTTGTGTGCCTTGTGGGGATGGTGCTTACGTGGAGCGACTTTACCACTTTTTGGACCTTTCTTCATTAGAGGAGGCTAAAGGCTATTTTGGTGTGGATGGTCTTAACCTAGAGTTGCTTTCTAGGACATTCTCACAAGTTGGCGCTCGTCATGTTTCGACCTTGGCATGTAGGCGTGCTTTTAATAGTGATATTGCTTGTTACTATATTTTTGAGAATGCGCGGTGACGTGAAGGTTGGGGTAATCCTCGAGTGTTGGATGTGGTAGCGGCTATGGAACATGGACGATCACTCTCTTTGCTCATTTTAGGTGAAGTTGTTCTGGGTCTTGACGCTAGTGTTCCGATACAGGGAATACCTTCTCGGGGTTCCAGGACCATTTTACAGGTGTTTTTTTTGTTATGTTTTTGTAGCTTGGTTTCACTTGTTTTGTGGTTGTTTTGACTTTGGAGGTGCGATGCTTCGTTGTTTTCGTGCAGGTTCGGTTGCAAGAGCGGCTCGGTTTAATCGACCCTCCCCGGTGTTTCAAGGATTACAACTACCGGGGTTTCACGGGTCGGAAAATGGTGTTGGTGTGGAATAAAAGTCCCGAAGAGGAGGATTGGTTTTCCTACTTGGTTAGGGGAGAGGTTGTCATTAGGTGGTCCATCCCGTGGTGGAATAGTAGTGGGCGTGTCGGGGTTTCCATTTTCGTCTTCGACCTGGGCTTTGTTACTACTATCCATGAGGGATCGAGTTTATATTTACCCAAGCATGTTGTCAAAACAAATGGGTGTCCGACCTCCTATTCCAGATGATGCTAAGGTCGTTTCTATTTCTTATCCATGGACCGAGGATTTTCTTAGGGGGTTCAGGGTGTCTTGCGAGCAGAAGTTTTTGGCGTTCCGTTGTTATTGAGGGTGTTCGACCGACTGACAATATTTTCGTCCGGAAGAAAGTTTGTGGATACACGTCAGGAAGACTGACTCAAAAGTTAGGAAGACAGCGCCGCTGAGAGGCGAAGAGGAGTCTCAAGAGACTAAGTACCTAACCAAAGACAGTGGGACCGATCCTAGTTTAGTCAGTTCATCCGAACGGGCCAAGATTGACGAGACCCATATTAAAGCTGCGAAAGAGCAAAGAAAGTGGGATTTGCTGGACTCACGTTTGGACAGGGTGTTAGAAGCTTGCTTTTGGAAAATCGAAGAGGAAGAACGCAAGCAGTCGTACCCGAATGGTAAGGGTAGGGAAAAGTTGGACCGGTAGAGCCCAGCCGTTTAGTATTATGTTGTATTAATTGATATTACGTGGCGTATTAGTACTAGTTTTTGTGGAGTTTAGACACGTTGTTAATTTTACGGGACGTCCGGATTTTGGATGCTTGATGTTGATGTCTCGACAAAGGCTCGATTTAACCAGTTTTGTTTTTAATGAGAAGCACATTTTTTTTCTCTTTTTTTTTGTGGTGGCTCGCAACTCGATACTTCATTTTACCCGGAGCGTCCTTTCAGGTTTTCACTCCGTCCTCGGCTCACCTTTTGTTTTTTTTTTGACGCCTCGCAACTCGATTCTTCATTTTGCCCGGGGCGCCCTTTCGAGTTTTCACCCCGTCCTCGGCTCGTCATTTTTTTTAACAACGGCTCGCAACTCGTTTCTTCATTTTGCCCGAGGCGCCCTTTCGGGTTTTCACCCCGTCCTCGGCTCGTCATTTGTGCTTCGTCATTTTAACTCACTCATTGACCGGGTCGTGGGAGGAATCCCGGTTTACTCATAAATCGATTTATCGACTGTTTTGTTTAGTTGTTTGGTTGTACCTGGGGAAGGGTTGCCTACGTATCCGCTTTCGGACGGAATCAAACCATGTTCGTAGTTCTTTTTTAAAAAAATGTGAGTGAGTTTGCTTTAGACTCGTCTATGCCAATTATCGATGCGAACTTGAATAATTATTTTTTTGTTTTTTTGCTTCCCCTCTAAGTCGGAGGTTGGGATGTGGTTGGCAGGGGGGTCTAGGGGTAGTATCGTTTGAGTTGATCCATGTTGGTTGGGGTTGAGAATTCTTGACCGTCTAGGTCGGTGAGGATCACTGCGCCACCGGAGAGTATTTTCTTGGCGAGGTAAGGGCCCGCCCAGTTTGGCTTGAATTTCCCTCTAGGGCCGACGGGAAGGGGTGCTCTAATGGATTTGATTACTAAATCTCCTTCGTGTATGTTTCGGGATTTCACTCGCTTATTAAAGGCTCGTTGGATGTGTTGTTGATAGGCTTGTACATTGGATAAGGCATGTATCCTACGCTCGTCTAGGAGTACTAGCGCGTCATACCGTTTTTGGTTTCATTACTCTTAGGGAATACCGCTCTCGGCTAATATCCTTAGTGACGAGATTTCTAGCTATACGGATTGTACGGCTTCGGAACCTTAGGTTAGGTAATATGGTGTGGCTCCAGTGGGTGTTCTATAGGATATTCGGTATCCCCATAAGGCAAAGGGGATCTTGTTTGGCCAATCCCGGTAATTATCTATCATTTTCTTAAGGATTGTGGTTATGGTTTTGTTGGCTGCCTCTACGGCCCCGTTTGTTTGAGGTCTATAGGGTGATGATTTGTGTCTTTGGATTTTGTATTTGTCGAGGAGTTTTTGGGTGTCGGCCCTAAAGTGAGCCCCCATCTCGTGAAGTATGCCGTATCACAAATGATGTTGTTTTGTAAGAATTTGACTACTTGTTTTGAGGTTAGCACGGTGAAAGAGGCGGCTTCTACCCATTTGGTGAAATAATCAAACGGCCACTAGTATAAAGAAGTGTCCGCCGGTCCCAGATGGGTGTACTTTTCCTATTATGTCTATTCCCCAAGTAGAGAAAGGCCAGGGTGTGGCTATGGTGTGTAGAGGATATGGAGGTAGGTGTTGGACGTTAGCAAAGATTTGGCAATTGTGGCAGTGTCGGACATGACGTTGACGGTCTACCTCAAAGGTAACCCAGTAATAACTCAGTCTCATTATTTTTCGGGCTAGTAGGTGTGCACTCATGTGTGGTCCGCACTCTCCGTCATGTACCTCTTCCATGACTTTCTCGGACTGGTTTTTGTTTATGCACCTAAGGAGGACTCCTTGTGGGGTTCATTTGTATAGTAATACTTGATTCAGGACGTAATGGGTGGCTTGCATTCGTAGGGCTCTTTTGTTCTTGGCATTAGTGTTGGGTGGATATGACCCGTGGGTTTTAAAGCCTAGGATTGCTTTATACCAAGGTTCTTCGGGGGTGTCATCGGTTTCGAGGCTATGGATGTAGGCCGGTTGTTCGCTTCTTTCTATGCAAATGGGCATAGAGAGGAGATGATCAGGCATGTTTACTAGTGAGGCTAGTTTGGATAATGCGTCAGCGAATTGGTTTTCCTCACGGGGTATGTTTATGAAGTCAATTTCGGTAAATTCCCGGGACATTATTTCTACCTCGGTTTGGTATGGGGTTAGGCTTTCGCTATAGACCTTCCAGTTTCCCATGGCTTGGTTTATTACTAAGGATGAATCTCCGTGCACTCTAAGGTTTTTTGAATCCTAGAGACACGGCCGCTTTTAGACCTATCAGGCAGGCCTTGTATTAGGTTGTGTTGGAGAAGTTTATTTTGGTGGAAGCTTGTTCGTTTGCAAACTCATTGTTGTTTGGTCAGGGGTTGATAGTGGGTTGAACCTAGGGACGTTGTTCCCGATCTTCTTCTCAGGGTGAAGTTGAGTGGGCTGCTTGTAGCAGCCCTTGCGTTTTAGTCAATTGTTATCGATAATTGGTATAGAATCGAGTTTTTAAGCATTAAAGTAGACTGTTGAAAGAAGTTAAGCGATTGTCGAGGCATATTTGTAAAAGATTGTTTTATTGATAATAATAGACGGCGGGCTAGATTCCCGTGATTTTGTATTGGGGGAGGCGGAGGACATGTCCCTCGCGCCTGTCTAGACTCGATAACAAAAGACAAGATATTTATTTATTATTTTAGCCTAGGCCCTACGATGAACTAGACTCTGACTAAGACCGGTCATGCGGTCTCCAGAGGAACCTGTGCTGATGGGGCTCTCGGTGCTCGCGCGGGTTGCTTCCTTGATACCTGGAGTCATCCCTTCTCTGAAGGCACTCTACGGGGACGTAGACCCCCGGCCCATATCGATCAGGTCCTGCACCTCGTGCTTGAGCTCGGTACACACTTGGGTTTCATGCCCTCGACCCTGATGGTACAAGTAGTAGGCGTTGGGATTCTAACTTGCTCCCCTCTTTTCTATAGGTGGGTCTGGGGTGGGTCCTATTGGCCATAATAGCCAGGCCTCCTGCAATTTCCGGAGGGCCTCAGCGTAGGATTCTCCTAATTCAGTGAACTACCTAAAGGGGCGATGAAGGCCTGCAGGTTCGACAGGGCGTGTGAGCCTGGCGTATTCGACATACGGATCCCCACTAAGCACCAGCTCCCGGCTTATCTGTCCTTCCCGGGGTTTCCTTTAAAGGCTCTCCAAGGCGTCGAGGCGACGTCTAACGTCGTCGATAGAAGAGGAGATTGATGACACTATCCCTAGTACCCCATGGACCACGTTCATCAGGGCATTGAGTTGATCGGTGCTGCTTTCGTTGCTACTTGGTGCCATTCTTGGGCCTAGCAAGATAAGAGTGTAAGGTTGAATCCACCCGGTGTTTTAAAGACTTGAGGAGTGCTCGTAACTGAGCGACACTGAAATGAGACCTTGGACTCGCGTGTGCATGCAGTCATTGATTTGGGGACTCAGGTGTTTCAGACTCTGGGTGTATTCGGCAAAACGCCTATGGAGTTTTAAGTCTCTACAACGAGACGATTTGACACAAACCTCAGTGGTGAGGTTCAAAGAGGACTTCTCGAAATGAGACGACCCAAAAATGTAAAATCTCGAGTAGAGGTGACCCCAGTAATCAACACAGACAGTTAAACACACGGTTGTACGACGTAAGGAATTGATCGCGATCCCGGCTCAGGATCAAAGAATTTTGATATTTTTTGAAAACGATCGATACTCGCAGAGGAAAGTATTTTTCTTCGAAAGATGGTTTCGTAAATTAGGGTGACGATGGTGTGGTATCATCGTTAGTGATGCGAAATGTGCGTTGCTATGTGTGTGTCGGGAATCCGACGATAGCAAAAGTGTAAATATTTTTTTTTTGAAAGGAAAATGGTCCCTAGGCGGACCGGTTTTGAAAATAATGAAGTGACATTTTTATCGAGACTACTATTAATTAGCTAGTTCGATATTTGTAGTGTGCGTGGTGCTCATGGTAGAGCGTGTGGTCTAATGACGGTGTTTTAAAGGTGTAACTAAATCCTCATTAAAGAACTTAGGTAGTGAATGTCGTCTTTAGTAAAAGTTTTTTTTTAACGAGTGATCAACATTTGTCGGTTGCATTAACTAGCATTTGACAGTGGGGAGTGATGTATTGTGAAAAGTGTTTCGAGAATGTAACCGTTTTGGATTCCTTGACTTCATTACTTGAAGCTTCAGTTGTGTTAACGGTATGTGTGTAAAAAAAACTTTTTCTTTTTTTTTGAAAATAAAATGTAACCGTTTGGTGTGCCTTGATCCCATTAGCTGGGAGTCCCGGTAGTAATAACGGTGTTTGTTGTTTTGACGGTTTTTATTTCAGCCTTGTGACAGCATTCGAAAATATATTTCTTTTTTTGAAAATGTCGAGTGTAAAATTTGCCATGGCAACGACATCTTGAAAATGTTTTTTTTCTTTTTAGAAATCATGAGTTTCCCAGAGTATCGGTGTTTTAAAAAAAGAATCGTTTTGGAAAGATGAGATATTTTTCGAAAACGAAATTGATTGGGTGCGGTTGAATATGTTGGCGTGGTTGAATCCAGATTTTAGTGTTTTATTTGGGTTGGATTGTTCAAACACGCTACACATAACTAGGAATGCGTACACTCATACAGGATGCAGACTCGGGTAGGTTTAGGGTAGGCTACCGCCCACGAATAGTCTTTACTTAGGCATTGACAATGATCTGGGGAGACGAGTGTCATACCGTCCGTTCGGAACTATCCACTTATTAATCCCGCGGGTTACGCGTTAGGCGGCCGGAGCGTCAACCAAGGATCTCTCCGTGTGTCCCTAAAGATCTTACCGCGAAGAGGTCGATTGGTCCTGATATCGGTTAGGGTGGGCTTTTTAGGGCCAAAACCTGTAGTGACCACAACTACGAACTATGAAATGAGCTTCACCGACCTCGTTCAAGTTACACCACCACTGGAAACTTGTTTCCAAATCCCCAGCGGAGTCGCCAAATTGTGGGTGTCCGTCCGCACCGCCCGGCGCCTCGCGCGCGCCCGTGCGGGACCGACCCGGTTTTCAACGTGTGGCGGCAACCACCCACGCGGCCCCCTCCCTGCCGGGGACCAGCCCGATCTCGTATACGGGGCGAAGTGTCGGATCTCGATTTGGATGACGATCCGGACTTGTACTAGAAGGGTGGGGACACCCGTGTTTCCGTTTGGGAATCGATCGGGTCGTGGTTGTAAATGTTTAAAGGTCGTTTTGTTTGGTAAGGCGACCTTTTTAGTGAACTAAACTTGTCGTTGATTTGTGGAGTCGCCACCGAGTCAATTATGGGGACTCGGAAACCGTTCAAGTCAACTTTGATCCCTTGCCGGCTCAAAGTTGAGTGGCACGGGACCTAAAGATAAAGACTTGTACCCTTAAGCACTCCATGCCTGGAAAGACTCTCATTGCCAATGGTTTCGGACATCCGGAAACCTTCGTTTCTGAGTAAGGGGTGAGGGTATGTATTGGGAAGCCAACATCCAATAGACGTCAACACCCAATCCCGCCCGCACTATAGCGGCCTCTACTAATCAATCGGTGGGCTGATATCCTAGTTCTTTTGTTGTGGGGGAAATACTGTAACATCCATTGTTTTAACCCTAAACATTTTGCTATGTCAGTTGTTTAAGGACAAGTAAGTTTTGTCGTCGAAGTAGTTGTGTTTACATTCTTTGCATGCGATTTCACGTGACGGACAGGCCATGAAAAGATGCACGTAGGAGAATAGAGAGTACAAGTATTATATGTATTAGCAAATCAGTTTCAACGCGATAGTACGGATATTAGTCATTCTCGTGGGATACCTTACCTGCTATTCTGCTTAAGATGCGTCGATTCGGTATTAATAGAGATGCGTGATAAGTGTGTTTTGTAGTGATATTTTCCTTGTGTTTGGTCCCGGTTTCTCTTGTGAAATCGCTCTTTGGAGCGGTTTCGAGGCTACTTATGCTTCTTCTAGTTTGTTTTTGGTTCCTAAGACCAATCTTTGAGAGTTGGAACGATTCCAACTCTTTTCTGACACATTTGGAGCCAACGAAGAGAAGCAACGATCACTCGATAGTTTAGACTCGATCCCGAGCCCTTGGGACCCATTCCCGAGCCCCTTTGACTCGATCCCGAGCACCGAGAATGTAATCCCTAGAAATTCTAACGCAATACAGTGGCGGAAACACTGTAGAAGTGGGATTATAACACACTGTAGCTATGTCTTGATTAAATAAAAATGGTAAGTCAATACATAAGCCATAAAATAAAAATGACTACAAAATAAATAAATAAACAAAATCCATAAAAAGGGTTTTAACAATCCATAATACAGTGATCTGATTAAAACAAGCAGGATCCATAACTGCTCGCTAGCCCACCCGATAGAAAACACATATACCTGCCATGTTAAAAATATAACAGCCACTATCAGTGAGGAGCAACGTCAACGTTCTCCCAGCCAAATAATAGGATTTTAAAACTGTAATTACTATTATAGAAAAATAGTAAAAATGGAAAACAGTAAAACACATTATAATAAAAATAAACTTTCAGTGAAAAACTTCACGTATCAAAACAATATAATAAAAATGAGTTTTCCGAAGAAAATATAAAACACTTGCCAACCTGCAAATCAAAATTATATCGATAATAATAAAAATATTCAAAATGGCGTTATGGATAGAATTAATGTAGAACCTAGACTTTTACTAGGACAATACTAAACTAGCTTCGAGAACTTAGTCAAAACAAATCAGACTTCGGTCTCTAACTAGGCAACTCAACTATAACAGGACTGCGTGCAGCGAGGTCCTGACTTAATTAATGTACACCCCTCCTGGACACAAACCGTAATTCAGTTCAACCCGACGGCGACTTACACGATGCGATATCTAAGTTTAAGGTCAAAATATACACACTCCTGAACACAAACCATGCTCAGTTCAACGACCAATGTGTCTCAACATAGACACACTAGCTTTATAGTTGATGGCAAAACGTACATCCCGGACTATATTACTCTAAACCCACACTTATCCTTATTCCATAACTCCAAAACAATCCATTATCGATATTTAAAAGATGTATTCAAAACAAACAATAGGAGAAAAAAAGAAAAAGGAATCACTTTCCAAAAGAGGAAACTTCTATTTTTAGAAACTTTACCAAAAATAGCATCATATCAAAATAGCGAAAATATTAGTTTATACTAACATCACATTTTTAGTAAACGATATAGATTTATAAAACTAATACTTTCGGGCTTAACGATATTAATTACCAAAGTGAACATTTAATTTTATGAAATTATTAAAATATCGTATAAGCGTTATAAAATGATTAAAAATGTCTTAAACATTTTAATATTAATAATTAGGGTGTTTTCAAAAGTTATAAAGCTAAAATTCCCTAATTATTATTAGTTTCGACAATAAAATTATAAATAGAATTTCACGGCAAACATCAAATTAAATATTTGAACGTCTTTATTTAATTAAACCAACAAATACATTTAGAGTATGTTAAGGGATGATTTAACTCTTAAAGTTTCAGATTTAAATACTTTCAAAATTGCTGGAAAAATAATTCTTTTAGGTAAGACGAAGCATTTTAACGATAAATCACAATTTGTCCGAAAATCAATACTTATTAATTAAAGACTTTAATAAATAGTACAAAAATTATGTAAAATAGTTAAAATATATTTATGGACATTCTGTCCAGAAAAGAAAATTTTCCAGAATCCTAAAACTCGGTTTTTAAAGCGTTTTCTCGTTAATCGTCCAATTTCGACAATAACGATTAATAAAAATAGTAATTACAAAATGATTTAAGCATTAATGTCTAAAAATTATTATTAAACCTAAAAAACATCATTTTCCAGATTATACTAATTTTCCAGATTTTCCAAAGTTCCAGATTTACCAACTTCCGTCAAAACCGTCTTTAAAACCCGTTTTCACAATTAACGATTCCATTAATAAAACTTATCGTTCCTAACATTTTATTAAGGCACTAAAAATCATAGAATTATATTTTAATATGAAATCATCAGAATCATAATTTTTTCCAGATTTAAACCAAAGACCAGAAATCGAGAATTTAAACGACAAACACGGTTTTAACGATAAACGATGATTTAAAGTGATTAATTAATTCATCCACTTAACAATTCCGAAAAATTATGAAATAATTCATAACCAGCCAAAATGGATTAACAAGGAAGAGTGAAGAGTTTTGCAATTAGTCACCAAATTCATTAAGGTAATAAAAATATCTAAGACTTTAATCACTTTATAAAACCAAACGAAAAAAAAAAGTGAAGATGTGTGACCATGGGTGTCATGGTCTAGAAAGGGGCCAAAAAATGTTTCTTTTAAATGTAGGTTGATAAAAATAAGAATCGTATAATTACTAAAAGCATTTCAAAGCAATTCGAGTAAACCTCGCGATAGAAAATAATTATTTACGAAACTTTGTAATAAATGATTAAAGGCTAAATTTTTCGTAAATAAAAATATTTCTTAGTTGGAAATATTATATAAATGTGTTTAGACATTTAGGAAAAATAAATAACTGAATTCCAAGCTTAAAACGTTAGTTCGTAGAAAAATAGAACTTCACTCGCAAAAATAAATAGTTTACAATGAAAATCAAATAAATAGGTTTACAAGAATTAAAATCTTTTAAAATAAAAATAAATATTATTTCACTCAAAAAAATAATAATAAGAATTCAGAATGATGAAGGAAATAGAAGACGAAATTGACATAGAGTCATGACGGAGTCACAACAGAATAATTAACGGCACTAGGAAAAATAGTGGGTGTTACAATCCTCCCCACTAAAACAAAGTTTCGTCCTCGAACTAAGAATAAGCAGAAAGGAAACAAGATTACCCCACTCGAAAAGGTGAGGATAAAAATCTCGCATAAAAATTTTGCTGTAAAAGAAAATTTTACAACTTTTAAAGTGATATGAAATCAAATGCAAATATTTATTCCGAGAGGAATTGGGCTAAACTACCCGGAGTTTAAATTTTTTTTTAATTAGTGAAATCGTATAGTAAAGTTATTTGGTAAAATAATGACGTCAAATAACATTTGTAAACAAACTCGAAGGAAATAGGATAACCAAAATATTTTGAAAACAAAAGTAAAATATTTTGATTAAGAAATTCGATATTATTCCTTTTTTTGATGAAACAAAATTTAGTTTGGAGAAATTATTAAGGATCGGGGTTGCTGATTCGGATAGGTGCTATTTGTGTGAAGCACAGGAGGAGACTTTAGAGCATCTATTTTTCGGATGTTCTTGCAGTTCTCGGGTTCTGAGCTTGTTGAGTGATTGGGTTAAGAAGAAATTGCCGGGTGATGAGGGCTTGAGTTGGGCGTGCAGTGTTCGGGGAACGGAGCTACAATGCAATATTCTTCGTCTTCTCGTTAATGCTGCGATTTATCATGTATGGCGACATCGCAACTTAAGCAGAATTGAAGGAATGGTTCTACAACCACAATATGTGGCCAAGTTGATTAAAATGGATGTTAGAAATAGAATCATGTGTAAAATAAAATACCCTTTAAGTGCGAAAGACGCTAGATGGCTACATAAATTGATGTAGTCATATTCTTTTGTAATTGTTACACGGCATATATATATATATATATATATATATATATATATATATATATATATATATATATATATATATATATATATATATATATATATATATATATATATATATATATATATATATATATATATATATATATATATATATATATATATATATATATATATATATATATATATATATATACTTACCCTTTACCAAAAAAAATCAAACTTTGTAGTTAGTAAAAATCGCACCAGCCGTCAAACATTTTCAATAACAGATTCAAAAGTCCACCAACAATAAAATGAAAATCAATTTTCAAAACGTTAAAATTTCGAAAATGTTATCAAAGTAATTATGAAAGTTTTCAAAAATGTTATCAAACTTGAACATACAAAATAATTTCGACAATGTTAAAACGTTTTACATAACAATCCTATACAAATTGAAGTACTTGGAAATATAAAAGTCTTCATAAAATTTTGATCGCTTGAAAATCAAAAATTAAAAATAATTTCAAAATAATTTAAAACAAATTATTAATGCATTTTGAAATAGATCTAAATATAAATATCAACCAAAGATAAAACAAAGTGAAGTATATTGTTCTTAAATTATAAATAAATAAAAAATGTTAAATTTCACAATAACCCAAAATGTTAAATTGCTCAAAGTTTTTACAAAATGGGGAGTTTTAAAATTTGAAATTATGCTTCAAAATGTTAAAATTTCATGAAAATCAAAATTTTTAAATTAGCCAAGCTTTTTACAAAACGGGCAAATTCACAATTAGAAATTATAACTCAAAATGTTAAAATTTTACGATAATCCATTTTTTTTTAAAGTAGTCAAACTTTTTATAAAATAGGGAGTTCGAAAAATAGTTAACGGGTAAATAGAACAAGGATAAATAAATTAAAAATAAGAGCTTTCAAAATCGACAAAGGTTGAAGGGATTGGCAGGAGTTACCGTAACAGAATTCAAGAGAAGCAGAAAGGAAGACGGAGTTGAGAATCAAAAAGAGCTCTCAAGGATTATGGAAGAAATTAATCATCTCGAGATTCCTAGCACGACTTCCACAAACACGGGTTCCTAATTCCCATCAAATAACGCTAAGTCCAATATCAGTACAAGGTGGTCCTACTCAATCTACAACTTCCAAAATTAAGTCTTACATACTTATACAATCTTTCACTAGTAAGAATCCACAAATGATTTAGACTAATCCTTTAATTAAGATTCCAACGGTTATCAAAACATA
Source organism: Agrostemma githago (assembly GCA_958450325.1). Lineage (NCBI taxonomy): Eukaryota > Viridiplantae > Streptophyta > Magnoliopsida > Caryophyllales > Caryophyllaceae > Agrostemma > Agrostemma githago. The sequence continues at coordinate 35,087,935 of OY288247.1, forward strand.
CCCTAACTCGTAATCACTACGGTTCATAAATTTAAAGCTCATAAGGTCTGAACTCGAGGTATACTTCAAATTTCTCGAGTAAGGAAGACTAAATAAAATCCACCAATTAACAAAGTTCGGACACGAAATCCTCAAAAATGATCACCAACATACTTATAATACCACAAGTACAGAAGTTGGGGAAGTACAATAAATCCTCAAACACACTCAAACCTATAGGTAATGGCGCAAACACTCACATCTTCGAACACGTCATTCGACTAAGGATTTTGAGAATTCCACCAAATTTCATATCGTAACAGCGAAACCACCAAAATATTAACTCAACGAAGCCACAATCTCGTTGGTCTAAGGGTTTTGAACTATAAATCCATAAAGATGATTCGCATTAAGTATTCCTCAAAACAACGCGATAAATACAACCTCTAATTGTAACATGTTTCTCCTTTTCAAGGTTAACAACAATTTATCCAAGTTAGATCAATCAACTCCAAAGTTCATAGGTTACAACCTTAAACAACGATCAACGATCTAATCCTTAAGAAACACGGGTAATCTATGTTAACCAAAATTTCTAACGGTATTAATGAAAACCTTCGATGGTACCACAACACTCAGGTTAACAATTTAAACAGTACTCTATGATCCCAAATATTCCCGATGCATCCATCAAATAACATTTAGGTAGGAATCCCAAAATTCTATTATTAGCTACACTTGGTTCGGTTCTAGGTTAAATTAGGTATTAGGTATCCATCAAATACGATATACTCTTACTTCCCCAAAATATATTCAACTCTAAGTCCTCCAAATAATCAAGTAAACTATAACCCAAGGTTCAGTGTCTAAAGTACCAACCTAATTCCATTAATTGACAATTTATCATTCAAAACGATCCTCAAAAGCTTACTAAGATAGATAACAAGGTATAACTCACAATTCTCAAACCACGTAACAAGGGTTCACCAAACCTCAAACATCTATAACTTTTCACGGGTTCACTAAGACAAAATTCGGTCTAACCAAAGAATCTCAAGAGAAAGATGGTAGAGTAGAAGAATATAACAAGGATTCATCAAGCAGATGAAGAAGAGAATATAAAAGAGAAGAATGAGAAAAAGTAGAGGAAGAAAGAAAAGAGTCGATGACCCTATATTACTAAGTTCTGGAACCAGAGGAGAATCTTCGGGTCTCCAGAGTTCACGAGGGATCCAAATGGATTACTTCATCTTCGTGTAGAGGAACGAGCACGCAAGTATTGGGTCGCTCCATCTCGATCTACTGCGACATCATGGAACAGGAATCTACTCTTGATCTTCTGGCCTGTAGCTTAAGTAAACTGAACCGGAGCTAAAAGTCACCATCGGCATCTTTCTTGGAGCACCAAGTTGTCCACTCGAGTCAGCAGGCGTTGAGAGTTCTAAGCAGGTCTTGTCCCGATCTGGAGCAGCATCCTATCAATATCTTGTTCATTCGTCTTCTTCCCACAAAAGCAACAAATATTCAATGCTAATCATTGAGTTCAGGAACAGATAATCTTAACAGTTAAGTTCTTATTTGTTTCTACCCATCTCTAATAATATTTTTATTTACTATTTAAATAATTTACTGGTATTTTCCCTAATTTCAGGCGTAAGCGTTGGGAGCAGTGATGCTCTGATACCAACTGTAATCCCCTAGAAATTCTATCGCAATACAGTGGCGGGAACACTGTAGAAGTGGGATTATAACACACTGTAGCTATGTCTTGATTAAATAAAAATGGTAACTCAATACATAAGCCATAAAATAAAAATGGCTACAAAATAAATAAATAAATAAAATCCATAAAAAGGGTTTTAACAATCCATAATACAGTGATCTGATTAAAATAAGCAGTATCCATAACTGCTCGCTAGCCCACCCGAAGGAAAACACATATACCTGCCATGTTAAAAACATAACAGCCACAATCAGTGAGGAGCAACGTCAACGTTCTTCCAGCCGTATAACAGGATTTTAAAACTGTAATTACTATTATAAAAAAATAGTAAAAATGGAAAACAGTAAAACACATTATAATAAAAATAAACTTTCAGTGAAAAACTTCACGTATCAAAACAATATAATAAAAATGAGTTTTCCGAAGAAAACATAAAACACTTGCCAACCTGCAAATCAAAATTATATCGAAAATAATAAAAATATTCAAAATGGCGTTATGGATAGAATTAATGTAGAATCTAGACTTTCACTAGGACAATACTAAACTAGCTTAGAGAACTTAGTCAAAACAAATCAGACTTCGGTCTCTAACTAGGCAACTCAACCATAACAGGACTGCGTGCAACGAGGTCCTGGCTTAAGTAATGTACATCCCTCCTGGACACCAACTGTAATCCAGTTCAACCCGACGGCGACTTACACGATGCGATATCTAAGTTTAAGGTCAAAATATACACATTCCTGAACACAAACCATGCTCAGTTCAACGACCAATGTGTCTCAACTTAGACACACCAGCTTTATAGTTGATGGCAAAACGTACATCCCAGACTTTATTACTCTAAACCCAAACTTATCCTTATTCCATAACTCCAAAACAATCCATTATCGATATTAAAAGATGTATTCAAAACAAACAATAGGAGAACAAAAGAAAAAGGAATCACTTTCTAAAAGAGGAAACTTTCTATTTTAGGAAACTTCTATTTTTAGAAACTTTACCAAAAATAGCATCATATCAAAATAGCGAAAATATTAGTTTATACTAACATCTCATTTTTAGTAAACGATATAGATTTATAAAACTAATACTTTCGGGCTTAACGATATTAATTACCAAAGTGAACATTTAATTTTATGAAATTATTAAAATATCGTATAAGCGTTATAAAATGATTAAAAATGTCTTAAACATTTTAATATTAATAATTATGGTGTTTTCAAAAGTTATAAAGCTAAAATTCCCTAATTATTATTAGTTTTGACAATAAAATTATAAATAGGATTTTACGGCAAACATCAAATTAAATATTTGAACGTCTTTATTTAATTAAACCAACAAATAAATTTAGAGTATGTTAAGGGATGATTTAACTCTTAAAGTTTCAGATTTAAATACTTTCAAAATTGCTGGAAAAATAATTCTTTTAGGTAAGACGAAGCATTTTAACGATAAATCACAATTTGTCCGAAAATCAATACTTATTAATTAAAGACTTTAATAAATAGTACAAAAATTACGTAAAATAGTTAAAATATATTTATGGACATTCTGTCCAGAAAAGAAAATTTTCCAGAATCCTAAAACTCGGTTTTTAAAGCGTTTTCTCGTTAATCGTCCAATTTCGACAATAACGATTAATAAAAATAGCAATTACAAAATGATTTAAGTATTAATGTCTAAAAATTATTATTAAACCTAAAAATCATCATTTTCCAGATTATACTAATTTTCCAGATTTTCCAAAGTTCCAGATTTACCAACTTCCGTCAAAACCGTCTTTAAAACCCGTTTTCACAATTAACGATTCCATTAATAAAACTTATCGTTCCTAACATTTTATTAAGGCACTAATAATCATAGAATTATATTTTAATATGAAATCATCAGAATCATAATTTTTTCCAGATTTAAACCAAAGACCAGAAATCGAGAATTTAAACGACAAACACGGTTTTAACGATAAACGATGATTTAAAGTGATTAATTAATTCATCCACTTAACAATTCCGAACAAATATGAAATAATTCAAATTCTATTTCATCAGAAAGTTTCACCACGTCAAAAAGCAGATTAAAATAAAATGCTTAAGTACTAGAACTAAAAATCGGCTTTTAATCGTTTTTGTCCGATAACGGTAATAATTCAATAATCGATATCAAAAATATCTGAAAAATACTAAATTATTAAAAATCATCAAAAACAACATTTTTCCAGAATATAAACATATATTACATGTTTAGGCCGAATATTACGATTTTACAAATTAATATGACGATTTAATCGTTAATCTCGTAAAAGCGATAAAAGTACCGAAACATGCAAATTTTCAACTTTTAAAAATTTTTCAGATTTTATGACATACATATATTGCCAAAATAAAACATAAAAATATATACATTCAAATACACAATTAAAATCATGAAATACCGAGTAACATCGACGTTACGTCTAACCCAAATTCGAGTCGATTATAAATTCGTCGGCCTCGGGATCATTCAAAAATCATTCAACACAAGAAAAGCATGGTGGAAAAATACCATGAGAAAACTAAGAAAATCAAGGAAAATAACGATCGAAAACAACATCGATTATTACCTTAACGAAGGGATCAGAATGACGATTATTTTACGATAAAAATGAGACGATCAAGACTCGATTAGGGACAAAATTGGGCTGGAAAATATGGCTGAAACTCATGGCCAATATGAAGGAATTGAAGAGTATTTTCTTTGTTTAATGTGGTTGAATGAGAATGAATGAAAAGAAATGAATCATGTGAATTGTGTGAATGAATATGATCTTAAAAATTGATGAAAACAATGTTAGATACACTTAAAAAACCAGCCAAAATGGATTAACAAGGAAGAGTGAAGAGTTTTGCAATTAGTCACCAAATTCATTAAGGTAATAAAAATATCTAAGGCTTTAATCACTATATAAAACCAAAAGAAAAAAAAAAGTGAAGATGTGTGACCATGGGTGTCATGGTCTAAAAAGGGGCCAAAAATGTTTCTTTTAAATGTAGGTTGATAAAAATAAGAATCGTATAATTACTAAAAGCATTTCAAAGCAATTCGAGTAAACCTCGCGATAGAAAATAATTATTTACGAAACTTTGTAATAAAATTATTAAAGGCTAAATTTTTCGTAAATAAAAATATTTCTTAGTTGGAAATATTATATAAATGTGTTTAGACATTTAGGAAAAATAAATAACTGAATTCCAAGCTTAAAACGTTAGTTCGTAGAAAAATAGAACTTCACGCGCAAAAATAAATAGTTTACAATGAAAATCAAATAAATAGGTTTACAAGAATTAAAATCTTTTAAAATAAAAATAAATATTATTTGACTCAAAAAATAATAATAAGAATTCAGAATGATGAAGGAAATAGAAGACGAAATTGACATAGAGTCATGACGGAGTCACAACAGAATAATTAACGGCACTAGGAAAAATAGTGGGTGTTACAGAGAATCGATGAGAAGCCTGTGAGGAGCAAGTAGGGACCTATGAGATCATATTTGAGGCCTACGAGACCATCCCGGTCGGGATGAGTGGCCATCACGACCGGGATGAAGAACAAGCAATGCAGCGTCACTGGACAGCCTTCCCGGCCGGGACCAAGAGCCTTCCCGGTCGGGACCACCCATCCCGGTCGGGATTATCACCCTTCCCGGCCGGGAAGGTTCTAGTTCAGGCCGCGTCACTTCTTTCATCCTCCTTTGCTCGTGAACCCTTATAAATACCCTCCCTTTGTATTGTTTAAGGACCATACACTATCTTATGAAACCCTTGACACATACTTTAGACTACTTTAGCTTAGACTAGTGTAGATTAGCTTAATCTTAGTTTAATCTTTCCTTAATCTTAGTTTAATCCTGTATTATTGGAATTCTTGAAGAATCCAACCAAGATTGACAACCTTGGTTGATGTATTTGGGTTTTCTTATTATTACAAGTTTCAATCTTTCCTCCTTACTAGTATGGTATAATTTCTCTTCTCCTTTCCTTTAATCTTTGTTTTATCATTCAAGTTTCATTCTTTATCTTTTGTTTATTGTATTGTCCATTGTTCCTTGTTAGTTCTTCATTATGAATGTGATTGTTCTTGTGTTTGTTTCTCTTGTTCTTGTTAGTTTTCCATTAGATATGTGTGAGTAGTCTCTTGCTAGGGTTAGTAGGGGAATTGGGTGTCTTAATGGGTGATTAAGGGTTTGAGTAGATTGTTGGTGGAAGTTTGGGTTGCTTCCTAGTTGTATGCATAGACCATGTTTGATGAAATGCTTGAATAACTTGTAGTTGCAAATGCTTGTTTTTCTTGCCTTCCTTCTTGTGGCCTTGTATGTTACTAAGATGGGTTCTTGCGCGAGAGCGAGGAACCTCTAGGTCGGTTTAAGTAGCGAGAGCCCGGACTATGCCTAGATAGCTCGACTACCCCTTCATTCTTGCTTTCCTTTGATTATCTCATCACCCTTGAACCCGACCTAATCCTAGTTCTTTCCTTATTGATTTCCTCTTCATCTTAGCTATTATTCCTCTAGTTAGTTGTTTGAATTTAGCTTTACTTGTTATACTTAGCCTAGTCAAAGTCATAGTTTTCTCCCCCTTAGTTTTAGCTCAGTTTAGCTTGTTGACCTAGCCTTGTATTTGGGTGACCTTAGTCTAGACACCTCTTTCCGTCCCCGTGGATTCGACCCGACTTACCCTATCTACCCAGTTTGGTTTAGTTGGTTTTTACTTGATTGGCGGGATTCACGGCAAAAATCCTTCCCATCAATGCGTCGAACCTAGTAAGGCGAGCACCTGGACTAATACGAAACCCGACCATCACTTTGTTCAGTTTTAGTTGTTTACATTTTGAATTCCGTGTTAGGTGATTTAGCATGCGATTATAAGGTCATAAAAGCAATAAATCATACGAAAACTGTAAATGCGAATGTAAGTAAATCACATAGTGAGGAGTTGCACCCTCGGAGTATATACTAAACGGGATACAATGCATAGAGAGTTTGAGAACGGATCTCGAAATTACTCGGATCTATTTAGTGTGTTTTAGTGCTTGCGGTTGAAGTTGGGACGTTACGTGTATTAGTAGACGTTTGTGGGCCTAGTGCCCACATCTAGTGTTGTCGTAGTGCATAATAATAAAAAGTGCGAATATGGAAAGTTTTGTTTAGATGACAACCTAGTGACGATACGACTTCGACAGGCGGATCCTCCTAGCTTGACCAGTTATCCCGGCAGAGTTCCGTTACCGTTTGACCTTCCCGCGGATATTCCGGCAGAGCTTCGTTACTATTTGCTAGTTATGCGGCTAATCCGACAGAATCTGTGTACTAGTTTGGAGCTAGTCGATCACAGGCACCTCGGTATCGAGTGGAGTGCTCGAACGTGAGGAGTAGCGTCGATGTCGCTTTTATTATCGGAACTACGATCGACTGGATCGTTTGCCTCAGGTGTCTGAGTGCGAGCCCTTAGCGAGAGTTTTTGAGGGAGAATAGAAGATTGAATGTTGTGTGTCGAAATGAGGGCGTGAAGGGGGGTATTTATAGGTGGTTTCGGACCTTGTCGCCCATATGGGCGCCCGAGCTGGGGCGTGCTAAGACTCAGGCGCCTGGGTCCGGGCGTGGGGAGACCCAGGCGCGTCAGGTGGTTCGGTTGGAGTTCTGAGGATACGGTTTTGATACTTTCCAAAGCCGAGAGGGAGGAGTGTGATATTATTCTTGGGGATTAAGTTTACTTCGGGTTTGACCTAGCACCGTGGATTTAGTGGGCCTCGGGTGTTCGCCCTGAGGTTCGCTTGGCGTGGTGTTGACTCGGTTCGAGTTTCGGGACCGACCCGGGGTCCCGGTGTCAGAATTGACTCTAATTAGTGTCTATGCGATCGTAACGACACGACTAAGGTTGCCATCATGTTAGTTTAATTTGCCCGAGTAATTTATTTGATCTGTTTTATAGAAAAACTATCTAAAACGCCGCGAACCCGCGTCGCGTTGCAGTCCTATCGTCATCGGGTGTTTGTTGGGCACTTCTGCAGCCGCCAGGTCCAAATCTAGGTATCTACAGTACCCTCACCCCTTACTTAGAACCATGGTTTCCGAACGCCCGAAACCGTTGGCGAACGAGAGTCATTCGATATACGATACCCGAAAACTCGACATCGGTATCGTAATGCAAATGGACGAACCCTACAAGCTCTAGTGTTAAAGTGGGCCATACTTTGTGTACGGTCCACCAAAATATAGAGTGGGTTCGTATGGGCCCGAACTCCCACAATGTTCGGTGGCGACTCCTATTTCGATTTAAATTTTGACCCGAGATCAATCTTACCACGAGATTCATTCACCTACTCAATCCCGCGCGTGGCCGCATCGGGGTGGACTTTGCCTTGTCCACACTCCTAGTGTTACGGCGGCTTGTAACCCTATTAGAGACTCTTCGTATTCAGCGGCATTTTTGGTCACCGTGAAATCTAGATTTACGGATATGGGTGTATGGTCGACTTGTGGGGAAATTAAGAGAATTCTTACACCGTAGCTCCTCATGTTTGAGGCGCCATCGAAGTATAGGTCCCACGATTCATCGTCTGCGAATAGTATGTCTTCATCAGGGAATGACCATGTATCGACCGATAAGGTTTCCTCTATTTGGTTTTCTGCTAGGAAGTTGGTGACGACCTTTCCTTTGATGACCTTCAAGGGTATGAAGGTTTGGTCAAGTTCTGCGAGGATTAGGGTCCATCTTGATAGTCACCCATTGAGAACAGGTTTCTCAAAGATGTAATTGATAGGGTCCATTTTGGAACGTATGTGTACAGTATGGCTAAGCATGTAGTGTCGTAGTTTTTTGGTCGACCATACTAAAGGGAGACATATTTTCTCTAGGGGTGTGTATTTTGTCTCGTATTCGAGGAATTTCTTCCTAATATAGTAAATTGCTCTTTCTTCTTGGTCGATAGTTTGTGCTAGCATGGCTCCCATTGCGGTTTCCGTTATGGTGAGGTAGAGAGACATGGTATCCCTTTCTTAGGAGGCATTAGCACTTGTTGTTTGGCTAGCATCTCCTTTACCGTGTTGAAGGCTTTCTGGCTTTTATTATCCCAGGTTGCTGGTTCAGTAATTTTGAGTTTCTTGAAGATTGGTTCGCAGATCATGGTCAATTTGACGATGAATCGACTGATATATTGTATTTTGTCTAGGAACCCTCGGATTTCCGTATCGCTTTTGGGTGTGGACATGTTGAGTATGGCTTTGATTTTCGATGGGTCTATCTCTATCCGTCTTTGGCTTAGGACTTGGCCTAGAAGTTTTTTGGATGTGACTCCGAAGGCGCATTTTTTTAGGGTTAAGTCTCATGTTGTATTGGCGTAAGCGTTTGAAGAATTTTTCGAGAGCGTTGATGTGTCTCTCTCGGCTTAGTGATATGACTATCATGTCATCTATGTAGACTTTGACTTCTTTGTGCATCATGTCGTGCAGGAGTGTGGTTGCGGTTCGTTGGTAGGTTGCCCCAACATTTTTGAGTCCAAAAGGCATGACGAAATAACAATATGTACCCCATGGTGTTATGAAGCGTGGTCTACGGTGTTGTCTACTAGGATGTTTATATGCGCTAAAGGGAAGTCGTCCTTTGGACTTGCCTTGTTGAGGTCTCGGAAGTCAACCCAAACTCGGATTCTCCCATCCTTTTTGAGAACGAGGACTATGTTAGCCACCCAGTCAGAGTACTCGGAAATTTGAATAAACTCGGCTTTGAATTGTTTGTCTACCTCTTCTTTAACTTTGAGAACTTATTCGGGTCGCACGCGGCATAGTTTTTGTTTTATCGGTCTAAATTCTTGTTTAATCAGGATTCGGTATTCGGCTACGTCTCGGTCTATGCCTGCCATATCATTGTAGAACCATGATGTGTGGCTTTTCTATATGGTTTTCACCTCCTTTGGCATGCACTTCCATGTTATTTTACTATTTTTAGGAGTCGGTTTACGTTATTTTCTCCCACTTGTGCTACTCGGGTGCGTGTTTCGTATTTTGCAGATATTTTAGACCGAGGAGCCAAAAGAGCTTGAAAAATTCTGTCAATCATAAAGTCAAGCTCTAAACCGATCTACACGAAGTTAGGCCGATAGAGAAAGGAATAGACAAAGGGTAGAAGTTAGAGGAAGACTTTAGACGAGAGTCAATCGGCCAAGTATACATGAACCAACATCATTCCAAGATCAAACTCGACACAGTCAAATTCAAATGCCAAAATCTTAAGTTCTACAACTTCAATAGAAGTGATTCAAGTTGAAATGAAAAGATCTTTCTCTTATGTTTCCAACGATAGGTCACACATCCAATTATGATAAGTAACGAATAAATGACAATCGTTTGAAGTTGGGTGCGGAAAGCTGAGGAGCCAGTCGATCGACTAGGATCTCAAGTCGACTAGACTAGCTCCAGACGACTCACCCCAGTCGACCCTTCCTCCTTCTCCCCCAGTCAACCCAACCCTAATATCCCAGTCAATCAACTGGAATCAAGTCGACCCAAGCTGAAAGTATCAGTCGATCATAGTTTTTTCTCGTGAATTACCCACGTTTTCCCTCCTCGCATATCACACTTCCTTTACCCCACTACCTTCTGTTTTTACTTATATTGAGAAGTTGTGGGAGATTGAACTGTACAGTTAATGGAGGAGTTAGTGTCGTAGATAACTTAGGGATTTATCTAGAATAAATAGACATGTTATAATTCAACTAAAGGGGTATCTCATCTTTTATTCACCATTAGTTTAGTTTACTTTAGTTTTTATTTTTTTCCTTTTTAGTTTATTTTCAATTAAAGTTTTCAGAATTGTTTATATTTCTCTCAAGACTCCATTTTTATTATTCTCGGCTTTGTTCTCCGTCTCCGTTGTAATTAGATACTCTGACTTCGGCACCTTCTTCTTTTTCTTCCCTAACCTCTTCCGCACTTACGGTTATTATTTTTATTCTTTTGTCTTCTTTCCTTATTTTTCCTATTTCCTGTATCTCATCATTCTGTTTTTTTTTTCATTCATCGTGTTTTTTTATTTTTTTCACTCCGTTAGTATCATTATCGTCACTATAGACATGTTCAACTAATTTTCCATCATTAGAGTTTAGGTAAACTACGAATTGAAGCGAGTTTATAAGTGTGTAGACACCCGCATTTTGACTACCAGGTGTCTATGGTAGTTTCCAAAAAACACCCGATGATGATAGGACGCTAACGTGTTTCTACGCGCTCGGATATGGGCTCAAATCCATTAGTTGTTGGCTAAAGCACTTATGGAGTACAAATCTCACGAAACTAACCTCAAATCCAGGCCCAGTGGACTGTTCCGAGTCAAACAAGACTAATTTGGGCCAAAACCGACACCGGAAATAAAACCGACTTTATAGCGATGGGGTTAACCCTGGTCAAAGTCGTTTTCGAGACATATAAAACAGTCACGCAAACATCGAGAGTCCATTTCAAATACACAAATCCATCAAATGCCAAAGACAAGGTCCAAGACAATGGACCCGCACGACCCAGTTGGGCCACTCGATCGAGTGCCCAACCCACTAGATCGAGTGAGCCTGTTTCAGGCCCGACTGCGAGGACACCGGGCCACTCGACCAAGTCAGCTGGTTATTCGGTCGAGTAACCCTAACCGGGGTCCTAGACTTTGCCTATATAAACACTCCATGCAACACAACTTGGAACAACTTTCTTACCCTAATCAAACCCTAATTCTACACTAGCAAACCCTAAACCTAGCTTTAGGAACTCAAAACCCTAACCACCACAACTTAGCCTACATACTCTATACTCCCGTGAAATCCGTCACTACGAGTCCCGTCCGAGCATAAGAAACATGTAGATTGAGGGTGCCAACTCCCGCTTTTCTCTTTTTTTCTTCCTCTTTTCTCGCGTCGTGCGTCGTCCTCATTGTCACAGTAGTCTAGTTTTTTTATCTTATTCGCGTCCTAATATCGCTAGTATTTTAAAACATTAAAATACTCGTGAATTTGTGTCGAGTGTGAGTGATGGTGGGATAAGAAAACCCGAATATACAAGTGTACTGCACACAGCGTTGCCGGTCGCTTATCCCCTCACCCCGATCGCTTGATTATTGAAACGACTCAACCTAAACAACAATTCGTTTATTTTCGTTCGCATCGCATATTCACATCGATTTTTCAAAACAAGCATTCTATTTTAATAAGGCTCGAAACTCGTTGACGCGGATCCGACATCACAATCTCTAGGGATTTATTTCGATGTCGGAAAAGCCGAGGGAATCAAGTGCTCTAATTCAAGCAAAGTGTCGATCCGTTAGAGTCGATACCAATTCCATAATTGGATGTCGAATCTAACGATCTAGTCAATTTAATTAACTAATGCGATTTTTTTCGTTGATGCTAAAATAATAGTCATATGATTCGCTAGAATCACGACATTATTAAACGCGGAGAGAATCTATTCATATCGCGGTAGTTAATTTAAAATGACTCAAAGCAAAAAAAAATTCTTTTATTTTCCACTCTAGTATTCCATATCGATTCAATAATCGGATATGGGATATGACGAGTATCGAGGCTAAGTTTCGAGCATAAATTTCACAATACTTATGCCCGATTCAACAAACTCATCAAATTATCAAAAATCAAAAGCAATTTCAAAACCAATACAAAATTGCAAACGAACACTGATTCGCACAGAGGGCACTCGACCAAGTGCCAAGCCCACTCGGTCGAGTGGCACCCCAAAATCGAGGCAGAAAGGTCTGAATGACCTCGACTCGGTCGAGTCTCGCAATAACTCGATCGAGTGGCAATGTACTCGGCCGAGTTGGTCAGTAACTCGGTCGAGTAGGTCATGAAATCCGGACAGAACCTTTTTCAGAAGGTCCACTCGGTCGAGTCCCACAATGACTCGGTCGAGTGGCCCTTTATCACGTTAAACCGTGAGTCCTACAATAGCATTCGAGTCTCGTTAACCATTTTTTTGTGACTTAGGTCAACACGTGCCTAATTAATCACGTGAAACATCTTTTCAAAACCATGCATCAACTCATTTGCATCATTCTATACAGTTCAACATTTGCACAAACCGTTAATATCGTTATACGGTTACTAACCGTTTGTTGTTTCTTTTATCAATTTTGGTTGTTTATTTTATCGTACTAAAATGAACCCACATGCTAAATTTTACTTCGACATAGAATTAATTGCATTAAATCGACGTAGAAACCCTTTTCAATTTCTCACATGCTTAGGGAAAACAATGTTTGTATAAGCATTTTCACCGTTCAACTAATGCGCGTATTAGAAAGTCATTCGAGATCTTAGTAGAGGCCGCTAGTGCGGGCGGGGTTGGGTGTCCTTCGTGAGCTTCCCAACACGTACTCTCACCCCTTACTCAGAACCTCGGTTTCCGGATGCCCGAAACCGTTGGCGCACGAGAGTCATTCAATACACGATAACCGGTGTGATGGTATCGGTATCGAGATGCAAAGGGACGAGCCCAATAAACTCTGACATCGGAAATGGGCCGTATTTTGTACACAGCCCACTACGACATAGAGTGAGTTCGAATGGGCCCGAACTCCCACAAAGTTCGGTGGCGACTCCACATAGATTTAAATTTCAATTCGATCCATTCTCATATGGAGATTCATTCGCCTCCCCAAACCCGCACGTGGCCACCCATATTTTCCCGGGCCGGTACTGGTGACCGACGTCCCACTATACCGTTGATGTACTCCAATATGGATATGTCGAAAGGTGTCCATAGTCGATTCGAGTGGGTTTCGCGGCATGTTCTAAGCTCAACTCGACTTAGAGAGTCCGTCCCGATCAACGTCTAGACTATGTACACTGGTATAGACCCTCTAGACCGACCGAGACTTAGTGTAAAGCATACATGAGCTTCCCAACACGTACTCTCACCCCTTACTCAGAACCTCGGTTTCCGGATGCCCGAAACCGTTGGCGCACGAGAGTCATTCAATACACGATAACCGGTAGTGACGGTATCGGTATCGAGATGCAAAGGGACGAGCCCAATAAACTCTGACATCGGAAATGGGCCGTCTTTTGTACACAGCCCACTACGACATAGACTGAGTTCGAATGGGCCCGAACTCCCACAATATTCGGTGGCGACTCCACATAGATTTAAATTTCAATTCGATCCATTCTCATATGGAGATTCATTCGCCTCCCCAAACCCGCACGTGGCCGCGTCGGGGTGGACCTACGTCATGTCCACAATTTGGCGACTCCGCTGGGGATTAACTGATGCGTGACTAACCATCGGCATCCTCAGGGTGAGACTCGAATAGAAATCGTTTGACTAGTACAATACGCATTTTAGTTTTACGGTTCATGCATAACCAATATTTTCCCGGGCCGGTACTGGTGACCGACGTCCCACTATACCGTTGATGTACTCCAATATGGATATGTCGAAAGGTGTCCATAGTCGATTCGAGTGGGTTTCGCGGCATGTTCTAAGCTCAACTCGACTTAGAGAGTCCGTCCCGATCAACGTCTAGACTATGTACACTGGTATAGACCCTCTAGACCGACCGAGACTTAGTGTAAAGCATACATGGCATCGTTGTAATGCTTGTATGACTACGTGCTATTTGGTTTCCGTGTAATTTTCAAAAAATGTCAACTCTTTTCAAAAATTACATCTTTTTCAAGACATTCAATTTTCAAAACCCGGGTCGCATGCCGAATTTAGGACTTATGAATTTTACTCAAAATAGCCTATTTTCTAGACGGTATGCTGCCCAATTCAAAACTGGAAATTACTTTCGAACTTTCAAAACCCGTGGCCCAATACTCTTTTCGTTTTCTTTCGAAAATTGGGCCCTCCACCGAGGTCTCTCGGGCTCCCTTAAAAAACAATCCATTTTCAAAGCTCTCCTCTTCTTAGGACTTCCCGTATTTAGCAGTGTCGGGTCATGTCTTAAGTTGTCAAGGTCTTTAGCGTCGAAACTCTGTCGATCTTACATCACGAGTTTCTTCCCTATCCCAGTCCGCCTTATAAGATTAAGGCAAGGCCCACCTACGTAGGACATACTCCTACAAAGGAGGGCCCGTTTACACAATCGAGTCAAAAGTCTGGGGATGTCTCACGTGAACCTTCCTTTGATTAGGACTAGGCCCACCCGCCAAATCCTAAGGAAGGTCCACTTTTCACAAGCCACCCGTCTAGGTGTCCTTTCTCGAGTCATTTCCCTCTTAGTCTCATTCGGGATGTACTTTCTATTCCGGGATTCGGGCTAGTTTCTGATTACGCGGTGTTCTTACAGACAGGCCACCCGAAACCAGATATCAACGCAAGATGGACGCATTGAAGGATACCCTAGAGAAGATCGAAGCCCAATTGACTGCCATCCAGAAGGATCAAACGGCACTCGCCACTCGTGTGGGCGCAATGGAGAAGGGAACTCCTCCTCCTGGATCGGAGCCCACTGGGCCCATAGCTGAACTAGTCAGTGCTGTCCGCAGGCTCGAGGAACAAGTTCACCTGTCAACAAACAACTCGATCCAAACCGAAATTGCTCGTTCCTATTCACCCTTGAATGACGAGCTACCTGCTAACCTCAACCTTACCGGAATTCCTATGTTTGAGGGAACCGAGGACCCGGTCCACCACATCCGGGTTTTCAAAAATTTTATGGCTGTCAAGGGGGTGAAGTCCACCATGTTTACGCACTTATTCCCTTCCTCCCTCGAGAAGCATCCTAAGGCCTGGTACTACAGGCTTGATTCCAAGAAATATAAAACTTGGGATGACGTGGCAACCGAATTTGCTCGGAATTACGCTGATAATACCGAGATCCAGACTACAATGCGTACTCTGGAAATAATGGCCCAGGAGCCCAAAGAAGGGTTCACCAAATATCTACAAAGATGGCGGGCCGAGAGTGTAAAGCTGGTCGATAAGCCCATCGAGAAAGTGCTAGTGGAGGCGTTTGTCAAGAACCTCCTCCCATCCTACCGGGTCCATCTCCGGTATGTTGTTATCCCTAACTTTGCTACCCTAACTGAAATGGGTACAAGGATCGAGGACGACTTAAGGTTAGAGAGCCTGACTAAGGCCTCTACCAAGGGCTATCAAGGGGCAAGCTCATCTACGAGCAAGCCCACACCTGCAACTGCAACTCGCAGCATCTTTGACGAGGTAAACCTGCTTGACACCTCATCGAAAAAGAACACACCAAATCGGGTATTCACAGATATAGGGACTACCTATACTTACGCCTTACAAAGGCTATCTTCAAAGGGTCTGATCCAACCAATAGGCCCGATGCCCGAGCTTCCAGTGGAGAAGAGGCCAAAAAGTTATAACGCCCAAGCCTACTGCCAATACCATCGTGGTAATGGGCATGATACTGAAATGTGCTGAAAACTGAAGCATCTAATCCAGGACCTGATCAAGAGCGGGAAGATCCCGTTGCCCGGAGACAAGCCGAGCAATAAAGAAAACCCGTTCAGTGCCCACGCAATATTCACCGGTGAGGTAATTGACTGTTATCACCTCATCTCCCCCTTTATCCCACAAATCAATGGGATATGGTTCGATGACGAGGAAGATGTGTACTTAGCCAAAGGGGAAGCTGTCCCCATCACCATTGAAGAGGTTCGAAAAGCTAAGTCGAAAGCCTTAGCTACCAACCACCTCGCCGCAGCTGGGCGTTCTATTCCTACATCCGTCACTAAACCTGCCAGGACGGATCCTACCCTCGAAGAACTAAGCAACGACACGGCCTTGGTCCAACAAATGAAGAGGGTCCGAGCTGATCTAACCATATGGCAACTACTGGTTAGCTCACAAGCACATCGAGAAGCACTGACTAAGGCTCTTGATGAAATCAAGGTCGACTCACAGGTTACCCCCACTGAAATGGTAGCCACAATTATGCCTTATCTCAAGGGCAAGTCCAAGGAAGAAGGCCCACTTATCACCTTCTCCGAGTCTGATCTTCCATCATTCGGGCCCAATCATAATCTGGCCCTTTATATCACGGTCATTTGCCGAGGGAAGTACCTCCCGATGACTCTTATCGATGATGGGTCTGCTGTAAATGTCCTTCCCCTAAGGACCGCTAAAGCCCTCGGCATCACCGATGTCGACTATCTCCCGACGGCGCAAACTATCCAGGCTTTCGACGGAAGCCCAAAGCCAGTTGCCGGGGCCGTTAAACTAAAAATCATAACAGGCCCAATCGAAAAAGAGTTAGAGTTTCAGGTGATTGATGTCACCTCATCCTTTAATTTACTACTAGGAAGGCCTTGGATCCATGCAATCAAGGCCGTCTCCTCTACTCTCCATCGAAAATTCAAGATGCCACTTCAAGATGGTGTCATCACACTAGAGGCTACTCCTATTACCGTGGCAAGCTGCAACGCTACGGGCCGGGCCGACCCACGAGGATTTGATTTCGTGGGCATGATCAAAGAAGAGAATCTCTTTAGGCCCTACTTCGCAACTAGCGTCGACACGATGCTACAGAATCTAGGCTACTTACCGGGGGCTACCTCGAGGCCATATCTTCCGGCTGGGAAGATCAATGAGGCCCTAAATGATGGCGAATCACAATTCGGATTGGAGTATGTTATAACCCCGGAAAACGTGGTTCGGGCCAGTATTCACAAGGCCATCGACATTTTCAAGGGTACTTACATAGGCCCTTATAGCCCGAAGTTAACTGACTACTTCGTCACTCCAGTTTTCGGAGCTATTCAAGTGGGCCTCTACCAGCCCACCATCACATATCCCGAGACCAAACGGCTCAGGAATGCAATTTCATCCCCGATGATATATTCACCCTTGTTCAAGCTGAGTCCAAGGAAGGGGAAAATAACTCTGAGCCCGTGCTGGGGCTCCTATTTGGAGAAGACAAGGCCGTCCCCGCTCCAAAAGACGACTTCGTCAATCTGATCCTACGCAACAATCGGTTTGACCCAACCAAGCTGATCACCGAAGTTGGTGCAGATACAGGAAAAAGGGCCTGGAGGAAGACCATCAAGTGGACTGATGATGGCCAAGGACGGGCCTACAAGCTAACCACCGGCGAGGGAGACATGCCGGATACCGAGTCCAAGTCAGAGTCAGAGTCTGAGTTCGAGTCTAGAGGGTCTGGTGCTAGAGTCGAGTCTGTAACCCCTCTTCCCTTATCCACTGAAATCTCAGGGCCTGTCCCAAGACCTCTCCCTATCCCGCCACTGACCAACGATCAGATGGCCGCTCTGTTAGAGCTTTTCTCAAAATTTACTAATAATAATAATAACGAAAACCGTTCTGCTTACGACTTGTCTTATTTCCAAAATTTTCTCAATTTCAAAGATTTTATATGCAATGAAATTGAGAAACCCGACGAACAGGTACCTCTGCCTCCACATTTGATCGAGCAGCTCGAACAAATGGAGTCCCGAGATCCGGTAATCGAAGAAACCGAGTCCATCAATGTGGGAACCACTTTAGAGCCTTAGATGCTTAAGTTGGGCCTATCCTTAGATCCCGAGGAGAGAAAACAATTCACAAACCTCCTCCAGGAATTCAAGGACGTCTTTGCATGGTCCTACAAGGACATGCCGGGGATAGACCGGGAAATAGCGGAACACCGTATACCCATCAAAGATGGGTGTAAACTGGTAAAGCAGAAACTTCGAAGGATGAAGCCCGAATGGTCTCTCAAAGTCAAAGAAGAGGTCGACAATTAATTCAAAGCGGGCTTTATACAAGTGTCTGAATATCCAGACTGGGTTGCAAACATCGTGCCGGTGCCCAAGAAGGACGGCAATGTGTGGGTATGCATGGACTTCTGAGACCTTAATAAGGCCAGCCCAAAAGACGATTTTCTGTTACCACACATCGACATGTTGGTGGATAACACGGCCGATCATGCCCTTCTATCATTCATGGATGGGTATGCCGGATACAATCAAATCAAAATGGCAGAAGAGGATATAAGTAAGACCACCTTCATTACACCTTGGGGTACTTACTATTACACCGTCATGCCATTTGGGCTTATCAATGCCGGGGCCACTTATCAACGAACCGCCACCACCCTATTACATGACATGATGCATAAGGAAGTGGAGGTTTATGTGGACGATATGATTGTCAAGTCCAAGGACCAAAGTGGGCACATTGCGGCCCTAAGAAAATTTTTCACCCGACTACGCAAATACAACATGAGGCTAAACCCTCAAAAATGCAGTTTCGGGGTAACATCGGGCAAATTACTGGGCCATATCGTTAGCCAACGCGGCATCGAGGTCGACCCAGCTAAAATCAAAGCCATCACCGAGATGCAGCCACCCAAGACCGAAAAAGAAATAAGGGGATTTCTCGGGAAAGTCTAATACATCAGCCGATTTATTTCAAAACTAACCATGGTATGTGAGCCCATTTTCAAAAAACTGAAGATCGGAGAACGAGTACTATGGGACGACAAATGTCAAACAACTTTCGATAAAATCAAGGAGATTCTGTCTGCACCGTCGGTATTAATGCCACCTCAACCCGGTTTGCCTTTGTCGTTATACTTAACAACGACCGAGACAGCCATGGGGGCTATGCTGGCCCAGATAGTTGATTTAGAAGAACGGGCTATTTACTACATCAGTAAAAAAATTCTCGAATACGAATGCAAGTACACAATGCTCGAAAAGACGTGTCTGGCATTGGTCTGGGCCACTAAAAAGCTCCGACACTACATGCTGAGTTACGAGGTACATGTTCTGTCCAAAATGGACCCTATCAAGTACCTATTCGAGAAGCCCATCCTCAATGGCAGGATGTCCATATGGAGTTCAATGTTATCTGAGTTCGACCTCAATTTTGTACCATTAAAAGCCATCAAAGGCCGAGTAGTGGCAGAATTCCTCGCCGACAGTCCGATATCCGAAGAAGGACACACCGATACTTGGGCCTTTCCCGATGAAGACATATTCCATACCGATACCGATACATGGGATTTGTATTTTGACGGAGCATCCAACTTTCGAGGATTTGGGGTCGGGATTCTGTTAATCTCACCACGAGGGGAACAAACCCCATTATCCATCAAATTGGACTTTGACGTGACCAACAATGCCGCCGAGTACGAAGCATGCATTCACGGGTTGCAAGCCGCCGCTGATTTGGGGGTAACAAACCTCCGGGTCCACGGTGACTCATCACTGGTCATCAATCAAGCGCTCCAAAAATGGAAAACTCAGAACGCCAATCTCGTGGCTTACCAAGCACGAGTAAGGGTTCTAGAGAAACAATTCCAAAAGGTAGAATACATTTATCTGCCCCGGGAAGAAAATCAATTTGCAGATGCACTTTCCAAATTAGCATCTCTACTGAACATTTCGGATCACCTGACTAGCATGCCAATCTGTGTCGAAAGACGGTCCGAGCCGGCCTACATCCATGCCATCCAGGATATCGAGATAACTGACCCATAACCTTGGTATCAGTCAGTCGTAACTTACTTGGCAACGGGAGAATATCCCCTGGGAACTGAAAATCGGGCCAAGAAAGCCTTGCGAAGATTACCAACCTGATGGGAGGGATTTGTCGTGGATCCCGCCACCAAATAAAAACCAACTATTCCTAACACGTAGATAGGGCAAGTCGGGTCGAGTCCACGGGGATGGTAAAGAGGTGTCTAAACTAAGGTCACCCAAATACAAGACTAGGTCAACTTGGCTAAGCTAAACTAGAACGATAAGAACAATGACTAAAATAACGAAGAAATCAAACAAGGAAAGAATAGGGTTAGGTCGGGTTCATAAGTGTAGTAGGATATTTGGGAGATCGATGGTGCAAGGTTCACCTAGTTACTATGGTTGGCCCGCGCTATCGCGTCAAAGACTATGTCCGCACTCTCGTGTCAAAGACAAAACCCGAATACTTATGCAAGGTCGGTCCGTGCTCTCGCGTCAAAACCAAAGTCCGCACTCTCGTGTCAAAGACTAAACCCGAATACACAAGAATTCAATCACAAGTCAACCACGAAATGAGAAGAAGAAGACTAGCATGAGAAGGATGGCCAATTCTACTCAAACAAGCAATTCAACAAACACATGGAGTGCTCAACATGTGACTAGTAACAAAAGGATCCACCTTTACCCACAATCAAACCCTAACCATCCATAATCAACACTTAATCCCCCTACTAACCCCACAAAAAGGTCTACTCACACATGTTCAAAGTAATACTAACACAAAGAAAGGAAAACAACACAAGCAACAAAACATTCATAATGAAACTAGTAAAAACAATGAACAATGAACAAAACAATGAACAAAGATTAAAACATGAATAATAAAAAAAAAGATTAAAGGAAAGGAGAAGAGAAATTATACCGAATTAGTAAGGAAGAAAGATTGAAACTTGTAGTAATAAGAAAACCCAAATACATCAACCAAGGCTGTCAATCTTGGTTGGATTCTTCAAGAATTCCATTAATACAAGGATTAAACTAAGATTAACGATTAAGTAAGAACTAATCTACACTAATCTAAGCTAATCTAGGCTAAAGTATGCTAGGGTTTAGTGGGTAATGTCTAACATAACATAAGAATACAAGAGGGGGGGTATATATAGGGTTACAATGAATAAGGAGAAGAAAAGAACTGAAACGGAGCTGCAGATGGCCCATCTCGGCCGAGATGAGATGGTCTCGCCCGAGGTGAGACCCATCTCGCCCGAGAAGGCCCCCTTCTCGCCCGAGACGGCCCATCAGTGGTTGCTTCTTTATTGCACTCCTTCCCGACCGAGAAGGCTACTCTTCCCGCCCGGGAAGGGTCTTGTAGGCCTCAAATATGATCCCATAGGTCCCTCCTTGCTCTTGTTAGGCCTCTCATCGATTCTCGGTGCTCGGGAATGGGTCCCGAGGGCTCGGGAATGGGTCCCAAGGGCTCGGGATCGAGTCTAAGCCACCGGGTGATCGTTGCTTCTCCTCGTTGGCTCCAAATGTGTCTGAAACGAGTCGGAATCGTTACATATCTCCAATAATGGTCCTAGGAACCTAACAAAAGCTAGAAGAAGCATAAGTAGCCTCTAAAACCGCTCTGAAGAGGGATTCCACGAGAGAAACCGGGACCAAACACAACAAATAAGCACTACAAACCACACTTATCAACTCCCTCACACTTAACCCTTACTCGCCCTCGACTAAGCACGAACCAACTACTAAACTAAAAAAAACTAGACTACTAACCGAGCGGGTATTAGCGCACCCTACGCCCTTTCTACTCACGCAAGAACACTTAGAGGAAAAGTGCTCTCCGCAAGGCAAGTGAGGTCTTCCGACAAAACTGTGGATGCAACCGGACACAAAAACACACAAACAAATAAACATACAAGCAAACAAACAATCGGTTGCATCCAAGAAGAAACAAATACCGCTTCCCTCTACAAAGCGGTGAAAGAAACAACGGTAAGGACTCAAGGAAAGTGATAACGTTCCCAAGCTAATAACACAAATCGAAATGAACAAAACCCTAATAGTATGACAACAAAGCAATAAGAACGTTGATAACTTACCTAGGTCCTCCTAACCTTCTAAGAACGTACTACGGGAAGATCGGCGGGATGGAAAAAGGATGAACCACGGTGTTAGTCGACACTGTAGGTAAGTGAGACCCCGCCCTCTTTAGCGATGTGCCAAGAGGGTCGTCCCATGTTCAAGAACCGCCTAACTAGTCCACGTAAAAAGGTGGATAAGGTTTGCAAAATGAGGGAAGACCGATCATTACCGCTATCATCCTTCCTAGGGACTCGGTCCTTTGGTAGGCTCTTCACGGTAACGATCGGAAAAAGACTTATTTTGAGAGGGTGAGAATCTTTTTGTGAGACGGTTTTCTTTTGGCATTTTTCTTTCTTTTGCATTTTTGCTTTTTGTGTTGCTATGCCATTTCTTTTTCATCTTTTGTATATTCTGTTTGGCTTTTTGTGCCTTTTCTTTTTCTTCAATCTTTTCTTTCTTTCATTTTCTTTCTTTTTCTTTTCTTTGCCGTTTTGGCTAGATTTGAGCTGTAGGCATTTCTTTTTCACAACTAAGAAAGAGAGAGATTTCAACAAATTGCAACTTTATTTTGTGGATATGTGTAGGAGGTAGGGGAATGGGTATGTCGGGAGCACGCTTTCCCTCCAAACCCACAAAAAAGGGGGAAAACTTGGACTAATCAAACAATTTCGAACACGGTCACCTAAGGAACGGGACTCGACAACCAAGGCCTTTTCACACCGTGGGTGGTCATAGTGGTCAAAATGCAAATCCCGTAGTAAATCCCTAGTAGACTAGGTGGACTCAAGGTAAAGGTCCAACGAAACTATTGATTTAGGGTCATTCTACTAGACTAAAGTCCAAGACTCGATTCATACTACTAGAAAAGGAAAGTAAACACTTGCACACTAGCCTCAAAACCGGGTTTTCGAAAATCTTTTTACACGCTAGACACAACTGCACATCACAAGACGAAGACACGACGAAAATGAAAGAAAAAAAGGCAAAGGCAACAAAACATGACAAACCAAACAAACACCACCCCGAACTTCCAAACAAGCAACCAATCAACCACAAATCTTTACAAAGCTCCACCCGAGCACACATCATCACAAATCTCCTCCAAACTCCACAAGAGACAAAGAGGAAAAAGGGATAAAAGACGTTACCGGATGTCATGAAAGCCTTCCAAAGTTGACGGTGATTAGGCGACCTACAGGGAAAAAAGGAGGCAAACACACACAACACAACAAAAGTACGACACAACGAGACAAGAGGAAAACACACAAAAGAAAATCTTTTTGATTTCGTGAAAAAATTTCAAATTTTTATGGCTTTTTTAAGATTTTTCGAAAAACAACGAAAATAAAAATAAAATTAAACTGTACTAGAATATCGCTCCCCCACACTTAAACCGAGCAATGCCCTCATGCTCGATCGTAGTGTATGGAGACATTAAAGAAAAGAAAAGAAACTACGAAAATAAAGCTAAAAATCAAAAATAAAGCGGAGAAAAGGATAGAATGTGTCCGGCCGGGGTGTAGTCAAGTCACCATGGGCCGAGACGAGAAAAGATATGGATGGGGGAAGAAATAAAAAGAAAGAAATAAAAGGAAATGGGAGGGGAGGACTAGGTGTAATCAAGTCACCTAGCCCAGATTCCGCCCGAATCCGACTAAGTCCTACAAAAAGGGTGAAAATCTTGTAAATTTGGATTTTTTGAATGACTCTCGATGTAGTCACGTCACCGAGAGTCGGGAGCAATGACTACCAAGGGCGCGAGGGCCACCATGACACAATAATGATAAGGGGAAGGGGAATACACAAAGGGAGACAAGCAATAAAAGACGGAAAAGAAACGAGAGTCGCCTTACCAATCGGTTAGCAACTCAGTAACTCCATCGTCTCAATAATCAATATCGGCACATTTGCTTGTCTTCTTTATCTTCATCCCACTTCTTACTTGATAAGCTTTCATGGTCGAAGTACTAAGCATGCAATGGTATAATGAGGGTGGGATTTGAGGGTATATTCGGTGAAAAGTGAAGATAAGATGATGTAAGGGTATGTAAATGAAGTGTAGGGGTCATAAGATAGGTGCAAGGGTAGGTAGAGAGGTTGGGAGGGGGTATAAAGTGGTTGGGTGGGATCAAATGTCGAAGAAGAGGCAAAAAGAGGAGTAGGGCACCATCCCGGTCGGGATAGACTTCTTCCCGGTCGGGAAGGCTCCTTCCCGGTCGGGATGAACTTGGTCCCGGTCGGGATCACACTCCAGAAAACCAACTTTTCAGCACACTCATCCCGATCGGGATGACATCCTTCCCGGTCGGGATGGCTCATCCTTCCCGGTCGGGATGGCTCATCCTTCCCGGTCGGGACGCTCTCTTCCCAGTCGGGAGGAATCTTCTAGCCCTTCATAATCTTGATAACTTCACCCACAAGGCCACCAATACAACGAGACCTATAATCTCGTTCCCAAAAGCTTAAGAAAAGCTCAAAAACCCGACTTCCTTGCTCAAATCCAAGCTCTATCAATAACCACTCCTATCTAAGATTCATCTTCACTTTGCACCTATCAAATAAGCTCAAAACATCCATCAAAATCCCTCCCTCACATCGCTCATCAAAATACCAAATTACAAGGATTCCACGAAACACACAAATCCTAGAAACAAATTCCCAATTACAATCACAAAAACTTAAAGAAAGAGGGAAAGGGGAATATACAACATGACGGTTCTTTAGGAACTCCGTCAAACCGAGAATGGTGGATTCGTCCTTCTTATCCATAGCCATCAAGGGCTCGGAGGAGCAAGTCAAACGCACGAGCCACATCATAATGAGGGCTCAAGCAAACAAGCCAAGCTATCCTCCATGGCCTCCAAGGTGGAGGCAAGAAGTAGTAATCCAAAGACCCATTATCATGCTTTATGTGGTCTCCCGGGTCTATCCATCCCACAAGCCTTACCTACCTCCTCCTCCCAAAGCATCGTCTTCTAGCACTACCAAAGCTCAAATTTCTAGCACAAGGGTCAAAAGGGGGTTTAACCCTCTTCTTTTCATCAAGCAAACCCAAGTCATCAACAAGTTCCGGCCCATTATCTTCCAATATGAAAACATCGTTCTTCCCCACATCATCAATAAGAAGAGATTTAAAACTCATAAAAGCGGTTTCAACCTCCTCTAAACCAAGATCCAAATTACACACAAGGGGTTCACAATGTTTCATTGGATTATCACATATGGGCGACTTGACTTCTTCATTCATGTCCCATGACTTCACAGCACATATCACCTCACTCAACTCATCCCAAAGTTCTACATCCTCAACAATAGTCTCACAAGAAGCGACATGAAGCTCAAGAGGAGGGCAAGCGGTGGGGATTGAAGGTTCAACAAGTATAGAGGGGGTAGACTCTTGACTTTCCTCTATTATATCGGTGTTTTCATCAATGAAACTCTTCAAATTCCCACTCACCCAATTCTTCACCAAAAACTCCTCCATCAAGGATTATCTCCTCTTTCGCCTCTTCTAGGGTAGACGATTGAGGTTCTTCAAAGGAAATTTCGCTACCAAAAGAACCTTCATCGGCAGCTTCGTGATTAGGTTGCTCCCTTTGCTCAAGTGAGCACACTTCATTGAGTTGCGATGTTCGGGATAAAAACATTACGGTTTTAACCGATAACGCATTTAATCGAGCATCCATCGCCTCGGTTTTCCTTCGATATTGGGCCAAGAATTCCTGGATTTGAATGGCTATTTCTTGTTGGCTCCTTTGAAATTGAAGAAATGATTGATATAAGTCCAAGTTGGGCATTTGGTGGTCATTGGGGTTTTGGAGTGCTACTTGTAAACCTTGATGATGCCCAAGTGGTGGGGCATCATATTGTGGGTAGTGAGGTTGAGGTGATTGGTGATATGGTGGGTTTTGGGGAAATTGGCTTCCATATCCTTGAAGCTCATACCCACGGGTTTCTTGATTACCCGATGAAGCTTGGTGGTAGCTTGGAGACATTACGACATAGTCTCGATTCATGGAGGAAGAGGAGTAGCTTGTTGCGGCTTCTATGGGTGGGGAGTTTAGATCGAACCTCATGCTATACTCGAAAATCGTGGCTCGTACCCGGTTGAGGACCTCTTAATCTAGCAACCGTCCGTTAAAGTGGCTCTAAGTTGTAAAGAAGAAGATGGTCACCACCTCTAGGCGCAAACTGTAGACTAGGAGCAAACGTGAGAAGTCTAGTGCTTTTTGGGCACTAGACAAGAAGGAAATAAACTTCGCACACACAAGAAGCAAAAGAACAAAAACAAAAACACAAAAACAAAATATAAAGTCAAGTAAATAGGAAAACAAAGTCTAAACTAGCACCGTCCCCGGCAACGGCGCCAAATTGATGGGAGGGATTTGTCGTGGATCCCGCCACCAAATAAAAACAAACTATTCCTAACACGTAGATAGGGCAAGTCGGGTCGAGTCCACGGGGAGGGTAAAGAGGTGTCTAGACTAAGGTCACCCAAATACAAGACTAGGTCAACTTGGCTAAACTAAACTAGAACGATACGAACAATGACTAAAATAACGAAGAAATCAAACAACGAAATAATAGGGTTAGGTCGGGTTCATAAGTGTAGTAGGATAGTTAGGAGATCGATGGTGCAAGGTTCACCTAGTTACTAAGGTTAGCCCGCGCTCTCGCGTCAAAGACTATGACCGCACTCTCGTGTCAAAGACAAAACCCGAATACTTATGCGAGGTCAGTCCGCGCTCTCGCGTCAAAACCAAAGTCCGCACTCTCGTGTCAAAGACTAAACCCGAATACACAAGAATTCAATCACAAGTCAACCACGAAATGAGAAGAAGAAGACTAGCATGAGAAGGATGGCCAATTCTACTCAAACAAGCAATTCAACAAACACATGGAGTGCTCAACATGTGACTAGTAACAAAAGGATCCACCTTTACCCACAATCAAACCCTAACCATCCATAATCAACACTTAATCCCCCTACTAACCCCACAAAAAGGTCTACTCACACATGTTCAAAGTAATACTAACACAAAGAAAGGAAAACAACACAAGCAACAAAACATTCATAATGAAACTAGTAAAAACAATGAACAATGAACAAAACAATGAACAAAGATTAAAACATGAATAATAATAAAAAAAGATTAAAGGAAAGGAGAAGAGAAATTATACCGAATTAGTAAGGAAGAAAGATTGAAACTTGTAGTAATAAGAAAACCCAAATACATCAACCAAGTTTGTCAATCTTGGTTGGATTCTTCAAGAATTCCATTAATACAAGGATTAAACTAAGATAAACGATTAACTAAGGACTAATGTACACTAATCTAAGCTAATCTAGGCTAAAGTATGCTAGGGTTTAGTGGGTAATGTCTAACATAACATAAGAATACAAGAGGGGGTTATATATAGGGTTACAATGAATAAGGAGAAGAAAAGAAGTGAAACGGAGCTTCAGATGGCCCATCTCGGCCGAGATGAGATGGTCTCGCCCGAGATGAGACCCATCTCGCCCGAGAAGGCCCCCTCCTCGCCCGAGACGGCCCATCAGTGGCTGCTTCTTTATTGCACTCCTTCCCGACGGAGAAGGCTACTCTTACTGCCCGGGAAGGGTCTTGTAGGCCTCAAATATGATCCCATAGGTCCCTCCTTGCTCTTGTTAGGCCTCTCATCGATTCTCGGTTCTTGGGAATGGGTCCCGAGGGCTCGGGAATGGGTCCCAAGGGCTCGGGATCGAGTCTAAGCCACCGGGTGATCGTTGCTTCTCCTCGTTGGCTCCAAATGTGTCTGAAACGAGTCGGAATCGTTCCATATCTCCAATAATGGTCCTAGGAATCTAACAAAAGCTAGAAGAAGCGTAAGTAGCCTCTAAAACCGCTCCGAAGAGCGATTCCACAAGAGAAACCGGGACCAAACACGACAAATAAGCACAACAAACCACACTTATCATAACCCAATTTGTTCACACGGATGACGAGAAATTGTACAAAAACACGACACAGAGGGCTCTTCTCTTGTGTATTGACAAAACACAGGCCGAAAAGGTTATGGTCGAAGTACACGATGGTGAAAATGGCCCACATATGAACGCCCATATGTTAGCCCGGAAAATCATGAGGCTCGGATACTACTGGAATACCCTGGAAACTGACTGTCAATTACACGTTAAACACTGCCATAATTGTCCGATCTTTACTAGTGTGCAGCATACGCCATCTTCCCTGTTATATACCATGACATCACCATGACCATTTTCGACATGGGGTATTGATATAATTGGAAAAGTGCACCCTTCCGGGACGGGAGGTCATTGCTTCATTTTGGTGGCCATCGACTACTTCACCAAATGGGTCGAAGCTGAGTCATACCGTGTCTTGAACGCCAAGCACGTGGCCAAATTTATCCAGAACAAGATCATATACCGATACGGGATCCCACATGAGTTTATCAGTGATCACAGAACCCACTTCCAAGCTGAAACTGCCGCATTGCTGGCAAAATATAAGATTCAAAAGCCTACATCTTCTCCCTACCGACCCCAAACAAATGGAGCGATAGAAAGGGCCAATAAAACAATTGTCACCATACTTAATAAGATGGCTGAGAATTACCAGGACTGGCCTGACAAAATACTCTTTGCCCTATGGGGATATCGAACCTCAATCCGCACCGCAACCGGAGCAACTCCATATTATTTGACATATGGAATGGAAGCAGTCCAGCCGGTTGAGCTAGAAGTACCATCCCTCAGGATTTTACTTGAAAGCCAAGTACCTGAAGCAGATTGGGTCCAAGCCCGATACGATTCGCTAGTCCTTTTAGACGAACGACGATCACGGGCCCTCAACAATATTCAGATATATCAAAAGAGGATCCAACGGGCTTTCAACAAAAGGGTTAGGCCCAGAAATATCAAAGAAGGGGATTTGGTCCTAAAATCGGTTCGTGCCTTACTATCGGTTGACCCAAGGGGGAAATTCAAACCCAATTGGGTCGGGCCATACTTAGTCAAGAAGATCCTATCAGGAGGAGCGGTGATGCTGACAGACTTGGACGGGAATGAATTCGTCAACCCAACCAACTTAGACCAGTTGAAGCGTTACTATCCTTAAACCTAATCACAATGTCATTTGCAAGAAATTATAAAATTTGCCTTTTTATAAATTTTGAAAAATTATAGACAAGTCAATAAGTTAAAATTAATTATTCTACTGTCGCCCATCTCGAACTAATTGTCTTGATGTATTTCGAAAATTGCAAAAAAATCAATTCAAATTTGAACTACGTTTGGTTTGATTCCACTAATTGTGGATACGTAGGCAACCCCTCAAAAGGGTACAACCACTGCAATAAACGAAAAAGACGGGAATGGTATTCATTAATACGTCTTTATTAAACCGATAAACTCGGGAATTAAAAAAAAAACGCCAAAACGGCAAAACACCCACAAAAAAATCACACCAAAAAATAATAGTAATACTCAAATAATAATAAAGGAGACTAGTATCCCGACATCTTCCCCTTTCCTTTGTCCTTTGGGTCGCGAGGGGCCCGAGGTCGCCGGGGCGGGGACGAGCGTTCCCGAATCACGAGGAGAACCTCCTTAGCTCGAACCCGTTTCTTGGACGGTGGGTCTTCTACCACGGTCTTTGGCCCAAGTCGAGCCCGCACGTGCTCGGATAGCCTATCCCGTGGGCCAAGTCGGTCCTGCACGGCTAGTTTTGGGCCCAGTCTCCTTTCCAGGTCAGTCTGGGGGCTCACCTTCCTCCAAGCACCTTTAGCACCGGACCCTCCAGCTTGAGTCTTGGTCTTCTTCTTTTGGCCTGACATTAATCGGACCATAGTAGCCGGGGTGTCACCTTCATCAAAGAATCCCCTGTTGTCTTTAGCTTGCTCCCTTACCAGCAGGTCAAAAGACTCATCAACCTTCAGAGCAGCTCGGACTTTGGCATCACCTGCTTTAGTCCACTTTACATATGAACCTGAAACCTAGGTCGAGTGGCGAGATTTGGGAACAGGCCAAGTATGCCGTGTGTACCACCTTTGCATCCAGGTATCACACATCACATCAGTCAGTTGGGTTGGGTCACTCACAACCGCTTCAACTTCTGGAATTCGTTGGGTCCATCCATACTGCCTTAGTGTGCGATCCGGGTAGAGATGAACCGTCTGCCTGAAAGATAGTATTACCTCATAATGGGCTCTGTCCCTCGGGTCCAAGCCAGTCCAAAGGTAGATAGGCAACCATGGTACTACCCATCGAATTAACGGGCCGCTGTGAAAAGACAACACCTCGTCCCAGTACTTCTGCGTAATCTGACGAGAAAAGTGAATGGCCCGCCTCCTCGTCATCACCTGGTTATGACCGTAGTTACCCGCATCAAGAGGAGGATCTATCACTGATAACCTCTCATATAGCCAAATCTGAAAAAAGAAACAAAAACATGAGTTCCCGAGGCGAAATAGGCGTCCGCCTAAGGCCACTCGGTCGAGTGCTTGGGACACTCGATCGAGTGGTACCCCTGAACACAAACAGGGGGCTTTTACGAGGGCACTCGATCGAGTGCCAGGGTGACTCGATCGAGTGCCCACTGCAGCAGGAAAATCGAAAAAAATTAATCAAAAATCGAGGAGTTAGAAAATAATAAAAATCCGACATACTTGCAGCAAACGGGTACTTCCAGTGAGACGGACCGACGAATCCCTCTTGCGATTATCCAATCCTTGGATGATTTCACCCGTGATCAGCCAAGTCGGGCTGTGTTCAGTCTCCATCAAGTCCACTACGGTCAAAAGACGGCTGTTTCCCATGCATGATAGCAAATCCATGTGACCTTCGAAAGCATAAACATGGAGCATGCTGAAAGAAAAAGCCCTACGGCTGTAAGCCGGTCTGACCCGGACATCAAGAAGATTCATAAATTTCTCAGCCAAGTCGATCAGAGAAATATTATCACCCTCCATCATACGGGATACCTCGTTGTGAGAAAGCCCTAGAAATTCTCGAAGCTTCCTCCTTGGGTCATAGATCGAGTACGGGACGGCGGGACAAAGTATCGGATTCCATCCTCCCACAGCA
Organism: Agrostemma githago; assembly: GCA_958450325.1. Classification (NCBI taxonomy): domain Eukaryota; kingdom Viridiplantae; phylum Streptophyta; class Magnoliopsida; order Caryophyllales; family Caryophyllaceae; genus Agrostemma; species Agrostemma githago. The sequence continues at coordinate 35,119,284 of OY288247.1, forward strand.
GCGATCTCCTCAGGTAAAGGGCGGACTTCGCCCCGGGGGAAAGCAAAGACGTGATATATGTCATCCCAGTAAGACAAGCATGCGTCCAGAAAGTGGCGATCAACTTGCATCTGACGGAATGTATACAGTTAACTAGTACCAGTCTAATACAGTGGCGATAAACTTGCGTCCCTAAAACGTCGGGACCATTCCTGCAGCATCACAGTCAACCTATCGATTCACATGCCTATTTTCTTGAGAATAATAAGAAGTCTTTCTTTTGAGAAGGGAGGAGTTGTGGAGGAATTTGTGAGGAAAAATTAATGCATAGAAGGGGTATTTATAGCATTAAAATACAACCCTCTTTCCATATCATAACAGTTTCCTAATCCTAAACGGAATCAAGCCACAAGCCTAGTCCCGATACTAGCACAAAATATTCATCCCGAACTTTCCTAATTTCTTTAGGAGTCAAAAATTTCAAAATTTCCAATTCCAAAATTTTCAAAAATTCAAACTTTTAAAAATTCAAAAATCATTTTCCCCAGCGCGAGTGATTTTACTATCTACGTGTTGCATGCAAATTTTATGTGACTTATACAGGTACGACTCAAACAGGGACAAACAACCCACCGCATCTCCCCAGCGGAAGGCCCTAGGTGGCATTTTCCCCGGAATAACATGGGATGAGCCTGCATACAGGCGCACCCAGGACTTACGCGACAAGTCCAATTCCCCACGGAGATATCCTCATCAGCTCAGGTATGACTTCTAGCTTATGGCTGGCGAGCCCTTCACGCGAGTCTAATAGACTATAAACGACCCGACCGGAAGTCCGCCATGTTTCAATCCACGATTGACCTGGTGGCTACTCTTACTTTCGCCTTGTACAAGCCTCAGTCAGAGTAGGGGCTCTGTAGACACCCGCATTTTGACTGCCAGGTGTCTATGGTAGTTTCCAAAAAACACCCGATGATGATCGGACGCTAACATGTTTCTACGCGCTCGGATATGGGCTCAAATCCATTAGTTGTTGGCTAAAGCACTTATGGAGTACAAATCTCACGAAACTAACCTCAAATCCAGGCCCAGTGGACCGTTCCGAGTCAAACAAGTCTAATTTGGGCCAAAACCGACACCGGAAATAAAACCGACTTTTTAGCGATGGGGTCAACCCTGGTCAAAGTCATTTTCGAGACATACAAAACAGCCACCCAAACAACGAGAGTCCATTTCAAATACACAAATCCATCAAATGCCAAAGACAAGCTCCAAGACAATGGACCCGCGCGACCCAGTTGGGCCACTAGATCGAGTGCCCAACCCACTCGATCGAGTGGGCCTGTTTCAGACCGGACTGCGAGCACACCGGGCCACTCGACCGAGTCAGTTGGTTACTCGGTCGAGTAACCCTAACCGGGGTCCTAGGCTTTGCCTATATAAACACCCCATGCAACACAACTTGGAACAACTTTCTTAACCTAATCAAACCCTAATTCTACACTAGCAAACCCTAAACCTAGCTTTAGGAACTCAAAACCCTAACCACCACAACTTAGCCTACATACTCGATACTCTCGTGCAATCCGTCACTACGAGTCCCGTCCGAGCATAAGAAACATGTAGGTTGAGGGTGCCAACTCCCGCTTTTCTCTTTTTTTCTTCCTCTTTTCTCGCGTCGTGCGTCGTCCTCATCGTCACAGTAGTCTCGTTTTTTTATCTTATTCGCGTCCTATTGATGGTGGGAATTGTCGTGGATCCCGCCGATCAAATAAATAACCAACTAATCCTAGTGGGTAGCTAGGGTAAGTCGGGTCGAATCCACGTGGACGGTAAGAGGCGTCTAGACTAAGGTCGCCCAAAAACGAGACTAGGTCCACGAGCTAAACTAAACTAGAGTAATAAGAAGGGGAGAGGGCTAAGGCTATGACTACGGTAACGGAGAGGACAACTAAGGAAAACGGGCTAGGATTAGGTCGGGGTCAAAGGGGTAACGGAATGGTCGAGGAAGAGCTAGAGTGAAGGAGGTAGTAGGGTAATCTAGGTGTAGTCCGGGCTCTCGCAACTTAGACTCACCTAGAGGTTCCACCTAAAACCCACCTTGGCGACACAAACGACAAACGGGGTTACTAGCGTGATATCGGGGCCTAGGTCGCATCCGGGCTCTCGCAACTTAGACCGACCTAGGGGTCGTCCTCACCGGGCTCTCGCTACTTAGTGAGGGAACCAAACCCACGAGCAAACTATTAGCCACAAGAGAAAGGCAAGAAAAACAAGCATATGCATACGAGTCATTCAAGCATTTCAACAAACATGTGATATGCATCAAACCAAGAAGAAACCCAAAACTTCCACCAACATCTCCAACAATCCCTTAATCATTCAATTAACACCCTAATCACCCTACTAACCCTAGCAAGAATCTACTCAAACATAATCAAACTACAACTAACAAGAACAAGAGGAATCAACATAAAAATCCAAACATACATAATGGAAAACTAACAAGGATGATGAACAAAACAATAAACAAGAACTAAAGATTGTAACTTGATTGATAAACAAAGATAAAAAGAAGAGAAAATAAGATGATACCATACTAGAGAAGATGAAAAGAAGAAATCTTGCATAAATGGAAGAAAACCCAAATACATCAACCAAGGTTGTCAATCTTGGTTGGATTCTTCAAGAATTCCCAAATTACAAGAGTAAAACTAGGATTAACGACTAATTACCGACTAATCTACTCTAATCTAAACTAATCTAACCTAAAATAGTCTAGGGTTTAGTATGTAATGAATGAAGAACATCACCTTAGATTACAAGAGGAAGGGTATATATAGGGTTACAATGAGTAGGGAGAATGAATTAAGTGACGCGGGCCTGTAACTGGGTCATCCCGGTCGGGATGAGTTGGTCCCGGTCGGGATGACGTGGTCCCGGCCGGGATGAGCTCATCCCGGTCGGGATGGACCCAATACAGCAACCCTCTCTTTTGTGCACTTCATCCCGGACGGGTTGAGGCCATACCCGTCGGGGATGAGTCTTGTAGGCCTCCAATATGATCTTTAAGGTTCCCCCTTGCTTCACATGGTCTTCTCATCGATTCTCGAGACTCGGGTTCGGGTCTCGGAGGCTCGGGATTGGGTCCCAAGGTCTCGGGGTCGAATCCAAGGCATCGAGTGATCGTTCCTCCGCTTCGTTGGCTCCAAAAAGTGTATGTATTGAGTCGGAATCACTCCAACTCGTCATGAATGGTCTCGGGAACCTGAAACGAACTAGAGGAAGCATAAGTAGCCCATAAATCGCTCCCAAGGAGCGATTCCACAAGGAAAATGGGACCAAAACACTACGAAATAGGCACTACAAACTACACTTATCAACTCCCCCACACTTAACCCTTACTCGCCCTCGAGTAAGCACAAACTAACTACTAAACTAGCCGAGCGGGTATTAGCGCACTCTACGCCCTTTCAACTAACGCGAGGGCACCTAGAGGATAAGTGCTCTCCGCAAGGCAAGTGGGGTCTTGCGACAAAACTGTGGATGCAACCGGACACAAAAACACATAAACAAACAAGCACACAAACAAACACACAAAAGGTTGCACCCAAAGGAAAAGAAATACCGCTTCCCTCAAACAAGCGGTGAAAGAAGCACCGGTTTAGGACTCAAGGCAAGTGACAACGTTCCCAAGCTAGCAATACAAACCAAAATGGACAAAACCCTAATAGTATGACGACAAAGCAATAAAAACGTTGGTAACTTACCTCGGTTCCTCCTAACCTTCTAAGAACGTACCACGGGACGATCGGCGGGATGGAAAAAGGATGAACCACGGTGGTAGTCGACACTGTAGGTAAGTGAGACCCCGCTCCCCTTTAGCAATGAGCCAAGAGGGTCGTCCCATGTCCGAAACCGCCTAACTAGTCCAAGTAAAAAGGTGGAAATATGCAAAATGAGGGAAGACCGACCATTACCGCTATCATCCTTTCTAGGGACTCGGTCCTTTGGTAGGCTCTTCATGGTAATAGTCGGTAAAAGGCTTATTTTGTGAGATGTGAGGTTTCTATTTTTTTGAGACGATTTTCTTTTGGCATTTTCTTCTTCTTTTGCATTTTTGCTTTGTTTTGCCATGCCAGTTCTTTTTCTTCTTTTCTATTTTCTTTTTGGCTTTTGTGCCTTTTCTTTTTCTTCTTTCTTTTCTTTCTTTCATTTTCTTTTATTTGCCCCTTTTGCCTTGATTTGGCTTTTTGGCTTTTCATTGTGTAACAAGAAAGAGAGAACTCAACAAATTGCAAATTTATTTGTGTGGATATGTGTGGGAGGTAGGGTAATGGGTGAGTCGGAACGGGCCCTTCCCTTCAAACCCACAAAAGGGGAAAGACCTGGACTAATTGAGCAAATTCTGAACACGGTCACCTAAGGGATGGGACTCGGCAACCAAGGCCTTTTCACACCGTGGGTGGTCATAATGGTCAGAATGCAAATCCCGTAGTAAATATCTAGTAAGCTAGGTGGACTCAAGGTAAGAAACCAACGTAATCATTGATTTAGGGTCATTCTACTAGGCTAAAGTCCAAGACTCGATTTATACCACTAGGAAAGGAAAGTAGACACTCGCACACTAGCCTCTAAACCGGGTTTTCAAAAATCGTTTACGCACTAGACACAAGTACACAACACAAAACAAAGACATGACAAAAACGAAAGAAAAAGAGATAAAAGGCCACAAAACAAAAACAAACAAAACAAACAAACAAACAACACAAACACCACCCCGAGCTTCCAAACAAGTCACCAAACCAACCACAAGCATTATAAAGCTCCACCCGAGCACACCACATCACAAACCTTCTCCAAATTTCTCACGAAATAAAGAGGGAAAAGGGATAGAAGATGTTACCGGATGTCTTAAAAGCTTTCCAAAACTAACGGTTATTAAGCAACCTATAAGGAAAAGGGAGGCAAAACACACACAACAAAACAAATACACGACACAACGAGACAAAAGTAAAACACACAAAAGAAAATCTTTTTGATTTTTTGTGAAAATTTTCAAATTTTTAGGGTTTTTAAAGATTTTTAGAAAAACTACTAAAATAAAACTAACTACGATAGAATATCGCTCCCCCACACTTAAGCCGAGCAATGTCCTCATGCTCGACCGTAGTGCATGGGAGCACAAAAGAAAATAAAAGAAACTACGAAAATAAAGCTAAAAATCAAAAATAAAGTGGAGAAAATGGTAAAATGTGTCCGGCCGGGGTGTAGTCAAGTCACCATGGGCCGAGACAAGAAAAGATATGGATGGGGGAAGAAATAAAAAGAAGGAAATAAAAGGAAATGGGAGGGGAGGGCTAGGAGTAATCAAGTCACCTAGCCCGGATTCCGCCTAAATCCGACTAAATCCTCAAAAAAAAAGTGAAAATCTTGTAAAAATTGGATTTTGAAAATGACTCTCGATGTAGTCACATCATCGAGAGTCGGGAGCAACCAAAACCAAGGCCTCGAAGGCCACCACGCCACAAATGATAAGGGAAGGGGAGTATGCAAAGGGAGACAAGCTATAAAAGACGGAAAAGAAAGGATAGTGGCCATACCGATCGGTTAGCAACTTACTCACTCCATCGTCTCAATGATCAATGTAAGCACATAGCTAGTCTTCATCATTGCTATTCCTCTTCATTCTCGATAATACCGCATGGTTGAGGTAGTAAAGGTGTGAGGGGGTAGAAATTGATGTGAAAGTCGGTGTCAAGTAGATAGAAGATGAAGTGAGGGTATGAAAATGAAGTATGTGGGTGGTATGATATGAGCAAGGAAGGTAGGGAGGTTGGGTGGGGGTATAGAATGGTTGGGTGGGCTTAAATGTCGAAGAAGAGGCACCAAAAAGGAGTAGGGGACCATCCCGGTCGGGATGGATGGTCCCGGTCGGGATGTCACACCCGTCCCGATCGGGAAGCTCCCTTCCCGGTCGGGATGGCACTCCAGTAGACTTGACTTTTGGCACCCTCATCCCGATCGGGACGGCCCCATCCCGGTCGGGACGAAACACCCTTCCCGGTCGGGAAGGGTCTTCATTACTCCCATGACCCCAAGAAAAAAACCGATTCCCTTACTCACATTCCAAGCTCTATCGATAACCAATTCTTTCAAGGAGTCATCTTCACTTCACCTATCACAATAAACTCAAAATACACATCAAATTCACTCCCTCACATCGCTCATCAAAATACCAAAACAATTACAAGAGTCCCACAAAAACAAACAAATCCAAGAAACAAAACACACAAATACAAGCACAAGTACTCTAAAGAAGAGGAAGGGGGAATATACAACATGACGGTTCTTTAGGAACTCCGTCAAACCTAGGATGGTGGACTCTTATTCAACCATAGCCCTCAAGGGCATGGAGGAGCAAGTCGAACGCACTACCGACATCATAATGAAGGCCCAAGAAGCGCTCGGGCCTAGCTAACCTCCACGGCCTCCAAGGTGGAGGCGAGAAGTAGGAATCCCAAGACCCAACGTCATCATTCATGTCGTCTCCGGGGTCTATCCATCCTACGAGCTTCACCGACCTCTTCCTCCCTAGGCATCGCCTCCAATCACTAGCAAGCTTCATTTCCAAGAAACGAGGCACAAAAAACGGCTTTGGCCCCATTTCCTTGTTGCACACCCCCACACTTTCCTCAAGTTGTGGTTCCCCATTTTCATCATTCGTCCCCACATCATCTTGGAGAAGAGGATCGAAACTTCTACCGGCGGTTTCAATCTCTTCCAAGTCATTGCTTGGTTCACTAGCTAGGGGCTCTTGATGCTTATCCACATTCTCGCACAAGGGCAACTCGGGGCTATCAATTTCACCCAACATCCTCACAAATTCCACCAAACCATCCAAATCACTATCCTCCTCCAATTCTTCACCAACGATGCCTTCACCAAGAGTCATATCCTCATTCGTCTCTTTTTGGGTAGACGATTGAGGCTCTTCAAAGCAAGACTCGCTCCTTATAGGGAATTCATTAACGGCCTCGTCATTGGGTTGTTCCCCTTCCCCAAATGAACATCCCTCATCAAGTTGTGAGGATCGAGTTAAGAGCATTAGAGTTTGAGCCGTTAAAGCATGCAATCTAGCTTTAGATTCCTCCCTTTCCCTAAGGATTTCGGCCAAGAGTTCATTATTCTTTTGCAATTGGATGGCCATTTCTTGTTGCATTTGAAGCATCGATTGATGTAGCTCCAAGTTTGGCAATTGGTGGTCATCGGGGTCTTGTAAAGCTCCTTGATAATCTTGATGATGCCCAAGGGGTGGGGCATCATATTGTTGGTAGTAAGGTTGAGGTGATTGGTAGTACTGTGGGTCATGGGGTTCATATTGTGGTTGGGGTGGAGGGTAATATGGTGGGTTTTGGGGGTATTGGCTTCCATAAGGTGAATCTTGATTGAACATGGTGGGTTCACATTGATAACTCGAGTAATAGTCACCATGATCGTAGGATTGGTAATCGTTCACTTGTTGGTAGCCGTTTTCATAACCTTGAAGTTCATACCCACTAGAGTCTTGATCCCCCCAAGAAGCTTGATAGTAATTAGGAGTCATCATGTCATAGCTTTGGTTAATAGAAGAAGAGGAGTAGCTCATATCGGCTTCCATGTGTGGGGAGTTTAGATCAAACCCCATGCTTGCTCGAAAATCGTAGCTCATACCCGGTTGAGGACTTCTCAATCTAGCAACCGTCCGTTAAAGCGGCTCTGAGTTGCAAGAAGAAGATGGTCATCACCTCTAAGCACAAACTGTAGACTAAGAGCAAACGTGAGAGGCCTAGTGCTTTTTGGGCACTAGACAAGAGAGAAATAAACTTCACACACACAAGAAGTAAGGTAACAAAAAAGAAAAAAAAAAGAAAAACACAAACACAAAGACAAAGTCAAGTAACTAGGAAAACAAAGTCCAAACTAGCACCGTCCCCGGCAACGGCGCCAAATTGATGGTGGGATTTGTCGTGGATCCCGCCGATCAAATAAATAACCAATTAATCCTAGTGGGTAGCTAGGGCAAGTCGGGTCGAATCCAAGGGGACGGTAAGAGGCGTATAGACTAAGGTCGCCCAAAAACGAGACTAGGTCCACGAGCTAAACTAAACTAGAGTAATAAGAAGGGGAGAGGGCTAAGGCTATGACTACGGTAACGGAGAGGACAACTAAGGAAAACGGGCTAGGATTAGGTCGGGGTTAAAGGGGTAACGGAATGGTCGAGGAAGAGCTAGAGTGAAGGAGGTAGTAGGGTAATCTAGGTGTAGTCCGGGCTCTCGCAACTTAGACTCACCTAGAGGTTCCACCTAAAACCCACCTTGGCGACACAAACGACAAACGGGGTTACTAGCGTGATATCGGGGCCTGGGTCGCATCCGGGCTCTCGCAACTTAGACCGACCTAGGGGTCGTCCTCACCGGGCTCTCGCTACTTAGTGAGGGAACCAAACCCACGAGCAAACTATTACCCACAAGAGAAAGGCAAGAAAAACAAGCATATGCATACGAGTCATTCAAGCATTTCAACAAACATGTGATATGCATCAAACCAAGAGGAAACCCAAAACTTCCACCAACATCTCCAACAATCCCTTAATCATCCAATTAACACCCTAATCACCCTACTAACCCTAGCAAGAATCTACTCAAACATAATCAAACTACAACTAACAAGAACAAGAGGAATCAACATAAAAATCCAAACATACATAATGGAAAACTAACAAGGATGATGAACAAAACAATAAACAAGAACTAAAGATTGTAACTTGATTGATAAACAAAGATAAAAAGAAGAGAAAATATGATTATACCATACTAGAGAAGATGAAAAGAATAAATCTTGCATAAATGGAAGAAAACCCAAATACATCAACCAAGGTTGTCAATCTTGGTTGGATTCTTCAAGAATTCCCAAATTACAAGAGTAAAACTAGGATTAACGACTAATTACCGACTAATCTACTCTAATCTAAACTAATCTAACCTAAAATAGTCTAGGGTTTAGTGGGTAATGAAGAACATCACCTTAGATTACAAGAGGAAGGGTATATATAGGGTTACAATGAGTAGGGAGAATGAATTAAGTGACGCGGGCCTGTAACTGGGTAATCCCGGTCGAGATGAGTTGGTCCCGGTCGGGATGACGTGGTCCCGGTCGGGATGAGCTCATCCCGGTCGGGATGGACCCAATACAGCAACCCTCTCTTTTGTGCACTTCATCCCGGACGGGTTGAGGCCATACCCGTCGGGGATGAGTCTTGTAGGCCTCCAATATGATCTTTAAGGTTCCCCCTTGCTTCACATGGACTTCTCATCGATTCTCGAGACTCGGGTTTGGGTCTCGGAGGCTCGGGATTGGGTCCCAAGGTCTCGGGGTCGAATCCAAGGCATCGAGTGATCGTTCCTCCGCTTCGTTGGCTCCGAAAAGTGTATGTATTGAGTCGGAATCGCTCCAACTCGTCATGAATGGTCTCGGGAACCTGAAACGAACTAGAGGAAGCATAAGTAGCCCATAAATCGCTCCCAAGGAGCGATTCCACAAGGAAAATGGGACCAAAACACTACGAAATAGGCACTACAAACTACACTTATCACCTAATATCGCTAATATTGCTAGTATTTTAAAACATTAAAATACTCGTGAATTTGTGTCGAGTGTGAGTGATGGTGGGATAAGAAAACCCGAATATACAAGTGTACTGCACACAGCGTTGCCGGTCGCTTATCCCCTCACCCCGATCGCTTGATTATTGAAACGAGTCAACCTAAACAACAATTCGTTTATTTTCGTTCGCATCGCATATTCACATCAATTTTTCAAAACAAGCATTCTATTTTAATAAGGGTCGAAACCCATTGACGCGGATCCGACATCACAATCTCTAGGGATTTATTTCGATGTCGGAAAAGCCGAGGGAATCAAGTCCTCTAATTCAAGCAAAGTGTCGATCCGTTAGAGTCGATACCAATTCCATAATTGGATGTCGAATCTAACGATCTAGTCAATTTAATTAAGTAATGCGATTTTTTTCGTTGATGCTAAAATAATAGTCATACGATTCGCTAGAATCACGACATTATTAAACGCGGAGAGAATATATTCATATCGCGGTAGTTAATTTAAAACGACTCAAAGCAATTTTTTTTCTTTTTTTTTCCACTCTAGTATTCCATATCGATTCAATAATCGGATATGGGATATGACGAGTATCGAGGCTAAGTTTCGAGAATAAATTTCACAATACTTATGCCCGATTCAACAAACTCATCAAATTATCAAAAATCAAAAGCAATTTCGAAACCAATACAAAATTGCAAACGAACACTGATTCGTACAAGGGGGCACTCGACCGAGTGCCAAGCCCACTCGGTCGAGTGGCACCCCAAAATCGAGGCAGAAAGGTCTGAATGACCTCCACTCGGTCGAGTCTCGCAATGACTCGATCGAGTGGCAATGTACTCGGCCGAGTTGGTCACTAACTCGGTCGAGTAGGGTCATGAAATCCGGACAGAACCTTTTTCAGAAGGTCCACTCGGTCGAGTCCCACAATGACTCGGTCGAGTGGCCCTTTATCACGTTAAACCGTGAGTCCTACAATAGCATTCGAGTCTCGTTAACCATTTTTTTGTGACTTAGGTCAACACGTTAATCACGTGAAACATCTTTTCAAAACCATGCATCAACTCATTTGCATCATTCTACACAGTTCAACATTTCCACAAACCGTTAATATCGTTATACCGTTACTAACCATTTGTTGTTTCTTTTGTCAATTTTGGTTGTTTATTTTATCGTACTAAAATGAACCCACATGCTAAATTTTAATTCGACGTAGAATTAATTGCATTAAATCGACGTAGAAACCCTTTTCAATTTCTCACATGCTTAGGGAAAACAATGTTTGCATAAGCATTTTCACCGTTCAACTAATGCTCGTATTAGAAAGTCATTCGAGATCTTAGTAGAGGCCGCTAGTGCGGGCGGGGTTGGGTGTCCTTCGTGGGCTTCCCAACACGTACCCTCACCCCTTACTCAGAACCTCAGTTTTCGGATGCCCGAAACCGTTGGCGCACGATAGTCATTCAATACACGATAACCGGTAGTGACGGTATCGGTATCGAGATGCAAAGGGACAAGCCCAATAAACTCTGACATCGGAAATGGGCCGTATTTTATACACGGCCCACTATGACATAGAGTGGGTTCGAATGAGCCCGAACTCCCACAAAGTTCGGTGGCGACTCCACATAGATTTAAATTTCAATTCGATCCATTCTCATATGGAGATTCATTCGCCTCCCCAAACCCGCGCGTGGCCGCGTCGGGGTGGACCTACGTCATGTCCACAATGTGATAACTAAATAATCGACCTTTATGAGTTAAGTCGCTCTTGCAACATTAGTATGACGACTAATTAATAATAGGCCGTAATTGATAACTTATATCTCGTAAATCCTAACCTACGTAGCGAGAGCCCGGGAACAGAATAGACTCGTTGTAATCGATAGAATTCTCTAATAGACAGCAGAGCCCGTTAGGTGATTTCTAGGGTGACTAGTGATACGAGAGGACCGTGTGGATACTCTTTAACTCGTCTTAACTGAATATTTGGAAATCACATGTTTAGCTGTTTTAATCATAGTGATCTGATACCTCTGGTGCTTTTCTTAATTTGATTAACTTCATTATTTTTATTTTATTAATTAATTTCTTTAGATTCTATTAGACCGTCATTCACCTACAATCATTATAAAATCGTGACCCGTTAGATTAATTGACTAACTTATAATTTTCAACCTGTCTGCTTGTGGAATCAACTCTACTTACCGCTAGCTATCCGTTAGTAGTAATAAAGGATTATTTTGATATTGGTGACGCGACTTATCCGTATCAATTTTGGCGTTGTTGCCGGGGAGACAACAAAATTTTATTTGTTAGTTGATTAATTTTTTTTTCGTCTCGAGGAATATTTGTTCCTTAAGACCTATCTCACTTTTTCCATGAGAATTGTTATAGATTTTCCGCAGGAGTCCGATGAGACTTTGAAGCTTATATACAATGGTTTTGCAGCTGGCTTGGCTCTTTGGAAAGAAAATATTTCACTAATGAAACACTTTTTCTTACCGTTCTGAAGGGTATGACGGAGTCTACTAAGTCCTATGTATATTCCACGTGTAAGTATTTTGAAATCAAATCCTACAAAGAGGCAGTAGATTAGTTCGACTGGCTAGCTGAAGAAAGTGTGAAACCCGGTTTTTCACTTTATTTATCTAGTGATGAACCCGTCGGTGAGATTAGTGGTGTGAATATTTTTGAGAATCCTTGTTTTAACTGTGAGACAGATTGTAACGAAATTTATGACATGAGTCTCGCGGCTCCATTTTGTGGGAATCTATATGAGGAGATTCATGAAGAACCTTTTGATTCGGAACTTGAGGTCAAGAAGGACCGGTACGAGAATGACGCGTTCGAGGAGAATATTGAGGTTTGATGGAACGAGTATGAGGACGACATTGGAGAGGAGCCATTGGTTTCTTTGCCCGTTTTGCCGTCTCCTTCTAAGGTTTTGTCCTTAGTTTCCTCCGTTCCACTCCTTTTTTCTCCTCCGTGCTTATCGGCCTCACTTCCGTTAATCCCAGACCATTTTTCTATGAACACCGACACTTTGATGTGTGATTTTAACATTAATTCCCCATGTCTTGCTAACGATGAGGGAATTAGTTAAGTGTTTCAGGTGGTAATTGATTTTCCACCCCGTAATAAGATCGCTCGTCCCGTATTTCATACTTTTGCTAATAATATCTTATCACGTGCTTATATCTGCTTTCATATTTCTCATGCCCAGAAATATGACATGTTACTTAGGGTGTTGATTCGTTTTTTAAATCAAATGACGAAGTGAGCCGAATCATGGCCGTGCGGGACCGTAAAATTAAAACCAGCGCTGGTCGGAAGGCAACCCTTTTTTTTTTTTTTTTTTGCATTTTTAGTTAATAATTCTAATAACGTAGTTGCATTTTGAGTGAGGACGAGGATACTTATATATGTTTTCAAGTTGGTGTGCAGGGCATAAGATTTACTGTAATTTTTCTTATTGGAATCGAAATTAGGTTGCATAGGAGAATTGCGTGTTAGTTTCGTCTGATTTCAGTCGAAATTAAACCGTCTCACCGAGTCGACCTTATTTATACCCAACCTACCCCCTCATACTCCCCCATAATTGATCCCTCACATAAGTCACAATCTCTCCCTCATACCTCGATTCCTCTCATAACCCTTCATCTTCCTCATTTTCCTTTTCAAAAACCCTATACTCCTCCACCACAGCTCCTTCCTCCCATCGTCGTCAATCATCTGCTTCCTCCCACCACTTGCCTGCCTTCATCCACACCGCCACTTTGCCCCACCGCCGTGTCTTCCTTTCCGTCATCTCCCTTCATTCCGGTCACCCTCAACTCACGTTCGTCCGCTCTACATCCTCCACCGTATCAACCTCCACCTCTGCCCTTCATCCTCGCCATTCCTCCACCGTCATCCCCATTATTCTGCTCTCCATCTCCTCCATTTTCTGTGTCTTCCCCCTTCCGCCCCTCCAACTGGCTGCTATTCACTTCTCCGTCTTCGCTTCGCCTCGCCCTCCTACACTCTGCCCTCATCCTCCTATCTCCTTTCATCACCACCGTTTCGTCCCTCCATCTTATAGTGGAGTAATGAGTTTGTGGGATAATTTTGGTTGTAATTGTGGTTGCCAAATTCAGAGTGTATTGTTGAAGTCCGAGTGTCGGGTTATTATGTATTTTCCAGATTATATGTGTTTTTGTGCTCATTTTTCAGGCTTGCAGGTAAAATGGAGCATTCAAACCGAGGTTGAGAATAGTTCAACTAGAGTTGAACCGATCAACACGGAAATCGAGGCCGACACAGAAGGCTAGGTATCTCTCTGTCACTAAGTCTTTAGATATGCTTTTTTAGTTACTCTTTCCTTCTCTTCCATTGTCCGATTTGTGTTTATTACAATGAGGACGTTGTATTGTTTGATTTAGGGAGGGTAACTAATTTCCATTAGTTGAATATTTTCTGCATTTGAGCATGCATATTTTTCAAATTTGAGTCATTTTAGCATCGGAGCGGGTTAAACAACGATGATGAAACCGCTTTTGCTCTTTCTTTTCTCGTATCATTTACTTTCTCATTTTAGTGATATCTTAGTTTTACTTGATTAAGTCTTAGGTTATGGCATATATCAATTGTAACTTCATTGAACGAATAAAATGAGAAAGTACTTAAAAATTCTTGGCTTAAATTGTAACTACTTAAAAATTCTGAGATTAGAGCCTTATGAGACCGATAACATCCATGATCCGTCTATCTAGGAATGAGAGCAGTTCTCCCTATTTCGTATGTAACATCAATTTGGATAAGTGTGAAGTCTGTCTATTAAGTCTTTGTATATTCAGGTCGTGACTTTAACGTGTATTGAGGCTTTCTTATTTCCTTTTTATTTCTCCTTCTCGTTTTTATTAGCCTTCACTCAAAATTTGAATTATCCTTTCATCACAATATTAACCACGAGCCTAAATTGCCTACCGTAGTCGAGTTAGTCATGGTGATATTTATACTTGGATGAGCTAGGTCGGGTTGTTGTAGATATGTTCGGTTTTGTATATATGTTCTACAAAAAAAAGAAAAAATAAATGAAAAATAAAAGAAAAGTGGAAACAGAATTGAGTTGTGGACTTCGACAATTCATCGTAATAATACTTATGGAGTCGACTTGGGTGAAATAAGCAAGATATGGTGGATGTCGTCGTTAATCGACGTTGATTTTGTCATTTTTGTGATTTGGTGTTTGGTAATGTAATTTAGAAGTTTGGATTGTCTAGCTCGACTATTACCTCCACATTCCCAAATTTATAACCCCTTCTTACCCGTCACTTAACCCATATCCTATTTCATCATAATATGCCTCGATACGTGTTTTGGTTTCAATTATTTAGAATGTGCAAATGATTGGTAGCGATTGTCATCACATTATATTGAATGCATGTGTTTATAGGTCGCAGGGTAGGCGAGTGTCCTTCTTCTCTATTTTACATATATACTTATTGTATTCTTCTTTTGAGAGTAGAGTGTAGCCGAGAGAGTCCGACAATGATAAGACTAGCAAGGTTGACGATTCACTGTTATTCTGTTAATTATGCCATAGCTTGGGTCCATTCACATATTCTAAGAGTTTCTAGTTTGAGTTAGTTTTTGTAACGAGTCAATTGGTATAACTAGCTTTGAGTTGTTTCTCCTCTTGTATTTATTTGTGTGTTTGATTGTTTGGGGACAAGCAATACTTCGGTTTGGGGAAATTTGATGTGTGCCTTTCCTTTAAGGTTTTTCACCTCCTTTGGCATGCATTTTCGTGTTGTTTTACTATTTTTTGGAATCATTTTACGTTATTTTCTCCCACTTGTGCTACTCAGGTGCGTGTTTCATATTTTGCAGATATTTTAGACCAAGGAGCCAAAAGAGCTTGAAAAATTCAAAGTTAATAATAAATTTAAACTCTAAACCGATCTACACGACGTTATTAGGCCGATAGAGAAAGGGTACAAGTTAGAGGAAGACTTTAGACGAGAGCCAATCGGTCAAGTATAAATGAACCAACATCATACGAAGATCGAGCTCGACGTGGTCATATTTAAACGCCAATATCTTCAGTTCTAAAACTTAGATTGAAGTGATTCAAGTTAAAATGTAAAGCGTTTTCTCTTAGCTTTTCAACGATTGCTCACACATCCAATTCTGATAAGTAACGAAGAAATTACAAGCGTTTGAAGTTGGATGTGCAAAGCTGAGGAGCCACTCGATCGACTAACAACTCAAGTCGAATAGACTAGCTCCAGTCGACTCACCCCAGTCAACCGACCGAATCCCTCAGTCGACCAAAGCCCAATATCCCAGTCGTATCGACTGTAATCAAGTTGACCCAAGCTGAAAGTATCAGTCCAACCTAGTTTTTTCCCGTGAATTACCCACGTTGTCCCTCCTTTCAGATCATGCATCCATTACCCCACTACCTTTTATTTTTACGTATATTGAGAAGTTAGTGGGGAATTGAAGTATACAGTAAGAGGAAGGAGTTAGTGGCATGATTAACTCAGGGATTTAACTAGTATAAATAAAAATGTTATAATTCAACTAAGGGGGTATCTCATCTTTTATTCACCATTAGTTTAGTTTACTGTAAACTTTAGTTTTTAGTTTTTTCCTTTTTAGTTTATTTTCAATTAACGTTTTCAACATTTTTCATATTTATCTCAAGACTGTTTTTATTATTCTCATCTTTATTCTTCGTCTTCGTTCTAATTAGCTATTCCGAGTTTGGTACTTTCCTCTTCTTCCGAGTTTAGGTAAACTACGAATTGAACCGAGTTTATATGTGATGACTAAATAATCGACCTTTATGAGTTAAATCGCTCTTGCAACATTAAAATGACGAATAATTAATTATAGGCCGTAATTGATAACTTGTATCTCGTAAATCCTGACGTACGTAGCGAGAGCCTGGGAACGGAATAGACTCGTTGTAATCGATAGAATTTTCTAATACGTAGCAAGAGCCTGTTAGGTGATTTCTAGGGTGACTAGTGAACTGAGAGGACTCTGTCGATTCTCTTTAACTCGTCTTAACTGATTATTTGGAAATCACATGTTTAGCTATTTTAATTGTAGTGATCCGATAACTCTGATTCTTTTCTTAATTTGAATATTTTTATTTGATTAATTAATTTCTTTAGATTCTATTAGACCGTTATTCACCTACAATCATCATAAAATCCTGACCCATTTGATTAATTGACTAACTTATAATTTTCAACCTGTCTGCCTGTGGAATCGAGCCTACTTAACGCTAGCTATCCGTTAGTAGTAATCTGGGATTATTTTGATATCGGTGATGCGACTTATCCATATCAAGGACCACGCGAATACGTTCTTGTATTGCGTAAGGAGGTCGGTGAACTGTTCTCTCTCAGTAGGATCTAAGGTAGTCCCTATTTTGAGGTACTGGATCTCTAGAGAGGTTCCTACATTTTTGGATTCGGTGTCTGATAAGTGTAGTTTGTAGTGCCTAATTTGTTGTGTTTTGGTCCCATTTTCCTTGTGGAACCGCTCCTTGGGAGCGGTTTATGGGTTACTTATGCTTCCTTTAGTTCGTTTTAGGTTCCCAAGATCATTCATGAAGAGTTGGAGCGATTCCGACTCAATACATACACTTTTCGGAGCCAACGAAGCGAAGGAACGATCACTCGATGCCTTGGTTTCGACCCCGAGACCTTGGGACCCAATCCCAAGCCTCCGAGACCCGATCCCGAGTCCCGAGAATTGATAAGAAACCCATGAGAAGCAAGGAGGGACCAAAAGGAGCTTATTGGAGGCCTACAAGACTCATCCCCGACGGGAAGGGCCTCATCCCGTCCGGGATGAGGTGCACAAAAGACACACCTTCTGTTTTGGGTCCATCCCGATCGGGATGAGCTCATCCCGACCGGGACCACCTCATCCCGACCGGGACCAACTCATCCCGACCGGGACGAGCCCAATTCAGACCCGCGCTTCATTGTTTCTTCTCCTTTCCTCTTGTAACCCTATATATACCCTTCCTCTTGTATTCTTATGTTATCTTAGACATTACCCACTAAACCCTAGACTACTTTAGCATAGATTAGCATAGATTAGAGTAGATTAGTCGGTAATTAGTCCTTAATCTAGTTAGTTAATCTTGTATTAAGGGATCTCTTGAAGAATCCAACCAAGATTGACAACCTTGGGTGATGTATTTGAGTTTTCTCTTTTATGCAAGTTTTCATTCTTCCATTCATCTTGTTAGTAGGTATAACCTTCTTTTCCCTTCTCTTATTCTTGTTTATTCATCCAAGTTTCAATCTTTGTTCATTGTTAGGTTCATTGTTCATTGTTTTCACTAGTTTCTTTATGCAAGTTTTGTTGTTTGTGTTGATTCATGTTGTTCTTGTTATTTTTAGCATTAGATATGTTTGAGTAGACTCTTGCTAGGGTTATTAGGGTGATTGGTTGTGATTGTGGATGATTAGGGTGAGATGGGTGGTATTAGATGTTGTTTTTGTTGTTTCCCATTTACCTTGCACTCCACATGTTTGATGAATTGCTTGTGAGACTAGAGACGATCAATCCTTGGTTTTCTTGCATATTCTCTTGTATGTTTGTGTTTGGTTGGTTGGTTTGGTTTCCTTATTAGTAGCGAGAGCCCGGTGAGGATGACCCCTAGGTCGATTACGTAGCGAGAGCCCGATCGGCGTTACCTAGGCTACGTAAGCACGCTAGTAACCCCGTTTTTCCCCTTTTTGTCTTCGTTGCACCCATGAACCCGACCTAACCCTAGTTTCTTCTTATCGTTTTATTAGCTTCCGCTAGTCATTAGATGCTTGTTTTGCCCTTTTATTTGTTGTTATAGATTATAGTTTAGACCTTAGCTTAGTCATTAGTCTACCCCCTAGATTAGCTTGTCTCGAACCTAGTCTTTGACCGTAGCACACTTTAGTCTGACACCCCGTCCCTGTGGATCGACCCGACTTGCCCTATCTACGTGTTAGGATTAGTTGGTTATTATTTGGTGGCGGGATCCACGGCAAATCCGACCCATCAAATTGGCGCCGTTGTCTTGTGAGACGGTTGATGGAGAGGATCCTTGTCGGGCGGTGGAAGAGAACTCTACTCTCGACTCCGTAGAAGAAGCAACCCCCTTAGGGTGTGATCTCCCAACTCATACCACCGAGCATGACTCTAGACCACTATACCTACCGGATGGTCATAAGAGTTGTTGCTATCATGGTTCGGAAGACCCGGAAGATCACGAGAACCCCGAGCGTAATGAAGATGATTGCTTCTTGCCTCCGACTTGGAAGCTCTTGAAAGTGGCTAGGCTCGGCCATGTGAGCCTCAATGAAGATGTTGCTAGAGCATTTGACTTACTCCTTCGAGCTCTTGATGGCTATGGAGGTGTAGATGGTGAGAGTATCCTATTGTAAATATATTTTTGAGCTTTTGTTTGTATATATATTTGTTTGGATCATTTGGTTTTTAGGATTGTTAGTTTTTGTGGAAATCTAGTAATTTGGTATTTTGATGAGCGATGTGAGGGAGGGAATTTGATGTTGTATTTGAGCTTGTTGTGACAGGTGTGACGTGAAGGTGAATGCTAGAGAGGAGTGGTCATTGTTAGAGCTTGGATTGTGAGCAAGGGAGTCGGTTTTTTTGAAGCTATGGACAAGCTTTTGGGGTTATAGAGGGTTTGAGGAACCTTTCCGGCCGAGAAGAGAGCATCCCCACCGGGAAGGTTGAGCCGTCCCGACCGGGAAGGATGTCATCCCGATCGGGATGAGGGTGCCAAAATTTGGGTTTACTGTTGGGTCATCCCGACCGGGATGGGGGATTCCCGACCAGAACGGGTGTGTCATCCCGACCGGGACCATCCATCCCGACCGGGATGATGCCGTGCTCCTTCTTTTGGCCTCTTCTTTGTCATTCGAGCTCACCCAACCATTTTATACCCCCTCCCAACCTCCCTATCTATCCTTGCCCTTATCATATGACCCCTACACTTCATATACACATATTCACCTCCTTTTCTCTTCACTTTACACCGACTTTCACATCAAATCCCACCTCCTTATACCTTTGAACTTCAACCATGCGGCCTTATTGAGAAGGAAGAGGAATAGCAATGACAAAGACAAGCTATGTGCCATTATTGACCTATGAGACGATGGAGCGAGTGAGTTGCTAACCGCATGGTACGACAACTATCCTTTCTTTTCCGTCTTTTATTGCTTGTCTTCTTTTGTTACTTCCCCTTCCCCTTATCATTTGTGTCATGGTGGCCCTCGGGGCCTTGGTAATGGTCGCTCTCGACTCTCGATGATGTGATTACATCGAGAGTCCTTTGAAAAATCCAAATTTACAAGATTTTCACCCTTTTTGTAGGATTTAGTCGGATTCGGGCGAAATCCGGGCTAGGTGACTTGATTACACCTAGTCCTCCCCTCCCATTTTCCTTTTATTCCTTTCTTTTTATTTCTTCCCCCATCCATATCTTTTCTTGTCTCGGCCCATGGTGACTTGATTACACCCCGGCCGGACACTTTCTACCCTTTTCTCCGCTTTTCTTTTTGATTTTTTTAGCTTTAATTTTCGTAGTTTCTTTTCTTCCCTTTCGTCTCTCCGTACACTACGGTCGAGCATGAGGACATTGCTCGGCTTAAGTGTGGGGGAGCGATATTCTATCATAGTTAGTTTTATTTTCGTAGTTTTTCGAAAAATCTTTAAAAATCCTAAAAATTTGAAAAATTTTCACAAAAATCAAAAAGATTTTCCTTTTGTGTGTTTTCCTTTTTATGTCGTTGTATCGTATATGTGTTTTTTTGTGCGTGTTTTGCCTCCCTTTTTCCTCTTAGGTCGCCTAATCGACGCTAACTTTGGAAAGCTTTCAAGACATCCGGTACCGCCTTTATCCCTTTTTCCTCTTTACCCCTTTTGATGTTCGGAGGAGATTTGTGATGTTGTGTGCTCGGGAGGAGCTTTGTAAAGTTCGGTGTTGGTTGGTGGCTTGTTTGGAACCTCGGGGTGGTGTTTGTGTTGTTTATATGTTCGTTTTGTTTGTTTTCGTTTTGTCGCTTTTGCTTCTTCTTCTTTCGTTCTTTGTTGAGTCTTTGTTTTGTGGTGTGTACTTGTGTCTAGTGCGTAAAAGGTTTTCGAAAACCCGGTTTAGAGGCTAGTGTGCGAGTGTTTACTTTCCCTTCCTAGTGATGTAAATCGAGTCTTGGAATTTAGTCTAGTAGAATGACCCTAAATCAATGATTTAGTTGGTTTCTTACCTTGAGTCCACCTAGCTTACTAGGGATTTACTACGGGATTTGCATTTGACCATTATGACCACCCACGGTGTGAAAAGGCCTTGGTTGCCGAGTCCCGTCCCTTAGGTGACCGTGTTCGGAATTGCTTTGATTAGTCCAAGTTCTCCCTTTTTTGTGGGTTTGAAGGGAAATCGCGACCCCCGACTTACCCATTCCCCTACCTCCTACACATATCCACGAAATAAAGTTGCAAATTGTTGAAACCTCTTTCTTAGTTGCAAAAAGAAATGCCTACAACAAAAAGGGCAAAAAAAAGAAAAAGAATGAAAAAGAAAAAAGAAAAGATTGAAGAAAAAGAAAAGGCACAAAAAGCCAAAAAAGAAAATACAAAAGATGAAAAAAAAGAAATGGCATAGCAACACAACGCAAAAATGCAAAAGAAAGAAAAATGCCAAAAGAAAACCCGTCTCACAAAAAGATTCTCACCCTCTCAAAATAAGCCTTTTTCCCGATCGTTACCGTGAAGAGCCTACCAAAAGACCGAGTCCCTAGGAAGGATGATAGCGGTAATGGTCGGTCTTCCCCCATTTTGCAATCATATCCACCTTTTTACTTGGACTAGTTGGGCGGTTTTGAGCATGGGACGACCCTCTTGGCTCATTGCTAAAGGGGGCGGGGTCTCACTTACCTACAGTGTCGACTAACACCGTGGTTCATCCCTTTTCCATCCCGCCGATCGTCCCGTGGTACGTTCTTAGAAAGTTAGGAGGACCTAGGTAAGTTATCAACGTTTTTATTGCTTTGTCGTCATACTATTAGGGTTTGGTCCATTTTGGTTTGTATTGCTAGCTTGGGAACGTTGTCACTTGCCTCGAGTCCTAAACTGATGCTTCTTTCACCGCTTTTTAGAGGGAAGCGGTATTTGTTTCTTTTTGGGTGCAACCTTTTGTGTGTTTGTTTGTATGTTTGTTTGTTTATGTGTTTTTGTGTCCGGTTGCACCCACAGTTTTGTCGCAAGACCCCACTTGCCTTGCCGAGAGCACTTGTCCTCTAGGTGTTCTCGCGTGAGTTAAAAGGGCGTAGGGTGCGCTAATACCCGCTCGGCTAGTTTATTAGTTAGTATGTGCTTACTCGAGGGCGAGTAAGGGTTAAGTGTGGGGGAGTTAATAAGTGTAGTTTGTAGTGCCTAATTTGTTGTGTTTTGGTCCCATTTTCCTTGTGGAACCGCTCCTTGGGAGCGGTTTATGGGTTACTTATGCTTCCTTTAGTTCGTTTTAGGTTCCCGAGATCATTCATGAAGAGTTGGAGTGATTCCGACTCAATACATACTCTTTTCGGAGCCAACGAAGCGAAGGAACGATCACTCGATGCCTTGGTTTCGACCCCGAGACCTTGAGACCCAATCCCGAGCCTCCGAGACCCGATCCCGAGTCCCGAGAATTGATAAGAAACCCATGAGAAGAAAGGAGGGACCAAAAGGAGCTTATTGGAGGCTTACAAGACTCATCCCCGACGGGAAGGACCTTATCCCGTCCGGGATGAGGTGCACAAAAGACACACCTTCTGTTTTGGGTCCATCCCGACCGGGACCACCTCATCCCGACCGGGACCAACTCATCCCGACCGGGACGAGCCCAGTTCAGACCCGCGCTTCATTGTTTCTTCTCCTTTCCTCTTGTAACCCTATATATACCCTTCCTCTTGTATTCTTATGTTATGTTAGACATTACCCACTAAACCCTAGACTACTTTAGCATAGATTAGCATAGATTAGACACTACTTGAATTAGTGATAATTCCAACAGAAAAATTCCTACGGATCTTGAAAGGCGTCGAAAACTAATAGTTCCTACAGAAATTTTCTACGGAATTCCAATCTGTCGCTCCTTTAAAGTACTCCTACGGAATTCTTACGGAGTGTGGTAGGAAACGTGTTTTTCTTTTAATTCGATGACATGGTACTCTATGTTTTACTACTACAATTATTATTTTGAAGGACGACCATAAAAGCATGCTTGTACGCGGAACCGTCATCTTTAAGCACTTAAAATTGGTGGCCAATATGATAGACTAAATAGAACGGGTCCTTTCAGGAACCGTCCTTTTATTACAACTGTGAGAGCGGTTTGACAATCACACCGTCCTCTTTAACTAAAGAGAAGGTCGGTAAGTTAAACTCGTCGTATTAGAAGTTACTCTGTACAGTTATACTCCCTCCGTCCCAGTGAATTCTTTACGTTTGATTTTTAGCACTATTCATTAGGTGGAATGATCTCGAATATAATTTATAATATATAACGTAAAACATAGTCATGTGAGGTCTTTTTCGAATGGTCTTAATAAGTACATTTAGAATATCAAATTTTTAGAATTTTTAATAACACGTAAATAAAGATATGAACGAAATGAAATGTATCTCGACAAGTGTGAAAAAACAAACGTAAAGAATTCGTTGGGACGGAGGGAGTAATTAGAGAATACTCTTATCATATTCTATTTCCCTAACCTACCATCACCACGCAAACCCCTCTATCTCCCTCACCATCACAGCTCAACCCCCTTCATCTTCTTCGTCATCACCACGCAACTTCCATCACCGTCATCACCATCGCTATGCAACCCCCATCATCCGACGATGTCATTCTTCGCTTCGTTTGTTCACCTCATCGCCGTCCTCCTTCATAAGTTTTTTAAATTGACCCAAATTAGTCTGTTCAGCGGTATTGTTTGATGGTTGGGTTTAGGTTCCCCAGTGGCTCGGTTGAGGTATCGTCATCCTGAAATCGAACGAGTCAACTCGCTAGCCAAATTTTAGGGTTTAGGTATCGGCTGGGTATGGTATTGTTCTAGGTTTGGCCTCTTCTAACTATTTCCATTCACCCTCCATTAACTTTTATTATCATTGTTGGTGCTTATAAATGTTGGTGCTTTAGTCAAAACCTTTATTGGATTTGAGATTTTTGCATCAAGTGTTGTTTCCTTTGCTCAATATTGTCAGTAGGGTTTTATGTTGCTAAATGATACTTAAAGATATAGGTGAATTGAAAATTGACAATTGTTCAAAGTGTAAACAACGAGTGACTATGTTAGGAGAATTGCTTGGAGTTTGTGAGAGGGAGAGTTAGATGTAAATGAGGAAAGAGCAGGAGGGAATGATTTTGACGAGTCGTATTATATTGCAGGGATTTGTTTGATGAATGCGCACAAAGTAGTGATCCTGTGGTGTTGAAGAAATATGCTGATTTCCTACAGGTACATACTCTCACGTTTCTGTATACTTGATTGATTACTGGTTTGTCCAAAATAATCTTTTCCCTTTCAAATTATGGCATAAATTTTAGTCCTCCTCTGTCACAACTACATGTGATTTAAGTGGAGGAAATATTTGGACTACAACAAAAGTGGAACTTGTTAGTCATGAATAGTTGTTACCCGTTCATCTTTTTATGATGTATGCGGGTAAGGTAGGATAGAATTGACAAAAACAAATGGCCAGATCAAGATGTTTACATATCTTAATTATACGTCAATAATCAAGAACCAAAACTTAGTGCTACATTCTTAACAAAAACTAAGAATATAACTATATAAGATGTTTAATCTAGTGTTCAGTTTGGAACATTATGGTGGCACGCTGCAAATTCTAAAAACAGGGCTTAATTTCAATCTATAGGTTTGGTTTTTGCAAGTTGCCTTATCTCAAGTACTCTCTGTGTGAATAAGTAGTGTTCCTGAGTATTTAGTTGTCTGGAAATTTATTTGGATTTCAGTTGAGTTTTGTCTGGTTATCTGCATTACTTGTGCTAAAGCCTTATAACATATGCTAAATTGAATTTATGCATCATTGCATTTTGCATTTTGTATTTTGAGGAGTTCACCTTTGGATTTGAGGCCAATTTATGAACTGCATGGCAAAAAAATGTACATGTTTCATATGCTCCCTCTGTTCTACGGAGTCTTTTATTATTACTTGTATATGGTTTTGAACAAGAATAACTCTGTTAGTTACCGATAAATTGTTCATTTCATGTTTACTTTGCAACATATTGTGTGTAAAATGAGATGGCTTGAGATTAGGTACTAGTATTTTTTTGGTGAACGGAGTTAATTCCTGATGAAATTTATGATGCCTACATTTTAGATCCTTGGTTCGATCATACCTTTAGATGAGAATCGTGAAAGTGGAGTTCTTCTAAGACAGAGGGGAGCTGCTTAGGGCTCTTATGACAGCTGATAAACCCGGTTCAGATCTTCAGCTGATATGCACCACATGGGTTGCCCTTTTCTGGACAATAAACATTGATCCAGAGATGAAATTTACGAGTCATCATTTCCTCCACTTTGTTTTAATCATCATATCTTTCTTAATAATTAAATTAGAAGTACTCTATATTATTTAATCAGCTGTAACTTAATCATGACAGGCTTCTTTTGATTCACCTCTATAAAATGCCAACTTGTCTGCTTATTCTCGTTTCCCAACCTCAGTAACATCCAGCTATTGACATGAGTTTTCCTTTACTCTCCTCACCAATGTAAGTCCTCTCATCCTCCTCCTCTTGCTTTCATTGTTTAATTGTTTCAACTCTAAATTGTGATTAATTTTTGTGGTTTAATAGGAGGCACTCAGTGAATCTACCACCCACACCAGATGTAGGGGATGATGATCAACTAAAAGAAATCACCCTTTATGAAAAAATTAACATCAAGGTCTTCTTTTCCCATTTCAATTTCATAAACTTATCAACTGGGTTTGGCTCAATTTTTTATCTTTATGTTTAATTTGAGTTAATTTAAGTTTCTGCCGCTTTTAATTTATTTGGTTTTCTGTAATATCTTAATCAGGTTTTCTAATTTTATAAATTAGAAGCCAATTGACTTGGTTTTCTAAAATTAGGTGGCTGCTGATCATTATGTTCTAAGTAAGATGGTTTTAGAATTTATATTATTTAACCGTTCTTTCAATTTAGTTGATACAATCCAAAACGGTTGTGATATTCGAGATAGTATTTCTTGGTAATTGATCTTTTTCTACAATCTCATTTTCCTACATTTAAGGGCTTGTCGAATTGTTTTTGTGAATGTGATTTCTGTCACGATATGGTGAAACAAATACTCCGTAATATGTTTGGTTCTTATTCTGTGAAACTAATATGAAAAAAATATGTTGCATTAAGATGTCATGGGATGGTAGACTACTTTCACATTTTACTTCATAGCAGCTACTAGGTGCTCATGATCCAATATGTTGATAAGATAAGTGGTTGTCGTTTGTACGAGTGAATATCATTTTCCAATATATATGCACTAGTGTTATTGCTTAAATTTTTTTTAGTGTTTTGATATTGTTACGGTTAAGGATTTTGTGGAGCCATTGCTATTGATTAATGAAATTCTCTCGGGTCTATAGCAGGAGGTTCCAAGTTTGAGCCTCTTTATCGTGATATGAAGAAGGGTGATGAGGATTGGAATGACTTCAATGATATCAACAAACTCATCCTCAAGTCACCTCTTCGGAAGAAGTACATAATAGCAAACTTACGAGAACCAAATGCCATCCGATGTGTTTGAAGTATACTTTATACGGTTGAACAGTTCTCTCAGACTTTGATTAATCCATATCCTTCTTGTTTAGAAAAGATTACTTAATTCCGTCTTTTAGTTCACAAATTCTTTTACAAGTCCTTCTATAATTAGCTACGTAAAGTGTAAAGTGTTTGAAAAGTTTGTGATTTATGAATATTGGTTGGATTATTGATTATTGTGCTTGTTAATTTATAATTGATTATTTCTTTTACGACAAATTTGAATTTCATTTTCGTATCACACATTTGTTTTGTGGAATTGTGGCCTCCCACTTTGCGGTGGAGTGTTAACGTATGTTGTTGATGTTTATAGGGTTTTCGTATATTAGGGATGACATTAAGCAGTGAAATTATGTCTAAAGAAAGGTTTTATCCTACAGAAATTTTACAGTTTCCTAGGGAAATCTGTAGCTCAAAGTATTTAATAATATTTTTTTTCTCAATCAATGCCTCCTACGGAAAGATATTGTCCTATGAAATTTTCGTAGGAAATTTGAACCCTTCCGATGATGTTCCGTAGGAACGAATGTTTTGTCAACAAAAACTCGTCACCAGCCATTCCGACGGAACATTCTGTAGGAAAGTTATTTTCTACGAAAAGTGTCGTAGGAATTTTTTTATTTCCGACGAAGTATACCGACGGAATGGTTCCTACGAATTTTTGTAGGAACGTGCTTATTCCGACGGAAATGGGCATGTTTCCTACGAATCAGGTCCGTAGGAACGAACGTTCATTCTTGTAGTGAGAGTAGATTAGTCGGTAATTAGTCCTTAATCTAGTTAGTTAATCTTGTATTAAGGGATCTCTTGAAGAATCCAACCAAGATTGACAACCTTGGGTGATGTATTTGAGTTTTCTCTTTTATGCAAGTTTTCATTCTTCCATTCATCTTGTTAGTAGGTATAACCTTATTTTCCCTTCTCTTATTCTTGTTTATTCATCCAAGTTTCAATCTTTGTTCATTGTTAGGTTCATTGTTCATTGTTTTCACTAGTTTCTTTATGCAAGTTTTGTTGTTTGTGTTGATTCATGTTGTTCTTGTTATTTTTAGCATTAGATATGTTTGAGTAGACTCTTGCTAGGATTATTAGGGTGATTGGTTGTGATTGTGGATGATTAGGGTGAGATGGGTGGTATTAGATGTTGTTTTTGTTGTTTCCCATTTACCTTGCACTCCACATGTTTGATGAATTGCTTGTGAGACTAGAGACGATCAATCCTTGTTTTTCTTGCATATTCTCTTGTATGTGTGTGTTTGGTTGGTTGGTTTGGTTTCCTTATTAGTAGCGAGAGCCCGGTGAGGATGACCCCTAGGCCGATTACGTAGCGAGAGCCCGATCGGCGTTACCTAGGCTACGTAAGCACGCTAGTAACCCCGTTTTTCCCCTTTTTGTCTTCGTTGCACCCATGAACCCGACCTAACCCTAGTTTCTTCTTATCGTTTTATTAGCTTCCGCTAGTCATTAGATGCTTGTTTACCCTTTTATTTGTTGTTATAGATTATAGTTTAGACCTTAGCTTAGTCCTAAGTCTACCCCCTAGATTAGCTTGTCTCGAACCTAGTCTTTGACCGTAGCACACTTTAGTCCGACACCCCGTCCCTGTGGATCGACCCGACTTGCCCTATCTACGTGTTAGGATTATTTGGTTATTATTTGGTGGCGGGATCCACGGCAAATCCCACCCATCAGTGTCCTCAATTACCTTTGTCCCTAGCTCTTGCCTTTCTAACTCTCTCAAGGTTTATGGTGAGAGGGAAGTGTTATCCTGATCGTTTATGTTTTGACGTTATCAATAATGGCATTGCATGTTAAGCGTGACGAGTCGTAAGCGAAATTATTTGTTTTATTGTTTAAATCAAGCATTTTTCGAGGCGTGTAATAGAAAAGAAAGAATTGATTTCATTTGATTGATTTCGAAGGGACTAATGTTTACACAGGACTTGAGAGGTCGGGACATACCCCTAAATCTCTGACTCGATGTGTAAACATAGTAATAAGCATAGTTATAATAGTAGTAATAAGTCTTGACCCTACGACGACTCAGACTCCGACTCAGAAACAGGTACACGCACCTCGACAGGTGATGGCTTAGCATTGTTGTACTCCCAATATCTCCCGAACTTGTCTTCGTCGATGAGGTGTTGGGAGTCATCTCGCATGATCTGGAAGATTCACTACTACAAATCCCTTTGAATCTTGACGGTTTTTTCTTTGATTTTCGGCACTTTAAAGTGTCGGGAATTATATTCTTATCACTTTCAAAAAGCGTCGGATTTTGAGCCGTCAGGAATTTCCGACGCTTTTTAGCGTTGATTTTCTCGACACTTTCTTACGTCAACAATTTAAGACAACACTTTATGGTGTCAATGTTTCTGGCACTTTTATATGTTAAGAATTCAGAGGTTGACACTAATATGCGTAAAGGAAAAAAATGGTGGTAACTAGCATTGACGCAAAAAAGCGTCAAGATTTACTTATTAAGAAAATAGTTTATAATTTTATTTTTAGACATATTGACAAAAGAATAATAAACCTTCGACATTTTTGGTAAAGAAAATATAATACAAAAAAATATATACAAAAAAAAACATGTATCTCAGAAAGATAAGCAAATACGACGGTCAATTATATATAGTATCATGATTCAATGATGTCTCATACAAAATGGATGCTAAAATAATACATCAAAATATTTGCTCTAATATCAATTTATGTTGTCACTTTAAAGCCGAGTCATCAACTAGATTTCGATTTCTTCACTGTCGGTTCCTGAAATTACAGCCATTAACCACTCATGAGTCACTGTCATATATTCTCTCTAATTCATAAAAATTGCCCTATAATTCAGTCATGTAAGGAAAATTCACGACCAAAATAAGCTTATATATACGCATACATACAACATTATGGAAAAAATAGGTGTGTGTATATATATATATATAGAGGTAGGTTCAAATAAGGGCAACATGTTTCAGTAAGAGTATATTAAAGTTACAGATGACATACGATAAAGTTGCATTTGTTTAAAATTGATATGCAACTATAACATTCAGCTCTTTTATCACTTCAAGTGATAAAGTGCAACTTCATCACTCATCTCGTGTAACTTTAAGCACTTTTTGTGTAACTTTAACACTTGACCTTATGCCCTTAAAATAGTTGTTGCCCTTATTTGAACCTATCTATCTATCTATCTATCTATCTATCTATCTATCTATCTATCTATCTATCTATCTATCTATCTCTCTCTCTCTCTCTCTCTCTCTATATATATATATATATATATATATATATATATATATATATAAAGAACCACAATTGCGCACGTGCCCTGTTAAGAGATGACTTCTTTAATATATCGAGTCCGTTAGTCCTCACCACATCTCTTGGATTAGAAAGAGATTGATGGTTGTGATTTGTTTGAGTAATTAAAGAAAGTGACTATATTTGGTAAATATCTCTCTCTCCTTAATTTACTCATCATTTAATATTTCTTCTATAAAAAATAATTACCGTCTCTCACACACATATTCTTCACAATTAAGATTTTCATTTAAAAAAAAATAAATTGTTATTATATAGAAGTAAAAATAATAATTTACCGCATATCTTCTACTCTCCATAATTTATTTTGTGTTACTCTTATTGTATAGAACTGTTACTCTGGTTAAAGTTTGTTGTTACTCTAACGAACATCATGCAAATATACTTAAATTGATTTCATAGTTAGATGCCCCCAACACTGAACATAATTATTAACTCAACATATGAATAATAATGTTACTCCAACGTTACTAACGTGTTACTCTAATAGATACTTTGTGTTACTCCAACGTTAGAAGCCTGTTACTTTAATAGATAGTTTGTGTTACTACGTTACAAACGTGTTATTCTAATAGATACTTTGTGTTACTCCAACGTTAGAAACGTGTTACTCTAATAGATACTTTGTGTTACTACGTTACAAACGTGTTATTCTAATAGATACTTTGTGTTACTTCAATGTTGCAAACGTGTTACTCTAATAAATACGCCTTACACATAATTATTGAAATACTGATTGTGTTTCCTATTTTGTTGGATGTTACACTCCTTCAAATTAGGAAACAATATCTTGTTTTTTTAATACAAAATCTCAATATAATCCATCTCATCCATCCATTGTATTATCATCCAATGGATGGTAGAAGGACTTAGGGACTCAAATATACAGAAGGACTCATAAGAACCATCCTCTCTATATATATAATAGAAGAAGGATCAGGAGAGTCCACTTATCAAATTTGAGTTCGTGAGTCCTCATCTCAACCCTTAGATTATAGATAGATTAATGGGTATGATTTGTTTTGTTAATTAAGGAAATAACTGACAAATCTTTGTAAATACGGAGTATATCAATTCTCTCTCCCCTCGATTATCTCAATAAAAATTTTCTCTCTCTCCTATCAAATTTTTAACTGCGTCGTTCTCTCACACAACAAGTTTATTTAAAATTAAGTCTTTTTTCATCTTCAGCAAAAAATCATCCGTTCCCTACTGCCATTGTACGTATGTTATTATGTTACTACCATAACCCATAAACTATGTTACTATAACTCATACGATGTGTTACTCTAATTCATGAACTGTGTTAATTTAACTCATAAAATTTGTTACGTTGCATAGTCTCTTGCAAAAACTGTTACTCTAACTCATACAATGTGTTACTTTAATTCATGATCTGTGTTGCTTTAACTCATAAAATCTATTACGTTGCATAGTCTCTTGCAAAAAGTGTTACTCTAACTCATACAATGTGTTACTTTAGTTCACGAATTGTGTTACTTTAACTCATAAAATCTGTTACGTTGCATAATAGTCTCTTGGAAAAACAGTAGTTCCAATTAACAAAAAGAATAATGTTTGTTTTTATTAAGGTACTCCAAAACAAAAAGTGGTACAGGATTCCAACTAAATCAACTCCATTACAATTCCAATGTTTCACCCTTGTTACTCATAATCTGTGTTACTGTAACTTATTAAGTATGTTACTCTAACGAATAATGTAAGCTACTTTAACAATATAATGTCCTACTTAGAATTCTGCTTCTTCTTCATCCTTCTTGTCCTCTTCGTCTTCTTCTTCTTTTTCTTCTTCTTCTTCTTCATCATCATCTCAGAAGCTTTGATTTAATCTCATCACCACCGCATAATGGAGGAAACTCTAACCGACATCCCTACATCATTCATGTGCTTTTGCGTCTGCTGAAAAACAATAACAGTGCCAATAAACGTGGCGAAAAAAACAATCAAAACTTGAAATATGGATTAGAGTAACAGATAACAAGAATTAGAGTAACAGATGAAGTGCATTGAAGTAAGATTGGATTAAATTAATAGAGGAAGCTTATACACCAGGTATAAAGTAACAGAGGTAAGACATTAAAGTAATAGATAGTGTGAATTAATGTAACTGATAATGTTCATTAAAATAACACCAGGTATAGGTTAGTGCGAAAAATTCATATAATGATCAGAAATGAGACTATGGCGCAGTATCTTACTCTTCGATATTGTTTCCTATTTTGAAGTCATCACGTCACATAATTATAGAATGCAATATCTTTCTTTTTTTTCTTTTTTTTATATGGCGTTCCTCTTTGATATTGTTTCCTATTTTGGTGACAATCACATCCCATTATTATAGGAAACAATAATTTTTTTTAATATGGTTGTTTCCGAAATTCTTACGACACTCTAATGCACTACAATAACATAGGAAAAGCACTAAAGTAACGACTGGAGTGTATTTAAGTAACACGACATATAAAGTAACACATGGTAGACATTAAAGTAACATATGCTCTACACTAATGTAACGCAGTATATGAACTACAATAATTCAATATATTGTGTGCGCGCAAATTTCATACGATGAATCAAACATCTAACAGGATGCAGTTTCCCATATTGTAAACGTAAAAACTAATTATTGAGTAGCATCTTAATGACATCCATGGCGATTCCAGTATAAATTACAAAGCATATACTCACCGTTTGTGTGTTCTATGATTTGCATATGCGCCATTGAATGAAAATTTTAAGCCGATTGATCGAACGTAAGTTATAGCAGCGCGAAGAAGACGATGAACGATTGAATGTGTTCTTGATTGTGTTGATTGGAAGTAAATGGCAGCGACGCAAAGAAGAATTTCAATGGTTGAATGAGAGAATGATGAATGTGATTTTTGTTATAAATGATTAAATGAGAGAATGATGAATGTGGTGGAATGAGAGAATGATGAACGAGAGAATGAATGAATGAATGGCAGAGAATGAATGAATGGCAGTATGATTGATATGTTATTCAAATATAATCCTTCCTATTTTGATGGAAGCAGTATCTTTTATTATTTTTTTAATATAATGATGGATCTCGTCCCTCCATCCATCTCCCATCCAACGGATGGGATGAGGACTTAGAGACTCAATATAGATGAGAGACTCATTAGACCCCCCCTCTCTATATATAATATATATTAAAGAAGTCATCTCTTAACAGGGCACGTGCGCAATTGTGGTTCTTTTTTAGGGAAAAATGTACTTAACTGATCACGAAATTAGTTCATAAATAATGCTGGCCTTCCAAAGTAGTAACAGATCACTCATGTACACGAAAGAAATTAATAATCTCTACTAAAAGTATTGACATGTGTAATGTTCTAATAGTTACTAATGGAAATGACCGTAAGAAAACCATCTCAATGTATTTCATGTAACAATTAAGCTTACCAGCATATGATCAAAACTGTTTCATAAAGTGTACTGTAGTATAACTCACCGAGCATTTCATGTCATAGTAGAATTCAAATCCAAAAGGAGACCTCTCCTTACTCATGAATCATTTAAAAGCAAAAAATAAAATAAAAAGTTGTATAAACAAGTGAGAAAATCGTAACTATACGGTATCTTCATCTATATAAAACCATGAAACATAAGCTCTTCCGTATTATAGGAAAAAAGTTCTATTAGTATATTACCAAAAAATTACTTTTGCGTTTCACCCTATAAGACATATAAAAAATTACCAATTAATGAAGGAGTTAAAGAAAGAGGACCCGAAAGTTACATTTTTTTAGATAATATTATTAGAAATAGATATTGATAGAAAACAGACCAAGGTGTAACACTTTCTTTCGGTTATCCCGTATGACAGCATAATACAAGATGTTATGATTAAGTTTCTAGAATAAATAACATATCTCATTGGGACAAAACAAGTACCGCTTCCCATTTGATTTAAAACTCTGCATAAAAAGTTTGACCACCAAAGGCATAGAAGAGATCTCTAGCACGTTGGTCTTCCTGAAAAGAAATGAAACATATTAACTTCACCATTACTATAACCAAATCTAAATGATAGTTATATATAGAGTTTTGAAACATCTAATGGGCAATCATAAAATGATCCAAATCAGACTACCAAAAATTAGACCATGCCAATACTATAGTAAAAAGCAGTGATGGTAAATAATAACTTACCATCAAACACTAGATCACAAGGTCAATAAACATTGTCAAGATTTATTAATAGAGGGAATATCGATGAATTCATCATCAACTGTTATTCCAAATGCCAAATGATGTCGGCAATTCATGCATCAGCATTAAAGACAACGACTAAAGAGAGGGATTTTTAATATATTGTATATGGTCTACCACAAACTTGATGACATCCGCTTCAGTAAGCGAATTTGTTGGGCTCGAACAACATATGAATCGGAATTTCACCTGCTTTAATCTCATTAGTTAAACTGGCAACCAAGACAACATCGAACGATCAGTTAATGAAAGATTAAAAGGCGTAGACTGTAAATAGACG
The DNA here is from genome assembly GCA_958450325.1 of Agrostemma githago. Lineage (NCBI taxonomy): Eukaryota > Viridiplantae > Streptophyta > Magnoliopsida > Caryophyllales > Caryophyllaceae > Agrostemma > Agrostemma githago. The sequence goes on from OY288247.1 coordinate 35,153,633, forward strand.
TGTTTTGTGACAATAAATAAACTCACAAAACTATAGCGGCATCCAGTAATTAAGGATGAGATATAAGAACATCTTCAAGCTCTAGCGGTACAACCCAAAGAAACTAGGATGTCATATTCTAAGATTACCGAATCAAAGTACATGGTAAGAAGTCATTCCAATTTTTTAAAGTACAACAAGCATTCAGACAATGCACATAAACTCGGAGTTCAGCGGCTTGAAGCGCATTGGCATTTGGAAGAACCTGCCAACTGAAATACTTCGTACTTGAGAGTTGACACTATTTTCTTTGAAAAATGAATGGAATCAACAGATGTAAAAAACGTGATAACAGGATTTAAAAATAACAGCAAGAAAGCGAGCAAGGAGCAACCAAAACAAAGCGGACAATGATGTAAAAAAATGTACCTGAAATCCATTGTATTTGATAAGTTCTGAGTCTGTCAACGACATACAGTTGCCCTTGTTCATCAAAATACCCAAAATTAACCTGGAGCAACCATGTTTGATCATCAATCGTCAACTGCGTGGCCTGAGCATTGTTCAAATAACCTGCAGAACATTAAAATTTACCGAAACACTACAACAACTACATGCTAATGTCATGAAAATCGATCTCCATTCATACCATCCATGACCAATAAATGAAAAATAATCAGTTGGATGAGTCTCACTAATTGAGATGGTCCCATGGTTGCTGTTAAAAATAGTGGGAGAAGGTCTTAAAAAGGCGATCGTACATATGAAATTAAATTTGAAATTTGATATGAAAGATCAATACTAAATAAAATATTGACATCAAATTCTTACACCAGAGAAAAAATTGGTATCAAAATTCTGAACCCTAGAAATATGAAAACGAAACGGTAGGGTGGCATACCTTACAATTGGTATCAATTGATAAATATGATGAACAGTTTGACAATCTGAAGACAAACCAACGACAATAACATCAAAATTGAACTTTACATTTAGATCGCAAGACAATCCAGGCAGCCAACAATATTTGATTGAACCATATGCAATTAAATACTGAAAATTAGAATTAAGAGGAATAGAATTGCTGAAGATTTCTGGATCGGAGTAGTTCTAAAGGATGCTTAATTAGGGTATATGGTTGACGGGAAGTACATAGTAGAAAATTTGAAGACAGACGCTACGTTATTTTGGGGGTTTATTTTGGGGGAGCGGTTGATTTTTTTTAGGTTTCAACTTTCAAATACGCGCTCACAACCAAATATAGTGGTTAAAATTAGGGTATATGGTTGACGGGAAGTACGGAGTATAAAATTTGAAGACATGCGCTATGTTGTTTTGGGGATTTATTTTGGGGGAGCGGTTGATTTTTTTTAGGTTTCAACTTTCAAATACGCGCTCACAACCAAATATAGTGGTTAATAATGTTAAAATAGGAAGTATATGAGATTTTGAGGTTGACGCTTGTAAGGTGTGTCAATAGCAAAGTGTCTAAAAAGTAAGGGTTTTGTAGTAGTGATTGCCAGGAGCGGTTGCGATGGTGATATCGTTGATTGGTGCGGTGTTTGGTGCCATCTTGTCAGGATTGCGATCATTATTGGGGGCCTTATTCTCGAGTTTCCCAACGAGACGTGTATTGATGTTGTTGATGGATGAATTCATTTTAAAGATGGTGGGTAGTAGATTTCGGGGCATGTTGACTAGGGCGTTCAGCTGATCATTGTGGCTATCATTGCTGCTTGAAGACATGTCAGACGATAGCTCTGCAGGACGTGATCGAAAATGAGAAAAGGAACCACCGGACGACGCTTAAAGAAACTAAAAAATGTATGCCTTTGTAAAAGACGACTCAAGAAGCGCGCTTGGGCGAGTGAGACGGACGTGAGTTCCATGATTCATATGTGTAGGCGATCCTCGGGTTTGGGGCTCTCGTCCTTGACCATTTGACATTCTAGGGTATTCAGCGAGACGCCTAGTAGATTCGGGTCTCTAAAACGAGACGATTTGATGCAAATCTCGAGGTGAGATTTAGAGTAGATTCTCGGCATGAGATGACCCAATATAGAAAACCTCGGACGGAGGTGACGTTGCAATTTTTTTTAGAAAGCACATGTAAGCACATTGTTACGACGTTAAGGTTGATCGTGATTGTAATCCCCTAGAAAATCTAACGCGATACAGTGATGGAAACACTGTAGAGTCGGGATTAAAACACACTGTAACTATGTCTTGGTAAAATTAAAATGGTAAAGTCAAACAATAGGCCTTAAATAAAATGGCCAAAATTTAAAACAATCCACAAAGGGGGTTTGAACAATCCATTAAACATAATTATCAAAATAAACAAGCAGGATCCACACTGCTCGCTAGCCCACACCCGGAACACGTATACCTGCCATGTTAAAACATAACAGCCACAATCAGTGGGGAGCAACGCCAACGTTCTTCCAGCCGTATAACAGGCTTTTAAAACTGTAATTACTATTATAGAAAAATAGTAAGAAAACGGAAAGCAGTAAAACATTATAATGAAAATAAGTGTTCAGTGAAAAACTTCACTAATCGAAACAATATAATAAGAACGAGTTTTCGAAAGAAAACATAAAACATTTGCCAACCTGCAACCAAATTATATCGATAATAATAAAATAGTCAAAATGGCGTTATGGATATTCGATTAGTGTGCACAAGGCTAGACTTTCACCAGGGATATACTAAAAACTAGCTTCGAGAACTCAGACATCAACTTCACACAAAGAGAAGATCCAAGGTCTCTAACTAGGCAACTCAACCATAATATGACAACGACTTATCAATGCGAGGTCCTAGCTTAAGTAATATACACCCCTCCTGGATACCAAATGTATCCAGTTCAACTGACGGCGACTAACACGATGCGATGTCTAGCTTAAGGGCAGAATGCACATATACTCCTGAACACCAAATGTGTCCAGTTCAACAACCAATGCATCCCAAATGGATACACCAACCCTATAGTTGATGGCAAAACCGTACATCCTAGACTGTATTTCTCTAACCCCACACTTATCCTTATTCCATAACTCCAAAACAAAGCCATTATCGATATTCAAAAGATATAATCATTATAATAATAAGAGAGAAAAAAAAAGGAAAAAAGGACCGCCTTCCAAAAGAGAAAACTTTCCATTTAAGGAAACTTCTTTTTTTAGAAACTTTACTAAAAATAGCATCATATAAAAATAGCAAAAATATTAGTTTACACTAATACAACATTTTTAGTAAACAATGTAGATTTATAAAACTAATACTTTCGGCCTTAAAGATATTAATTATCAAAGTGAGAGCATTTAGGTTTATGAAATTATTAAAATATCTTCCAAGTGTTTATAAAATGAATAAAAATGTCTTAAACATTTTAATACTACTAATCAGGGTGTTTTCAAAGTTTATAAAATTAATATTCCCTAATTATTAATAGTTTCGACAAAACGAACATAAATAGGATTTTACGACAAATGTCAAATTAAATACTTTAACGTCTTTTATTTAATCAAACCAATGAATATATTTAGAATTTGTTAAGGGATGATTTAACTCACAAAGTGTTATTCCCGTGACACATCACGTGGTTTAACAGTATATAGGTAACTCAAACTCGTTAGTGTACAGTATAAATGGATTGACAATGTAGTTCGGTTGAAAAATAGTGGATATGACTTACGCGACTACGATAAAGAAAACAAAAATAATTTGCCTCTTATCACAACAAAGGAATTCAGGTATACTACAAATTACGTAAAAGAAGAAGAAATTTTTTTTTTTAAAAAAAAGGAATACAACGTAATATACAATCAATGCAAATAACACTTTACCTACTGCTGTGTGAGCTAAAGTAGTTTCGACTTCGTATTATAGAAAAACAAAAAAATAGTGTAATTCTATAGAAATCATTACAAATGTCTATAAATATAGTGTATACAGTGTACGGGAAGAAATAATCGTAATGACATACGGGCATCGTAGATATACTACCTCAGTAATTTTTTATATCTTGTTTTGCTTTTCCGAGATGAGATAGTGTACGGAATGTAATTTTATCGTAGATAACGTCAAAATGATATATTTGTACTACATTGTTATCGTAATACGTTATCTGGTCAAGACCAATAGTATGTAAAAAGAAAGAAACGTTGTCGTTAGACCTGTCAAAAACTGACTCGACCCGAACACCCGAAAAAAACCACGAAAAAACCCGGCCGAAAATGACCGAAACCCGAAAGTGACCCGACCCGATAATAACCAGAATATATTGGGTCAAAACTCGCCCGAACCCGTAACCCGCCCAAAAATAGATAAATTAAAAAATATTGCTATTATATAATAAAGTTTCTCAAAAACATTACAAAAATATATTTTTTTTCTTCAAGATTTTAAGAAATAATATTTATATATACATTTTTAAAATCATATTTTTATCAGATGATTATTATAATGAGAAAAAAAAATCGAGTCAAAGTTCGTCATATATATTCGTACTTCCTATAGGAAAATAATATCAGTGTAAATTAAAAGACATACGGAGTATTAAATAAAACATGTTTATTTCCACTAATATCATATATTAAATGAGATGATTAAGAAAATTAAGAATGAAATTATATTTATGATTTAAAAAAGTAAAGAAAATTAGTGTTTTTAAAGTGCGTTAATAACCCGTATTTGACCCAAAACCCGTATAAAACTCGTATTTTCCAAACCCGAAATACACCCGACCCGTATTTTATCCGAACCCGAAACCCGACAACCCGACCTGTTCGACAGGTCTAGATAAGCGGTAATTGAAAAATGTCTTTGGAAAAGACTTATACGGAGTAGTGAATAAAAATGTTTTACGACAAATCGAAAAATTTAATTCCGATCTCAATATGGGATATGAATTAGGGTCCAGATCTAAAATCTAGGTTTTGGAAACATAACACCCCATCTCATCCTCATCTCCTTCCTTACCCACAGAACACAATTAGAAACCGCCGACATGTTTGATCAAGCAGCAATCAAACGCACAAAGCTTTAAGTCAATGGAGTATTAAGCAAAGACGATTGAAGATCTGATCTTTCTATAAATGGATGAACGATGAAGAGGTCAGATCTGTATAATTTTTTTCGTATCCTTTTTTTAATTCAGTTTATTCATTTTAATTTCTGATCTGTATGATCTTTATTCAGGTTATGATCTTTATACTAATTTTCAATCTAATCCCACAGCATCGATAAAACTCCATGCCATTGCCATTTTCTGATATTCATTTTATATTTTGATGGTGTCGTAACAGGGCCGCTTTGAGATACTGTCATTAATGGGGTCATTTATGTCCTCGAAAAGTGGCGGGATCAAAAACAGATAAGGAGGGATGAGTGTTTCTTTGGCGCATTCTGATGGCCGTGTTATCAGAGGTGGTGTGGCAGGATTGCTTATTGCTGCTAGTCCTGTGCAGGTAATGTATTCACCAGACTCATTCACATACGTCGAACATTCTTTAATAACTGTCGATTTACGACATTAACTTTGCTTTTAATTCAGTTTATTCATTTAAATTTTTTTTATCGAATATAAGTGTTCATCAATCTCGACATTCGTGTTGCATGTGCTTTGTTGATGACCGAAAACTCAAAGAGAAGGAATGGACATGGCGTGAAAGGATGAACAAAGAGTAAAGCTTCCAACTACAGTCGAAAGGATCGAATGAAGTCATAGAAAGCACTCAATGAAAGAGAGATTCGAAAATGAAATGGCGTGGGATGAGGTAATTCCGGATTTAATTATAAATTACTGATCATGGGGAATAGCTTCTACTGTTTAATGTAATTGATTGCTTGTGTTGAAAATGCATTGAGAGTCATTCAAAGAATCTTGCAGAAAATGTGTTGGGAAAACACAACAATTTTTTTTTTGAAAATATATGATATTAAAAGCAATTTCCGGAACATTTTCATGTTCATCTGATTTTCTTGATGCTGCTGCTCGAATTCGTTAATGTCCTCTTCTTTTTAATTAATTAAGAATAGTGTCTACTGCAATGTTCATCTGAGTTTCCTAATTACTCAATAAATTGACTAACCTAAAAAAAAAATGAGAATTTACGACATTTTGGAACAAAGCTTGGACTAAGTTCAAATGGAGGTTAATTGTACAACCATTGCAGTAATTCAATTTGCCATTACTGGATTGCAATAAAACTGAAATACAAAAAATTCCTTGGTATTTGATTTGAATGAGTCTAAGATTTATTATTTTATATTCCAATATCAATAATAATTCCAAATGAAATTGTAAAGTGCTTATATATATATATATAGAGTAAGGTTCTTATGAGTCCTTTTCTATATATGAGTCCCTAAGTCCTCATCTCATCCATTGAATGAGATGAGAATGGATGGACAAGATTCAATCTATCTTTGCATTAAAAAAATAAAAATAAAATAAGATATTGCATCCTAAAATAACTCCCATAATTTTAGGAAACAATAATATCACATTCATTCATTATTCATTCATTCATTCACGTTCATCAAAGCTAAAAAAAACGCTTCCAATATCACGCTCATTCATTCATTCAATCTGTGATCAACAACCCTTTACTATGGATTCAATGATCGCGACATCTTCATCAACGGTTGATAAGCAATTAGTGAAGCACAAAAAAGGTGAATTCCGATATTGCGTCAATTGTATTCATGTTTTGCGTCAATTTTATTCATTTCATTCATCATATTTTTATATCAATGGTTCATTGCTCTCGTGTTAGTATAGATTCCAGATTATTATGTTTAATATTTAGGTTTTTCATAATATTCACGGATTATTGCTTAGGTTTTTTTTTTATAATCTTCATCAATTGTTAAGCTTTTATTGCCATGGAAGTCATTAAGATGCTCCATTTGATTAGATTTTACGTTTATAGTATGGAAACTGCATATTATTAAAGATCTGATCATTATATGATTTTTTCGCACAAACATATATATGGAGTTATTGTAATGCACAAAATATGTTACTTTAATATAGACCATCTGTTATTTTAATGTCTAACCCCTGTGTATAGACATATTCTGTTAATTGAATCTCGTGTTACTTTAATGCACTTCATCTATTACTTTAGTTCTTGTCATCTGTTACTGTAATGCATTGGAGTCACAAATGATTTAGAATAACGAGTCATCATCATTAGAATAACATACCTAATGTATTACAGTAACACGTTTGAAGCATTGGAGTAACATGTCATCGGATTTAGCTATTAATGTTTTGGTTAGAATACCGTCATATTTCAAGTTCTGATTGTTTGTTTGTCGCCACGTTTATTTGCATGGTTCTTGTTTTTGTAGTAGACGCAAAAGCACATGAATGGTGCAGGGATGTGGATGAGGGTTTCACTTCATACATAGAGTAGATCTTCAAAGATGTAGATGAGAAGAAGAAGAAGAAGAATCATTAGGAAACGCCATGTAAGTCATCGTCTGACGATGAAGAAGAAGAATCAAGAGAAGAAGAAGAAGAAGAGGAGGATGATGATGAAGAAGCACAATTATGAGTAGGACAATATATTGTTAGAGTAACATACATTATTCGTTAGAGTAACATATTGAATAAGTTGCAATAACACAGTTTATGAGTTTGATTGATTTTCCAATATCTAGTCCTTAGAGTAACATCCTTTATTGGAGTAAAATGAGTTAGACTAACACACATTATGCGTTAGAGTAACATACTTAATGAGTTGCAGTAACACAATTTATGAGTATAATTTGATTTCCAATATCCAGTTCTTAGAATAACAGGTGTGAAACATTGGAATTATAATGGAGTTTTATAATTTTTGTTTTGGAGTATCCTTAATAGAAACATACATTATTCTTTTGGTTGATTGGAAGTCCTGTTTTTGCAAAAGACTATTATGCAACGTAACAAATTTTATGAGTTAAATTAACACAGTTCATGAATTAGAGTAACACATCGTATAAGTTAGAGTAACAGTTTTTGCAAAAGACTATTATACAACGTAACAGATTTTCTGAGTTAAAGTAACACATTTCATGAATTAGTAACGCATTGTATGAGTTAACACATTCATAAATTAAAGTAACGCATTGTATGAGTTAAAGTATCACATTTCATGAATTAAAGTAACGCATTGTATGAGTTAAAGTAACATAGTTTATGGGTTATGACAATAACATAGTAACATACGTACAATTACAGTAGAAAAATGATGATTTTTTGGTGAAGATGAAAAAAACTTAATTTTGAAGAAACTTGGGTGAGAGAAAGATCATGCACTTAAAAGATTGATAGGAGAGAGAAGATTTGCATTGAAATAATTAAGGAAGAGAGAGAAATGATATATTTGTCAAGATTTGTTAGTTATTTCCTTATTTCACCTCAAACAATCACAACCATCCATCTTCCACTTGATCAATGGTCCAAGATTGGACTCACGGACTCAACGTATATAGGAGGACCCACTTGATCCTTACTCTATATATATATATATATATATATATATATATATATATATATAAATTAGAAACACAACATAAAACAACAAAATAAGATAAAAATTATGAAATCAAAACACATCAAAAATTAAATAACTTAAGCATTAAATCACATCCCACCGAATTTTTCGCCAAATTTCTCTGGTTTTTCAACAATGACACCACCAAATCTTTTGATTTCACCACAACCCCATTTTTTTGGTTTATTTGTTACTGAAACTTGATAAAGATAAAGAACTTTTAGCATTATTCTGCTCAATTTCCATTCTTGTCACTAATAATAGTTGAAATTTGAGTTCTATTCAGGTTTTGAGAGATGGGTTTTACGCTTGTGAGCAGAGTATGTTGCGTTTTAGGATGATCACATCTTTTTGAGGCCTTGATGAAACAAATTATGGCAAAAAATTCAAGTTTTTGTAGAGTGGAAATAGATGGGCAAATGGATGTGCAAGGGATCCTTCTCCCAAATTCTCATTTATATAATAGATCAATTAAAGTCTTCACATAGGGACTCATGCAAATTCATGGTGGGAAGTGTGATTTATGCATGCTAAGAGGCATGTTGTAATTTTCAAAATGTAATTTAATAGGGTATCTCATTTTATGCTCCAAGACATGGGAGTTTCTTGCATTGTAATCTAACATGAGATGTGTAATTGCTTTAGGCATCATTAAATTGTTTTCAATTGTTTTGAATAAGTCAAGTTATTGTTTTTTTCAATTACTCGATGCAAGTGTGAACGCAAGAATGGTTTCACACTCAATGGCCTTCATTTGCGCCTAAATGACTGATTAATGGGATTTGCTTAAAGATTGATTACCCTCTAATCCTGAGTTTATGGGGCTGCCACGACACTGAGCTTAGTCCATTCTTTAATAGAAAGGAGAAGTTTCAGATTTAAATACTTTCAAAATGGCTGGAAAAATAATTCTTTTAGGTGAAGCGGATCGTTTTAACGATAAATCGTAATTTTGTCCAAAAATCATTACTATCAATTAAAGACTCTAATAAATAGTACAAAAATTACGTAAAATATCTAAAATATATTTGTGGACATTCTGTCCAGAAAATAAAATTTCCAGAATCCTAGAACTCGGTTTTTAAAGAGTTTTCCCGTTAATCGTGTAATCTCGACAATAACGATTAATAAAAATAGTAATTACCAAACGATTAACGTATTAATATCCAAAAATTATTATTAAACTTAAAAATCATGATTTTCCAGAAACAACTAATTTCCCAGATTTCCAAAAATTCTAGATTTAATAAATCCCGTCAAAATCGTCTTTAAAACCCGTTTTCACAATTAACGATTCCAATAATAAAACTTATCATTCCTAACATTTTATTAAAGTACTAAAAATCACAAAATAACATTTTATTATGAAATTATTAGAATCATATTTTTTTTTCCGGATTTACACAAAAGACCAGAAAACGAGAATTTAAATGACAAACACGGTTTTAACGATAAACGATGATTTAAAGTAACTAATTAACTCATCCACTTAACAATTCCCAAAATTTATGAAAAATATCAGAAAATTCTATTTCATTATAAAGTTTCACCACGTCAAAAATCAGATTAAAATAAAATGTTTAAGTATTAGAACTAAAAATCGGCTTTTAATCATTTTTGTCCGTAAATGGTAATAATTCAATAATCGATAACTAAAATATCAGAAAAATTCTAAATTATTAAAAATCATCAAAAACATCATTTTTACAGAAAATAATCATATATTACAAGTTTAGGCCGAATATTACGATTTTACAAATTAAAATAACATTTTAATCGTTAATCTCGTAAAAGCGATAAAAATATCGAAACATGCAAATTTTTAACTTTTAAAATTTTTCCAGATTATATGACATACATATATTTTCAAAATAAAATTATAATTATATACACAAATAAAATCATGCAATACCAAGTAACATCGACGTTACCTCAAATCCAAATCCGAGTCTACGATAAATTCATCGGCTTCGGGGTCTTTCAATAATCCTTCAATACACGACATACATGGTACAAAAATACCATGAGAAAACTAAAAGAATCAAGGTAAATAACGATCATAAATAACATCGATTATTACCTTAACGAAGGGAAAAGATAGACGATTAATTTAGAGATGAAAATGGGACGATCAAGACTCGATTTTGAGACAAATCTAGGCTGGAAAATCTGCTGAAACTCAAGGCAAAAGTAGAGGAAAAAGGTGATGAATAATTTTTTTTTAAAGAATGAATGAAGGGAGAATGGATGGTTTCTTAAGGTTAAATGAAATTAAAATGGGTGATGTACTATGTGAAAATAGTCACTATGTGCCAGCCAAAAATAAGAGAAGGAGTGTGAAGAGTTTGATCATTAAGCACTAAAATAAGTGAGTTGATTAAAAGAAATGTCTACATATATAACATTTCATAAAATGAATTATATAAAAATAATGTAGTAAGAAGTGTGACATGGGGGTGTGTCGGTCCAAAAATGGGGAAAATGTCTCAAATAATTTGTAAGTTGATAAAAAGAAGAATCGTAAAATAGTTAAAGGTATTTCAAAGCAAATCGAGTAAACCTCGCGCCGGAAAATAATTATTTACGAAACTTCGTATTAAAATCATAAATGGCTTATTTTTAGTAAAAAAAAATATTTCTTAGTTGAAAATATTATATAAATGTATTTAAACATTTTTAGGAAAAGAAATAACTTAAATCCGAGCTTAAAAATGTCAATTCAAATAAAGAAAAATAGAATTCCTCGCGGAAAAATAATTAATTTACGAAGAAAACCAAGTAAATGAATTTAAGGGAATTAAAATCTTTAAAAATAAAAATAAATATCATTAAACTCAAAAATGAAAAATAGAGCTTGGAAAAAGATGAAATGCAAGGCCGAAATGTGACAGAGTTATGACAGAGTCATATCGGTAAGGATAAAAACGCTAGGAAAAATTGCGGGTGTTACAGTGATCCCGGCTCGGAATCTAAAGGATTTTTTATTTTGAAATAGATGATTGGAAGTTGATGTTTTTAATCGACGATGTTTTGAAAATGTAGTTTGAAAATGTCAGAGAGTGTTGCCATGTTTCTTTCAATAGCTCATGAGTTGAAAAATTGGCGATAGTGATGGCGTGAAATTCATTTTTGAAAACGGGAATTCGAAGAGGGCAAGATGACCTTCTTGGTTTTTAGTAAATGGTGGAGGCGAAGATATGTGTACGCCAGTTTTAGTGAAGTGATTTTGGAAAGAAATGTATCTCGTTTTGTTGACATGTTTTCCTAGAATTCTATCGGAAAACTGGTGAACAAGATGGCATTTTAAAGGCTTTATTTTTGAAAATGAAATGGTAATGTAACTGTGTGGCCGCTTAGGTTCCATGAATTGGAAATTTGGCCATAGTAACAGTGCTTGTTTTAGAAAAGGGTGAAAAACCGTATTTTGAAGGAAAATGTGATCGTGTGATGTATCGAGATTTCATTAGTTGAAGATTCGGTGGTTTTAATGGTATTGTTTTTAGAAAAGGGTGGAAAATTGAATTTTGAAATAATATGTAACCATGTGATGTACCAAAATTTCATTAATTGAAGATTCGGCGGTTGTAACGATGTTTTTAGAAGAGGGTAGAAAATTGAATTTTGAAAGAAAATGTAAGTGTGTGGTGTATCGAAATTTCATTAATTGAAAATTCGGCGGTTTTAACGGTGTTATTTTTAGAAAAGGGTGAGAAAATTGAATTTAAAAGAGAATGTAACCATGTGATGTACCGAAATCTCATTAATTGAAATTCGGCGGTTGTAACGGTGTTAAGGAAAACATGTTTTGAATTAGCCGGTGTAACGGTGTTAAAACGAATTTAGAAAATTTTTGTAAGTGGTGGGTATTGATTTAGTCAAAGTAACGATGCTAAAATGGGTTTTGAAAAATCATGAGTGTAAATTAGGTCAAAATAACGGCGCTAAAATGGATTTTTGAAAATCATGAGTGTAAGTTTGGCTGAAGTAATGACGCTAAAATGGAGAAAAAGGTTTTGAAAATGGTGAGGGTGGATTTGGCCAGAGTAGCGACGCTAAATGGATTTTGAAAAAGTTTTGAAAATCGGAGTTCAGTGTAGTTGAATCTGTTGTCGTGGTTTGAATCCGAAGTTTGATATTTTATTCGGATTGTAAAACACACTACACATAGCTAACAAGTATACACACATGCGGGATCCAACACGGGTAGGCTAGGGTAGGTTACCATCCCATGAAAAGTATTTGTTTATGTCGAGACAATTCAACCTGAGTGAGGATGAATGTTCTCCCCGTTCCACGCGGTGCTTAACACTTGGCATATCACGGATTGTGCGACTACCTAAGACGGGCAGAACGTCAATCGGGGGCCTTCCCAACGGTTCGGGTTTAACCTTGCTGCTAAGAAGGTCGATTGGTCTTAGAATCACTTGGGGCGGGCCTTTTGAAGGCCAAAAACCTGTAGTGACCACAAAAGAACTCAAAACAGTGCGACAATCAGCCTTGTTGAAGTTTCACCACCGTTGGAAATTTGTAGGCCCGACAGGGTCGAGCTTTCCATCTCCCCAGTGAAGTCGCCAAACTATGGACGCTGCCGCCCGCGTGCGCGCGCCTGTGCTTATCCACTGCGGCTTCCTAAACGGCCCACGGGGGGCCGATCCAATCCCGCGTTCGGGGCAAACTATCGGACCTCGATTTGATTGACGATTCGTTTGTTCTACTAGATAGATGAATGGGCACATCTATGTTTCCGCTGAAATCGATCGAGTTGTGGTTGTAAATGTTTAAAGGCCGGATCATTTGGTCTGGGGACCATTTAGTGGACCCGAATTTGTAATGTGATGTGAGTCGCCACCAAACAATTATGGGGGTCGGACACCGTTCAAGTCAACTTTAATCCTTAGTCGGCTCAAATCTAAGTGACATGGGGACCTAAAGATAGAGACTTATACCCTTAAGCTCTCCATGTCTGGAATGACTCTCGTTACCAATGGTTCGGACGTCTGGAAACCGTAGATTCTGAGTAAAGGGTGAGGGTATGTATTGGGAAGTCAATTAATGTTTGACTATCGACACCCAATCCCGCCCTCACGTAGCAGCGTCTACTAATCAATTGATGTCGAATGTATCTCACTCTAATGTGGTGTACAATTGAAACAACCAATCGTTTAAACCCTATGCCTTTGCTATGTCGGTTGGTTTAGGAGCAAGTATATTGCTGTAGAAGTAAATGTTTTTACATCTTTTGCATGTGATTTCACGTGACAGTCAAGCCATGTTAAGATGCACATAGGAGAGTAGAGAGTACTAGTTATTATACGTATTAACGAATCAGTTTTAACGTGATAATATGGATATTAGTCGGATCTCGTGGTATACCTTACCTGGTATTCTGCTTAAAGTGCGTATGTACAATATTACTAGAGATGCGGCAGGTCGTGCGGTTCAGTAATTAGGCGCACGCCACTCAGCTGTCTGATACCGAGGCGCGACATTTTGAGCGTCTGGATTAATACGGAACTAGACCACTGCTCGTCTTTATTAGTGTTGGTTGTTTACATTTTGACTTCCAGTTAGGTGATTTAGCATGCGATTATGGTCATAAAAGCGGTAAATCAGGCAAGGAAAGCGGTAAATGTGCGACAACATATGCAAATCATGGTAGGAGGATTGCACCCTCATAATGTACGCCAAACGAAATACAATGTGTAGACGATAAAGAACGGATCTATAATGACTACTCGGATTTAGATGTTTTAGTATTTTCGGGTTGAAGTTGTAGACATTATGTATTTTGGACGGTTTGGTCTAGGAGGTCGGTTGGACATGCACTGCGATGAGAACCGAACAGGAGCTCAGGTGTACACCACACCTGGAATGGGAACCGAAGGTGTACGCGACGATTGGGCGGATTATGTATCCTCATCGAGCGACATGTTTGAGTTATTTGGATGGAGTGCACCCGCCTAGCTCGACCCTCATGTAAAATAAAGTGTTAAAGTGTGGATAGAGAGACAACCTAGTGACGACCGTTCGGCGTAGGCGCTCTCGTGGAGCCTAGGAACGCTTGAATTGTCTCCAAAAGGAATCAGATTAATTTGAATCTCTTGTCTTGAATACCATGGTGTGCGGTAATGTGTCTCCGAGTAGTATGCTCGAAAAAAGATTAGACTACAAAGAACAAGGGTTCTTTGTTTGTTTGAAGCCCTTGTTAATCTCGAACGGATTATGAACCCGGAAGAAATCGAAGGGAATGATTTATTCGCGTAGCAAGGAGTTAATGGACTCGAGAGGTCTTTCAACGTTGTGTGCTCTTCTCTGCTTTCGTCAAGTAGGAACTCAGGAAAGCTTGGAAGAGTTGTTCGTTTGTTGTTGTGTGAAATATGAACGGAGGGAGGGGGTATATATAATTATTTCGAGGCTGGATTCGAGCACATAGGCGCGCCGCCTCGTGCGACTCGATGTTGAGGTGTGACAGCTTGTGCGACTCATTTCTGAGGTGCGATGCCTACTGCGGCTAAGTTTTCGAGGTCAAGATTTTTCTTAAGATATTTGTGCGCCTCCTGTAGACACCCAGATTTGGACCCGGTGGCTGCAGAAGTGCCCAACAAACACCCGATGACGATAGGACTGCAACGCGACGCAGGTTCGCGATGTTGTAGGTAGTTTTTCTATAGAACGGATCAAATAAATTACTCAGAAAAATTAAACTAACATGATGGCAGCCTTAGTCGTGTCGTTAAGGTCGCATAGACACTAATTAGAGTCAATTCTGACACTGGGACCCTGAGTCGGTCCCGAAACTTAAACCGAGTCAGCACCGCGCCAAGCGAACCACGGGATGCACACCCAAGGCCCACCATGCTCACAGCGCTAGGGTTACACGGGGAAACCTTAGGCCCCAAGATATGAATTATACTCCCTCTCGGTTTTGGAAAGTATCAAAATCGTATCTTCAAAATTCCAACCGCCTCACCTTACGCGTCTTAGACTCCCCACGCCTAAGCCCAGGCGCCTGAGTCTTGGTGCGCCTCAACTCAGGCGTCCATATGGGTGGTGAGGGCCGAAAACACCTATAAATACCCCCCTTCACCTCCTTCATTCGACACACATCTCAACTCTCTTCTCCCCCTCCACGTTCTCGCTAAGGGCTTGCACTCCGACACCCGAGGCAAACGATGCACTCGATAGTAGTTTCGATAAAAGCGACATCGACGCTACTCCTCACCTTCGAGCACCCTACTCGATACCGAGGTGCCTATGTTCGACTAGCTCAAGTCTAGTAGAGAAGCTCTGCCGGATTAGCCGCAGAATCAGTCCAGATTAACGAAGCTCTGCCGGAGTAGCCGCAGGAAGGGTCCACGGTAATGGAGCTCTGCCGAAATCACTGGTCAAGCTAGGAGGATCCGCCTGTTGAAGTCGAGTCGTTACTAGGTTGTCATCTAAACAAAACTTTACGTATTCATACTTTCTTTTACTATGCACTACGACAACACTAGATGTGGACACTAAGTCCACAACATCTACTAAAACACGTAACGTCCCAACTTCAACCACAAGTACTAAAATACACTAAATAGACCCGAGTAATTCCAAGATCAGTTCTTAATTATCTATGCATCGTGTCCCGTTTAGTGTATACTCCGAGGGTGCAACTCCTCACAACGTGATTTACTTACATTCGCATTTACAGTTTTTCATATGATTTATTGCTTTTATGACCTTTTATAATAGCATGCTAAATCACTTAACATGGAATTCAAAACGTAAAACAACTAAAACTGAACAAAGTGATGGTCGGGTTCTTTATTAGTCCGGGTGCTCGCCTTATTAGGCTCGACGCACCTCTGTTAATACTGAACCAACGCATCTTAAGCAGAATACAAGGTAAGGTATACCACGAGAATGACTAATATTCGTATTATCGCGTTAAAACTGACTTGCTAATACCTATAATATTAGTACTCTCTACTCTCCTACGTGCATCTTTTCATGGCCTGCTTGTCACGTGAAATCGCATGCAAAGAAGGTAAACACAATTACTTTGGCGACAATACTTACTTGTCCTTAAACAACTAACGTAGCAAAAGGTATAGGGTGAAAAAAACGGATGTTACAGTATTTCTGCCACAACAAAAGAACTAGGTTATCAGCCCACCGATTGATTAGTAGAGGTCGCTATAGTGCGGGTGGGATTGGGTGTTGACATCTATCGGATGTTGGCTTCCCAATACGTACCCTCACCCCTTACTCAGAATCGACGGTTTTCGGATGTCCGAAACCATTGGCAATGAGAGTCATTCCTGGCATGGAGTGCTTAAGGGTACAAGTCTTTGTCTTTAGGTCCTGTGCCCCTCAACTTTGAGCCGGCTAGGGATCAAAGTTGACTTGAACGATTTCCGAGTCCCCATAATTGTCTCGGTGGGGACTCCACAAATCGGCAACGAATTCAGTTCACTAAAAAGGTCGCCTTACCAAATGAATTGGCCTTTAAACATTTTCAACCACGACTCTATCGATTCCAAACTAAAACACGAGTGCCCGCACCCGTCTAGTAGAAGTCCGGATCGTCATCCGAATCGAGGTCCGAAAAATCGCCCCGTACGCGAGATCGGATCGGCCCCCGACCGGGAGGGGGTCGCGTGGGTGGCCACCGCCACACGTTGAAAAATTGGGTCGGTCCCGCGCGGGCGCGCGCGGGGTGACGGGCAGTGCTGACGGACGTCCATAGTTTGGCGACTCCGCTGGGGATTTGGAAACAAATTTTCAGTGGTAGTGTAACTTAAACGAGGTCGGTGAAGCTCATTTCTTAGTTCCGAGTTGTGGTCACTACAGGTTTTGGCCCTAAAAAGCCCACCCTAACCGATATCAGGACCAATCGACCTCTTCGCGGTAAGATCCTTAGGGACACGCGGAGAGATCCTCGATTGACGTTCCGACCGCCTAACGCGTACCCCGTGGGAATAATAAGCGGATAGTTCCGAACGGACGGTATGACACTCGTCTCCCTAGATGATCCGTCAATCCCTAAGTAAAGACTATTCGTGGGCGGTAGCCTATCCTAACCTACCCGTGTCTGCATCCTGCATGAGTGTATGCATTCCTAGTTATGTGTAGCGTGTTTGCAAACAACCCAAATTTTTTTTTGGTAAAATGTAAGTAGTTTCATTTCATCCAAAAACATACAACTTTATGATCTAAGCCCATTACATCCAAATAGTACTCAATAATTTTTATCCAAGGAAGCAACGACTATGCTGTTGCACAATAGCATTACTCCCTAGTATTCTGTACCTTACATCTCTTTGAACAAATTTGACAACAATATTAGGTCTAACCAATACCAACTCGTGAACACTCCTATTCCGTGCCCACCAAATATGGTAAATCATGGCGTTGATCACAGCCGCCCATACTTTCTTGTGACTATGCCATCTGCTCCTCTTCATAAGCCACCATTCCATGTACCCCACATCTGGTATGCGTTGCTGTATCCAGTCACTAATTCCCATTAGAACTCTCATGCTGTAAGGGCATTTGAAAAAAAAGATGGGAATGCAATTCCTCATCATTTTCACATAACCCACACCTCCTGTTTGCAGTTGGTATCCACTTAGCCACCCTCTCCCTAGTCATAAGTCGACCCTTACTCACCAGCCAACTCATAAAGGAATGCTTAGGGACCGTCAACGGTTCCCAAATCAATGGGGTCAGGTTACTCCGTACTTCAGTAGGCTGCAACCACGCATACCCTTTCTGAACAGTATACGAAACCTCCCACCCCAATTGCTGAAATCCTCCCAAAACACTAAAAATCTGAATTCAACCACGCCAACATATTCAACCGCACCCAACTCCGTTTTCAAAAAATACCTCATCTTTTCAAAACGACCTTTTAAACGCCGATACTCCGGCCAAATCGTGATTCCAAAAAGAAAAAAAAAATTTAGATGCCGTTGTCATGGCAAATTTTACACCTACCACTTTCAAAAATATATATTTCTTAGCCATCACCTTGGCCAAAGCAAAACCCGTCAACAATGATTACCTTTAATACCACCGAAACTCCCGATCAATGGGATCAACGTACCTCAAACGGTCACATTTATTTCAAAAAAGAAAAGTTTTTACGCGCATACCGTTAACACAACCAAAACTTCAATTAATGAAGTCAAGGAACTCAAAATCGATTACACTTTCGAAACGCTTTTCACAATACATCCTCCCACCGTTAAATGCTAGTTAACGCAACCGACGAACTTGGGTCACTAGTTTTAAAAGTTCTTCAAAAAAAGGAAAAGTTTTCTAAAACACTATTCACCACCTAAATCCCTTACTAAGGATTTAGCCACACATTTAAAACACCATCATTAAATTTCACGCTCTACCACGAGCACCACACCCACCACAAGTATCGAACTAACTAATTAATAGTAGTTTCGATAAAAGCATCACGTCGTCATTTTCAAAACCGGTTCCCCTAAAGAACCATGCTTCTATTAAAAAAAGACATTTTGATAAGTGTGGTTTGTAATGCCTATTTGTTGTGTTTGGTCCCGGTTTATATTGTGGAATCGCTCTTTGGAGCGGTTCTCGAGGCTACTTACGCTTCTTCTAGCTTGTTTTAGGTTCCTAGGACCATTATTGGAGAGATGGAACGATTCCGACTCGCAACCAACACATTTGAAGCCAACGAAGAGAAGCGACGATCACCCGGTGGCTTAGACTCGATCCCGAGTCCCTTGGACCCGATCCCGAGCACCGAGAATCGATGAGAAGCCTAACAAGAGCAACTAGGGACCTTTGGGACCATAAGGGAGGCCAACAAGACCCTTCCCGGACGGGAAGAGTAGCCATCCCGACCGGAAAGGAGTGCGCAAAAACAACACCCACTGATGGGCCATCCCGACCGGGAAGGATCCATCCCGACCGGGAATGATGACCCATCCCGACCGGGACCATCCATCCCGACCAGGAAGGAGCTGCTGTAGCCGCGTGACTTTCTTTTCTTCTCCTTCACTCTTGTAACCTTATAAATACCCTTCCTTTGTATTGTTTAAGCACCTTATACTACTCTACATTATTCTAAACCCTAGTTAGACTCTCTTCATCCCTAGCTTAATATTTCTATAATATTTTATTAATCTTAGCTTAATCTTAGTATTTAGTCTTGTATTAAGGGAATTTTTCAAGACTCATCCAAGATTGACAACCTTGGGAGATTTATTTGGGTTTTTCTTATTAATACAAGTTCTCATCTTTCCATATTCTTGTTAGTAGGTATAATCCTCTTATTCTAATTACTCTTAATCCTTGTTTAATCTTTCAAGTTTTAATCTTTAATTATTGTTCATTGTTCTTGATAGTTTCATTATGTATATTTTGTGGTTTGTATTGATTTCTCTTGTTATGGCTAGGATTAGTTTGATTATGTGTGAGTGGACTCTTTGTGGGGTTATTAGGGGGATTAAGTGCGGATTATGGGTAATTAGGGTTTGATTGAGGGTAAAGATGAATCCTTTGTTACTAGTCATATGTAGAGCACACTATGTGTTTGTTGAATTGCTTGTTTGAGTTGTAGTGGCCATGCTTCTCATGCTTGTTTTCATCTTATCATTGTGTGATTGATTTGTGGTTGAATTCTTGTGTATTGGGTAATATCTTGCATGAGTATTCGGGTTTTGTCTTAGATACGAGAGTGCGGACATTGGCTTTGACGCGAGAGCGCGGACCAACCTTAGTAACTAGGTGAAACTTAACCCCTCGATCTCCCAACTATCCTACTACACTTATGAACCCAAACTAACCCTACTCTTTTCCATATTGAATTCTCCATCTTGTTAGCTTATATTTATCTAGTTAGTTGATTGTTTTAGTTCTAGTTGTTCAATTAGTTCATGTTATGCATGTTTCATTGTTAGTTCACTTTCATCATCTCCAATCATCATAGCTACTCAATTCTTGTTAGTTAGTCTCCCTTTGTGTTGTGTTGGTAATTTAGTCTTGTTTGTGAGTTGACCCTAGTCTAGACACCTTCTACCGTCCCCGTGGACTCGACCCGACTTACCCTAACTACCCGTTAGGATTAGTTGGACTCTACTTGTTGGTGGGGACCCACGGAAAATTCCTCCCATCAAATTGGCGCCGTTGCCGGGGACGGTGCTAGTTTAGACTTAGTTTGCTTATTAGCTTGACTTAGTTGCCCCTCTTGTGTTCTTTCTCTATCCATTGTGCATATTTAGGATTCTTTTTTTTATTGTTTTCTTCTTTCTTTGTCTTCCGTTGTGCTCGTTTATTGTCTTTGCCTAGTGCCCATAAAGCACTAGGTGTTCTCACGTTTGCTCTAGTGTGTAGTGCATGCCTAGGAGGAGAGGCGATTTCTTTCTCTTCAATCCAGAGCCGGAAAGACTCTTTAGAGCCTTTCGCCAACGAACAATTCATCGGGTTAGAAACTCTCAACCGGGTCCTAGCAATACCATTGAAGAACAAGCTCAAGGTTTTGACTTGAACGAGACACCTCGAGAGACGACCGAAGGGAATTTCATCAATCCCTTAGGCACTTCTAGTCACTCCTCTCAACCTAGTTCTCCTTCTACATCTACATCAACACCATCTACACCGTCCTCTCCCGCATATCCAATAATGCCTAAGTTCTCTTCGCACTCGACGTTCACGGAAGATGTCTTGCCTGGTCCCACTGCTTTACCGGAGACCTACATCGGCAATTTTGTGGCTAAGACTCAATTCATCCAATTGGTCGAGCGGAGCCAATTCAGTGGCTTGCCTACGGAGGATCCACATCAACACATGGAAGCCTTCTCAGATTATTGCGATGCTATCTCACAAACGGGAATAACCAAAGACCAAATTCGGTGGGTCCTATTTCCTTTCTCTTTGATTGGCAAGGCAAAGCAATGGTTCAAAGGTCTTGACAAGACGGCTCTCGGTATAGACACTTGGAAGAAGCTAGCCCTAGCATTCTACCAACAATTCTACCCACCGGAGAAGACTAATCTTTTGAGAGCTTCAATCACGGGGTTTCAACAACGTGACGAAGAAACTCTTTATGAGTCGTGGGAAACGTTTAAGGCCTTGATCCGTTCTTGTCCCCATCATGGGTTGGCCCAATGGTTCCTTGTACAACAATTTTGGAACGGTTTATATGAAGATTCTAGGGCTATACTCAACATGGGTTCCAATGGAAGGTTTACTGAGGTCGATGATGATCTAACATGGGCTAGAATTGAAGAAATGGCTGTCCACAATTCCCAATATAGTAGGCCTAGGAAGGCGAATCGAGGGGGAAGGCACGAAATTGATGCCATCACACAACTTAGTGCCGATCTTGGAGCACAATTGAAGACCCACATGGATACTATTGATAAGAAGCTCCAAAGTCACTTCAATCAATTTCAAAGCACAAGTTCTTCCCACCAACATTCAATTCATGAAGTTAATGCTATGGGAGTGGTTCCGCTTACATCTTATTATGGGATATGTGAGATTTGTGGGATACATGGACATGAGCCTTCATATTGTCGAAGTAGCATTGAGCAAGTGAATGCTTTCCAAGCATACAAGCAAGGTGTTCTATATTCTAAGCCTCAAAATGTGCCAAATCAACACATGTTCCAAGCTTCCCAACAACAAGCCCAACAACAACACCGTCCATATGTTCCTCCTCCCTTAAGGGACAACAACCAAGGCTACCAAGATTATCAAGGCAATCAAAGGCCTTTCAACAACTTCTAACAACATAACCAAGGTGCCTTCCACAACAATCAAGGGTTCCATAATCAAGGAAACTTCAATCATCAAGGGGGTCAACTACCTCCTCAAGGTGTACCGACTAAGTTTGAACATGTGAATGCCATCACCTTGAGGAGCGGTGCATCCTATGATTCTCCCTTGTTTCCTAGTGAGCAACAAGCCATGAAAGAAGTTGTATCTCCATCTCAAGACAATGAAGATTTGGGAAATCTCATGGAGGAGCAAGTCTTGTGGGAGGTTGAGAAACCCCATGAAGACAAGCTTCCCCTACCCCAAGGAGAAGACAAAGGTAAGAAGAAAATGTCATTTGAAAAGTCCAACCCTATTGAGCAAGACAAGATACATATCAAGTTGCCTTTCCCAACAAGGCAAATGAAGACTAAGGTGGATGTTCAATTTGACAAGTTTGTTGACATTGTGAAGAAATTGGATGTGAGCATCCCTTTCACCGAGCTAATTACTTAAGTCCCGACATATGGCAAGTTCATGAAAGATGTATTGGCTAGGAAGAGATCCTTCGACAAGGAAGAGACCATAGCATTCACAAGAGAGGTGAGCGAGCTCATACAAGGCTCTACGCTCCCTAAGTTGAAGGATCCGGGTAGTTTCTCAATCCCGTGCACCATAGGGAACTTGAAGATTGAAAGGGCATTATATGATTTGGGAGCGAGTGTGAGCATTCTTCCCTATTCTATTTGTGAGCGACTTGGGATGAAAGAGCTTAAATGTACCTCGATCACACTCCAAATGGCCGATCGTTCGCTTAATCGACCACTAGGAATGTTAGAGGATGTGCCATTGAGAATAGGGAAATTCTTCATTCCGGTCGACTTTCTCGTGCTTGATATGTCGGAGGATGCTATCATTCCTATTATCCCAGGGCGCCCATTTCTACATACCGTCGGTGCAATGATTGATGTAAAGAATGGTAGGATCATCTTTGATCTAGGCGACGAGAAGCTCGTGTTTGACCTCCAAGGCAACACCTCGCCAACAAATGAAGAATCGTGTAATATGATCCACGCCATGAAAGACATCGATCTAGGGGGTGACTCGGGTGAAACCTTGAAAGTTTACATGGGTGAGTTTGAAGATGAAGATTACGAGCTTGGGGCAGATGAATGCCCATATCATGAGATTGAAGATAAGTCGGTTAGCGACAAGAGGGTTGATCCTCCCTTGAGGCCTTGTGAATATGAGTTGAAGTTTGGGTATATCCCAAAGGATCGCAAGTACAAGTTCAAGCCGTTGAACTTAGTAGATCGGGATGCCCCGGGAACTTCGAGGCAAGGTTGTGAAGAACGTTGGAGTGTGGATTGGTATTCCACGAGCTTGGTCGAAAACTTTTCGAGAGCCTTTGATTTGTTGCTCTATGCTCTTGATGGCGATGGAATTATCCATAGTGTTGTTAGAAAAAAAATTGAATGAAGAACCCCCATCCTTGGTTTGACGGAGTTCCAAAAGAACCGTCCCTTTGTATATATCTCCTTCTTATACTTTTGTGTTTTGTGGAATTCTTGTTATTTGGTAATTTGATGAGCCATGTGAGAGAGGGAATTTGGTGATGTTAATTGAGTTTATTTGATAGGTCATAGTGAAGATGAAGTTTCGAGGAGAGTAGATGATGATAGAAGCTTGGATTTGGGCATAGGAGTTGGGTTTGAAGCTTTTGACAAGGTTTTGGGGACGAGATTTTAGATCTCAACGTATTGGTGGCCTTGTGGGTAAAGCTATCAAAGAAATGAAGGGCTAGAAGACTCATCCCGACCAGGAAGGATGTCATCCCGATCAGGATGAATGTGCTGAAAATTGGGTTCTCTGGAGTGCGATCCCGACTGGGAAGGAAGCATCCCGATCGAGAAGGAGCCTTCCCGACCAGGACCAAGTCCATCCCGACCGGGGTGGTGCCCAGCTCCTCCTTTGGCCTCTTCCTCGACATTTGAGCCCACCCAACCACTTTATACCCCCTCCCAACCTCCCTACCTACCCTTGAAACTATCTACGACCTATATACTTCATATATACATCCCCACATCATCTTCTCTTCACTACATACCTAGTTTCACATCAAATCCCACCTCATTATACCATTGAAAGCCTAGTACTTCAACCATGTGACCATATTGAGGACGAAGAGGAATAACAATGAAGAAGACAAGTAATGTGCCGTTATCGAACATTGAGACGATGGAGACTTTTGAGTTGCTAACCGTGTGGTAAAGCGACTCTCTTTTCTTTTCCGTCTTTTATTGCTTGTCTCCCTTTATTTGTTCCCCTTCCCCTTATCATTTTCGTGTCATGGTGGCCCTCGGGGCCTTGGTTGTCATTGCTTCCGATTCTCGATGATGTGGCTACATCGAGAGTCATTTCAAAATCCAAATTTGCAAGTATTTTCACTTTTTCTTTGATTTCTCTTTCTTTTGTTAGGATTTAGTCGGATTCGGGCGGAATCCGGGCTAGGTGACTTGATTACACCTAGTCCTCCCCTCCCATTTCCTTTTATTTTTCCTCCCTTTCATATCTTTTCTCGTCTCGGCCCATGGTGACTTTATTACACCCCGACCGGACACATTCTACCTTTTCTTCGTTTTTCTTTTTGATTTTTCTTTTTATTTTCGTAGTTTCTTTTCTTTTTAGTGTCTCCACACACTATCGATCGAGCATGAGGACATTGCTCGGTTTAAGTGTGGGGGAGCGATATCGTATTATAGTTTAATTTTATTTTCGTAGTTTTTTCGAAAAATCTTTTAAAAAAAACCTCAAAAATTTGAAATTTTTTCATAAAAATCAAAAAGATTTTCTTGTGTCTTTTCCTTTTGTGTCGTATTTTTGTTGTATTGTGTGTTTTGCCTCCCCATTTCCTTGCAGGTTCCTTGATCGCCGTAATTTTCGGAAAGCTCAAGACATCCGGTAACGTCATTCTATCCCTTTTCCTCTTTATCTCTTGTGGAGTTTGGAGGAGATTTTGTGATGATGTGTGCTCGGGTGGAGCTTGTTGAAGGTTGTGGTTGTTGTGGCGGCTTGTTTGAATGTTTCGGGGTGGTGTTTGTTTTGTTTTCTTTCGTTTTGTTTTGTCTTGTTATGTGTGTCTATTTTTCTTTCATCCTCGTTGTGTCTTGTTTAGCTTCTGTCTAGTGTGTAATAAAAGGTTTTCGAAAACCCGATTTTGAGGCTAGTGCGCAAGCGTTTACTTTCCCTTTCTAGTAGTATGAATCGAGTCTTGGACTTTAGTCTAGTAGAATGACCCTAAATCAATAGTTTCGTTGGTCCTTTACCTTGAGTCCACCTAGTCTACTAGGGATTTACTACGGGATTTGCATTTTGACCACTATGACCACCCACGGAGTGAAAAGGCCTTGGTTGCCGAGTCCCGTCCCTTAGGTGACCGTGTTCGAAATCATTTGATTAGTCCAAGTTTTCCACCTTTTTGTGGGTTTGAAGGGAAATCGCGACCCCCGACTTACCCATTTCCCTACCTCCTACGCATCTCCACAAATAAACTGCAAAATGTTGAAATTCTCACTTGGTTGCAAGAAATGCCTACAAAACAAAATCATCCAAAAGGCAAGCCAAATCAAAAGAAAGAAAAAGGAAAGAAAAAGAGAAAAAGAAAGAAGAAAAAAAAGGCACAACAAATGAAAAACAAAATACAAAAGAAGAAAAAAAGAAGTGGCATAGCAAATCAAAAGCCAAATGAAAAAGAAAAATGCCGAAAGAAAACCCTCTCACAAAAAGATTCTCCCCTCTCAAAATAAGCCTTTCTCCGACTATTACCGTGAAGAGCCTACCAAAGGACCGAGTCCCTAGGAAGGATGATAGCGGTAATGGTCGGTCTTCCCTCATTTTGCAATCATTTTCCCCCTTTTTACTTGGACTAGTTAGGCGGTTCTTGAGCATGGGACGACCCTCTTAGCTTATCTCTAAAGGGGGCGGGGTCTCACTTACCTACAGTGTCGACTAACTCTGTGGTTCATCCTTTTTCCATCCCGCCGATCGTCCCGTAGTACGTTCTTAGAAGGTTAGGAGGAACCTAGGTAAGTTACCAACGTTTTTATTGCTTAGTCGTCATACTATGGACATGACATAGGTCCACCCCGACGCGGCCACGCGCGGGTTTGGGGAGGCGAATGAATCTCCATATGAGAATGGATCGAATTGAAATTTAAATCGAAGTTGGAGTCGCCACCGAACTTTGTGGGAGTTCGGGCCCGTTCGAACCCACTCTATGTCGTAGTGGGCCGTGTACAAAATACGGCCCAGTTCCGATGTCAGAGTTTATTGGATTCGTCCCTTAGCATTTGATACCGATACCGACTTGATCGGATATCGTGTATTGAATGACTCTCGTTGCCAATGGTTTCGGACATCCGGAAACCGAGGTTCTGAGTAAGGGGTGAGGGTACGTGTTGGGAAGTTCACAAAGAACACCCAACCCCGCCCGCACATTAGCAGCCTCTACTAGGATATCGTCTGACTTTTGAATATGTGCGTTAGTTGAACGATGAATGATATGCAAACATTGTTTTCCTTAACATGCGAGGAATTGAATGGGTTGCTAAGTCGGTTTAATGCATGAAAAATTTAACGTCGAAGTTGAATTTTGCATGCGAGGTTCGTTTTAGTATAATAAAACAAACGAAAAAAAGAATGAATTTGCTACAAGATGAACAAACGAGTTAGTATCGATTTGTGAAAAATAATATAGCAAATATGATGAATATGCAAGATCGAGAAAATATTAGTCGAAATCTGAAAAAGTATTGTTTAAAAGACGTTGTTTTGTATAAAAAACGAAATTCGAAGAATAATAGAAAAGAACCAAAGACAAGCCGCGTTTCGGCCGGCCGCGCGGCTCGCCCGGGACGCATGCAACTCGCGTCCCGGCCTGTTTTTGAGACCGATTTTTGAAAATTTGATGCTTTTATTAAATCGCGTACGAATATTGCATAATTCGTGCTTGACTTAATATTTTCGATATTCGTTATACTCGATAGTCGATTATGAAATCGATATCAAATACTCAGAATAGTTTTAGAAAAGATACAAATTTTGAGAAATCGCTTTGTAGAATAAATAATAAAAAAACGAACCAAAGCTAAAAAAAGGACTCGAGTTTCAGGCCCGTGCGCGAGTCGCCTGGGATGGGCGCGACTCGCGTGCGGGTCTGTCCCGGTCTCGTTTGTTGTTCGAAAATTGCTAATTTGAGAAATCGCGTACAAATACGAACTAATTTATACTCGATTTGTGTTTTCGATATTCGTCGTACCCGATATTTGATTATGAAATCGATATCGAATATTCGGAATGAATTTTAAAAAGTTTTGTAAAAGAAATTTGAACGAAAAAAGATGTTAGTTCTCTCCGCGTCATATTCGTTGTATTTGTAAAAAGTAACGATTTTTGGTATCGACGAGATTTGATTTAATTATTTTTTAATACGATATTCAACTATAGAGTTGATATCGTATTTTTTAAGAATGTTCGGTATATGAAAATAGTTTTTTAGTATTATCGATATTAGAAATAATAAAAAAAACGACAAGGGACCCGTAAAAAGGACGACACACAACCCAAAAAAAAAACAAGACGGTCGAGGACCCTTATAAAAGACGGACGACGAGAAGGAGAAAAGAAGAAGAAGGAGAAATTGGGTTTGGTACACCCTCAACCTACATGCTTCTGTTTACTCGGATCGGGGCTCGTCGGGACGCAGCTTGGGCACAAGAGCGTCGAGTGGAAGTTGGTGAGTTGTGGGGGCTTGATTTTGGACGTGAAAGGCGTCGGGTATGGGACCGGCTCCTTCGGTTTAATGTACTAACGGTTTCTCGATGTAAAAGTTGATGTGTATCTATTTGTCGTATGTGATGCTTTGTAAAAAGGTGTTGATGTTTTATAATGAATATATCCTTGTTCTTTTTGTATCGTGCAAGGGGCTATTTATAGGAAATTCCCGACCTTGGCTAGGAGAGGTGCTTTTGAATTAGAACTACCGCTTAGGATAGGAAATATAGGAAGTCAAAAGGTGTGAGGATTCCGCTTGCTTGTCGAGGAAGAAAGGGAAACCGGCTGATATGTGCTGCTCGGCCGAGTGTTTGCACTTGGTCGGGTGTTTGATTCGGTTTTCGGATAGAATTCCTTCTCGAGATCGAATTCTATCCTGAAATGGATTTGTTTAATATTTTGTGTAGCTGATTTTTGTAGTATTGGAGTCCGAACCAGCTGTGTGAGGTGTCACGGCTGACTCACGTGTCTCGGGTTTATCTTTGACCGGGTTTTGACTCGATCGCTAAAAGACGGTTTTACCCCCTTGTGTCGGATTCGACCCAAATTAGTCTTATTTGACTCCAAACGACCCCTGGGCCTGAATTTGAGGTCGGTTTTGTGAAATTTGTACTCCGTAAAAAGCCCAAGCTAAATATCCATGATTTCGAGCCCATTTCCGAGTACGTTAAAGCATGTTTGCGTCCGATCATCATCGGGTGTTTGTCGGGAATTACTACAGACACCTGGCGGTCAAATGTGGGTGTCTACAGAGCCCTCACTCTGACTGAGGCTTGGACAGGGCGAAAGTCAGAGTAGCTACCAGGCCAATCAAAGATTAAAACCTGGCAGACTTCCGATCGGGTCGTTTAAAGTCCATTAGACCTGCGCATAGGGCCCGCCGGCCACAGACTAGAAATGTACCTGAGCTGATGATAACTCCATGGGTGATTGAACTCGTCGTATAAGACTTTAATTAGGTGTGCCTATATATGAGCTCATCTTGTTAAATGCTGCTGGGGAGTTATGCGAATTGCATGGTCCTGTTTGAGTCGTCCTGTACATATTTATGCAAAGTTGCAAAGTTTTGCGTGTAACATTTGTAGGAAAAATGACTCGCGGTGGGAAATAAAAATTTTGAGAAAGGTTTTGAATTTTTTTGAGTTTGTAGGAGTCTTTGAAAATTAGAGAATTTTTGACTCTGAAAAGGAATAGGAATTCCCGGTATGACTTAGCTAAACCTCAGGATAAGGATTGTATGCTAAATACTCTAGGATTGGGAATCCTAAGGTGAGGAGGAGAATTTGGTTTTATGCTATAAGTACTCCCTCCTTGCTTCATAAATTCTCACAATTCCCACAACTTCCTCTCTTTCTTAAAGAAAAACAAACCCTGAGAAATTTATTCATTCTTTTAGAAATCCAATTATGGGAATCGACCGTTTAATTGGAATGTTGCTAGAATGGTCCAAATACTTCAGAGATGCAGATAAGGTCATTCTGAATCAGAATGGCGTTACCCAATTGTTCGTGATCCGTCAGATGCAAGTAGATCGTCACTTCTTGGATGCTTGCCTGTCCTATTGGGACGATACTTATCATATTTTCAGTTTTCCTCGAGGCGAAATCTGTCCTATTCCTGAGGAAATTGCTGCCGTAGGAGGATGGAATCCCATACTTCGCCCTGCTATCCCTTTTTCGGTTCCTGACCCAAGGAGGAAGTTACGGGAATTTTTAGGGCTTTCTCACATGGAGGTATCCTGTATGCTGGAAGGAGATACCGTTTCTTTGATCGATCTAGCTGAAAAATTTATGAACCCAGATGACGTCCGAGTCAGGCCGGTCCACAGCCGTAGGGCCTTTACGTTTTGTATGCTCCATGTCTATGCCTTCGAAGGCCATATGGATTTATTATCTTGCATGGGCCATGTTAGACTTTTTACTGTGGCTGACTTGATGGAAACGGAGCACATCCCGACTTGGTTGATTACAGGAGAGATTATCCAGGGTTTGGATAATCGCAAAAGGGATCCGTCAGCCCGGTTGACTGGAAGTACCCGTCTTTTACAGGTAGGCGGGCTTTTTTTGATTTTTTTCCGGTTTTTTTTTCCGATTTTTCTGATTTTTCCAATTTTTCGGTTTCTGCGGTTTTTTTCCCGATTTTCCTGGTTTTTGTGGTTTTCTCGGTTTTCGCGTTTTTCACGTTTTTTTTGACGTGATTTTGACACTTTTTCGGGATTTTGATTTTTTTGCGGGTTTTTCAGCTGTGGCTGTTCGAGAGGCTACCGATCTTGGATCCTCCCCTAGACATGAGCCGGTATCAACCCAAGCAAGTGATGATGAGGAGACGGACCATTGCCTTTTCTCGCTTCAACACCCAAAAATACTGGGATGAAGTGCTATCCTTCCATGAAGGCCCCTTGATCCGCTGGATCGTCCCATGGTGGCCCATTTATGTTCGGACCGGCTTAGAGTCCCGAGATAGGGCTCGATATCAGGTAATCCTGTCTTTTAGACAGACAATTCATCTCTTTCCCGATCGCATACTTAGGCAATATGGTCGGGCGCAAAGAATCCCAGAAATCGAGGCAGTCGTGAGTGAATCTACTCAGTTGACGGATATAATGTGTGACACCTGGATGCAAAGGTGGTATACACGAGCTACTTGGCCCGTTCCTAAAAATCCTCATTCGATCTGGGTATCTGACTCTTATGTGAGATGGACAAGAGCTGATTCAGCTAAAACCCGAGCTGCCTTGAAGACTGACGAGGCCTTCGACCTGTTACGCCGGGAACATGCTAAAGATAATAGAAGCTTCTTTGACGAGGACACTACTCCGGCAGGTCAGAAAGGAAAATCTAGGACTCAGACTGAAGGGTCCAGTACTAAGGGTGCACGGGGGAAGGTGAGCCCCCAGACGGATTTAGAAAGGAGACTAGGGCCAAAGCTGGCAGTTAAGGAACGACTTGGTCCTCGAGACAGACTTCCCGAGCCCGTCAGAGCTCGGCTTGGACCGGTGCAAGCGGTAGAAGACCCAAAATCGAAGAAGCGGGTTCGAGCAAAAGAAGTTCCCCTTGTGATTAGGGAACTTTCGCCCCCGCCTCGTCGGCCTCGGGCTCCACGTGACCCGAAAGATAAAGGGAAAGGAAAAATGTACGAGTAGTCCCCTAAATTTATTATTTAAGTATTACTACTATTTTTGTGGTGTGATTTTGTTACTTTTTTTTTTGTGATGTATTTTTTTGAAATTCCCGAGTTTATCGGTTTTTCTTATATAATAATAAGACATATTAGTGAATACCGTTCCCGTCTTTTCGTTATTGCAGTGGTTGTACCCTTTTGAGGGGTTGCCTACGTATCCAAAATTAATGGAATCAAACCTTCCGTAGTTCAGAAGTAATTTTGCAATTTTTCGAAATACATCAAGATTATTAATTCGAGATGTGCAACGGTAGGATAAGTAATCCTAACTTATTGACTTGCTTAAAATTTTTGAAAATTCATAAAAAGAATTTTTTTTTATAAATTTTGCAAATGACATTGAGATAGGGCTTATGGGTAGTAACGCTTCAGTTTGTCCAAGTTTGTTGGGTTGAATTTTCCCCTTGGGTCAACTGGTAGTAAAGCCCGAACAGATTTTAGGACTAGATCGCCCTCTTTGATATTTCTGGGCCTAACCCTTTTGTTAAAGGCCCGTTGGATCCTTTTCTGATATACCTGAATATTATTTAGAGCCCGAGATCGCCGTTCGTCTAAGAGGACTAGTGCGTCATATCGGGCTTGGACCCAATCTGCTTCAGGTACCTGGCTCTCGTGTAGAATTCTGAGGGATGGTACTTCTAGTTCGACTGGTTGAACCGCCTCCATTCCATATGTCAAATAGTATGGAGTTGCTCCGGTTGCGGTGCGAATTGATGTCCGATATCCCCATAAGGCGAAGGGTATCTTGTCTGGCCAGTCCCGGTAATTCTCAGCCATCTTTTTAAGTATGGTGACAATTGTCTTATTGGCTGCCTCCACCGCTCCATTTGTTTGGGGACGGTAAGGCGACGATGTATGCCTTTGGATCTTGTACTTTTCCAGCAAAGTGGCAGTTTCAGCTTGAAAATGGGTCCCGTGATCACTGATGAACTCGTGCGGAATCCCGTATCGACATATAATTTTGTTTTTGATGAACTTAGCCACATGTTTGGCATTCAAGATCCGATATGACTCGGCTTCGACCCATTTAGTGAAATAGTCGATAGCCACTAGGATGAAGCAGTGACCTCCTGTCCCGGAAGGGTTCACTTTCCCGATTATATCAATTCCCCATGTTGAGAATGGCCAAGGTGATGTCATTGTATATAATAGGGATGAAGGCATATGTTGTACATTGACGAAAATCTGACAGTTATGGCAGTGTTTGACATATAACTGACAGTCAGTTTCCATCCTATTCCAATAATAGCCGAGTCTCGTGATTTTCCGGGCCAACATATGGGCGTTCATATGCGGACCATTTTCACCATCATGTACTTCAGCCATGACTCTTTCGGCTCGCGCTTTGTCAATGCATAGGAGTAGAACCCCCTGTGCTGTCTTCTTATATAACTGTCCATCGTCTGTGCGGATGAACTGGGTTGCCCATCTTCGTAGAGCTTTCTTGGCCCGGTTTTCAGCTCCCGGAGGATATTCCCCTGATGTTAAGTAGGTTAGAATAGCCTGATACCAAGGTTCTGGATAAGTTATCTCAATATCTTGGATAGTGTGGATGTATGCTGGCTTGGATCGTCTTTCGACGCAAATGGGCATGCTGGTTAGATGTGCTGGGATATTCAGTAAAGATGCTAATTTTGAGAGAGCATCCGCAAACTGGTTTTCTTCCCGAGGCAGATAGATGTACTCTACTTTTTGGAATTTTTTTCAAGAACCCTTACTCGTGCTTGGTAAGCCACGAGATTTGCGTTCCGAGTCTTCCATTTTTGTAGGGCTTGATTTATGACTAAAGATGAGTCACCGTGGACCCGGAGGTTTGTTACTCCTAAATCAGCGGCGGCTTGTAGCCCGTGAATGCATGCTTCGTATTCGGCCGCGTTATTAGTCACGTCGAAATCTAGCTTGATGGATAGCGGGGTGTGCTCCCCTTGTGGCGAGATTAGTAAAATCCCGACACCAAACCCTCGAAAGTTGGATGCCCCATCAAAATATAAATCCCATGTTTCGGTGTCAGTATGGAATATATCTTCATCTGGGAAGGCCCAAGTATCGGTGTGTTCTTCCTCAGACACCGGACTATCGGCGAGGAATTCCGCGACTACCCGGCCTTTGATGGCTTTTAAAGGTACGAACTTGAGGTCGAACTCAGCTAGCATTAAGGTCCATCTGGATATACGACCGTTGAGGATGGGCTTCTCGAATAGATACTTGATTGGATCCATTTTGGATAGCACAAGTACCTCGTGACTAAGCATGTAGTGTCGGAGCTATTTAGTGGCCCAAACCAGAGCTAGGCACGTCTTCTCGAGCATTGTGTACTTGCATTCGTATTCCAAGAACTTTTTACTGATGTAGTAAATAGCCCGTTCTTTAGAATCAACCGTCTGGGCTAGCATAGCGCCCATGGCCGTCTCGGTCGTTGTTAAGTATAGCGACAGAGGCAAACCGTGCTGAGGTGGCATTAACACCGGTGGAGAGGATAGAATCTCCTTGATCTTATCGAAAGCCATTTGACATTTATCGTCGCATAGTGTTCGTTCTCCTATCTTCAGTTTCTTGAAAATGGGCTCACATACCATGGTTAGCTTTGAAATGAACCGGCTGATATATTGGACTTTCCTGAGAAACCCCCTTATCTCCTTTTCGGTCTTAGGCGGTTGCATCTCGTTAATGGCTTTGATCTTTGCGGAGTCAACTTTGATGCCACGTTGGCTGACAATTTGGCCCAGTAGCTTGCCCGACGTTACCCCGAAACTGCATTTTTGAGGGTTTAACCTCATGTTGTACTTGCGTAGTCGGGTGAAGAACTTCCTTAGGGCCGCAATGTGCCTGTTTCGGTCTTTTGATTTGACGATCATGTCGTCCACGTAGACTTCCACTTCCTTATGCATCATGTCGTGTAATAAAGTGGTGGCGGTCCGTTGATAAGTGGCACCAGCGTTGATAAGCCCAAATGGCATCACGGTATAACAGTAAGTCCCCCAAGGTGTAATGAAGGTGGTCTTACTCATGTCTTCTTCCGCCATTTTGATCTGATTGTATCCGACATACCCATCCATGATTGATAGAAGGGCATGGTCGGCCGTGTTATCCACCAGTATATCGATATGTGGCAATGGAAAATCGTCTTTTGGGCCGGCCTTATTAAGGTCCCGAAAGTCTACACATACTCGGACTTTGCCATCTTTTTTGGGTACTGGTACTATGTTTGCAACCCAGTCTGGATATTCAGACACTTGGATAAAGCCCGCTTTGAATTGTTTATCGACTTCTTCCTTGACTTTGAGAGACCATTCGGGCCTCATTCTTCGAAGTTTCTGTTTTACCGGCTTATACCCATCTTTGATGGGTATTCGGTGTTCAGCTATCTCCCGGTCTATTCCCGACATGTCCTTGTAGGACCATGCAAAGACGTCTTTGAATTCCTGGAGGAGATCTGTGAATTGTTGTTTCTCCTCGGGATCTAAAGA
This sequence comes from Agrostemma githago, assembly GCA_958450325.1. Classification (NCBI taxonomy): domain Eukaryota; kingdom Viridiplantae; phylum Streptophyta; class Magnoliopsida; order Caryophyllales; family Caryophyllaceae; genus Agrostemma; species Agrostemma githago. The sequence continues at coordinate 35,188,359 of OY288247.1, forward strand.
TAGGCCCAACTTAAGCATCTGAGGTTCTAAAGGGGTTCCTACGTTGATGGAATCGGTTTCTTCGATCACCGGATTTCGGGACTCCCTTTGCTCGAGTTGCTCGATTAGATGCGGAGGCAATGGCACCTGTTCGTCGGGTTTCTCAATGTCATTGCAAGTAAGATTTTTAAAAATGTTTTGAAAATAAGACAAGTCGTAAGCAGAACGGTTATCGTTATTATTGATAGTGAATTTTGAAAATAGCTCGAAGAGAGCTGCCGTCTGATCGTTGGTCAGAGGCGGGATAGGGAGAGCCCTCGGGACAGACTCCGGGGCTCCCGATGGTGTGACTAAAGAAGGGAGAGGGGTTACAGACTCGATCCTAGTACTGGACCCTCTAGACTTCGACTCTGACTCCGACTCTGACTCTGACACGGACTCGGACTCGGATTCGGCACCATGCATATCTTCTTCACCAGTAGGTAGCTTGTAGATTCGACCCAGACTGTCGGTCCACTTAGTTGTCTTCCTCCAAGCTCTCTTCCCGGTGTTGGCACCCACGTCGGAGATCAGCTTGGTTGGATCGAACCTGCTGCTGCGGAGAATCAGGCTGACTAACTCTTGTTTAGGGGTCGGGACGACCTTGTCTTCCCCGAATAGTAGTCCTAGGACGGGCTCGGTATTATTTGGGCCCTCCTTTGATTCGGCCTGGATAAGGGAAAAGATATCATCCGGGATGAAATTGCATTCCCGAGCCGATTTGGTCCCGGGATATGAAATGGTGGGTTGATAGAGGCCCACTTGAACAGCTCCGAACACTGGAGTGACGAACGTGACTGCCTCTGTTTTATCCATGTGTTATGGCGTCATAGTGTAACCCAGACTGTGGCGAGATTACTCGTTGTTCAGGGCCTCGATAATCTTCCCAGCTAGAAGATAGGGCCTTGATGTAACTCCTGGTAGGTAACCCAGATTCTGTAGCATCGTATCGATGCTAGTGGTGAAATAGGGTCGGAAAAGATATTCCTCCTCGATCATTCCCACAAAGTTGAAACCTCGCGGGTCGGTTGAGCCTGCCGTGTTACAGCTTGACACGGTTATAGGGGTAGCTTCGAGAGTGACAATCCCATCTTGTAAAGGTAGTTTAACCTTCCTGTGAAGAGTGGAAGACAAGGCTTTGACCGCGTGAATCCATGGTCTCCCGAGCAGAAGATTGAAAGATGAAGTGACATCGATCACTTAAAATTCTAACTCCTTCTCGATCGGGCCCGTTATGATTGTTAGCTTAACGGCCCCAGCAACTGATTTTGGGCTCCCATCAACTGAGTTTGTGCAGTCGGAAGGTAGTCACCTTCGGTAATGCCGAGGGCCTTGGCTGTCCTTAAGGGAAGGAAGTTCACTGCGGACCCGTCATCAATCAGGGTCATCGGGAGATATTTGTTGCGGCAGATCACCGTGATATATAGGGCCAAGTTATGGGTGGCCCCGAATGGTGGAAGGTCGGACTCGGAGAAAGTGATAAGTGGGCCTTCTCCTTTAGACTTGTCCTTGAGGTGTGGCAAGATCGTGGATACCATCTCGGTGGGGGTAACCGATGAATCAACCTTGATTTCATCGAGAGCCCTAGTAAGTGCTGCCCGATGCTCCTGGGAACTAACCAAAAGCTGCCATATAGTAATATCAGATCGAACCCTCTTTAGTTGTCTGACTAGGGCCGTGTCAGCGTTTGGCTCTTCGGGAGTGAGTTCCGTCCTGGAAGGTTCAGTGACGGTTTCCGGATTGGCGAGACCGGCCGTGATGGTGTGTGTGCCGGCCAGAGCTCTGGCTTTAGCTTTCTGGATTTCTGGGATGGTGACGGGGACAGCTTCCCCCTTGGCCAGATAAACATCATCTTCATCGTCGTTCCATATCCCATTGATTTGGGGAATGAAAGGGGAAATGAGATGAGAGCAGTCGACAACCTCTCCAGTAAAAATGGCGTGAGTAGCAAGAGGATTATTTTTGTTACTCGGCTTATCGCTGGGTAGTGGTATCTTCCCACTTTCGATCAGATCTTGGATAAGATGCTTCAACTTCCAGCACTTCTCCGTGTCGTGCCCGTTGCCTTGGTGATAATGGCAATAGGCTTGAATGTTGTAGCTCTTAGATTGCTTTTCCACGGGAACTTCCGGAATTGGGCCTATCGGTTGGATTAGGCCTTTTGAAGACAGCCTTTGTAAGGCATTAGCATAGGTTGTCCCTATGTCGGTGAATACCCGATTTGGAGTATTCTTTTTGGTCGAGGTGTCCAATGAGTTAACCTCGTCGAAGATGCTTCGGGCCGCCGTTGTATTTGCGGGCTTGTTGGAGGATGAACTGGCTCCTTGATACCCCTTGGTAGAGGCCTTAGTAAGGTTCTCTAGCCTTAGATCGTCTTCGATTCTAGTACCCATTTCGGTCAAAGTGGCGAAGTCGGGTATGATGGCGTATCGGAGATGGACTCGGTAAGCGGGGAGGAGGTTTTTGACAAAGGCCTCCACTAGTACCTTTTCGCTGGGCTTGTCCACCAGCTTAACACTTTCGGTCCTCCACCTTTGAAGGTATTTAGTGAAACCCTCCTTAGGCTCTTGGGCCATAACTTCCAGAGTACGCATGGTAGTCTGGATTTCAGCATTATCCGCGTAGTTTCGCGCGAATTCCATTGCAACATCGTCCCAGGTTTTGTATTTCTTGGGATCAAGCCTGTAGTACCAGGCTTTCGGGTGCTTTTCCAGAGAGGAAGCAAAGAGATGCTTGAACATGGTCGATTTGACCCCCTTAACAGCCATAAAGTCCTTGAAAGCCCGAATATGGAGTACCGGGTCTTCAGTTCCGTCGAACATTGGCAAGCCCGTTAAGTTGAGGTTAGCGGGCAGTTCATCAGTTAAAGGCGAATAGATACGAGCATTTTCCGTGAGAATGGTGTTTCTGGTGGTCGAGTGGACCTGTTCTTGCAACTTTTGGACCGCGCCGGCCAATGCGGCCAAGGGTCCGTCATCTTCGATCGAAGCATTGGGGGTTCCTTGCTCTACGGCACTTACCCGAGTGACGATGGCAATCTGGTCCTCCCTCATTTGTCGCAATTGATTCTGGATTTTGGTCAGCGAAGCTGTCAACTCATCGATGGCTTCTTTCGTCATGGTTCGAGTGAAGGGTGGCCTGTCTGTAAGAACACCGCGTAATCAGTAACTTAACCCGAATCCTAAGAAAAGTACATCCCGAGCAAGGGAAAAGGAAGAAGACTAAGACGGTAATGACTCGAAAAAGACACCTAGACGGGTGACTTGTGAAAAGGTGGGCCTTCCTCAGGATCCAACTATGTGGGTTGGGCCCTGTTCGAAGGAAGGTTCACGTGAGACATTCCCAGACTTTAGACTCGATTGTGTAAACTGGGCCAACCTTTGTAGGAGTATGTCCTACGTAGGTGGGCCTTGCCTTATTAAAATAAGGCGGACTAGGATAGGGGGAAACCCGCGATGTAAGATCGACGGAGTTTCGACGCTAGAGACTTCAACGACTTATGACACGACCCGACACTGCTAAATACGGGAAGTCTAAGAAGAGGAAGTTTTGAAATATGATTTTTGAAAAGCCCGAAAAATTCGGGGAGATCCGGCCATTTTTTTCGAGAAGAAAAAAAAACGGAAAAGGTGGGCCGGGTGACGGTTTGAAAATTTCAAAAATAATTTTGAGTTTTAAATTGGGCATAATACCGGCTAGAAAAAGGCTATTTTGAGTAAAATCATAAGTCCTAAATTCGGTATATGTCCGGGGGTTTTGAAATTGGATATTTTGAAAAGGATGCAAATTTTTGTAAATGACGGTTTTTGAAAAAGATGTGGATCAAGTAGCACGTAGTCATGGAAACAGTATAATGACGCCATGTATTCTCTTTAAGCTAAGTCTCGGTCAGTCTATAAGGGTTTATACCAGTGTACATAGGCTATTCGAGAATCGGGGCGAACTTCCTAAGTCGAATTGAACTTAGAACATGCCGTAAAACCCATACGAATCTGCTATCACTACAACAAATTGACACTTGCGCCACGAATTATGCCACGGGAATTTGTTATTTGTGGCTAAATTTTACCTAGCCACGGGAAAAATTTGATTCACTACTAGGGAAAAAAATATGCCACGGGAACATTTTTTCCCGTGGCAAAAATTCACTTTCGCCACGAAATTTATTTAAGTCGTGGCCAATAATCACTCTTGCCACGAAAGATGCCACAACCGTGGCAAAAATATATTTAGCCATGAATTTGTTCAGTGGCAAATATTATTTAGCCACGACATAGTTACCTTGCGTGGCGAAATTATTTTTTTGCCACAGATTTAATAAACGCGTGTGGCTAATGGTTCTCCAAACTTTAATCAAATTACTTTCAAGTTAAGCCGAGTGTCAAATATTGATATTAAAAAATTCATTCAAATTCAAAGTTAAATATAATATGAAAAAAAAATATTAAATTTGAAAATATTTTATTAATAAAAAAATTGGTATTATTTTATTTAGTTTTAAGAAAAAAAAAATTGATTTTTTTGTAAAATTAAATACAAGAAAACATTGGTTGTCTAATTTGTGGATTTTTTACTAATCATCATTTTTAAAGTAATTGAATTCTCTTAATTTGACAATATGTTTTATTAAATCTATAATTTTAAGTATGACTTTTGAACGAAAACTAACATTTACATAGTGAAATATATGCTAGCTAAAATGCTGCGTACATAGCATATCAAGTAAAATAAGTATGTGATTGATCATCCATCATTGAGACGTCTAATATTATTTAAGACTTTTTCATTTTTACCGCTTAATTAATGAATTTTTTTCACATGTAATACACTTCATTTTAAGACAAAAAAACTTAAAAAGAAAGTGACTGAGCATGATTTTTTTTCCAAATTATTGATTTTCTTACAATATTTGCAGTGTTAAAAAAACGCTTTATCAAACTTTTATTTAAGAATTCTAATCGGTCTATATTTTTTTTATGGAATTAACTTTGACTGCGAAAACAATATTTATTTTTGTAAATTATTTGTCTTTCAAGTTGTTTGATTTGGAAGAAAGATTAATATATTAGAAAGTCGTGCCTATGTTCAATAACCATCCAAAATATTTTTTCAAAAAAAGAGAGGTATAACGAGAAATTCAAATAATTAACAAATACAGATAAGAAAATATAATAATTAAGGACTAATAGTGAGAAAATCCAAAACTAATTTATCGTCAACCGTTTAGTTCAATAACTGTTCTGTAATATTATTTGGAAGATAATTTAAAAAATGAATTTAAAAAAAAAATTACTTAATGAAAAATAAAATTCGGGTAAAACTTGAAGTAGGCAAGCGGAAACTCAATGAGGATAAAAAACTGATGAAATAAAATAATGACCGATAACGAAAAGAATAAAACATATCAAAAGAAATAGCAATGAAATAACGTGGAAAATAGAAACTAAAATAAAAATATCGATAAATTAATGAAATCATGAGTCCGAAAATCATCTTCGAAACTAATTTTTTTTCCGGAGTAATACTTTTTTATTAATAATATGTACATCATTGGAGAAAAAAAATTAATTACTCAAAGTAAATGTAGTTTGTGAAAAAAACATCACTTTAAAAGAATTCAAACCAATGATTATGTCAATAAAGTTCAATTTCATTTCTGGTAGCTGGTCATAAGAACTCCACAGTTAAGCGTGCTTGAGTGAGAGTAGTGTTAACGTAGGCCAACCCTTTACCCTGCGTCCTCATCTAGAGGGCAGTGACAGCCTGCCTTTGCTTCTTTCTCTAAGAGTCTCGGTTCGCGGTTTCATCCGCTTGCTTTGGCCATTCATTTTACATTGGTAAGGGGATAGTTGTAAGCTTCTTGCTTGTTTTCACAGGATTGCTTCGTTCCTGGCTCAGAAGCAAGACAAGAAAGGGGTGTAATTTATGAAGCGAGTGAAGGAAAGGTCATTTAATTGAATAACGAGCAGGTAAAGAGATGGGCCTTCTCGTCTGATCTCTGCATCAACAGGAATGCGGGAAAAGCGGATTCTCGGTTAGCTTTAGCACAGGAGGGTGATCGTAGATCAGGAAGCAAGTCTGACACTCATATTGGAAGGGACTGGCATCTTATCTTGATTACGATTATGCCCTTATTTGTTCAAAGTAAGCAAGTAGAAACTACCGCACCATGGGCTTAGTACAAGGTATAAAAGAATGCATTCCAAGTGGGATTCCATAGCTTTAAGGGAGAAGAAGGAGCGAAGTCTTAACTACCACACACGCTACTACTATACTACTAGCACTCTACGAGTATCTTAGTTGAGAGTGTGGTTGAATCCCACTTGGAATCCGCTTTTACAGCTTTTACACGGTTACACGGTTACTAGCTTTTACTAAAGCTTTCACACGGTTACTAGCTTTTACAGCTGACTCATTCAGATGGGTGACCTCCTGGGAAGGCTCTTCGATGCGTATGGTGAAATTAAATAATATCTGAATGAGTCAGCTGTAAAAGCTAGTAACCGTTTCAGATGTGACTACTATAAGGGTAGAGAATTCTTACGGTTATTAATTTATTATATATTTTATCACCGGAATAAATGTTTGGTCACCAACATAATTAGCCACGGGATAATCCGTGGCAAAAAATTAATTCTAGCCACGGGAGACTTCGTGGCAATAAAATCAATACTTGCCACGCTTTTTTTTTTTTTCCCGTGGCTATTTGTTTGCCACGGCCACTTGCGCCACGGATGGTCTTTCCGTGGCAAAGTACTTTAGCCACGAAAATTTAGCACTTTTGCCACGAATTCAGCCGTGGCCCAAGTGCTAATTTGTAGTAGTGTATGCACACCTTTTGACATATCCATATTGGAGTACATCAATGGTATAGTGGGCCGTCGGTCACCAGTACCGGCCCGGGAAAAATGGGGTTATGCATGAACCGTAAAACTAAAACGCGTATTGTACTAGTCAAACGATTTCTATTCGAGTCTCACCCTGAGGATGCCGATGGTAAGTCACGCATCAGTTAATCCCCAGCGGAGTCGCCAAATTGTGGACATGACATAGGTCTACCCCAACGCGGCCACGCGCGGGTTTGGGGAGGCGAATGAATCTCCATATGAGAATGGATCGAATTGAAAATTAAATCGAAGTTGGAGTCGCCACCGAACTTTGTGGGAGTTCGGGCCCGTTCGAACCCACTCTATGTCGTAGTGGGCCGTGTACAAAATACGGCCCAGTTCCGAGGTCAGAGTTTATTGGGTTCGTCCCTTAGCATTTGATACCGATACCGACTTGATCAGATATCGTGAATTGAATGACTCTCGTTGCCAATGGTTTCGGACATCCAGAAACCGAGGTTCTGAGTAAGGGGTGAGGGTACGTGTTGGGAAGTTCACAAAGAACACCCAACCCCGCCCGCACATTAGCAGCCTCTACTAGGATATCGTCTGACTTTTGAATATGTGCGTTAGTTGAACGATGAATGATATGCAAACATTGTTTTCCTTAACATGCGAGGAATTGAATGGGTTGCTAAGTCGGTTTAATGCATGAAAAATTTAACGTCGAAGTTGAATTTTGCATGCGAGGTTCGTTTTAGTATAATAAAACAAACGAAAAAAAGAATGAATTTGCTACAAGATGAACAAACGAGTTAGTATCGATTTGTGAAAAATAATATAGCAAATATGATGAATATGCAAGATCGAGAAAATATTAGTCGAAATCTGAAAAAGTATTGTTTAAAAGACGTTGTTTTGTATAAAAAACGAAATTCGAAGAATAATAGAAAAGAACCAAAGACAAGCCGCGTTTCGGCCGGCCGCGCGGCTCGCCCGGGACGCATGCAACTCGCGTCCCGGCCTGTTTTTGAGACCGATTTTTGAAAATTCGATGCTTTTATTAAATCGCGTACGAATATTGCATAATTCGTGCTTGACTTAATATTTTCGATATTCGTTATACTCGATAGTCGATTATGAAATCGATATCAAATACTTGGAATAGTTTTAGAAAAAATACAAATTTTGAGAAATCGCTTTGTAGAATAAATAATAAAAAAACGAACGAAAAGCTAAAAAAAAGGACTCGAGTTTCAGGCCCGTGCGCGAGTCGCCTGGGATGGGCGCGACTCGCGTGCGGGTCTGTCCCGGTCTCGTTTGTTGTTCGAAAATTGCTAATTTGAGAAATCGCGTACAAATACGAACTAATTTATACTCGATTTATGTTTTCGATATTCGTCGTACCCGATATTTGATTATGAAATCGATATCGAATATTCGGAATGAATTTTAAAAAGTTTTGTAAAAGAAATTTGAACGAAAAAAGATGTTAGTTCTCTCCGCGTCAGAATCGTTGTATTTGTAAAAAGTAACGATTTTTAGCATCGACGAGATTTGATTTAATTCTTTTTTAATACGATATTCAACTATAGAGTTGATATCATATTTTTTAAGAATGTTCGGTATATGAAAATAGTTTTTTAGTATTATCGATATTAGAAATAATAAAAAAAACAACAAGGGACCCGTAAAAAGGACGACACACGACCCAAAAAAAACAAGACGGAGGTGGACCCTTATAAAAGATGGACGACGAGAAGGAGAAGAGAAGAAGAAGGAGAAATTGGGTTTGGTACACCCTCAACCTACATGCTTCTGTTTACTCGGATCGGGGCTCGTCGGGACGCAGCTTGGGCACAAGAGCGTCGAGTGGAAGTTGGTGAGTTGTGGTGGCTTGATTTTGGACGTGAAAGGCGTCGGGTAGGGGACCGGCTCCTTCGGTTTAATGTACTAACGGTTTCTCGATGTAAAAGTTTATGTGTATCTATTTGTCGTATGTGATGCTTTGTAAAAAGGTGTTGATGTTTTATAATGAATATATCCTTGTTCTTTTTGTATCGTGCAAGGGGCTATTTATAGGAAATTCCCGACCTTGGCTAGGAGAGGTGCTTTTGAATTAGAACTACCGCTTAGGATAGGAAATATAGGAAGTCAAAAGGTGTGAGGATTCCGCTTGCTTGTCGAGGAAGCAAGGGAAACCGGCTGATATGTGCTGCTCGGCCGAGTGTTTGCACTTGGTCGGGTGTTTGATTCGGTTTTCGGATAGAATTCCTTCTCGAGATCGAATTCTATCCTGAAATGGATTTGTTTAATATTTTGTGTAGCTGATTTTTGTAGTATTGGAGTCCGAACCAGCTGTGTGAGGTGTCACGGTTGACTCACGTGTCTCGGGTTTATCTTTGACCGGGTTTTGACTCGATCGCTAAAAGACGGTTTTACCCCCTTGTGTCGGATTTGACCCAAATTAGTCTTATTTGACTCCAAACGACCCCTGGGCCTGAATTTGAGGTCGGTTTTGTGAAATTTGTACTCCGTAAAAAGCCCAAGCTAAATATCCATGATTTCGAGCCCATTTCCGAGTACGTTAAAGCATGTTTGCGTCCGATCAGCATCGGGTGTTTGTCGGGAATTACTACAGACACCTGGCGGTCAAATGTGGGTGTCTACACATACTATTAGGGTTTTGTCCATTTCGATTTGTGTCATTAGCTTGGAAACGTTTTCACTTGCCTTGAGTCCCTAACCGGTGCTTCTTTCACCGCTTTGTGGAGGGAAGCGGTATTTGTTTCTTCTTGGATGCAACCGTTTAATGTTTGTTTGTTTGTCTGTGATAAGTGTGGTTTGTAGTGCTTATTTGTTGTGTTTGGTCCCGGTTTCTCTTGTGGAATCGCTCTTCGGAGCGGTTTTAGAGGCTACTTACGCTTCTTCTAGCTTTTGTTAGGTTCCTAGGACCATTATTGGAGATATGGAGCGATTCCGACTCGTTTCCGACACATTTGGAGCCATCAAAGAGAAGCGACGATCACTCGATAGCCTATACTCGATCCGGAGACCTTGGGACCCATTCCCGAGCCCCTTGGACCCGATCTCGAGCACCGAGAATCGATGAGAAGCCTAACAAGGGCAAGGAGGGACCTTTGGGACCATATTAGAGGCCTACAAGACCCATCCCGGTCGGGACAACCCTCAGCCCGTCCGGGATGAAGTGCAAACAAAGAAGCTCTTCTGCTGAGTCAACCGGGACGGGATGAAGCCATCCCGGACGGGACCATCCATCCCGACCGGGATGAGCCCAATACAGCACCGCGTGACTTCCTTTCAATTCCTTTGCTCTTGTAACCTTATAAATACCCCCCTCTTGTAATCTTAGCTTATGTTTTTCATTACCCACTAAACCCTAGACTACTTTAGACTAGATTAGCTTCGATTAGTGTAGATTAGTCCTTAGTTTATCGTTAATCTTAGTAATTAGTCTTGTATTAAGGGAATTCTTCAAGATTCATCCAAGATTGACAACCTTGGGAGATTGTTTTGGGTTTTTCTCATTAATGCAAGTTCTTATCTTTTCATCCTCTTGTTAGTAGGTATAATATTCTTATTCTCTTTACTCTTAATCCTTGTTTAATCTTTCAAGTTTCAATCTTTTCTTATTGTTCTTGCTAGTTTCATAATGGATGTTTTGTTATTTGTGTTGTTTCCTCTTGATAGTGTTAGTATTAGTTTTACTATGTGTTAGTAGACTTTTGTGGGGTTAGTAGGGGGATTATGTGTTGATTATGGATGATTAGGGCTGATTGGGGGTAAAGGTCAAATCTTTGTTACTAGTCACTCATTGTGCACACTATGTGTTTGATGAAATGCTTGTTAGAGTAGTAGTTGCAAATGCTCCTCTTGCTTGTTTTATTCTTCTCATTGGGTGATTGATTTGTGGTTGAATCCTTATGTATTGGGTAATATCTTGCATGAGTATTCGGGTTTTGTTTTAGACACGAGAGTGCGGACATTGGCTTTGACGCGAGAGCGCGGACCGACCTTAGTGACTAGGTGAAACCTACACCCTCGATTACCCAACCATCCCACTACACTTATGAAACCGACCTAACCCTACTCTCTCCTTATTTGATTCCTCCTTCTTAGCTTATTTTTAGTCATAGTTCCTTCCCTTCTTATCATTCTAGTTTAGCTTAGCCGCGAGACCTAGCCAAGTCTTTAGGTGGAATTTGGTCTAAACACTCTTTACCGTCCCCGTGGACTCGACCCGACTTACCCTTTCTACCCAGTTAGGATTAGTTGGTTATTACTTGATAGGTGGGGGAACGCGGCAAATACGTCCCATCAATTTGGCGCCGTTGCCGGGGACGATGTTAGTTTAGACTTTGTTTTCCTATTTACTTGATTTTGTCTTCGTTTTTGTAGTTTTTTTGTTTTCTTTTGCTTCTTGTGTGTGTGAAGTTTATTTCTTTCTTGTCTAGTGCCCAAAAAGCACTAGACTTCTCATGTTTGCTCCTAGTCTACAGTTTTTGCCTAGAGGTGGTGACCACCCTCTTCCTTACGACTCAAAGCCGCATAAACGGACGGTTGTTAGTTTGAGAGGTTTCCAACCGGTACAAGCCTAGTTTTCGAGCACAACATGAGGTTTGATCTAAACTCCCCCCACCTAGAAGCTACCATGAGCTACTCCTCTCCCTCTATGAATCAAGGGTATGACATGACATCTCCCTACCACTATCAAGCTCCTTTGGATAATCAAGACACTCGTGGGTATGAATTTCAAGGAAATGGAATTGGCTACCGACAAGTGAACACTTATCAATCATATGATCATGGTGGCTATTACTCAAACAATCATTGTGAACCCACCATGTTTCATCATGATTCACCATATGGAAGCCAATTTCTCTAAAACCCACCACATTACCCTTCACCTCAACTACAATATGAGCCCCAAAACCCACAATACTACCAATCATATTCACCTCACTACCAACCATATGATGCCCCACCCCTTGGGCATCATCAAGGTTCACAACTAACACTCCAAAACCCCAATGGCCGCCAAATACCCATCTTGGAGTTAAATCAATCGATGCTTCAAATGCAACAAGAAATGACCTTACAATTGCAAAAAGACCATGAAATCTTGGCCGAACTCCGAAGGGAAAGTGAGGAACGTAATGCTAGATTGAATGCTTTAACGGCTCAAACCCTCATGTTTTTAACTCGATCTTCACAAGTTGATGAGGGATGTTCACTTGGGGAAGGGGAACAAACCAATGACGAAGCCGCTAATGAATCCCCTTTGAGAAGTGAGGTTTGCTTTGAAGAACCTCAATTGTCCACCCAAGAGGAGGCGAATGAGGAAATAACCCTTGTTGAAGGCAATGTTGGTGAAGAATTTGTGGAGGTTAGTGAGTTGGATGAGTTGGTGGAATTTGTGAAGTTTTTGGGTGAAAATGACGACCTCAAGTTGCCCTTGTGCGATAATATGGAAAAGCATCAAGAGCCCCTTGCAAGTAAGCGAAGCAATGACTTGGAAGAGATTGAAACCGCCGGTAGAAGTTTCAATTCTCTCCTCCAAGATGATGTGGGGACAAGTGTTGTTCCGGGACTTGAAGATGGGGAACCACAACTTGAGGAAGGTATGGGGGTGTGCAACGAGGAAATGAGGCCAAAGCCGTTTTTTGTGCCTCATGATGAAGACTTGAAGCTTGCTAGTGATTGGAGGCCAAAGCCTATTTGTTGTGTTTGGTCCCGGTTTCTCTTGTGGAATCGCTCCTTTGAGCGGTTCTCGAGGCTACTTACGCTTCTTCTTGGTTGTTTTAGGTTCCTAGGACCATTATTGGAGTGATGGAACGATTCTGACTCGTTTCCGACACATTTGAAGCCAACGAAGAGAAGCGACGATCACCCGGTGGCTTAGACTCGATCCCGAGCCCTTGGGACCCATTCCCGAGCCCCTTGGACCCGATACCGAGCACCGAGAATCGATGAGAAGCCTAACAAGAGCAAATAGGGACCTTTGGGACCATAAGAGAGGCCTACAAGACCCTTCCCGGGCGGGAAGAGTAGCCATCCCGACCGGGAAGGAGTGCGCGAAAACAACACCCACTAATGGGCCATCCCGACCGGGAAGGATCCATCCCGACCGGGAAGGATGACCCATCCCGACCGGGACCATTCATCCCGATCGGGAAGGAGCTGCTGTAGCCGCGTGACTTTCTTTTCTTCTCCTTCACTCTTGTAACTTTATAAATACCCTTCATTTGTAATGTTTAAGCACCTTACACTACTCTACATTATTCTAAACCCTAGTTAGACTCTCTTCATCCCTAGCTTAATCTTTCTATAATCTTTTATTAATCTTAGCTTAATCTTAGTATTTAGTCTTGTATTAAGGGAATTCTTCAAGACTCATCCAAGATTGACAACCTTGGGAGATTTATTTGGGTTTTTCTTATTAATACAAGTTCTCATCTTTCCATATTCTTTTTAGTTAATCCTCTTATTCTATTTACTCTTAATCCTTGTTTAATCTTTCAAGTTTTAATCTTTAATTATTGTTCATTGTTCTTGATAGTTTCATTATGTATATTTTGTGGTTTGTATTTATTTCTCTTGTTATGGCTAGGATTAGTTTGATTATTTGTGAGTATACTCTTTGTGGGGTTATTAGGGGGATTAAGTGCGGATTATGGTTAATTAGGGTTTGATTGAGGGTAAAGATGAATCCTTTGTTACTAGTCACATGTTGAGCACACTATGTGTTTGTTGAATTGCTTGTTTGAGTTGTAGTGGCCATGCTTCTCATGCTTATTTTCATCTTATCATTGTGTGATTGATTTGTGGTTGAATTCTTGTGTATTGGGTAATATCTTGCATGAGTATTCGGGTTTTGTCTTAGACACGAGAGTGCGGACATTGGCTTTGACGCGAGAGCGCGGACCAACCTTAGTAACTAGGTGAAACTTAACCCCTCGATCTCCCAACTATCCTACTACACTTATGAACCCAAACTAACCCTACTCCTTCCCATATTGAATTCTCCATCTTGTTAGCTTATATTTATCTAGTTAGTTGATTGTTTTAGTTCTAGTTGTTCAATTAGTTCATGTTATGCATGTTTCATTGTTAGTCCACTTTCATCATTTCCAATCATCATAGTTACTCAATTCTTGTTAGTTAGTCTCCCTTTGTGTTGTGTTGGTAATTTAGTCTTTTTTGTGATTGACCCTAGTCTAGACTCCTTCTACCGTCCCCGTGGACTCGACCCGACTTACCCTAATTACCCGTTAGTATTAGTTGGACTCTACTTGTTGGTGGGGACCCATGGCAAATTCCTCCCATCACATTTACACTTTTGCTATCATCGAATTTCCGACGCACACACCTTCACGTCACAAGCGACGTCGTCACGCCATCGATACACTATCATCCTTTTCAATTTTTTTTTTTTTTTTTGCAAAGAATTGGTGGTTTTCAAAAGAAACATACATCAAAATTCTTTGATCCTGAGTTAGTTACTAGGATCACCTCTACTCGAGGTCTTACATTTTGGGTCGTCTCATTTCGAGAAGTTCTCTTTAAACCTCACCTCCGAGGTTTATTTGTGTCAAATCGTCTCGTTACAGAGATTCGAATTTCATTAGGTGTTTCGCCGAATACAACAAGAGTCTAAAGCACCTGAGTCCCTAAGCAAATGACCGCACACACGTAAGTCAAGGGTCTCATTCCCGCGTCGCTCAATCACGAGCATTTCTCGAGTCCTTAAATTGTCTGGTAGACCCATCACCCATCCTCATTAGCATTACCTTTTCATAGTCATGTCGGGAGATTCAAGCGTAGACGTGAGTAACCACGGTGGGGACAACGCCGGGCAGTCCGCAGATGACACCGTAGGAACCCTAACCAACCTAATCCGGGATTTACAAGCGACCATTATCACGGTGAACGCATCAGTGAACAGCATAGACTACCGCCTAGGCCACTTAGAAGATAAAGCCTCAGATGAACACCACAACTGGGTCCTCAACGAGGTCCTCTTAAATTCCACCCCGCTAGGTGGGGGACCCGTCGGCATCATCCCTAGTGATCCCGTTACCCTACCTCAAGACGACACCCTAAAATCCGCCATGAATCGTATAGATTTTCTCGAAAATCAGATGCGTCTGAACCAGGGGAACAACGTCCACCTTGAAAACCATAGAAAATTCGAAATGGTGAATGACCAGTTACCCGAGAACTTTTCCCTAGCCGACATACCTAAGTTCAAAGGAACCGAGGACCCCCTCAACCAAATCCGAGCCTTCAAAGATTACATGGCCATTAAAGGGGTCAAACCTAGCCTCTTCAGTAGGATATTTCCAACATCCTTAGGAGACACCGCGATCATGGTTCTATTCACTCGACCCTAAAAAGATATCCACTTGGGACGATATCTCCATAAAATTCGCAAAACAATACGCGGATAACGCCGAAACACAAGTCACCATTAGAAGCCTCAAAGTCCTCTCCGGGAACGAGAAGGAAGGCTTCTCGGAATTTCGAACTAGATGGAGGAAGGTCAGTGCCCAACTAATAAATCGCCCGCACGAAACCACTTTGGTAGAAAAGTTCGTCAATAACCTTAGACCTGCCTACGCTTCCCATCTTAGATACCAAAACATCCACACCTTCAAGGAGTTATCCACCTTAGGAATACGCCTAGAGGACGACATGAAAAAAGGGGTATTCTCCAAAATAATGGGGAAAGGCTATCAAGGACCGGCCACTTCTACAGGAACCCGGTCTTATGGAAATAACAAAATCGAAGAAGTACTCCTAGTCGAACCAACCACCCGGGGAAGAACAAACTTCACCCCTAGAACCTTTTCCAAACTAGGCATCACATACACCGAAGCATTAAAAAGATTGATCGAGCAAGGAAAGCTCGAACTGATAGGTCCCACTACGGACCCTCCCGCGGACAAGAGGGCAAAAACATGGGATGCTAATAAGTATTGCAGTACCATCGTGGAAAAGGCCACGACACAGAATCCTGTTTTCGGCTCAAACATACAATACAGACATGATAGAAAATAGGACAATCCTTTTCCCCCTACCTGAGAAACCCAATAATACTACAAACCCCTTTAGTGTCCACGCCATCTTCGATGACACTATTGACTGCTCCCACCTTGTCCCCCTAGAAGAGGATGTCCTAAATATCGAGGATGAACCAGACACCCATCTAGAGCCCACACCCCTCGACCTCGCAACAACCATCGAGAGCCTAGCCCGTTTAGTCTCGCAAATACACCCCATACTCTTGAGAATCGAGGCTAGGGTAACTCATATCGAGGAAAGACTCGAAGAACCTCCCAAACCCCCTGTTTCCGTATGCAACAGATCAATCAAAGGGGATGGCATAGGCTCACCCGAAACTGTCGAACCCAAAAAGAAGTTCACCCAAATCAGAGTTAGCTATGCAGCTGCGCTCTGAAGATTAACATCCCTTCGCCTCTTACGATCCATAAGGCCAATAGCCGATCCCCCACTTAAGCATAGGTCCCGCCACTGGTCCAAAGGAAAATACTGCCACTACCACAGAGGCAACGGTCATGACACGTAGTCTTGTATGTTGCTAAAAGATAAAATCGAGGGATTAGTAAAAACGAGGGTGGTAAAAATCACACTACTAACAAAAAGACCCACCCGTTTCTTAACGGACAACTCCGAGGAAAAGGGTCTCCGACTACTAGAGCACCTTGGGCTATCTCACGATCAGGCCCTAACAATGCTAATATCTAACGGTCTACTATACCTCCTAAGTCCAACACCTGACCCACCTGCCGACAAGAGGTCCTTACATTGGAATGGTAACAAATGGTGCTGGTACCACCAAGACCGAGGCCAGCAAGTCCGCACCCGAGTCGGAGTCTAGTTCATCTTAGGGCCTAGGCTTACTAATAATAATAATAATAACATTTTTTTTTTCTATCGAGTCTACGGAGGTGCGAGGGAACATGTCCACCACCTCCCCCAAAACAAACTTAATCACGGGTATCTAGCCCGTTTTATTATCTATCAATAATACAACTTTCTTTCTTTTACAAACATGCCTCGACAATCGCTTAACTTATTTCAACAGTTTACTTTAACGCTTAAAGACTCGACACTATGCCACTTATCGATGACAATTGACTAAAATGCAGGGGCTACCACAAATGGCCCAATTAACTTCACCCTAAGAAAGAGATCGAGAACAACAACCCTAGGTTCAACCAAAAACTGACCTCCCCCAAACCAAACAACAATAAGCTTGCAACGAACGAACCTCTATCCAACTAGACTTCCTCAACATAGTCAAATACAATGCCTGCCTAATAGGTCTAAAAGAAGCCATATCTCTAGGAGTCAAAAACCTTAGAGTCCACGGAGATTCATCCTTAGTAGTCAACCAAGCCACGGGTACCTGGAAGGTTTATAGCGAAAGCCTAACCCCATGCCAAACCAAAGTGGAAACAATATCCCGAGAATTTACCAAAATCGACTTCATACACATACCCCGCGAGGAAAACCAATTCGCTGATGCGTTATCCAAACTAACCTCACTAATAAACATGCCCGATCACCTCTTCTCTATGCCTATCTGTGTAGAGAGAAGCGAACAACCAGTCTACATCCATAACCTCGAAACCGATGATATCCCCGAAGAACCTTGGTACAAAGCAATCCTAGACTTTAATCCACGGGTCATATCCACCGAACACTAACACCAAGAACAAAAGAGCCTTGCGAATGCAAGCCACCCATTACGTCTTGAATCAAGGACTACTATACAAACGAACCCCACAAGGAGTCCTCCTTAGGTGCATAAACAAAAACCAATCCGAGAGAGTCATGGAATAGGTACATGACGGAGAGTGCGGACCCCACATGAGTGCACACCTACTAGCCCGAAATATAATGAGACCAGGCTATTACTAGGATACTATTGGATTACCTTAGAGGCAGACTGTCGACGTCACGTTCGCCACTGCCACAATTGCCAAATATTTGCCAACATCCAATACCTACCGCCATATCCTCTACACACTATAGCCACACCCTGGCCCTTCTCTACTTGGGGAATAGACATCATAGGAAAAGTACACCCACCGGGACCGACGGACACTACTTTATATTTGTGGTCGTCGATTATATCACCAAATGGGTAGAAGCCGCCTCTTACGCCATACTAACCTCAAAACAAGTGGTCAAATTCTTACAAAATAACATCATCTGCCGCTACGGTATACCTCACAAAATTATCAGTGACCAGGGGGCTCACTTCAGGGCCGACACCCAAAAACTCCTCGACAAATACAAAATCCAAAAACAAAAATCCTCACCCTATAGACCGCAAACAAACGGGACCGTAGAAGCAGCCAACAAAACCATCACCACTATCCTTAAGAAAATGATAGACAACTACAGGGATTGGCCAAACAAAATCCCCTTCGCCTTATGGGGGTACCGAACATCCTATCGAACACCTACCAAAGCCAAACCATATTACCTAACCTACGGTTCTGAAGCCGTCCAACCAATAGAGCTAGAAATACCGTCACTAAGGATATTAGCCGAGAGTGTTATTCCCGAAGAAGAATGGAACCAAAAACGATATGACGAGCTAGTACTCTTGGACGAGTGTAGGATACATGCCTTATACAACGTACAAGCTTACCAGCAACGCATCCAACGAGCCTTTAATAAGCGAGTGAAATCCCGAAACATAGACGAAGGAGATTTAGTAATCAAATCCATTAGAGCACCCCTCCCCGTTGACCCTAGAGGGAAATTCAAACCAAATTGGACAGGCCCCTACCTCATTAAGAAAATACTCTCGGGGGGCGCCGTGATCCTCACCGACCTAGACGGTCAAGAGTTCTCAACCCCAACCAACATGGATCAACTCAAGCGATATTACCCATAGACACCCTGACATCCGCATCCCGACCTCCGACTTAGGGGGAAGCCATGCAAAAAAAAAAAAATCAAGTTCGCATCGATAAATGGCATAAACGAGTCTAAAGCAAAATCACTCACATTTTTAAAAGAACTACGAACATGGTTTGATTCCGTCCAAAAGCGGATACATAGGCAACCCTCCTCCGGGTACAACCAAGCAACCAAACAAATAATAATAATAAAATAAAATCGATTACTCGATTCATGTATAAACCAGGACTCTTTCCACGTCCCGGGCAACGAGTGATTGAAAATGACGAAGCACAAACGACGAGCCGAGGACGGGGTGAAAACCCGAAAGGGCGCCCCGGGCAAAATGAAGAAACGAGTTGCGAGCTGTCGTTGAAAAAAAATGACAAGCCGAGGACAGGGTGAAAACCCGAAATGGCGCCCCGGGCAAAATGAAGATTCAAGTTGCGTGCCGTAAAAAAAACAAAAAAGAAAAAGAAAAAGAGGAAAAAAAAATACAAAAAAAGGGGGTGAGCCGAGGACGGAGTGAAAACCCGAAAGGGTGCTCCGGGTAAAATGAAGAATCGAGTTGCGAGCTACCACAAAAAAAAAGAGGAAAAAAATAATAACAATCTGCTTCTCATTAATAATAAAACTTGGTTAAGTCGAGGCTTTGTCGAGGTATTTACATCAAGCATCTGAATCCCGGATATCCCGGAAGCAACATCGTGTCAAAAATCCACAAAAACTAGTACTAATACGCCACATAGTATCAATTAATAAGACATACTACAAAATGGCTAAGCTCTGCTGGTCCAACCTTTTCTTCCCCCTGCCATTCGGGTGCAGCCGCTTGTGTTTCTCATCCTCGATCTTCTGAATGCAAGCTTCTACCGCCCTCGCCAAAGGCGAGCCTAGCCAATTTCACTTTCCTTCCTCTTCCACGTTTTCAATATGGGTATCGTTAGTCTTGGATATGGGTATCGTTAGTCTTGGCCCGCTTAGGTGAACTGACGAAACTAGGATTGTTAACACTGTCTTTGGTCAGGCACTCAGTGACAGTCCTTCGAGTCACTTCCTCACCCCTTTGCGGTGCTGTCTTCCTAAATTTTAAGTTGCTCTGTCCAAACAGGTGTTCACAAACCCTCTGGCGGACGGAAGTACTGTCGGTCGGTCGAACATTCTCAATAACAACGGAACGCAAGAACCTTTGTTCCCAAGACGCCCTAAATTCCCTGAGCAAATCCTCTGTCCATAGGTCAGAACTAGGAGTAACTTTAGCATCCTTCAAAATGGGGGGTTTGACACCCATTTGATTTGACAACATGCCCGGGTAAATATAAACCTGATCCCTCATGGATAGTATTAACAAAGCCCCGGTCGAAGACGAAAATGGAAACCCGGTACGCCCACTAATATTCCACCATGGGATGGACCATCTGATGACGACCTCCCCTTTAGCCAAATAGGAAAGCCACTCCTTTTCCTTGTGACCTTTACTCCACACTTGCACCGTCTTCCGGCCCGTGAAACCTCTGTAGTTATAACCTT
Organism: Agrostemma githago; assembly: GCA_958450325.1. Classification (NCBI taxonomy): domain Eukaryota; kingdom Viridiplantae; phylum Streptophyta; class Magnoliopsida; order Caryophyllales; family Caryophyllaceae; genus Agrostemma; species Agrostemma githago. The sequence goes on from OY288247.1 coordinate 35,208,695, forward strand.
TGATGCCCCGGGGAGGGTCGACCAAACCAAGCTGCTCCTGTAACCAAACCTGCACAAACCACGACAAAACATCACACCTCCAAACCAAAGCAACCACAAAACAAAACAAAAAAACCAAGCTACGAAGAAACATGGCACCCAAAACACCTGTAAAATGATCCTGGAACCCCGAAAGGATGACTTGTGGAGTCGAGCACGAGCATCGAGACCTAGAATGAACTCACCCAAAATATGCAAAGAGGGTGATCGTCCATGTTCCATTCCCATCACCACATCCAAAACTCGAGTGTTACCCCAACCTTCACGCGCCATTGCATCCTCGAAGACATGATAACATGCCATCGCAACATTAAAAGCGCGCCTACATGCTAAGGCCGAAACATGATGAGAACTAGCTTGTCAGAATGTCCTAGAAAGCAACTCTAAGTTCATGACATCCCTTCCAAAGTAACCTTTAGCCTTCTCCAACAAAGAAAGGTCCAAAAAGTGATAAAACCGCTCGACGTAAGCATCATCCCCATAAGGCACACAAGGTCGAACCGAATTCCACCCACCTATAGCATCTAGCTCTTCGGGCAGAGGACAAATTTAACCCCTGGTGGAAAGCAAAATCATGGCTTTTCAAGTCCCAAAACATAGAACATGCCAATAAGAAGTCGTCCTGTATCTTGACTCGACTTAGCGCAACAACCGTTGGCAAACCATTATTTGAACAAACTCAGGATCATATTTCTTGAGAGAACCCGCCTATTCGATTAGAATATTCCCGAAACCCGACATGACCCTAAATATGGATGTTCTAGACCCTATGGATATTCTAGTATGTCTAAAACGAGCACGCACAACCCATATATATAGCCCCAATCCCACAAGAATTAGGAAACAACAAAAAATTCCATAACCCGGACTCGGACCGCCCTGGCCCAGGTGCCCGAAACTCCAGCCGCCCGAGCCCAGGTGATCCAGAACCCGAGAGCCTTAGCCCAGGCACCCATATCTAGGCGGGCAACATCTAGAGCAACCCCAAAGGTAGAAACACCGATCCCGCATTATAACCATAGTTACCGCACGACACCTCGGACATCGGGAACGACCTCCCAAAGTCACTAAAACCGCTCCAAAAACCGAAATACCCATGCAAGGGCCACAGGAACGTGAGTTCACCCGTCGGACGCACGAGACTTAGGCGTTTTTTTATTTTAGGGGGATAAGCTACCCCACCTAGGCGTGTTGTAGCCTGATTAACGGTTCTCGTCAAGTCGCGTCTGTAGCCTAATACGGCAATATTATGAGTATGTAAAAAGTGGTCTAACTTTTTTTTCAAAGGTTGCCCGAATTTTAACTCCTACTTTGTTCTGAATGTTAAAGCAACTACACTCATCTCCTAATATACTTGGTCAGAACACGTTAATGTTTTACGGTAGCATTTTACATCTTGTCCATCTCGAGTCAAAACATTTTAATCGACGCACTATCTGATCCGATCCCCGGCTCAAACTAACGCATTTCAAAACATCCAAAAGGAACTGTTTTCGTACTCCTATGCAATGCCAACGCACCCTAAATTAGGTCAGATTGCAAAAGAATAAACGCAAAAGTGATTAGTTGTCAATCTAGGTAAACAATTCGTCAAACGAAAACACAAGACTAATCCAACTAATTCAAATACTAAAATTTAAGGCAAATATACAAAACATACAAATCCATACACAAATCGAGGCTAGGGAGGACCCCTAGAAGCCGCGCCAATGGCTATCACGACCTCACAAATGTCGTCATCTAAACTTAGATCCTCCAAGTCTAGAAGAGGAGACTCACTACCATCCATCCCCGACAGCATGTCTAAGGTAGTCGTCTCGGGGACTCCTCCAATCTCCTCGGTAGCACCCGTAGCCTCCGCCTCAGCCTCAGCCTCCCTCTCGATCTGATGCCTAGCTTCACCCTGCGCGAAGGTCTCGCCCTGAGACCGAGCCAGCTGCTCCGTAAGGAAGGCGATCTCGTCAGCCCGAGATTGCAGGAGCCGTTGCGCCTCGACCGCCTTCACCTCGAGCTCGGTCACCCGAGTCTCCAGCTGCCCCACCATATCCGGGACATCCTACAAATACACTTAAACATTATGAAGACACACAAATAGCCTAGAAAACCACCATAGTTACACAAACTCACCGATCGAGGTCCCGAAGTGTCATGGCAAACCCTCAAAGCATAGACCCGGAAACAGTTGGCGGCCTGCCACAACCGCTGATGGCAAGATGAGGAAACCTGAGAAATGGAACCATAAAAGTCTGGCAAACCGACCCTAATTCTTAAGACCCGAACAAAGAACGAAAGCCAAAACTCACCCGATATACAGGGTCACGCCACTCTATCCCGGCATCCATCTCCTCAGCAGAACATGGGGGTAGAGGCTCGGTGAAAGGTATCCCAGCCGCGTCCACCCTAAGCAGCGTCAGGGGAAAATCTGGGGGCTGGATTTCATCAGCCGGATCGGCCAGCTGAGAAAGCAACAGATAGGTCGGTCAGAGGGCAAGGAAACAATAAACCGCGAAACGTACCTTAGAACCAAAAGTTAGAACATTACCACGAGGCGGTACCAAGCTAGCCGCCGGGTGACGTAAGATAGATAGGAGGCACCAGGCACCAAGAGTGCATCGCCTCCTTCTCCGTCCCTATCCTCGAGGACTTCTGCGGTGGTTGGTGGCCTGAACATGGTCCAGGGAGGTTCAAAGGCACCCTGAAATCGTCATCTAAGCATTGGCGCTCCAACCGCTCGCCCAGATACCAAACCGGGCGAAATAACAAAGGAAGGAGCATCCTCCTATAACTCTGAGGCCTCAGCGCCGCGGCCACATAATCCGGCACGCCCTCATAATCGGCCCAAGGGCGGGCTACAAACTACACGAATAAAACCAATACCTCAATAAATCCTAAACCTTGGAGGCTGCTAAACTAAATTGTACATAAAAAAAAAAAACTTACATCCCTGAGGCTTAGCTGGTTGACCAACACATTCTCCGACGGGTAGTGACTGGTGGAACTCTTAGGCTGAGCCAACCTCCACTCGATCCCCGCCGGGAATCTCTTCGGATGAACTCGCACCATTTTAGGTGCCAAGCAAGGAAAATAGGAATAGATCCAAGCCAGCAAAAACCCGAAACACCTTTAGTAACACTAAGCCAAAACTAAGTAGAACTTGAGATGCAAAAGTGAGAATAGCAACTAACCTCTAGTATAAGGCCCGGACCCACAATGGGTACAGCTGAAGCTGACTCTATTGCCAACGGCCTCACCATGACTTGCAGGCAGGGAGTCATCTCCGCGAAATCCGCGGTTACCCAATCATAACGTCCTAGCCGAGCCAAGTCAGCTAGGAGAGGCAAAATCCTAGTGCTAAACCTCTCGCCTTTATCAAAAGAAGTGGGTCGACCCTAGGAATAACCACAACCAGAACCGGGCATCCTGCTCCGGCGTGTTGGGTTCTCGACCCTCTAACACTGCCACCCGCTCGAAGTGATCGGTGATGTACGAGCTCACCAAAGCATGAGGCGCACTATATGACTCACGCTCAAAGCAATCCCCGATGAGGCCCAACACCTCATCACTATCTAGCCTAGGGCCTTCGGCGGCCCACCTAATCCTATCCGGACCCCAAGGCAAACCAGTAATCATCCCAAAATTCTCTAGGGTCATCCCGACCTCCCCAAAAGCCATGTGGAAGGTTGAGGTAGTATCATAGAAGCGATCTATCATCGCTCTAATCACCATGAGGTTGCACTTAGTCTTGCAACCCACCAACAGGACCCATTGCTAAACCACAGGGCCTAGAGCAGTCCTCGCGATAATCCCCTTTACCGCGGGTGTCAACTTCTGAAAATAAATCTCGAGGCACGTAGTAAAGCCCGAGAAATTCCTCATCAGGCCTGGGGACTGCAAATCGAAATGATATAAGTATAAACAAAACAAACCTCACCTAACCTGAGCCAAGAATCTAAGACATAACTAATAAACATGAATAGGACACTCACCAGACCCCGCATGATGCGGTGAGAAATGTGAAGGTCAAGGTGAAACAGCACCTGATGACCATCCCGGTCCCGAGCCCACTCGTGATACTTGTAACCAATCTCCTCATCCTCCGATACAGGAACCGTGACGGTAAGATTTGCCGTGAATCCCACCGAACAAGATAAACCAACTAACCTAGGCTTGGTAGCTAGGGCAAGTCGGGTCAAAATCCTCATGGACGGGGAGTCGGACTAGGGTGAGCTACGATTCTAGACTAGGTTCAAGAGAAACTAAACTAGGGTGACGGCTAAAGTGAACTAATGACTAAGCTATGGTTCAAAACATGAAGTAAAAGGCAAAACAAGCAACTAATGACAAAGGGAAGCTAAGTGAATCAATAAGAAGAAGACTAGGGCTAGGTCGGGTTCATGGATGCCAAGGAGATCAAAAGAAGGAAACGAGGGTGCTAGCATGCTTTCGTATCCCAGGTTACATTCGGGCTCTCGCTACTTAAACGGCCTAGGAACCTCCTCACCACGCTCTCGCTACTAGTGGAGGAACCAAACCCATCAACCAAACAAGTACATGCAAGAGAAGAGGCAAGAAAAACAAGGAATGATCATCTCAAGTCTCACAAGCATTTCATCAAACATGTAGAGTGCAAGGCAATAGGAAACAACAAAAACAACATCAAACACCACCAATTTCCACCCTAATCACTCATAATCAACACCCAATCCCCCTACTAACCCTAGCAAGGGAATCTACTCACTCATATTCAAGAGGAGAAAAAGGGAAAATAAAGCTAAAAAACAAAAATGAAAGTGAAGAAAGGGTAGAATGAGTCCGGCCGGGGTGTAATCAAGTCACCAAGGGCCGAGACGAGAAAAGATATGGATGGGGTAAGAAATAAAAAGAAAAAAATAAAAGGAAATGGGAGGGGAGGGCTAGGTGTAATCAAGTCACCTAGCCCTGATTCCGTCCAAATCCGACTAAATTCTACGAAAAGGATATAAAAATAAAGAAAAAGTGAAAAGAACTTGTCAATTTGGATTTTTCAAATGATTCTCGAGGTAATCACGTCATCGAGAATCGGGAGCAATAACCACAAAGGCCCCGAGGGCCTCTAAGACACCAAAAGGATAAAGGGGAGGGGAACATACAAAGAGAGACTAGCAATAAAAGACGGAAAAGAAAGGAGAGGCGCCTACCAAACAGTTAGCAACTCAATCATCTCCATCGTCTCAATGATCGTTATCGGTACCTTGATTGTCTTCATCATTGGTGTTCCTCTTCTTCCTCAATGTAGTCTCAAGTATCGGGCTTGCATTGGTGTAGTGGGGTGGGGATTTAAGGGAAACTCGGTGTATAGCGATGAGAAGATGAGATGAAGGTATATAATTGAAGTGTAGGGATGAAATGATATGGGCTAAGGTGAGTAGAGAGAGGTTGGGAGGGGGTATAATGAGGTTGGGTGGGGCTTAAATGAAGTAAAGAAAGAAATGGGGGTTGCACTAGCCCTTCTCGGCCGTGACAAGACCATCACGGTCGGGAGGAGTCCTTCCCGGTCGGGAAGACCTTGATCCCAGTCGGGATGGGTAGTCAGAGGGTAGTCTTCTGCAGTGCAACTCGTCCTGGGCGTGATGATGCTCATCCTGCGCGGGAAGGCCTCTCCAGCTCTTCATTCCATAATAGCTCCACCAAAAAGGCAAATAATACTTTGGGATCTAGAATCCCGTCCCCAAAAGCTTACGAAAAGCTTAAAAACCGACTTCCTCTACCAAGCCTTGAAGCATCTATCATCCATAACCCTTTCTATTTCTTCATCTTCACTTCAAACCTATCAAGTAAGCTCAAAAACTTCCATCAAAACTCACTCCCTAACATCGCTCAAGAAAGTTCCAAATTACAAGGATTCCACAAAGACTTACAAATCATAGAAACCAAACTATCCAATCATACATATACAAATACAAAAACTCAAAAGAAGAGGAAAAAGATATTTACAACATGATACTCTCATCACCAACTAAACTCCCATAGCCATCAAGGGCTCGGAGAAGCAAGTCAAATGCTCTAGCAACATCTTCATGAAGGCTCATGTGGCCGAGCCAAGCTATCTTCAAGAGCTTCCAAGTCGGAGGCAAGAAGCAATAATCTAATTCATTATGCTCGGGTTCCTCGTGATCTTCCGGGTCTTTCCAACCAACATAGCAACGACTCTTATGACCATCCGGTAGGTATAGTGGTCTAAAGTCATGCTTGGCGTTATGGTTTGGGAGATCACACCCTAAGGGTGTTGCTTCTTCTACGGGATCAAGAATAAAATTCTTCTTCTCCGCCCGACAAGGATCCACTTCATCAACCATCATACAAGACAAGGGACTCGAAATTAAGTGCGACAAAGGAGGTGAAGGCATCAAGTTTTCTTCATTGGAGGCTCTAGAGGAGACCTCATCGTTGTCCTTACTAGAATTCTCATCATGAGGAAATTCAAGGCCTTTGATGGTGGCCTCAATTTCTTCGACGGTTTGGTCCAGCATAGCATCTCCAAATCCCCTAATCGGCTCCTCCAATTTCCCATTCAAGGGAAGTTCTAAGGCATCTATCTCTTTCTCCCAAATATTACCTTCATTTTCACTCACCTTGTCAAGTTGGCCTAGAGAAGTCTTCTCTTCACTTGGCTTTGGATTGTCAAGAACCGGTTCATCACGAAGGAAATCATACAAATCCAATTTAATAGCCAATACATTGGCTTCCCAAGAGTTGCTTTGAGAATCATGTTCAATTTCCTCCTCATGATCAACCCTTGAAGTCTCAACTTCCTCCATTATTCTCATAACTTCACCATCCAAGTAACTCTCAACAATGATCTCTTGGTTGACCTTCCCTTCTTCATTCCTGACTTCATAATCGGTTAGATTGCCTTGTGGAGACAACCGATCTTCTTGCCCAAATGAACTTTCCTCAACGAGTTGCGGAGCTCGAGTAGTCAACATCGTGTAATGAGCCATAAGTGCATTAATTCGAGCACGTTGCACCTCTTTTTGGGCCATGAACTCCCCTCGGTCCCTTTTCATTTAAATCATCATCTCTTGTTGACTCTTTTGCATTTGAATCAACATCTCTTGTTGATTCTTTCGCATTTGAATCATCATTTGACAAAGCTCAAAGTTGGGGATTTTTGGTTGTGGGTTGTGTGAAGGTATTTGGTAGTTGTTAGGATTTTGGAATGATCCTTGACAACTTTCATGGTAGCCATATGAAGGGGGTTCATAAGATAATTGATGAGATTGATATGGTTGTTAAAATTGTGGGTCTTGGTAATTTGCCCCATGATTGTCCCATAACGATTGATGGTAGCTTGTATGCGCCATTTTCATAACGTTGCCTTGATACATTGAATGAACTAGAAGCACTTGAGCAAACGGTAGAAGCCTAGTGCTTTTGAGGCACTAGAAAAGAGAGAAATAAGCACACAAGAAGTAAAAACAGAGATACACAAGGAGAAGAAAACACAAAAATCAAGAACAAAGTCTAAAACTAAGCACACAAGAGTCTAAACTACGCCGTCCCCGGCAACGACGCCAATTTGACGGAAAAAGGATTTGTCGTGGATCCCACCGATCAAAATAAACCAACTAACCTAGGCTTGGTAGCTAGGGCAAGTCGGGTCGAAATCCTCAGGGACGGGGAGTCGGACTAGGGTGAGCTACGATTCTAGACTAGCTTCAAGAGAAACTAAACAAGGGTGACGACTAAACTGAACTAATGACTAAGCTAAGGTCCAAAACACAAAGTAAAACCCAAAACAAGCAACTAATGACAAAAGGAAGATAAGTGAATCAATAACAAGAAGACTAGGGCTAGGTCGGGTTCATGGATGCCAAGGAATCAAAAGAAGGAAACGAGGGTGCTAGCATGCTTTCGTAGCTTAGGTTACATTCGGGCTCTCGCTACTTAAACTGCCTAGGGGCCTCCTCACCACGTTCTCGCTACTAGTGGAGGAACCAAACCCATCAACCAAACAAGAACATGCAAGAGAAGAGGCAAGAAAAACAATGAATGATCATCTAAAGTCTCACAAGCATTTCATCAAACATGTAGAGTGCAAGGCAATAGGAAACAACAAAAACAACATCAAACACCACTAATTTTCACCTTAATCACTCATAATCAACACCCAATCCCCCTACTAACCCTAGCAAGGGAATCTACTCACTCGTGTTCAAGATGACAACCGCAACACACATCACAAAACAAGCATAACAACGGAGGTTCATGATATGAGATTGAGTATTATCAAACAAAGACATAAACAAGAGAAAACTAAAGTAAAGAGGATTAAAGAGAAGAGAAATTATACCAAACACAAATGAAGGGCAAAAGATTGAATCTTGTATAAAATCAACCCAAGAAGTATCTTCAATGTTGTCAATAGAGATGAATTCCTGATAATCGGCATTTTAGTGATTATTTTACCCACATTTATTTACTTATTCGGGTCGATTTTGTGTGCTTAATTGATATTATAGCTCAATATAGGTTATTATACGATATTAAGTGTTAATTAGTCGTTTTAGTTATAATTATCGTAATAATTGTTATTTTTCGAGAATTTGGTACTGCCTTGTCTCGTGTGTATTTTTGTAGGTACCGTCTGAAGAAATGACCGAGTGAAGACGAGAAAGAATCGGGTCAAAGAACAAAGCGGGTCAAGCAAATTAAAGTCAAAGGCCTACTTGATCGGGCTGTCTTGAAATGACGATATCTCACTCATATTACATCGGAATTAAGTGATTCAAGATACGTCGGAAAGCTAAGTTTGAGACCTAAAAGTTTGTAGAAGGAAGCGAGACTCAATTCTGCTATATCATGGGTCATAATCGAGCTACAAGGCAGCAGCTATTGGATCAAGGGGAAGATCATACATAAAACACCAAATAAAAAGATGGGGATCCGGCCCAATACTAAAAGAAAAGGAGGGCTGATTAGTGAGGAGGAGCAATAGAAGTAGACAGCAGCAGGAGGCCACGCAGCAGCAAGGCAAAGTAGGAGTAGAATAGAGTAGCAGTAAAGTCCCGGGTTTTCTTTTCTTCATTTGTTTTGGATTTTAATAGTTTGTAGCTAGTTTAATTTAGATAGTTTTAGTTGTAATTCCTTTGGGTTAATCTTCTACACTTCAATCCTTGTTCATTTATGATATTCTCCATCTCAAGTTTGGTACTTTCTTCTCCCTTTTTCATTATTGTCCATCTTTAGTGTTTATTAGTTCTAGATTAATTTTATTGTTCAATTTTATTAAAAATTGCATCTTTATTATTCATTCATGTTTATTATTATAATTAGAGTAGTGGGCAACTTAATTAGTTTATATTTAATCATGTTTGAGTAGTTAATTTCTAGGGTCGAGGAAGACTCGGTTTGTCTCGATTATGGGTTTTGTTGTGAGTTTATGATCTTGTCTACTATTGTTGGTATTCTCCTTTGATTGCGATTTTTGTATGATTTGCTTGTCTTTGCCGCGATGGGTAAATCGTACTTCGTCGAGCTTTCTTTGGGGTGGGTCGACCTAGTAATAAGTGTGAGAGCCCGTTATTAGGACTGTCCCGGGTAGATAGAGACTCGAGAGAGATCCTTTATCTTCCTAATTACCGACCGTAATCGACTAGTTTGTGAACTTCGATACTCACTTGAGACTACCACGTTGACCTTGACCCTAGTCCTTTTTACCGTATTTGTCTTCTTTTGTTTGTTCGATTCGTTTTGCTTGCTAGTTTAGAATCCCCTTCCAACCAAAATATTTCTTCTCTTTTGACTAATACCTTAGCTTGACCAAGACCCTTATTTAGCTAGATCGTCCCTGTGGATTCGACCCGACTTACCCTCGACTACCCAAGTTTAGGATTAGTTGGTTTTTTTACTTTGATCGATCGGGATTCGCGACAAATATCCGTCCGTCAATTCCTCAATAGATCTTCAAATACACAAGAACTAACTAGGATTAAACTAAGATTAAGGAGTAATTAAGGAGAGATTAAGCTAATCAACACTAATCTAAGCTAATCTAACCTAAAGTAGTCTAGGGTTTAGTGGATGTAGGGTAATCAAAAGTAATCCCCTTAAACAATACAAGAGGAGGGTATATATACGGTTCCATAAGCAAAGGGAGGCGAAAGAATGAAAACAGGTCAAGCTGGGTCCTTCCCGGCCGGGAAGGAAGTGATCCCGGTCGGGAAGGAATGGTCCCGGTCAGGAAGGTTGTGATCCCGGCCGGGATCACCCTCCACTGGGCCGTCTTTTCTCGTCTTCTCGTTCCGGTTGAGATGGGTCCTTCCCTGGCGTGATGGGTCCTTATTTGCTCTTCCTAGGCTTCTTATCGATGCTCGGTGCTCGAGATATCATCAAGTGGGCTCCATGGGACTCGGGATCGAGTCTAAGCCACCGAGTCATCGTCGCTTCTCTTCGTTGGCTCCATATACGTCGGAAATGAGTCGGAATCGTTCCATTTCTCCAAGATAGGCCTTAGGAACCTAAAACAAGCTAGAAGAAGCGTAAGTAGCCTTGAAACCGCTCCAAAGAGCGATTCCACAAGAGAAACCGGGACCAAACACAAGAAATAAGCACTACATAACACACTTATCAAACCGGAACATGAGCCCTCCTAGCAACCGTCTCTGGAAGCCTACGCTTCCTCACTCTATCGAAATCGGCCTCATTAATGGCCTCGAGGTCGCGGCGCTGAGACGAGATACTCCGTCGGCTCCTGCGAATCCCTTGGGGATTCTGTGAACTCATCCCGGCAGTCTCGCCACTAGGAGCTCCCTCAGGACGCTCGGTGTTACCTCTAACTACAAAATCAAACAAAAGATGAAAAAACCATACCTCAGGTCAGTCTAAAACAGCTTAAACTGGTAAAAATAGGGTCAAAATTTTGGGTAAGGGTATCAAAATTCCGAGAAGGCCGCTAGTACCCACTTTTGATCCCGATCACGATGGAAGTGGTTTCGGGAAAATCCGGCATCGTTACGGCACCTCTTGGTCCGTCTTAAGACGCACAAAACCTCACGAAGAGCCCTAAAAGCCATCCTAGCTCATAAAAATCGACAAGGGAGCTACCCACATCCTCACAAACACTATTTGAGCAAGATTACGCAAAATAATTGCGGGAATATCCGGGAAAACGGTCCCTAACCCCAGCATTCTGAACCTAACCACCCTAGGGAGCCATTGTCGCACCTCGAAAACCCCTATCAAGCGTATAACTACCCTAACAAGCTCTAATCAACCTTAATTTAACAATGGGATTAAGCACAAGCATCGAAACTTAGTAAATCGAAAACACCCAAAACTATTTTCTAGGGTTTTCAACAAAACAAGCTCACAATCAATCAAATAAAGCAAAACCGACAATAAACAAGTAAAGAACACTTACCCGGAGTCGACATTGTCGCGTACGACGGAAATCGAAGCGAAAATTGGCTAGAAAAATCGAGAAAGTGATGTAGGGGCGAAGGGGGTGACGCGTTCAGCTTTTGGGTCAAATGAATGAATTGCCCCCAACTTCGTTTACTTAAGCAAACCCAGACCACGAGAACCCGACCTCTACATGTGACGCGCCCGGATCCTGAACCGCTGGGGGCTAGGCGCCCGAAGGTTAGGGCGCAAACTGGCGCGCATCCGAATAGCCCGACACAGACCAAAACAGAAACAAACGAGGCTCAAAGTTCGATACACATAAAACACGCTCCTTTTAAGACAAACAAAATAACAATAATGGAACAATTACTAATCGACATCGACAAAACACACTCGATAATAAAAGAAGCATGAGAGCCGAACTTAACGTGAACGCTACACCCGAACGCGTAATAAAGCAATCTAAACTGAACTAATCTAAACAAACTCTGAACAAATCTTAAATGCATAACAAACCAAAACAAAGCAAGGACAAACCCGAAAAAAATAAGTCAAACCCACAAAACAAAAACACTTAACTAAAACAAATAAACAAATACCAATTTTTTGAGTGGATACCAACGCCCTCAAAGGAGTCTGAAACCTCCTCAGCAATTTTTTGAGTGGATACCAACACCCTCGAAGGAGTCTGAAACCTCCACAGCAATTTTTTGAGTGGATACCAACGCCCTCGAAGGAGTCTGAAACCTCCAAATCAATTTTTCGAGTGGATACCAACGCCCTCGAAGAAGTCTGAAACCACCACAACAGTTTTTCGAGTGGATACCAACGCCCTCGAAGGAGTCTGAAACCTCCACAACAATTTTTCGAGTGGATACCAACGCCCTCGAAGAAATCTGAAACCTCCATAACAATTTTTCGAGTGGATACCAACGCCCTCGAAGGAGTCTGAAACCTCCACAACAATTTTTCGAGTGGATACCAACGCCCTCGAAGGAGTCTGAAACCTCCACAACAATTTTTCGAGTGGATACCAACGCCCTCGAAGGAGTCTGATACCTCCACAACATTTTTCATTCGAGAGGAGACCGACGCCCTCGAAAGGTTTATTTTGTCTTAGGGGTCAGAGGCATCCAGAAAGACAGCTGCTCGAGTGGAGACTGATGCCCTTCAGTAGTTTATATCATTTTATTTTGTCCTAGGGGTCAAAGGCATCCCAAAAGACAGCTGTTCGAGGGGAGACTGACGCCCTCGAGTAGTTTATATCATTTTGTTCTGTCCTAGGGGTCAGAGGCATCCCGAAACACAGCTGCTCGAGTGGAGACTGACGCCCTCGAGTAGTTTATATCATTTTATTTTGTCCTAGGGGTCAGAGGCATCCCGAAAGACAGCTGCTCGTGTGGAGACTGACGCCCTCGAATAGTTTTATATCATCTTGTTTTGTCCTATGGGTCAGAGGCATCCCGAAAGACAGCTACTCGAGTGGAGACTGACGCCCTCGAGTAGTTTATCTTGTTTTGTTTTGTCCTAGGGGTCAGAGGCATCCCAAAGACAAGTGTTCGAGTGGAGACTGACACCCTCGAACATTTCTGTTTCACATTATTTCACCCAAGGGGTCACAAGCATCCCGAAGACGACCGCTCGAGTGGAGACTGACGCCCTCGAAAGTTTTATTTTATCAAGGGTTCACAAGCATCCCAAAAACATTTGTTCAAATAAAAGCCAGCACATATGAACGTTCTTCGCACTAACGCTTGATGCGTCACCTACACACAAAAGCATTTTAAAATTAAACAAACTTAAACAATCTGAAAAGGTAGAGCGCTTGAACGTGAAGAACTGAAAAACAAGATGACAAGCAGCGGCCCGGGCCCAAGCAAGAAACCGCAAGCGAAGACGCCAGGTACAATTTCTAAGCCTTGGATGGCGAGCCCAACATGTAGTCCAACGGACTTAAAACGACCCGACCGGACAGCCACCAAGTCGTAATCCTCGATTGACCTGGGGGCTATACCTTGACTTTCGCCTTGTCCAAGCCTCAGTCAAAGTGGGGGTTTCTGTAGACACCCAGATTTGGACCTGGTGGTTGCAGAAGTGCCCAACAGACATCCGATGACGATAGGACTGCAACGCGACGCGGGTTCGCGATGTTTTAGGTAGTTTTTCTATAGAACGGATTAAATAAATTACTCGTAAAAATTAAACTAACATGATGGCAGCCTTAGTCGTGTTGTTACGGTCACATAGACACTAATTAGAGTCAATTTTGACACTGAGACTCCGAGTCGGGCCCGAAACTCAAACCGAGTCATCACCGCGCCAAGCGAACCTCGGGATGCACACCCGAGGCCCACCAAACTCACGGCGCTAGGGTTACACGGGGAAACCTTAGGCCCCAAGAAATGAATTATACTCCTCCCTCTCAGTTTTGGAAAGTATCAAAATCGTATCTTCAAAATTACAACCGCCTCACCTCACGCGTCTTAGACTCGCCGCGCCAAAGCCCAGGCGCCTGAGTCTTGGTGCGCCTCAACTCAGGCGTCTATATGGGTGACGAGGGCCGAAAACACCTATAAATACCCCCTTTCACCATTTTTATTCGACACACATCTCAACTCTCTTCTCCCCCTCCACAATCTTGCTAAGGGCTCGCACTCCGACACCCGAGGCAAAGGATCCACTCGATCGTAGTTCCGATAAAAGCGACATCAACGCTACTCCTCACCTTCGAGCAGCCCACTCGATACCGAGGTGCCTGTGTTCGACTAGCTCAAGTCTAGTAGCGAAGCTCTGCCGGATTAGCCGCAGCGTCAGTCTAGAGTAACGAAGCTCTGCCGGAGTTGCCGCAGGAAGGGTCAACGGTAACGGATCTCTGCCGAAATCACTGGTCAAGCTAGAGGATCTGCCTGTTGAAGTCGAATCGTCACATATTCGCACTTTCTTTTACTATACACTACGACAACACTAGATGTGGACACTAGGTCCACAACATCTACTAAAACACGTAACGTCCCAACTTCAACCACAAGTACTAAAATACACTAAATAGACCCGAGTAATTCTGAGATCCGGTCTCAATTATCTATGCATCGTGTCCCGTTTAGTGTATACTCCGAGGGTGCAACTCCTCACAACGTGATTTACTTACATTCGCATTTACAGTTTTTCGTATGATTTATTGCTTTTATGACCTTATAATCGCACGCTAAATCACTTAACACGGAATTCAAAACGTAAAACAACTAAAACTGAACAAAGTGATTGTCCGGTTCCGTATTAGTTCGGGTGCTCGCCTTATTAGGTTCGACGCACCTCTGTTAATACCGAACCAACGCATCTTAAGCAGAATACCAGGTAAGGTATACCACGAGAATGACTAATATCCGTATTATCGCGTTAAAACTGACTTGCTAATACCTATAATATTAGTACTCTCTACTCTCCTACGTGCATCTTTTCACGGCCTGCTTGTCACGTGAAATCGCATGCAAAGAATGTAAACACAATTACTTTGGCGACAATACTTACTTGTCCTTAAACAACCGACGTAGCAAAAGGTATTGGGTGAAAACAACGGACGTTACAGTATTTCCGCCACAACAAAAGAACTAGGTTATCAGCCCACCGATTGATTAGTAGAGGCCGCTATTGTGCGGGCGGGATTGGGTGTTGACATCTATCAGATGTTGGCTTCCTAATACGTACCCTCACCCCTTACTCAGAATCGACGGTTTTCGGATGTCCGAAACCATTGGCAATGAGAGTCATTCCAGGCATGGAGTGCTTAAGGGTACAAGTCTTTGTCTTTAGGTCCCGTGCCCCTCAACTTTGAGTCGGCTAGGGATCAAAGTTGACTTGAACGGTTTCCGAGTCCCCATAATTGACTAGGTGGCGACTCCACAAATCGGCAACGAATTCAGTTCACTAAAAAAGGTCGCCATACCAAATGAATCGACCTTTAAACATTTACAAACACGACTCGATCGATTCCAAATGGAAACAAGGGTGCCCGCACTCATCTAGTACAAGTCCGGATCGTCACCCGAATCGAGGTCCGAAACATCGCTCCGTACAAGACATCGGACCGGCCCCCGACCGGGAGAGGGTCGCGTGGGTGGCCGCCGCCACACGTTGAAAAACTAGGTAAGTCCCGTGCGGGGCGCCGAGCGGTACGGACAGACGTCCACGCCGCCTTGCTCGCTAAAAAATCTTGAACTGTGTGCATAGGCCTCGTTTTGGTTCGGTTCGGGTTTTGAGGTTCGACTCGGGTTTGACTTTGTATTTCGAGACCGATTCGGGGCCCCAGAGTCGGAATTGACTCTAATTAGTGTTGACACGACTGGAACGACTTGACTAAGAACGGTTAGATGTTGAATTAATTTTTCTGAGTAATTAATTTATCCGTTCTATATAAAAATCATCGAAACATCGTAAAAACGTGCCGTGTTGCAGCCCGATCATCATTGGGTGTTTGTCGGACGCTTCAGTAGCCACCAGGTACAAATCCGGGTATCTACACCACTTTGCTTTTGTATTGGATTAACTTTGTTATTGTGTGGTTTCACGCTATTCATCATTTATTGGTTACAAATATGAATATGTTGGCTATTGTTTGTGCTTAATTAACACAATGATATTGGTTGTTCGTTGTTACTTGAAATTGTTATTACTTGAATTCATTTGTTTACAAATATATTGGTGGTTTGATTGTGCTCAACGCACATGTGGTGGTTTGCTTGTGCTCAACGCACGTATTGATTGATTGGTTGATTTTGTGCATCGCACTTGTGGGAAAAAAGGTTGAACTTGTCGAATTTCAAAATTTCAAATAATTTAATTATTTTCGTCCGACATGCTCCTAGCTTTCTTAGTGATACTTCTACCTTAGAGGCATATGTTTGAGAATCTTGGTGGTTTTGAACTCTAGTAGTATCAGCTTGTGGAATTAGGTTCTTTTGAAATTTGGAGAATTAAGTGGTTGTGGAAGATTTTGGAATTTGAGGAATTTAGAAATGTGTGATATTAAAAAAGTTGTGTTTGTATTTTGATGGATTTTGGATTATACGGAGTAAACAGTTTACTATTATATTTGAGGAATTTAAAAATGTGAGATATCTTAAAGGTTGCATGTTTGTTTCGGCGAATTTTGGATATATGGAGTAAACAGTTGATTGTGGATATATATAAGAAATGTGAGACTTTATTTTAAGGTGTTTAAACTTCGAGAACGAAGTTTGCTTTAAGGAGGGAAGTCTGTAACACCCACTATTTTTCTGAGTCATTTATAAGGAGTTACTTTAGGATTTGGAGAATTTATTTTAATGATGTGGTTAAGCTTCGAGGACGAAGCTTTGTTTTAAAGGGGGGAAAGTCTATAACACCCTGTTATTTTCCAAGTCATTTTTAAGTCATTACTTTTCTATTTTATTTTAAATCGGGTTTTAAGTTGGAAAAGTATTTTTGATACTGATTTAAAAATCAAGTATTTTGGGCTTTCATAAAGTAAATCGACTTTGGATTGTTTTTAAAGCGAAACATTATTTAAACTGATTTCAGTCGTGAGTCAGAGTTTGACCAAACCTATGACTAAAAAAATGGAGAGAGAAATCCTAAAGCTATTTAAATCTCACCCGTGTCTTTATTTGCTCAGGACCCTAACTCACCTCTTCTCCTTTAATTCTTCCTTACCGCACTGCTACCCTATTTCCTTGTCTTTGTGGACGTCTGTCCGTACAGCCCGGGGCCCAATGCGCCCTCGCGCGGAACCGACCCGATTTTCAACGTGTGGCGGTGGCCACCCACGCGGCCCCTCCCTGCCGGGGGCCGGTCCGATTTCGCATACGGGGCGAAGTGTCGGACCTCGATTTGGATGACGATCCGGACTTGTACTAGACGGGTACGGGCACCCGTGTTTCCGTTTGGGAATTGAACGAGTTGTGGTTGTAAATGTTTAAAGTCCAATTTGTTTGGTAAGGCGACCTTTTTAGTGAACTGAAGTTGTTGCTGATTTGTGGAGTCGCCACCGAGTCAATTATGGGGACTCGGAAACCGTTCAAGTCAACTTAGATCCCTTACCGGCTCAAAGTTGAGTGGCACGGGACCTAAAGATAAAGACTTGTACCCTTAAGCACTCCATGCCTGGAATGACTCTCATTGCCAATGGTTTCGGACATCCAGAAACCGTCGATTCTGAGTAAGGGGTGAGGGTACGTATTGGGAAGGCAACATCCGATAGATGTCGACACCCAATCCCGCCCGCACTATAGCGGCCTCTACTAATCAATCGGTGGGCTGATATCCTAGTTCTTTTGTTGTGGCGGAAGTACTGTAACATCCGTTGTTTTAACCCTATATCTTTGCTACGTCGGTTGTTTAAGGACAAGTAGGTTTTGTCGTCGAGGTAATTGTGTTTACATTCTTTGCATGCGATTTCACGTGACAAGCAGGCCATAAAAAGATGCACATAGGAGAGTAGAGTGTACTAGTATTATACGTATTAGCAAATCAGTTTTAACGCGACAATACGGATATTAGTCGTTCTCGTGGTATACCTTACCTAGTATTCTGCTTAAGATGCGTCGGTTCAGTATTAATAGAGATGCGTCGAACCTAATAAGGTGAGCACCTGGACTAATATGGAACCCGACCATCGCTTTGTTCAGTTTTAGCTTGTTTACGTTTTGAATTCCGTGTTAGGTGATTTAGCATGCGATTATAAGGTCATAAAAGCAATAAATCATACGAAACACTGTAAATGCGAATGTAAGTAAATCACATAGTGAGAAGTTGCACCCTCGGAGTATACACTAAACGGAACTCGATGCATGGATAGTTTGAGAACGGATCTCGGAATAACGCGGGTCTATTTAGTGTGTTTTAGTGTTCGTGGTTGAAGGTCGGACGTTACGTAATTTAGTAGATGTCTTGGACCTAGTGTCCACATCTAGTGTTATCGTAGTGCATAATTAAAAAAGTGCAGATATGGAAAATTTTGTTTTGATGACAACCTAGTGACTACTCGGTTTCAATAGGCGGATCCTCCTAGTTTGGCCTAGTGACTCCGGCAGAGCTCCGTTACCATTTGACTCTTCCTGCGGCTATTCCGGCAGAGCTTCGTTGCTAAGGACTAGTTCTGCGGCTAATCCGGCAGAGAGCTTCGCTACTAGTTTTGAGCTAGTCGATCACAGACACCTCGGTATCGAGTAGGGAGCTCGAAGGTGAGGAGTAGCATCGATGTTGCTTTTTTATCGGAACTACGATCAAGTGGATTGTTTCCCTCGGGTGTCGGAGGGCAAGCCCTTAGCGAGAGTTTTAGAGGGGGAAGAGAAGAATGAGAATTGCGTGTCGAAATGAGGGCGTGAAGGGGGGTATTTATAGGTGTTTTCGGCCCTCGTCGCCCATATGAACGCCTGAGTTGAGGCGCACCGAGACTCAGGTACCTGGGCTAAGGCGTGGGGAGACCAAGGCGCGTGAGGTGGGGCGGTTGGAGTTTTGAAGATACGATTTTGATACTTTCCAAAACCGAGAGCGAGGAGTGTGATATGAATCTTGGGGGTTAAGTCTTCCCCGGGTTTGACCTAGCGCCGTGGGTCTAGTGGGCCTCGGGTGTTCATCTCGAGGTTCGCTTGGCGCGATGTTGACTCGGTTCGAGTTTCGGGACCGACTCGAGGTCCCGGTGTCGGAATTGACTCTAATTAGTGTCTATGCGACCGTAACGACACGACTAAGGCTGTCATCATGTTAGTTTTAATTTTTCCGAGTAATTATTTGATCCGTTCTGTAGAAAAACTATATAAAACATCGTGAACTCGCGTCGCGTTGCAGTCCTATCGTCATCGGGTGTTTGCTGGGCACTTCTGCTATAACACCCCTTATTTTATAAAGTAAATTAAATTAAAGTTATATTCGTATTTTTATTTTATTTACGATTTAACTCGTAATTCTTAAAATTATTATAAAACTTTAGACACCCACATTTTGACTACCAGGTGTCTACCAGAATATAGAAAATAATTCTACAAGTGACAACAAACAGACGTCATTTTTATGTCGAGATAAATCAAAATTCAATGTGATAGGTGTGAACGGTTCAGACATTATGCATCAGAATGTCGAACAAAAATGAATAACAATCAAGCTGAACGAGTCAATGTTACTAAAGTAGAGGCGTAGACACCCACATTTTGACCGCCAGGTGTCTATAGTAGGTTCCAACAAACACCCGATGATGATCGGACGCTAACGTGCGTTGACGTACTCGGAAACGGGCTTGTAATTGTGGATATTTGGCCTAGGCATTTTAAGGAGTACAAATCTCACAAAACCAACCTCAAATTCAGGCCCAGTGGGTCGTTTCGAGTCAAATAACACTAATTTGGGTCGAATCCGACACCCGGGGTAAAACCGTTTTTTAGCGACCGAGTCAAAACCCGGTCAAAGACATTTCCCGAAATTTGTGAGTCAGCCGTGACACATCACACGGTTGGTCCACACTCCAATTCTACAAAAATCAAACTTCACAAAATAATAAACAATTCCGTTTAAGGTAGAATTCGATCTCGAGTAGAAATCCTATCCGAGAACCGACTCAGACACTCAACCGAGTGCAAACACTCGGCCGAGTAATGCACAAGTCAGCCGGTTTTCCTCTTTTCTTCCCTCACAAGAAAACGGAATTCTCGTTCTCCTCAGCTTCTTACTCAAGCGGTAATTCTAGCTCAAACAGAAATCCTATTCAAAAACCGATTCGAACACCTGACCGAGTGTAAAACACTCGGCCGAAACAGCCCAAAAACAGCCGTGTCCCCTTTCTTCCTTCACAAGAAAGCGGAATTCTTATTTCCCTCAAATTCCTACATTTCCTATCCTAAGCGGTAGTCAAACTATCCTAAGCCAAGGTCGGGAATTTCCTATAAATAGCCCCTTGCATCCAACACAAAAGACACGATTTTACCAACAATTCTTCCTACACATTATTCACACACGATTTATTAGCAATACACACATTATCGACACACATACATACAACCTCCGACACATGTAGTTATTTTAGCATCGAGAAACCGATAATACGTTCAAAACCCGAAGGAAGCCGGTCCGAAACCCGACACCCTTCACCCATCTTGTCAAAACCGTACCACCCTAACCCAACCGACGTTGCCTCGACGCTCCCGTGCCTAGCCACATTCCGACGAGCTCCGATCCGAGTCAACAAGAGCATGTAGGTTGAGGGTGTAATCAAACCCGATTTCTTCCTTTCTCTCCTTTTCTCCTCTTCGTCCGTTTTTTTTTTTACGGGTCTAGAGTCGATTTTTTATTTTCCTAATATCGTTATTAACGAAAAACTATTTTCATAACGAATATTCTTAAAACATACGATATCGATTTTTTTCTATAATCGTATATTGTATCGAAAAGAATTATATTAAGATCCCGACGATATTAAAAATCGTTACATCCTTTTTTTTGTTCAAAATTCTTTTCTTTTCGTTCAAAATAAACAACTTTACAAAACCTTTTTTTATTCATTCCGAATATTCGATATCGATTTCATAATCGAATATCGGATACGACGAATATCAAAAACATGAATCGAATACAAATTAATTCATAATTTGTACGCGGTTCATCCAAAATAACAATTTTCGAACAAAACTAAGAACGGACAGACACGCACGCGAGTCGCGCCATGCCCAGGCGACTCGCGCGCAGGCCTGGAATCCGGGACTTCTTTTTTTACGTTTTCGTTCGTTTTATTATTTATTCTTCGATCGATTTCTAAAATTTACATATTTTCAAAAACTATTCCAAGTATTTGATATTGATTTCGTAGTCAACTATCGAATATAACGAATATCGAAAATATTAATTCGAGTACGAATCATGCAATATTCATACGCGATTTAATACGAACTTCGAGTTTTCGAAAACCGGCACCGAAACAGGCCACCACGCGACCCGCCGGCATCCCGGGCGAGTCGCGCGGCCGGCTGTTATGCCGCGGCCTTTCCCGTCTTTTTTATTATTTTTCGAACTTCGTTTTTTTATACAAAACAACGTTCTTTTCAATAATATTTTTCAGATTTCGATTAATATTTTTCTCGATCTCGTATATTTTATTTGCTATATTATTATTTACAAATCGATACTAACTCGTTTGTTCATCTTTTGTAGCAAATTCATCCTTTTTATTTCATTTGTTTTATTATACTAAAACGAATCTCACATGCTAAATTCAACTTTGACGTTAATCAATTTTCATGCATTAAACGATTTAGCAACCCGTTCAATTCCTCACATGCTTAGGAAAACAATGTTTGCATATCATTCATCGTATTACTAACGCGCGCATTAAAACGTCATTCGATATCCTAGTAGAGGCCGCTAATGTGCGGGCGGGGTTGGGTGTTCTTAGTGAACTTCCCAACACGTACCCTCACCCCTTACTCAGAACCGTGGTTTCCGGATGTCCGAAACCATTGGCAACGAGAGTCATTCAATATACGATTAACCGCTCCAGTCGGCATCTATATCGATATGCAAAAGGGACGAGCCCAATAAACTCTGACATCGGAAATGGGCCGTATTTTGTACACGGCCCACTACGACATAGAGTGGGCTCGAACGCTTCCAAATAACCATAAAATTCGGTGGCGACTCCGACTTCGATTTAAATTTCCATTTGACCATCTCATGGAGATTCATTCGCCTCCCCAAACCCGCGCGTGGCCGCGTCGGGGGTGGACCTATGTCATGTCCACAATTTGGCGACTCCGCTGGGGATTTTCTGATGAGTTAATAACCTTCAGTGTCCTCAGGGTGAGACTCGAATAGAAATCGTTTGACTAGTACAATGCGCGTTTTAGTTTTATGGTTCATGCATAACCCCACTTTCCCGGGCCGCTACTCGTGACCGACGTCCCACTATACCGTTGATATAGTTTAAACTGGTTATGTCAAAGGTGTCCATTAGCCGATTCATATGGGTTTTACGGCATGTCCTAATCTCAACTCGAGTTAGGGAGTCCTCCCCGATTCTTGATAGGCTGTGTACACTGGTATAGACCCTTACAGACTGACCGAGACTTAGATTAAGAGCATACATGGCGTCGTTATACTGTTTCCATGACTACGTGCTACTTGATCCATATCTTTTTTCAAAACCGTCATTTTTCAAAATTTGCATCCTTTATTCAAAATATCCAATTTTCAAAACCCGGGTCATATACCGAACTTAGGACTTATGATTTTACTCAAAATAGCCTTTTTCTAGCCGGTACTATGCCCAATTCAAAAATCGA
Organism: Agrostemma githago; assembly: GCA_958450325.1. Taxonomy (NCBI): domain Eukaryota; kingdom Viridiplantae; phylum Streptophyta; class Magnoliopsida; order Caryophyllales; family Caryophyllaceae; genus Agrostemma; species Agrostemma githago. The sequence continues at coordinate 35,231,419 of OY288247.1, forward strand.
AAATATTTTCGAAACTTTCAAAACCCGTCATTCGGCCCACTCCTTTTTTCTCTTTTTCGAAAAAAGGGCCGAATTTCTCCACCCGATTCATTTCGGGCTTTTCAAAAGTATCATATCTTAAAACTTCCTCTTCTTAGACTTCCCGTATTTAGCAGTGTCGGGTCGTGTCATAAGTCGTTGAAGTCTCTAGCGTCGAAACTCCGTCGATCCTACGTCACGGGTTTCCCCCCCATCCTAGTCCGCCTTATTTTACTAAGGCAAGGCTCGCCTACGTAGGACATACTCCTACAAAGGTTGGCCCATTTACACAATCGAGTCTAAAAGTCTGGGAATGTCTCACGTGAACCTTCCTTCGGACAGGGCCCAACCCACAGCGTTGGATCCTGAGGAAGGCCCACCTTTTCACAAGTCACCCGTCTAAGTGTCTTTTCCGAGTCATTTACCGTCTTTTTAGTCTTCTTTTTTTTCTCCCTTGCTCGGGATGTACTTTCCTTAGGATTCGGGTTAAGTTGCTAATTACGTGGTGCTCTTACAGACAGGCCACCTTTCACTCGAACCATGGCGCAAAAAGCCATAGATGAGTTGATCACCTCGTTGGCCCGGATCCAAGACCAATTGAGGAAAATGCGGGAGGACCAGATCGCCATTGTCACTCGGGTTAGTGCCGTGGAACAGGGAACCCCTAATGCCTCGATCGAAGATGACAGACCTCTAGCCGCACTGGCCGGCGCGGTCCAAAAATTGCAGGAACAGGTCCACTCGACCACCAGAAACACCATTCTCACGGAAAATGCCCGTACCTATTCACCCTTAACCGATGAACTGCCCGCTAAACTTAACTTAACGGGCTTACCGATGTTCGATGGGACTGAAGACCCGGTACTTCATATTCGGGCTTTTAAGGACTTTATGGCTGTCAAGGGGGTCAAATCGACCATGTTCAAGCACCTCTTTGCTTCCTCTCTGGAGAAACACCCAAAAGCCTGGTACTATAGGCTCGACCCCAAGAAATTCAAAACTTGGGACGATGTTGCAATGGAATTCGCGCGGAACTACGCGGATAATGCTGAAATCCAGACTACCATGCATACTCTGGAAGTTATGGCCCAAGAGCCTAAGGAGGGTTTCACCAAATACCTCCAAAGGTGGCGGACCGAAAGTGTTAAGCTGGTGGACAAGCCCACCGAAAAAGTTCTAGTGGAGGCCTTTGTCAAAAATCTCCTCCCTGCTTACCGAGTCCATCTCAGGTACGCTATCATACCCGACTTCGCCACCTTGACCGAAATGGGTACCAGAATCGAAGACGATCTAAGGCTAGAGAACCTTACTAAGGCCTCTACCAAAGGGTATCAAGGATCTAGTTCCTCCTCCAGCAAGCCCGCCACCACAACGGCGGCCCGAAGCATCTTTGACGAGGTAAACTCACTTGACACCTCGACCAAGAAGAATACTCCAAATCGGGTATTCACTGACATAGGAACAACCTATGCTAATGCCTTACAAAGGCTATCCTCGAAAGGCCTAATCCAACCGATAGGCCCAACTCCGGAAGTTCCCGTAGAAAAGCGGTCCAAAAGCTACAACATACAGGCCTATTGTCACTATCACCAAGGCAATGGGCATGACACGGAGAAATGCTGGAAATTAAAGCATCTTATCCAAGATCTGATCGAAAATGGGAAGATACCGCTACCTAGTGACAAGCCAAGTAACAAAAACAATCCTCTTGCTACTCATGCCATTTTTACTGGAGAAGTAGTTGACTGCACTCATCTCATTTCCCCTTTCATTTCTCAAATCAACGGGATATGGAACGACGATGAAGAAGATGTCTACCTGGCTAAAGGGGAGGCTGTCCCCGTCACTATCGAGGAAATCCGGAGGGCTAAAGCCAAAGCTCTGGCCGGTACACACACCATCACAGCCACTCCAGAAACCGTCACTGAACCTTCCAGGACGGAACTAGCTCCCGAAGAGCCAAACGCTGACACGGCCCTAGTCAGACAATTGAAAAGGGTCCGAACCGATATTACTATATGGAAGCTCTTGGTTAGTTCTCAGGAGCATCGAGCGGCACTTACTAAGGCCCTTGACGAAATCAAGGTCGACTCATCGGTTACCCCCACCGAAATGGTAGCCACAATCTTGCCATACCTCAAGGACAAGTCCAAAGGAGAAGGCCCACTTATCACTTTCTCCTAGTCCGACCTCCCACCATTCGGGACCACCCATAACTTGGCCCTATACATCACGGTGATCTGCCGCAACAAGTATCTACCCATGACCCTGATTGATGACGGGTCCGCAGTTAACGTCCTTCCTTTAAGGACAGCCAAGGCCCTCGGCATTACCGAGGCTGACTACCTTCCGACTGCAAAGACTATCCATGCTTTTGATGGGAGCCCAAAATCCGTTGCTGGGGCCGTTAAACTAACCATCATAACAGGCCCGATCGAAAAGGAGTTAGAATTCCAAGTGATCGATGTTACTTCATCCTTCAACCTGCTACTTGGGAGACCATGGATTCACGCGGTCAAAGCTGTGTCTTCCACTCTTCATAGGAAGGTCAAACTACCTTTGCGGGATGGGATCATCACTCTTGAAGCTACTCCCATAACCGTGTCAAGTTGCAACACGGCAGGCTCAGCTGACCCACGAGGATTCAACTTCGTGGGAATGATCGAAGAAGAGTACCTTTTCCAGCCGTACTTCACCGTTAGCATCTATACGATGCTACAGAACCTGGGTTGCCTACCGGGAGTCACATTAAGGCCATATCTTCCACCTGGGAAGATCATCGAAACCTTGAACAATGGGCAATCTCACCTCGGTCTAGGCTATACTATGGCATCCGGTTACACGAACCAAACCAAGACGGTCACGTTCGTCACCCCGGTATTCGAAATCGTTCAAACGGGCCTCTATCGGCCCACCATCTCATATCCCGGGACCAAACTGGCTCGGGAATGCAATTTCATCCCGGATGACATATTCGCCCTTATCCAGGCCGACGCAAAGGAGGGCACGAGCAACACCGAGCCCATTCTAGGACTACTCTTTGGGGAAGACAAGGTCATCCCGACCCCTAAGCAAGAGTTGGTCAGCTTGATTCTCTGCAGCAGCAGGTTTGATCCAACCAAGCTGATCTCTGAAGTTGGTACCGACACTGGGAAGAGAGCTTGGAGGAAGACAACTAAGTGGACCGACAGTCAGGGCCGAGTCTACAAGCTAACTACTGGTGAAGGAGATATGCATGCTATCGAATCTGAATCTGAGTCCGAGTCTAAGTCAGAGTCAGAGTCGGAGTCTGAGTCAAAGTCTAGAGGGTCCAGTACTAGGATCGAGTCTGTAACCCCTCTCCCTTCTTTAGCCTCACCATCGGGAGCCCCGGAGTCTGTCCCGAGGGCTCTCCCTATCCCGCCTCTGACCAACGATCAGATGGCAGCTCTCTTTGAGCTCTTTTCAAAATTTACTATCAATAATAACGATAACCGTTCTACTTACGACTTGGCTTATTTTCAAAATGTTTTCAAAAATCTTACTTGCAATGACATTGAGAAACCCGATGAACAGGTACCATTGCCTCCGCATCTAATCGAGCAACTTGAACAAAGGGAGTCCCGAAATCCTGTAATCGAAGAAACCGATTCCATCAACGTAGGAACCCCTTTAGAACCTCAGATGCTTAGGTTGGGCCTATCTTTAGATCCCGAAGAGAGACAACAATTCACGGATCTCCTCCAGGAATTCAAAGACGTCTTAGCATGGTCCTACAAGGACATGCCGGGAATAGATCGGGAGATAGATGAACACCGAATACCCATCAAAGACGGGTACAAACCGGTAAAACAGAAACTCCGAATGGTCTCTCAAAGTCAAGGAAGAAGTTGATAAACAATTCAAAGCAGGCTTTATTCAAGTGTCTGAATATCCAGACTGGGTTGCAAACATAGTACCAGTGCCCAAAAAGGATGGCAAAGTCCGAGTATGTGTAGATTTTCGGGACCTTAATAAGGCCAGCCCAAAAGACGATTTTCCATTGCCACACATCGACATACTGGTGGATAACACGGCCGATCATGCCCTTCTATCATTCATGGACGGGTATGCCGGATATAATCAGATCAAAATGGCGGAAGAAGACATGAGTAAGACCACCTTCATCACACCTTGGGGAACTTACTGCTATACCGTGATGCCATTTGGGCTTATTAGCGCAGGTGCAACTTATCAACAGACCGCTACTACTTTATTGCATGACATGATGCATAAGGAAGTAGAGGTCTACGTCGACGATATGATTGTCAAGTCCAAGGACCGAAACGGGCACATTGCAGCCCTAAGAAAGTTCTTCACCCGACTACACAAGTACAACATGAGGTTAAACCCTCAAAAATGCAGTTTCGGGGTAACGTCGGGCAAGCTACTGGGCCACATTGTCAGTCAACGTGGCATCGAAGTTGACCCAGCAAAGATCAAGGCCATAACCGAGATGCAACCGCCTAAAACCGAAAAGGAGATAAGGGGGTTTCTCGGGAAAGTCCAATATATAAGCCGATTCGTTTCAAAGTTAACCATGGTATGTGAACCCATTTTCAAGAAACTGAAGATAGGAGAACGAACACTATGGGACGACAAATGTCAAATGGCTTTCGATAAGATCAAGGAAATTCTATCCTCTCCACCGGTGTTAATGCCACCTCAACATGGTTTGCCTTTGTCATTATACTTAACAACGACCGAAACAGCCATGGGCGCTATGCTAGCCCAGACGGTCGATTCTGAAGAACGGGCTATTTACTACATCAGTAAGAAGTTCTTAGAATACGAATGCAAATACACCATGCTCGAGAAGACGTGCCTAGAATTAGTATGGGCCACTAAAAAGCTCCGACACTACATGCTTAGTCACGAGGTACATGTGCTATCCAAAATGGATCCAATCAAGTATCTTTTCGAGAAGCCCATCCTCAACGGTCGTATATCCAGATGGACTTTAATGCTAGCCGAGTTCGACCTCAAATTTGTGCCTTTAAAAGCCATCAAGGGCCGAGTAGTAGCATAATTCCTGGCCGATAGTCCGGTGTCCGAGGAAGATCACACCGATACTTGGGCCTTCCCAGATGAAGACATATTCCATACCGACACCGACACATGGGATTTGTACTTCGATGGAGCATCCAACTTTTGAGGATTTGGTGTCGGGATCTTGCTAATCTCACCACAAGGGGAACATACCCCATTATCCATCAAGCTAGACTTTGACGTGACTAATAACGCAGCCGAGTACGAAGCATGCATTCACGGACTGCAAGCCGCCATTGATCTAGGAGTGACAAACCTCCGGGTCCACGGCGACTCATCATTAGTCATAAATCAAACACTACAAAAATGGAAGACTCGGAACGCAAATCTCGTGGATTACCAAGCACGAGTAAGGGTTCTCGAAAAACAATTCCAAAAAGTGGAGTACATTTATCTGCCTCGGGAAGAAAACCAGTTTGCAGATGCTCTCTCAAAATTAGCATCTTTGCTGAATATCCCAGCACATCTAACCAGCATGCCCATTTGTGTCGAAAGGCGATCCGAGCCGGCATACATCCACGCTATCCAAGATATTGAGATAACTGATCCGGAACCTTGGTATCAGGCTATTCTAACCTACTTAACGTCAGGGGAATATCCTCCGGGAGCTGAAAACCGGGCCAAGAAAGCTCTGCGAAGATGGGCAACCCAGTTCATCCGCACAGACGATGGACAGCTGTACAAGAAGACAGCACAGGGGGCTTTACTCCTATGCATTGATAAAACTCGAGCCGAAAGAGTCATGGCCGAGGTACACGATGGCGAAAACGGACCACACATGAACGCCCATATGTTGGCCCGCAAAATCGCAAGACTCGGTTACTATTGGAATAACATGGAAACTGACTGTCAGATGTATGTTAAACACTGTCATAACTGTCAGATTTTCGCTAATGTTCAGCATATGCCTTCATCCCTATTATATACAATGACATCACCATGGCCATTCTCGACATGGGGAATTGATATAATCGGGAAAGTGAACCCTTCCGCGACAGGGGGTCACTGTTTCATCCTAGTGGCTATCGACTATTTCACTAAATGGGTCGAAGCCGAGTCATACCGGATCTTGAATGCCAAACACGTGGCTAAGTTCATCCAAAACAAAATTATATGTCGATACGGGATTCCGCATGAGTTCATCAGCGATCACGGGACCCATTTCCAAGCTGAAACTGCCGCTTTGTTGGAAAAGTACAAGATCCAAAGGCATACATCGTCACCTTACCGTCCTCAAACAAATGGAGCGGTAGAAGCAGCCAATAAAACAATTGTCACCATTCTTAAAAAGATGGCTGAGAATTATCGGGATTGGCCCGACAAGATACCCTTTGCCTTATGGGGATATCGGACATCGATTCGAACTGCAACCGGAGCAACTCCGTATTATCTGACATATGGAATCGAAGCAGTCCAACCGGTCGAACTAGAAGTACCATCACTCAGGATTCTGCTCGAAAGCCAGGTACCTGAAGCGGACTGGGTCCAAGCCCGATATGACTCACTAGTCCTCTTAGACGAACGACGATCCCGGGCTCTGAATAATATTCAGATATATCAGAAAAAGATCCAACGGGCTTTAACAAAAGGGTTAGGCCCAGAAACATCAAAGAGGGCGACCTAGTCCTAAAATCTGTTTGAGCTTTACTACCAGTTGACCCAAGGGGAAAATTCAAACCTAATTGGGCCGGGCCATATTTAGTGAAGAAGATTCTTTCAGGAGGGGCAGTAATGCTAACAGATTTGGACGGGAACGAGTTCGTCAACCCAACAAACTTGGACCAGCTGAAGCGTTACTACCCATAAACCCTATCTCAATGTCATTTGCAAAAGTTTATAAGAAATGTCTTTTTTATGAATTTTCAAAATTTTAAGCAAGTCAATAAGTTAGGATCATTTATCCTACCGTTGCACATCTCGAATTAATAATCTTGATGTATTTCAAAAATTGCAAAAGTATTTAAGAACTACGGAAGGTTTGATTCCATTAATTTTGGATACGTAGGCAACCCCTCAAAAGGGTACAACCAATGCAATAACGAAAAAGACGGGAATGGTATTCACTAATATGTCTTTTTATTATTTCAAAAAATACATCACAAAAAAAAAAGCAACAAAATCACACCACAAAAAATTGTAGTAATACTTAAATAATAAATTTAGGAGACTACTCGTACATTTTGCCCTTCCTCTTATCTTTCGGGTCACGTGGAGCCCGAGGCCGACGGGGCGGGGGCGAACGTTCCCTAATCACAAGGGGCACTTCCTTTGTTCGAACCCGCTTCTTCGATCTTGGGTTTTCCATCCTCTGTGTCGGCCCAAGCCGAGCCCTGACCGGCTCGGGAAGCCTGTCCCGAGGACCAAGTCGGTCCTTAGCAGCCAGTCTTGGCCCTAGTCTCCTTTCTAAGTCCGTCTGGGGGCTCACCTTCCCCCGTGCACCCTTATTACTGGACCCTTCAGTCTGAGTCCTAGATTTTCTTTTCTGACCTGTCGAAGTAGCTCCCTTAGTAAAGAAGCTCCTATTGTCTTTAGCATGCTCCCGGCGTAACAGGTCATAGGCCTCGTCAATTTTCAGGGCAGCCCGAGTCTTAGCTGAATCAGCTCGGGTCCATCTTACATAAGAATCGGTTACCCAGATCGAATGAGAATTTTTAAGAACAGGCCAAGTAGCCCGTGTATACCACCTTTGCATCCAGGTGTCACACATCGCATCCGTCAGCTGAGTGGATTCACTCACAACGGCCTCTATTTCTGGGATTCTTTGCGCCCGACCATATTGCCTAAGTATGCGATCGGGAAAGAGGTGAATTGTTTGTCTAAAAGATAGGATTACCTGATATCTGGCCCTATCCCGAGATTCTAGACCAGTCCAAAGGTAAATTGGCCACCATGGCATGGCCCAACGGATCAACAGGCCTCCATGAAAGGATAGCACCTCGTCCCAATATTGTTAGGTATTGAAGCGGGAAAAGGCAATAGCTCGTCTCCTTGACATAACTTGCCTGGGTTGATATCGGCTCACATCTAAGGGAGGATCCAAGATCGATAGCCTCTCGAATAGCCACAGCTGAAAAATCCGAAAAAAAAATCAAAATCGCAAAAGTCGTCGAAATCACGTCAAAAAAAAGAAAAGTGAAAAGGCGTGAAAACCGAGAAAACTTCAGGAACCGGGAAATCGGGGAAAACCGCGCAAAACCGGAAAATCGGAAAAGCCGAAAAAATCAAAAAACGGCATACCTGTAGAAGCCGGGTACTCCCAGTCAACCTGGCTGACGGATCCCTCTTACGATTATCCAAACCCTGGATAATCTCCCCTGTAATTAACCAAGCCGGGCTATGCTCCGTCTTCATCAGGTCAGCCACAGTGAAAAGTCTGACATGGCCCATGCAAGATAATAAGTCCATATGCCCTTCGAAGGCATAAACATGGAGCATACAAAAAGTAAAGGCCCTACGGCTATAAACCGGCCTGACCCGGACATCATCTTGATTCATGAATTTTTCAGCCAGATCGATTAGGGAAACGGTATCTCCTTCTAGCATACGGGATACCTCCATATTGGAAAGCTCTAAAAATTCCCTTAACTTCCTCTTTGGGTCAGAAACTGAAAAAGGGATAGCAGGGCGAAGTTTGGGATTCCATCCTCCTGCAGCATCAATTTCCTCAGGAATAGGGCAAATCTCTCCTCGAGAAAAACTAAATACATGATAGGTATCATCCCAATAGGATAGGCAAGCATCCAAGAAGTGGCAGTCTACTTGCATCTGACGGATCACGGACAATTGGGTAACGCCGTTCTGATTTAGGATAGCCCTATCGGCATCCCTAAAATATTTGGACCACTCGTTCAACATCCCGACTAATCGGTCGATTCCCATATTTGATTTGCTAAAAGAAAGAATAAATTTTTTAGGGCTTATTCTTTTCTTTGGGTAACTAAGGAATTGTGGAATTATGAGAATTTATGAAGCAAGAAGGGGTATTTATAGCATAAATATAAGTTCTCCTCTTCACCTTAGGATTCCCAATCCTAGAGCGTTTAGCATACAAGCCATTGTCCTAAGGCTTAGCTAAGTCATCCCGAGCATTCCTATTCCTTTTCAAAGTCAAAACAAAAATTCTTTAATTTTTTCAAAGACTTTTGCAAACTCAAAAATTCAAAACCTTTTCCCAAAATTTTTATTCCCCAGCACGAGTCACTTTTTTCCTACAAATATTACATGCAAAATTTTGCAGCTTTGCATAAATATGTACAGGACGACTCAAGCAGGACCATGCGATTCGCATAACTCCCCAACGGCATTTAACAGGATGAGCCCACATACAGGCCCATTTTAAGTCTCATATGACGAGTTCAATTCCCCACGGAGTTATCATCAGGTACATTTCTAGCCCATGGCCGGCGGGCCCTCCACGCAGGTCTAATGGACCTTAAACGACCCGACCGGAAGCTGCTAGGTTTTAATCCTTGATTGACCTGGTGGCTACTCTGACTTTTGCCCTGTCCAAGCCTCAGTCAGAGTGGGGGCTCTGTAGACACCCACATTTTGACTGCCAGGTGTCTATAGTGCTTTCCGACAAACACCCGATGATGATCGGACGCTAACGTGCCTTGACGTACTCGGAAACGGGCTTGTAATTGTGGATATTTGGCCTAGGCATTTTAAGGAGTACAAATATCACAAAACCAACCTCAAACTCAGGCCCAGTGGGTCGTTTCGAGTCAAATAACACTAATTTGGGTCGAATCCGACACCGGGGGTAAAACCGTCTTTTAGCGACCGAGTCAAAACCCGGTCAAAGACATTTCCCGAAATTTGTGAGTCAGCCGTGACACTTCACATGGTTGGTCCACACTCCAATTCTACAAAAATCAAACTTCACAAAATAATAAACAATTCCGTTTAAGGTAGATTTCGATCTCGAGTAGGAATCCTATCCGAGAACCGACTCAGACACTCAACCGAGTGCAAACACTCGGCCGAGTAATACACAAGTCAGCCGGTTTTCCTCTTTTCTTCCCTCACAAGAAAACGGAATTCTCGTTCTCCTCAGCTTCTTACTCAAGCGGTAATTCTAGCTCAAACAGAAATCCTATTCAAAAACCGATTCGAACTCCTGACCGAGTGTAAAACACTCGGCCGAAACAGCCCAAAAACAGCCGTTTCCCCTTTCTTCCTTCACAAGAAAGCGGAATTCTTATTTCCCTCAAATTCCTACGTTTCCTATCCTAAGCGGTAGTCAAAATCTCCTAAGCCAAGGTCGGGAATTTCCTAAAAATAGCCCCTTGCATCCAACACAAAAGACACGATTTTACCAACAATTCTTCCTACACATTATTCACACACGATTTATTAGCAATACACACATTATCGACACACATACATACAACCTCCGACACACGTAGTTATTTTAGCATCGAGAAACCGATAATACGTTCAAAACCCGAAGGAAGCCGGTCCGAAACCCGACACCCTTCACCCATCTTGTCAAAACCGTACCACCCTAACCCAACCGACGTTGCCTCGACGCTCCCGTGCCTAGCCACATTCCGACGAGCTCCGATCCGAGTCAACAAGAGCATGTAGTTTGAGGGTGTAACCAAACCCGATTTCTTCCTTTCTCTCCTTTTCTCCTCTTCGTCCGTTTTGTTTTTTTTACAGGTCTAGAGTCGATTTTTTATTTTCCTAATATCGTTATTAACGAAAAACTGTTTTCATAACGAATATTCTTAAAACATACGATATCGATTTTTTTCTATAATCGTATATTGTATCGAAAAGAATTATATTAAGATCCCGACGATATTAAAAATCGTTACATCCTTTTTTCGTTCAAAATTCTTTTCTTTTCGTTCAAAATAAACAACTTTACAAAACCTTTTTTTTATTCATTCCGAATATTCGATATCGATTTCATAATTGAATATCGGATACGACGAATATCAAAAACATGAATCGAATACAAATTAATTCATAATTTGTACGCGGTTCATCCAAAATAACAATTTTCGAACAAAACTAAGAACGGACATACCCGCACGCGAGTCGCGCCATGCCCAGGCGACTCGCGCGCAGGCCTGGAATCCGGGACTTCTTTTTTTACGTTTTCGTTCGTTTTATTATTTATTCTTCGATCGATTTCTAAAATTTACATATTTTCAAAAACTATTCCAAGTATTTGATATTGATTTCGTAGTCAACTATCGAATATAACGAATATCGAAAATATTAATTCGAGTACGAATCATGCAATATTCATACGCGATTTAATACGAACTTCGAGTTTTCGAAAACCGGCACCGAAACAAGCCACCACGCGACCCGCCGGCATCCCGGGCGAGTCGCGCGGCGGGCTGTTATGCCACGGCCTTTCCCGTCTTTTTTATTATTTTTCGAACTTCGTTTTTTTATACAAAACAACGTTCTTTTCAATAATATTTTTCAGATTTCGATTAATATTTTTCTCGATCTCGTATATTTTATTTGCTATATTATTATTTACAAATCGATACTAACTCGTTTGTTCATCTTTTGTAGCAAATTCATCCTTTTTATTTCATTTGTTTTATTATACTAAAACGAATCTCACATGCTAAATTAAACTTTGACGTTAATCAATTTTCATGCATTAATCGATTTAGCAACCCGTTCAATTCCTCACATGCTTAGGAAAACAATGTTTGCATATCATTCATCGTATTACTAACGCGCATATTAAAACGTCATTCGATATCCTAGTAGAGGCCGCTAATGTGCGGGCGGGGTTGGGTATTCTTAGTGAACTTCCCAACACGTACCCTCACCCCCTACTCAGAACCGTGGTTTCCGGATGTCCGAAACCATTGGCAACGAGAGTCATTCAATATACGATTAACCGCTCCAGTCGGCATCTATATCGATACGCAAAAGGGACGAGCCCAATAAACTCTGACATCGGAAATGGGCCGTATTTTGTACACGGCCCACTACGACATAGAGTGGGCTCGAACGGTTCCGAATAACCATAAAATTCGGTGGCGACTTCGATTTAAATTTCCATTTGATCATCTCCTGGAGATTCATTCGCCTCCCCAAACCCGCGCGTGGCCGCGTCGGGGTGGACCTATGTCATGTCCACAAAAACGAATTTATAGTTTAATCATTCCAAACTCCTAAAATTCTATTTGACTCGGAAACTCTTCTTATATTTAAAATATATTTTTATTTCTATTTCAATTTATTTTGTATATTTAATTTAATTCTTATCGAAAGTCTATTTCGATGACTTAAATTCTAAATTCTTTTTATTTATTTTTATTTAAGCTCGAGTTTCTATTTTCAGCTCGAAGCTAATTGATATTAAGTTTCGTCAAAATATTTATTACATTTCCTCGAGAAATCAATTTAATTCACTTCATCGAAGATTTATTATTTATCAGAAAATGCTATTTTATCGTCTAATTATTTATTTCACTAAGCTTCGTTTCCGTATCGAATACTTTATTTACTCATTTTACTTGACGGTTCGATTATTTATTAATTTTAGTAATTCAATTTTAATTCGATACTTGTATCGTTACGAAATTCGTAAACTACCCGATTCATTTAATTTCTCCATGTTTTGTTTTACCAACTTAATTGTTTTGGCAGATTCATCCCACTCATCAGGTACACTCCCCTTTGCCTTCTACTTCCACCGTTTCATTCTTCAACATTCAGCTCCCCTTTCATTTTCTCTTTGTTTTCATCGCTTCCCCTACTCCTCTTGTTTTTATTTACGTACATCCCCGCCTTCTTCGGTTTTCTTTCTTCTTCACTTAAGCAACCAACCGTCCCCTGCCTCTTGTTCATCATCTCCTAGCTTTCGTCCTCATATGCCTTCACAATCCTTCGTTATTTCCATGGTTTTCTTCTTTCTTTTCGAGCAATCTGTCATTTGCCACTGCCGCTGTTATGCTCGCGCTGCTGCTGTCGATCTCTTAGACCGATTCGTGAAGGTAATTTCCGTCCTTTTCTTTTCACTTCCTTCTTCTGTTGTCATTCGAGTTCAGCTGCTATTGTTCTGCCTGTTTAGTTCTGTTTTGTTGCTACGGCTGCTCATCTCCGTTCTCTCTTTGTTCTTCTTTTTCTTTTTCTCCTGCTGATGCGTCTAATGCTACTGTTGCTGCTATATCGTTTTGTTGCCGCTGTTTGGAAGCACTGCTGCTGTCACGTTTGTCCTGTACTCGTTGGTGTTGTCGTGTTTGCTGTTGTTGTTTTATGCCGATTAGTTGCTGATTTCCGTCTCCCTATTCTGCTTCTTCTTCTTCTTATTCTTTTCTTCTTCTCCTTCTTCTTTCTCATTCCTCTTTCTATTTCGTACTGTTCTTTAACTCGGTTTTGAGTCCGTTTTGTCCCTCTGTCTGCTGCTGCGTTTTGTCGCTGCTTTTGTTGTCCGTACTGCTGCTGATTTCTTCTCCTTTGCTTATTCTTCATCATCCCGGTTGTTGTTTGTTGTTTCTGTTTGTTTGCGTTACTGCTGCTGTCTTGTTTTCTTTCTGCTTCTGTCGTGTTCTGCTGGTTTGGTTTCCTCTCTGTTTACGCTCGTTTTCGGTCTCGGTAAAGTGGTTGTTTGTTGTACTCTGTTCCTGGTTCGGAATCGGTTTCTCTGCTGTCATGTTTGCTGTGGTTGTTCGTGTTGGATATGTATGCTTCAAAAGAAATTAATTGAGCACAAATTCCAAGACTGATTATGAAGTCTTCCATGTACAATCTCCAAGATTGACAGTCATGAATTCCTGCACATTCAGTCTCGGTTTTGTTGGTTCTTTTAATACTCTAGCTTTGGTTTCTCCATCACTCACCTTATATATACATGTCACCTTCCAAGTGATGGGACACACAACAATTCTACCTACCTATCTATCTATCTCCTTATTACCCATCTCTCACTCTCATATTCTTTTAAAAGCAACTTGGTAACGTTCCGGGCAAGGTTCAATTTGCAGTTCCGTCTACACCGAAATTGCAAAGGTTGTGTAATCCTGGGGGTCGATTGTCATGGAAAACCGTGTGTAGAGTACGGGGCAAATTCGACTTTAGGACAGTGACTTGTCACGCCACAACCGTCCTTTATCCAGATAAGCTACTTCATTACTCCGTGTTATTTTATATTGAGTTATTCATAATTATTTATCTATCATCCTATTTTTGTCTCTATAAATCGGTATACAATATTCTTGCTATATTTCGGATTAATTTGATCGTACTTATTTTCGGTACCAACTTTATACTATAATTCCAACAATCTAAAGTCGAATTTATTTTATTCCTTATTTGTTAAGTATTACTTGTACATTTTTTTTAAAAATAAAATAAAATTTGGTGCGAGAAGGAGTATGATTAAGTCTGTATATTACACTCAGTTTTAAGCAAGGATTTAATGTCAGATGTGTCATGTTATTACTCCATAGATCAAGCGTGTCGACCTGCATGACTATTTGTTGAAGTATGTCTAGCCGTGAAATCATGTTGTTGTTTCTGTAATTTTTTATTATGTTTATTATAATAAATTGTAGAAATGAATTGTTGGACAAATGACTAACTCCAAAGGAAAGTGTTTATATATACACACATTCCGTCAGATTTTATGAATCATTAATGAATATGGGTAATGAATACGTATTACTATTAATGGATGTTAATTATTTTTGTTGAGTATTCCCAAAATTCATATTACCCGTTAATTCATCTTTATTTTGTTATTTATTATTATTATTATTATTATTTAAAAAAATAAAAATAATTGTTATATCTGTGTTGAACATTGACATTAGTCATTAGTGGGTGATGCAAGTGGAACGTTACTTGTAAAATTATGAGTTAATTATTTACTTTCATGTGTTCAATGAGTATGCTATCTAATAAATTTAAAAGTTGTTTGAAAGAGTTTTCAAACTTTGAAAGGATGGAATGAGTTAGTATTATACATGGTGTGAGAAATACCGTTAAGAAGTAGCAGCAATAAATAGAGCCATTGCATGATTGATCAATAGTATGATTAAGAGCCGTATCAAAGAGTCTAAACCCAAAGGTAAGTCCAAATTATTATTATTTTTTATATTCTCGTTACTTAAAATTTTTTATTGATGCTAATTGTGTGAAGTATGTTATTATTAATGACATTGTATATTTGTGAGATTAATACGAAGTAGTATATACGTAGTATATTTGAATTTTTGTAAGTCAAATATTTTTGAGAAGTGATTTGCTTGAGTTCAAATGTTCAATTACTAAGCCGTTATACTTTTATATAATGGTCATTTGCATTTGGTTCACTTATTAGTAGTAGTTAAATTCACACATTAGACAAATGAGTACAATTTAGATGGAAATATTTGTCTGATTTACAGGACTAGAGCCTCCTACCTATATTTCATCATCAATATGACAATGAATTTAGGAGTATTTTGCACTATTATGATTATTTATAACTTTGAGTTATAATTTTTTTTAATTGGTTATGATAATTTTGTGTTAACGAGTAACCAATAGTTGTGGGGGGTTGGATATGACGTTCTTTTTGTAATAAAGATGTGTGTACGTAAGTGATGAGTTTATCATTTATGCTTTTAGTTGTTATGTTGTCACTTTTGTATGACGTGCCAACATGTGGGGGAAGTGATAAAGTCGTTGAATGAGTACATAAGTTTCTGACCAAAGAATTATATGATGGTTTATAAAACACAATTTGCAATTAATTGTGTGAGTTCATATTTGAGAAAGTCAAGTATGTGTATGAGTTATTCGTTGATTATTTTTTCTTTTATGGACATGAGTCTAATAAGAATTATGAGAATGATATTCGTCAGATGAGTTAGTTTTGAGCATGGAAAATTTGATCGCACTTGTTTCATGCGCAGTTTATGTCATTGTTTTTGGTATTCATGATCATGTGATATTTGGTATATATATGTCTAATAAGTTTGCATTGATATTTATCATTAGCAATTTAAAGTATGACATTAGTATACGACTTTTACTCAAAATAGAAGTGATAAATGACTACTAAAATTTTGGGTAGAGCTTGATTTTTGGCATTCATGAATGTGGCTTTTAAAGGGTTTCACAATGTCATGAAATCACTAATTACAATTGTGCTAATATATATCGTATGCATGTTGATAATATTTGTTGGTTATTGATCAACGTTTATGGATAATGGTCAATTGTAAAGAAGTGAAGGTTGATTGTGACAAATTTATGCCTATCATTAAATTGAGAGACGTGGTGTGATCAGGATGATGAAGTTTCTTCAATTTACTTAAACAAGTTAATTGAATACAGTTTTTTGCTTGTGTGCAACTATCTTGAATCGTGAGATGGATTCAGATGTAGTTATGTTCTAAAGATTGATATTCCATGATTTATTTAAGATTTGCATGGAAATTGGGTATTGAGTTAATATATAAAGTGTAGTATTAATATAGTGCCAAGATTGGGTTACTATTGATTGCTACATCATATTTGTATATTAAAGTATAATGATATCTAAGCTGAAATTGCTTAAATTGTCAGGTGAATGAGCTGAGTGGCGAGGATGCCGTTCAGTAAATTTTTCATTGTGGGGGAGATACAAACTCCATCATAATTAGCAAAGGCTACATTGAGGTAGCAAATTGCTAAATGTTGAGGCATTGTGAATGACATTGTGAAATGATGATCATCGATGTGTGTGATACCACAAAAGTATTTGGTTTCTCGAGAATATGTTAAATCGAGAGGATATTGAGATCCTCTCGTCAGTGGCCATTGTTTGAGTTGTGCTGGTGACAGCATCAGGAATGGGTTTAAAAAGCCAGTTAAAGAGTGAAGTGTGATGGATACCCAACTTAGTATCGCTAAGTTCAATGCGGTCAAACGAAGTCACATGGATCTCGAAGTGTAATGCTACGAACCATTTCTGTTAGTAAAATGTTGCTTGTCGTAGCATTGATTGATTGTGTACTGTCACACGTGTAAGGCTGAGCCTATGGCTCTTAACAAGTTCGATCATAGTCCATTCGTGGGTGGTTTGAGTGACAGTCAAACTTGATGAACTTGCCTATGTGAGTGTGGGGGGCTTTGCCCACCCCCCTATGAGGGGCCTTTGGCTTGGGACCTCTAGAGCACTCATGAAGTACCAGGAAAATGTGGGGGCACTTGGACAAGTCCAAGTAAAAGATAATGACCAATTTGCGTTCATAGAGAAATGGCGTAGTCGCGAACACTTGCCTTGATTTGGGGTTAAGTAAGTGAGCAACGACCTCTCACTAACTTCATCTATGGTTCAAGGTGAAAGATTCCACCTAAGATGACGGTTTGAGGGAAATTGTATTCACTGGGTGTTAATTCAAGTCCGAAAGACATTAACATCTTAACGCTAAACCCCCGTTGCCAACTTGCTTCTCTTCTCCTTAAATATTCTTTTGAATCATGTGGGGGATTGTTGGATATGTATGCTTCAAAAGAAATTAATTGAGCACAAATTCCAAGACTGATTATGAAGTCTTCCATGTACAATCTTCAAGATTGACGGTCATGAATTCCTACACATTCAGTCTCGGTTTTGTTGGTTCTTTTAATACTCTAGCTTTGGTTTCTCCATCACTCACCTTATATATACATGTCACCTTCCAAGTGATGGGACACACAACAATTCTACCTACCTACCTATCTATCTCCTTATTACCCATCTCTCACTCTCATATTCTTTTAAAAGCAACTTGGTAACGTTCCGGGCAAGGTTCAATTTGCAGTTCCGTCTACACCGAAATTGCAAAGGTTGTGTAATCCTGGGGGTCGATTGTCATGGAAAACCGTGTGTAGAGTACGGGGCAAATTCGACTTTAGGACAGTGACTTGTCACGCCACATCCGTCCTTTATCCAAATAAGCTACTTCATTACTCCGTGTTATTTGATATTGAGCTATTCACAATTATTTATCTATCATCCTATTTTTGTCTCTATAAATCGGTATACAATATTCTTGCTATATTTCGGATTAATTTGATCGTACTTATTTTCGGTACCAACTTTATACTATATTTCCAACAGTTCGTGTCGTTTTCATCGTTGTTGAAGGCTGTTGTCGTCAATTTTGTTGCTGTTTTTGATGTTCGATGCTGCTGTACATCACCACCTTACTGCTATTATGTGCGTGTTATTGATGCCGCTACTACTTCTCGTTCTATTGTTATTCTTCTTGATTTGTTTCGACGTCGTGACTCCGTTCCTTCCCTTTATCCTTTTCCCTTCTTCGTCATTGCTTCTTCCTCCTCGGTTTCTCTTGTTTACTCTCTTTATCTTTCACGAGCATTTCTGCCGTATCGTCCTTTGTTTCGATTATTCATCGTCTATTCTTCTATTTTATTCTATTCATTCTTTCGTTGCATTGTGTCGTCATCTAGCTATTCTCGGTTTCTTGCCCCGACCTCGCCTATCCCATCGTTTATCTCCAAGTTCTAGGGGGTTTCGTGGAAGCTCCAACTAGGATGAGTGCGTTTTCGTTTCGGTTATCGCCTTAAGGTAACTTCAAGACGTTACTCGATTTTATATAGTATGTTTTGAGTAGTAGTATGTAGTATATATTTTAACTCTGGTTCTCTTATTTTAGCTATTTATTATTTGCTAATCATATTAATATATTATTTTTAAATTGTGTACCTTATAAATATATTACGAGTTTTCGATATCGTTTCATAAATCGTTAGTAATTTAATTATTTACGATCGTTATAATAATTTGTTGGTTGTCGAGACACTAGTACCTAAATAATAACGATTTCATATTTTCTTCATATTTCGTTAATTTATAATTTTCACTTAATAATCGTATTTTTATATTTTAATCGAAATTTGTATACTTGTTAATAAATTAATTTTCGTTTTAAGATTTATTCTAATAAATGAGAAAATAGTCGATTTTCTTTTAAATGTATTTTTAGTCGAGACTATTTTCACTAATAATTTCCTATTTGTTTCCGATTGACTATTTTTATTAAAATCCATTTGATTTATTAATAAAAACTGTTTGTTAAGAATAATTTGAATTCTTCGTAAATTTCATTTCATTTATAAGTTCGTCGACTCAATTAATTTTGAAATCATTTTTCGTAAAACGTCTGTAACACCCCTGATTTTATAAAGTAAATTAAATTAAAATTATTTTCGTATTTTTATTTTTACGATTTAACTCGTAATTTTTAAAATTATTATAAAACGAGTTTATGTGTCAAGCGAATCCTAAAATCTTATTTGCCTCGAAAAGTCATTTTACTTTCATTTCGTCCTACTCATTCATTTTATTCCTATTTGAGTTCTTGTTTTGACGGTTTTAACTTCTAAGTTCATTCTCACTTAAACTTGAATTTTATTTTAAACTCGAAGCTCATTGTTTTATTAAGCCTCGTCAAACATTTATTATTTTCCCTCGAGTAATCAATTTAGGCTTTGTTGGTCGAAAACTGTTTATTATTCTTCCCGATAACTTATTTTAAACTCGAGATACTTTTTCTTTCATCGATTTAATTATTCATTTCTCTAACCTTGAGCAATTATACCCATTACTCGAGATACTGTTGTTCGTCATCTCCCTTCTTTCTCTTGCTGCTGCTGCGTTGTGTTGCTGTCACTTATTTCGTGCCCCTGTTTCGCTCGGTTCCGTGTTGCTGTTTCAGTCTTCTAATCTGCTTGTCTCGGTTCATGTTGATGCTTATTTGTTCGCACCTGATGGTGTTAGTGTCCTCCTGTCCGTCCACTTTTTCTTCCTTTCTATTTCGGTTTCCTATTTGCTGTTTTTGTTAATGTCGATATCATTACTCCATTCTATCGACTTATACCGTTATTCTTTTCGAGTTTGACTACTCGTTTTACTCTAGTTTTTTCCAACTTTCGCTAATTCCGACTCCTTTATTTCCGTGTATACGTGTTCGGATCTCTGTGAGAACCTCGAAGTTGGCTCGTGGTCACCAGTTGGATAAGATCTTGGACAAATGGGTTGAAGCGGCTAGTCCCTTGACGTTTTCGACTCATGGTAACTTTAGGACGTTACTCGATATTATATCGTGTGTTGAGTAGTAGTATGTAGTAAATATTTTATCTTTCATTTTCTCATTTTAGCTACGTACTATTTGCTAAAATATAATTTCAAATCGTGTTCCTTATAAGTATTTTACAACTTTTCGATATCGTATTATAAATTGTAAATCATTTTATTATTAACGATTGTTATAATATTTTGTTGATTATCGTGACACTAGTAACTAATAATATCGATTTCATAATTATGTCATATTTTGTTAATTTATTATTTTAAATAGAAATCGAATTTTATGTAATACCCGAGATTTGTGTACTTGTTTAATAAATTAATTTTCATGTTACGACTTAAGTTAATAAATTAGAAAATAGTCGTTTTGTTTGAAATACATTTTTGTCAAGACTATTTTCACTAAATAACTTCTTATCGTTACAATTTATTATTTTTTAGTAAAATCTGTATTGTTTATTAATAAATTTAATTGCTAAAGACAATTTGAACGGTTTATAAATCTCGTTTCATTTCTAAAACTCCTATGCTATTGATACTTTATCTATATTTATCATTTTGTTTCTAAATCGTATATTTTCTAAAATTTATCATTTTAACCTGATTTTCTTACGTATTTATAAAGTACTATATTTTCACTTATTACGTTTGATTTATATCTTTGATAACGAACTTAGAAATATATTAATTTATGATAACAACGATCTTAATAAAAAGTTTATTTGCCATAAATGTCATTTTGGTACATTTAACATATTTGAACACTTTACGTAATTCCATAAGTATATTTCCATTTTAAGTAAGTTTCAACAATTAGTATATTTCTATTTATAGAAAGTTTCATTTTGGTATAAAATGTGTATTTCTTTTATTCCATATTACTTACAATGATTATCTCATTTGAAAATCGATAATGGCTTGGTTTTGGAGTTATGGAATGAGGACAAGTGTATGGGTAGAGTAATACAGTCTAGGGTATACGTTTTGCCATCAACTATAAAGCTGGTGTGTCTATGTTGAGACGCATTGGTCGTTGAACTGAGAATGGTTTTTGTTCAGGAGTGTGTATATTTTGACCTTAAACTTAGATATCGCATCGTGTAAGTCGCCGTCGGGTTGAACTAGATTACGGTTGGTGTCCAGGACGGGTGTACATTACTTAAGCCAGGACCTCGCTGCACGTACTCCTGTTATAGTTGAGTTGCCTAGTTAGAGACCAAAGTTTTATTTGTTTTGACTAAGTTCTCGAACCTAGTTTAGTATGATCCCAGTGAAAGTCTATTTCGTTGCACTTAATTATTTCCATAACGCCATTTTGGATTTTATAATTATCGACTGGTTTTGACTTGCAAGTTGACAGTCGCTTTAAGTTTTGCTAAAAACTTATGTTACTATATTGTTTTAATTGTTTTCTATTTTAATATTTTGATATAGTAATACTATTATTTTTCATATGATATAAAATGGCTGGGAGAACGTCCGAGTTACTCCCCACTGATGTGGCTGTTATGTTTATAACATGACAGGTTTTTGCTGCTGTGTTTTGGGTGTGAGCTAGCGAGTAGCGTTTATCCTACTCCCCCTTATTTATGTTTATTGAAGGATTGTATAAACCCTTTTAAGGAATTTTCTTTTTAGCCCTTTTGTAAAAAGTGGTCTTTGTATTGACTGACTGTTCTTTTGTAACATATAGAACATCAATGTGTTTTAATCCCAATTCTACAGTGTTTCCGCCACTTTATTGCATTAGATTCTCTAGGGGACTACAGTTGGTATCAGAGCATCGTTGCTCCCGACGCTTACACCTGATTTTAGGAAAAACACCAATAAACAATATGAACATTAATAAAATATTAGTGAGAGATGGGTAGAAACCAAATTAAGGATTTAACTGTTAGGTTTTAGCTGTTCTTGTAACTCAATGGTTAGCATTGAATATTTGTTTCATTTTTCTCAAGACGAAGATGAATGAGAAAGATGCTGACGTGATGTTGCTCCAGATCGAGACAAGACCTGCGTATAACTCTCAACACCTGCTGACTCGAGTGGACAACTTGGGTCTACAAGAAAGATAGTAGATTTCAGTTCCTCGATGGTGCAGTAGACCGAGATGCGACTTCACTTCACTTTGGATCCAAATGGAGCGACCAAGACTAGTGTGCTCATATCTCTACCAGAAGATGAAGATGTCTCGCGAGTTCTTTTGTGAAACTCTTGAATATTCAAGATTCTCCTTCCGTTTTAGATTTTTGGTTATCTAGGATCATTGATTCCTTCCTTTCTCTACTTCTTCTAACTCTTGTCTTATAAATTCTTGTCTTCATTCTGGTGATAAATCTTTGATTAATTCCCTTATTTTACCATCTTTCCTCTTGAGATTCTTTGGTGTGACCGATTCTGTCTCAGTAAACCCCGTGAGAGTTAAGTTTTAAATCTTTGAGGTTTAGTAAATCCTTGTTACCTGATTTGAGAATTGTGAGTCTACCCTATCTTCTAAGCAAGAAGAAAATCTTGAGGATTGATTTGAATGTCAAATTGTCGATTGATGGAATTAGGATGATACTTTAGACACCGAACCTTGGGTTATGGGTTATTTTATTATTTTGGAGTACTTAGAGTTAAATATATTTTGGAATAGTAAGAGTATATCATATTTGATGGATACCTAGTACCTAACCTAGAACTGAACTAGTGTAACTATAAGGTTACTTTGGGATTCTTACCCCATGCTTATTTGATGGATGCATCGCGAATATTTGGGATTATAGAGTATTGTTTAAAGTGTAGCCTGAGGGTTGTGGTACCATTAAAGGTTTTCATTAATGTTGTTAGAAATTCTGGTTGACATAGATTACCCATGCTCCTTAAGGGTTAGATCGTTGTTCGTTGTTTAAGGCTGTAACATATGAACTTTGGAGTTGAGTGATCTAACTTGGATGAATTATTCTTGACTTTGAAGAAGAGAAATGTCTTGCACAATCATAATTTGGGATTATTGTGTTGTTTTGAGGAATACTTTGATGCCAATCATTTTAATGGAATTTACATTCAGAACCCTTAGACCAACGAGATTGTGGCTTCGTTGAGTTAATAAATATTTTGGTGGTTTCGCTGATACAATATGAAATTTGATGGATTTCTCAGAACCATTAGTCGAATGACATATTTGAAGATGTGAGTGTCTGCGCCATTACCTATAGGTTTGAGCGTTTTTGAGGATTTGTTTTAATTTCCCAACTCCTGTACTTGGGGCATTATAATTATGTTGGTAATCATTTTTGAGGATTCCGCGTCTAAACATTATTATATTGATGAATCTTGTTTATTGTTCCTTACTCGAGAAATTTGGAATGTACCTCGAGTTCAAACTTTATGAACTTTGGATTTAAGAACCTTATCGATTGCGAGTTTGGGTGTGTTTTGATGATCGTTGAAATTTTAACTAGTGAGATTAGATTCTAAAGCATTTGTGGATTAGTATCGTGTCGTTTGAACGATTGGGTAGTCACGTAAGACATTTTGGAATTTGTGACCGAGTAGTACAACCTAGTGCCTAATATTGGACTTAGAGTTATTTGAAGGAAATTAGTAACCCCTGTTGTTGGAGTCGTACCGGGAATCTCGAGATGGTTAACTTATTTTGTAAATCCTTGAGAGCTCCGTTTGACTCTCAATTTCGTTCATCCCCTTAGCTTCTCTTGAATCCCGCTTCTTCTTCATCTTCAACCAATCCCTTTCGACTTTTTTATCGGGTTTGAAAACTTTTGTTTCGATTTGTTGTTGACTTTGACTCTATTTATCTATTTATTATTTTCCTCAAACTTGTGTTATGAAAAGTTTGACTAATCTACAAATTTTGATTTTCATGAAATTTTAACATTTTGAGTTATAAACTTCAAAACTTTAAACTTCGTTTTTGGTTGATAACATACGTTTAGTCCTGTTTCAGAATGTCTAAAAATTTTTTTTTTTAAAGTATTTCGAAATTGTTTCCATTTTCAATTTTCAAGCGTTTGAATTTTACGAAAACTTTCATAATCGCTAATATTTTGAGTTCTATATGATCACTATGTAAAACGGTTTAATATTTTCGAAAAAATGTCATATGTCTAAATTTTTGTTTTATTGTCATTAGACTTTAAATCTGTTATTGAAAATATTTGACGAGTGGTTCGATTTTTATTTACTAACTACAAAATTTGATTTCTCAAATTTTTGTTTGGTCTTAAAACAAAATATTGTCGAATTTCTTAATTGAAAATATTTTACTGTCGCTTTGAAAATATTTGGGTACTCTTTCCCCTCGAGTTCGTTTGCAAATATTATTTATGATAAGTGTGTTTTGTAGCGCTATTTTACTTGTGTTTGGTCCCGGTTTCTCTTGTGAAATTGCTCTTCGGAGCGGTTTCGAGGCTACTTATGCTTCTTCTAGTTTGTTTTAGGCCCCCAAGACAAATATTGGAGAAATGGAACGATTCCGACTCGTTTCCGACACATTTGGAGCCAACGAAGAGAAGCGACGATCACTCGGTGACTTAGACTCGATCACGAGACCTTGAGACCCATTCCCAAGCCCTTTAGACTCGATCCCAAGCACTGAGAATCGATGAGAAGCCTATGAAGAGCAATTAGGGACCCTTGAGATCATAAGGGAGGCCTACAAGACCCTTCCCGGGCGGGAAGAGTGGCCTTCTCGGTGGGAAGGAGTGCAAAGTAAAGACAGCCACTGTTGAGCCGTCCCGGCCGAGACCAAGTGTCCTCTCGGTCGGGACCATCTCATCTCGGCCGAGACGCCCTCCTTCTCGGCCGGGATGACGCAGCTGCAGCCCGTGTTCCTTCTCTTCTTCTCCTTTGTTCATGTAACCCTATATATACCCCCCTCTTGTAATCTTAGCTTATGTTAGACATTACCCACTAAACCCTAGACTATTTTGGGTTAGATTATCTTAGATTAGTGTAGATTAGTCCTTAATCTAGTTAGTTAATCTTGTATTAAGGGATCTCTTGAAGAATCCATTCAATCTTAACAACATTGGTGGATGTTTGGGTGTTCTTTTATGCAAGTTCTCATCTTTTCCATTCCTTTGTAGTTTGGTATAATCCTTCTTCTCCCTTTTCTCTTAATCCTTCAAAGTTTATCAAGTTTTCATCTTTGTTTATGTTAGTTGTTCATACTTGTTCTCCATTATGAATGTTTCGATTCTTGTTTTGGTTTCTCTTGTTATTGTGCTTGTTTTAGTTTGATTATGTTTGAGTAGTGATCCGCTGGTGTTAATAGGGGGATTGGGTGTGATTAGGGATGATTAGGGTGAGATGAGAGGTACTAGTTGTTGTTTTTGTTGTTTCCTATTAACCTTGTACTCCACATGTTTGATGAAATGCTTGTGAGACTAAAAACGATCAATCCTTGTTTTTCTTGCCTTTTCTCTTGTATGTGGTTGTTGGGTTGGTTGGTTTGGTTCCCTCATTAGTAGCGAGAGCGTGGTGAGGGCGACCTCTAGGCCGTTTAAGTAGCGAGAGCCCGACCGGAACCTAGGCTACGAAGACATGCTAGTAACCCCGTTTTTCTCTTTTTGATCTCCTTGGCATCCATGAACCCGACCTAGCCCTAGTTTCCTTCTTGTTGTTCTTTGCTTCCTTTTTGTCATTAGTTTCTTGTTTTGCCTTCTTAGTTCATGTTATAGACCTTAGCTTAGACATTAGCACTTTTTTTGCCATCACCCTAGTTTAGCTTGTCTCGGACCTAGTCTTAGACCGTAGCACACCTTAGTCCGACACCCCGTCCCTGTGGATTCGACCCGACTTGCCCTAGCTACCCAGTTAGGTTCGTTGGTTATTACTTGTTGGTAGGGATCCACGGCAAATCCCTCTCATAAAATTGGTGCCGTTGCCGGGGACGGCGTAGTTTGGACTTTTGTGTGCTTAGTGTTGGACTTGGTTCTTGATTTTTGTGTTTTCTTCTCCTTGTGTATCTCCGTACTACTTCTTGTGTGTTATTTCTCTCATCCTAGTGCCTCAAAAGCACTAGGCTACTAACGTTTGCTCAAGTCCTTCTAGTGCATTCAATGTATCAAGGCAACGTTATGGAAATGGCACGTCCTAGCTTCTATCAATCGTCATGGGACAATCATGGGGCAAGTTACCAAGACCCACAATTTTACCAACCATATCAACCTCATCAACAATCTTATGAACCCCCTCCATATGGTTACCATGAAAGTTGTCAAGGATCATCCCAACATCCTAACAACTACCAAATACCCTCACATAACCCACAACCAAAAATCCCCAACTTTGAGACTTGTCAAATGTTGATTCAAATGCAAAAGAGTCAACAAGAAATGATGATTCAATTGCAAAAGAGTCAACAAGAGATGATGATTCACATAAAAGAGGTCAAAGAGGAGTTTAGGGCCCAAAAAGAGGTGCAAGATGCTCGAATCAATGCACTCATGGCTCGTATCACGATGTCGGCCACTCGAGCTCCACAAGTTGTTGAGGAAGGTTAATTTGGGTAGGAAGATCGGTTGTCTCCACATGGAAATCAACCCGATCATGAAGCCACGAATGAAGAAGAGAGGGTAAATCAAGAGATCATTGTTGAGTGTTGCTTGGATGGTGAAGATATGGGAAGAATGGAGGAAGTTGAAGCTTCAAGGGTCGACAATGAGGAGGGATTTGAACATGATTATCAAGATAACTCTTGGGTAGCCAATGTATTGGCTATTAAATTGGATTTGTATGATTTTATTCGTGATGAACCGGATGTTGACAATCCAAACCCAAGTGAAGAGATGACCCCTCAAGACCAAATTAACAAGGTGAGTGAAAAGGAATGTAATACTTGGGAAAAGGAGGTAGATGCCTTAGAACTCGCCTTGAATGGGAAATTGGAGGAGCCTAAAGCCTCCAATGAAGAAAACTTGATGCCTTCACCTCCTTTATTACACTTGATTTTGAGTCCCTTGCCTTGTGAGACGGTTGATGAAGTGGATCCTCGTCGGGCGGCGGAAAACAAATCTATTCTTGACCCCGTAGAAGAAGCAACCCCCTTAGGGTGTGATCTCCCAACTCATAATGCCAAGCTTGACTCTAGACCACTATACCTACCGGATGGTCATAAGAGTCGTTGCTAAGTTGGTTCGGAAGACCCAGAAGATCACGAGAACCCCGAGCATAATGAAGATGATTGCTTCTTGACTCCGACTTGGAAACTCTTTTTGATGGCTAGGATCGGCCACATGAGCGTTAATGAAGATGTTGCTAGGGCATTTGACTTACTCCTTCGAGCTCTTGATGGCTATGGAGGCGTAGATGGTGAGGGTATCTTATTGTAAATATCTTTTCCCTTTTCTTTTTAGCTTTTGTCTTTGTATATGTTTGGTTGGATAGTTTGGTTTCTAGGATTTGTTAGTTTTTGTGGAAATCTTGTAATTTGGAATCTTCTTGAGCGATGTGAGGGAGGGATCTTTGATGTGGTTATTGAGCTTACTTGATAGGTTTGAAGTGAAGATGGAGAATTAGAAAGGGTTATGGATGATAGAAGCTTCAAGGCTTGGTGGAGGAAGTCGGTTTTTTAGCTTTATACAAGCTTTTGGGGACGGGATCTTGGATCCTGAAGTATTGGTGGCCTAGTGGGTGAAGCTATCAAGGAAATGAAGGGCTAGAAGACTCCTCCCGACCGGGAAGGATGTCATCCCGATCAGGATGAGTGTGCTGAAAAATGGGTTCTCTGGAGTGTGATCCCGACCTGGACCAAGTTCGTCCCGACCGGGAAGAAGTCCATCCCGACCGGGATGGTGCTCAGCTCCTCCTTTTGCCTCTTCTTCGACATTTGAGCCCACCAAACCACTTATACCCCCTCCCAACCTCCCTTGCAACTATCTATGACCCATATACTTTATTTTTACACCTTCACCTCACCTTTATCTTCACTACATACCGATTTTCACATCATACCCCACCTCTTTGCACCAATGCAAGCCTAGAACTTCAACCATGCGACTACATTGAGGAAAAGGAATAATGATGATGAAGACAAGCAAGGTGCCGATAACGATCATTGAGACGATGGAGTTGATTAAGTTGCTAACCGTTTGGTAAGGCGACTCTCTTTCTTTTCCGTCTTTTGTTGCTTAGTCTTTCTTCGTTTGTTCCCCTTCCCTTTATCATTTTGGTGTTGTGGTGGCCCTCGGGGCCCATCTAGTAATTGCTCCCGATTCTAGATGACGTAACTACATCGAGAATCCTTTGAAAAATCCAAATTTGCAAGTCTTTTCACTTTTTCCTTAGTGTTATTTCTTCTTTTGGTAGAATTTAATCGGATTTATGCGGAATCCGAGCTAGGTGACTTGATTACACCTAATCCTCCCCTCCTATTTCCTTTTATTTTCTTCTTTTTATTTCTTCCCCCATCCATATTTTTTCTTGTCTCGGCCCTTGGTGACTTGATTAAACCCCGGCCGGACACATTCTATCCTTTCTTCACCTTTCTTTTTGATTTTTTAGCTTTATTTCTGTAGTTTCTTTTCTTTTTAGTGTCTCCACACACTACCGATCGAGCATGACGACATTGCTCGTTTAAGTGTGGGGGAGCGATATCCTAGTATAATTTAATTTTATTTTCGTATTTTCGTAGTTTCTTTTTCGAAAAATCATTAAAAAAAACCTAAAAATTTGAAAATTTTCATAAAAATCAAAAAGATTTTCTTTTGTGTCTTTTCCTTTTGTGTCGTTGTGTCGTATATTTGTTGTGTTGTGTGTGTTTTGCCTCCCTTTTCATTGTAGGTAGCTTAATCACCGTTAATTTTGGAGGGCTTTCAAGACATCCGGTAACATCTTTTTATCCCTTTTTCCTCTTTGTCTCTTGTGGAGTTTTGGAGGAGATTGTGTGATGACGTGCGCTCGGGTGGAGCTTTGTAGAGTTTGTGGTTGATTTTGTTGCTTATGTGGATGTTTCGGGGTGGTGTTTTTTTCCTTGTCTGCTTTCTTTCCTTTCTTTCATGTTGTTTTGTTTTGTCTTGTTTCGTTTTATTTTCTTTTGTCTTTGTTTTGTGTTGTGTGGTTTGTGTATAGTGTAGGAAAAAAGGTTTTCGAAAACCCGGTTTTGAGGCTAGTGAGCAAGTGTTTACTTTCCCTTTCTAGTAGTATGAATCGAGTCTTGGACTTTAGTCTAGTAGGATGACCCTAAATCAATAGTTTCGTTGGTCCTTTACCTTGAGTCCACCTAGTCTACTAGGGATTTACTACGGGATTTGCATTTTGACCACTATGACCACCCACGGTGTGAAAAGGCCTTGGTTGCCGAGTCCCGTCCCTTAGGTGACCGTGTTCGAAATTATTTGATTAGTCCAAGTTTTCCCCCTTTTTTATAGGTTTGAAGGGAAGACGTCGTCCCAACTCACCCATTTCCCTACCTTCTACACATCTTCCACAAATAAGTTGCAAATTGTCTAAGTCCTTACTTGGTTGCAAGAAATGTCTACAATACATGATTCATCAAAAAGGCAAGCCAAGTCAAAAGAAAGAAAAAGAAAAAGAAAAAAAGAAAGAAAGAAAGAAAAGAAAGAAGAAAAAGAAAAGGCACAACAAATGAAAAACAAAATACAAAAGAAGAAAAATAAAGGGCACAGCAACTCAAAAGCCAAATGAAAAAGAAAAGAAAAATGCCAATAAAAACCGTCTCACAAAAAGATTCTCACCCTCTCAGAATAAGCCTTTTTCCCGACTATTACCGTGAAGAGCCTACCAAAGGACCGACTCCCTAGGAAGAATGATAGTGGTAATGGTCGGTCTTCCCTCATTTTGCAACATTGTCCACCTTTTTACTTGGACTAGTTAGGCGATTTTTTAGAATGGGACGACCCTCTTGGCTCATCGCTAAAGGGGGCGGGGCTTCACTTACCTACAGTGTCGACTAACTCCGTGGTTCATCCTTTTTCCATCCCGCCTATCGTCCCGTAGTACGTTCTTAGAAGGTTCGGAGGAACCTTGGTAAGTTACCAACGTCTTTATTGCTTTGTCGTCATACAATTAGGGTTTGGTCCATTTCGGTTTGTGTTATTAGCTTGGGAACATTGTCACTTGCCTTGAGTCCCTAAACCGGTGTCTCTTTCACCGCTTTCTTGAGAGAAGCGGTATTTGTTTTGTCTTGGATGCAACCAATTATTTGTTTGTTTGTGTGTTTGTTTGTTTATGTGTTTTCGTGTTCGGTTGTATCCACAGTTTTGTCGCAAGACCTCACTTGCCTTGCGGACAACACTTGTCCTCTAAGTGTACTCGCGTGAGTTGAAAGGGCGTAGGGTGCGCTAATACCCGCTCGGTTAGTATTTTAGTTTTTTATTAGTTTTTTAGTTAGTTTGTGCTTACTCGAGGGCGAGTAAGGGTTAAGTGTGGGGGATTTGATAAGTGTGTTTTGTAGCGCTATTTTACTTGTGTTCGGTCCCGGTTTCTCTTGTGAAATCGCTCTTTGGAGCGGTTTCGAGGCTACTTATGCTTCTTCTAGTTTGTTTTAGGCTCCCAAGACTAATATTGGAGAAATGGAACGATTCCGACTCGTTTCCAACACATTTGGAGCCAACGAAGAGAAAGCGACGATCACTCGGTGACTTAGACTCGATCCCGAGACCTTGGGACCCATTCCCGAGCCCCTTAGACTCGATCCCGAGCACCGAGAATCGATGAGAAGCCTATGAAGAGCAAGTAGGGACCCTTGAGATTATAAGGGAGGCCTACAAGACCCTTCCCGGGCGGGAAGAGTGGCCTTCTCAGTCGGGAAGGAGTGCAAAGTAAAGACGGCCACTGTTGAGCCGTCCCGGCCGAGACCAAATGTCCTCTCGGTCTGGACCATCTCGTCTCGGCCGAGACGCCCTCCTTCTCGGCCGGGATGACGCACCTGCAGCCCGTGTTCCTTCTCTTCTTCTCCTTTGTTCTTGTAACCCTATATATACACCCCTCTTTTAATCTTAGCTTATGTTAGACATTACCCACTAAACCCTAGACTATTTTAGGTTAGATTAGCTTAGATTAGTGTAGACTAGTCCTTAAATAGTCCTTAATCTAGTTATTTAATCTTGTATTAAGGGATCTCTTGAGGAATCCATTCAATCTTGACAACATTGGTGGATGCTTGGGTGTTATTTTATGCAAGTTCTCATCTTTTCCATTCCTTTGTAGTTTGGTATAATCCTTCTTCTCCCTTTTCTCTTAATCCTTCATAGTTTATCAAGTTTTCATCTTTGTTTATGTTTGTTGTTCATACTTGTTCTCCATTATGAATGTTTTGATTCTTGTTTTGGTTTCTCTTGTTATTGTGCTTGTTTTAGTTTGATTATGTTTGAGTAGTGATCCCCTGGGGTTAGTAGGGGGATTGGGTGTGATTAGGGATGATTAGGGTGAGATGGGAGGTACTAGTTGTTGTTTTTGTTGTTTCCTATTAACCTTGCACTCCACATGTTCGATGAAATGCTTGTGAGACTAGAGATGATCAATCCTTGTTTTTCTAGCCTCTTCTCTTGTATGTGGTTGTTGGGTTGGTTGGTTTGGTTCCCTTGTTAGTAGCGAGAGCGTGGTGAGGGAGACCCCTAGGCCGTTTAAGTAGCGAGAGCCCGACCGGAACCTAGGCTACGAAGACATGCTAGTAACCCCGTTTTTCTCTTTTTGATCTCCTTGGCATCCATGAACCTGACCTAGCCCTAGTTTCTTTCTTGTTGATCTTTGCTTCCTTTTTGCCATTAGTTGCTTGTTTTGCCTTCTTAGTTCATGTTATAGACCTTATCTTAGACATTAGCTCTTGTTTTGCCATCACCCTAGTTTAGCTTGTCTCGGACCTAGTCTTAAACCGTAGCCCACCTTAGTCCGACACCCCGTCCCTGTGGATTCGACCCGACTTGCCCTAGCTACCCAGTTAGGTTCGTTGGTTTTCTTTGTTGGTAGGGATCCACGGCAAATCCCTCCCATCAATTTATCATCATCATTTTTTTTAAAAATAATTTTTAACTTGCGATTTTATTAATTTAAATGATTTTAAACTTTGGGAATTGAGCCAACTCTTCTTGAAATAAATTCTGTCTTCGATTTCAATTTCACATCACATTTGAAGTTGTAAAATTTCAAAAAAAAAAACGAGATTATGATGCGAGTTAAGCATTCTCATTTTGTTCAAGTGATATAACCTTGTTTTCCATTCTATTATTATGTTTTTGTTAGTTTCGAGGACGAAACTTCTTTTTAGTGGGGAAGATTGTAACACCCCTGATTTTATAAATTAAAATTATTTTCGTATTTTTATTTTTACGATTTAACTCGTAATTCTTAAAATTATTATAAAACGAGTTTATGTGTCAAGCGAATCCTAAAATCTTATTTGCCTCGAAAAGTCATTTTACTTTCATTTCGTCCTACTCATTCATTTTATTCCTATTTGAGTTTTTGTTTTGACGGTTTTAATTTCTAAGTTCATTCTCACATAAACGTGAATTTTATTTTAAACTCGAAGCTCATTGTTTTATTAAGCCTCGTCAAACATTTATTATTTTCCCTCGAGTAATCAATTTAGGCCTTGTTGGTCGAAAACTGTTTATTATTCTTCCCGATAACTTATTTTAAACTCGAGATACTTTTTATTTCATCGATTTAATTATTCATTTCTCTAACCTTGAGCAATTATACCCATTATTTTCAACCCGGTTTAAATCCGATTTTGTGTCGGCCGACTTTTGACCGGGTAACATCTAACGTCGTTCTTAACCTAGTTGACAAATTCCATTTGTCCGGCTTGGGTGTGTCAGCCGATTACCCTTTATCTGCCTCTCTATTTTGCCATATTCATCAAACTCCATCATAACTACCACCATCGATCTTCATTTCACGCATCAGCAATCAGCACTCATATCTCGCACCACCATATCTTTTTCACTCCCTTTTCTATTCATCTCCGGCAAGCCCTTTCCTGCTCCGGCCTTCAACCCGCGCCCCCTGCCCTTTTTCTTCCTTTGATTGCACTGCAGGTTCTGTCTGATTTCGACAGGTAGTCCCTTTTTCCTTAGTTCGCTATTGCTGTCCTGTGCAGTTGTTGTCGGTTGCGGTTGATGCTGCGGTTGTTGCGTATTTATTGTTGTTTGCACTGGTTGTTGTCGATCGATCGCTCCCCTGTACTCCCTATCATTCCTTTTGTTTCGTTTTCTTCTCCTTTTTCCTCCTTGAGTCTGCTGCGTGTGCTGCTGTTTTGTTTCACCTTCGGGTGCTGTTCTGCCTGATTCCTCTTCGTCCTGCTTTATCGTTGCTTTGTTTGTTGATTTGTCTTTCTTTGTCCATGGAATCGATGTTTCTGTCCTCGGTTCTTGGTTCGGGTCCAATTTCTGCTGTCACGTGATTGTTTTGCTGCGTCTTTGCTACTGTCTTCACGTCCCTCAGTTTCAATTGTTTTGTTGCTCCGATTTTGATACGGCTGCTGTATGTCGTTGCCTTGTTGTTCTGATTCTCGTGTCAGATTGTGTTCTGTTGATTGCTCTTCTTCTTTTCCGTCTGTGTCGGTTACTTCTCGCTGTTGTTAGTCGTTCCGTTATTAGTCTGATGCGTTGCAGCTGCTGTTTGTGTCTATTACTGCTGATGTTCGCTGTTGTTCGTCATCTCCCTTCTTCTCCCTTTTTCCTTCTTTCTCTTGCTGCTGCTGCGTTGTGTTGCTGTCACTTATTTCGTGCCCCTGTTTCGCTCGGTTCCGTGTTGCTGTTTTAGTCTTCTAATCTGCTTGTCTCGGTTCATGTTGATGCTTATTTGTTCGCACCTGCTACTGTTAGTGTCCTCCTGTCCGTCCTCTTTTTCTTCTTTTCTATTTCGGTTTCCTATATGCTGTTTCTGTTAATGTCGATATCATTACTCCATTCTATCGACTTATACCGATATTCTTCTCGAGTTTGACTACTCGTTTTACTCTAGTTTTTTCCAACTTTCGCTAATTCCAACTCCTTTATTTCCGTGTATACGTGTTCGGATCTCCGTGAGAGCCTCGAAGTCGGCTCGTGGTCACCAGTTGGATAAGAGCTTGGACAAATGGGTTGAAGCGGCTAGTCCCTTGACGTTTCTGACTCAAGGTAACTTTAGGACGTTACTCGATATTATATCGTGTGTTGAGTAGTAGTATGTAGTAAATATTTTATCTTTGGTTTTCTCATTTTAGCTACGTACTATTTGCTAAAATATAATTTCAAATCGTGTTCCTTATAAGTATTTTATAACTTTTTGATATCGTTTTATAAATTGTAAATCATTTTATTATTAATGATTGTTATAATATTTTGTTGATTATCGTGACACTAGCAACTAATAATATCGATTTCATAATTTTGTCATATTTTGTTAATTTATTATTTTAAATAGAAATCGTATTTTATATAATACCCGAGATTTGTGTACTTGTTTAATAAATTAATTTTCATGTTACGACTTAAGTTAATAAATTAGAAAATAGTCGTTTTGTTTGAAATACATTTTTGTCAAGACTATTTTCACTAAATAACTTCTTATCGTTACAATTTATTATTTTTAGTAAAATCTGTATTGTTTATAAATAAATTTAATTGCTAAAGACAATTTGAACGGTTTATAAATCTCGTTTCATTTCTAAAACTTCTATGCTATTAATACTTTATCTATATTTATCATTTTGTTTCTAAATCGTATATTTTCTAAAACTTATCGTTTTAACTTGATTTTCTTACGTATTTATAAAGTACTATATTTTCACTTATTACGTTTGATTTATACCTTTGATAACGAACTTAGAAATATATTATGTTACGATAACAACGATCTTAATAAAAAGTTTATTTGCCATAAATGTCATTTTGGTACATTTAACTTATTTGAACACTTTACGTAATTCCATAAGTATATTTCCATTTTAAGTAAGTTTCTAAAATTAGTATATTTATATTTATAGAAAGTTTCATTTTGGTATAAAATGTGTATTTCTTTTATTCCATATTATTTACGATGATTATCTCATTTGAAAATCGATAATAGCTTGGTTTTGGAGTTATGGAATGAGGACAAGTGTATGGGTATAGTAATACAGTCTAGGGTATACGTTTTGCCATCAACTATAAAGCTGGTGTGTCTATGTTGAGACGCATTGGTCGTTGAACTGAGCATGGTTTGTGTTCAGGACTGTGTATATTTTGACCTTAAACTTAGATATCGCATCGTGTAAGTCGCCGTCGGGTTGAATGGATTACGGTTTGTGTCCAGGAGGGGTGTACATTACTTAAGCCAGGACCTCGCTACACATAGTCCTGTTATAGTTGAGTTGCCTAGTTAGAGACCGAAGTCTGATTTGTTTTGACTAAGTTCTCGAACCTAGTTTAGTATGATCCCAGTGAAAGTCTATTCCGTTGCACTTATTGATTTCCATAACGCCATTTTGGATTTTATAATTATCGACTGGTTTTGACTTGCAGGTTGACAGTCGCTTTAAGTTTTGCTAAAAACTTATGTTATTATATTGTTTTAATTGTTTTCTATTTTACTATTTTGATATAGTAATACTATTATTTTTTCTATGATATAATATGGCTGGGAGAACGTCTGAGTTACTCCCCACTAATGTGGCTGTTTCCTAGCGTGGATCCTACTCTCCCTTATTTATGTTTATTGAAGGATTGTATAAACCCTTTTAAGGAATTTTCTTTTTAGTTTTTTTGTAAAAAGTGGCCTTTGTATTGACTAACTGTTCTTTTTAACATATAGAACATCGGAGTGTTTTAATCCCAATTCTACAGTGTTTTCGCCACTGTATTGCGTTAGATTCTCTAGGGGATTACAACGTCTCTTTTCTAAAATTTATAGTTTTAACTCGATTTCCTAATTATTTACAAAATACTATGTATTGACTTATTATATTTCAATTATATTTTGGGTAAAGAATTTAGAAATATATTAAAGTTACGATAACGACGATAATAATAAATGTTAATTTCGTTAGAAATGCTATTTTTATACATTTCACTTATTTTAATCACTTGCGTATTTTCTATAACAATATTTCTATTTTAAGTAAGTTTCTGAAATTAGTGAGTTTCTACTTATAAAAGGTTTCCCTTTTTATATAAAATGTTTATTCCTTTTATCCTCATATTATTTATATTGATTATATTTATTTTTGAATATCGATAATTGCATGTTTTGGAGTTATGGGATCAGGAGAAGTGTAGGGTTAGAGTAATATATTCTGGGGTTTATGTTTTTGCCATCAACTGTAAGGCTGGTGTGTCTTTATGGGGCACACTGGCTGTTGAACTGAGCATATATGGTGTTCGGGAGTGTGTGTACATTTTTACCTTAAACTTAGATATCGCATCGTGTAAGTCGCCGTCGGGTTGAACTGGATTACGGTTGGTGTCCAGGAGGGGTGTACATTACTTAAGCACACATGATCTATGATCTTTAAACGTCCACGACACATCCATTAAGTACACATTAGGTAGGAATCCCAAAATAATATTATTATTCACACTTAGCTTGATACTAGGTATCCGTGAAATAAAATATAATCTTACCATCCAAAACTGATTCGACTACAAGTATTCCATATAATCAGGTAACCTATAACCCAAGGCCAACACTCAAGGTACAATCCTAATTCCATTAATTAACTAATATCGTCATATCAATCCTCAAAAGCTCTTACCAGGTTAGGAAACGGGTACAACTCACAATCCTCAATCGTAGGTAATAAGGGGCTACTAATCCTCAAATATCTTTAACTTCCAACTAGGTTTACTAAGACAAGAGTCGTTCTTATCAAAGAATCTCAAGAGGAAAGATGATAAATTAGAAGAATAGAATGAAGATTTACCACAAGAATGGAGATGAGAATTTGTAAGAGAAGAATTGGGAAGAAACTGAGGCTGAAAGAAAAGAATCAATGATCCTAGAATACTAAGGTCTTGTCCCGATGTAGAGCAGCATCAAGTCCACGTCTTGTCAACGCATCTTCTTCTTGGGCATATCGAACATATATTCAATGCTAATCATTGAGTTACAAGAACATGTAAGCCTAACAGTTAAGTCCTTACTTGGTTTCTACCCATCTCTCACTAATCTTTCATTAATGTTCAAATCATTTACTAGTGTTTTTCCTAAAATCAGGTGTAAGCCTCGGGAGCAACAAAACTCTGATACCAACTGTAATCCCCTACAAATTCTAACGCAATACAGTGGCGGAAACACTGTAGATGTGGGATTAAAACACACTGATGTTCTATACTTTACAAAAAGAACGGTCAGTCAATACAAATGCCACTTTTCACAAAAGGGCTAAAAATAAAAATTCTCCAAATGGGTTTAATAATCCAAAAATTAATATAAATGAAGTAGAGTAGGATCCATGCTACTCGCTAGCTCACACCCAAAACCGAGCAGCAAAATACCTGTCATGTTATAAACATAACAACCACAATTCAGTGGGGAGTAACGACGACATTCTCCCAACCATATTACATGACATTAAAGCATAATTACTATTATATCAAAATAGTTCAAAATGGAAAACGTTTAAAACGATATAGTAAAATAATTTAAAATGATTGCCAACCTGTAAGTCAATATCAACCAATAGTAATAACGGCGTTATGGATATGAATCAGTGTAACAGAATAGACTTTCACTAGGAGGATACTAAACACTAGCTTCGAGAACTTAGTTCAAACAAATCAAACTTTGATCTCTAATCTAGGCAACTCAACCATAACAGGACGACGACTTATCAATGCGAGGTCCTAGCATAAGTAAATATGCACACCCCTCCTGGAACACCAAGTGTGCCCAGTTCAACCCAACGGCGTCTTACATGCGAGGTACGAGCTTAAGGTCAAAATGAACATACACTCCTGGACAAGAACATCCCCAGTTCAACAACCAACGCATCCCGCTCGGATACACTAGCCTTATAGCTGATGGCAAAACGTATACTATAGACTGTATTACTCTACCTGTACACTTTCCTTATTCCATAACTCCAAAATAAAGCCATTATCGAAATTCAATAGGAATATAGTTTGTTCTTCAAAAGAGAAAACTTTATTAAAAAATATAAACTTTCTTAAAATAATAACCTCCCAAAATAGGTAATATTATATAAATAGAAATCGATTAAAATAGGAGTTATATAAAATAGTTAATATTAGGGCTCGAGACGTAAACATTATACTCCCTCCGGTTTTTAATTTTTGCCCCATTGCCTTTTTCACACAAATCAATGAAAGTATAAAAATAATGATAAAGGGAGCAATGATGATGCAAATGAGGTGACTAGACATGTGTGTCATAAATATAAATGGTATATTTAATTATTTTTTGATGACAAATGGTGTAAAAAGATGAATACATAAGGACATTTTGGTAAAATATACCACACAAATATGGAAAGTGGAGAAGTGGGGCAAAAAATAAAAATCTGCCATATAAGGAATACGGGGCAATAATTTAAAACCGGAGGGAGTATTTATTATATAAATGTTTAGTCATGGTTAAAAGTCAAGGATATTCAAAATCATAATTATTTCTAAAAAGATTGAAGTTTAAGTAATTAATAGTATTTAAATAACGAATTTACAGATTTTTCAGATTTGCATTGTCTTACTATAAAATTCGTAATTAAATCATTAAAAATAAAAACAATGTAAGATCAGTGGGGTTGAAAACTTTAAAAACTTAGTTACAACTTTTATTTGTGGAGAAAATCCAAATTCCAAATAAAACATAGGTTTCTATTCGTATGTTTACAAACTGTCATAATTAGACACCCGATTGTATTTATTTAATAAAATACGTTTAATAATTGATTTTAAATAAATTCCAATTGGAAACATTAACTAGTCTTCATAGTTTATGTAAGTAAATTACCAATATTAAATAAAAACTTTAACATATGGTTAAATTTAGATCTTATCATAACTGACAGAATCGCGGATTAGTTTGACAAATGTTCATAAACAATTTTGTATCACCAAACCACTTGGAATTAGTTTATGAAATTAAACAGATATAAATTACACTTAAAATAAATACTAGTCTCTTTTCAAAGTTGTCGGAAATAAAGTCATTAAAATAAAGTATTAATTCACACAAAAACACTAAAAGATTCTGAAACATGTTGTAACTTTATTAAAAATAATAAAACTTTCAATTTAATAATTCATACTTAAAAATCACGAAATTTATAAAATAAAATTATTAGGTGTATGTTTAAGTCTCGGCCTTATAATACTTTTTAATAATTAAAAGAAATATTTATCATAAAATCTCGTAAAAACGATTAAAAACAACAAAACATGTGAAAATTTACGATTTTAAAGATTTTGTTATTAAAACGAGACATAAATATATTGTCTAACAAAAATCTAATTTTTATATATATGCAACTACAACAATAATATCACATAATACCGAGTAACGTGTCAATGTTACCTTTACCGAGATCCGAATCAATTAAATAATCGTCTTCGTCAGATCTAGCACGATAGCCAACGAAATAATTAAACATATGGTATTAAAACCACATTACAAGTAAATAGAAAGGAAAAAACAAGATGAAGAACGAATAAGATTAAATAAATTACCCTCAAGATCGGAAAGAATTAGAGACGAATTAGGATCGGATTAATGATGAACAAAAAGGATGAAGTTTAACGTAAACCAAGAGAAAAGGAGACTTGTGTTGTGAATAAAATAGACTAGAATGAACGAGAATATAAAGAGAAATTAGAAAGCTAGAAGATAGGAATAATCGAGTTACAAGGACTCTTAACTCAACCAGGAAACGAGATGGTTGATATGGAAAGAACAACCAACAAATCGATGTGACAAGTTTCGGGTTAAAATAAATACTTTAAAATAAATAGGATAAAAATAATATGTAGTGTTGATAAAAGGTGTCTGAAAATACTTCTCAAGTCGATAAATGAAGGTTCGTAAAATAAAATAATCGTTTATGAAGAAATCGGATTAAAATGCATTAGAAAATAATTATTCATGAAAGCGTGTAGTAAAATAATTAAATAGTCATTTTTTGAAAAAAAAATATTTTTGAGATAGAAACCATTAAAAATATAATCGAGCATTTTTAGAAAAATAAATAGTTCAAACTTGATTTTAAAACTATCGTTCATAAAAAATATGTTTTCTCAAAAATAATTAAACATACTTGCGACGAAAGGAATTAAACGGATTTTTGAATAAAAATAGAATAATTAAAATCCTTTTACGAAAATAAATAATTTTAGGCTCGATAATGAAAGAGATCTCGAAATGGGAAAAATATAATTGACGAAATATTACAGAGTTACGATATAATCGTAATGGAACAGATAGCAAAGCTAGGAATTTTGCGGGTGTTACAAACCTGTTTGGAGAATTTTATTTTAGCCCTTTTGTAAAAAGTGACCTTTGTATTGACGGACCATTCCTTTTAATAAGATATAGTTTGTCAGTGTGTTTTAATCCCAACTCTACAGTGTTTCCGCTACTGTATTGCGTTAGATTTTCTAGGGGATTACATCTGCAGCCACCAGGTCCAAATCTGGGTGTCTACAGAAGCCCCCACTTTCACTGAGGCTTGGACAAGGAGAAAGTCAAAGTATAGCCGCCCAGGTCAATCGAAGATTACGCCCTGGTGGCTGTCTGGTCGGGTCGTTTTAAGTCCAATGGACTACGTGTTGAGGCTTGCCAGCCATAGCTTAGAAATCATACCTGACGTCTTTGCTTGCGGTTGCTTGCTTGGGCCCAGCCCGTTGCTTGTCATCTTGTTCTTGACTCTTCGTGCGCGCGCTTTGTCTTCTCGGTTTATTTTAAAGGTTTTGTTCGATTTTAAGTGTTTTCGCGTGTTAGTGACGCGTTAAGCGTAAGCGCAAAGGATGCTCATTTCTGTTGGCTTTTATTTGCACAAGTATTTTTTGGATGCTTGTGAACCCTTGATGAAACAAAACATTCGAGGGCGTCAGTTTCCACTCGAGCGGTCGTCTTTGGGATGCTTATGACCCCTAGGAAAAAAATAAAGTGATATAAAACCATTCGAGGGCATCAGTCTCCACTCGAATAGCTGTCTTTTGGGATGCTTTTGACCCCTAGGACTAAAATTGCTGTGCCTCTGGGATCTTAGATCCCTCGGGCAGAATTGCTGTGCCTCCGGGATAACTCTGACCCTTGGGCAAAATTGATGTTGCTGTGCCTCCGGGATCTTAGATCCCTCAGGCAAAATTGTTGTGCCTCCGGGATAACTCTGACCCTCGGGCAAAATTGCTGTGCCTCCGGGATCTTAGATTCCTCGGGCAAAATTGTTGTGCCTCCGGGATCTTAGATCCCTCGGGCAAAATTGCTGTGCCTCCGGGATCTTAGATCCCTCGGGCAAAATTGATGTGCCTCCGGGATAATTCTAACCCTCGGGCAAAATTGTTGTGCCTCTGGGATAACTCTTACCCTCGGGGAAAATTGTTGTTTTCTTATTCGTTTTAGTTAAAAGTTTTTGTTTTGTGAGTTTGTCTTATTTTGTTTGGGCTTGCTTTTGCATTTGCTTTTGTTTTGGTTTTTTTACGCATTTGAGATTTGTTTAGAGTTCATTTAGATTAGTCTAGATTGTTTTGTCTTGCGTCCGGGTGCAGTGTTTAGGTTAAGTGCATTTCTTATGCTTGTTTTATTGTCGGGCATGTGTTATCGATGTTGTTTAGTAATTGCTCCGCTATTGTTATTTTGCTTGTCCTAAAGGTGTGTGTTTTATGTGTATTGAATTTAGAGTTTTGTTTGTTTTGCTTTAGTCTGTACCGGGCAGCTCAGACGCGCATCTGTCTGCGCCCTGGTCTTCAGGCGCCTAGCCCCCAGCGTGCTAGGACTCAGGCGCGTCAGCTGGTGCGGTCGGGTTTTCGTGGTCCGGGTCTGCTTAAGTAAACAAAAATTGGGGCGATCGTTTTATTTCACAATATTCAAACGCGTCGCCCCCTTCGCCCCAAGATTGATTTCTCAACTTTTCTTGCCAAATTTTGTTTCGATTTCCGCTATTTACGACAATGTCGATTCCGGGTTAGTGTTCTTTACTTGTTTAATGTCGGTTTTGCTCGATTTGATTGATTATTTGTTTGTTGTGAACCCTAGAAAATTGATTTGGGGGTTTTTGATTTGTTAAGTTTCGGTGCTTGTGCTTGGTTCCATCGTTAAATTAGGGTCGATTAGAGCTTGTTAGGTTAGTTATAAGCTTGATAGAGGTTCTCGAGGTGCGATAAAGGCTCCCTAGGGTGATAGGTTCAAAGTGCTAAGGTTAGGGACCATTTCCCGATTATTTCCGTATTTATTTTACGTAATTTTACTCGAATAATGTTTATGAGGATGTGGGTTGCTCTCTTGTCGATTCTTATGGGCTAGGATGACCTTTAGGACCCTCCGTGAGATTTTGTGTTTCTTAAGACGGACCAAAAGGTGTCGTAACGACGCTGGATTTTCCCGAAACCACTTCCATTGTAACCGGGATCGAAAATGGGTGTTAATAGCTTTTTCAAAATTTTGATATCTTTATCCGAAATTTTGACCCTATTTTGACCTGTTTAAGATGTTTTAGCCTGTTTAGGGTTATATTTTTGGTTTTTTTCTTTGGTCTTACAGTTATAGGTGATACCGAGCATCCCGAGGGAACCTCTTCGGTTGGTGCTAGTGTTGGTGCTAGTAAGGAAGCTGTAGGGGCGAGCTCACAGACTCCCCGAGGAATTCGCAGGAGACATAGGAGTATCTCGTCCCAGCGTCGCGATCCCGAGACTATTAACGAGGCTGACTTTGATAGAGTGAAGAAACGCAAGCTCCCAGAGACCGTGGCTAGGAGAGCTCATGTCCCAGTTCCTATACCGGAGAACGAGAAGGTTTTTTATGAAGACCCCGAGTGAGCTCGGGACTGGGATGGTCGTCAGCTGATGTTTCACCTTGACCGTCACATTTCCCATCGCATCGTGCGTGGTCTGGTGAGTGTCCTATTTGTGCTTATTAGTTATGCATCAGATTTATTATTGTTATTATTTGCTCGGGTTAGGCTAGATTTGTTTCGTTTATCCTAGCGTCGTTTTGATTTGCAGTCCCCAGGTCCGATGAGGATTTTCTCGGGCTTTCCTACGTGCCTCAACATCTATTTCAAGAAATTGACCCCCACGGTAAAGGGGATTATCGCAAGGACCGCTCTAGGTCCCGTGGTCGGACAGTGGGTTAGGTTAGTGGGTTGCAAGACTAAATGCAACCTTATGGTAATTAGGGCGATGATAGATCGCTTAGATGATACTACTTCGACCTTCCATATGTCTTTTGGGGAGGTTGAGACGACCCTGGAGGATTTTGGG
Organism: Agrostemma githago; assembly: GCA_958450325.1. Classification (NCBI taxonomy): domain Eukaryota; kingdom Viridiplantae; phylum Streptophyta; class Magnoliopsida; order Caryophyllales; family Caryophyllaceae; genus Agrostemma; species Agrostemma githago. The sequence continues at coordinate 35,274,916 of OY288247.1, forward strand.
ATGATTAGCGGTTTGCCCTGGGGTCCGGATAGGATTAGGTGGGCCGCCGAAGGCCCTAGTCTAGATAACAATGAGGTGCGGGGCCTCATCGGGGAATTTTTTCCCCGTGAGACATATAGTACGTACGCCTCATGCTTTGGTGAGTTCTTACATAACCGACCAATTCGAGCGAGTGGCGGTGTTAGAGGGTCGAGAACCCAACACGCCGGAGCAGGATGCCCGGCTATGGTTGTGGTATTTCTTAGGGTTTACCCGTTTGTCGGATAAAGGCGAGAGGTTTAGTACCCGGATCCTGCCTTTCCTAGAGGACCTGACTCAGCTGGGTCCCTACGACTGGGTGACCGCGGCTTTCACGGAGATGACTCGCTACCTACAAGTCATGGTGAGGCCGCTGGTGATAGAGTCGGCCTCGTCTGTGCCCATTGTCGGTTCGGGCCTTATACTGGAGGTTAGCTACTATTCTCTCCTTTGCATTTCGAATTCTGCTTGGCTTAGGCATGGTTTTGCTAAAGCTGTTTTGGGATTTTGCAGGCTTGGATCTATTCCTATTTCCCGTGTTTGGCTCCTAAGACGGTGCGGTCGCACCCGAAGAGATTCCCAGCGGGAATCGAATGGAGGCTGGCTCAGCCTAAGAGCACGATCAGCCACTACCCGACGGAGAATGCATTGGTTAACAAGTTAGGTCTTGAGGATGTAAGTTTTCTTCTTTTTATAGCCTATTTTTTTCAATAGCCCTCGAGTTTTGGGATTCATTAGGATGTTGGTTCTAATTGTTTAGTTTGTGGCCCGCCCTTGGGCCGATTATGAGGACGTGCCCGGGTATGTGACTGCGGAGTTTAGGCCGCGGAGTTATAGGAGGACACTCCTTCCTGCGTTGTTTCGTCCAGTTTGGTATCTGGGAGAGCGGTGGGTGTGTCAGTGTCTGTACGACAATTTTAGGGTGCCGGTTGATCCTCCCCGGACCATGTTCAGACCACCGACCGCCGAAGAGGTCCTCGAGGATAGGGACGGAGAGGGAGGCGATACACTCTTGGTGCCCGGTACCTCCTATTTGTCTCACGTCACCCGGCGGTTAGCTTGGTATCGCCTCGTGGTAAGGTTCAAATTTTGGTTCTAGGTTTGCTTTGCGGTTTATTGTTTCCTTGCCTTCTGACCGGCCACTCTATTGTCTTTTCAACTGGCCAATCCGGCTGACGAAATCCAGCCCCCAGATTTTCCCCTGACTCTACTTAGGGTGGACGTGGCTGAGATACCTTTCACTGAGCCTCTCCCCCCATGATCTGCTGAGGAGATGGACACTGGGATAGAGTGGCGTGACCGGGTGTACCAGGTGAGTTTTTCGTTCTCGTTCTTTGCTTGGGTTCAAGGAATTAGGATCGATTTACCTAATTCCCATGGTTTTACCTTTCAGGTTTCGTCAGCTTGCCATCAGCGGTTGTGGCAGATCGCCAACTGCTTCCGGGCCTATGCCTCGAGGGTTTCCCGTGACACTTCGGGGCCTCGATCAGTGAGTTCGTGTGACTAATGTGGTTTTCTAGGCTATTTGCGTGCTTTCCTTATGCTTGAGGTTATTTGCAGGATGTCCCGGATATGGTGGGACAACTGGAGACTTGGGTGAGCGAGCTCGAGGGGAGAGAGGTTGAGTCGCAGCGGCTCCTGCAATCTCGGGCTTACGAGATCGCCTTCCTAAAGGAGCAGTTGGCTCGTTCTCGGGGTGATACCTCTACACAAGGTGAGGTCAGGCATCAGATCGAGAGGGAGACTGGGGCTGAGGCTAAGGGTACGGGTGTTACCGAGGAAGCTGACGGAGTCCCCGAGACGGCTACCTTAGACATGCTGTCGGGGATGGATGGTAGTGAGTCTCCTCTAATAGACTTGGAGTATCTAGGTTTAGATGATCACCTTTGTGAGATTGTAATAGCCATTGGCGCGGTTTCTAGGGGTCCTTCCTAGCCTCGATTTGTATAAGGATTTGTATATTTTGTGTGCTTGTTTTAGATTCTTAGTATTTGAATTGGTTGGATTAGTCTTGTTCTTGGCGAATTTGTTTACCTAAATTGACAAGTAATCACTTTCGTGTTCATTCATTTTGCGATGTGACCCGGTTTAGGGTGCGTTAGCGTTGCATGAGAGTATAAAAACAGTTTCTTTCAGAGGTTTTGAAATGTGTTAGTTTGAGCCGGGAATCGGATCGGATAGTACGTCGATTAAATTTTTTGACTCGAGATATAAAATATTGACGTGCTTTGACCAAATGTGTTTAAGAAATGAGCGTGGTTGTTTTGACATTCAGAACGAGGCCGAAGTTAAAATTCGGGCGACTTTTGAAAAAAAGTTAGCCCACTTTTATATATTTGTAAAATTGCTTTGTTAGGCTACAGACGCGATTCGACGACGGCCGTTAAAAGGCTACGACACGCCTAGGTGGGGTAGCTTATCCCCCTAAAAAAACAAAAAAAAACGCCGAAGTCCCGAGCGTCCGACGGGTGAACTCGCGCTCCTGTGGTTCTTGCATGGGTGCTTCATCTGATTAGGGCGAGTTTTAACGGCTTCGGGAGGTAGTTTTTGATGTCCGAGGCGTCCGATGATGGCCATGGTTATGATGCGGGATTCGAATTTCTATCCTTGGGTTGCTTGGTATGTCGCCTGCATGGCTATAGGCGCTTGGGCTGAGGCAACTAGATTCCGGGCCGTTTGGGCATGGGCGGCCGAAAATTCGGGCGCGTGGGCCGGTGCAGTTAGGGCCCCGGGTTATGGAAATTTTTGTCGTTTCCTAATTCTTGTGGGATTAGGGCTATATATACGGGTTGTGGGTGCTTGTTTTAGACATACTAGGATATCCATAGGGTATAGCACACTTAAATTTAGGGTCATGTCGGGTTTTGGGAATGTCCTTTACGAGTGGGCTAGTTCTTTTAAGAAATGTGACCCCGAGATTGGTCCAAATGATGGTTTGTCAGTGGTTGTCGCGCTATATCGAGTCAAGGTACATGATTACTTTTTATTAGCATGCTATAGGTTTTGGGACCCAAAGGGCCATGTTTTTGCTTTTCCGGGGGGTAAAGTTTCTCCTTTGCCCGAGGAGATAGATGCTATAGGTGGGTGGAGCTCGGTTCGACCTTGTGTTCCTTATGGGGATGATGCTTATGTGGAGCGGTTTTACCATTTTTTGGACATTTCTTTGTTGGAGGAGGCTAAAGGCTATTTGGTAGGGATGGCATTAACCTAGAGTTGCTTTCTAGGATGTTCTCCCAATTTTGGCCCTCATCATGTTTCGATCTTAGCATGTAGGCGTGCTTTTAACATTGCTATTGCTTGCTATTATCTTTTTGGGGACGCGAGGTCGCGTGAAGGCTGGGGTAATCCTCGAGTTTTGGATTTGGTGATGGGGATGGAACATGGACGATCACCCTCTTTGCTTATTTTGGGTGAGCTTGTTCTAGGTCTCAACGCTCGTGCTCGACTTCACGATACATCTTTCCGAGGTTCCCAGATCATTTTACAGGTATTGTTTTTCGCGCTATGTTTTGGTAGCTTGGTTTTCTTTATTTTGTGGTTGTTTAGGTTTAGAGATGTAATGTTTTGTCGTGTTTTGTTCAGGTTTGGTTGCAAGATCAGCTGGGTTTGGTCGAAGCTCCTCGATGCATCAAAGCTTACAACTATAAGGGTTTCACGGACCGGAAGACGGCGCAGGTGTGGGGCAAGGGCCTCAAGGAAGAGGATTGGTTATCTTATTTGGCTAAGGGTGAGGTGATCATCAGGTGGTCCATTCCGTGGCGGAATATTAGTGGGCGTGTCGGGTTTCCATTTTCGTCTTTGGCCTGGGCTTTATTAACATTATCCATGAGAGATCAAGATTCTGTTTATCCGGGTATGTTGTCAGGTCAGATGGGTGTTAGACCTTCCATTCCAAAGATGCTAAATTTATCACTAGTTTTGATGCGTGGACAGAGGATTCACTCAGGGACTTTAGCGCGTCTTGGGAACAGAAGTTCTTGCATCCCGTTGTTAAGGAAAGTGTTCGACCGACCGACATTGTCTCCGTCCGGCAGAGGGTTTGTGAACACCCGTCAGGACAGATCAACCCAAAGGTTAGGAAAACAGCACCACTAAGAGTTGAGGAGGTGACTCGAGAGACTAAGTGCCTGACCAAAGACAGTGTTACCGATCCTAGTTCAGTCAGTTCATCTAAGCGGGCCAAGACTAATGAGACCCATATTAAAATCGTGGAAGAGGAAGGAAAGTTTGACTGGTTGGGCTCGTCTTTGGCTTGGGCGGTAGAAGCTTGTCTTCAAAAAATTGAGGATGAGAAACGCAAGCGGGCATACCCGAATGGCAAGGGTAAGGAAAAGTTGGACCGGTAGAGCCCAACCATTTTGTATTATGTCTTATTAGTTGATAATATGTGGCGTATTAGTACTAGTTTTTGTTGAGTTTTGACACTTTGTTAGCTTCCGGGATGTCCAGATTTTGGATGCTCGATGTAAATGACCCAACAAAGGTTCGATTTAACCAAATTTTGTTATTAATGAGAAGCACATTTTATTTTATCTTCATTTTTTTGGTGGTGGCTCGTAACTCGATTCCTCATTTTAACCGGAGCGCCCTTTTGGGTTTTCACTCCGTCCTCGGCTCACCCCTTTTTTGTTTGTTTGTCCCCCGTTTTATTTTCTGACGGCTCGCAACTCGATTCTTCATTTTGCCCGGGGCGCCCTTTCGTGTTTTCCCCCCGTCCTCGGCTCGTCAAAATTTTTTTATTTTTTTTTATTAATTTTTTTTGAACGACGGCTCGCAACTCGTTTCTTCATTTTGCCCGGGGCGACCTTTCGGGTTTTCACCCCATCTTCGGCTCGTCGTTTGTGCTTCGTCATTTTAAAATCACTCGTTGATCGGGACGCGGAAGGAGTCCCGGTTTGTACATGAATCGATTAATCGATTTTTATTTGTTCGGTTGTTTGGTTGTACCTGGGGGACGGTTGCCTACGTATCCGCTTTTAGACGGAATCAAACCATGTTCGTAGTTCTTTCGAAAAGTTTGAGTGATTTTGCTTTAGACTCGTTTATGCCATTTGTCGATGCGAATTTGAATGATTTTTTTTTCGTTGTTGTCGTTATTTTTTTTGCTTCCTCCTAAGCCGGAGGTCGGGACGTGGTTTTCAGGGTGTTTACGGGTAGTATCACTTGAGTTGATTCATGTTGGTCGGGGTTGAGAACTCTTGACCATCTAGGTCGGTGAGGACCACGGCGCCCCCTGAGAGTATTTTCCTAACGAGGTATGGGCCCGCCCAGTTTGGTTTGAATTTCCCTCTAGGGTCAACGGGAAGGGGTGCTCTAATGGACTTAATTACTAAATCTCTCTCGTTTATGTTTCGGGATTTCACTCGTTTGTTAAAGGCTCGCTGGATTCGTTGTTGATAAGCTTGTACGTTGGATAGGGCATGTATCCTACGTTCGTCTAGGAGTACTAGCTCGTCATACCGTTTTTGGTTCCATTCTTCTTCAGGGATACCACTTTCGGCTAATATTCTCAGTGATGGTATTTATAGCTCTATTGGTTGAACGGCTTCGTAGCCCTAGGTTAGGTAATATGGTGTTGCTCCAGTGGGTGTTCGATACGATGTTCGGTACCCTCATAAGGCGAAGGGGATTTTGTTTGGCCAATCCCGGTAGTTGTCTATCATTTTCTTAAGGATTGTGGTGATGGTTTTGTTGGCTGCTTCTACGGCCCCGTTGGTTTGTGGTCTATAGGGCGAGGATTTGTGTCTTTGGATTTTGTATTTGTCTTGGAGTTTTTGGGTGTCGACCTTGAACTGAGCCCCCTAGTCACTAATAATTTCATGAGGTATGCCGTAGCGGCAGATGATGTTGTTTTGTAAGAATTAGACTACTTGTTTTGAGGTTAGTACGGTGTAAGAGGCAGCCTCTACCCATTTGGTGAAATAATCGACGGCCACTAATATAAAGCAGTGTCCGCCGGTCCCGGATGGGTGTACTTTTTCTATGATGTCTATCCCCCAAGTGGAGAAAGGCCAGGGTCTGGCTATAGTGTGTAGAGGATAAGGGGGTAGGTGTTGGATGTTGGCAATTTGACAATTGTGGCAGTGGCGAACGTGACGTCAACAGTCTGCCTCTAAGGTAATCCAGTAATAGCCTGGTCTCTTTATTTTTCGGGCTAGTAGGTGTGCACTCATGTGGGGTCCGCACTCTCCGTCATGTACCTCTTCCATGACTCTCTCGGATTGGTTTTTGTTTATGCATCTAAGGAGGACTCCTTGTGGGGTTCGTCTGTATAGTAGCCCTTGATTTAGGACATAATGTATGGCCTGTATTCGTAGGGCTCTTTTGTTCTTGGTGTTAGTGTTGGGCGAATATGACCCGTGGGTTTTAAAGTGTAGGATTGCTTTGTACCACGGTTCTTCGGGGTTATTGTCGGTTTCGAGGTTATGGATGTAGGCTGGTAGTTCGCTTCTCTCTATGAAGATAGGCATGGAAAAGAGGTGATCGGGCATGTTTATCAGTGAGGCTAGTTTGGATAATGCATCAGCGAATTGGTTTTCTTTGCGGGGTATGTGTATGAAGTCAATTTTGTTGAATCCCCGAGACATTGTTTCTACTTTGGTTTGGTATGGGGTTAGGTTTTCGCTATAAACTTTCCAAGTACCCGTGGCTTGGTTGACTACTAAGGATGAATCTCCATGTACTCTAAGGTTTTTTGATTCCTAGGGATGTGGCTGCTTTTAGACCTGTTAGGTAGGCCATTTATTTGGATGTGTTGTCGGTAAGTCTGGTTGAGTGGTGGTTTGTTCGTTTGCAAATTTATTGTTGTTTGGTCAGTGGCTGGTTGAGCCCAAGGTTGTTATTCCCGATTTCCTTCTTAGGGTGAAGTTGAGTGGGCCGTTTGTGGCAACCCTTGCGTTTTAGTTGATTGCTATTGATAATTGGCATAAAGTCGAGTTTTTAAGCATTAAAGTAAAATTTTGAAAGAAGGTTAAGCAATTGTCGAGGTATGCTTGTGAGAATAAAAAAATTGTTTTATTGATAATAGTGATAGACGGGCTAGATGCCCGTGATTTTGTCTGGGGGAGGTGGAGAACATGTTCCCTCTCACTTCCCTAGACTCGACTAAAGAAAAAAAAGACAAAACATCTATTATTACTTTAGTCTAGGTCCTAGGATGAACTAGACTCTGACTAAGACCGGTCATGCGTCTAAGCATCGAGGCTCCCCTCAGAAAATAGCACCTTGATGGTGCCGCTGGACTTTACTATCACAGACGCGGTTGTTTTGCCGCCAGCCCCATCATCAATGGGCTGTGGTATCTACTTCTTTATCAGGGGGAAGATTCCGGCATCCACCAGGTCCTGGATGTCGTTTTTGAGGCGATCACAGTCCTCCGTTTCGTGCCCCCTTCCTTGATGATACAAGCAATAGGCACTGGGGTCCCAATCCGCCCCCCGAGCCTCACGGGGTGGATCTGGAGTAGGGACGAGCTGGGATAATTGCCAGTCCTCATTGGCAATTCTAAGGGTCTCGGCATAGGTCATGCCCAGGTCAGTGAGGCTATTAAAGGGACGCCCTCCAAGGGCTGGGACAAACCTAGCCGACCATAGCCTCATTTTTTCTTTAGGGATGAAAGGTTTCTCTTCCATTACCTCTCGGGGGATATTTCGCGTCCCGTTGATCGTGTCCTCCAGCCTGCCGAGATGGAGTAGGATGTTATTATGGGCGTCGTTTATTTGGGCTAGGTTATTCTGAAGTTCCTTAACGAGCCCTTGCATTGCGTTGAGTGGTTCGGTATTGTCGCTGGAGGAGATTTCTAAATCTGCGAAACAGGGCCAAAGGTGAGACTGAATCGACCAGACGTTTTAGGGACTCGAGGATGCTCGTGACTGAGCGACACGGAAATGAGACCCTTGACTCGCGTGTGCATACGGTCATTTGGTTTAGGGACTTGGGTGCTTTGGACCCTTAGTGTATTTGGCGGAACGCCTAATGAATCTTAGGCCTCTACAACGAGACGATTTGACACGAACCTCGGTGGTGAGGATTAGACTTCTCGAAATGAGACGACCCAAAATGTAAGACCTCGAGTAGAGGCGATCCTAATGACTAACATAGACAGTTAAACACACGGTTGCACGACGTAAGAGGTTGATCGCGATCTCGGCTCAGGATTGAAGAATTTGGATGTATGTTTCTTTCAAAGACGACCAGTTTTGCAAAATTTTGAAAAGGATGACTTGTATAAACAGTGTAACGATGGCGTGACGACATCGCTTGTGAAGTGTAGGTGTGTTTCCACATGTGTGCGTCGGAAATCCGGTGATGACGGAATATAAATGTTTTTTTTCTTTTGAAGGGAACACAGTTCTTTAGAGGAACCGGTTTTGGAAACGATTATGTGATGCTTTTATCGAAACTACTATTAATTATCTAGTTCAATACTTGCGGTGTGCGTGATGCTCGTGGTAGAGTGTGAAGTCTGATGACAGTGTCCTTAAAAGTGTGACTAAATCCATAGTGAGGGATTTAGGTGTTAAAAGTGTTTTTAGAAAAAAAAACTCCTTTTTTTTAAAACTAGTGTCCCACGTTCGTTGGTTGCGTTAATTTACATTGGACGGTGGGAGGGTGCATTGTAAAAAGGTTTTGAAGGTGTGACCGTTTTGGGTTCCTTGACTTCATTGATTGAAGCTTCGGTTGTGTCAACGATATGTGTGAAAAAAAAACATTTCTTTATTTTTTAAAAAAATTAAAAGATGTAACCCTTTGGGGTACCTTGATCCCATTGATCGGGAGTCTCAGTGGTATTAACGGTACTCGTTGTTGACGGGTTTCAATTTGACCAAGGTGATGGCACTAAAAAAAATATTATTTTTTTGAAAGTGGTGAGTGTAAATTTTGCCATGATAACGACATCTAAAAATGTTTTTCCCATTTTAGAAATCACGATTTGACCGGAGTATTGGCGTTTAAAAGGTCATTTTGAAAAGATGACATACTTTTCGAAAACGGAATTGGGTGCGATTGAATATGTTGGCGTGGTTGAGTCCAGATTTTTAATGTTTTATTCGGGTTGTTTGCAAACACGCTACACATAACTGGGAATGCATAGACTCATGCAGGATGCAGACACAGGTAGGTTAGGGTAGCCTACCGCCCACGAATAGTCTTCCCTTAGGCATTGACAATTATCTGAGGAGATGAATGTCATACCGTTCGTTCGGAACTATCCGCTTATTAATCCCGCGGGTTACGCGTTAGGCGGCCGGAACGACAATCGAGGATCTCTCCGCGCGTCGCTAAAGGTCTTACCGCGAAGAGGTCGATTGGTCCTGATATCGGTTAGGGTGGGCTTTTTAGGGCCGAAACCTGTAGTGACCACAACTAGGAACTAAGAAATGAGCTTCACCGACATCGTTCAAGTTACACCACCACTTGAAATTTGTTTCCAAATCCCCAGCGGAGTCGCAAAACTGTGGACGTCCGTCCGCACCGCCCGGCGCCCCGCTCGCGCGGGACTGACCCGGTTTTCAACGTGTGGCGGCAGCAACCCACGCGGCCCCCTCCCTGTCGGGGGCCGGTCCAATCTCGCATACGGGGCGAAGTGTCAAACCTCGATTTGGATGACGATCCGGACTTGTACTAGACGGGTACGGGCACCCGTGTTTTCGTTTGGGAATCGATCGAGTCGTGCTTGTAAATGTTTAAAGGCAAATTTGCTTGGTAGGGCGACCATTTTAGTGAACTGAAGTTGTTTCCGATTTGTGGAGTCGCCACCGAGTCAATTATGGGGACTCGGAAACCGTTCAAGTCAACTTTGATTCCTTACCGGCTCAAAGTTGAGTGGCACGGGACCTAAAGATAAAGACTTGTACCCTTAAGCACTCCATATCTGGAATGACTCTCATTACCAATGGTTTCGGACATCCAGAAACCGTCAATTCTGAGTAAGGGGTGAGGGTACGTATTGGGAAGCCAACATCCGATAGATATCGACACCCAATCCCGCTCGCACTATAACGGCCTCTACTAATCAATCGGTGAGATGATATCCTAGTACTTTTGTTGTGGCGGAAGTACTGTAACATCCGTTGTTTTAACCCTATATCTTTGCTACGTCGGTTTTTTAAGGACAAGTAGGTTTTGTTGTCGAGGTAATTGTGTTTACATTCTTTGCATGCGATTTCATGTGACAAGCAGGCCATAAAAAGATGCACGTAGGAGAGTAGAGAGTACTAGTATTATACGTATTAGCAAATCAGTTTTAACGCGACAATACGGATATTAGTCGTTCTCGTGGTATACCTTACCTGGTATTCTGCTTAAGATGCGTTGGTTCGATATTAATAGAGATGCGTCAAACCTAATAAGGTGAGCACCTGGACTAATACGGAACCCGACCATCGCTTTGTTCAATTTTAGCTTGTTTACGTTTTGAATTCCGTGTTATGTGATTTAGCATGCGATAATAAGGTCATAAAATCAATAAATCATACGAAAAACTGTAATGTGAATGTAAGTAAATCACATAGTGAGGAGTTGCACCCTCGGAATATACACTAAACGGGACTCGATGCATGGATAGTTTGAGAACGGATCTCGGAATAACTCGGGTCTATTTAGTGTGTTTTAGTGTTCGTGGTTGAAGTTGGGAGGTTACGTATTTTCGTAAATGTCGTGGACCTAGTTTCCACATCTAGTGTTATCGTAGTGCATAATTAAAAAAGTGCAAATATGGAAAGTTTTGTTTAGATGACAACCTAGTGACGACTCGGTTTCAACAGTTGGATCCTCCTAGCTTGGCCTAGTGACTCCGGCAGAGCTCCGTTACCGTTTGACTCTTCCTGCGGCTATTCCGGCAGAGCTTCGTTGCTAAGGACTAGTTCTGCGGCTAATCCGGCAGAGCTTCGCTACTCGTTTTGAGCTAGTCGATCACAGCACCTCGGTATCGAGTGGGGTGCTTGAAGGTGAGGAGTAGCGTCGATGTCACTTTTTTATCGGAACTACGATCGAGTGGATCGTTTGCCTCGGGTGTCGGAGTGCGAGCCCTTAGCGAGAGTTTTAGAGGGGGAAGAGAAGAATGAAAATTGTGTGTCGAAATAAGGGCGTGAAGGGGGTATTTATAGGTGTTTTCGGCCCTCGTCGCCCATATGGGCGCCGGAGCTGAGGCGCACCGAGACTCAGACACTTGGGCTAAGGCGTGGGGAGACCAAGGAGCGTGAGGTGGGACGGTTGGAGTTTTGAAGATACAATTTTGATACTTTCCAAAACCGAGAGGGAGGAGTGTAATATGAATCTTGGGGGTTAAGTCTTCCCCGAGTTTGACCTAGCGCCGTGGGTCTAGTGGGCCTCAGGTGTTCGTCCCGAGGTTCGCTTGGCGCGGTGTTGACTCGGGTCGCGTTGCAACCCTATCGTCATCGGGTGTTTGCTGGGCACTTCATCAGCCACCAGGTCCAAATCTGGGTGTCTACAGTCTTTCTTTGTTTACTATTTCCAATTTCCAACCGTTCCTTCACCGTCGCAAATCGGGTCTTTATCCTCTGCTTATACTTGTCCGTCTTGCCTTCCTTTTTCAACAAATGTAGTGTCCTACTTAATTAACGTTTTCTTTTATAATTTGCCGTTATGTTTTAAACCTGATTCTTTAATAATTGCCCTGTCATGAATTAACAGTAACTTAAGTAGTTAGTGTTAGGCTAGGTTAAGATGAGAGTCTAGAGTAAATTTGGAGTCATTCGATAAATGTTCGTTTCAGCAGTCATTAGTATTTGGATTGTCTCGAGTCGAGTTGAGAGAATATGAGATCTTGAACCATGTTTTATGGGTTGGAATGGCTGAATATGAAGGAGTGTTATACAATTATGGTCGTATTTGGTCTATCCTGGTCATGTTTGAGGGATGGAGGATATGAGTCAATTTCATTTCTTTATGAATAAGGGAGGAGGTGGTGCCAATGTCTCGCATAATTATCGGTATGCACTTATATGTCTATGTTGGGGTCAGTGAATTAATAAGTGAGGATATATATATTTAAATGTCTTATGTATAAGGTTGGCTACATATGAGTGTGAGATTTAGTAGGACGTGGATCATTGATAAACAACTTTGGGAGACGTTTACCTGATAATGGATTAGGTCGATAACTATATCAATCACTTAGATTACTTATTGAACCACTTATATTATTCGTAGTTTGTGGGTTTGAGGAGAAAGAATTCTTGAAATAATACTAGCTGAGTTTTGACCGTCTTGAGAGGTACGAATATTTTACCCTTTTCGCCTTTAAGTAAAGAGTATGTTCGGTTTAAATTATATTTTTAAAGCCTTTATGTAAATTATTTTGTCAATGGTGAATTTTTATGATACTCGTAATATTTCGGATATTGAACTTTGTGACACGAGTCACACAATGGTTGTAACACCCCTAATTTTTATAAATTAAATTCGTATTCATATTTTTATATTGTTTGCGATTTAACTCGTAATCCTTAATTTTAATTGTTATCAGATTTACATTGACTTCATCTTAATTTCTAAAATCTTTATTTGAGCTGAATTTCTATTTTCAACTCGAGATTCGTTAAAACATTTTATTATTCCCTCGAGATAACATTTTATTAAACTTCCGTTGAAAAGTCATCATTTTGGTTTTCAAGAAATCAATTCAATTCAATTCATTTTCGTGAAGAACTATTTATTATATTTATTCGTCGAGAAATTCTAATTCTTTTTAAACAGTGTAATTATTCTAAACTCGAGATTGACCCATTTGATATTCTAATTTCTGTTTTTGAAGAACTGAACATTAAGTACTTAGTTATTTTGCGTGCAAAAATATTACACACGTAGGGAGTAGCGTATTGGGAAGTTGTTGTACTTTTGACCGAGAAGTCCTGGTTTCGAATTCCCATCAGCGCATTTTCAAACTCTTTTTAAATCGAGAAGAGTAATAATTTAGTTGTTACTATAGTCTATAAATTTGTAACACGTACATGAAAAAATTTGACTCAATTTATTTAATTTGGTGATCGTCTCTGTTGCTCTGTTGTTCGTTATCGCGGATGGAATTGTCGTGCGTGATCAACCCCTGCTCTGTCTGTTGGTTTTCTCCTTCCTTTGCTTCTCATTCTTTTCTTCTTTGCTTCTTCTTCTTCTTATGCTGATCTGCTGCTGCGCTACAGTCGGTTGTTGTTGGTTGTTGTTGTTGTGCGCTGCTCATTACTCCTCCGTTGATGTTGTTGTTTCGGATTGTTCGGATGGTTGTTGCTGCTGATGGTCGATATTACTGCTGTTATGACGCTGTACTTGTTGATGTTGTTGCTGCAATTTCGTCAGTTTGCGTTGTTCCTCTTGTTGATTGTACATTTTGTGACTGTTGTACAACTTCAAATTTGTCGTTTGTGCTGCTGATTCGTTTCGGATGTTCGGTTCTGGGCTGAGTCTTATCATCCTTTTCGTGCATCGTCTCGGTTCCAGTTCATCCTTCATTTATGTTCAAAGTATAGGGTCACTATAGGGACGATATATCTTTATTATATCAAAGATGGGACCAAACCAACCTACGTGACATCATTCTATCTCTCATCTCCCTCATTCATTCCGCATATCTCAAATTAAGTTTTTCAAATATTACAATATAGTCCCCCTAATTTCACTTAATTACTCATTAATCCCTACCTTCTTATTTTCTCAACATAAATCTTAATACAAATTTTAATATATCGACTTATTTAACACGAAAAAAAACATTAATTTTACTTACTTTATTTTTCGTGATTTTACTCATTCTTATTAGTTTATTTAAGAAAAAATAAAAACAATTAAAAGGTTTCATGAAAAATAAAAAATATCATATTAATATGTATGTTTTTGAGAATTAAACTTTAAGTTTTTGAGAATATATATCCTTAACTCTATTTAATTCATTTTTTGTCGTAAGTCTCATCTGAATCAAGTTAAATTTCAATTATTTTTATTAGTTGAAATTTTTTTCCCGAAGATATCATTTTGACAATATATCCTCCAAAATTATATTCCACAATTTTAATACTTCGAACAAAAGTACAAAATTAGAGATATTTTGGCCGATATCTTTCAGAAAAATTTAGGTATGCATAAATTGGAAACATAACGTATGTTTCAATGTTTACAGTATCTTACAAATACACCGTATCTTTCATGAAAACACAAATAATATTTAACAAAAATCATGGAACTAATGGTAACATATTCCATTAATATGTTGAAACTTTCCATCAAATTAGATTCTTTTTTTCATACTCATATTCAAAATTATTTTTCATATATAAAATTATGCATATTCAAAATTTTGGTAGGTAAATCTTCAAAAAAAAACTAAACGTAAATCTTTATCATTTTGATAATATATTCATAAATCATAGATATTGATACAAAATCTTTGATTATGTAAATCTTTTTAAAATATTGGAAAAAGACGTTTTTAATTACGGTAGGTATTTATAATTGATACAACAACTGCTGATACAATTTTTTGTTAATTGATCCAGTAAATCAATCTCATATCTTAGGCTATCCTACTACTTATATCCCATAAGTGAATGTAAAATTAATCCCATACCGATCACATTCATCTCATATATACTACCCACTACTTTAGAGTCAATCCTTCATGCACACGACACCAGATCGAGCGATGAGTTTGTTACCATCTCCAATCTCCATCTTACTGTTTTGTCTTCCCTTGAAACATACTTTTGTCGAATTATTATGAGTTTACATCAATCTACCTAACACTTTTGTCGTTCATAATAAAAATCATTACGTACAATGTTAGTGACAAAGTATTCCTTATGTAACATAGGGGACAAATTAATGCTAATAGGGTCTTCTTTCAACCCCGTGATTTTATCACAGGTTTTAGACTAGTAATTAAAGAATATATGTTGTTGTGTCGCGGTATGGAGCCATTGAATGAGAAACAAAATCGCCCCGACTACGGTACAAATCGGAATGGACATCGTCCCTCAAGGTCACACAACACTCCTAAAAGGTTGTGTACTCAACCATTAGGAGTTGACATTCATATGGTATGCTCAAAATTATCATAGATAAGAAGTAAATGAAATGAAAGATGATATGTATCAAATGACTACAATCTTCTCATTTTTATAGTGTAGCTGAGAAAAGCCAAAAATTAAAGTGATTAATCGGCGCCATAATCACCAAGTTAATGACATGCCCCACACTATAAATATAAGTCATAAACACAAAGTTTAATGGCCATAACCATGCTATTAGTGAGAAGAGTCTTTTACGATGTTATGAAAAGTTTCTCTACAATACAATTTATTATGTATATAGTCAACATTGCTAGCCATTGCATTACATCCAATAGTTTATTCTAATCCCGAGGGTAATTTTATTACTCTCATTCTCCGTCTCGTTTCCCCTATTTTTATTAACATAATATGGTTCTAATACCCTCGCGGAACCATCGCGGCGGGCACCCACACCGCCCGCTGGAACACCGTTGCGTCGAAAGCCGATCCGATCTAGGATTCGTGGTGAAGTGTCGGACCTTGATTTGATTGACGATTTGAATTGTAGTAGATAGATGTACGAGGGACATCTATGTTTACGTTGAATTGATCGAGATGTGGTTGTAAATGTTTAAAGGCTGATATGTTTGGTCTGACGACCTTTTTAGTGAACCAAATTCGTTGCTGATTTGTGGAGTCGCCACCGAGTAATTTTGGGATACTCGGAAATCGTTCAAGTCAACTTTAATCCTTAGCCGGCTCAAAGCTGAATGACAGTGGGAACCTAAAGATAGAGACTTATACCTTTAAGCATTCCATGTCTAGAATGACTCTCATTGCCAATGGTTTCGTACATCCGGAAACTGTAAATTTTGAGTAAGAGGTGAAGGTACCTATTAGAAAGCCAACGTCCGATAGACATCAATACCCAATCCCGCCCGCACGTAGAGACCTCTACTAATGGGCTGGTAACTTCGTTCCTAATTGTGGCGGAAATGTGTGGACATGACATAGGCCCACCTCGACGCGGCCACGCGCGGGTTTGGGGAGGCGAATGAATCTCCATATGAGAATGGATCGAATTGAAATTTAAATCGAAGTGGAGTCGCCACCGAACTTTGTGGGAGTTCGGGCCCGTTCGAACCCACTCTATGTCGTAGTGGGCCATGCACAAAGTATGGCCCATTTCCGATGTCAGAGTTTATTGGGCTCGTCCCCTTACATTGCGATACCGATACCGTCACTACCGATAATCGTGTATAGAATGACTCTTTTGCGCCAACGGTTTCGGGCATCCAGAAACTGAGGTTCTGAGTAAGGGGTGAGGGTACGTGTTGGGAAGCCCACTGAGGACACCCAACCCTGCCCGCACATTAGCGGCCTCTAATAAGATATCGAATGATTTTTGAATACGCGCGTTAGTTGAACGATAAAATGTTATGCAAACATTGTTTTCCCTAAGCATGTGAGAAATTGAAAGGGTTTCTTTGTCGATTTAATGCAACTAATTCTAACGTCGAAGTTAAATTTAGCATGCGAAGGTTCATTTTAGTACAATAAAATAAACAAGAATTAAATTGACAAAAGAACAAACGGTTAGTAACGGTATAACGATAATAGCGGTTTGTAAGGATGTAAAATAATATGGAATGATTCAAATAAGATGATGTAAAATCTCGAAAAGTGAAGTTTTCGCGTGATTGATTAGACACGTGTTGACCTAAGTCATAAAAAACGGTTAACGAGACTCGAACGCTATTGTAGGACTCACGGTTTGACGTGGTGAGGGGCCACTCGACCGAGTCATTGGAGGTCTCGACCTAGTGGATCCCTGAAAAGGGTTCTGTCCCGTTTTTAGACCCTACTCGGTCGAGTTATTGGCGAACTCGATCGAGTACACTGCCACTCGACTGAGTCATTGCGAGACTCGACCGAGTGGAGGTCGAAAAAAGCATTCTTTTCGGTTTTTGTGATGTCACTCGATCGAGTGGCCTATGACACTCGGTCGAGTGGCACCTGTACGAACTATTGGTTCGCTTGCAATTTTGTTTTCGATTTCGAAATTGCTTTTGATTTTGACAATTTGACGATTTTGTTGAATCGGGCATAAATTTTGTATAATTTATGCTCGACTCGGATTTTTATGAATCATTGATTTCGTTGAACCGAATATAAATATTATGGGATTTATACTCGATTCCAAATTTGAATACTCGTTGTATCCCATATTCGATTATTGAATCGACATGAAATAGTTAGAGCGAGATAAAAAAATTGTTATAAGTCGTTTTAGATTGACCAAAGCGATATGAATTTTCCACCGCGTTATAGTGTTGTAATTCTAGTGAATTCAATGACATCTACGTTAGCATCAACGAAAAAATCGAATTGGTTAAATTGTTTGACTAGATCGTTAGATTCAACATCCAATTAAGGAATTGGTATCGAATTTAATAGATCGACACTTGAATTAAACTCGACTTGATTCCCTCCGCATCCCGACATCATAATTAATTCTTGCGAATTGTTTGATGTCGGATCCGCATCAACGGGTTTCGACCCTTATGAAAAAGTGCTTCTAAAATAGCTTTTTAGAAAATCGATGAAATATGTGATTGAATGATGACGAGAACGAAAATAAGAATTATTATTTAGATTGACTTGCTTAAATAATCAAGTGATCGGGGTGATGGGATAAGCGACCGGCAACGCTGTGTGCAGTACACTTGTATATTCGAGTTTCCTTATCCCACCATCACTCACACTCGACACAAATTCACAAGTATTTTAATGTTTTATACTAGTTATATTATCGATATTATAGACGCAATAAAAACGATAAAAAATGACACTACGACGATGAAAACGACGCGAGAGAGAAAGAGAAAGGAAAGAGCGGGATTTTGCACCCTCAGCCTACATGTTTCTTATGCTCGGACGGGACTCGTAGTGGTGGCTTGCACTGGAGTATCGAGTATGTAGGCTAAGTTGTGGTGGTTAGGGTTTGAGTGTAGTATTGATTAGGGTTTTTTTGGGATCATCAAAAGTTGTCTGAAAGGTTGTGCATGGGACTGTATATATAGGCTTTGCTATGGACCCCCGACTAGGGTTATTCGACCGAGTAGCCCAGGCGTCAGCATCCGGGCTCAAATGAAGGCCCACTCGATCGAGTGCTCAGCTGGGTCGCGCGGGTCAACTTTTGGACCGTGGCTTTGGATGTTTGATGGGTTTTTGTATTTGGGCTGGGTTTTTGATATTTGAACGGCTGTTTTGTATGTCTCGGAAACGACTTTGACCGTGGTTGACCCAATCGCTAAAAGTCGGTTTTATTTCCGATGTCGGTTTTGACCCAAATTAGTCTTGTTTGACTGGAAACGACCCACTGGGCCTAAATTTGAGGTCAGTTTTGTGAGATTTGTACTCCATAAGTGCTTAAGCCAACAACTAATGGTTTTCAGCCCATATCCGAGCGCGTAGAAACACTTTAGCGTCTGATCATCATCGGGTGTTTTTTGGAAACTACTATAGACACCTGGCAGTCAACATGCGATAACATCCGTTGTTTTAACCCTATGTCTTTGCTACGTCGGTATACTAATATCTGTTGTTTTAACCCTATGCGATAGCATGCGGCTGATAACTTCGTTCCACATAGGTCTGAATCAACATTATCAAAATGCATAATTAAAGTGCTATATGTAAAGCTTGGTTTAGTTGACAACCTAGTGACGATATCGACTTCAATAGGATGACCCTTCTAGCGTCCTGCGGCGATTCCGGCAGAGCTTTGCTACGGTAGGGCAAGTCGACAAGTCGACAGGGGTGCCCTTTTTTGTTCTTGTCGCGTCGAGTCAGGAACTCGAGGAACTTCGAAGATTAGTTTTGATTTGTGGAATGCGAATCGAAGAGAAAATGATCAAGTGGATCGTGCCTAATGTCGGAGTGCGACACTATAGAAGAGCTGCAAGTTGTGTGGAGCTTTTACAGTGGAGAATGATTTTTGAGTTGTCGATTATGAGCGGAGGGCGGGTATTTATAGTTTTTCTCATAGTTCAATCCGATATTTCAGGCTCCACACTACGTGTGACCCAAAAATGGGACGCCTGACTCCAGGCAATAGGGAATTTAGGCGCCTGAGTGGAGGCGGTTGAGATTTTGAAGATCCAATTTGAAAATTTCCAAAGCGGAGATTATACGTGATCTTTGCATTTCGTGGATTCTAAGACTTCGCCTCTTACCCTAGCACATGTGGCTTTGTGCCTTGGGAGCGCGTCTCGAGGCTCGACTTGGCCTAACGCGTTAACGCGGGTTTGACTTTACGTATTTCGGGACTGATTCGGAGCCCCGGAGTCGGAATTGACTCTAATTAATGTCGACGCGACCGTAATGAGACGACTAAGACCGTCTTAATGTTGAATTAATTTTTTTCGAGTAATTATTTGTTCCGTTTCATAGGAAAACCGTCAAAAACATCGTAAAATTGTGTCATGTTGCAGTTCGATCATCATCGGTGTTATTCGGACAATCCTCCAGCCATCAGTTTCAAATCTGGGTGTCTAGAGAAGCCCCCAGTTTGACTGAGGCTTTGACAAGGTGAAAGTGAAAGTATAGCCGCCCAGGTCAATCGAGGATTACGACCTGGTTGCTGTCCGCTCGGGCCGTTTTAAGTCCGTTGGACTATGTACTAAGGCTCGTCAGTTAAGGTTTAGAAATCATACCTGACCTCCTTGCATGTGGTTGCTTATTGCAATTTGATTTGGATTTGCTTGCTCTAACTTGGGTTTGAAGGGTTATTGTAGTTGATTAATGCTTTGTTATTTGGAATAGACCCTATGTTTGAGTCTACTTCTAAGTACCTGAAACTTTGCGTATTGTATTCTTTGAAACAAATCCTTGCTCCTGTACTTTTCATATTGTACTCTTCGAGGTAGATTCTGACTATTTCTAGCCTTTGCGTATTATATTCTTTGGAACAGATTTCTGTCTGTTCCTGGACTTTTGCGTATTGTACTCTTTGGGATAGGTTCTGACTATCTCTGGCCTTTGCGTATTGTATTCTTTGAAACAGATTCCTATCAATTCTCGGTCTTTGCATATTGACGAATGGTTGTATTAATTTTTGTAAGAGTATTTGCTTTTGATTCCTCCTGGGATCGTTGCATAAACTCTTGGCGAGTGCATAATTGTATTTGTATTGCTTCTTGTTCTTTTGTATTTGGACTGGGGTTCGTGGTTTTTCGTTGGGGATGTGAGTAGATTGCTTTGGGTAGAGGATTTGCTGGAGGGTAAATTGATTTGTATTTGTAACTTGGCTGAAGGGTTTGCTATTTGGACTTGGTATTGAGAGTGGTTTGAATTGATGGGTACCGCTTGGGATTTTCGTTGGTTCGCATAGCGGGCTGTGTTGGCTTACAGGATGTTCTGCCGGGGAGGTTAGTATTGTCTGGAAGGCTTTGCTGGGGACGACAATGCAGTTTTCTTATTGCTTCTTTGCTAATTGACGAGTGTACGTCTTTCAAGTATTGAGGAATGTGTCCGGATTAATCCGACTTTGCCTTATGCTATAAGGTTAGGTGCTTCTCCTCGGGTGACCCAATAAAGAGGCGCCTGGGTGCCAACGTTGTAGAAGTGGGATGCTAGGGTGGAGACGGTTGAATTCTTGTTTTACCTAGCCAGAATAAGAGCGGAATTGAAGAGGCGACAGTTCTTTATCCACAAAAATTTGACGCCTGCATCCCATCGCCTCTCATCCGTCTTTCCTCCATATTTACCGATTTCAAGTTTGATTTTCGCTCAATCTCGACAATGTCGACCCCTAGTAAGTGTTCTTTACCCACCATTGTGGATTTGAACTTCATTGGTGTGGTTTTGAGTTGAATTTGTTAGAACCCTAGAAATCGATTTGGGTGTTTTGTCTTTGTTGTGTTTGATGCTTGTTCTTGGTTTCCTTTTCAAATTAGGGTAGTATAGAACTTATAGGTGTATTTATTTTCGTGAAATGGAAGCTTGAAGGTCCTCTAATAGCCTCAGCCATATCTCGAAAATCAGGGTTTGGGGACTGATTTCCCGATTGTTCCGTACTTGACTCTTGTAAACTTATTAGATTCCTACTTGTGGCATTGTGGGTAGCTTGTGTGTCGATTTTCGTGACCCAGAATGTATTCTAAATTACTTCATGTGAGGTTGTGAGGCTTACGATGGACCAAATGAGACCGTAACAATGCCGGATTTTTCCGAAACCACTTTTATTGTGATCGGGGACAAAAATAGGGGCTAGTGGGCTGTTCATAATTTTGATACCTTGCTCGAATATTTGAGCTTATTTTGACCTGTTTGGGCTATCTTGACCTGACCCGAGGCATTTGTTCGATTTGTTTTGTTTCACAACTGGAGATGGCACAGAACGTCTCGATGAGGTTCCAATAGTTGGTACTAACGGCGAGGCTCCCGGTTTGAGTTCTTTGACTCCTTGGGTGGCCCACAAGAGGCGTCGGAGTGACCCTTCGCCTCAACTAGAGTCCGGGGCCGTGAACGAGGCTGATTTTGACTGAGTCACGAGGCGTGTCTTGCTTGTGATGGTCGAAAGGAGAAGGCAGGTACCTATGACTGTTGGCAAGGTTGAGGAGGCCGTTTACGTGGATCCCGCCTGGGCTTGGGGATGGGATGGACGACAACTATTGTTCTGTCCGGATTTGCACGTGTCTAGCCGTACCATTTACGGCAAGGTAAGTACTTTGATTATTTTGCTATCTATTCTTATTTGATATGGATTTGTACTTGTATGGATTGTTTATATTCTCGTATCATCATGGTTTGCAGCCCCCAGGTCCGATGAGGTCTTTTTCTGGCTTTACGACGTGTCTGGAAATATACTCCCAAAAGCTTAGCCCTGAGGCTAAGAAGGTGGTTATGGGGACAACCTTGGGTCACCTAGTCAGGCATTGGGTTCGACTGGTAGGTTGCAAAACCAAGTGCAACAAAATGATGATTAGAGCGATGGTAGATCGTCGCTTTAAATTTCATGACACGACTTCGACATTTCATATGTGGTTCGGCGAGGTCGGCACAACTGTGGAGGATTTTGGGGTGATTATGGGACTTCCCTCATGTCCCAAATTGATTAGGTGGGCGTCGAAGGGCTTTAGGCTGGATAGTACCAAGGTTAAGAGCTGGGTCAGGGATTGTCTGGAGCCTTCGGCTTATAGCTCGCCCCATGCCTTAGCTAGTTCCTATATCACCGACCACTTCGAGAGGGTGGCAGTTCTGGAAGGTCGAGAGCCCAACACGGCGGTGCGGGACACCCGTCTGTGGTTGTGGTACTTTCTAGGTTCGACCCATTTCTCGGATAAGGGCGAGAGGTTTAGCACTAGGATTTTGCCTTTCTTGGTTGACTTGAGTCAGCTGAGCCATTTTGATTGGGTAACGGAGGGTTTTGCGGAGACGACCCGTTGTCTGCAGGCCATGGTGAGGCCTCAGAGAGTGGCCTCAGACTCGGCCATACCTATCGTGGGGCCAGGTCTCGTGCTGGGGGTAAGATACTTAACTTGCATTTGGTTTGAATTTTCTCAGTTTCGTTTTGTTTTGTTAGCGGTGTTTCGGGTTTTGCAGGCTTGGATCTACTCTTACTTCCCGTGCTTGGCGCCTAAGACTGTGCCAGTTCGCCCGACCATGTTCCCGGCTGGGATCGAGTAAAGGTTGCCTCAGACCAAGACGTTTACGAGCCACTACTCGACAGAGAAACTGCTGGTGAACCAGCTACGTCTCGAGGATGTAAGTTTTCCCTTTATTTGATTTCTTAGGTAGCCCCCAAGGCTAGGAGTTTTGAGATGCAATATTTGTTCGGTTTTGCAGTTTGTGGCCTGCCCTTGGGCAAACTACAAGGGTTTTCCCAGGTTTGTGGGGGCAGAGTTGAGGTCAAGGAGCTACAGGAGGATGCTCCTCCCCGCACTATTCCGCTCGGTGTGGTATCTGGGACATATGCTAGTGCGTCAGGGCATTTATGACGAGTTCAGGGTACTGGTTGACCCTCCTCGGATTATGTTTAGGCCTCCGACTATGGCTGAGGCCCGCGAGGATAGGGATGGTGAAGGAGGTGAGGCGTTACTTGTGCCTAGTGCCTCGTACGTGTCTCAATCTGTCAGCGGTTCGCTTGCCACCGCATCGGGGTAAGTACTTGATTACTCTTTGTTTGTTTTTTGTTTCGTGGTTCGGGTTTGCCAAGTTTTGAGGCGATGTGATTTTTTGTCCTAGCTGACCGACCCGGGTAATGTCGTTCAACCCCCAAACTTCCCTCTATTACTACTATGGTGGATGCGACTGGGGTGGCCTTTACAGAGCCTCCGTGGAAGAGTTGGAGGTCGTGATGGAGTGGCGCGGTCGGGTGTATCGAGTAAGTTTCTTTTGAGTTTGCTTTGAAGCTGTTTTTGTGGGTTAGGTTTTCTTGGCTAACTAGTTTGGTTTTGTCGTTCAAGTTTCTTCGGCTACCCATCAGCGGTTATGGCAAGGTGCCAACCACTTCCGCGCCTACGCATCGGGGAGGGCTGTTGCCTCGGCTCGCGACACGTCGTGGCCTCGATCGGTAACTGTTGTTTTTATGTGGGTGGTTTTACGCTAGTTCTTCTGTCTTTTCCTACGTGATAGTATGACTTTTACAGGATGTTCCCGACATGGTAGCGTAGTTGGGAGCGCGAGAAGCTGAGCTCGATGCGGCTGACACTACAAAAAAATCACCCTTTCGCGGCGATTATTTTGGTAATTCGTGGCGATTCTATTCGACGCGAAAGGTTTCCCCATCGATTGTGTATTCGTTGAGGTAGGCGGCGTTGCCGTAGCCTTTCGTGTCGAATAATCTTTTCGCTGGGTTAGGTTCTCAAAAGCGACGCGAAAGAAGATGAGGTTTAGTGGCGATTTTAGTGTCGATTATTATTGATGCGGTAAATGTTTTGATTTTCCCACTAATAATAATCGTAGCGATTGTATTCGATACAGTAAGTACAATAAAACGTCATTTAGTGGCAATTGTTGTAATTGTATTCGACACGATAAGCAATTACTATAATATCATTCCTTTTACAATTTTATCAATAGTATTCGACGGGATAAGTATTTACAAACAATCGTAACAATTGCATTCGACACGATATGTATTACAATTGCAACGACAAGGTAAATTGGTATCGATTTCATTCGATACGAAATATCATTTCTATCTCTCAAATATAATGCGAAAATAAAAAGAAAGGACAAGCGAAAAAACATGATACTTATATATAACTCATAAAATCCCAAAATTATATGTATCCAACATCGACTAAATTAAATTAATAAAAATAGGTCCAAAATAAGTGCAAACAATCCTTTTAGAACCTAAAAAATTAACTAGGTCTTCAACCCCAAAGGAAAGCTTCAAACCATCTATTCCAAATTACATAGAGTAGCTGTGCCTCGAAAAAACTGCAATAACAAATATCATGTATATACCAAGTTATACCGAATTTTTAGTCATTTCCCACGTGCAAGTAAATAAATGAAATAGATTTATGTATGTATGTATATACACACTCACTGGTTCATGTATGTTCCTTGGCACATATAACAAAATGTCACAAATCAGCTGCTTGAGTTGCTATAATTATCCTGTACGAACAATTGAAACGCACACCGAATATTATATGACGTGAGTCCATTATCTAGTTCAGTTCAATATAATATCATATTTGTAAAATATTGTGTACTAAGTACAAACCAATTATATAAAAAAAATGAAATAAGAACATACCGTATTAGTCTGATCGTATTTTGAATATTCTTTTGATGTTCTACCTTTAAAGAGGGCCAACAATTCATGGAATACATTCTCTAGTTGATTTTGCTTTTCCAATACCTTATTTACCTCCGCATCACTCTTTGCTTGTACCATCTTCAATTCTTCGGCATGTTTCTGTTGCATGAGGTTCATCTCATCACGAAACTTGTTCATTAACTCATTGGAGGCGACATTGTTTTCTACAAAGTCTGACAATGGTTGTACCCTAGAATTACCCCACAGTTTGAAAGCACATAAGCCTCCACCAACTCCGCGCACACGTCCACGTCGTTCTTCTTTTCCTATTACTTGATCAAATATATCTCCTTTCCAAGCTATCTTTCCATCCATTTGCTCTATTTGATTGGGTAACTCTTGTAATTTTTGTTTCATTAATTCCTAATGTATATAAAAAATGTTTGAAATAATCATTAAAATAGTGACGAAGAGAATAAAAAAATAAAAGGATAAGCGCTACTACTTTTTTTGCTTTTAAAGTGTCGATTTGTAATGATATTGAACTCTACATTAAAAAAATGTGCAATAATTAAATAAAACTTACAACTGCTTTTGACGAATTTTCATCAATTTTCTTCTTCTCTCTTGTTTTTCTATCCTTGTGAGTCTCAATGAAAATTTGAGCGCGACTGGGCTCAACACCATTAACCGGCTAGATAAAGAATATAAAACACTAGATTATTTACTGCACACAAAAATAATAGAAAGGAAACAATAACAGAGCACAGATATTAAACAATTTATGAAAAAGAGTATCACCCTTTTAGCTCTTAGTTGAGCAAAACTTTGTCTCCCTGCGCAGTGAGGCATAGTTTGATTTTTTTGATTGATCCTATTAATTGCTGCACGTCTCTGTGCATATATAGAGGTATAGCTTTGTTAATTATTTATTAAATTTTACAATAATATAACAATACTAGTCCTAATAAATATAAATATCAAACACCTTTGTCTTGTCTTGATCCTAGTAAGAAATCAACTTCAACCATTGATCCATAGGAACACGTGAAGGCTTCGCATTAACCAAGCTTGATCGATTTTGTTTGTTTGGCTCATAGTACATCGCTTTTAGTTCTCCTCTAAAATCCTTAACCACCTTTCCTAATGCCTTAAGAATATGATCTTCCCCTTTATGTGGGAATGTAAATCGCAACTACATACAAAAATAAAAAAGATTTGATATTATACGAATGTACTATATAATACATTGAACACTTTTTTTGTTAAATGTTGCAAAGGTTAATAAAACATTTATCGTAAATATAACTTTCTTTTATACCTTTATATCAGTCATACATCTAACTTTGTACTCTTGCGGTACAAGCCTCCAATCGGAATAGCCTTGTGGTGCTAATTCAGGATTTCTTCCCATTGTACCAATGAAACTAGACAAAGCGACAGATCCATCGCCATAAGGCTGACCTTCCTTATTGAAATCAACGACCGTTCGTACATCAGCCGGTTGATTCCAAATATCAGTTAAAATAGTCGGTCCTCTACGTCTCACTATCACCCAAGAAAATATTATTAGCATTAATCGTATCAAATTTCTACAGGACCAACATTAGGTAACAAGGCAAAAAAATTCAATTACATACCTGAACGTTCAACCGTATCAGTATCTGTTTCATTAGGATTATCCTCGGTCGAATCTGATGTTTGTATTACCTCATCTAACACATTTCTTGTGTTATCACCTCCATTAGCGACTGATGAGTTTATATTATGCTCCTCACCAGGTGTTAAAGTTGAAAAAGTATCTGCATTACCATCTCCATCAAGATTGAAAGAAGCGTCATCTCGCAAGCTGATTTTTGTCAAACGTCTCCTTTTTGTCATGATTTCTGAAATGATAACATAAAAAACATCATATTAGTCTATCAGTAGTTTCCCAAAAGTAAGGGGATAAAATTCATAAAATGAAAGTTTCACAGATTGCTTTCATAACCTGAATGCATATATGATAATCAATTCAACAACAAAGAACACAGCACCATCTACCATTTGAGAGATAAATTACCTTTTAGTGGAAATGACATACAATCTGAAAATTTATATTGCATGGCTTTATGAGAAACCTTGCATCGACAATTGCTTCGTAAGATAAAACATAGAGACTAAAAATTTATATTCTAAAAAGAAAGATAAAGCGTACCACGATGAGGGAAACATCCAAATAAATTAGTAATATTACTAATATTCTAATACAATACCAAACCAACATCACTGCTAAAATCTAACCAAAAAATATAAAACAATGGCTCATGTATCATCCACGTATGTTCCTTCCACACCAGACAAGTCAATATCCATGTCGAAAGCATCTTCTACGGATGTCAAACGGTGTTCTTCAATCTCTGAATCAACTTCCCATTGATCATCTCCTAAATCGAAAGTACCTCTAGGCTTTATCGACTTTGGAATAAACCAATCGTGATTTGTTCCATCTTGCACATATATAACTTGATCAACTTGAGAAGCAAACACAAATGGCTCATCGCTTACTCGATTGAGATTATACATAAGATGAGAAAAATTAACAAGAGTAAATCCCAACTTGTCTTTCTTTAAACCACTCGCACTATGAACATTAACCCAATCACACCTAAACATAGGTATCGATAATTTACTGTAAAAATTTAACTCGATGATATCAGTTAAGATCCCATAATATATAACATCTCCGAGAATCGGATTTGTATCCTTAGAGCTAGCATAACTTTGTGTCTTTGCTAAAACCTTCACCCCACTATTTTGTGTAGTCTTATTTTTCTCAAATTCTTTAGTACGAAATCTATAACCGTTTTTCATATCAAATGCTTGAAATCTTCTAGCCATGGGCAATGGACCAAGTGCAAGTGTCTTAACATCATCTGTGATTCTTATGTCATTCTTGTTGTCAGGATCATTAACCTAATAAATTGAACATGAGAAAACAAGGTTCAATTCAAGATAAGTACAATATATTTTTTTTTTTTTATGAAACTATGTGTTTTAGTAAATACTCACAAATGTTTTCAACCATTCGACAAATTCTTCGTTGTGCATTCGATCTTGGACAATTTGAGTTAAACGATTACGTCTATGTATTCTCTTGAGGAAAGATACATGTTCCCTACATCAATTATTCATGTTAGTTATAAAATATATTTAAACATCATCAAAGTTAGAGACAAAGATGCGAAATTAAATTTCATACTCTCTTAAAGATTCAATATCTTTGCAATCACAATTGAACAGAACGTATCGATGTGCTTGTACCCTTGTCTTCTCATCCATCATAAAACCTTCAACTCGTCCATACGGTTGACCAACCGATGGAAAAAGACATGATTCTCCACTATTTTCATAACCATAGGTACACTGTGCATTGTTTCTATTTGAGGAATTCCTAATGTCATCACCTTCTCCCAAGTAACGAGAGCAAAATTTTATACACTCTTGAATTAGATAAGTTTCTGCAATCGATCCTTCAGGACGTGCTTTATTGCCGACATATGACTTGAGTGTAGATAAATACCTAAAATAATTAGCTTATTAGGCATGTTTCGTTTTATGATACACCACTAATGAAAACTAAATAAAGGAAACATTATTACCTCTCAATAGGGTACATCCATCGGTAATGCACCGGAGCACCAATTTTAGCTTCAGCGACTAGATGAACCACAAGGTGTACCATAATAGTAAACAAAGTTGGTGGAAAGAGTTTCTCCAAGTTACAAAGAATAGTAGCAATCTTTGTCTCTAATCATTCAAGTTCTCTAATGTACAGTGTTCTTGAACATAATGCTCGGAAAAAATCACACAACTCAATTAAAATTGGGGATACTTTCTCATGTAAGCTCTCTCTTATCGCAAGAGGTAACATTAGCTGCATTAGCACATGACAGTCATGACTTTTCAACCCAGACAACTTCCGTTTTAGCACACAACGAGAGATGTTTGACGCATAACCATCCGGAAATTTGACATTCTTAAGAACTTCACAAAATCGATCTTTTGCCAAATTGCTCAAAGTATAAGGTGCAGGGGGCAAAAATAACTTTTTGTTCCCTTGAGGTTGAGGCCATAAATGTTTTCGCACACCAATCTCTTGTAGAGTTTGACGAGCTTTGAGGTTATCTTTTGACTTGTTAGGAACATTTAAGAGTGTGTTAACTACATTATCGCACACGTTCTTTTCTATGTGCATCACATCGAGGTTATGACGCAAAATATTATGCTCCCAATAAGGAAGATCAAAGAAGATACTTTTCTTTTTCCAAGTGTTTGGTTCTACCCCCGAGAGGTGATCTTCCATAGTTTTACCTAGAGTGAAAGAGATATTCTCCAATTGTTGTAACACCTCTGAACCAAATGACGGTTTAGGGGGAGACCTGGTTTCTGTGGTGTTATCGAAAGATTTTTCATCAAAACGATAGTTATGCAAAGGATCCAAGAACCTCCGATGACCCATATAAAAAACCTTCCCACTGTACTTGTATCGCTTGGACCACTTATCATTATTACAACATGGACACGCTTTTTATCCATAGACACACCACCCCGACAAATTACCATATGCCGACATTGTTTCTACTTTGGTTTGGTATGGGGTTAGGTTTTCGCTATAAACTTTCCAAGTACCCGTGGCTTGGTTGACTACTAAGGATGAATCTCCATGTACTCTAAGGTTTTTTGATTCCTAGGGATGTGGCTGCTTTTAGACCTGTTAGGTAGGCCATTTATTTGGTTGTGTTGTCGGTAAGTCTGGTTGAGTGGTGGTTTGTTCGTTTGCAAACTTATTGTTGTTTGGTCAGTGGCTGGTTGAGCCCAAGGTTGTTATTCCCGATTTCCTTCTTAGGGTGAAGTTGAGTGGGCCGTTTGTGGCAACCCTTGCGTTTTAGTTGATTGCTATTGATAATTGGCATAAAGTCGAGTTTTTAAGCATTAAAGTAAAATTTTGAAAGAAGGTTAAGCAATTGTCGAGGTATGCTTGTGAGAATAAAAAAATTGTTTTATTGATAATAGTGATAGACGGGCTAGATGCCCGTGATTTTGTCTGGGGGAGGTGGAGGACATGTTCCCTCTCACTTCCCTAGACTCGACAAAAGAAAAAAAAGACAAAACATCTATTATTACTTTAGTCTAGGTCCTAGGATGAACTAGACTCTGACTAAGACCGGTCATGCGTCTAAGCATCGAGGCTCCCCTCAGGAAATAGCACCTTGATGGTGCCGCTGGACTTTACTATCACAGACGCGGTTGTTTTGCCGCCAGCCCCATCATCAATGGGCTGTGGTATCTACTTCTTTATCAGGGGGAAGATTCCGGCATCCACCAGGTCCTGGATGTCGTTTTTGAGGCGATCACAGTCCTCCGTTTCGTGCCCCCTTCCTTGATGATACAAGCAATAGGCACTGGGGTCCCAATCCGCCCCCCGAGCCTCACAGGGTGGATCTGGAGTAGGGACGAGCTGGGATAATTGCCAGTCCTCATTGGCAATTCTAAGGGTCTCGGCATAGGTCATGCCCAGGTCAGTGAGGCTTCTAAAGGGACGCCCTCCGAGGGCTGGGACAAACCTAGCCGACCCTAGCCTCATTTTTTCTTTAGGGATGAAAGGTTTCTCTTCCATTACCTCTCGGGGGATATTTTGCGTCCCGTTGACCGTGTCCTCTAGCCTGCCGAGATGGAGTAGGATGTTATTATGGGCGTCGTTTATTTGGGCTAGGTTATTCTGAAGTTCCTTAACGAGCCCTTGCATTGCGTTGAGTGGTTCGGTATTGTCGCTGGAGGAGATTTCTAAATCTGCGAAACAGGGCCAAAGGTGAGACTGAATCGACCAGACGTTTTAGGGACTCGAGGATGCTCGTGACTGAGCGACACGGAAATGAGACCCTTGACTCGCGTGTGCATACGGTCATTTGGTTTAGGGACTTGGGTGCTTTGGACCCTTAGTGTATTTGGCGGAACGCCTAATGAATCTTAGGCCTCTACAACGAGATGATTTGACACGAACCTCGGTGGTGAGGATTAGACTTCTCGAAATGAGACGACCCAAAATGTAAGACCTCGAGTAGAGGCGATCCTAATGACTAACATAGACAGTTAAACACACGGTTGCACGACGTAAGAGGTTGATCGCGATCTCGGCTCAGGATTGAAGAATTTGGATGTATGTTTCTTTCAAAGACGACCAGTTTTGCAAAATTTTGAAAAGGATGACTTGTATAAACAGTGTAACGATGGCGTGACGAAATCGCTTGTGAAGTGTAGGTGTGTTTCCACATGTGTGCGTCGGAAATCCGGTGATGACGGAATATAAATGTTTTTTTTCTTTTGAAGGGAACACAGTTCTTTAGAGGAACCGGTTTTGGAAACGATTATGTGATGCTTTTATCGAAACTACTATTAATTATCTAGTTCAATACTTGCGGTGTGCGTGATGCTCGTGGTAGAGTGTGAAGTCTGATGACAGTGTCCTTAAAAGTGTGACTAAATCCATAGTGAGGGATTTAGGTGTTAAAAGTGTTTTTAGAAAAAAAAACTCCTTTTTTTTAAAACTAGTGTCCCACGTTCGTTGGTTGCGTTAATTTACATTGGACGGTGGGAGGGTGCATTGTAAAAAGGTTTTGAAGGTGTGACCGTTTTGGGTTCCTTGACTTCATTGATTGAAGCTTCGGTTGTGTCAACGATATGTGTGAAAAAAAAACATTTCTTTATTTTTTAAAAAAATTAAAAGATGTAAGCCTTTGGGGTACCTTGATCCCATTGATCGGGAGTCTCAGTGGTATTAACGGTACTCGTTGTTGACGGGTTTCAATTTGACCAAGGTGATGGCACTAAAAAAAATATTATTTTTTTGAAAGTGGTGAGTGTAAATTTTGCCATGATAACGGCATCTAAAAATGTTTTTCCCATTTTAGAAATCACGATTTGACCGGAGTATTGGCGTTTAAAAGGTCATTTTGAAAAGATGACATACTTTTCGAAAACGGAATTGGGTGCGATTGAATATGTTGGCGTGGTTGAGTCCAGATTTTTAATGTTTTATTCGGGTTGTTTGCAAACACGCTACACATAACTGGGAATGCATAGACTCATGCAGGATGCAGACACAGGTAGGTTAGGGTAGGCTACCGCCCACGAATAGTCTTCCCTTAGGCATTGACAATTATCTGAGGAGATGAATGTCATACTGTTCGTTCGGAACTATCCGCTTATAAATCCCGCGGGTTACGCGTTAGGCGGCCGGAACGACAATCGAGGATCTCTCCGCGCGTCGCTAAAGGTCTTACCGCGAAGAGGTCGATTGGTCCTGATATCGGTTAGGGTGGGCTTTTTAGGGCCGAAACCTGTAGTGACCACAACTAGGAACTAAGAAATGAGCTTCACCGACATCGTTCAAGTTACACCACCACTTGAAATTTGTTTCCAAATCCCCAGCGGAGTCGCAAAACTGTGGACGTCCGTCCGCACCGCTCGGCGCCCCGCTCGCGCGGGACTGACCCGGTTTTCAACGTGTGGCGGCAGCAACCCACGCGGCCCCCTCCCTGTCGGGGGCCGGTCCAATCTCGCATACGGGGCGAAGTGTCAAACCTCGATTTGGATAACGATCCGGACTTGTACTAGACGGGTACGGGCACCCGTGTTTTCGTTTGGGAATCGATCGAGTCGTGCTTGTAAATGTTTAAAGGCCAATTTGTTTGGTAGGGCGACCATTTTAGTGAACTGAAGTTGTTTCCGATTTGTGGAGTCGCCACCGAGTCAATTATGGGGACTCGGAAACCGTTCAAGTCAACTTTGATTCCTTACCGGCTCAAAGTTGAGTGGCACGGGACCTAAAGATAAAGACTTGTACCCTTAAGCACTCCATATCTGGAATGACTCTCATTACCAATGGTTTCGGACATCCAGAAACCGTCAATTCTGAGTAAGGGGTGAGGGTACGTATTGGGAAGCCAACATCCGATAGATATCGACACCCAATCCCGCTCGCACTATAACGGCCTCTACTAATCAATCGGTGAGATGATATCCTAGTACTTTTGTTGTGGCGGAAGTACCGTAACATCCGTTGTTTTAACCCTATATCTTTGCTACGTCGGTTTTTTAAGGACAAGTAGGTTTTGTTGTCGAGGTAATTGTGTTTACATTGTTTGCATGCGATTTCATGTGACAAGCAGGCCATAAAAAGATGCACGTAGGAGAGTAGAGAGTACTAGTATTATACGTATTAGCAAATCAGTTTTAACGCGACAATACGGATATTAGTCGTTCTCGTGGTATACCTTACCTCGTATTCTGCTTAAGATGCGTCGGTTCGATATTAATAGAGATGCGTCAAACCTAATAAGGTGAGCACCTGGACTAATACGGAACCCGACCATCGCTTTGTTCAGTTTTAGCTTGTTTACGTTTTGAATTCCGTGTTATGTGATTTAGCATGCGATAATAAGGTCATAAAATCAATAAATCATATGAAAAACTGTAATGTGAATGTAAGTAAATCACATAGTGAGGAGTTGCACCCTCGGAATATACACTAAACGGGACTCGATGCATGGATAGTTTGAGAACGGATCTTGGAATAACTCGGGTCTATTTAGTGTGTTTTAGTGTTCGTGGTTGAAGTTGGGAGGTTACGTATTTTCGTAAATGTCGTGGACCTAGTGTCCACATCTAGTGTTATCGTAGTGCATAATAAAAAAAGTGCAAATATGGAAAGTTTTGTTTAGATGACAACCTAGTGACGACTCGGTTTCAACAGTCGGATCCTCCTAGCTTGGCCTAGTGACTCCGGCAGAGCTCCGTTACCGTTTGACTCTTCCTGCGGCTATTCCGGCAGAGCTTCGTTGCTAAGGACTAGTTCTGCGGCTAATCCGGCAGAGCTTCGCTACTCGTTTTGAGCTAGTCGATCACAGGCACCTCGGTATCGAGTGGGGTGCTTGAAGGTGAGGAGTAGCGTCGATGTCACTTTTTTATCGGAACTACGATCGAGTGGATCGTTTGCCTCGGGTGTCGGAGTGCGAGCCCTTAGCGAGAGTTTTAGAGGGGGAAGAGAAGAATGAAAATTGTGTGTCGAAATAAGGGCGTGAAGGGGGTATTTATAGGTGTTTTCGGCCCTCGTCGCCCATATGGGCGCCTGAGATGAGGCGCACCGAGACTCAGACACTTGGGCTAAGGCGTGGGGAGACCAAGGAGCGTGAGGTGGGACGGTTGGAGTTTTGAAGATACAATTTTGATACTTTCCAAAACCGAGAGGGAGGAGTGTAATATGAATCTTGGGGGTTAAGTCTTCCCCGAGTTTGACCTAGCGCCGTGGGTCTAGTGGGCCTCAGGTGTTCGTCCCGAGGTTCGCTTGGCGCGGTGTTGACTCCGGTCGCGTTGCAACCCTATCGTCATCGGGTGTTTGCTGGGCACTTCATCAGCCACCAGGTCCAAATCTGGGTGTCTACAGTCTTTCTTTGTTTACTATTTCCAATTTCCAACCGTTCCTTCACCGTCGCAAATCGGGTCTTTATCCTCTGCTTATACTTGTCCGTCTTGCCTTCCTTTTTCAACAAATATAGTGTCCTACTTAATTAACGTTTTCTTTTATAATTTGCCGTTATGTTTTAAACCTGATTCTTTAATAATTGCCCTGTCATGAATTAACAGTAACTTAAGTAGTTAGTGTTAGGCTAGGTTAAGATGAGAGTCTAGAGTAAATTTGGAGTCATTCGATAAATGTTCGTTTCAGCAATCATTAGTATTTGGATTGTCTCGAGTTGAGTTGAGAGAATATGAGATCTTGAACCATGTTTTATGGGTTGGAATGGCTGAATATGAAGGAGTGTTATACAATTATGGTCGTATTTGGTCTATCCTGGTCATGTTTGAGGGATGGAGGATATGAGTCAATTTCATTTCTTTATGAATAAGGGAGGAGGTGGTGCCAATGTCTCGCATAATTATCGGTATGCACTTATATGTCTATGTTGGGGTCAGTGAATTAATAAGTGAGGATATATTTATATTTAAATGTCTTATGTATAAGGTTGGCTACATATGAGTGTGAGATTTAGTAGGACGTGGATCATTGATAAACAACTTTGGGAGACGTTTACCTGATAATGGATTAGGTCGATAACTATATCAATCACTTAGATTACTTATTGAACCACTTATATTATTCGTAGTTTGTGGGTTTGAGGAGAAAGAATTCTTGAAATAATACTAGCTGAGTTTTGACCGTCTTGAGAGGTACGAATATTTTACCCTTTTCGCCTTTAAGTAAAGAGTATGTTCGGTTTAAATTATATTTTTAAAGCCTTTATGTAAATTATTTTGTCTATGGTGAATTTTTATGATACGCGTAATATTTCGGATATTGAACTTTGTGACACGAGTCACACAATGGTTGTAACACCCCTAATTTTTATAAATTAAATTCGTATTCATATTTTTTTATTGTTTGCGATTTAACTCGTAATCCTTAATTTTAATTGTTATCAGATTTACATTGACTTCATCTTAATTTCTAAAATCTTTATTTGAGCTGAATTTCTATTTTCAACTCGAGATTCGTTAAAACATTTTATTATTCCCTCGAGATAACATTTTATTAAACTTCCGTTGAAAAGTCATCATTTTGGTTTTCAAGAAATCAATTCAATTCAATTCATTTTCGTGAAGAACTATTTATTATATTTATTCGTCGAGAAAATCTAATTCTTTTTAAACAGTGTAATTATTCTAAACTCGAGATTGACCCATTTGATATTCTAATTTCTGTTTTTGAAGAACTGAACATTAAGTACTTAGTTATTTTGCGTGCAAAAATATTACACACGTAGGGAGTAGCGTATTGGGAAGTTGTTCTACTTTTGACCGAGAAGTCCTGGTTTCGAATTCCCATCAGCGCATTTTCAATCTCTTTTTAAATCGAGAAGAGTAATAATTTAGTTGTTACTATAGTCTATAAATTTGTAACACGTACATGAAAAAATTTGACTCAATTTATTTAATTTGGTGATCGTCTCTGTTGCTCTGTTGTTCGTTATCGCGGATGGAATTGTCGTGCGTGATCAACCCCTGCTCTGTCTGTTGGTTTTCTCCTTCCTTTGCTTCTCATTCTTTTCTTCTTTGCTTCTTCTTCTTCTTCTTATGCTGATCTGCTGCTGCGCTACAGTCGGTTGTTGTTGGTTGTTGTTGTTGTGCGCTGCTCATTACTCCTCCGTTGATGTTGTTGTTTCGGATTGTTCGGATGGTTGCTGCTGCTGATGGTCGATATTACTGCTGTTATGACGCTGTACTTGTTGATGTTGTTGCTGCAATTTCGTCAGTTTGCGTTGTTCCTCTTGTTGATTGTACATTTTGTGACTGTTGTACAACTTCAAATTTGTCGTTTGTGCTGCTGATTCGTTTCGGATGTTCGGTTCTGGGCTGAGTCTTATCATCCTTTTCGTGCATCGTCTCGGTTCCAGTTCATCCTTCATTTATGTTCAAAGTATAGGGTCACTATAGGGACGATATATCTTTATTATATCAAAGATGGGACCAAACCAACTTACGTGACATCATTCTATCTCTCATCTCCCTCATTCATTCTGCATATCTCACATTAAGTTTTTCAAATATTACAATATAGTCCCCCTAATTTCACTTAATTACTCATTAATCCCTACCTTCTTATTTTCTCAACATAGATCTTAATACAAATTTTAATATATCGACTTATTTAACACGAAAAAAAACATTAATTTTACTTACTTTATTTTTCGTGATTTTACTCATTCTTATTAGTTTATT
Source organism: Agrostemma githago (assembly GCA_958450325.1). Classification (NCBI taxonomy): domain Eukaryota; kingdom Viridiplantae; phylum Streptophyta; class Magnoliopsida; order Caryophyllales; family Caryophyllaceae; genus Agrostemma; species Agrostemma githago. The sequence continues at coordinate 35,311,534 of OY288247.1, forward strand.
TAAGAAAAAATAAAAACAATTAAAAGGTTTCATGAAAAATAAAAAATATCATATTAATATGTATGTTTTTGAGAATTAAACTTTAAGTTTTTGAGAATATATATCCTTAACTCTATTTAATTCATTTTTTGTCGTAAGTCTCATCTGAATCAAGTTAAATTTCAATTATTTTTATTAGTTGAAATTTTTTTCCCGAAGATATCATTTTGACAATATATCCTCCAAAATTATATTCCACAATTTTAATACTTCGAACAAAAGTACAAAATTAGAGATATTTTGGCCGATATCTTTCAGAAAAATTTAGGTATGCAAAAATTGGAAACATAACGTATGTTTCAATGTTTACAGTATCTTACAAATACACCGTATCTTTCATGAAAACACAAATAATATTTAACAAAAATCATGGAGCTAATGGTAACATATTCCATTAATATGTTGAAACTTTCCATCAAATTAGATTCTTTTTTTCATACTCATATTCAAAATTATTTTTCATATATAAAATTATGCATATTCAAAATTTTGGTAGGTAAATCTTCAAAAAAAAACTAAACGTAAATCTTTATCATTTTGATAATATATTCATAAATCATAGATATTGATACAAAATCTTTGATTATGTAAATCTTTTTAAAATATTGGAAAAAAACGTTTTTAATTACGGTAGGTATTTATAATTGATACAACAACTGCTGATACAATTTTTTGTTAATTGATCCAGTAAATCAATCTCATATCTTAGGCTATCCTACTACTTATATCCCATAAGTGAATGTAAAATTAATCCCATACCGATCACATTCATCTCATATATACTACCCACTACTTTAGAGTCAATCCTTCATGCACACGACACCAGATCGAGCGATGAGTTTGTTACCATCTCCAATCTCCATCTTACTGTATTGTCTTCCCTTGAAACATACTTTTGTCGATTATTATGAGTTTACATCAATCTACCTAACACTTTTGTCGTTCATAATAAAAATCATTACGTACAATGTTAGTGACAAAGTATTCCTTATGTAACATAGGGGACAAATTAATGCTAATAGGGTCTTCTTTCAACCCCGTGATTTTATCACAGGTTTTAGACTAGTAATTAAAGAATATATGTTGTTGTGTCGCGGTATGGAGCCATTGAATGAGAAACAAAATCGCCCCGACTACGGTACAAATCGGAATGGACATCGTCCCTCAAGGTCACACAACACTCCTAAAAGGTTGTGTACTCAACCATTACGAGTTGACATTCATATGGTATGCTCAAAATTATCATAGAGAAGAAGTAAATGAAATGAAAGATGATATGTATCAAATGACTACAATCTTCTCATTTTTATAGTGTAGCAGAGAAAAGCCAAAAATTAAAGTGATTAATCGGCGCCATAATCACCAAGTTAATGACATGCCCCACACTATAAATATAAGTCATAAACACAAAGTTTAAAGGCCATAACCATGCTATTAGTGAGAAGAGTCTTTTACGATGTTATGAAAAGCTTCTCTACAATACAATGTATTATGTATATAGTCAACATTGCTAGCCATTGCATTACATCCAATAGTTTATTCTAATCCCGAGGGTAATTTTATTACTCTCATTCTCCGTCTCGTTTCCCCTATTTTTATTAACATAATATGGTTCTAATACCCTAGCGGAACCATCGCGGCGGGCACCCACACCGCCCGCTGGAACACCGTTGCGTCGAAAGCCGATCCGATCTAGCATTCGTGGTGAAGTGTCGGACCTTGATTTGATTGACGATTTGAATTGTAGTAGATAGATGTACGAGGGACATCTATGTTTACGTTGAATTGATCGAGATATGGTTGTAAATGTTTAAAGGCTGATATGTTTGGTCTGACGACCTTTTTAGTGAACCAAATTCGTTGCTGATTTGTGGAGTCGCCACCGAGTAATTTTGGGATACTCGGAAATCGTTCAAGTCAACTTTAATCCTTAGCCGGCTCAAAGCTGAATGACAGTGGGAACCTAAAGATAGAGACTTATACCTTTAAGCATTCCATGTCTAGAATGACTCTCATTGCCAATGGTTTCGTACATCCGGAAACTGTAAATTTTGAGTAAGAGGTGAAGGTACCTATTGGAAAGCCAACGTCCGATAGACATCAATACCCAATCCCGCCCGCACGTTGAGACCTCTACTAATGGGCTGGTAACTTCGTTCCTAATTGTGGCGGAAATGTGTGGACATGACATAGGCCCACCTCGACGCGGCCACGCGCGGGTTTGGGGAGGCGAATGAATCTCCATATGAGAATGGATCGAATTGAAATTTAAATCGAAGTGGAGTCGCCACCGAACTTTGTGGGAGTTCGGGCCCGTTCGAACCCACTCTATGTCGTAGTGGGCCATGCACAAAGTATGGCCCATTTCCGATGTCAGAGTTTATTGGGCTCGTCCCCTTACATTGCGATACCGATACCGTCACTACCGATAATCGTGTATAGAATGACTCTTTTGCGCCAACGGTTTCGGGCATCCAGAAACTGAGGTTCTGAGTAAGGGGTGAGGGTACGTGTTGGGAAGCCAACTGAGGACACCCAACCCTGCCCGCACATTAGCGGCCTCTAATAAGATATCGAATGATTTTTGAATACGCGCGTTAGTTGAACGATAAAATGTTATGCAAACATTGTTTTCCCTAAGCATGTGAGAAATTGAAAGGGTTTCTTTGTCGATTTAATGCAACTAATTCTAACGTCGAAGTTAAATTTAGCATGCGAAGGTTCATTTTAGTACAATAAAATAAACAAGAATTAAATTGACAAAAGAACAAACGGTTAGTAACGGTATAACGATAATAGCGGTTTGTAAAGATGTAAAATAATATGGAATGATTCAAATAAGATGATGTAAAATCTCGAAAAGTGAAGTTTTCACGTGATTGATTAGACACGTGTTGACCTAAGTCATAAAAAACGGTTAACGAGACTCGAACGCTATTGTAGGACTCACGGTTTGACGTGGTGAGGGGCCACTCGACCGAGTCATTGGAGGTCTCGACCTAGTGGATCCCTGAAAAGGGTTCTGTCCCGTTTTTAGACCCTACTCGGTCGAGTTATTGGCGAACTCGATCGAGTACACTGCCACTCGACTGAGTCATTGCGAGACTCGACCGAGTGGAGGTCGAAAAAAGCATTCTTTTCGGTTTTTGTGATGTCACTCGATCGAGTGGCCTATGACAGTCGGTCGAGTGGCACCTGTACGAACTATTGGTTCGCTTGCAATTTTGTTTTCGATTTCGAAATTGCTTTTGATTTTGACAATTTGACGATTTTGTTGAATCGGGCATAAATATTGTATAATTTATGCTCGACTCGGATTTTTATGAATCATTGATTTCGTTGAACCGAATATAAATATTATGGGATTTATACTCGATTCCAAATTTGAATACTCGTTGTATCCCATATTCGATTATTGAATCGACATGAAATAGTTAGAGCGAGATAAAAAAATTGTTATAAGTCGTTTTAGATTGACCAAAGCGATATGAATTTTCCTCCGCGTTATAGTGTTGTAATTCTAGTGAATTCAATGACATCTACGTTAGCATCAACGAAAAAATCGAATTGGTTAAATTGTTTGACTAGATCGTTAGATTCAACATCCAATTAAGGAATTGGTATCGAATTTAATAGATCGACACTTGAATTAAACTCGACTTGATTCCCTCCGCATCCCGACATCATAATTAATTCTTGCGAATTGTTTGATGTCGGATCCGCATCAATGGGTTTCGACCCTTATGAAAAAGTGCTTCTAAAATAGCTTTTTAGAAAATCGATGAAATATGTGATTGAATGATGACGAGAACGAAAATAAGAATTATTATTTAGATTGACTTGCTTAAATAATCAAGTGATCGGGGTGATGGGATAAGCGACCGGCAACGCTGTGTGCAGTACACTTGTATATTCGAGTTTCCTTATCCCACCATCACTCACACTCGACACAAATTCACAAGTATTTTAATGTTTTATACTAGTTATATTATCGATATTATAGACGCAATAAAAACGATAAAAAATGACACTACGACGATGAAAACGACGCGAGAGAGAAAGAGAAAGGAAAGAGCGGGACTTTGCACCCTCAACCTACATGTTTCTTATGCTCGGACGGGACTCGTAGTGGTGGCTTGCACTGGAGTATCGAGTATGTAGGCTAAGTTGTGGTGGTTAGGGTTTGGATTAGGGTTTGAGTGTAGTATTGATTAGGGTTTTTTTGGGATCATCAAAAGTTGTCTGAAAGGTTGTGCATGGGACTGTATATATAGGCTTTGCTATGGACCCCCGACTAGGGTTATTCGACCGAGTAGCCCCTTGACTCGGTCAAGTGGCCCAGGCGTCAGCATCCGAGCTCAAATGAAGGCCCACTCGATCGAGTGCTCAGCTGGGTCGCGCGGGTCAACTTTTGGACCGTGGCTTTGGATGTTTGATGTGTTTTTTTATTTGGGCTGGGTTTTTGATATTTGAACGGCTGTTTTGTATGTCTCGGAAACGACTTTGACCGTGGTTGACCCAATCGCTAAAAGTCGGTTTTATTTCCTATGTCGGTTTTGACCCAAATTAGTCTTGTTTGACTGGAAACGACCCACTGGGCCTAAATTTGAGGTCAGTTTTGTGAGATTTGTACTCCATAAGTGCTTAAGCCAACAACTAATGGTTTTGAGCCCATATCCGAGCGCGTAGAAACACTTTAGCGTCCGATCATCATCGGGTGTTTTTTGGAAACTACTATAGACACCTGGCAGTCAACATGCGATAACATCCGTTGTTTTAACCCTATGTCTTTGCTACGTCGGTATGCTAATATCTGTTGTTTTAACCCTATGCGATAGCATGCGGCTGATAACTTCGTTCCACATAGGTCTGAATCAACATTATCAAAATGCATAATTAAAGTGCTATACGTAAAGCTTGGTTTAGTTGACAACCTAGTGACGATATCGACTTCAATAGGATGACCCTTCTAGCGTCCTGCGGCGATTCCGGCAGAGCTTTGCTATGGTAGGGCAAGTCGACAAGTCGACAGGGGTGCCCTTTTTTGTTCTTGTCGCGTCGAGTCAGGAACTCGAGGAACTTCAAAGATTAGTTTTGATTTGTGGAATGCGAATCGAAGAGAAAATGATCAAGTGGATCGTGCCTAATGTCGGAGTGCGACACTATAGAAGAGCTGCAAGTTGTGTGGAGCTTTTACAGTGGAGAATGATTTTTGAGTTGTCGATTATGAGCGGAGGGCGGGTATTTATAGTTTTTCTCATATTTCAATCCGATATTTCAGGCTCCACACTACGTGTGACCCAAAAATGGGACGCCTGACTCCAGGCAATAGGGAATTTAGGCGCCTGAGTGGAGGCGGTTGAGATTTTGAAGATCCAATTTGAAAATTTCCAAAGCGGAGATTATACGTGATCTTTGCATTTCGTGGATTCTAAGACTTCGCCTCTTACCCTAGCGCATGTGGCGTTGTGCCTTGGGAGCGCGTCTCGAGGCTCGACTTGGCCTAACGCATTAACGCGGGTTTGACTTTACGTATTTCGGGACTGATTCGGAGCCCCGGAGTCGGAATTGACTCTAATTAATGTCGACGCGACAGTAATGAGACGACTAAGACCGTCTTAATGTTGAATTAATTTTTTTCGAGTAATTATTTGATCCGTTTCATAGGAAAACCGTCAAAAACATCGTAAAATTGTGTCATGTTGCAGTTCGATCATCATCGGTGTTATTCGGACAATCCTCCTGCCATCAGTTTCAAATCTGGGTGTCTAGAGAAGCCCCCAGTTTGACTGAGGCTTTGACAAGGTGAAAGTGAAAGTATAGCCGCCCAGGTCAATCGAGGATTACGACCTGGTTGCTGTCCGCTCGGGCCGTTTTAAGTCCGTTGGACTATGTACTAAGGCTCGTCAGTTAAGGTTTAGAAATCATACTTGACCTCCTTGCATGTGGTTGCTTATTGCAATTTGATTTGGATTTGCTTGCTCTAACTTGGGTTTGAAGGGTTATTGTAGTTGATTAATGCTTTGTTATTTGGAATAGACCCCATGTTTGAGTCTACTTCTAAGTACCTGAAACTTTGCGTATTGTATTCTTTGAAACAAATCCTTGCTCCTGTACTTTTCATATTGTACTCTTCGAGGTAGATTCTGACTATTTCTAGCCTTTGCGTATTATATTCTTTGGAACAGATTTCTGTCTGTTCCTGGACTTTTGCGTATTGTACTCTTTGGGATAGGTTCTGACTATCTCTGGCCTTTGCGTATTGTATTCTTTGAAACAGATTCCTATCAATTCCCGGTCTTTGCATATTGACGAATGGTTGTATTAATTTTTGTAAGAGTATTTGCTTTTGATTCCTCCTGGGATCGTTGCATAAACTCTTGGCGAGTGCATAATTGTATTTGTAATGCTTCTTGTTCTTTTGTATTTGGACAGGGGTTCGTGGTTTTTCGTTGGAGATGTGAGTAGATTGCTTTGGGTAGAGGATTTGCTGGAGGGTAAATTGATTTGTATTTGCTATTTGGACTTGGTATTGAGAGTGGTTTGAATTGATGGGTACCGCTTGAGATTTTCGTTGGTTCGCATAGCGGGCTGTGTTGGCTTACAGGATGTTCTGCCGGGGAGGTTAGTATTGTCTGGAAGGCTTTGCTGGGGACGACAATGCAGTTTTCTTATTGCTTCTTTGCTAATTGACGAGTGTACGTCTTTCAAGTATTGAGGAATGTGTCCGGATTAGTCCGACTTTGCCTTATGCTATAAGGTTAGGTGCTTCTCCTCGGGTGACCCAATAAAGAGGCGCCTGGGTGCCAACGTTGTAGAAGTGGGATGCTAGGGTGGAGACGGTTGAATTCTTGTTTTACCTAGCCAGAATAAGAGCGGAATTGAAGAGGCGACAGTTCATTATCCACAAAAATTTGACGCCTGCATCCCATCGCCTCTCATCCGTCTTTCCTCCATATTTACCGATTTCAAGTTTGATTTTCGCTCAATCTCGACAATGTCGACCCCTAGTAAGTGTTCTTTACCCACCATTGTGGATTTGAACTTCATTGGTGTGGTTTTGAGTTGAATTTGTTTGAACCCTAGAAATCGATTTGGGTGTTTTGTCTTTGTTGTGTTTGATGCTTGTTCTTGGTTTCCTTTTCAAATTAGGGTAGTATAGAACTTATAGGTGTATTTATTTTCTTGAAATGGAAGCTTGAAGGTCCTCTAATAGCCTCAGCCATATCTCGAAAATTAGGGTTTGGGGACTGATTTCCCGATTGTTCCCGTACTTGACTCTTGTAAACTTATTAGATTCCTACTTGTGGCAATGTGGGTAGCTTGTGTGTCGATTTTCGTGACCCAGAATGTATTCTAAATTACTTCATGTGAGGTTGTGAGGCTTACGATGGACCAAATGAGACCGTAACAATGCCGGATTTTTCCGAAACCACTTTTATTGTGATCGGGGACAAAAATAGGGGCTAGTGGGCTGTTCATAATTTTGATACCTTGCTCGAATATTTGAGCTTATTTTGACCTGTTTGGGCTATCTTGACCTGACCCGAGGCATTTGTTCGATTTGTTTTGTTTCACAACTGGAGATGGCACAGAACGTCTCGATGAGGTTCCAATAGTTGGTACTACCGGCGAGGCTCCCGGTTTGAGTTCTTTGACTCCTTGGGTGGCCCACAAGAGGCGTCGGAGTGACCCTTCGCCTCAACTAGAGTCCGGGGCCGTGAACGAGGCTGATTTTGACTGAGTCACGAGGCGTGTCTTGCTTGTGATGGTCGAAAGGAGAAGGCAGGTACCTATGACTGTTGGCAAGGTTGAGGAGGCCGTTTACGTGGATCCCGCCTGGGCTTGGGGATGGGATGGACGACAACTATTGTTCTGTCCGGATTTGCACGTGTCTAGTCGTACCATTTACGGCAAGGTAAGTACTTTGATTATTTTGCTATCTATTCTTATTTGATATCGATTTGTACTTGTATGGATTGTTTATATTCTCGTATCATCATGGTTTGCAGCCCCCAGGTCCGATGAGGTCTTTTTCTGCCTTTACGACGTGTCTGGAGATATACTCCCAAAAGCTTAGCCCTGAGGCTAAGAAGGTGGTTATGGGGACAACCTTGGGTCACCTAGTCAGGCATTGGGTTCGACTGGTAGGTTGCAAAACCAAGTGCAACATAATGATGATTAGAGCGATGGTAGATCGTCGCTTTAAATTTCATGACACGACTTCGACATTTCATATGTGGTTCGGCGAGGTCGGCACGACTGTGGAGGATTTTGGGGTGATTATGGGACTTCCCTTATGTCCCAAATTGATTAGGTGGGCGTCGAAGGGCTTTAGGCTGGATAGTACCAAGGTTAAGAGCTGGGTCAGGGATTGTCTGGAGCCTTCGGCTTATAGCTCGCCCCATGCCTTAGCTAGTTCCTATATCACCGACCACTTCGAGAGGGTGGCAGTTCTGGAAGGTCGAGAGCCCAACACGGCGGTGCGGGACACCCGTCTGTGGTTGTGGTACTTTCTAGGCTCGACCCATTTCTCGGATAAGGGCGAGAGGTTTAGCACTAGGATTTTGCCTTTCTTGGTTGACTTGAGTCAGCTGAGCCATTTTGATTGGGTAACGGAGGGTTTTGCGGAGACGACCCGTTGTCTGCAGGCCATGGTGAGGCCTCAGAGAGTGGCCTCAGACTCGGCCATACCTATCGTGGGGCCAGGTCTCGTGCTGGGGGTAAGATACTTAACTTGCATTTGGTTTGAATTTTCTCAGTTTCGTTTTGTTTTGTTAGCGGTGTTTCGGGTTTTGCAGGCTTGGATCTACTCTTACTTCCCGTGCTGGGCGCCTAAGACTGTGCCAGTTCGCCCGGCCATGTTCCCGGCTGGGATCGAGTAAAGGTTGCCTCAGACCAAGACGATTACGAGCCACTACTCGACAGAGAAACTGCTGGTGAACCAGCTACGTCTCGAGGATGTAAGTTTTCCCTTTATTTGATTTCTTAGGTAGTCCCCAAGGCTAGGAGTTTTGAGATGCAACATTTGTTCGGTTTTGCAGTTTGTGGCCTGCCCTTGGGCAAACTACAAGGGTTTTCCCAGGTTTGTGGGGGCAGAGTTGAGGTCAAGGAGCTACAGGAGGATGCTCCTCCCCGCACTATTCCGCTCGGTGTGGTATCTGGGACATATGCTAGTGCGTCAGGGCATTTATGACGAGTTCAGGGTACTGGTTGACCCTCCTCGGATTATGTTTAGGCCTCCGACTATGGCTGAGGCCCGCGAGGATAGGGATGGTGAAGGAGGTGAGGCGTTACTTGTGCCTAGTGCCTCGTACGTGTCTCAATCTGTCAGCGGTTCGCTTGCCACCGCATCGGGGTAAATACTTGATTACTCTTTGTTTGTTTTTTGTTTCATGGTTCGGGTTTGCCAAGTTTTGAGGCGATGTGCTTTTTTGTCCTAGCTGACCGACCCGGGTAATGTCGTTCAACCCCCAAACTTCCCTCTATTACTACTATGGTGGATGCGACTGGGGTGGCCTTTACAGAGCCTCCGTGGAAGAGTTGGAGGTCGTGATGGAGTGGCGCGGTCGGGTGTATCGAGTAAGTTTCTTTTGAGTTTGCTTTGAAGCTGTTTTTGTGGGTTAGGTTTTCTTGGCTAACTAGTTTGGTTTTGTCGTTCAAGTTTCTTCGGCTACCCATCAGCGGTTATGGCAAGGTGCCAACCACTTCCGCGCCTACGCATCGGGGAGGGCTGTTGCCTCGGCTCGCGACACATCGTGGCCTCGATCGGTAACTGTTGTTTGTATGTGGGTGGTTTTACGCTAGTTCTTCTGTCTTTTCCTACGTGATAGTATGCCTTTTACAGGATGTTCCCGACATGGTAGCGTAGTTGGGAGCGCGAGAAGCTGAGCTCGATGCGGCTGACACTACAAAAAAATCACCCTTTCGCGGCGATTATTTTGGTAATTCGTGGCGATTCTATTCGACGCGAAAGGTTTCCCCATCGATTGTGTATTCGTTGAGGTAGGCGGCGTTGCCGTAGCCTTTCGTGTCGAATAATATATTCGCTGGGTTAGGTTCTCAAAAGCGACGCGAAAGAAGATGAGGTTTAGTGGCGATTTTAGTGTCGATTATTATTGATGCGGTAAATGTTTTGATTTTCCCACTAATAATAATCGTAGCGATTGTATTCGATACAATAAGTACAATAAAACGTCATTTAGTGGCAATTGTTGTAATTGTATTCGACACGATAAGCAATTACTATAATATCATTCCTTTTACAATTTTATCAATAGTATTCGACGGGATAAGTATTTACAAACAATCGTAACAATTGCATTCGACACGATATGTATTACAATTGCAACGACAAGGTAAATTGGTATCGATTTCATTCGATACGAAATATCATTTCTATCTCTCAAATATAATGCGAAAATAAAAAGAAAGGACAAGCGAAAAAACATGATACTTATATATAACTCCTAAAATCCCAAAATTATATGTATCCAACATCGACTAAATTAAATTAATAAAAATAGGTCCAAAATAAGTGCAAACAATCCTTTTAGAACCTAAAAAATTAACTAGGTCTTCAACCCCAAAGGAAAGCTTCAAACCATCTATTCCAAATTACATAGAGTAGCTGCGCCTCGAAAAAACTGCAATAACAAATATCATGTATATACCAAGTTATACCGAATTTTTAGTCATTTCCCACGTGCAAGTAAATAAATGAAATAGATTTATGTATGTATGTATATACACACTCACTGGTTCATGTATGTTCCTTGGCACATATAACAAAATGTCACAAATCAGCTGCTTGAGTTGCTATAATCATCCTGTACGAACAATTGAAACGCACACCGAATATTATATGACGTGAGTCCATTATCTAGTTCAGTTCAATATAATATCATATTTGTAAAATATTGTGTACTAAGTACAAACCAATTATATAAAAAAAATGAAATAAGAACATACCGTATTAGTCTGATCGTATTTTGAATATTCTTTTGATGTTCTACCTTTAAAGAGGGCCAACAATTCATGGAATACATTCTCTAGTTGATTTTGCTTTTCCAATACCTTATTTACTTCCGCATCACTCTTTGCTTGTACCATCTTCAATTCTTCGGCATGTTTCTGTTGCATGAGGTTCATCTCATCACGAAACTTGTTCATTAACTCATTGGAGGCGACATTGTTTTCTACAAAGTCTGACAATGGTTGTACCCTAGAATTACCCCACAGTTTGAAAGCACATAAGCCTCCACCAACTCCGCGCACACGTCCACGTCGTTCTTCTTTTCCTATTACTTGTTCAAATATATCTCCTTTTCAAGCTATCTTTCCATCCATTTGCTCTATTTGATTGGGTAACTCTTGTAATTTTTGTTTCATTAATTCCTAATGTATATAAAAAATGTTTGAAATAATCATTAAAATAGTGACGAAGAGAATAAAAAAATAAAAGGATAAGCGCTACTACTTTTTTTGCTTTTAAAGTGTCGATTTGTAATGATATTGAACTCTACATTAAAAAAATGTGCAATAATTAAATAAAACTTACAACTGCTTTTGACGAATTTTCATCAATTTTCTTCTTCTCTCTTGTTTTTCTATCCTTGTGAGTCTCAATGAAAATTTGAGCGCGACTGGGCTCAACACCATTAACCGTCTAGATAAAGAATATAAAACACTAGATTATTTACTGCACACAAAAATAATAGAAAGGAAACAATAACAGAGCACAGATATTAAACAATTTATGAAAAAGAGTATCACCCTTTTAGCTCTTAGTTGAGCAAAACTTTGTCTCCCTCCGCAGTGAGGCATAGTTTGATTTTTTTGATTGATCCTATTAATTGCTGCACGTCTCTGTGCATATATAGAGGTATAGCTTTGTTAATTATTTATTAAATTTTACAATAATATAACAATACTAGTCCTAATAAATATAAATATCAAACACCTTTGTCTTGTCTTGATCCCAGTAAGAAATCAACTTCAACCATTGATCCATAGGAACACGTGAAGGCTTCGCATTAACCAAGCTTGATCGATTTTGTTTGTTTGGCTCATAGTACATCGCTTTTAGTTCTCCTCTAAAATCCTTAACCACCTTTCCTAATGCCTTAAGAATATGATCTTCCCCTTTATGTGGGAATGTAAATCGCAACTACATACAAAAATAAAAAAGATTTGATATTATACGAATGTACTATATAATACATTGAACACTTTTTTTGTTAAATGTTGCAAAGGTTAATAAAACATTTATCGTAAATATAACTTTCTTTTATACCTTTATCTCAGTCATACATCTAACTTTGTACTCTTGCGGTACAAGCCTCCAATCGGAATAGCCTTGTGGTGCTAATTCAGGATTTCTTCCCATTGTACCAATGAAACTAGACAAAGCGACAGATCCATCGCCATAAGGCTGACCTTCCTTATTGAAATCAACGACCGTTCGTACATCAGCCGGTTGATTCCAAATATCAGTTAAAATAGTCGGTCCTCTACGTCTCACTATCACCCAAGAAAATATTATTAGCATTAATCGTATCAAATTTCTACAGGACCAACATTAGGTAACAAGGCAAAAAAATTCAATTACATACCTGAACGTTCAACCGTATCAGTATCTGTTTCATTAGGATTATCCTCGATCGAATCTGATGTTTGTATTACCTCATCTAACACATTTCTTGTGTTATCACCTCCATTAGCGACTGATGAGTTTATATTATGCTCCTCACCAGGTGTTAAAGTTGAAAAAGTATCTGCATTACCATCTCCATCAAGATTGAAAGAAGCGTCATCTCGCAAGCTGATTTTTGTCAAACGTCTCCTTTTTGTCATGATTTCTGAAATGATAACATAAAAAACATCATATTAGTCTATCAGTAGTTTCCCAAAAGTAAGGGGATAAAATTCATAAAATGAAAGTTTCACAGATTGCTGTCATAACCTGAATGCATATATGATAATCAATTCAACAACAAAGAACACAGCACCATCTACCATTTGAGAGATAAATTACCTTTTAGTGGAAATGACATACAATCTGAAAATTTATATTGCATGGCTTTATGAGAAACCTTGCATCGACAATTGCTTCGTAAGATAAAACATAGAGACTAAAAATTTATATTCTAAAAAGAAAGATAAAGCGTACCACGATGAGGGAAACATCCAAATAAATTAGTAATATTACTAATATTCTAATACAATACCAAACCAACATCACTGCTAAAATCTAACCAAAAAATATAAAACAATGGCTCATGTATCATCCACGTATGTTCCTTCCACACCAGACAAGTCAATATCCATGTCGAAAGCATCTTCTACGGATGTCAAACGGTGTTCTTCAATCTCTGAATCAACTTCCCATTGATCATCTCCTAAATTGAAAGTACCTCTAGGCTTTATCGACTTTGGAATAAACCAATCGTGATTTGTTCCATCTTGCACATATATAACTTGATCAACTTGAGAAGCAAACACAAATGGCTCATCGCTTACTCGATTGAGATTATACATAAGATGAGAAAAATTAACAAGAGTAAATCCCAACTTGTCTTTCTTTAAACCACTCGCACTATGAACATTAACCCAATCACACCTAAACATAGGTATCGAAAATTTACTGTAAAAATTTAACTCGATGATATCAGTTAAGATCCCATAATATATAACATCTCCGAGAATCGGATTTGTATCCTTAGAGCTAGCATAACTTTGTGTCTTTGCTACAACCTTCACCCCACTATTTTGTGTAGTCTTATTTTTCTCAAATTCTTTAGTACGAAATCTATAACCGTTTTTCATATCAAATGCTTGAAATCTTCTAGCCATGGGCAATGGACCAAGTGCAAGTGTCTTAACATCATCTGTGATTCTTATGTCATTCTTGTTGTCAGGATCATTAACCTAATAAATTGAACATGAGAAAACAAGGTTCAATTCAAGATAAGTACAATATATATTTTTCTTTTTTTATGAAACTATGTGTTTTAGTAAATACTCACAAATGTTTTCAACCATTCGACAAATTCTTCGTTGTGCATTCGATCTTGGACAATTTGAGTTAAACGATTACGTCTATGTATTCTCTTGAGGAAAGATACATGTTCCCTACATCAATTATTCATGTTAGTTATAAAATATATTTAAACATCATCAAAGTTAGAGACAAAGATGCGAAATTAAATTTCATACTCTCTTAAAGATTCAATATCTTTGCAATCACAATTGAACAGAACGTATCGATGTGCTTGTACCCTTGTCTTCTCATCCATCATAAAACCTTCAACTCGTCCATACGGTTGACCAACCGATGGAAAAAGACATGATTCTCCACTATTTTCATAACCATAGGTACACTGTGCATTGTTTCTATTTGAGGAATTCCTAATGTCATCACCTTCTCCCAAGTAACGAGAGCAAAATGTTATACACTCTTGAATTAGATAAGTTTCTGCAATCGATCCTTCAGGACGTGCTTTATTGCCGACATATGACTTGAGTGTAGATAAATACATAAAATAATTAGCTTATTAGGCATGTTTCGTTTTATGATACACCACTAATGAAAACTAAATAAAGGAAACATTATTACCTCTCAATAGGGTACATCCATCGGTAATGCACCGGACCACCAATTTTAGCTTCAGCGACTAGATGAACCACAAGGTGTACCATAATAGTAAACAAAGTTGGTGGAAAGAGTTTCTCCAAGTTACAAAGAATAGTAGCAATCTTTGTCTCTAATCATTCAAGTTCTCTAATGTACAGTGTTCTTGAACATAATGCTCGGAAAAAATCACACAACTCAATTAAAATTGGGGATACTTTCTCATGTAAGCTCTCTCTTATCGCAAGAGGTAACATTAGCTGCATTAGCACATGACAGTCATGACTTTTCAACCCAGACAACTTCCGTTTTAGCACACAACGAGAGATGTTTGACGCATAACCATCCGGAAATTTGACATTCTTAAGAACTTCACAAAATCGATCTTTTGCCAAATTGCTCAAAGTATAAGGTGCAGGGGGCAAAAATAACTTTTTGTTCCCTTGAGGTTGAGGCCATAAATGTTTTCGCACACCAATCTCTTGTAGAGTTTGACGAGCTTTGAGGTTATCTTTTGACTTGTTAGGAACATTTAAGAGTGTGTTAACTACATTATCGCACACGTTCTTTTCTATGTGCATCACATCGAGGTTATGACGCAAAATATTATGCTCCCAATAAGGAAGATCAAAGAAGATACTTTTCTTTTTCCAAGTGTTTGGTTCTACCCCCGAGAGGTGATCTTCCATAGTTTTACCTAGAGTGAAAGAGATATTCTCCAATTGTTGTAACACCTCTGAACCAGATGGCGGTTTAGGGGGAGACCTGGTTTCTGTGGTGTTATCGAAAGATTTTTCATCAAAATGATAGTTATGCAAAGGATCCAAGAACCTCCGATGACCCATATAACAAACCTTCCCACTGTACTTGTATCGCTTGGACCACTTATCATTATTACAACATGGACACGCATTTTTTCCATAGACACACCACCCCGACAAATTACCATATGCCGACATTGTTTCTACTTTGGTTTGGTATGGGGTTAGGTTTTCGCTATAAACTTTCCAAGTACCCGTGGCTTGGTTGACTACTAAGGATGAATCTCCATGTACTCTAAGGTTTTTTGATTCCTAGGGATGTGGCTGCTTTTAGACCTGTTAGGTAGGCCATTTATTTGGTTGTGTTGTCGGTAAGTCTGGTTGAGTGGTGGTTTGTTCGTTTGCAAATTTATTGTTGTTTGGTCAGTGGCTGGTTGAGCCCAAGGTTGTTATTCCCGATTTCCTTCTTAGGGTGAAGTTGAGTGGGCCGTTTGTGGCAACCCTTGCGTTTTAGTTGATTGCTATTGATAATTGGCATAAAGTCGAGTTTTTAAGCAATAAAGTAAAATTTTGAAAGAAGGTTAAGCAATTGTCGAGGTATGCTTGTGAGAATAAAAAAATTGTTTTATTGATAATAGTGATTGACGGGCTAGATGCCCGTGATTTTGTCTGGGGGAGGTGGAGGACATGTTCCCTCTCACTTCCTTAGACTCGACAAAAGAAAAAAAAGACAAAACATCTATTATTACTTTAGTCTAGGTCCTAGGATGAACTAGACTCTGACTAAGACCGGTCATGCGTCTAAGCATCGAGGCTCCCCTCAGGAAATAACACCTTGATGGTGCCGCTGGACTTTACTATCACAGACGCGGTTGTTTTTCCGCCAGCCCCATCATCAATGGGCTGTGGTATCTACTTCTTTATCAGGGGGAAGATTCCGGCATCCACCAGGTCCTGGATGTCGTTTTTTAGGCGATCACAGTCCTCCGTTTCGTGCCCCCTTCCTTGATGATACAAGCAATAGGCACTGGGGTCCCAATCCGCCCCCGAGCCTCACGGGGTGGATCTGGAGTAGGGACGAGCTGGGATAATTGTCAGTCCTCATTGGCAATTCTAAGGGTCTCGACATAGGTCATGCCCAGGTCAGTGAGGCTTCTAAAGGGACGCCCTCCGAGGGCTGGGACAAACCTAGCCGACCCTAGCCTCATTTTTTCTTTAGGGATAAAAGGTTTCTCTTCCATTACCTCTCGGGGGATATTTCGCGTCCCGTTGACCGTGTCCTCCAGCCTGCCGAGATGGAGTAGGATGTTATTATGGGCGTCGTTTATTTGGGCTAGGTTATTCTGAAGTTCCTTAACGAGCCCTTGCATTGCGTTGAGTGGTTCGGTATTGTCGCTGGAGGAGATTTCTAAATCTGCGAAACAGGGCCAAAGGTGAGACTGAATCGACCAGACGTTTTAGGGACTCGAGGATGCTCGTGACTGAGCGACACGGAAATGAGACCCTTGACTCGCGTGTGCATACGGTCATTTGGTTTAGGGACTTGGGTGCTTTGGACCATTAGTGTATTTGGCGGAACGCCTAATGAATCTTAGGCCTCTACAACGAGACGATTTGACACGAACCTCGGTGGTGAGGATTAGACTTCTCGAAATGAGACGACCCAAAATGTAAGACCTCGAGTAGAGGCGATCCTAATGACTAACATAGACAGTTAAACACACGGTTGCACGACGTAAGAGGTTGATCGCGATCTCGGCTCAGGATTGAAGAATTTGGATGTATGTTTCTTTCAAAGACGACCAGTTTTGCAAAATTTTGAAAACGATGACTTGTATAAACAGTGTAACGATGGCGTGACGACATCGCTTGTGAAGTGTAGGTGTGTTTCCACATGTGTGCGTCGGAAATCCGGTGATG
This sequence comes from Agrostemma githago, assembly GCA_958450325.1. Classification (NCBI taxonomy): domain Eukaryota; kingdom Viridiplantae; phylum Streptophyta; class Magnoliopsida; order Caryophyllales; family Caryophyllaceae; genus Agrostemma; species Agrostemma githago. The sequence goes on from OY288247.1 coordinate 35,328,886, forward strand.
ACGGAATATAAATGTTTTTTTTCTTTTGAAGGGAACACAGTTCTTTAGAGGAACCGGTTTTGGAAACGATTATGTGATGCTTTTATCGAAACTACTATTAATTATCTAGTTCGATACTTGCGGTGTGCGTGATGCTCGTGGTAGAGTGTGAAGTCTGATGACAGTGTCCTTAAAAGTGTGACTAAATCCATAGTGAGGGATTTAGGTGTTAAAAGTGTTTTTAGAAAAAAAACTCCTTTTTTTTAAAACTAGTGTCCCACGTTCGTTGGTTGCGTTAATTTACATTGGACGGTGGGAGGGTGCATTGTAAAAAGGTTTTGAAGGTGTGACCGTTTTGGGTTCCTTGACTTCATTGATTGAAGCTTCGGTTGTGTCAACGATATGTGTGAAAAAAAACATTTCTTTATTTTTTAAAAAAATTAAAAGATGTAACCCTTTGGGGTACCTTGATCCCATTGATCGGGAGTCTCAGTGGTATTAACGGTACTCGTTGTTGACGGGTTTCAATTTGACCAAGGTGATGGCACTAAAAAAAATATTATTTTTTTGAAAGTGGTGAGTGTAAATTTTGCCATGATAACGGCATCTAAAAATGTTTTTCCCTTTTTAGAAATCACGATTTGACCGGAGTATTGGCGTTTAAAAGGTCATTTTGAATAGATGACATACTTTTTGAAAACGGAATTGGGTGCGATTGAATATGTTGGCGTGGTTGAGTCCAGATTTTTAATGTTTTATTCGGGTTGTTTGCAAACACGCTACACATAACTGGGAATGCATAGACTCATGCAGGATGCAGACACAGGTAGGTTAGGGTAGGCTACCGCCCACGAATAGTCTTCCCTTAGGCATTGACAATTATCTGAGGAGATGAATGTCATACCGTTCGTTCGGAACTATCCGCTTATTAATCCCGCGGGTTACGCATTAGGCGGCCGGAACGACAATCGAGGATCTCTCCGCGCGTCGCTAAAGGTCTTACCGCGAAGAGGTCGATTGGTCCTGATATCGGTTAGGGTGGGCTTTTTAGGGCCGAAACCTGTAGTGACCACAACTAGGAACTAAGAAATGAGCTTCACCGACATCGTTCAAGTTACACCACCACTTGAAATTTGTTTCCAAATCCCCAGCGGAGTCGCAAAACTGTGGACGTCCGTCCGCACCGCCCGGCGCCCCGCTCGCGCGGGACTGACCCGGTTTTCAACGTGTGGCGGCAGCAACCCACGCGGCCCCCTCCCTGTCGGGGGCCGGTCCAATCTCGCATACGGGGCGAAGTGTCAAACCTCGATTTGGATGACGATCCGGACTTGTACTAGACGGGTACGGGCACCCGTGTTTTCGTTTGGGAATCGATCGAGTCGTGCTTGTAAATGTTTAAAGGCCAATTTGTTTGGTAGGGCGACCATTTTAGTGAACTGAAGTTGTTTCCGATTTGTGGAGTCGCCACCGAGTCAATTATGGGGACTCGGAAACCGTTCAAGTCAACTTTGATTCCTTACCGGCTCAAAGTTGAGTGGCACGGGACCTAAAGATAAAGACTTGTACCCTTAAGCACTCCATATCTGGAATGACTCTCATTACCAATGGTTTCGGACATCCAGAAACCGTCAATTCTGAGTAAGGGGTGAGGGTACGTAGTGGGAAGCCAACATCCGATAGATATCGACACCCAATCCCGCTCGCTCTATAACGGCCTCTACTAATCAATCGGTGAGATGATATCCTAGTACTTTTGTTGTGGCGGAAGTACTGTAACATCCGTTGTTTTAACCCTATATCTTTGCTACGTCGGTTTTTTAAGGACAAGTAGGTTTTGTTGTCGAGGTAATTGTGTTTACATTCTTTGCATGCGAGTTCATGTGACAAGCAGGCCATAAAAAGATGCACGTAGGAGAGTAGAGAGTACTAGTATTATACGTATTAGCAAATCAGTTTTAACGCGACAATACGGATATTAGTCGTTCTCGTGGTATACCTTACCTGGTATTCTGCTTAAGATGCGTCGGTTCGATATTAATAGAGATGCGTCAAACCTAATAAGGTGAGCACCTGGACTAATACGGAACCCGACCATCGCTTTGTTCAGTTTTAGCTTGTTTACGTTTTGAATTCCGTGTTATGTGATTTAGCATGCGATAATAAGGTCATAAAATCAATAAATCATATGAAAAACTGTAATGTGAATGTAAGTAAATCACATAGTGAGGAGTTGCACCCTCGGAATATACACTAAACGGGACTCGATGCATGGATAGTTTGAGAACGGATCTCGGAATAACTCGGGTCTATTTAGTGTGTTTTAGTGTTCGTGGTTGAAGTTGGGAGGTTACGTATTTTCGTAAATGTCGTGGACCTAGTTTCCACATCTAGTGTTATCGTAGTGCATACTTAAAAAAGTGCAAATATGGAAAGTTTTGTTTAGATGACAACCTAGTGACGACTCGGTTTCAACAGTCGGATCCTCCTAGCTTGGCCTAGTGACTCCGGCAGAGCTCCGTTACCGTTTGACTCTTCCTACGGCTATTCCGGCAGAGCTTCGTTGCTAAGGACTAGTTCTGCGGCTAATCCGGCAGAGCTTCGCTACTCGTTTTGAGCTAGTCGATCACAGGCACCTCGGTATCGAGTGGGGTGCTTGAAGGTGAGGAGTAGCGTCGATGTCACTTTTTTATCGGAACTACGATCGAGTGGATCGTTTGCCTCGGGTGTCGGAGTGCGAGCCCTTAGCGAGAGTTTTAGAGGGGGAAGAGAAGAATGAAAATTGTGTGTCGAAATAAGGGCGTGAAGGGGGTATTTATAGGTGTTTTCGGCCCTCGTCGCCCATATGGGCGCCTGAGCTGAGGCGCACTGAGACTCAGACACTTGGGCTAAGGCGTGGGGAGACCAAGGAGCGTGAGGTGGGACGGTTGGAGTTTTGAAGATACAATTTTGATACTTTCCAAAACCGAGAGGGAGGAGTGTAATATGAATCTTGGGGGTTAAGTCTTCCCCGAGTTTGACCTAGCGCCGTGGGTCTAGTGGGCCTCAGGTGTTCGTCCCGAGGTTCGCTTGGCGCGGTGTTGACTCCGGTCGCGTTGCAACCCTATCGTCATCGGGTGTTTGCTGGGCACTTCATCAGCCACCAGGTCCAAATCTGGGTGTCTACAGTCTTTCTTTGTTTACTATTTCCAATTTCCAACCGTTCCTTCACCGTCGCAAATCGGGTCTTTATCCTCTGCTTATACTTGTCCGTCTTGCCTTCCTTTTTCAACAAATATAGTGTCCTACTTAATTAACGTTTTCTTTTATAATTTGTCGTTATGTTTTAAACCTGATTCTTTAATAATTGCCCTGTCATGAATTAACAGTAACTTAAGTAGTTAGTGTTAGGCTAGGTTAAGATGAGAGTCTAGAGTAAATTTGGAGTCATTCGATAAATGTTCGTTTCAGCAGTCATTAGTATTTGGATTGTCTCGAGTTGAGTTGAGAGAATATGAGATCTTGAACCATGTTTTATGGGTTGGAATGGCTGAATATGAAGGAGTGTTATACAATTATGGTCGTATTTGGTCTATCCTGGTCATGTTTGAGGGATGGAGGATATGAGTCAATTTCATTTCTTTATGAATAAGGGAGGAGGTGGTGCCAATGTCTCGCATAATTATCGGTATGCACTTATATGTCTATGTTGGGGTCAGTGAATTAATAAGTGAGGATATATATATTTAAATGTCTTATGTATAAGGTTGGCTACATATGAGTGTGAGATTTAGTAGGACGTGGATCATTGATAAACAACTTTGGGAGACGTTTACCTGATAATGGATTAGGTCGATAACTATATCAATCACTTAGATTACTTATTGAACCACTTATATTATTCGTAGTTTGTGGGTTTGAGGAGAAAGAATTCTTGAAATAATACTAGCTGAGTTTTGACCGTCTTGAGAGGTACGAATATTTTACCCTTTTCGCCTTTAAGTAAAGAGTATGTTCGGTTTAAATTATATTTTTAAAGCCTTTATGTAAATTATTTTGTCTATGGTGAATTTTTATGATACGCGTAATATTTCGGATATTGAACTTTGTGACACGAGTCACACAATGGTTGTAACACCCCTAATTTTTATAAATTAAATTCGTATTCATATTTTTTTATTGTTTGCGATTTAACTCGTAATCCTTAATTTTAATTGTTATCAGATTTACATTGACTTCATCTTAATTTCTAAAATCTTTATTTGAGCTGAATTTCTATTTTCAACTCGAGATTCGTTAAAACATTTTATTATTCCCTCGAGATAACATTTTATTAAACTTCCGTTGAAAAGTCATCATTTTGGTTTTCAAGAAATCAATTCAATTCAATTCATTTTCGTGAAGAACTATTTATTATATTTATTCGTCGAGAAAATCTAATTCTTTTTAAACAGTGTAATTATTCTAAACTCGAGATTGACCCATTTGATATTCTAATTTCTGTTTTTGAAGAACTGAACATTAAGTACTTAGTTATTTTGCGTGCAAAAATATTACACACGTAGGGAGTAGCGTATTGGGAAGTTGTTCTACTTTTGACCGAGAAGTCCTGGTTTCGAATTCCCATCAGCGCATTTTCAATCTCTTTTTAAATCGAGAAGAGTAATAATTTAGTTGTTACTATAGTCTATAAATTTGTAACACGTACATGAAAAAATTTGACTCAATTTATTTAATTTGGTGATCGTCTCTGTTGCTCTGTTGTTCGTTATCGCGGATGGAATTGTCGTGCGTGATCAACCCCTGCTCTGTCTGTTGGTTTTCTCCTTCCTTTGCTTCTCATTCTTTTCTTCTTTGCTTCTTCTTCTTCTTCTTATGCTGATCTGCTGCTGCGCTACAGTCGGTTGTTGTTGGTTGTTGTTGTTGTGCGCTGCTCATTACTCCTCCGTTGATGTTGTTGTTTCGGATTGTTCGGATGGTTGCTGCTGCTGATGGTCGATATTACTGCTGTTATGACGCTGTACTTGTTGATGTTGTTGCTGCAATTTCGTCAGTTTGCGTTGTTCCTCTTGTTGATTGTACATTTTGTGACTGTTGTACAACTTCAAATTTGTCGTTTGTGCTGCTGATTCGTTTCGGATGTTCGGTTCTGGGCTGAGTCTTATCATCCTTTTCGTGCATCGTCTCGATTCCAGTTCATCCTTCATTTATGTTCAAAGTATAGGGTCACTATAGGGACGATATATCTTTATTATATCAAAGATGGGACCAAACCAACCTACGTGACATCATTCTATCTCTCATCTCCCTCATTCATTCTGCATATCTCACATTAAGTTTTTCAAATATTACAATATAGTCCCCCTAATTTCACTTAATTACTCATTAATCCCTACCTTCTTATTTTCTCAACATAGATCTTAATACAAATTTTAATATATCGACTTATTTAACACGAAAAAAAACATTAATTTTACTTACTTTATTTTTCGTGATTTTACTCATTCTTATTAGTTTATTTAAGAAAAAATAAAAACAATTAAAAGGTTTCATGAAAAATAAAAAATATCATATTAATATGTATGTTTTTGAGAATTAAACTTTAAGTTTTTGAGAATATATATCCTTAACTCTATTTAATTCATTTTTTGTCGTAAGTCTCATCTGAATCAAGTTAAATTTCAATTATTTTTATTAGTTGAAATTTTTTTCCCGAAGATATCATTTTGACAATATATCCTCCAAAATTATATTCCACAATTTTAATACTTCGAACAAAAGTACAAAATTAGAGATATTTTGGCCGATATCTTTCAGAAAAATTTAGGTATGCATAAATTGGAAACATAACGTATGTTTCAATGTTTACAGTATCTTACAAATACACCGTATCTTTCATGAAAACACAAATAATATTTAACAAAAATCATGGAACTAATGGTAACATATTCCATTAATATGTTGAAACTTTCCATCAAATTAGATTCTTTTTTTCATACTCATATTCAAAATTATTTTTCATATATAAAATTATGCATATTCAAAATTTTGGTAGGTAAATCTTCAAAAAAAAACTAAACGTAAATCTTTATCATTTTGATAATATATTCATAAATCATAGATATTGATACAAAATCTTTGATTATGTAAATCTTTTTAAAATATTGGAAAAAGACGTTTTTAATTACGGTAGGTATTTATAATTGATACAACAACTGCTGATACAATTTTTTGTTAATTGATCCAGTAAATCAATCTCATATCTTAGGCTATCCTACTACTTATATCCCATAAGTGAATGTAAAATTAATCCCATACCGATCACATTCATCTCATATATACTACCCACTACTTTAGAGTCAATCCTTCATGCACACGACACCAGATCGAGCGATGAGTTTGTTACCATCTCCAATCTCCATCTTACTGTATTGTCTTCCCTTGAAACATACTTTTGTCGAATTATTATGAGTTTACATCAATCTACCTAACACTTTTGTCGTTCATAATAAAAATCATTACGTACAATGTTAGTGACAAAGTATTCCTTATGTAACATAGGGGACAAATTAATGCTAATAGGGTCTTCTTTCAACCCCGTGATTTTATCACAGGTTTTAGACTAGTAATTAAAGAATATATGTTGTTGTGTCGCGGTATGGAGCCATTGAATGAGAAACAAAATCGCCCCGACTACGGTACAAATCGGAATGGACATCGTCCCTCAAGGTCACACAACACTCCTAAAAGGTTGTGTACTCAACCATTAGGAGTTGACATTCATATGGTATGCTCAAAATTATCATAGAGAAGAAGTAAATGAAATGAAAGATGATATGTATCAAATGACTACAATCTTCTCATTTTTATAGTGTAGCAGAGAAAAGCCAAAAATTAAAGTGATTAATCGGCGCCATAATCACCAAGTTAATGACATGCCCCACACTATAAATATAAGTCATAAACACAAAGTTTAATGGCCATAACCATGCTATTAGTGAGAAGAGTCTTTTACGATGTTATGAAAAGCTTCTCTACAATACAATGTATTATGTATATAGTCAACATTGCTAGCCATTGCATTACATCCAATAGTTTATTCTAATCCCGAGGGTAATTTTATTACTCTCATTCTCCGTCTCGTTTCCCCTATTTTTATTAACATAATATGGTTCTAATACCCTCGCGGAACCATCGCGGCGGGCACCCACACCGCCCGCTGAAACACCGTTGCGTCGAAAGCCGATCCGATCTAGCATTCCTGGTGAAGTGTCGGACCTTGATTTGATTGACGATTTGAATTGTAGTAGATAGACGTACGAGGGCCATCTATGTTTACGTTGATTTGATCGAGATATGGTTGTAAATGTTTAAAGGCTGATATGTTTGGTCTGACGACCTTTTTAGTGAACCAAATTCGTTGCTGATTTGTGGAGTCGCCACCGAGTAATTTTGGGATACTCGGAAATCGTTCAAGTCAACTTTAATCCTTAGCCGGCTCAAAGCTGAATGACAGTGGGAACCTAAAGATAGAGACTTATATCTTTAAGCATTCCATGTCTAGAATGACTCTCATTGCCAATGGTTTCGTACATCCGGAAACTGTAAATTTTGAGTAAGAGGTGAAGGTACCTATTGGAAAGCCAACGTCCGATAGACATCAATACCCAATCCCGCCCGCACGTAGCGACCTCTACTAATGGGCTGGTAACTTCGTTCCTAATTGTGGTGGAAATGTGTGGACATGACATAGGCCCACCTCGACGCGGCCACGCGCGGGTTTGGGGAGGCGAATGAATCTCCATATGAGAATGGATCGAATTGAAATTTAAATCGAAGTGGAGTCGCCACCGAACTTTGTGGGAGTTCGGGCCCGTTCGAACCCACTCTATGTCGTAGTGGGCCAAGCACAAAGTATGGCCCATTTCCGATGTCAGAGTTTATTGGGCTCGTCCCCTTACATTGCGATACCGATACCGTAACTACCGATAATCGTGTATAGAATGACTCTTTTGCGCCAACGGTTTCGGGCATCCAGAAACTGAGGTTCTGAGTAAGGGGTGAGGGTACGTGTTGGGAAGCCCACTGAGGACACCCAACCCTGCCCGCACATTAGCGGCCTCTAATAAGATATCGAATGATTTTTGAATACGCGCGTTAGTTGAACGATAAAATGTTATGCAAACATTGTTTTCCCTAAGCATGTGAGAAATTGAAAGGGTTTCTTTGTCGATTTAATGCAACTAATTCTAACGTCGAAGTTAAATTTAGCATGCGAAGGTTCATTTTAGTACAATAAAATAAACAAGAATTAAATTGACAAAAGAACAAACGGTTAGTAACGGTATAACGATAATAGCGGTTTGTAAAGATGTAAAATAATATGGAATGATTCAAATAAGATGATGTAAAATCTCGAAAAGTGAAGTTTTCACGTGATTGATTAGACACGTGTTGACCTAAGTCATAAAAAACTGTTAACGAGACTCGAACGCTATTGTAGGACTCACGGTTTGACGTGGTGAGGGGCCACTCGACCGAGTCATTGGAGGTCTCGACCTAGTGGATCCCTGAAAAGGGTTCTGTCCCGTTTTTAGACCCTACTCGGTCGAGTTATTGGCGAACTCGATCGAGTACACTGCCACTCGACTGAGTCATTGCGAGACTCGACCGAGTGGAGGTCGAAAAAAGCATTCTTTTCGGTTTTTGTGATGTCACTCGATCGAGTGGCCTATGACACTCGGTCGAGTGGCACCTGTACGAACTATTGGTTCGCTTGCAATTTTGTTTTCGATTTCGAAATTGCTTTTGATTTTGACAATTTGACGATTTTGTTGAATCGGGCATAAATATTGTATAATTTATGCTCGACTCGGATTTTTATGAATCATTGATTTCGTTGAACCGAATATAAATATTATGGGATTTATACTCGATTCCAAATTTGAATACTCGTTGTATCCCATATTCGATTATTGAATCGACATGAAATAGTTAGAGCGAGATAAAAAAATTGTTATAAGTCGTTTTAGATTGACCAAAGCGATATGAATTTTCCTCCGCGTTATAGTGTTGTAATTCTAGTGAATTCAATGACATCTACGTTAGCATCAACGAAAAAATCGAATTGGTTAAATTGTTTGACTAGATCGTTAGATTCAACATCCAATTAAGGAATTGGTATCGAATTTAATAGATCGACACTTGAATTAAACTCGACTTGATTCCCTCCGCATCCCGACATCATAATTAATTCTTGCGAATTGTTTGATGTCGGATCCGCATCAACGGGTTTCGACCCTTATGAAAAAGTGCTTCTAAAATAGCTTTTTAGAAAATCGATGAAATATGTGATTGAATGATGACGAGAACGAAAATAAGAATTATTATTTAGATTGACTTGCTTAAATAATCAAGTGATCGGGGTGATGGGATAAGCGACCGGCAACGCTGTGTGCAGTACACTTGTATATTCGAGTTTCCTTATCCCATTATCACTCACACTCGACACAAATTCACAAGTATTTTAATGTTTTATACTAGTTATATTATCGATATTATAGACGCAATAAAAACGATAAAAAATGACACTACGACGATGAAAACGACGCGAGAGAGAAAGAGAAAGGAAAGAGCGGGATTTTGCACCCTCAACCTACATGTTTCTTATGCTCGGACGGGACTCGTAGTGGTGGCTTGCACTGGAGTATCGAGTATGTAGGCTAAGTTGTGGTGGTTAGGGTTTGGATTAGGGTTTGAGTGTAGTATTGATTAGGGTTTTTTTGGGATCATCAAAATTTGTCTGAAAGGTTGTGCATGGGACTGTATATATAGGCTTTGCTATGGACCCCCGACTAGGGTTATTCGACCGAGTAGCCCCTTGACTCGGTCAAGTGGCCCAGGCGTCAGCATCCGGGCTCAAATGAAGGCCCACTCGATCGAGTGCTCAGCTGGGTCGCGCGGGTCAACTTTTGGACCGTGGCCTTGGATGTTTGATGGGTTTTTGTATTTGGGCTGGGTTTTTGATATTTGAACGGCTGTTTTGTATGTCTCGGAAACGACTTTGACCGTGGTTGACCCAATCGCTAAAAGTCGGTTTTATTTCCGATGTCGGTTTTGACCCAAATTAGTCTTGTTTGACTGGAAACGACCCACTGGGCCTAAATTTGAGGTCAGTTTTGTGAGATTTGTACTCCATAAGTGCTTAAGCCAACAACTAATGGTTTTCAGCCCATATCCGAGCGCGTAGAAACACTTTAGCGTCCGATCATCATCGGGTGTTTTTTGGAAACTACTATAGACACCTGGCAGTCAACATGCGATAACATCCGTTGTTTTAACCCTATGTCTTTGCTACGTCGGTATGCTAATATCTAATGTTTTAACCCTATGCGATAGCATGCGGCTGATAACTTCGTTCCACATAGGTCTGAATCAACATTATCAAAATGCATAATTAAAGTGCTATATGTAAAGCTTGGTTTAGTTGACAACCTAGTGACGATATCGACTTCAATAGGATGACCCTTCTAGCGTCCTGCGGCGATTCCGGCAGAGCTTTGCTACGGTAAGGCAAGTCGACAAGTCGACAGGGGTGCCCTTTTTTGTTCTTGTCGCGTCGAGTCAGGAACTCGAGGAACTTCGAAGATTAGTTTTTATTTGTGGAATGCGAATCGAAGAGAAAATGATCAAGTGGATCGTGCCTAATGTCGGAGTGCGACACTATAGAAGAGCTGCAAGTTGTGTGGAGCTTTTACATTGGAGAATGATTTTTGAGTTGTCGATTATGAGCGGAGGGCGGGTATTTATAGTTTTTCTCATAGTTCAATCCGATATTTCAGGCTCCACACTACGTGTGACCCAAAAATGGGACGCCTGACTCCAGGTAATAGGGAATTTAGGCGCCTGAGTGGAGGCGGTTGAGATTTTGAAGATCCAATTTGAAAATTTCCAAAGCGGAGATTATACGTGATCTTTGCATTTCGTGGATTCTAAGACTTCGCCTCTTACCCTAGCGCATGTGGCGTTGTGCCTTGGGAGCGCGTCTCGAGGCTAGACTTGGCCTAACGCGTTAACGCGGGTTTGACTTTACGTATTTCGGGACTGATTCGGAGCCCCGGAGTCGGAATTGACTCTAATTAATGTCGACGCGACCGTAATGAGACGACTAAGACCGTCTTAATGTTGAATTAATTTTTTTCGAGTAATTATTTGATCCGTTTCATAGGAAAACCGTAAAAAACATCGTAAAATTATGTCATGTTGCAGTTCGATCATCATCGGTGTTATTCGGACAATCCTCCAGCCATCAGTTTCAAATCTGGGTGTCTAGAGAAGCCCCCAGTTTGACTGAGGCTTTGACAAGGTGAAAGTGAAAGTATAGCCGCCCAGTTCAATCGAGGATTACGACCTGGTTGCTGTCCGCTCGGGCCGTTTTAAGTCCGTTGGACTATGTACTAAGGCTCGTCAGTTAAGGTTTAGAAATCATACCTGACCTCCTTGCATGTGGTTGCTTATTGCAATTTGATTTGGATTCGCTTGCTCTAACTTGGGTTTGAAGGGTTATTGTAGTAGATTCTGACTATTTCTAGCCTTTGCGTATTATATTCTTTGGAACAGATTTCTGTCTGTTCCTGGACTTTTGCGTATTGTACTCTTTGGGATAGGTTCTGACTATCTTTGGCCTTTGCGTATTGTATTCTTTGAAACAGATTCCTATCAATTCCCGGTCTTTGCATATTGACGAATGGTTGTATTAATTTTTGTAAGAGTATTTGCTTTTGATTCCTCCTGGGATCGTTGCATAAACTCTTGGCGAGTGCATAATTGTATTTGTATTGCTTCTTGTTCTTTTGTATTTGGATTGGGGTTCGTGGTTTTTCGTTGGGGATGTGAGTAGATTGCTTTGGGTAGAGGATTTGCTGGAGGGTAAATTGATTTGTATTTGTAACTTGGCTGAAGGGTTTGCTATTTGGACTTGGTATTGAGAGTGGTTTGAATTGATGGGTACCGCTTGGGATTTTCGTTGGTTCGCATAGCGGGCTGTGTTGGCTTACAGGATGTTCTGCCGGGGAGGTTAGTATTGTCTGGAAGGCTTTGCTGGGGACGACAATGCAGTTTTCTTATTGCTTCTTTGCTAATTGACGAGTGTACGTCTTTCAAGTATTGAGGAATGTGTCCGGATTAGTCCGACTTTGCCTTATGCTATAAGGTTAGGTGCTTCTCCTCGGGTGACCCAATAAAGAGGCGCCTGGGTGCCAACGTTGTAGAAGTGGGATGCTAGGGTGGAGACGGTTGAATTCTTGTTTTACCTAGCCAGAATAAGCGCGGAATTGAAGAGGCGACAGTTCATTATCCACAAAAATTTGACGCCTGCATCCCATCTCCTCTCATCCGTCTTTCCTCCATATTTACCGATTTCAAGTTTGATTTTCGCTCAATCTCGACAATGTCGACCCCTAGTAAGTGTTCTTTACCCACCATTGTGGATTTGAACTTCATTGGTGTGGTTTTGAGTTGAATTTGTTTGAACCCTAGAAATCGATTTGGGTGTTTTGTCTTTGTTGTGTTTGATGCTTGTTCTTGGTTTCCTTTTCAAATTAGGGTAGTATAGAACTTATAGGTGTATTTATTTTCTTGAAATGGAAGCTTGAAGGTCCTCTAATAGCCTCAGCCATATCTCGAAAATTAGGGTTTGGGGACTGATTTCCCGATTGTTCCCGTACTTGACTCTTGTAAACTTATTAGATTCCTACTTGTGGCATTGTGGGTAGCTTGTGTGTCGATTTTCGTGACCCAGAATGTATTCTAAATTACTTCATGTGAGGTTGTGAGGCTTACGATGGACCAAATGAGACCGTAACAATGCCGGATTTTTCCGAAACCACTTTTATTGTGATCGGGGACAAAAATAGGGGCTAGTGGGATGTTCATAATTTTGATACCTTGCTCGAATATTTGAGCTTATTTTGACCTGTTTGGGCTATCTTGACCTGACCCGAGGCATTTGTTCGATTTGTTTTGTTTCACAACTGGAGATGGCACAGAACGTCTCGATGAGGTTCCAATAGTTGGTACTACCGGCGAGGCTCCCGGTTTGAGTTCTTTGACTCCTAGGGTGGCCCACGAGAGGCGTCGGAGTGACCCTTCGCCTCAACTAGAGTCTGGGGCCGTGAACGAGGTTGATTTTGACTGAGTCACGAGGCGTGTCTTGCTTGTGATGGTCGAAAGGAGAAGGCAGGTACCTATGACTGTTGGCAAGGTTGAGGAGGCCGTTTACGTGGATCCCGCCTGGGCTTGGGGATGGGATGGACGACAACTATTGTTCTGTCCGGATTTGCACGTGTCTAGCCGTACCATTTACGGCAAGGTAAGTACTTTGATTATTTTGCTATCTATTCTTATTTGATATCGATTTGTACTTGTATGGATTGTTTATATTCTCGTATCATCATGGTTTGCAGCCCCCAGGTCCGATGAGGTCTTTTTCTGGCTTTACGACGTGTCTGGAGATATACTCTCAAAAGCTTAGCCCTGAGGCTAAGAAGGTGGTTATGGGGACAACCTTGGGTCACCTAGTCAGGCATTGGGTTCGACTGGTAGGTTGCAAAACCAAGTGCAACATAATGATGATTAGAGCGATGGTAGATCGTCGCTTTAAATTTCATGACACGACTTCGATATTTCATATGTGGTTCGGCGAGGTCGGCACGACTGTGGAGGATTTTGGGGTGATTATGGGACTTCCCTCATGTCCCAAATTGATTAGGTGGGCGTCGAAGGGCTTTAGGCTGGATAGTACCAAGGTTAAGAGCTGGGTCAGGGATTGTCTGGAGCCTTCGGCTTATAGCTTGCCCCATGCCTTAGCTAGTTCCTATATCACCGACAACTTCGAGAGGGTGGCAGTTCTGGAAGGTCGAGAGCCCAACACGGCGGTGCGGGACACCCGTCTGTGGTTGTGGTACTTTCTAGGCTCGACCCATTTCTCGGATAAGGGCGAGAGGTTTAGCACTAGGATTTTGCCTTTCTTGGTTGACTTGAGTCAGCTGAGCCATTTTGATTGGGTAACGGAGGGTTTTGCGGAGACGACCCGTTGTCTGCAGGCCATGGTGAGGCCTCAGACTCGGCCATACCTATCGTGGGGCCAGGTCTCGTGCTGGGGGTAAGATACTTAACTTGCATTTGGTTTGAATTTTCTCAGTTTCGTTTTGTTTTGTTAGCGGTGTTTCGGGTTTTGCAGGCTTGGATCTACTCTTACTTCCCGTGCTTGGCGCCTAAGACTGTGCCAGTTCGCCCGGCCATGTTCCCGGCTGGGATCGAGTAAAGGTTGCCTCAGACCAAGACGATTACGAGCCACTACTCGACAGAGAAACTGCTGGTGAACCAGCTACGTCTCGAGGATGTAAGTTTTCCCTTTATTTGATTTCTTAGGTAGCCCCCAAGGCTAGGAGTTTTGAGATGCAACATTTGTTCGGTTTTGCAGTTTGTGGCCTGCCCTTGGGCAAACTACAAGGGTTTTTCCAGGTTTGTGGGGGCAGAGTTGAGGTCAAGGAGCTACAGGAGAATGCTCCTCCCCGCACTATTCTGCTCGGTGTGGTATCTGGGACATATGCTAGTGCGTCAGGGCATTTATGACGAGTTCAGGGTACTGGTTGACCCTCCTCGGATTATGTCTAGGCCTCCGACTATGGCTGAGGCCCGCGAGGATAGGGATGGTGAAGGAGGTGAGGCGTTACTTGTGCCTAGTGCCTCGTACGTGTCTCAATCTGTCAGCGGTTCGCTTGCCACCGCATCGGGGTAAGTACTTGATTACTCTTTGTTTGTTTTTTGTTTCGTGGTTCGGGTTTGCCAAGTTTTGAGGCGATGTGCTTTTTTGTCCTAGCTAACCGACCCGGGTAATGTCGTTCAACCCTCAAACTTCCCTCTATTACTACTATGGTGGATGCGACTGGGGTGGCCTTTACAGAGCCTCCGTGGAAGAGTTGGAGGTCGTGATGGAGTGGCGCGGTCGGGTGTATCGAGTAAGTTTCTTTTGAGTTTGCTTTGAAGCTGTTTTTGTGGGTTAGGTTTTCTTGGCTAACTAGTTTGGTTTTGTCGTTCAAGTTTCTTCGGCTACCCATCAGCGGTTATGGCAAGGTGCCAACCACTTCCGCGCCTACGCATCGGGGAGGGCTGTTGCCTCGGCTCGCGACACGTCGTGGCCTCGATCGGTAACTGTTGTTTTTATGTGGGTGGTTTTACGCTAGTTCTTCTGTCTTTTCCTACGTGATAGTATGCCTTTTACAGGATGTTCCCGACATGGTAGCGTAGTTGGGAGCGCGAGAAGCTGAGCTCGATGCGGCTGAGCTCAATATGATCCAGTCTTTGCGGTCTCGGAATGTCAAGATCGCTAGGTTGAGGGAGCAACTGCCTCAATCTCTGGGTGAGACATCGGTGCAGGGCGAGGCTAGGGCTGAGGCTGAGGCTGAGGTTGTGGCTGTGGCTGGGGATCAGGCTACTGGTGTTGCCCAAGAAGTTGGTCCTTCCGAAGGGGTTCCTAGCACGGGGATGGCTACCGTGGATAGGGGTGTTCAAAAAGTGACCCGGACCGGCAAACCCGACCGAACCGGACCGACTACATACCGGTCCGGTCCGGTCCCCGGTTCTCCAAAAACTTGGATACCGGTCCCCGGTCCGGTCCGGTCCGGTCCACACATAAAAAAATTAATCAAATTTAGTGTATTTTGTCGGTCCGGTCCGGTCTTAAGAGGGTCCGGTCCGGTCCGGTCCAGGTTTTTTGTTAACCGGTCCGGTCCGCGGGTTTAAATTTTATGGGTTTCCGGTCCGCGGGTCAAGCCGGTCCGGTCCGGGTTTGGACCGGTGAACACCCCTAACCGTGGATATGCTGGCGGGTTTGGGTCGCTCAGTAGATGACGGTATGGGGCCTCCTACTTTTGATCTGGAGGATATAGGCATAGATGATAGCATCAGTGAGCTTATACTGGTTGTAGTTGCAGCCTCTAGGGGTCCTCCCTAGTTTATAAACTCGGTTTTGTATCGGATTCATATATTTGTATATTTGACCAAACCTTCTGTGCTTGATCGGCTTGCTTTGTTGTGCTCCTGAAATGTTAGCTTAGATACCACGTAACACGTAAACACCTCAAGGTTGATTTTGCTTATGGTTTAGCCGCGATTTAAGGTGGTTTAAATGCATTAGGATTGAACATAGCCGCGAAAAATGTTTTTTTCGGGATGCTTAAAATTTGTTAGTTTGAGCCGAGAATTGGATGAAGTAGTACGTCGATTAAAACATTTGACTTGAAATGTGCAAACCACGTATAAAGCATTTTATGATTAAACATTTTGACCGAGTGCGTGTGCAATGTTGTAGACGTGTATAATCGTTTTGGGATGATGACGCTTGTGATAAAAAAAAGTTGGACCCCCTTTTATACTTTATTGATAATGCCATGTAGGGCTACAACACGTATCGTTAGTGCCGCATATGGCTACAACACGCCTAGGTGGAGTAGGTTACCCCGTAAAAGAAAAAAAAGAAAAAACGTCTAAGTCCAATGGATCGTTG
Organism: Agrostemma githago; assembly: GCA_958450325.1. NCBI lineage: Eukaryota > Viridiplantae > Streptophyta > Magnoliopsida > Caryophyllales > Caryophyllaceae > Agrostemma > Agrostemma githago. The sequence goes on from OY288247.1 coordinate 35,345,408, forward strand.
GTATGAAAATGGATCGTTCGTTGCTTATGAGGGAACTTTCATTCTTGCATGGTGCTTGTATCGTGCTTTTGAGCTTCGGAAAAGGACACAACTGTTTTAGGAAACCGCTCCTATCGCTCAAGATTGTCGAATCGTAGTGGATTGAAGTGCGGTGCGCTGGGCTGCCAAAGAATCAGCCACTTGCCCTCCGGTGGCCTTGTATTTGAGCGCCTGCCTCCAGGCGGCCCAGATCTCGAGCGCTTGGTGTGGGGCGGCCTGGCCCTCGGTTATGGAAATTTTCGTAATTCACTACAAAAAAGCAGGTCAAATTGTGACGGACAAATCCGCCACAATTACCTTATATTCCGACGCAAATAGTAGTTTGCGTCGGGCATACCGACGCATGATGTCTGCCGATAATATTCATCGCAAATGGTTCAGTGTGTGGTGGACATTCCAACGCACTGATATTTGCATCGGATAATCCAACGTCTGGGCAATGGGTCAAGACCTGCGTCAAACTCGTTTTGCGTCGGACTATCCGTCATAAGTATGTCGCAAATATAGATTTCTGCGTCGTCGTAACTGTCGCGAATCGTAACGCAAGTGTATGTGATGCGACAGACATTGCGACAGATAGTCTGTCGCAGGATCTGAAAATTTGCGGCGAATTGTGCATTTTGCATCGGACAGTCCGGCGCAATGTCATGACGAATTTTCTAGCAGATGCCTGTTTGACAACTTCCCCAAATTTTCTTAAGCAAACACAACAACATCACATATCATTCCCCTCACAACAGAAACCAACAGTATTACAAAAGCACATCCCATGCAAGGCAACATATAATGTACTTCGCATCCCAATTCCGCATCCCGTAGAAGACAAACAACGTGGTTTTCAAAGAAAATGATATTATATTACAAGAAGATAGTAATTTGTTTTAGAATTCGGCTTAGTAGTTCGGTACAGACTTAAGATTGCACATGACAACATAAAAGTACCTACAAGTGGTCTACCTAAGACAATGGCTCAATACTTCTATAGGTGAACCCATGACCGTCATCAGCGTTATCATCCCGCCGCTGTGAATGCGGCCCCATGTTACAGCCTTCATCTGACAAGGCCAACCTCTCCCGCAGCAGCTCTATCGTCTGATGTTGATCCTCCAATCTCTTCTTTGCCAGCTGTTGACGTTCTATTAATGTTTCGAGCTTCTTGGTCAGATGGTCGGTCTTCACACGATGCTGTTTGGTGAGAGTAGGAATGTAAGGGTCCTCTACGGCAACACCGCTCTTGCTTGTGCAGAGGCAGAATAGCTCCCTAGCTAGGTTGCCTATTCCGTAAACCCATTTCTTGGCGTCGTACCCGCCTGTGGCCTCGTGGTACAACTTGTTCTCATCAAGTTCCTTCAGATTTGACGCCAACACCGCCTCCTTCGCTTTGTCATAGAGCCCCTAAAATAAGAAAATATGTTATTAGGAAAACAACAAAATTAAAAAATGCACTTAGATAACAACCATAACGTAATAATATGATTATATGGTAAGAGGACTCACATGCACTTCTTCTGCCCTCGGTTCAATCTAGGTTCCCTTGTTAGTCTTCTTTTTTTTTAACAACACCTGGATTGGGGTATCGTCCGACCCCTTAGAAAATAAAATGTCATTAGTTGAGTAGATTAATTTATTCGAAACAAATGACCATTTAATAATTTAATTTTAAAATACATATCATCTCTTTGTAAGTGGCCGTTGCGCTCTTACTATCGAGGCAGCTAGTTGATTTTGTGATACCGTCCTTATTTCCGCATTGATGGATCACATTCTTCACTTCCGACTTCTTCTTGAATTCTGGTTCTATTCTCTTTCTATTTAACTTCGTTCACTTGATGACCGGTATCCACCTCGATCCGTCACATGCTCTCAAGGAATTGTAGAAGATATCGGACACGCGTTTTTGATCCTCTTCTCGTACTCATTCCGAAGATCAAACCCGACCTCAATCCTGACTTTGTCCTGACACACAGAGAAATCATTTAGTTAGAAATTAAAAAGTACATAGAAAAAACTGTAAATTTGGGAGTAGGATTGACACTTTACCTCAAAGTGGACGTACATGGTGTCCTTATCCCGTTGGGGCGCCTCCGTCCAACTCCTGTAGGTGTCGGTGGCGGACAAGTAAGTGCCGACCAGTGGATCGCGTAAAGTGTCCGAAATTTGCTTATCCTCCCACCTGTATTAACAATGTCACAATTCAGCAAATGTATATCTTTAAGTTGGATACTATAATTCATTTACCAAAATCACTTACCATACTCCTCCGGGAAGTCACGACAAGTATGGCTTCTGCGACCGGCCTGCACCATCGTTGGCTTCGGTGTTCATTTCTTCATTAATCCCCTCTTCCTGATGCTGGTTACCTGCCATTACAAGTGTTCTACAAGAAACAAAATGATAAGTAGTATAAATTGTTTGAGGCTGGAATCCGTCCATTAATATTAAATTGAATAATTCCACGATTACATAACTTGTTTGAAACTACAAAGAAAACAAAATGTACTACGTAACTAACCATCATCAGTATCATCTTCTCCATCTGTGTCTTCCTCATTGAAGCCCTCCTCCTCATCATCGTCGTTATCTGAGTCAATATCAACCTCTTCCCAGCACGCTACTTCAGCGACATCCTCTTCCTTGATATCTCCTTCAGGGGCAATCCAATGATCAAATTCCAAGTCCTCATCGTCGACATCAACGTTCACTCTTGATTCTTCCCCACCGACATTAGTGTCTTCAATCACAACACAAGATGAGATTGGTAGATTATTAGTAGCTACGTTATCCTGGTACACAATTTCTTCGTTGATTGGAGTGTCAACCATTGACCTCGCTTTGATCTTAAACACCGTAACATACTTGATCCACTTGTTATGCCAGCACAAAAGGATTGTGGCGTCGTAATTTTTTAGAGAAATCCACATCCACTAGTTTGTATAACTTACGAACATTGACGGTTGCTGCGGAGTTGTCAATCCAATCACATTTGAATAATATGGCCTCACAACAAGTGTCGTTGTCATAGTAGTTTAGCCCTATCACCTCATCTAGGGTCCCATAATAATCAGACCCATCAGTATAACTCACGTAGACGCCATTACTTATTGTTGATTTATGAATGTCGGCGGTCTCCTGAAAAACTCAAAACTTGTATCCGTTAACTAAATATCGCTTCCAAGTCCTCAATGGTGAAGAAGGGCTAGTCCCTGGACTTCCGACGAGGGATCTGCCAACGCTTCAGGCTTCCATATTAATAGAACAAAATAATACAAATAAAAATTAATCAAATAAAACGCTGTTAGTCTTTTGATACAGAAATAAGAAAATTCACCGTACTTGATCCTGTAGCCAACCGTAGAATAAGACTCATATTTGCTCCATACGGCATCACTTGTCTTCACTTATGCGTGTTCCCTCAAGATGTGCGCCTTGAATTTACTGAATTAGTATAGAGTTTTAGTTATATAACATTATTGTCGACAAATAAAATTTCAACAACTCAAGGGACTATCAATCACTTACTCCTCGTACGGCTTGATGATATCGCCACAGTTTCTTACAACGTAGGTGTGCGCTTGACTGTACTCAAGCTCAGTTGGCCATCTCTCCTTGCATTTACTTGTGGTACTGCCTAGGTCATTTTGAAAAGGTTCTAGCTTCTTATTACATTCTTGAGTTTCATACACACCTACATCAAGATCCTTGGTTTTAGTGTCGAATTGATCCTCAAAGTAGAAGGAGTAGAAGTTTGACATCTCCTCTAACAAGTATGCGTTGCATATTGATCCTTCAACCCTGGCTTTATTCCCAATTTTTTTCTTTAAGTGATTAAGGAACCTGTAAAACAATATGAGTTCGGGTAATTATGTTTACTATTCAAGTTTGATAATTCATGAGAGTTGTGATTGTACCTCTTATATGGGTACATCCAATGATATTGAACGGGGCCCCCAATCTTTGCTTCATAAGGCAGGTGCACTTGTAAAGGTTCCATTGAATTGAAGAATGATGGAGGAAATATTCTCTCCAACTTGCAAATGATTTCAACGATGTTGTTTTCCAGATGATTCATAGAGTCCACCGAAATGGTATACGAACACAAGTCACGAAAGAACAGGCTAATCTCCGTAATTGCATTTCATGTGTGCATAGGGACCAGCTCCTTTAATGCTATCGGCAACAACCGCTCCATAAACACATGACAGTCGTGACTTTTCATGCCATGCAATATCATTTTTGAGTGGTCTACACACCTAGGCAAGTCGGATACATAACCATTCGGAAACTTCAAACCAGATACCCAGTCACATAAAGCCTTCTTTCATTTTTCTAGAACGAACTCCAACGATTTAGGTCGACTAAAACACAATTGTTTGTTGTTAGCTTTGCCCTTTGGCCAGAAGGATGTCTTGTTAGGTACATACATGATAGTGTTTATAAGCTGCTCAAAAAAAAAATCTTAATGTGCATGACATCGAGATTGTGTCTAATTAGCAATGTTTTCCAGTATGGAAGTTACCAAAATATACTTTGTTTCCACCAACCCTCTTTCTTATCTTTCAACTTCTTCAACTTGTGTGGGTTAGCGTTTACGATTGCAGGAATTCTTTTTTACTTCTTCCCATACCTCATCCCCTGATAACCGGTTGGAGGCAATCAGAATTGATGTTCGGAAGGTAGAAATTGTCAGTGAGAGTCAAACCAACACACCTTACAACTATTGGTCAACCAAAAGGAACTTGTGTCCTTTGAACGACAGTATAGTCATGCACGGTAACCAGTTGTACTCCAACCAGAAAGCATCCCGTAAGCGGGGAAGTCATTGATGGTCCACATTAGTGCTGCCCCTAGATTGAAGCTCTTCTTCTTTGACACGTCGTAAGTGTAAACACCAGTGTCCCACAGACTTTTTAATTCCTCAATCAATGGTTGGAGGTACACGTCCATATTGGACTTTGGATTCCTAGGTCCGGGTACGATCAGAGACAACAACATGAACCATCTCTTATTACACAACCATGGTAGAAGGTTGTAGGGGGTCACTATCACTGGTCAACATGAGTAAGATTTACCGGACTGTCCGGACGGGGAAAACCCTTCGGTGCACAAACCTAATCTAATGTTGTGCGGCTCTTTAAAGAACTCTGGATGTTTAAGGTCGAACGATTTCCAAGTCTCACCATCGCTTGGGTGCGCCATGGTGCCACTTGTCCTTACTCTAGAGTTTTTGTGGTGCCAACTCATTTGCTCCGCTATTTCATTGTCGCATATAGTCTTTGTAGTATGGGCCCTAGTGGGAAATAGGTCAACACCGTACTTGCTACTCTCATTCCCCTCGTATTAGTCGTCGCACTCTTGTATCTCTCGGTACCACACTTCGTGCAGTTGTCATGGTCGGAATCTGCCTTCCAAAACAACATGCACCAATTAGAACATGAATCGATCTTCTTATGAGGGAGTTGAAGGCCCTTCAAAACATCTTTCACCCCGTAGAAGTTACGAAACATGACGTTGTCTTTTTTGGGGAGGAGTTCAGCAATCAAAGCTATCCAACCATCAAGACATCTTAGAGGCATGTTACTCTCACACATCAACGTCAACATCCTCGAAGCAACTTGCAACAAACTAATATCACTTCCGTCGTAAACTGGAAGCTCAACATTTTTCAGCATTTTGAAAAAAAAAATGACTTCTGGGTTGGGTTCATGCTGAACTTCTTCATCGCTTATGTCATCCGGGTTACGCTCCTCCTCCATTATGTCTTCAACTCTAGGTCATAATGCGTCTTCTACAAACTCCCGATATGGGTTCTCTCTCACCCCTTCTTGGTCAGCAGTACCGAGATTTTCATCCTCGTCGTGATATGTCCAGACCTAGTAGTCAGCAATAAACCCGTGATTGTAAAGATGATCTTTCACGTCATCGACATGTATTCCGGCAAAATTTTTGCATTTCTTACGTGGACACCTAAGTTCTTCTTTTGTATAGAAGGGATTATTATCTAAGGCAAACCGTATGAACTCCTTCAGACCGTCTCTATATTCCCTCTTTGCCTTATTTCGCTCATCTAATCTCTCATACGTCCACTTCCTTTCTACTCTCATCATTTTATATGTATTCGAGATATGTACACACACACAAATATAATATATAGACACACACACACACACACCACGTAGAGATATTATAATCAGCATCGAGGAATTTTTCAACAACATCAAAGAGTCATTACAGTAGATACAACAATTCAACAACATCTAAGAGTCATTAAAAGAGATTCAACAACATGAAGCACACAGAAACAATGATTTCAGTTACGTGTCATTAAAATTTTAGGACTATCATCATTGTAATCATTTCTGAACATATGCGCCACGTTGGGACCATATCACTCTAACCTAAACCCATCCTTGTAAATTCCATGTCACTGATAAATATGAAACTATGTTCTGTTGATAAGAACAAAATTCAACAGCAATTCGCCTCAATTCTCCAAATGCACAAGGTTGAGTATATGAATACTCCACATCTGCATTCGGAGAACAATGAGGGAATTGCCACAAAACTTTTGTTCTTAAAGAAAAAAAATTCGTGTTTATCACTTAAGTGACATGAAACGTACAAAGACATTCCCAAATGAGGACTATTCAAGAATAACTCATAATTAGTCATTCTTGAACGGGTAATAGTTCTAATTAAACATAGCCAACAAAACTCAGGCCTCATATACTTAGTAACACCTCATACCAACAACAACCGACAGAAACACCCACAATAATAACAATAACGAAAAACAACAACAACATAAACATTGGTGTTACTAAACCATAATACTATGTAAATAGTGCTTTTTTTTGTCGAAACTATATTTTTAGCATCTTACTATCCTTGCTAGATTAATTCTAGTGATCAATCCTACCTCGATCCTGATAACCTCGATCACCTTATTGTGTATCTATAGCATGCATGATGCGTGATTACAAACTGTTTACACTAACTTAGGCTTGTTCTTTTAATTTCGAATTGAAATTGGTTCAATTCAATTAATATTGTATAGGCACTACAAGTTCTATTAAGTTTATTTTAGATCAGATATAGTACTTAGTACTCGATATATATATATATATAAAGAGAGAGAGAGAGAGAGAGGTGGGTTCCGGTGAGGCAGTGTAACTCCTTACACCTATTGAGGGCACAATCTAGACCATTAAATTAAGATGGAACATACATCCAAATAAGTGTTATATACACTAAAAAACTCATTATATACGCTATTAAACTCACTGCATATATATACACTTAAGAACTCAATACATACAGTAAAATAATTGTTATATACACCCAAATAATTAATATGTACATCAGTTAATCAACAATGGAACATACATCAAAATAACTGTTATATATATATACACTAAAAAACTCATTATATACGCTATTAAACTCACTACATATACACTTAAGACCTCAATATATACAGTAAAACAGTTATTGTTACATACACTCAAATGGTTACTATGTACACCAATTAATCAACATATATACACTGAAATAATTGTCATATGTACTTAATTATTTGATATAGTAGAATTTTATATACCCTAAAACAGTTATTATGTACACTGAAATTGTTTTTATATTCACCAATTTTATTTTAGTATTAAAAAAAATGAATTTTTTCGGGATTTGTTTATTTGGATTTTTTACTTTTGGGAAAAAAATGTCCGGCAAAAAATGTTTTTTTTAGTGAAAAAATTGTGTTTATTTTTTCGGGAAAAAAAATAATTTTTTTGAAAAAAAAATTCCGAATTTTTTTTTTCTGAAAAATATTGATTTTTTTTCCCGGGGAAAAAAATTTGGGGATTTTTTTTTTGTGTATGAGTTTTTGTTTTAATCTCACTCTTTAATTTGATTTTAATCTAATGGTTGAGATTGTGCTTCAATGGGTGCGACGAGTTGAGCTGTCTTAAATAATCTTAGATATATATATATATGTATGTATGTATGTATGTATAGAGGCAGGATCCCCTACATTTCTCAAATCCCCTACATTTTACCTTTCATTTTTGGCCATTCATTTTGATGAGATGAGTGGCTCAGATTTGAGGCTTCAATATTAGAGAGAAAGAAAATCCACCTTCAGTGACAGTTACATAGCACACAAATATTCTCTCAAATTTGTATACTCAAATATTTCTGAAATATTTCACAAGAATTAGATAAAAGAAAAAGATTGATCCTTTCTTTTTCAAAAATGATTTCACACGCTTAACTCCCATCTTCATTGTCCGACAGTGTCTTCAATTTTCGGTCGTTGAACTACATAAAGTATTTTATTTTTTTAATTTTATTTTGTTCGATTCGTTTAATTTTCAAAAATTAGGGGAAACGTTGTTTCGTTTTTTTTTTTTGGGATTTTGAATTTACGTTATTAAAATTTTTGTTGTTTAAATTCCATCAAGTTGAAGAAGAGTTGAAAAATTATTCTAATTATTGTTTTGAAAAAATTACGTTATTAATAGTTTACTTCAGTTTCGTTATTAATTCATAGATTAGTTTACAATAATTGTTATTGTACTATAGAATAATTGTTATTGTACTATAGAATAGTCAGAATAGTTGGACGAAATTTCAATTGTTTAGGGTTTGATGATGGGTAAAAAGAAAATTAACGCTTATATATTTGAATTGATAACAAAAAATTCCAATTGAATATTGGCAGTTTAAAAAATATATATGCCCTTTAAAAAATTTCAATTGTTAACAAAAAATTTCAATTGTAAATTATTCCAATTTCAATGCTCGAAATTGTTCCAATTTCAATTTCAATTCCGTCTTACTTCGATTTCAATTTACTATTTTGTCCGTTACTTTGTATTAGTTCAATAATTAATTTTCGATTCTGACTCCCCTTTATGTTGATTTCGTCGAATAGTTCATATTTTTTTCTCTATATCACGTTATTTCATTTGCAATGTCACGTTGTTTCATTTTTTTTCCAATTCCGATTTCACGATATAATAACGTTGTTTTGTTCAATCTTTTTGAATTTTGAATTTTAGTTATTTAAATTTTCATTTCTTCAATTCCGACAAGTTTAAGAAGAATTGAGAAATCATTCTTGTTATAGTTTTGAAAAATTACGTTAGTAAGAGTTCGCTACAATTTCGTTATTAATGTATAGCTAAGTTAACAATAATTGATATTGTACTATAGAATAATTGTTATTGTACTATAGAATAGTCAGAGTAGTTGGACGAAATTTCAATTGTTTAGGGTTTGATGATGGGTTGACAAAAAAATTAAGGCTTATATAAGTTTTTGTTTCTTCAAATCCGTCAAGTTTTAGAAGAATTGAAAAGTTATTCTTATGGAAAAATTATTAGGAAGAATTGTAAAAAAAATTATTAATGTATAGGTCAGTTTGAAAATAATTTTTTTGTACTGTAGAGTAATTGTTATTGTACTATCGAATAGTCAAAGTAGTTGGACGAAATTTCAATTGTTTAGGGTTTGATGATGGGTTCACAAAAAAATTAACGCTCGAAAATTTCAATTGACAACAAAAAAATTTAATTGATGATTATTCCAATTTCAACGCTCGAAATTGTTCCAATTTCAATTTCAATTCCGTCTTATTTCGATTTCAATGTACTATTTTGTCTGTTAATTTTTATTAGTTCACTAATTTATTTTCGCTTCTTATTTCCCGTTATGTTGATTTCGTCCAATAGTTCATTTTTTTCTCTATATCACGTTATTTCATTCGCAATGTCACGTTGTTTTTTTTTTCCGATTTCGATTTCACCTTATAATAGCGTTGTTTCGTTTAATCTTTTTAGATTTTGAGTTGACGTTATTTAAATTTTCATTGATTTAATTCCGTCAAGTTTAAGAAGAATTGAAAAACTGCTCTACATTTTTGTCAGAATAATTGATGTTGTTACAAGAATAATTGTTATTATACTGTAGAACAAATCTCAAATATACGTGCACACAAACTGCATAACTATGGTCAATGTAACAGGTTAGAATAATTGTTGTTGAATTATAGAATAATTGTTGTTGTAATATAGAATAATTGCATTGATGTGTTAGGATGGTGGACGAAGTTGGAAGATATTAAGTAATAACTACTCGACCACTGTCTGATTTTTAAGAATGATATTCAGTTAATCTGTTGGAATAACTACTCGACTACTATGTAATAACTGAAATAGAAATATACAACAACCGTTTATTATATGAAACAGTAACTGGTTAGTTAACATAATTATTTACGTAATATCAGTTTACTGTAATTGTATTATATAACAACTGCAGTTATAATTACTACTAGGTTGCTTTATAATAATGATAATTTATGTTATCTGGACGAATAGACTTATTATATGTTGTCGGGTTTTTGAATTGCAGGAAAATCTATAATGGAACGCTTTCATTGAGTCACACTCCAGATGGCAATGAGGAATGGGTTAGAGAAGTTCCAGCTGAATTCAAGCCCAGAATTGGACAATTATTTGGAAGTTTACCCCATGCGTTCGAGTTTTACGATGTTTACGCGAAAGCTTGTGGTTTTACTCCTAGGAAATACAACCAGGCTATGTTCCATGCTGGGGTCATACAAAACAAATCTGTTGTTTGCAAAAAACAAGGATTCAAGGCTAATAGTAGCAAGTTGATAATGATTAGCAACGACGATGATAGTGAAAAAAAAAGAGGGCAACAAAAAAGAAAAGGGAAGAAAACAAAGTTAACAAGGACAGGCTGCCAAGCAAGCGTAAAGTTTTCTTACGTGCTAGGGGGGTATAAGGTGGATCAATTCAACGAAGTCCATAATCACCCACTTTGTGCAATCCAGAATCAAGAGTTTGAGAAGGTTTATAGACACCTTACCCTGTATCACAAGCAGACCATTGTGAATAATTGTAGGCTGAATATTGGTGCTACAAAGACATTTAGGATACTGAAAGAGCAGTCCAATGGTTATGCTAACATTGGTGCTACCCTCACAGATTTGAAGAATTTCAAGAGAGATATTAAGTGTTTTATAGGTATCCAAGATGCTCAGTTATTCATAAATTACCTTAAAAATCTTTCGGAGACGCAAGATGGGTTTTACTTCGCATATCAAGTTGATCGTCAGCAGTGTTTGTGTAGAGTATTTTGGGCAGATGCACAAGCAAGGAACAACTATTCCATATTTGGGGACACTATCTCCTTTGACCCGACTTACGGTACTGTGGACATGACATAGGTCCACCCCGACGCGGCCACGCGCGGGTTTGGGTAGGCGAATGAATCTCCATATGAAACGGATCGAATTGAAATTTAGGTCTATGTGGAGTCGCTACCGAATTTTTTGGTTATTCGGAACCATTCGAGCCCACTCTATGTCGTAGTGGTCCGTATACAAAATACGACCCATTTCCGATGTCAGAGTTTATTGGGCTCGTCCCTTTGCATTTGATACCAATACCGACATTATCGGATATTGTGTATTGAATGACTCTCGTGCGCCAACGGTTTCGGGCATCCGGAAACCGAGGTTTTGAGTAAGGGGTGAGGGTACGTGTTGGGAAGCCCACAAAGGACACCCAACCCCGCCCGCACATTAGCGGCCTCTACTAAGAATTCGAATGACTTTCCAATACGCGCGTTAGTTGAACGGGAAAATGATATGCAAAGATTATTTTCCCTAAACATGTGAATGGAATTGAAAAGGGTTTCTAAGTCATTTTAATGCAATTAATTCTACGTCAAAGTGGAATTTTAGCATGTGGATTCATTTTAGTAAAATAAAATAAACGACAAAAATCGACAAAGGAAACAATCAAACCGTTAGTAACGATGTAACGAGTAATAAATTGAGTAAAGATATAGATGTGATGAATGCATGATTTTGGAAAGAATAGTAGGTCACGTGATGGATTAACACGTGTTGACCGAGGTCAAGGAAAAAAAATATATCGAGATCTAAAAAAAATGTTTTGTCTAAAAAAAATGATGTTCGAAGAATAATAATAAAAAAGAGCGAAATTGTTTTCTTCGGAAAATTGATGATTTTATTAAATCGAATACAAATATTGCGTAATTTGCACTCGACTTAATATTTTCGATATCCGTCGTATTCAATATTCGATTATGAAATCGATATTAAATACTTGGAATAATTTATACTCGATTTTGATTTTGATGCTCGTTATATCCCATATCCGATTATGGAATCGATATGGAATACTAGAGTGAAAAAATAAAGAAAAAAATATAAGTCGTTTTAAATTAACTAGCACGATATAAATTTTCTCCGCGTTTATTAATGTCGTAATTAATCCAATTGAATTAGAGGACATCTATATTAGCATCAACGAAAATCGTGTTAATTAATTTATTTGACTAAATCATTAGATTCGACATCCAATTATAGAATTGGTATCGAATCTAATAGATCGATATTTTAATTAAAAAAAATTCGACTTGATTCCCTCCGCATCCCGACATCATAATTATTTCTTGCGAATTGTTTGACGTCGGATCCGCATCAACGGGTTTCGACCCTTATTAAATATAATGCTTGTTTTTGAAAAATAATGTAAATATACGACTAATGATAATGATGCAAACAAAATAAAAAAAGTATTGTTTAAGTTAACTAATCTCAATAATCAAATAATTGGGGTATTGGAACAAGCGACCGTCAACGCTGTGTGCAGTACACTTGTATATTCGTGTTTCCTTATTCCGATACCCCTCTTATTCGACACAAATCGATAAGTATTTTAATGTTTTGTATTAGTATTATCGATATTATGATGCAATAAAGAAAAAAAATAAAGAAATAAAAAAAGTAAGAAAAAGCGAAGAAGATGACGAGAGGAAGAGAAGAAGGAGAGAACGGGGTTTTGACACCCTCAACCTACATGTTCTTGTCTCGGATCGATCTCGTAACCGTGGCTTTAACACAAGAGTCTTCGAGGTTTTATGGAGGTTAAGTTATGGTGGCTCGGGATTGATTCCTAAAACTAGGTTTAGGGTTTTTTTGCTAGTGTAGAATTGCTAGGGTTTGTTTAGGGTTTGTAATAGATGTTGTATGTGTGTGTAGGGTTTCTCTAGGGTTTTTTTCAATGTGTGAAAGTGTGTTGCATGGGGGTGTTTATATAGGCATGGTCATGCACTTTGGTGTCTAGGGTTTTGCCTTGACGGACTTGACCTGATGGCCCGTCTGAAGATGGACTGTTGGTTTTGCTTCTTGAGTTGGACTTTTGATGTTGTGAATGGTTGTTTTGTATGTCTCGGAAACGACCTTGACCAGGGTTGACCCAATCGCAAAAAGTCGGTTTTAATACCGGTGTCGGTTTTGGCCCAAATTACTCTTGTTTGGCTCGGAATGGTCCGCTGGGCCTGGATTCGAGGTTGATTTTGTGAGATTTGTACTCTGTAAGTGTGTTAGCCAGCAATTAATGGATTTGAGCCCGTATCCGAGCGCATAGAAGCACGTTAGCGTCCGATCATCATCGGGTGTTTTTTGGAAACTGCCATAGACACCTGGCAGTCAAAATCCGGGTGTCTACAGAGCCCCCACTCTGACTGAGGCTTGGACAAGGCGAAAGTCAGAGTAGCCACCAGGCCAATCGAGGATTGAAACCTGGCGGACTTCCGGTCGGGTCGTTTATAGTCCATTAGACTCGCGTGAAGGGCTCGCCAACCGTAAGCTAGAAGTCATACCTGAGCCGATAACTCCATGGGAAATTGGACTTGTCGCATAAGTCCTGGGTGTGCCTGTATGTAGGCCCATCCCGTGAAATACCGCCGTTGGCTTCCGCTAGGGAGATATCGTGGGTTGCACGTCCCTGTTTGAGTCGTACCTGTATAAGTCACATAAAATGCATGCAACACGTAGACAGTAAAGTGACTCGCGCTGGGGAAAATGATTTTTTTGAAATTTTGAAATTTGAAATCTTGAGATTTTTGAATTTTGGAAACTTTGAGATTTTTTACTCCTAACAAGGATTAGGAAAGTTCGGGATGGAGATTTTCGTGCTAGTATCGAGACTAGGCTTGCGGCTTGATTCCAATTAGGATTAGGAAATTTTCCTAAACAGTTTGCAAGGCTAATGCTATATATAGTCCTCTCTTGCCCTTGATTTCTCCACAATTCTCATTACAAATCAATCCCTTCTTTAAAGAAAGTCTCTTTATTTCCCTTAAGGCAAAAAGAAGATCTTATTTTCTTAAGGAATTAGCCATGGGAATCGATAGATTGACCGTTATGCTGCAGGAGTGGTCCCGTCGCTTTAGGGACACGGATAGGGTGGCGCTCAACCAGACGGGTATAACTCAGCTGTATCCGTTCCGTCAGATGGTGGTTGATCGCTATTTCCTGGATGCATGCTTGGCTTACTGGGATGACATATATCATGTCTTTGCTTTTCCCCGGGGCGAGGTTTGCCCTTTGCCTGAGGAGATTGCCGCTATAGGAGGATGGAACCCGGTGCTTCGTCCAGCCGTCCCGTACTCGATCTATGACCCGAGGAGGAAGCTTCGAGAATTTCTAGAGCTTTCTCACAATGAGGTATCCCGTATGATGGAAGGCGATAAGATTTCTCTGATCGACTTGGCTGAGAAATTTATGATTTCTCTTGATGTTCGGGTCAGACCGGCTTACAGCCGCAGGGCCTTTTCTTTCTGTATGCTCCACGTATATGCTTTCGAGGGTCACATGGATTTGTTATCCTGCATGGGAAACACCCATCTTCTGACCGTAGTAGATTTGATGGAGACTGAACACAACCCGGCTTGGCTGATCACGGGCGAGATTATCCAAGGATTGGACAGCCGTAAGAGAGACTCGTCAATTCGTCTTACCGGGAGCACCCGATTGCTGCAAGTATGTTACTTTGCAATTTTTTTTGATTTTTGATTTTTTTGATTTTTTTTTACTCATGTTTTTGTTTCCTTTTTGCAGATTTGGCTTTATGAGAGGCTATCACTGATAGACCCTCCCCTTGATGCGGGCAACTATCGTCATAACCAGGTGATGACGAGGAGGCGGGCCATTGATTTCTCTCGTCAGATTACGTAAAAGTATTGGGACGAGGTTTTGTCTTTTCATGGTGGTCCGCTAATTCGATGGGTCGTTCCGTGGTGGCCCATCTACCTTTGGAGTGGCTTGGACCCGAGGGACAGAGCCCGCTATCAGGTGATCCTATCTTTCGGGCAAACGGTTCATCTCTACCCAGATCGCATACTAAGGCAGTATGGATGGACCCAGCGAATCCCTGAAGTTGAAGCAGTTGTGAGTGACCCTACCCAAATGACTGATGTAATGTGTGATACCTGGATGCAAAGATGGTACACACGGCATACTTGGCCCGTTGTCAAATATCGCCACTCAATCTGGGTTTCAGATTCTTACATGAAGTGGACCAAAGTCGTTGATGCTAAAGCCCGAGCTGCGCTGAAGGTTGACGAAGCTTTTGACCTGTTGAGGAGGGAGCAAGCTAAAGACAATAGGGGATTCTTCGATGATGGTGACACTCCAGCTACCCTAGTTCGTCTAATGTCTGGTCACAAGAAGAAGACTAAGACTCAAGCTGAAGGGTCTAGTGCTAAAGGTGCTTGGGGGAAAGTGAGCCCCCAGATGGACTTGGAAAGGAGACTGCGCCCAAGACTACCCGTGCAGGACCGACTTGGCCCACGGGATAGACTGCCTGAGCATGTGCGGGCCCGACTTGGGCCGAAGACCGTGATTGAAGACCCATCGTCAAAGAAACGGGCTCGGGCTAAGGAGGTTCCACTCGTGATTCGGGAACGCTCGCCACCACCCCGAAGACCTCAGGCTCCACGCGACCCGAAGGACAAGGGGAAGGGGAAGATGCCCGGATACTAGTCTCCTTATTTTATTATTTGAATATTATTATTATTTTTTGTGGTGTGATTTTTTTGTGTGAATGCCGTTTTGGCGTTTTTTTTTTGTTTTTGTAATCCCGAGTTTATCAAGATACTTATAAAGGACATATTATTGACCACCGATCCCGTCTTTCGTTTATTGCAGTGGTTGTACCCTTTTGAAGGGTTGCCTACGTATCCGCAAATGGCGGAATCAAACCTAACGTAGTTCAAAATTTGATTTGATTGATTTTTTTTGCAATTTTCGAAATACATCAGGATTATGAATTCAAGATGTGTGACAGTAGAATAATTAATTCTAGCTTATTGACTTGTCTATAATTTTTGAAAATTTATAAAAAGACAAATTTTTATAATTTTTTTGCAAATGACATTGAGATGGGGTTTAGGGGTAATAGCGCTTCAGCTGGTCTAAGTTGGTTGGGTTGACAAATTCGTTCCCGTCCAAATCTGTCAGCATCACCGCTCCTCCTGATAGGACCTTCTTGACTAAGTATGGCCCAGCCCAGTTGGGTTTGAATTTACCCCTTGGGTCAACCGGTAGTAAGGCACGAACCGATTTTAGGACCAGATCCCCTTCCTTGATGTTCCTGGGCCTAACCCGTTTGTTGAAAGCCCGTTGGATCCTTTTTTGATATATTTGAATGTTGTTGAGAGCCCGGGATCGCCGTTCGTCTAAAAGGACTAGCGAATCGTATCCGGCTTGGACCCAATCTGCCTCAGGTACTTGGCTTTCAAGCAGGATCCTAAGGGATGGTACCTCTAGCTCGACTGGTTGGACCGCTTCCATTCCGTATGTCAAGTAATACGGGGTTGCCCCGGTCGCGGTGCGGATTGAGGTTCGATATCCCCATAGGGCAAAAGGTATTTTGTCGGGCCAGTCCCGGTAATTTTCAGCCATCTTTTTAAGTATGGTGACAATTGTTTTATTGGCCGCTTCCACCGCTCCATTTGTTTGAGGTCGGTAAGGCGAAGATGTATGCCTTTGAATTTTGTATTTTGCCAGCAATGCGGAAGTTTCAGCTTGAAAGTGGGTCCCGTGATCGCTGATGAACTCGTGAGGGATCCCATACCGACATATTATTTTATTTTGGATAAATTTGGCCACGTGCTTGGCGTTCAAGACACGGTATGACTCGGCTTCGACCCATTTGGTGAAGTAGTCGATGGCCACCAAGATGAAGCAGTGACCTCCCGTCCCGGAAGGATGCACCTTTCCAATTATGTCAATACCCCATGTCGAAAATGGCCATGGTGATGTCATGGTATATAATAGGGAAGATGGCATATGCTGCACATTGGCGAAGATCTGACAGTTATGGCAGTGTTTGACATACAACTGACAGTCTGTTTCCATGGTTTTCCAATAGTACCAGAGCCTCATGATTTTTCGGGCTAGCATATGGGCATTCATATGCGGGCCGTTTTCGCCATCATGGACCTCGGCCATGACCTTTTCGGCCTGTATTTTGTCAATGCATAGGAGTAGAGCTCCCTGTGCCGTCTTTTTGTACAATTGCCCGTCATCAGTTCGGACAAATTGGGTTGCTAATCTTCGTAAGGCCTTTTTGGCCCGATTTTCAGCTTCCGGGGGGTACTCTCCCGTTGTCAGGTAGGTTAGGACGGTTTGATACCATGGTTCCGGGTCAGTTATCTCGATATCCTGAATGGCGTGGATGTAGGCTGGCTCGGACCGTCTTTCGACACAGATTGGCATGCTGGTCAGGTGATCCGGGATGTTCAGTAAAGATGCTAGCTTGGAAAGTGCATCTGCGAACTGATTCTCTTCCCGGGGCAGATAAATGTATTCTACCTTTTGAAATTGATTTTCTAGAACCCTTACCCGTGCTTGGTAAGCCACGAGATTGGCGTTCCGAGTTTTCCATTTTTGGAGTGCTTGATTGATGACTAATGATGAATCACCATGGACCCGGAGGTTTGTTACCCCTAAATCAGCGGCGGCTTGCAACCCGTGAATGCATGCTTTGTATTCGGCTGCGTTGTTGGTCACGTCGAAGTCCAACTTGATGGATAAAGGAGTGTGTTCCCCTCGGGGTGATATTAACAGGATTCTGACCCCAAATCCTCGGAAGTTGGATGCCCCATCGAAATATAAATCCCACACTTCCGTATCGGTATGGAATATGTCTTCATCAGGAAAGGCCCATGTATCGGTGTGGCCTTCTTCGGATATTGGGCCGTCAGCGAGGAACTCGGCAACTACCCGGCCTTTGATGGCTTTTAATGGTACAAATTTGAGGTCGAACTCGGATAACATTAAAGTCCATCTTGACATCCTGCCGTTGAGGATGGGCTTCTCGAATAAGTACTTGATAGGATCCATTTTGGATAACACATGTACCTCGTGACTGAGCATGTAATGTCGGAGCTTTTTAGTGGCCCAAACCAATGCTAGGCACGTCTTTTCGAGCATTGTATATTTGCACTCATATTCGAGGAACTTTTTACTGATGTAGTAAATAGCCCGTTCTTCTGAATCGACTGTCTGGGCCAGCATAGCCCCCATGGCCGTCTCCGTCGTCGTTAGGTATAACGACAAAGGCAGACCGTGTTGAGGTGGCATTAGTACCGGCGGAGCAGACAGCATCTCCTTGATTTTGTCAAAAGCCGCTTGACATTTGCCATCCCATAGCACCCGTTCTCCGATTTTTAGCTTTTTGAAGATGGGTTCGCATACCATGGTTAGTTTCGAAATGAACCGGCTGATGTATTGGACTTTTCCGAGAAACCCCCTTATTTCCTTTTCGGTCTTGGGTGGTTGCATCTCGGTGATGGCTTTGATTTTAGCTGGGTCGACCTCGATGCCGCGTTGGCTAACGGTATGGCCCAGTAATTTGCCCGACATCACCCCAAAACTGTATTTTTGTGGGTTAGTCTCATGTTGTATTTACGTAGCCGGGTGAAGAACTTTCTTAGGGCTGAAATGTGCCCGCTTCGGTCCTTAGATTTGACGATCATGTCGTCCACGTAGACCTCCACTTCTTTATGCATCATGTCGTGGAGCAAAGTAGTGGCAGTCCGTTGATAAGTGGCCCCGGCGTTGATAAGCCCAAATGGCATGACGGTGTAACAGTAAGTACCCCAAGGTGTAATGAAGGTGGTCTTACCCATGTCCTCTTCTGCCATTTTAATCTGATTGTTCCCGGCATACCCGTCCATGAACGATAGAAGGGCATGATCGGCCGTATTATCCACCAGTATGTCGATGTGTGGTAACGGAAAATTGTCTTTTGGGCTTGCCTTGTTAAGATCCCGGAAGTCCACGCAAACCCGCACCTTGCCGTCCTTCTTGGGTACCGGCACGATGTTTGCAACCCAGTCTGGATATTCAGACACATGTATAAAGCCTGCTTTGAATTGTTTATCGACCTCTTCCTTGACTTTAAGAGACCATTCGGGCTTCATTCTTCTGAGTTTTTGCTTTACCGGCTTGCACCCATCTTTGATGGGTATTCGGTGTTCGGCTATCTCCCGGTCTATACCCGGCATGTCCTTGTAGGACCATGCAAAGACGTCTTTGAATTCCTGGAGGAGGTCTGTGAATTGTTTTCTCTCCTCTGGATCTAAAGATAGGCCCTACTTAAGTATCTGGGGCTCTAAAGTGGTTCCCACATTGATGGACTCGGTTTCTTCGATTACCGGATCTCGTGATTCCCTTTGCTTGAGCTGCTCGACCAGATGTTGAGGTAGGGGTACATGTTCGTCGGGTTTCTCAATGTCATTGCATATAAAATTTTTGAAATTAAGAAAATTTTGGAAATGAGACAAGTCGTAAGCAGAACGGTGTTCGTTATTATTATTGATGGTAAATTTTGAAAATAGCTCGAATAGAGCTGCCATCTGATCATTGGTCAGTGGCGGTATAGGGAGAGGTCTTGGGACAGGCCCCGAGACCTCAGTGGATAAGGGAAGAGGGGTTACAGACTCGACTTTAGCACCAGACCCTCTAGACTCGGACTCAGACTCCGACTCTGACTCTGACTCAGACTTGGTATTCGGCATGTCTCCCTCGCCGGTGGTCAGCTTGTAGACCCGTCCTTGACTATCGTTCCACTTTATGGTCTTCCTCCAAGCCCTCGTCTCGGTGTTGGCACCGACTTCGGTGATTAGCTTGGTTGGGTCGAACCGATCGCTGCGAAGGATCAGGTTGACCAAATCGTCCTTCGGAGCGGGGACGGTCTTGTCTTCCCCGAATAGGAGCCCCAGCACGGGCCCGGAGTCGTTTTTGCCTTCCTTTGTTTCGGTCTGGACGATGGTAAATATATCATCAGGGATGAAATTGCATTCCCGAGCCTTTTTGGTCTCAGGATATGTGATGGTGGGTTGGTAAAGGCCCACTTGGATAGCTCCGAAGACTGGGGTGACGAAGTAATCCGTTAACTTCAGGCTATAAGGGCTTATATAAGTACCCTTGATAATATCGACGGCCTTGTGAATACCGGCCCGAACCACGGTTTCCGGGGTTATAGCATACCCCAATCCGAAATATGACTCGCCATCATTTAGGACCTCGATAATCTTCCCAGCTGGAAGATATGGCCTTGAGGTTATTCCGGGTAGGTAACCCAGATTTTGTAGCATCGTGTCGATGCTAGTTGTGAAGTAGGGCCTAAAGAGATATTCTTCTTCGATCATGCCTACGAAATCAAATCCTCGCAGGTCGGCCCGGCCCGTAGCGTTGCAGCTTGCTACGGTAATTGGGGTCGCCTCCAGCGTGATGATACCGTCTTTGAGAGGCATCTTGACTTTTCGATGGAGGGTAGATGACACGGCCTTAACTGCGTGGATCCAAGGCCTTCCTAGTAAGAGATTGAATGATGAGGTGACATCTATCACCTGAAATCCCAGCTCCTTTTCGATTGGGCCCGTTATGATTTTCAATTTTACGGCCCCGGCGACAGGTTTTGGGCTTCCGTCGAAAGCCTGGATAGTTTGCGCCGTCGGAACGTAATCGGCATCGGTGATGCCGAGTTCTTTTGCGGTCCTTAGAGGAAGGACATTCACGGCTGATCCATCGTCGATAAGGGTCATCGGAAAATATTTACCCTTGCAGATGACCGTGATGTATAGGGCCAGATTGTGATTGGGCCCAAACGGTGGTAGGTCAGCTTCGGAGAAGGTTATGAGCGGGCCTTCTTTTTTGGATTTGCCCTTAAGGTAGGGCATAATGGTGGCCACCATTTCAACAGGGGTAGCTTCTGAATCAACCTTGATTTCATCGAGAGCCTTAGTCAGTGCTTCCCGATGAGCTTGCGAGCTAACCAATAGTTGCCATATGGTTAGATCGGCTCGGACCCTCTTCATTTGTTGGACCAGAGCCGTGTCTGGGCTTGGTTCTTTGAGGGTAGCCTCCGTCCTGGCGGGTTCAGTGACGGATATAGGAATGGAACGCCCAGCTGCGGCGAGATGATTGGTGGCTAAAGCCTTGGACTTAGCCTGTCAGACCTCTTCAAGGGTGATGGGGACAGCTTCCCCTTTGGTTAAGTACACATCATCCTCGTCGTCGAACCATATCCCGTTGACTTGTGGGATATAGGGAGAGATGAGGTGAGAACAGTCAATTACCTCACCGGTGAAGATAGCATGAGCGCTGAATGGGTTTTCTTTGTTGCTCGGCTTGTCTCCGGGCAACGGGATTTTCCCGCTCTCGATAAGGTCCTGGATCAGGTGTTTTAACCTCCAACATTTTTCAGTATCATGCCCGTTACCCCGGTGATACTGACAATAGGCCTGGGCATTGTAAGTTTTGGGCCTCTTTTCCACTGGAGGTTCTGCAGTTGGGCCTATCGGTTGGATTAGGCCCTTTGAGGATAGCCTCTGTAAGGCATAAGTATAGGTAGTCCCTATATCTGTGAATACCCGATTTGGTGTATTCTTTTTAGATGAGGTGTCGAGCAGGTTTACCTCGTCGAAAATGCTGCGAGTTGCAGCTGCGGGTGTGGGCTTGATTGTAGATGAACTCGCCCCTTGATAGCCTTTGGTAGAGGCCTTAGTCAGGTTCTCTAGTCTCAGGTCATCCTCGATTCTCGTGCCCATTTCAGTAAGGACAGCAAAGTTTGGGATGATAGCATACCGGAGATGGACCCGGTAGGATGGGAGTAGATTTTTGACGAAGGCTTCCACTAGGGCCTTCTCGCCGGGCTTGTCGACCAACTTCACACTTTCAGCCCTCCACCTTTGCAGATATTTTGTGAACCCTTCTTTGGGCTCTTGGGACATTACTTCCAGAGTACGCATTGTAGTCTGGATTTCAGTGTTATCGGCGTAGTTCCGAGCAAATTCGGTCGCCACATCATCCTAAGTCTTGTATTTCTTGGGGTCGAGCCAGTAGAACCAGGCCCTGGGATGCTTCTTCAAGGAGGAAGGGAATAAGTGCTTGAACATGGTGGACTTTACCCCTTTGACTGCCATGAAGTCTTTGAAGGCCCGGATATGATGGACCGGGTCTTCGGTACCCTCAAACATAGGAATTCCCGTCAAGTTGAGGTTGGCCGGTAGCTCGTCATTCAAAGGTGAATAAATGCGAGCATTTTCGGAGTGGATCGAGTTGCTTGTTGACAAGTGGACTTGCTCCTCGAGCCTGCGAACGACACTGACCAATTCGGCTATGGGCCCAACGGAATCGCCTCCTTCAACTGGGACCGTCTTCTCCACAGTGCTCAGACGGGTGTCCAAAGTTGCTTGGTTAGCGAGGATGGAGGTCAGTTGAGTCTCGATCTTGGTTAGGGCATTTTTCAAATCCTCCATCTTGCGTTGATGTCGGGTTGTGGCTGGCCTGTCTGTAAGAACACCGCGTAATTAGAAACTAGCCCAGAAATCCCGGAATAGAAAGTACATCCCGAACGAGACTAGAAAGGGGAACGACTCGAAGAAGACGCTTAGACGGATGACTTGTGAAGTGTGGGCCTTCCTTAGGATTCGGCTAGTGGGCCTAGTCCTATTCGAAGGAAGGTTCACGTGGGACATCCCCAGACTTTTGACTCGATTGTGTTGACGGGCCCTCCTTCGTAAGAGTATGTCCTACTTAGGTGGGCCTTGCCTTAGTCTAATAAGGCGGACTGGGATAGGGAAGAAGCTCGTGATGTAGGATCGACAGAGCTTCGACGCTAGAGAAACTAGACAACTTAAGACATAACCCGACACTGCTAAATATGGGAAGTCCTAAGAGGAGGGAGGTTTTTGAAAATTGATTGATTTTTGAAGAAAGACCGAGTGGACTCGGTGAATGGCCCAAATTTCCGAAAAAGAGGACGAAAAGTCATTGGGCCACGAGTTTTGAAAGTTCGAGTTTTGATTTGGGCAGCATACCGGCTAGAAAATAGGCTATTTTGAGTAAAATCATAAGTCCTAAATTCGGTATGTCCCGGATTTTGAAAATTGAATATCTTGAAAAGGAGGATGTAATTTTTGAAAAGTTGATATTTTTGAAAATGACTCGGAAACCAAGTAGCACATAGTCACACAAGCATTATAACGACGTTATGTATGCTCTACACTAAGTCTCGGTCGGTCTGAAAGGGTCTATACCAGTGTACATAGTTGTAGACACCCGCATTTTGACTGCCAGGTGTCTATGGCAGTTTCCAAAAAACACCCCATGATGATCGGACGCTAACGTGCTTCTATGCGCTCGGATACGGGCTCAAATCCATTAATCGTTGGCTAACACACTTACAGAGTACAAATCTCACAAAATCAACCTCGAATCCAGGCCCAGCAGACCGTTCCGAGCCAAACAAGGCTAATTTGGGCCAAAACTGACACCGGAATTAAAACCGACTCGTCACGATTTGGTCAATCCCGGTCAAAGTCGTTTCCGAGACACACCAAACAACCCCTCAAATATCAAAAGCCCAATTCAAACTCAAACTCATCAAATATCCATTGGTCAAGGTCCAAGCGAGTGACCCGCGCGACCCAGCTGGGCCACTCGATCGAGTGCCACACCCACTCGGTCGAGTGGGCCCTTATTCAAGCCCGACGGCTGACGCACAAGCCCACTCGACCGAGTCAGCTACCTACTCGGTCGAGTAACCCTAAACCGAAGCCCTAGATTTTCCTATATAAGCAACCCTCATGCACCCCTCTTCAACACCCTTTTTTCAATTCTAGAAAAACCCTAGAACAACCATACACACATACCACATCCATTACAAACCCTAGCAACACCCTAGCAAACCCTAAACTAGCTTTAGGATTCATCAAACCCGAGCCACCATAACTTAGCCTCCATACACCTCGAAGACTCCCGTGTTATAGCCACGTTTACGAGCCTTATTCCGAGACAAGAACATGTAGGTTGAGGGTGTCAAAACCCCGTTTCTCCCTTTCTCTTCCTTTTTTTTCCGCGTCGTGTCTACTTCATATGGGTCGTTTTTTTTTATTATTTTTTCCGTTCATCGTTATTATCGCGTCATTAATATCGATAATATAATACTAGTATCAAAACATTAAAATACCTATCAATTTGTGTCGAGTATGAGTGATATTGGAATAAGGAAATCCGAATATACAAGTGTACTGCACACGAGTTGATGGTCGCTTGTTCCGATATCCCGATTACTCGATTATTGAGATAGGTCAACTTCAACAATAATTTTCATATCGTTTGTATCATTATTGTTATTCGCGTTTCGCATCGATTTTCAAAAAACCAACATCGTATTTCAATAAGGGTCGAAACCCGTTGACACGGATCCGACATCACAATCCCTAGGGATTTATTCCGATGTCGGAGAAGTCGAGGGAATCAAGTTCTTTTTTTATCTATTTAAATAAAGCGTCGATTTCAGATTCGATACTAATCCCATAATTGGATATCGAATCTAGTAATCAAGTCATATGAATTAATTAGTGTGATTTGTTCGTATCGCGATAATTAATTCAAAACGACTAAAATCAATTCATTTAACTTTTTTTATTTCACTCAAATATTCCATGTCGATTCAAATAATCGAGTGTGGAATATAACGAGTATTCAAAGTTAGAGTCGAGTATAAATTCAACAATATTTATACTCGGTTCAACAAAATTTGCGATTTACATAAAAAACCACGTCGAGCGTAAATTGTGCAATATTTACGTCCGATTCGTTAAAATCGTCAAACTCCCAAAAATCAAAAGCAATTTCAAAATCAACATCAAAATTACAAACGAATTACCGTTCGTACAGGGGGCACTCGACCGAGTGCCTAACCCACTCGGTCGAGTGGCACCCCAAAATCGAACCAGAAAGTCTGTCACGACACCCACTCGGTCGAGTCTCACAGTGACTCGGTCGAGTGGCCGTGTACTCGACCGAGGTGGTCAATAACTCGGCCGAGTATGGTCTATAACACGAAACAGAAACACCTTCTCAGGACCTACTCGATCGAGTCAATCGACTACTCGATCGAGTGACCTCATAACGACTCAAACACGAGTCGTACATTATCCTTTTTTTCAAAACTCGATAGTATTTTACGATTTAGGTCAACACGTGCATAATTAATCACGTGTATACTATCTTTTCAAACCGTGCATCCTCATATTTGCATCCTTCAATTCAATTCATTATTTGCACAAACCGTTAATATCGATTTACCGTTACTAACCGTTTGCTCGTTTCTTTTGTCAATTTAATTCTTGTTCGTTTATTGTACTAAATGAACCCGCATGCTAAATTCCACTTTGACATAGAACTAATTGCATTAAATTTACTTAGAAACCCTTTTCAATTTTAATTCACATGCTTAGGAAAACAATGTTTGCATAAGCATCTTTTCCCGTTTAACTAGCGCGCGTATTGTAAGTCACTCGAATTCTTAGTAGAGGCCGCTAATGTGTGGGCGGGGTTGGGTGTCCTTTGTGGGCTTCCCAACACGTACCCTCACCCCTTACTCAGAACCTCGGTTTCCGGATGCCCGAAACCGTTGGCGCACGAGAGTCATTCAATACACAATATCCGATAATGTCGGTATTGGTATCAAATGCAAAGGGACGAGCCCAATAAACTCTAACATCGAAAATGGGCCGTATTTTGTATACGGACCACTACGACATAGAGTGGGCTCGAATGGTTCCGAATAACCACAAAATTCGGTGGCGACTCCACATAGACCTAAATTTCAATTCGATCCGTTTCATATGGAGATTCATTCGCCTCCCCAAACCCGCGCGTGGCCGCGTCGGGGTGGACCTATGTCATGTCCACAATTTGGCGACTCCGCTGGGGATTAACTGATGCGTGACTTACCATCGGCATCCTCAGGGTGAGACTCGAATAGAAATAGTTTGACAAATACAATGCGCGTGTTAGTTTTACGGTTCATGCATAACCCATGTTTTCCCGGGCCGGTACTGGTGACCGACGTCCCACTATACCATTGATGTACTCCAACATGGATATGTCAAAAGGTGTCCATAGTCGATTCGAGTGGGTTTCGCGGCATGTTCTAAGCTCAATTCGACTTAGAGAGTCCGTCCCGATCAACGTCTAGACTATGTACACTGGTATAGACCCTTTCAGACCGACCGAGACTTAGTGTAGAGCATACATGGCGTCGTTATAATGCTTGTGTGACTACGTGCTACTTGGTTTCCGAGTCGTTTTCAAAAATATCAACTTTTCAAAAATTACATCCTCCTTTTCAAGATATTCAATTTTCAAAACCCGGGACACATACCGAATTTAGGACTTATGATTTTACTCAAAATAGCCTATTTTCTAGCCGGTATGCTGCCCAAATCAAAACTCGAACTTTCAAAACTCATGACCCAATGACTTTTCGTCCTCTTTTTCGGAAATTTGGGCCATTCACCGAGTCCACTCGGTCCTTTTTCAAAAATTATCAATTTTCAAAACCTTCCACTTCTAGAACTTCCCGTATTTAGCAGTGTCGGGTCATGTCTTAAGTTGTCAAGTTCTTCTAGCGTCGAAACTCTGTCGATCTTACATCACGAGTTTCTTCCCTATCCCAGTCCGCCTTATTAGACTAAGGCAAGGCCCACCTAAGTAGGACATACTCTTACGAAGGAGGGCCCGTCAACACGATCGAGTCAAAAGTCTGGGGATGTCTCGCGTGAACCTTCCTTCGAACAGGACTAGGCCCACTTGCCGAATCCTAAGGAAGGCCCACACTTCACAAGTCACCCGTCTAAGTGTCTTCTTCGAGTCATTTCCCTTTTAGTCTCGTTTGGGATGTACTTTCTATCCCGGGATTTCTGGGCTAGTTTCTGATTACGTGGTGTTCTTACAGACAGGCCAGCCACAACCCGACATCAACGCAAGATGGAAGAATTGAAAAATTCCTTAGCCAAAATCGAGACTCAACTGACATCCATCCTTGCTAACCAAGCAACTTTGGACACCCGTCTGAGCACTGTAGAGAAGACAGTCCCAGTTGAAGGAGCTGATTCCGCTGGGCCCATAGCCGAATTGGTCAGTGTTGTTCGCAGGCTCGAGGAGCAAGTTCACTTATCAACAAGCAACTTGATCCACTCCGAAAATGCTCGCATTTATTCACCTTTGAATGACGAGCTACCGGCCAACCTCAACCTAACGGGAATTCCTATGTTTGAGGGTACCGAAGACCCGGTCCATCATATCCGGGCCTTCAAAGACTTCATGGCAGTCAAAGGGGTAAAGTCCACCATGTTCAAGCACCTATTCCCTTCTTCCTTGGAGAAGCATCCCAGGGCCTGGTTCTACAGGCTCGACCCCAAGAAATACAAGACTTGGGATGATGTGCCGACCGAATTTGCTCGGAATTACGCCGATAACACTGAAATCCAGACTACAATGCGTACTCTGGAGGTAATGGCCCAAGAGCCCAAAGAAGGGTTCACAAAATATCTGCAAAGGTGGAGGGCTGAAAGTGTGAAGCTGGTCGACAAGCCCGGCGAGAAGGCCCTAGTGGAAGCCTTCGTCAAAAATCTACTCCCATCCTACCGGGTCCACCTCCGGTATGCTATCATCCCAAACTTTGCTGTCCTTACTGAAATGGGCACGAGAATCGAGGATGACCTGAGACTAGAGAGCCTGACTAAGGCCTCTACCAAAGGATATCAAGGGGCGAGTTCATCTACAATCAAGCCCACACCCGCAGCTGCAACTCGCAGCATCTTCGACGAGGTAAACCTGCTCGACACCTCATCTAAAAAGAATACACCAAATCGGGTATTCACAGATATAGGGACTACCTATACTTATGCCTTACAGAGGCTATCCTCAAAGGGCCTAATCCAACCGATAGGCCCAACTGCAGAACCTCCAGTGGAAAAAAGGCCCAAAACTTACAATGCCCAAGCCTACTGTCAGTATCACCGGGGCAACGGACATGATACTGAAAAATGTTGGAGGTTAAAACATCTAATCCAGGACCTTATCGAGAGCGGGAAAATCCCGTTGCCCGGAGACAAGCCGAGCAACAAAGAAAACCCGTTCAGCGCCCACGCTATCTTCACCGGTGAGGTAATTGACTGTTCTCACCTCATCTCTCCCTATATCCCACAAATCAACGGGATATGGTTCGACGACGAGGATGATGTGTACTTAACCAAAGGGGAAGCTGTCCCCATCACCCTTGAAGAGGTCCGAAAGGCAAAGTCCAAAGCTTTAGCCACCAATCATCTCGCCGCGGCTGGGCGTTCCATCCCTATATCCGTCACTGAACCTGCCAGGACGGAGCCTGCCCTCGAAGAACCAAGCCCAGACACGGCTCTGGCCCAACAAATGAAAAGGGTCCGAGCCGATCTAACCATATGGCAACTATTGGTTAGCTCACAAGCTCATCGGGAAGCACTGACTAAGGCTCTCGATGAAATCAAGGTTGATTCAGAGGCTACTCCTGCTGAAATGGTAGCCACCATCATGCCCTACCTTAAGAGCAAATCCAAAGAAGAAGGCCAACTCATAACCTTCTCTGAAGCTGATCTGCCACCATTTGGGCCCAATCACAATCTGGCCCTGTACATCACGGTCATCTGCAAGGGTAAATATCTCCCGATGACCCTTATCGATGATGGATCAGCCGTGAATGTCCTTCCCCTAAGGACCGCAAAAGCACTCGGCATCACCGATGCCGATTACCTTCCAACGGCGCAGACTATCCAGGCTTTCGACGGAAGCCCAAAACCTGTCGCCGGGGCCGTGAAAATGAAGATCATAGAGGGCCCAATCGAAAAGGAATTGGAATTTCAGGTGATAGATGTCACCTCATCATTCAATCTCTTGCTGGGAAGGCCTTGGATCCACGCAGTTAAGGCCGTGTCATCTACCCTCCACCGAAAAGTCAAGATGCCCCTCAAAGACGGTATCATCACGCTGGAGGCGACCCCAATTACCGTAGCAAGCTGCAACGCTACAGGCCGGGCCGACCCACGAGGATTTGATTTCGTGGGCATGATCGAAGAAGAATATCTCTTTAGGCCCTACTTCACAACTAGCATCGACACGATGCTACAAAATCTGGGTTACTTACCCGGGATAACCTCAAGACCATATCTTCCAGCTGGGAAAATCATCGAGGTCCTAAATGATGGCGAGTCACATTTCGGATTGGGGTATGCTATAACCCCGGAAAACGTGGTTCGGGCCGGTATTCGCAAGGCCGTCGACATTATCAAGGGTACTTACATAAGCCCTTATAGCCTGAAGTTAACGGATTACTTCGTTACTCCGGTCTTCGGAGCCATCCAAGTGGGCCTTTACCAACCCACCATCACATATCCTGAGACCAAAAAGGCTCGGGAATGCAATTTCATCCCTGATGATATATTTACCATCGTCCAGACCGAAACAAAGGAAGGCGAAAACGACTCTGAGCCCGTGCTGGGGCTCCTATTCGGGGAAGATAAAGCCGTCCCCGCTCCAAAGAGCGACTTGGTCAACCTGATCCTCCGCAGCGATCGGTTCGACCCCACCAAGCTAATCACCGAGGTCGGCGCCAACACCGAAACGAGGGCTTGGAGGAAGACCATAAAATGGACCGATAGTCAAGGACGGGTCTACAAGCTGACCACCGGCGAGGGAGACATGCCAGATACCGAGTCTGAGTCAGAGTCAGAGTCGGAGTCTGAGTCCGAGTCTAGAGGGTCTGGTGCTAAAGTCGAGTCTGTAACCCCTCTTCCCTTATCCACTGAGGTCTCGGGGCCTGTCCCAAGACCTCTCCCTATACCGCCACTGACCAATGATCAGATGGCAGCTCTATTCGAGCTATTTTCAAAATTTACCATCAATAATAATAACGAACACCGTTCTGCTTACGACTTGTCTTATTTCCAAAATTTCCTCTATTTTGAAAAATTTTATATGCAATGACATTGAGAAACCCAACGAACAGGTACCCCTACCTCAACATCTGGTCGAGCAGCTCGAGCAAAGGGAATCCCGAGATCCGGTAATCGAAGAAACCGACTCCATCAACGTGGGAACCACTTTAGAGCCCCAGATGCTTAAGTTGGGCCTATCTTTAGATCCAGAGGAGAGAAAACATTTCATAGACCTCCTCCAGGAATTCAAAGACGTCTTTGCATGGTCCTACAAGGACATGCCGGGTACAGACCGGGAGATAGCCGAACACCGAATACCCATCAAAGATGGGTGCAAGCCGGTAAAGCAAAAACTCAGAAGAATGAAGCCCGAGTGGTCTCTCAAAGTCAAGGAAGAGGTTGATAAACAATTTAAAGCAGGCTTTATACAAGTGTCTGAATATCCAGACTGGGTTGCAAACATCGTGCCGGTACCCAAGAAGGACGGCAAGGTGCGGGTTTGTGTGGACTTCCGGGATCTTAACAAGGCAAGCCCAAAAGACGATTTTCCGTTACCACACATCGACATACTGGTGGATAACACGGCCGATCATGCCCTTCTATCGTTCATGGACGGGTATGCCGGGTACAATCAGATTAAAATGGCAGAAGAGGACATGGGTAAGACCACCTTCATTACACCTTGGGGTACTTACTGTTACACTGTCATGCCATTTGGGCTTATCAACGCCGGGGCCACTTATCAACGGACCGCCACTACCTTGCTCCACGACATGATGCATAAGGAAGTGGAGGTCTATGTGGACGACATGATCGTCAAATCTAAGGACCGAAGCGGGCACATTTCAGCCCTAAGAAAGTTCTTCACCCGGCTACGTAAATACAACATGAGACTGAACCCGCAAAAATGTAGTTTTGGGGTAACGTCGGGCAAATTACTGGGCCATATCGTTAGCCAACGCGGCATCGAGGTCGACCCAGCTAAAATCAAAGCCATCACCGAGATGCAACCACCCAAGACCGAAAAGGAAATAAGGGGGTTGCTCGGAAAAGTCCAATACATCAGCCGGTTCATTTCGAAACTAACCATGGTATGCGAACCCATCTTCAAAAAGCTAAAAATCGGAGAACGGGTGCTATGGGACGGCAAATGTCAAGCGGCTTTCGACAAAATCAAGGAGATGCTGTCTGCTCCGCCGGTACTAATGCCACCTCAACACGGTCTGCCTTTGTCGTTATACCTAACGACGACGGAGACGGCCATGGGGGCTATGCTGGCCCAGACAGTCGATTCAGAAGAACGGGCTATTTACTACATCAGTAAAAAGTTCCTCGAATATGAGTGCAAATATACAATGCTCGAAAAGACGTGCCTAGCATTGGTTTGGGCCACTAAAAAGCTCCGACATTACATGCTCAGTCACGAGGTACATGTGTTATCCAAAATGGATCCTATCAAGTACTTATTCGAGAAGCCCATCCTCAACGGCAGGATGTCAAGATGGACTTTAATGTTATCCGAGTTCGACCTCAAATTTGTACCATTAAAAGCCATCAAAGGCCGGGTAGTTGCCGAATTCCTCGCTGACGGCCTAATATCCGAAGAAGGCCACACCGATACATGGGCCTTTCCTGATGAAGACATATTCCACACCGATACGGAAGTGTGGGATTTATATTCCGATGGGGCATCCAACTTCCGAGGATTTGGGGTCGGAATCCTGTTAATTTCACCCCGAGGGGAACACACTCCCTTATCCATCAAGTTGGACTTCGACGTGACCAACAACGCAGCCGAATACGAAGCATGCATTCACGGGTTGCAAGCCGCCGCTGATTTAGGGGTAACAAACCTCCGGGTCCACGGTGATTCATCATTAGTCATCAATCAAGCACTCCAGAAATGGAAAACTCGGAACGCCAATCTCGTGGCTTACCAAGCACGGGTAAGGGTTCTAGAGAAGCAATTTCAAAAGGTAGAATACATTTATCTGTCCCGGGAAGAGAATCAGTTCGCAGATGCACTTTCCAAATTAGCATCTTTACTGAACATCCCGGATCACCTGACCAGCATGCCAATCTGTGTCGAAAGACGGTCCGAGCCAGCCTACATCCACGCCATTCAGGATATCGAGATAAATGACCCGGAGCCTTGGTATCAAGCTGTCCTAACCTACCT
Organism: Agrostemma githago; assembly: GCA_958450325.1. Classification (NCBI taxonomy): domain Eukaryota; kingdom Viridiplantae; phylum Streptophyta; class Magnoliopsida; order Caryophyllales; family Caryophyllaceae; genus Agrostemma; species Agrostemma githago. Next base: position 35,377,803 of record OY288247.1, read on the forward strand.
GACAACGGGAGAGTACCCCCCGGAAGCTGAAAATCGGGCCAAAAAGGCCCTACGAAGATTAGCAACCCAATTTGTTCGAACTGATGACGGGCAATTGTACAAAAAGACGGCACAGGGGTCTCTGCTCCTATGCATCGACAAAATACAAGCCGAAAAGGTCATGGCCGAGGTCCATGATGGTGAAAACGGCCCGCATATGAACGCCCATATGCTAGCCCGAAAAATCATGAGGCTCGGGTATTATTGGAACACCATGGAAACAGACTGTCAGTTGTATGTCAAACACTGCCATAACTGTCAGATCTTCGCCAATGTACAGCATATGCCATCTTCCCTCTTATATACCATGACATCACCATGGCCATTTTCGACATGGGGTATTGACATAATTGGAAAGGTGCATCCTTCCGGGACGGGAGGTCATTGCTTCATCTTGGTGGCCATCGACTACTTCACCAAATGGGTCGAAGCCGAGTCATACCGTGTCTTGAACGCCAAGCACGTGGCCAAATTTATCCAAAATAAAATAATATGCCGATATGGGATCCCTCACGAGTTCATCAGCGATCACGGGACCCACTTTCAAGCTGAAACTGCCGCATTACTGGCAAAATACAAAATTCAAAGGCATACATCTTCGCCTTACCGACCTCAAACAAATGGAGCGGTAGAAGCGGCCAATAAAACAATTGTCACCATACTTAAAAAGATGGCTGAAAATTACCGGGACTGGCCCGACAAAATACCTTTTGCCCTATGGGGATATCGAACCTCAATCCGCACCGCGACCGGGGCAACCCCGTATTACTTGACATACGGAATGGAAGCGGTCCAACCAGTCGAGCTAGAGGTGCCATCCCTTAGGATCCTACTTGAAAGCCAAGTACCTGAGGCAGATTGGGTCCAAGCCCGATACGATTCGCTAGTCCTTTTAGACGAACGGCGATCCCGGGCTCTCAACAACATTCAAATATATCAAAAAAGGATCCAACGGGCTTTCAACAAACGGGTTAGGCCCAGGAACATCAAGGAAGGGGATCTGGTCCTAAAATCGGTTCGTGCCTTACTACCGGTTGACCCAAGGGGTAAATTCAAACCCAACTGGGCTGGGCCATACTTAGTCAAGAAGGTCCTATCAGGAGGAGCGGTGATGCTCACAGATTTGGACGGGAACGAGTTTGTCAACCCAACCAACTTAGACCAGCTGAAGCGCTACTACCCCTAAACCCCATCTCAATGTCATTTGCAAAAAATTTATAAAAATTTGTCTTTTTATAAATTTTCAAAAATTATAGACAAGTCAATAAGCTAGAATTAATTATTCTACTGTCGCACATCTTGAATTAATAATCCAGATGTATTTCGAAAATTGCAAAAAAAATCAATCAAATCAAATTTTGAACTACGTTAGGTTTGATTCCGCCATTTGCGGATACGTAGGCAACCCCTCAAAAGGGTACAACCACTGCAATAAACAAAAGACGGGAACGGTGTTCAATAATATATCTTTTATTAATATCTCGACAAACTCGGGATTAAAAAAAAAAAAAAAAAAAAACGCCAAAACGGCATTCACACAAAAAATCACACCACAAAAATAATAATAATATTCAAATAATAAAATAAGGAGACTAGTATCCGGGCATCTTCCCCTTCCCCTTGTCCTTCGGGTCGCGTGGAGCCTGAGGTCTTCGGGGTGGTGACGAGCGTTCCCGAATCACAAGTGGAACCTCCTTAGCCCGAACCCGTTTCTTTGACGACGGGTCTTCAATCACGGTCTTCGGCCCAAGTCGGGCCCGCACATGCTCAGGCAGTCTATCCCGTGGGCCAAGTCGGTCCTCCACGGGTAGTCTTGGGCCCAGTCTCCATTCCAAGTCCATCTGGGGGCTCACTTTCCCCCAAGCACCTTTAGCATTAGACCCTTCAGCTTGAGTCTTAGTCTTCTTCTTTCGCCCTGACATTAGACGGACTAGGGTAGCTGGAGTGTCTCCCTCATCAAAGAACCCCCTGTTGTCTTTAGCTTGCTCCCTTCTCAGCAGGTCGAAGGCTTCATCGACTTTCAAAGTGGCTCGGGCCTTAGCATCTCCTGCTTTGGTCCACTTCGTATAAGAATCTGAAACCCAGATTGAGTGGCGAGATTTGACAACGGGCCAAGTATGCCGTGTGTACCATCTTTGCATCCAGGTATCACACATTACATCAGTCAACTGGGTAGGGTCACTCACAACCGCTTCAACTTCAGGGATTCGCTGGGTTCATCCATACTGCCTTAGTATGCGATCTGGATAGAGATGAACCGTCTGCTTGAAAGAAAGGATCACCTGATAGCGGGCTCTGTCCCTCGGGTCCAAGCCACTCCAAAGGTAGATGGGCCACCATGGAACTACCCATCGAATTAACGGGCCGCCATGAAAAGACAAAACCTCGTCCCAGTACTTCTGCGTAATCTGACAAGAAAAGTCAATGGCTCGCCTCCTCGTCATCACCTGGTTATGACGATAGTTGCCCGCATCAAGTGGAGGATCTATCACTAATAGCCTCTCATATAGCCAAATCTGCAAAAGGAAACAAATGCATGAGATTCCAAGGCAAAATAGGCGCTCGCCTAAGGCCACTCGGTCGAGTGCTCGGGACACTCGGTCGAGTGGTACCCCTGAACGTAAACAGGAGGCTCTTTACGAGGGCACTCGATCGAGTGCCAGGGTGACTCGATCGAGTGACACCTCCGAAGACAGATCAGGATAGTTCCATCGAGGGTACTCGACCGAGTGCCTGGGTGACTCGATCGAGTACCTCTTGCAGTAAAAAAAAAATTTCGCAAAAAAATCCAAGAAATTAAATTAAGAAGTCAAGTGACATACTTGCAACAAACGGGTGCTCCCGGTAAGACGAATGGATGAGTCCCTTTTGCGATCGTCCAATCCTTGGATAATCTCGCCCGTGATCAACCAAGCCGGGTTGTGCTCAGTCTCCATCAGATCCACTACGGTCAGAAGACGGGTGCTTCCCATACAGGATAACAAATCCACATGACCCTCGAAAGCATATACATGAAGCATGCAAAAAGAGAAAGCCCTGCGGCTGTAAGCCGGTCTAACCCGAACGTCGAGTGAATTCATAAATTTCTCAGCCAGGTCGATCAGAGAAATTTTATCACCATCCATCATACGGGACACCTCGTTGTGAGAAAGCCCTAGAAATTCTCTCAACTTCCTCCTCGGGTCATAAATCAAATATGGAACAGCGGGACGGAGTATCGGGTTCCATCCTCCTATAGCTGCAATCTCCTCAGGTAAAGGGCAGACTTCGCCCCGAGGGAAAGCAAAGACATGATATATGTCATCCCAATAAGCCAAGCAAGCATCCAGAAAATAGCGGTCAACCACCATCTGACGGAACGGGTACAATTGGGTTATCCCCGTCTGATTCAAAGCACCCTATCTGCATCCCTAAAGCGACGGGACCACTCCTGCAACATCACACTCAACCTATCGATCCCCATGACTAAAAGATTCTTAAAGAAGATGAAAAGACTTCCTCAAGAGAATTAGAGAGACTTTCTCTTAAGAAGGTTTTGTTTTGTGACTTGTGAAGAAAATCAAGAGCAAGGAGGGGCTATATATAGCATTAGCCTTGCAAACCGTTTAGGAAAATTTCCTAATCTCAATAGGAATCGAACCACAATCCTAGTCTCAATACTAGCATGGAAATCTCCATCCCGAACTTTCCTAATCGTTGTTAGGAGTCAAAATCTCGAAGTTTCCAAAACTCAAAGATATCAAATTTTCGAAATTTCAAAAATTCAAATTTTCAAAAAAATCATTTCTCCCCAGCGCGAGTCATTTTACTGCCTACGTGTTGCATGCATTTTACGTGACTCATACAGGTACGACTCAAATAGGGAGGTGCAACCCACGATAATTCCCCAGCGGAAGCCAACGACGGCATTTCAAGGGATGAGTCTACATACAGGCGCACCCAGGACTTGCGCGACAAGTCCAACTCCCCACGGAGTTATCGACTCAGGTATGACCTCTAGCTTACGGCTGGCGAGCCCTTCACGCGAGTCTAATGGACTATAAACGACCTGACCGGAAGTCCGCCAGGTTTCAATCCTCGATTGGCCTGGTGGCTACTCTGACTTTCGCCTTGTCCAAGCCTCAGTCAGAGTGGGGGCTCTGTAGACACCCGCATTTTGACTGCCAGGTGTCTATGGCAGTTTCCAAAAAACACCCGATGATGATCGGACGCTAACGTGCTTCTATGCGCTCGGATACGGGCTCAAATCCATTAATCGCTGGCTAACACACTTACAGAGTACAAATCTCACAAAATCAACCTCGAATCCAGGCCCAGCGGACCGTTCCGAGCCAAACAAGGCTAATTTGGGCCAAAACCGACACCGGAATTAAAACCGACTCGTCACGATTGGGTCAATCCCGGTCAAAGTCGTTTCCGAGACACACCAAACAACCCCTCAAATATCAAAAGCCCAATTCAAACTCAAACTCATCAAATATCCATTGGTCAAGGTCCAAGCGAGTGACCCGCGCGACCCAGCTGGGCCACTCGATCGAGTGCCACACCCACTCGGTCGAGTGGGCCCTTATTCAAGCCCGACGGCTGACGCACAAGCCCACTTGACCGAGTCAGCTACCTACTCGGTCGAGTAACCCTAAACCGAAGCCCTAGCTTTTCCTATATAAGCAACCCTCATGCACCCCTCTTCAACACCCTTTTTTCAATTCTAGAAAAACCCTAGAACAACCATACACACATACCACATCCATTACAAACCCTAGCAACACCCTAGCAAACCCTAAACTAGCTTTAGGATTCATCAAACCCGAGCCACCATAACTTAGCCTCCATACACCTCGAAGACTCCCGTGTTATAGCCACGTTTACGAGCCTTATTCCGAGACAAGAACATGTAGGTTGAGGGTGTCAAAACCCCGTTTCTCCCATTCTCTTCCTTTTTTTTCCGCGTCGTGTCTACTTCATATGGGTAGTTTTTTTATTTTTTTTTCCGTTCATCGTTATTATCGCATCATTAATATCGATAATATAATACTAGTATCAAAACATTAAAATACCTATCAATTTGTGTCGAGTATGAGTGATATTGGAATAAGGAAATCCGAATATACAAGTGTACTGCACACGAGTTGACGGTCGCTTGTTCCGATATCCCGATTACTCGATTATTGAGATAGGTCAACTTCAACAATAATTTTCATATCGTTTGTATCATTATTGTTATTCGCGTTTCGCATCGATTTTCAAAAAACCAACATCGTATTTCAATAAGGGTCGAAACCCGTTGACACGGATCCGACATCACAATCCCTAGGGATTTATTCCGATGTCAGAGAAGTCGAGGGAATCAAGTTCTTTTTTTATCTATTTAAATAAAGCGTCGATTTCAGATTCGATACTAATCCCATAATTGGATATCGAATCTAGTAATCAAGTCATATGAATTAATTAGTGTGATTTGTTCGTATCGCGATAATTAATTCAAAACGACTAAAATCAATTCATTTAACTTTTTTTATTTCACTCAAATATTCCATGTTGATTCAAATAATCGAGTGTGGAATATAACGAGTATTCAAAGTTAGAGTCGAGTATAAATTCAACAATATTTATACTCGGTTCAACAAAATTTGCGATTTACATAAAAAACCAGGTCGAGCGTAAATTGTGCAATATTTACGTCCGATTCGGTAAAATCGTCAAACTCCCAAAAATCAAAAGCAATTTCAAAATCAACATCAAAATTACAAACGAATTACCGTTCGTACAGGGGGCACTCGACCGAGTGCCTAACCCACTCGGTCGAGTGGCACCCCAAAATCGAACCAGAAAGTCTGTCACGACACCCACTCGGTCGAGTCTCACAGTGACTCGGTCGAGTGGCCGTGTACTCGACCGAGTTGGTCAATAACTCGGCCGAGTATGGTCTATAACACGAAACAGAAACACCTTCTCAGGACCTACTCGATCGAGTCAATCGACTACTCGATCGAGTGACCTCATAACGACTCAAACACGAGTCGTACATTATCCTTTTTTTCAAAACTCGATAGTATTTTACGATTTAGGTCAACACGTGCATAATTAATCACGTGTATACTATCTTTTCAAACCGTGCATCCTCATATTTGCATCCTTCAATTCAATTCATTATTTGCACAAACCGTTAATATCGATTTACCGTTACTAACCGTTTGCTCGTTTCTTTTGTCAATTTAATTCTTGTTCGTTTATTGTACTAAATGAACCCGCATGCTAAATTCCACTTTGACATAGAACTAATTGCATTAAATTGACTTAGAAACCCTTTTCAATTTTAATTCACATGCTTAGGAAAACAATGTTTGCATAAGCATCTTTTCCCGTTTAACTAGCGCGCGTATTGTAAGTCACTCGAATTCTTAGTAGAGGCCGCTAATGTGCGGGCGGGGTTGGGTGTCCTTTGTGGGCTTCCCAACACGTACCCTCACCCCTTACTCAGAACCTCGGTTTCCGGATGCCCGAAACCGTTGGCGCACGAGAGTCATTCAATACACAATATCCGATAATGTCGGTATTGGTATCAAATGCAAAGGGACGAGCCCAATAAACTCTGACATCGGAAATGGGCCGTATTTTGTATACGGACCACTACGACATAGAGTGGGCTCGAATGGTTCCGAATAACCACAAAATTCGGTGGCGACTCCACATAGACCTAAATTTCAATTCGATCCGTTTCATATGGAGATTCATTCGCCTCCCCAAACCCGCGCGTGGCCGCGTCGGGGTGGACCTATGTCATGTCCACAATAGTCTAGACGTTGATCGGGACGGACTCTCTAAGTCGAATTGAGCTTAGAACATGCCGCGAAACCCACTCGAATCGACTATGGACACCTTTTGACATATCCATGTTGGAGTACATCAATGGTATAGTGGGACGTCGGTTACCAGTACCGGCCCGGGAAAATATGGGTTATGCTTGAACCGTAGAACTAACACGCGTATAGTATTTGTCAAACGATTTCTATTCGAGTCTCACCCTGAGGATGCCGATGGTAAGTCATGCATCAGTTAATCCCCAGCGGAGTCGCCAAATTGTGGACATGACATAGGTCCACCCCGACGCGGCCACGCGCGGGTTTGGGTAGGCGAATGAATCTCCATATGAAACGGATCGAATTGAAATTTAGGTCTATGTGGAGTCGCCACCGAATTTTGTGGTTATTCGGAACCATTCGAGCCCACTCTATGTCGTAGTGGTCCGTATACAAAATACGGCCCATTTCCGATGTCAGAGTTTATTGGGCTTGTCCCTTTGCATTTGATACCAATACCGACATTATCGGATATTGTGTATTGAATGACTCTCGTGCGCCAACGGTTTTGGGCATCCGGAAACCGAGGTTCTGAGTAAGGGGTGAGGGTACGTGTTGGGAAGCCCACAAAGGACACCCAACCCCGCCCACACATTAGGGGCCTCTACTAAGAATTCGACTGACTTTCCAATACGCGCGTTAGTTGAACGGGAAAATGATATGCAAAGATTATTTTCCCTAAACATGTGAATGGAATTGAAAAGGGTTTCTAAGTCAATTTAATGCAATTAATTCTACGTCAAAGTGGAATTTTAGCATGTGGATTCATTTTAGTAAAATAAAATAAACGACAAAAATCGACAAAGGAAACAATCAAACCGTTAGTAACGATGTAACGAGTAATAAATTGAGTAAAGATATAGATGTGATGAATGCATGATTTTGGAAAGAATAGTAGGTCACGTGATGGATTAACACGTGTTGACCAAGGTCAAGGAAAAAAAATATATCGAGATCTAAAAAAAATGTTTTGTCTAAAAAAAATGATGTTCGAAGAATTATAATAAAAAAGAGCGAAATTGTTTTCTTCGGAAAATTGATGATTTTATTAAATCGCGTACAAATATTGCGTAATTTGCACTCGACTTAATATTTTCGATATCCGTCGTATTCAATATTCGATTATGAAATCGATATTAAATACTTGGAATAATTTATACTCGATTTTGATTTTGATGCTCGTTATATCCCATATCCGATTATGGAATCGATATGGAATACTAGAGTGAAAAAATAAAGAAAATAATATAAGTCGTTTTAAATTAACTAGCACGATATAAATTTTCTCCGCGTTTATTAATGTCGTAATTAATCCAATTGAATTAGAGGACATCTATATTATCATCAACGAAAATCGTGTTAATTAATTTATTTGACTAAATCATTAGATTCGACATCCAATTATGGAATTGGTATCGAATCTAATAGATCAATTTTTTAATTAAAAAAAACTCCACTTGATTCCCTCCGCATCCCGACATCATAATTAATTCTTGCGAATTGTTTGATGTCGGATCCGCATCAACGGGTTTCGACCCTTATTAAATATAATGCTTGTTTTTGAAAAATAATGTAAATATACGACTAATGATAATGATGCAAACAAAATAAAAAAAGTATTGTTTAAGTTAACTAATCTCAATAATCAAATAATCGGGGTATTGGAACAAGCGATCGTCAACGCTGTGTGCAGTACACTTGTATATTCGTGTTTCCTTATTCCGATACCCCTCTTATTCGACACAAATCGATAAGTATTTTAATGTTTTGTATTAGTATTATCGATATTATGATGCAATAAAGAAAAAAAATAAAGAAATAAAAAAAGTAAGAAAAGGCGAAAAAGATGACGAGAGGAAGAGAAGAAGGAGAGAACGGGGTTTTGACACCCTCAACCTACATGTTCTTGTCTCGGATCGATCTCGTAACCGTGGCTTTAACACAAGAGTCTTCGAGGTTTTATGGAGGTTAAGTTATGGTGGCTCGGGATTGATTCCTAAAACTAGGTTTAGGGTTTTTTTGCTAGTGTAGAATTGCTAGGGTTTGATTAGGGTTTGTAATAGATGTTGTATGTGTGTGTAGGGTTGCTCTAGGGTTTTTTTCAATGTGTGAAAGTGTGTTGCATGTGGGTGTTTATATAGGCATGGTCATGCACTTTGGTGTCTAGGGTTTTGCCTTGACGGACTTGACCTGATGGCCCGTCTGAAGATGGACTGTTGGTTTTGCTTCTTGAGTTGGACTTTTGATGTTGTGAATGGTTGTTTTGTATGTCTCGGAAACGACCTTGACCAGGGTTGACCCAATCGCAAAAAGTCGGTTTTAATTCCGGTGTCGGTTTTGGCCCAAATTAGTCTTGTTTGGCTCGGAACGGTCCGCTGGGCCTGGATTCGAGGTTGATTTTGTGAGATTTATACTCTGTAAGTGTGTTAGCCAGCGATTAATGGATTTGAGCCCGTATCCGAGCGCATAGAAGCACGTTAGCGTTCGATCATCATCGGGTGTTTTTTGGAAACTGCCATAGACACATGGCAGTCAAAATGCGGGTGTCTACAGGTACTAACAAGTACTTTATGGTTTTCACTCCTTTTACCGGCGTGGACAACCATAAAAAGTCTGTTACTTTTGGTGTTGTGTTGTTGTCTCATGAGGATGACCTCGCGTTTGATTGGGTATTCGAGAAATTCTTGGATTGTATGGGGGAAAAGAACCTCAATGCATTATTACCGACCAACATGCTGCCATTAAAAATTCCGTGGAGAATAAATTCAAGGAAGCAACACACCGGAATTGTATGTGGCATATCATGCTTAAGCTAACTGATAAAGTCGGTTCCACAATTTGTAGGGATACGGACTTCGTTGATCGCCTTGCGAATATTGTATGGGATATTGGCTTAGAGCCGTCAGAATTTGAAGAGAAATAGTGTCGAGTGATTGAGGACTTTGAATTGGAGAGCAACACCTGGTTAACAGACATTTATAGTATTAGGAAGAAATGGATACCTGCCTACTCGAGGGATCTGAAATTGGGCTGTATTTTAAGGACGACACAACGGTCCGAGAGCGAGAATATTATTTTCAAGAGGTTTGAGAGTGTGAATGGTACGCTAGTTGAGTTTTGGATGCGTTTTCAATCTGCTATGGACCAGCAACGTCACAATCAGAAATCACTTGATAACGCAGGTGACAACTCATTACCGCAAACCGTCACACCAATAAGCCTTGAAAAACACGCTTCTAAGATCTACACACATGCCCTATTTTACGAGTTCCAAGAGGAGGCTAAAGAGTCCATTTGTTCATGTTGTGTGGGTGGTTTCAAGTTAGCCGAGAGCATAGAGTACATCGAGGTCAAAGATTCAATGAAACAGACGACATTCTAGGTGAACTGCTTTCCATTGTTTTTTTGGCCTTTTTTTTGGGTTTCTTGGAAGTTATTTTATAGTGTAATGTTGATTATTTCAACCCTTATTTATGGTTATTATTTGATTTCATTTCCATATACGTCTAAATTGGTCCTTCAGCATATAGAGAATATTTGAAAGGACTGCTATCAAATACAGGTTACCCACAATGTCAACACAAATGAGACGACATGTACCTGCAAGCTCTTTGAGATGAAGGGAATTCTTTGCAGGCACATAATTTGGCATCTATCTGGGAAGCGGGTGCAACACATTCCCGAACCGTACATCCTAGACCGGTGGACCAAAAAAGCATATCGAAGACCTAGATATCATTTGGATGGGTCACTTGTGCAGGATTTTGATGTTACTGATGTTAGGAAGTTGGGTTTGTCGAAGTTATGGTCTGAATTTTATGCAACAATTAGTGTCCTCGCAACGATGCCCGAACATCATACCTATGAGCTCACAGACATACTGCAACAGTACAGGAAAAAGTCTGCACCAAAGGAAGTTGTATTATCCAAGGAGAAGGAGATAGAGATGTTGTTGGGCTGTTCTACATCAACAGAGATTCAGGTTCGTCCACCTAATCCTTCAAGAAACAAAGGCAGTGGAAAAAGACTGATATCCAAGAAGAACCAATCAATCGAGAAGCCTAAAAAACCAAAGAGACTTTGCAACAATTGCAAACAAATGGCAAATCACGACAAAAGAAATTGCCCCAACCCGTATGTCGATGATTCTTTAGTTGATGAAAATGAGGAAGACGGTTTGGAGGATGGGTCCGATTGTTTCTGAGATGCGAATAAAATTAAGTTGGTCATATGAAGTTGATTGCATTCATGTTTTGACCGTTGCTGCATTAAGTAATTTCAATATTTTATTTCAATGAGTTTTTAAAAAATAACTGTTTTGAAAAAAAAAATTGCAATTATTTCATCTTCATTATTTATGGTTTACCATGGGTATTATTTGATTAATGGGTTATTGTATTCCAGCTTAAATTGTATATATGTCAATTTGCTCTAATGGGCATTCATGGGTTTACCATGGGTATTATACGAAAAAAATAACTAATTGTTTTACAATTAATTATACAGTAGTGAAGATAAAAAAAAGATGGTTTACCATGGTTTAGAATAACTATTTTTCTACTATAAAATAACTGCACTACTGTATTACAATAATTGTATAGTGAAGATGAGAAAAATTAATCAACGGATGTGTTAGAATAACTACGTGTCACTTATATATAGCCAAGTTAGTACTATCCAATTGTTACTTGCATCATTCATAAATACAGTTTGTAACTTGTCATTTTTGTATATATTTTTGCAACCTAATTAATAAAAAGATAATTGGTGCTTGACGTCATGAGTTAAATAAAAAAGACAAAGTACGGGGTTAAAATAACTGCTTTTCTACTATAAAATAATTGCACTATTGTGTTACGATAATTGTGTAGTGAAGGTGGAAAAAAAACAAAATCACTTAACACATGGTAAACCCGGAACAAGATATAATAACTACTAATATAGTATATAATAACCACGGTCATATAATATAATAATTGGTCATCATACTTAACCAAATATGTTCCAAAAGACAGATATGTAAGATAGAATGACAAAATCTAAATTTTCTTGAACCTAAAGTCTATAAGAAAATATCAATCTCCACCATCACTTTTGAATTACTTTAGCCTTTTTGTCCTTTACTTTGGAGTGCTTAGCCTTTTTTCCATTATCTTGTGGTACCTTCTCCTGACCTCTTGCGAATTTGCTATTGCGGTTTTTTACAACCGCTTGTTTTATAGCACTTATATCTTTTGTGAACAAGTTGACAGATTCCACAAGTGAAGTCCTCGACTCGTTTACATCCGACATAAGTATGATACTTGCCATCTCAATCCATAGAGCAATCCGGTTAAATTTCTTGTCAATAAGAGAAGGGAATATCTTCCCCTCGTAAAGCAACATGTGGTACATGACAAAAAAAACCAGTTTCCGGGTTGTTCAGCTCGGGTTTTCTCCAACTGAATTCAACTAGCTTAATCGGGAATGAAGAAAAACTACCTGCAGTCTCCTCCAACTTCCTTGAATCGAAGAAATCAACCAAAAAGTTCACCTGCAACAAACATATCGAACCGTTTAAATATATGCATGTTGAATTTTTTAAACTTGAAGTTTAAAATTTTAATAATTATATTTCCAAAGTACTTGGGGTTATCGAACCATCTGGAATACAATAACCTAATTTAAGCTAGAAAAATTGACATATATACAATATTGTTAGAGCCAATAATACTACTTTAATAAGTTGATTAGAATAACAAACAGATTACTATCAAATAATCAAGTCAGTACTATAAAATAACTTGGTAGATACCGTCGTTATATACAATAACTGCGTACACACTTCACAATAACCGACAATTAAGTAGGGTAATTATATTTTTAAAGAACTTGGGATAATTAAACAAGTTCGAATACAGTAACATAATTTAAACGTTAGAATAACCAACCAACTACTACAAAATAACTAAATTTGGGAAGACTTACCGCAAGTTCAACCAGTTTGTAGCACTTTGTGACTTTCTAGTCCTTCTTGTAGATCTTATTATCCAACACCTCGACTGCTTTGCTTAAGGTGTTCACGCATATACAAAAGTAGTGCGATTCTATGCATAATGGCAAGAAGATCAACTCCACATCTAGTTCACTGTTAGCCATATTTGACAGGTACAAGTCCCAACCCTGGATCAATTTGGACGTCTCGCGAGTCTGGGAACCCCAATCACCAGTCTCCAACATATCTTCAAGAATAGCCTATTATAAAAAGGATGCACAATAAAAAATCATTCTGACATTTCAAAAGGTTATATGAGTATGACAACCATAATTAAAACTACCATGTGAGATGTTCCAAAGAAGATCATTGATGGTGTTTCACCGTCGACCTCTTCAACTGAGACCATGTGATTCAGTACCATCGTCCAACATTCAATGACATTAACGCTAGTTTGCACTTCTGGTCTCATCGAAAGGACATCATTCCTATCCATGAAGGTTGTTCCAACACGGAACACCGTCTCACTTAAAGACAATTACATGAAAATAAATTGGGGAGATAATTATATAAAAATGGACATTGGGGTTGTACACAAAAAATGGACATTAGAGAAAAGGATTACATTAGAATAACTAAATGTACACAATGGAGTAAATGGAAATGGTGACTAAGTTTGAATGAGAAGAGTGGCATTATTAATAAGAGTGTAAGAAATACAATAACCAAAATAGAGCATTGAAATAAGTGAAGATGCAGAATGCAATAACTGTGAGTACTCAAAAAGAAGTTGAATGACATTAAGAAATCCAATAACCAAAAGAGTTCGTTAGAATAACCATGTATACACTATGCAATAACTGAGATGATAATTAATGATATAACGAAAAGAAGGATGAACATACGTATTCTCGAAGTTGTAGTCGTCTATAAGGCAGTAATCAAGAACCTGTTTCTTCAACCTGGGCATATGGGCAGTAAATCTTTTATTTGCCATCATAACCTTTGATGCTACAACTAAAGATGGGTCAGGCTCCCCACAATCAAGTGAGCACCCTAGACCATCCGATCCTGGGCGTTTAATCCCTCGTGAAGAACTGATAATCCCACCACTGCAATCCCCGCAAGTACGGTCCACCAGTTTTTTTGATGACCTTGGACTGTTCTTGGCATCCAACAGTCAACAATGATGATTTCGTTTTAGTCCATTCTTCCACGTTTGTAAGCAATTGTTCCCTATGTTTGTTGATGTCGGCTAGGAGTAGAATGGCGGCTATTTCAGCTCGGTACAGTATCCTTTTTAGTGGATCGCCAAGTTTGCAAGAGAATACATCACCCACGTAAAACATCATGTCGAGCATCACAAAAACACCACAGTCCTTATTTTGCGGGGCATCGGACTTCCACGGAAAAGGGATGATAAGTGTAGTTTGTAGTGCCTATTTCGTAGTGTTTTGGTCCCATTTTCCTTGTGGAATCGCTCCTTGGGAGCGATTTATGGGATACTTATGCTTCCTCTAGTTCGTTTCAGGTTTCCGAGGCCATTCATGAAGAGTTGGAGCGATTCCGACTCAATACATACACTTTTCGGAGCCAACGAAGTGAAGGAACGATCACTCGATGCCTTGGATTCGATCCCGAGACCTTGGGACCCAATCCCGAGCCTCCGAGACCCGATCCCGAGTCCCGAGAATCGATGAGAAGTCCATGTGAAGCAAGGAGGGACCAAAAGGATCATATTGGAGGCCTACAAGACTCATCCCCGACGGGTATGACCTCATCCTGTCCGGGATGAAGTGCACAAAAGAGAGGGTTGCTGTATTGGGTCCATCCCGACCGGGACCACTTCCTCCCGGCCGGGACCGACACCTTCCCGACCGGGACCACCTCATCCCGGCCGGGAAGGGCCTGCTGCAGCCGCGCCTTGCTTTCTTTCTTCTCCTTTCCACTTGTAACCCTATATATACTCTTCCCTTGTTATGTTAAGCTTATGTTAGACATTACCCACAAACCCTAGCCTAGTTTTAGCATAGATTAGATTAGATTAGTGTAGATTAGTCCTTAGATTATCGTTAATCCTAGATTAGTGCTTGTAATTTGGGAATTCTTCAAGATCTCCACCAAGATTGACAACCTTGGATGTTTGTTTTGGGTTTTTCTCATTTATGCAAGTTTCCTTCTTCCATTCATCTTGTTAGTAGGTATAATCTCCTTTTCCTTTCTCTTAATCTTGTTCTTTCATTAAAGTTTGAATCTTTGTTGTGTGGATTGCTCATAGTTCATATTTCTTGTTAGTTTCATTATGCTAGTTTGGTTGTTTGAATTGATTTCTCTTCTTTGTGTTAGTTTTAGTATAGATATGTTTGAGTAGTATCTTGTTCTTCATACGTTACTATAATTTGTGAGTAGAATGAATTCAGTTGGTGATAGAATAACCAAGTTATTACTTTAAAATATCCAAATAACTTAATAAACTTCATAGCCATATATATATATTGTTTAAGTAACTGTGATAATTATACAGGTTGGAATACAATAACCTAATTTCAGCTTTAGAATAACCGACAAACTACTACATAATAACTGAATTAAAAATATAAAACAGGTGGTAAGTATGTAAGATGACGTAAACAAATCATAAGAAATTGTAGAGAAATTAACATATATACAATATTGTTAGAAGCAATAATACTACATTAATAAGTTGGTTACAATAATTGTACAGTGAACATGAAAAAAAATAACTGTTATTCTACTATAAAATAACTGCACTATTGTATTACAATAATTATTCAGTGAATATAAAAAAAGGATAGTTGGTTTACCATGGATAGAATAACGGTTTTTCTACTTAAATTAACTGCACTATTGTATTACCGGTGCTTGTATAACACAATAATCGGCCACTTGCATATAAGATAACACATGGTCAACCAATACTATAAAATAACCTACTTCGTTTTAGAATAACCAACAGATTACTAAAAAATATCTAAATCAATACTAAAGAATAACTTTGTGGACAACTTCATAATTCAAGCAATAGGATAACCAAATGACTACTACAAAATAACTAAATCAAAGCTATAAAATAACTGACATTGACAAGTAAGATGGTCATAAACAAAGTAATAACAAAATCTAGACCAGTTAACAGCTAGCTTAAGACATCCAGTAGACTGATAACTATGCATATAGAAATATAACAACCACTTTTGTGCATTATAATAAAACAGGGAATTGTATTCATTACATCAACTGCCCTTGCTCGTATTGCATCGTCTGTTTCAAATCCTTCAGTGAGTTCCATGTAATTTTTTTGGCCTTCCTTAGTACTTACTCCTTGCTTTAGCGAACCCTCAATGTGTCGGAAACCTAATAAATTACATATTATAGTATGAATATAAATCCTTAGATGACTATATAATTACATACTACCAGAAAAAAGTCACAAGTTAGGGTAGAACATACTTTGTATTCCTTTTGATGGTTGATTTTGACAAATAGGGTATACATCTGCAATGTATTTCCCATTCCCCAACGAACCGGCCTTCATCTCCGCATTGGCCCTCTCCCGTATCGAAATTTCTGTCCAATGCTTTATTAGTGGGACATCGGACGGAGACGATTTTCCCTAAAATGACATTCTATGGAAGTACGCCATAATTAAAACAATAATACAGCCACAGAGTGTACTGTGGCCGTTCCTGCATGCATCTACGGCTGACGTTAGTCGAGAAAATACATACTCGCACCAGTCATGTTGTCGGATAGTTGATGGATTATGAACAACTTTTAGGAGTGCAAGGTCAACCGAATGGTATGATGTTGGCGCAAGGAATACGGACATCGCATAGAGCACAAACAACCGTTTGAACAATTCTCCCCCGTCGTCCTTCTTGTCATCTAATTTTCTATATAACTGATGCACGAGCACTGCTTTGCTTCCTTCCACTCCAAACTCTTTTCGGAAATCACGTTTCATTGTGTCCTGGGATGACAAATTGTTATGTCCAGTTGGTACAATTTCAATCCCGCGATCCCCCATTGGCAATCCAAATATGTCGTGGATATCTTGCTTGGACACAACAAACTTCACCTCCCGTGCCTTGAACATGTGGGCAGCCGCATTAAAGTGCTTGATAAATAAAGGGATGATGTCCAATGGTAGTTTTGTCAATCTCAACTCGAGTAAACCACCAAAACCAATATCAATTACTGCTTTTCTCTGATTTGGCCCAAGTTTTGATATCAGCTCAACCAAGCTCTTCGGTCGACATCGCACATCTATGCTATCAGCCCTACGAATCAAACCATGCACAAATGAAGATAAATAAACGATGAGGATAAATAATACGAAAGAGATTTGCAATATTAGACCAAAAATAGGCAGCAAAAAAAGTAACATACAATGTTATCGATTGAGCTTGGTTAGCCTTCTTTGGCTCAATCTTTATATTATCTATCTTAGACCATTTTTTTTTTGTTGAACCATCTTCACCTGACTTACGTTTTCGGGCGTTTTCTGCTTTATTTTTTGCCTCGTCTGTAGAAAAGATTACATGCGTTAGAATAATTAACAACAAAAGTTAACAAAACAATATAACGGTAGTAAAATTGAAAATATAACTGACATTAACTATATTTCAAAAAAAGGTTATTATAAGTTCAAATGGTTTAATTAGTTTTAATTAGCCTAATTAAAGTCATGTGCATGCGTACTGAAATATAATAACTTTATTTAAGCATTACAATTACTGAAATTTATAGTGTACAAAGAAAACTAAGCAATGGGAGTTGGGTTTAATTTGAAAAATGCATATTGAAATACAATACCATGATTAAAGCTTTAGAATAAGTAATTAAATATTATAAAATAACTAAATAAGCAAAAAAAAAGAAAAGAAGTTTACTAAACAACTTACAATAACTGAATATGCACCTTAGAATAATTGAAATTGGGGATTAGAAAAACAATAACAAATTCGTTATTAATGTATAGATTAGTTTACAATAATTGTTATTGTACTATACAATAATTGTTATTGTACTATAGAATAATTGTTAGTTAACAACAATATAACAGTAGTAAAATTGAAAATATAACTGACATTAACTATATTTCACAAAAGGTTATTGTAAGTTCAATTGGTTTAGTTAGCTTTAATTTGCCTAATTAAAGTCATGTGCATGCGTATTGAAATATAATAACTTGATTTAAGCATTACAATATCTGAAATTTATAGCGTACAAAGAGAACTAAGCAATGGGAGTTTGGTTTAATTTCAAAAATGCATATTGAAATACAATACCGTGATTACAGCTTTAGAATAAGTAGTTAAATATTATAAAATAACTAAATAAGCAAAAAAATAAAAGAAGTTTACTAAACAACTTACAATAACTGAATATGCACCTTACAATAATTGTAATTGGGGATTAGAGTAACAATAACAAATTCGTTATTAATGTTTAGATTAGTTTACAATAATTGTTATTGTACTATAGAATAATTGTTAGTTAACAACAATATAACAGTAGTAAAATTGAAAATATAACTAACATTAACTATATTTCAAAAAAGGTTATTATAAGTTTAATTGGTTTAGTTAGTTTTAATTTGCCTAATTAAAGTCATGTGCATGCGTATTGAAATATAATAACTTGATTTAAGCATTACAATAACTGAAATTTATAGCGTATAAAGAGAACTAATAAGCAGTGGGAGTTTGGTTTAATTTCAAAATTGCATATTGAAATACAATAACACGATTACAGCTTTAGAATAAGTAATTAAATTCTATAAAATAACTAAATAAGCAAAAAAAAAAAAAGAAAATAAGTGCTAAACAACTTACAATAAATTAATATGCACCTTACAATAATTGGATTTGGGGATTAGAATAACTGGATAGACAACATGCAATAATTGATCATACATAAAGCAACCAAAAACATTGAATTTCTTGAATCCCATCTATTCAATCAGCGAACAGCAATATCGATTGAACACGTAAATTTGATCAGAAACTTGATCAGCAAATTCGATTAAATTTAACAGCAAACGTAAATTAAAAGTAAATTTAACATCTATTCAATCAGCAAACAGAAATTTGATCAGCAATTTAACAGCAAACGTAAAAAAAATTAAAAGCATTACAATATCAGCAAACAGAAATTTGATCAGCAAACAGAAATATCGATTCAATCAGCAAACAGCAATATCTATTGAATAGACGTAAATTTGATCAGAAATTTGATCAGCAATTTCGCTTAAATTTAAAAGCAAACGTAAATTAAACCTAAATTTAACATCTATTCAATCAGCAAACAGAAATTTGAACACCAATTTAACAGCAAACGTTAAAAAACAGAAATTTGAACACCAATTTATCAGCAAACAGAAATTTGATCACCAATTCAAAAATTTGATCATTAATTTAACACCAATTTAACAGCAAACGTAACAGCAAACGCAAACAGAAATTTGATCACCAATTCAATCAGCAAACAGAAATTTGATCACCAATATATCAGTGAGATTGATACAGAAACGAAATTTGATTGAAGAATAGTAAGATTGATACAGAAACGTAAACAGAAACGAAATTTAAAGATCATCAAAAATTTAGAGTGAAAACATCGAAAAGTACGACTGAATAGCAGTAAGATTGAAATTGATACAAAGAAATAAATTAAATACCTGATTACGAGTGTTGATCGAAATTGATACTTTCGATTTTTTGGTGAGCGTTGATGAGGGTTTTGGTGAGCGATGATGAGCGTTTTGGTTAGGGTTTTGTGAGCTTGGTGAGCTTTGTGTTTCTAGTTTATGTTTTAATCTTCACCCTTGATTTACTTAAATCTGAATGGTTGTAAATGCAAGGTAAATTGTACAAAATCATTAAGGTGGTAAAAGATCCTTTATATATATATATATATACATATATATTCAAACAAGTTTTAGTTTAGGTCACGTATAGCTTATGCTAACTAATTTCTATATAATATCTAACTAATTTCAAACTAATTCAGGGAATAATTAGTTTGAATATCTATTTTCAAATTAAACTATATTTCAAAAATGATTAGGAATTATTGACGGACTAGATTTTTTTAATCAGCTTTTTTATTTTTTTAGTTTTAATCACAATAATAACACTAACACTAACAACAACAACAACAAAACAATAGTAGTAATAACAACAGCAACAACAACAACTCAATTAAACCATCTAAATTAACCAAATTAACTCAATTAATCAACTAAACTAAACCAACTCAATAACACTAACAATAATAATAATAACAAAAAAAAGCAATAACAATAATAACAACAACAATAACAACAACAATAATAATAACAATAATAACAACTCAATAACAATAACAATAACAACAATAACACTAAATTAACTTTTGATCACATACATCGGGTTTTGGGGAGAGAGGGTCGCCGGATTCCGAGGACAACTGAGGGAGGGGAGGCAGTTTGCCGGATGTGAGTCCGGTGCTGAAAAAGAACCGAAGAGGAAGGCGGTGTAGAGGAAGGGCGACGTCGGGGGCGAAGGAAGGGCTGCACGGAGGAGGATGCGGCCGTGCGGAGGGGGCACGAGGAGGAAGGCGACAGCAGAGGGAGACGCGGCGGCGCTAAGGAAAGGCAACGCAGGGGGGAGATGCGGCGGCGCGGAGGAAGGCAGACGCCGGGGGTTCGCCGGTGGCCGGCGTTGGGGTTAGGTTTAAGGGCGTTGGGGTGAGGTTTGAGGGTGCTGGGAATGAGGGTTAGGGTTAAGGGAAAGGTGAATATGAGGAATGGAGGCCGGGTTAGGGGACAGAAGGTTATAACTCCGGTTTTTTTATAAAGTTTTCGACGGACTATCCATCGCACGTTCCGCCGCAATTCTCAATCTGCGACGGACATTCTGCCGCAAATTCCATCACATACGATTTTTTTAATGTTGTTGGGTGGTGCGTTACAGACTGTTTGTGCGTCGTGTTTGACGCCTGTGCAACGGAATGTCCGACACATATATCATTTTGAGGCGGACATTCCTTCGCACTATCCATCGTATACTAATTTTTTTTAACTTTGGGTGACAGACTATAAGGCTGTCTGTGCGTCAGGGTTGAGAGACTATGCGGTGGCATATCCGATGCAAATTTCCGTCTGCGTTGGATTTACGACGGTATATCTGACGCAAATTATTTGGCGGCAATCACTTGACCACTGCGCCTGTATCAGCGTCGACATGCGTCGCGTTGTCCGAGCAATAATATTTGAGTCGGTTATGCCGATGCAGTCAACATATTTACGTCAGAATTTTAGTCCGTCGCAAATAGTTCGCCGCAATTTCAACTGTTTTCTGTAGTGTTTCCTAATTACGATGCCATTGTAGCTATATATACGGGTTATGGGTATTCTTCTATAGACATAATTAATACCCATAGTGTCTTGATAACTCTTGCTTGATTTTCCGAGTCATGTCCGATTTCTCCCCTCTTTTGACCGAGTGGATGAATTCTTTCAAGAAAGGTGAACTTGAAGATCTGTTAACTGATGGTTTATCCACCATTACTTCATCGAAGCAAATTAAAGTGCAAGATGACTTCTTAATTACGTGTTCGCACTTTTGGAATGCTATATTTCCGAGGGGTGATATGTGTCCTGTAATCCCCTAGAAATTCTAACGCGATACAGCGGCGGAAACACTGTAGAGTCGGGATTATAACACGCTGTAACTATGTTTTTATAAAAATATAAATGGTAAAGTCAAACATTAGGCCCTAAATAAAATGGCCAAAATTAAATAAATCCACAAAGGGGTTTAACAATCCACAAAACATAATTATTAAAATTAATCGAGCAAGGATCATGTCTGCCCGATAGCCCACACCCGGAAACATGCATACCTGTCATGTTAAAAACATAACAGCCACAATCAGTGAGGAGCAACGTCAACGTTCTCCCAGCCGTATAACAGGATCTTAAAATAGTAATTACTAATATAGGAAAATACTAAAAATGAAAAACAGTAAAACATCATATTAAAATAAGCTTTCAGCGCCAAAACCAAAATATTAAAATGGGTTTCCGAAGAAACATAAAAATATTTGCCAACATGTAAACCAATTTATATCGATAACAAATAAAATAGTCAAAATGGCGTTATGGATAAGATTAATGTAGAATCTAGACTTTCACTAGGATAATACTAGAAACTAGCTTCGTGAACTGTAGACTTAACTCAAAACAGAATCCAGTCTCTAACTAGGCAACTCAACTATAACAGGACTGCGTGCAGCGAGGTCCTGGTTTAAGTAGTGCATACCCCTCCTAGACAACAAATATGTCTAGTTCAGCTGACGACGACTAACACGATGCGATATCTAGCTTAAGGTCAAAACATACACTCTCCTGGGCGAAACTACGCCCAGTTCAACGACCAAATGTTTCCCATATAGACACACCGTTTTTATAGCTGATGACAAAAACGTACATCCCAGACTATATTACTCTAAACCCACACTTGTCCTTATTCCATAACTCCAAAACAAGCCATTATCGATATTCAAAAGATATAATCATTATAAACAATATGAGGATAAAAGAAGTAAACATTTATATTCTAAAAGAGGGAACTTTCTATTTTAGGAAACTTCTATTTTTAGAAACTTTACGAAAATAGAATTATATCAAAATAATGAAAATATTAGTTCATACTAATACCACATTTTTAGTAAACGATATAGATTTATAAAAGTAATACTTTCGGCCTTAACGATATTAATTATCAAAGTGAACATTTAATTTTATGAAATTATTAAAATATCGTATAAGCGTTATAAAATGATTAAAAATGTCTTAAACATTTTAATATTACTAATTAGGGTGTTCTCCAAAGTTATAAAGTTAAAATTCCCTAATTATTATTAGTTTCGACAATAAAATTATAAATAGAATTTTACGGCAAATATCAAATTAAATATTTGAACGTCTTTATTTAATTAACCAACAAATATAATTAGAGTATGTTAAGGGATGATTTAACTCTTACAGTTTCAGATTTAAATACTTTCGAGATTACTGGAAAAATAATTCTTTTAGGTAAGACGAAGCATTTTAACGATAAATCACAATTTGTCCGAAAATCAATACTTATTAATTAAAGACTTTAATAAATAGTGAAAAAATTACGTAAAATAGTTAAAATATATTTATGGACATTCTGTCCAGAAAAGAAAATTTTACAGAATCCTAAAACTCGGTTTTTAAAGCGTTTTCCCGTTAATCGTCTAATCTCGACAATAACGATTTATAAAAATAGTAATTACAAAATGATTTAAGTATTAATGTATAAAAATTATTATTAAACCTAAAAATCATCATTTTCCAGAATATACTAATTTTCCAGATTTTCCAAAGTTCCAGATTTACCAACTTTCGTCAAAACCGTCTTTAAAACCCGTTTTCACAATTAACGATTCCATTAATAAAACTTATCGTTCCTAACATTTTATTAAGGCACTAAAAATCATAAAATTATATTTTAATATGAAATCATTAGAATCATAATTTTTCCAGATTTAAACCAAAGACCAGAAATCGAGAATTAAAACGACAAACACGGTTTTAACGATAAACGATGATTTAAAGTGATTAATTAATTCATCCACTTAACAATTCCAAAAAATTATAAAAAAATTCAGAACATTCTATTTCATCAGAAAGTTTCACCACGTCAAAAAGCAGATTAAAATAAATTTTTTAGGTACTAGAACTAAAAATGGGCTTTTAATCGTTTTTGTCCGATAACAGTAATAATTCAATAATCGATATCAAAAATATCAGAAAAATACTAAATTATTAAAAATCATCAAAACCCACATTTTTCCAGAATATAGACAAATATTACATGTTTAGGCCGAATATTATGATTTTACAAATTAATATGACGATTTAATCGTTAATCTCGTAAAAGCGATAAAAATACCGAAACATGCAAATTTTCAAATTTTAAATTTTTCCCAGATTTGGTGACATACATATATTGCCAAAATAAAATATAAAAACATATACATGCAAATACTCAATTAAAATCATGAAATACCGAGTAACATCGACGTTACCTCTACTCCAAGTCTGAATCGGGATCATCCACAAAACCTACATCACACGAAAATCATGGTAAAAAAATACCATGAGAAAACTAAGAAAATCAAGGGTAAATAACGATCGAAAACCCATCGATTATTACCTTAACGATAGGATCGGAAAGAGGATTAATTTTACGATAAAAATGAAACGATCAAGACTCGATTAGGGAGAAAATTGGGCTTGAAAATATGGCTGAAACTCATGGCCAATATGAAGGAATTGAAGAGTATTTTCTTTGTTTAATGTGGTTGAATGAGAATGAATGATAAGAAATGAATTATGTGAATTGTGTGAATGAATATGATCTTAAAAATTGATGAAAACAATGTTAGATACACTTAAAAAACCAGCCAAAATGGATTAACAAGGGAGAGTGAAGAGTTTTGCAATTAGTCACCAAATTCATTAAGGTAATAAAAATATCTAAGGCTTTAATCACTTTATAAAACCAAATGAAAAAAAAGGTGAAGATGTGTGACCATGAGTGTCATGGTCTAAAAAGGGGCCAAAAAGTGTTTCTTTTAAATGTAGGTTGATAAAAATAAGAATCGTATAATTACTAAAAGCATTTCAAAGCAATTCGAGTAAACATCGCGATAGAAAATAATTATTTACGAAACTTTGTAATAAAATGATTAAAGGCTAAATTTTTCGTAAATAAAAATATTTCTTAGTTGGAAATATTATATAAATGTGTTTAGACATTTTTAGAAAAAGAAAGAACATAAATCCAAGCTTAAAACGTTAGTTCGTAGAAAAAATAAGACTCCTCGCGAATAAATAAATAGTTTGCGATGAAAGTTTTATAAATAGATCAGGAAAATAAAATATTTAAAATCTTTTAATAAAAATAAATAATATTTGACTTGAAAATGTTATGAAGCTTGAAAATGAAGAAAATTGAAGACAGAAAAAATAACAGAGTCATAACGGAGTCATATCGGAATAGATAACAACGCATAGAAAATTAGCGGGTGTTACAATCCTCCCCACTATAAGAAAATTTCGTCCTCGAAACTAAGAATAAGTAGAAAGGAATCAAGATTACCCCACTCGAAAAGATGGGGATACAAATTTGTATAAGAAATTTATTTCAAAAGAAATTTCACAACTTTCAAAGTGATACGAAATCGAATGCAAATATTTATTCCAAGAGGAATTGGCTAAGCTACCCGAAGTTTAAAATCTTTTAATTAATGAAATCATAAAGTAAAGTTGTTTGATAAAATAACGACGTCAAATAACATTTGTAAACGAGCTTGAAAGAAATAAGGTAACCAAAACATTTTCGAAACAAAAGTAAATCAATTTGATTAGGAAATTTGAAAATATTTATATTTTTTTTGAAGAAACAAAATTTAGTTCGGAGAAATCAAATTTTGTAGTTAGTAAAAATCGAACCAGTCGTCAATCATTTTCAATAACAGATTCGAAAGTCCACCAACAATAAAACGAAAACTAATTTTAAAACGTTAAAATTTCGAAAATGTTCTCAAAGTAAATATGAAAGTTTTCAAAAACATTATCAAACTTGAACATACAAAATAATTTTGACAATGCTAAAACGCTTTACATACTAATCCTGTAGAAATTGAAGTATTAGGAAATATGAAAGTCTTCATAAAATTTCGATTGCTTGAAAATCAAAAGTTGAAATAATTTCGAAATACTAGAAAATAAATTATTAAAGCATTTTGAAACAAAACTAAATATAAATATCAACCAAAGATAAAACAGAAGTGAAGTATAAAGTTCTCAAATTATAATTCAAATATGTTAAATTTCACGATATCCGAAAAGTTTAAGTAAGTCAAACTTTTTATAAAATAGGTAGTTCGAAAAATGGTTAACGGTTAAATAGAACAATGATAGATAATAAATTAAAATAAGAATTTTCAAAATCGATAAAGGTCGAAGGGATTAGCAGCAGATGCGGTAACAGAATTCAAGAGAAGCAGAAAGGAAGACAGAGTTGAGAATCAAAAAGAACTATCAAGGATTATAGAAGAAAATAATCATCTCAAGATCCCTAGCACGACTCTCACAAACACGGGTTCGTAATTGGCTCATCAAATAACGCTAAGTCCAATATCGGCATAGGGTGGTCCTACTCAATCTACCACCTCCAAAATTATCAATTGTCACCGCCTCCAAAATTAAGTCTTACATACTTATATAATCTATCAATTAGTATGGTAAGAATCCTCAAATGATTTAGACTAATCCATTAATTACGATTCCAGCAGTTATCAAAACATATCCAAACTCGTAATGACTAAGGCTCATAAATTCAAAGCTCATAAGGTATAAACTCGAGTTATGCTCCAAATTTCTCGAGTAAGGAACACTAAACAAGGTCCACCAATATAACAATGCTTGGGCACAGAATCCTCAAAATGATTACCAACATGTTTATAATGCCACAAGTAAAGAAGTTGGGGAATGTATAACAAATCCTCAAATACGCTCAAACCTATAGGTAATGGCGCAAACACTCACATCTTCGAACACGTCATTCGACTAAGGTTTCTAAAAATTCCACCAAATTTCATATTGTATCAGCGAAACCACCAAAATATTTATTAAATCAACGAAGCCACAATCTCGTTGGTCTAAGGGTTTTGAATTATAAATCCATCAAGATGATTAGCATTAAGTATTCCTCAAAACAACGCGATAAATACAACCTCTAATTGTAACATGTTTCTACTTTTCAAGGTTAACAACAATTTATCCAAGTTAGATCAATCAACTCCAAATTTCATAGGTTACTACCTTAAACAACGATCAACGATCTAATCCTTAAGAGACACGGGTAATCTATGTCAACCAAAATTTCTAACGATATTAATGAAAACCTTCGATGGTACAACAACACTCAGGTTAACACTTTAAACAGTACTCTATGATCCCAAATATTCATGATTCATCCATCAAATAAGCATTAAGTAGGAATCCCAAGTAATATTATCAGTTACGCTTAGTTCGGTTCTAGGTTAGGTACTAGGTATCCATCAAATATGATATACTCTTGCTACTTCAATAGATTATTCAACTTTAAGTCCTCCAAATAATCAAGTAACCTATAACCCAAGGTTCAAAATCTTAAGTACCAACCTAATTCCAATAATCGACAATTTATCATTCAAATTGATCCTCAAAAGCTTACTAAGATAGATAACAAGGTATAACTCACAATTCTTAAACCACGTAACAAGGGTTGACCAAACCTTAAACATCTATAACTTTTCACGGGTTCACTAAGACAAAATTCGGTCTAACCAAAGAATCTCAAGAGAAAGATGGTAGAGTCGAAGAATATAACAAGGATTCATCAAGCGGATGAATAATAGAATATAAAAGAGAAGAATGAGAAGAAGTAGAGGAAGGAAGAAAAGAGTCGATGACCCTATATTACTAAGTTCTGGAACCAGAGGATAATCTTCGGGCCTCCAGAGTTCACGAGGGATCCAAATGGAATACTTCATCTTCTTGTAGAGGAACGAGCACACAAGTCTTGGGTCGCTCCATCTGGATCTACTGCGACATCATGGAACAGGAATCTACTCTTAATCATCTTGCCTGTAGCTTAAGTAAACTGAACCGGACCTAAAAGTCACCATCGACATCTTTCTTGGAGCACCAAGTTGTCCACTCGAGCAGCAGGCGTTGAGAGTTCTAAGACGGTCTTGTCCCGATCTAGAGCAGCATCCTATCAACATCTTGTTCATTCGTCTTCTTCCAACAAAAGCAACAAATATTCAATGCTAATCATTGAGTTCAGGAACAGATAATCTTAACAGTTAAGTCCTTATCTGTTTCTACCCATTTCTAACAATATTTTTTTTATTTACTGTTTAAATAATTTACTGGTATTTTCCCTAATTTCAGGTGGAAGCGTCGGGAGCAGTGATGCTCTGATACCAACTGTAATCCCCTAGAAATTCTAACGCGATACAACGGCGGAAACACTGTAGAGTCGGGATTATAACACGCTGTAACTATGTTTTTATAAAAATATAAATGGTAAAGTCAAACATTAGGCCCTAAATAAAACGGCCAAAATTAAATAAATCCCCAAAGGGGTTTAACAATCCACAAAACATAATTATTAAAATTAATCGAGCAAGGATCATGTCTGCCCGCTAGCCCACACCCGGAAACATGCATACCTATCATGTTAAAAACATAACAGCTACAATCAGTGAGGAGCAACGTCAACGTTCTCCCAGCCGTATAACAGGATCTTAAAATAGTAATTACTAATATAGGAAAATACTAAAAATGGAAAACAGTAAAACATCATATTAAAATAAGCTTTCAGCGCCAAAACCAAAATATTAAAATGGGTTTCCGAAGAAACATAAAAATATTTGTCAACGTGTAAACCAATTTATATCGATAACAAATAAAATAGTCAAAATGACGTTATGGATAAGATTAATGTAGAATCTAGACTTTCACTAGGATAATACTAGAAACTAGCTTCGAGAACTGTAGACTTAACTCATAACAGAATCCAGTCTCTAACTAGGCAACTCAACTATAACAGGACTGCGTGCAGCGAGGTCTTGGTTTAAGTAGTGCATACCCCTCCTAGACAACAAATATGTCTAGTTCAGCTGACGGCGACTAATATAACACAATGCGATATCTAGCTTAAGGTCAAAACATACACTCTCCTGGGCGAAACTACGCCCAGTTCAACGACCAAATGTGTCCCAAATAGACACACCGACTTTATAACTGATGGCAAAAACATACATCCCAGACTATATTACTCTAAACCCACACTTGTCCTTATTCCATAACTCCAAAACAAGCCATTATCGATATTCAAAAGATATAATCATTATAAACAATATGAGGATAAAAGAAGTAAACATTTATATTCTAGAAGAGGAAACTTTCTATTTTAGGAAACTTCTATTTTTAGAAACTTTACTAAAATATCATTATATCAAAATAATGAAAATATTAGTTCTACTAATACCACATTTTTAGTAAACGATATAGATTTATAAAACTAATACTTTCGGCCTTAACGATATTAATTATCAAAGTGAACATTTAATTTTATGAAATTATTAAAATATCGTATAAGTGTAGACACCCGCATTTTGCCTGCTAGTGTCTATAGCAGTTCCCGACAAACACCCGATGATGATCGGACACAAACGTGACTTAGTATACTCGGATTTAGACCCGAAATCAATAATATCTGACATGGACTTTTAGCGGAGTAATAATCTCACAAAACAGACCTTAAATTCAGGCCCAGTGGGTCGTTCCGAGCAAAATAAGACTAATTTGGGCCAAAACCGACACCAAAAATAAATCTCGTCTTTTGGCGACCGGGTCAAAACCCGGTCAAAGACGAACCCGTCACAAAACAGCCCAAGTACACCTTCTAGAAGATGGCGCCCATTTCTATTTTCAAAAAGATTACACAATCAATCAAGTCAACCCTTTCCTCTTTTATCTCGATTTACCTAACCCACTCGATCGAGTGGATTGACCCACTCGGTCGAGTGGAGCGTCAAAAATCGGATCAGGCCCATTTTCTAGGGCACTAGACCGAGTGCACTAGGGCCACTCGATCGAGTGACCCTAGGTCGTGGGGTAAACTCTATAAATACCCCCTCAAACCCTTTGCATTTCAAGTTTTTACCTAATGCAAAATTACACCAAGCTATTACCCTAATCCTCCTACACTCTACACTCTACAACCCAAAGCAAGCACACAAAAAACCGAGTCCCTTGTCCCACGATAAACCGACAATTCATCCACACACACACCATAACTTACATACATCCTCAATACTCCATAGTCCCGTCACTATTCGCGAGTCCATTTCCGAGGTCCTTACTAAGCATGTATGTTGAGGGTGTCCTAAACCCCATTTCGAACTTTGTCCTCTTTGTTTTATGTTTTTCTTTGTATCGTTAATATTATATTTATACTAGTATTGTAACGCTAACACACTAACTCTAACATCCTAACTTTTACATTTTCGCATACTAACATTACTATCATACCGCGTATATATATATATATTAATACCGAAAATTCGGTTTCGGATGCGTTTGACTATAATTGTCGCCTAAAGTCCGTCTAATCCCTTTACGAGCAACGACGGAGGTGGAGCCCTTTCGAGGAGCCCCGCCCCAATGTACTCAAGGGCGTGACGTGATTGCGACTAATCGTAGTTGAACGTATTCGATCCCATTTTAATTAGTGCGGAATCCGTTGACACGAAAATCGACATCACATAGCCCGAAAGGGTTAGTCTCGATGTCGTGACGTAGAGGGAAGCATTCCGTTAGTAATTCAAATTTTCTTCACGTAAACGTTTTCATAAAACCCCGACAACGGTGTTATAATCGTACACGTACACGATTGTAGTACCGGAGGTCGAGTTAAATCCAAATCATGCGATATTTGTATTTAATTTGACCGACCGTCGATTTTACAACTCAAAAACGGGACGAGTTAACAATCGTACAGGGGCTACTCGACCGAGTGCGTAAGCTACTCGATCGAGTAGCGTCCATAAAACTGGGCAGACTACTCTCCGAGGACACACTCGACCGAGTCAAACCATGACTCGACCGAGTGGGTCCTATAACCCAGAAAACCGAGAGCTTAAATGCAACATTTAAGCCTCGTCCTTTTTACGGCTTTTTAGTCGACACGTGTAAAGCCAATCACGTGAATCCATTTTCCAAAACTCACGGTTATCGTGACAACCCTTTTACAAAAATCCGACAACGGTACTATAATCATATAAGACATGATCATAGTACCGGAAGGCCGAACTAAATCTAAATCCGTCAATATTTCTATTTTATTCGGTCAACTCTCGATTTAAAACGCATAAAATCACGAGTCATGACTCGTACAGGTGCCACTCGGCCGAGTACACCTGCTACTCGACCGAGTAACACCCCAAATCGTGGGCAGAAACCTTTTTTAGGACACACTCGACCGAGTCAGCCCCGACTCGATCGAGTGAGTCCTGTAGCCCAGAAAACCGAGGGCCTTGACGCACACTTTCAAGCCTCGTCTTTTTAGCGACATTAGTCATCACGTGTAAAGACTATCACGTGACTATTCCATTTTCAAAACCATGCACATCACGACACCTTAACGACTTTGATCGATTTTTCGACGTGATAAGTCGGGACAAGGCATCGAGGCATAGGATCGGGCTAGCATCACGCCTAGGCCCTATGTCTCCGTCCTTCGTTTGATGTACAACACAATGTACATTTAAGCGGGGTTAGTCCACTTACACATTTCGCGGTCAAGCTTACATATGGGTCCGTCCCTAACTTTTATTTATTTATTATACCATTTCCATATCGTTTATGTAATTTTCGTATTGGCCGGGTTGTATTTCCGCCCGTGTAACTTGTACGTTATTTATATTTGAGTTTCATTTATTTGCTTGCTTATCGCTTTATAAATGAACCTCGCATGCTAAATCATCTCGACCATAACCAAGATGCATTAAATGACGTAGTTAACCAATAACTCATATGCTTAGCCCGAAAACGCTGTTTGCATGTCATTTAATCGTTTTACTAGCGCGCTCACACGAACACGAACGATGTCTTAGTAGAGGCCGCCATGTGCGGGCGGGGTTGGGTGTCCTTAGTGGGCTTCCCAACACGTACCCTCACCCCTTACTCAGAACCTTTGGTTTCCGGATGCCCGAAACCCTTGGCGCACGAGAGTCATTCTATACACGAAAGCCGGTTTATACGGTATCGGTATTGCAATGCAAAGGGACGAGCCCAATGAACTCTGAAATCGAAGTGGGCTTACTTTATGTAGAGCCCATGACGACATAGAGTGGGCTCGTATGGTTCCGAATAACCACAAAATTCGGTGGCGACTCCATTTTGACTTAAATTTCGAACCCGAGAACAATCTCACCACGAGATTCATTCGCCTACCCAAACCCGCGCGTGGCCGCGTCGGGGTGGACCTACGTCATGTCCACAATTTGGCGACTCCGCTGGGGATACCTGATGTACCACATGTCATCGGGGTTCCTAGGGTGAGACTCGAAGAGAAATCGTTCGAATATTAGTGTGCGCGCATTAGTTTAATGATTCATGCATAACCCAAATTTTGCCCGGGCCGGTTACTTGTGATCGACGTCCCACTATACCACGGTGCATTCCTACATGGGTGCGCTAAAGACTTCGATGGCGGAACTCACCGGGGTTTTACGGCAGGTCCTAGTTCCAAATTGGCTAGGAAGTCCGTCCCGTTTCGTGAGAATGCGATCGTTGTTGGTATAGACCCTATTCGACCGACCGAGACTTAGTGTAAAGCATACATAAGCGTCGTTATA
This sequence comes from Agrostemma githago, assembly GCA_958450325.1. Lineage (NCBI taxonomy): Eukaryota > Viridiplantae > Streptophyta > Magnoliopsida > Caryophyllales > Caryophyllaceae > Agrostemma > Agrostemma githago. Next base: position 35,410,197 of record OY288247.1, read on the forward strand.
ATGCTTGCTTGACTATGTGCTGCTTGGTTTCCGTGTCATTTTTTTTCAAAAAAACCATCATTTCAAAAAATGATCTTTCCAAAAACACCCAAATTTTGAAAAACCCGAAATGCTGTCCGTTTCGGGACTCGTCCTTTCAAAATATCCAATTTTCAAAACTCGGAATGCCGCCGAAATTTAGGATCAAATGATTTGACTCAAAACGTCCTTTTTTCTCTAGTCGGCATGCTGCCCGTTTTAATTCATGAATTTCCAACACCATCTCGATTTTCTGAATTTTTCAAAATTCAAATCTTGGTTTTCGAAATTCCGTTTTTTTTTTCAAACTCTCGGAAATTCATCCACTCGCTTTACATTCAAATTTCAAACATCCAACCATCCTAGTAAACCTTCCTTATTATAGGACCTACCGTCTAGCCGTGTGTCGGGTCTTTGCATAGTATGTCGAAGGTCTATAGCGTCGAAACTCCGCTGATCCTATATCACGAGTTTCCCCCCTTTCCCGAGTCCGCCTTATCCGTCAAGGCACGACCGACCCGCGTAGGGCATACCCCTACAAAGGAAAGTCCGTCCATACACTCGAGTCAAAAGTCTGGGGAAAAAGTCTCACGTGGACCTTCCTTCGAACGGGATTAGGCCCACAAAGCCAAAATCCTAAGGAAGTTGTACCACCCATCGAGTCATCCGTCTAGAGGTCTCTCTCGAGTCTTTAGTCCTCTTTCCTAGTATCGCTCGGGATATACTTTTCCTCTCTTTTTCCGAGATCTGGGTTCAGTTTCTGATTACGCGGTGTTCTTACAGACAGGCCACCGGCAACCAGACACGCTCGAAGGATGGCTACTTTGAACAGCCTGCAAACCGCTTTGGACGCCATGGTCGCAAAGCAGACCGACATCGAAGCCCAACTGACCGAAATGAGGGCTGGCCAGGTAGCCATTGTTGCTCGCTTAGCTACGGTGGAGCAAAGGGCTCCTAATGTCGAGACTGCTGGGCCCATAACTGAACTGGTTAGCGCTGTACGCCGACTAGAAGAACAAGTCCATTTGACTGGGAGTAACAATATCCACCGGGAGAATAGCCGAGAGTACTCCACGGTGAGCGACAAGCTACCCGCAAACCTGAATCTCACAGGTTTGCCCATGTTCGAGGGAACCGAAGACCCGTTACTACATGTGCGGGCCTTCAAGGAATTCAAGGCCATCAAGGGAGTGGACTCTACCATGTTCAAGAATCTCTTTGATGCATCCCTTGAGAAGCACCCACGGGCCTGGTACTATAGGCTAGACCCGAAAAAATACCCTACATGGGATGATGTGGCTACCGAGTTCGCTCGGAACTATGCTGACAACACCGAGATCCAAACCACAATGCGATCTCTGGAGGTCATGGCCCAAGAGCCAAAGGAAGGTTTCACTAAATACCTTCAACGCTGGAGAGCCGAGAGCGTGAAATTGGTCGATAAGCCCAATGAGAAGACCCTAGTGGAGGCTTTTGTCAAGAACCTCCTCCCCTCCTACCGGGTTCACCTCCGGTATGCTGTTATACCCAATTTCACCACCCTTACTGAAATGGGTATGAGGATCGAAGACGACCTGAGACTAGAAGGCCTCACTAAGGCCACTAGCAAAGGGTACCAAGGGGCCTCTTCCTCCACCATTAAGCCCCAGGCTGCAACTCGCAGCATTTTTGACGCGGTTAATCTACTAGATGCCCCGTCCAAGAAGAACACCCCACCTCGGGTCTTCACTGATATAGGTACTACCTATACCTACGCCTTACAAAGGCTATCCTCCAAAGGCCTAATCCAACCGATAGGCCCAACTCCTGAAGTTCCGGTCGAGCGACGCTCCAAGAACTACAATGCTCAGGCCTATTGCCAGTACCACCGGGGCAATGGGCATGATACCGAAAAGTGCTGGAAGCTGAAGCACTTGATCCAGGACTTGATCGAAAGCGGTAAAATCCCGCTACCCGGAGATAAGCCCAGCAACAAGGAGAACCCTTTCAGCTCCCATGCCATCTTTGCCGGGGAGGTGATTGACTGTTCTCACCTTATCTCTCCTTTTATCCCGCAAGTGAACGGGATCTGGTTTGACGACGAGGATGATATCTACCTCGCTAAAGGGGAAACCGTTCCCATCACCCCTGAACAGATCCGAGAGGCTAAAACTCGGGTCCTAGCCAGCAACAACCTTGGTCGTCCCTATTTAGCCACAAGCACTAGGGACACCCCTACCCCGACAACCATCACCGATCCACTCGGGATGGAAGTCGCCCCTGAAGAGCCGACCGCCGAAACGGCCATCGTGAAGCAATTGAAGAGAACCCGAGTTGACCTCACTATATGGCAACTCCTTGTTAGCTCTCAAGAACATCGAGAAGCACTTACAAAGGCTCTCGTTCAAGTCAAAATCGACTCTTTGGCTACCCCCGCTGAAATGGTAGCCACGGTCCTACCCCACCTAAAGGGTAAGGCCAAAGAAGGAGGCCCAATGATCACCTTTTCTGAAGCCGATCTGCCGCCATTTGGGACCTCCCACAACCTGGCCCTTTACATCACGGTGATTTGTCGAGGTAAGTATCTTCCTATGACCCTGGTTGATGACGGGTCAGCCGTGAATGTCCTTCCTCTAAGGACCGCCAAAGCCCTCGGCATTACCGAGGCTGACTATATCCCGACTGCTCAAACCATCCAAGCCTTTGATGGGAGTCCGAAGTCGGTAGCTGGGGCCATAAAGCTGACCATCATCACAGGCCCGATAGAGAAGGAGCTTGAATTTCAGGTGATTGATGTCACCTCATCATTCAACTTGCTCCTAGAAAGGCCGTGGATTCACGCGGTGAAAGCTGTATCCTCCACCCTCCACCGTAAGATCAAGATGCCTCTACTCGACAGTGTTGTTACTTTAGAGGCAACCCCAATGACCGTGGCTAGCTGTAACGCCACGGGCCGCACGGACCTCTGGGGGTTCGATTTTGTGGGGATGATCGAGGAAGAATACCTCTTTAGGCCTTACTTCACCACGAGCATTGACACAATGCTCCAAAACCTAGGGTACCTTCCGGGGGCTACCTCTCGACCCGACCTTCCAGCTGGGAAGATCATTGAGGTTCTCAAGGACGAAGATTCTCACTTCGGCCTTGGCTATGCCCTCACTCCGGACAACGTTGTCCGAGCAGGAATCGAAAAGGCCTGCAACATCATGAAGGGTATCTACTTGAGCCCTTATAGCCCACGGTTGTCTGACTACTTTGTCACACCTGTATTCGGGGCTGTCCAGGTTGGACTATACCAACCCAATGCTACGCACCTCGGGACCCACTTGGCCCGGGATTGCAACTACATTCCGGATGAGGTGTTCGCCCTCATCCAGTCCGACGGAGTGGATGATGCCGAGCCCGCGCTAGGGCTACTCTTCGGGGAAGACACCGTAGCCCCAACTCCAAAGGAAGACCTGGTCAACCTGATTCTCCGCAGCAACAGGTTTGACCCGACCAAGCTGATCTCGGATGTTGATTCCGAGACGGGAAAAAGGGCCTGGAGGAAGACTGTCAAGTGGACTGACGGTCAAGGAAGGATCTACAAGCTGGTCGCCGGAGAGGGAGACATGCCTGAGTCTGAGTCCGAGTCTGAGTCGGAATTTGAGTCAGAGTCTGAGGTCGAGTCTAGAGAAGTCGGTGCTAGAGTCACTCCTGTAACCCCCCTCCCTTCTATCATTCCTGCTGCTAGCACTTCGGGGTCTGTCCCGAGTGCTTTACCAATCCCGCCACTGACCAACGATCAGATGGCTGCTCTCTTTGAGCTGTTTTCCAAGTTTTCAATCAATAATAACAACCGTTCTGCTTACGACTTATCTCTTTTAAATCCTGCTTTCAAAAACATTTTATGCTATGACATTGAGAAATCCGACGAACAGGTACCCTTACCTCCACATCTGATCGAGCAACTAGAACAAAGGGAATCCCGGAATCCGGTAATTGAAGAGACCGAATCCATAAACGTGGGAACAACCCTAGAGCCTCAGATACTTAAGATAGGGTTATCCTTAGATCCCGAGGAGAAACAACAGTTTATAAACCTTCTCCAAGAGTTAAAAGATGTCTTCGCGTGGTCCTACAAGGACATGCCGGGGATAGAACGGGAAATAGCCGAGCACCGCATACCTATCAAAGACGGGTGCAAACCGGTCAAACAGAAGCTTCGTCGAATGAGGCCCGAGTGGTCTCTCAAAGTAAAGGAAGAAGTCGACAAACAATTCAAAGCCGGCTTCATACAAGTGTCCGAGTATCCGGACTGGGTCGCAAACATCGTGCCGGTTCCTAAAAAGGACGGTAAGGTGCGGGTGTGCGTAGATTTTCGAGATCTTAACAAAGCAAGCCCGAAGGATGATTTTCCGTTACCACACATCGATATACTGGTGGATAACACGGCCGATCATGCCCTTCTGTCATTCATGGACGGGTATGCCGGATATAATCAAATCAAGATGGCGGAAGAAGACATGAGTAAGACTACCTTCACTACACCTTGGGGTACTTACTGTTACACCGTCATGCCATTTGGTCTCATTAATGCCGGGGCCACATACCAAAGGACCGCTACCACCTTACTACACGACATGATGCATAAAGAGGTAGAGGTCTATGTAGACGACATGATCGTCAAATCCAAAGAACGGGACGGTCACATCACCGCCCTAAGGAAATTTTTCACCCGATTGCACAAATACAACATGAGGTTAAACCCTCAAAAATGCAGTTTTGGGGTAACGTCAGGCAAATTACTGGGTCATATCGTTAGCCAACGAGGTATCGAGGTCGACCCAGCTAAAATCAAAGCCATTACCGAGATGCAAGCTCCTAAAACCGAAAAAGAGATAAGGGGATTTCTCGGGAAAGTCCAGTACATTAGTCGATTCATTTCCAGGCTAACCATGGTGTGTGAACCAATTTTCAAGAAACTGAAAATAGGGGAGCGGATACTATGGGACGACAAGTGCCAAGCTGCTTTCGACAAAATCAAGGAAATTCTGTCTGCTCCGCCAGTCTTGATACCACCTCAACCCGGCTTCCCTCTGTCGTTATACCTAACAACGACCGAGACAGCCATGGGGGCTATGCTGGCTCAGACAGTTGACTCCGAAGAACGAGCCATCTATTATATCAGCAAGAAGTTTTTAGAGTATGAGTGCAAATATACTATGCTCGAAAAGACGTGCTTGGCTCTAGTCTGGGCCACTAAGAAGCTTCGACACTATATGCTCAGCTATGAGGTCCATGTCCTATCCAAGATGGACCCGATCAAGTACCTCTTCGAAAAACCTATCCTTAACGGCCGGATTTCAAGATGGACTCTCATGCTGGCCGAGTTCGACCTGAAATTTGTACCACTAAAAGCTATTAAGGGACGAGTAGTGGCTGAATTCCTCGCTGACAGCCCGGTAACCGAGGAAGGACACACCGACACTTGGTCCTTCCCAGACGAAGATATTTTCCATACCGATGCCGAAACATGGGATTTATACTTCGACGGAGCATCTAATTTTCGAGGGTTCGGAGTCGGGATCCTCCTAATTTCACCAAGAGAGGAGCATACTCCCGTCTCCATCAAGCTGGACTTTGATGTTACCAATAATGCAGCAGAGTACGAAGCATGCATTTACGGGCTACAAGCCGCCGCCAACCTAGGGATCACAAATCTCCGGGTACATGGCGACTCATCCTTGGTCATTAACCAAGCACTCCAAAAATGGAAGACTCGAAATGCTAATTTCGTGGCCTACCAGGCACGAGTAAGGGATCTCGAGAAACAATTCCAAAAGGTAGAGTACATATACCTGCCTCGGGAAGAAAATCAGTTCGCAGATGCACTTTCAAAATTGGCATCTTTACTGAACATCCCCGACCACGTGACCAGTATGCCAATTTGCGTCGAAAGACGATCTGAGCCGGCGTACATCCATGACATTGAAGACGTCGAGATTACTGATCCCGAACCTTGGTACCAGGCTATGTTAACATACCTGACCAGCGGAGAGTATCCTCCCGGGACCGAGGGTCGAGCCAAGAAGGCCTTACGAAGGCTAGCCACCCAGTTCATCCGTACTGATGACGGGCAGCTGTACAAAAAGACAGCACAGGGGGCTCTTCTCCTTTGTGTTGACAAATATAAGGCCGAGAAAGTAATGGCCGAAGTACATGATGGCGAAAACGGTCCACACATGAATGCTCACATGCTGGTCCGAAAAATCATGAGGCTCGGGTATTACTGGAACACCATGGAGGCCGACTGCCAATTTTATGTCAAACACTGCCATAACTGTCAAATCTTTGGCAATGTGCAACATATGCCGCCGTCTCTGCTTTATACCATGACGTCACCTTGGCCGTTCTCGACATGGGGTATCGACATAATCGGGAAGGTGAATCCCTCCGGTACCGGTGGACATTGCTTCATTTTCGTAGCTATCGACTATTTCACCAAATGGGTCGAAGCTGAATCATATCGCATCCTCAATGCCAAACATGTCGCCAAATTTATCCAAAACAAGATAATATGTCGGTATGGAATACCGCATGAATTTATCAGTGATCATGGAACTCATTTCCAAGCTGAGACGGCAACCTTACTGGCTAAATACAAAATTCAAAGGCACACGTCCTCGCCATACCCTCCCCAAACGAACGGAGCAGTAGAGGCAGCTAATAAAACGATTGTCACCATACTCAAAAAGATGGCTGATAATTATCGGGACTGGCCCGACAAAATACCTTTTGCCCTATGCGGGTACCGGACATCAATTCGCACCGCAACCGGGGCGACACCATATTACCTAACCTATGGGATGGAGGCAGTCCAACCAGTTGAGTTAGAGGTACTGTCCCTCAGAATTCTGCTAGAAAGCCAAGTACCCGAAGCTGACTGGGTTCGAGCACGGTACGATTCGTTGGTTCTACTAGACGAACGACGGTCCCGCGCTCTCAACAACATCCAAATCTACCAGAAACGGATCCAACGGGCTTTCAACAAACGAGTAAGGCCCAGAAACATTAAAGAAGGGGACCTAGTCCTTAAGTCTGTTTGAGCCTTACTACCAGTTGATCCAAGGGGAAAATTCAAACCCAACTGGGCCGGGCCATACCTGGTGAAGAGGATCCTATCAGGGGGAGCAGTAATGCTGACGGACCTGGACGGGAATGAGTTCGTCAACCCAACCAACCTGGACCAGCTGAAGCGTTACTACCCTTATCCATTTCTCAATGTCATTAGCAATTTTTTTTATCAAAATCATTTGTTTTACAAAAAGCAAGTCAATGAGTTAGAATTATTTATTCTACTGTCGCAAAACATCTTGAACCATTAGTCTTGGTGTAATTCAAGATTGCAAATTTCCTAAGCCTGAACTACGTTTGGTTTGATTCTGCTAATTGCGGATACGTAGGCAGCCCCTCAAAAGGGCACAACCAATGCAATCGAGAAAAGACAGGAACGGTTTAATAATAAACTTTCTTTTTTTATCACAAAAAAAAAACCCCAATAGACTTGGGAAAATTACAAAGTGCAGGAATTCAAAAAACTACAAAAAAAAACACACGACAAAAATAGTAATAATATTTAAATAATAAAAAAAACTAAGGACTCGGTATCTAGGGCATCTTGCCCTTCCCTTTGTCCTTGGCCTCCTTGGCCGTCCACTGGCGACGACGCGGAGGAGAGCGTTCCCGAATCACCACAGGAACCTCTTTAGCTCGGACTCGTTTCCTGGAACTCGAGTCCTCATCCATCTCGATAGGCCCGAGTCGGGCCCTCACGGGCTCAGGGAGCCGGTCACGCGGACCCAGTCGGTCCCGGGCTGCCAGCCTTGGCCCAAGTCGCCGCTCCAAGTCAGTCTGGGGGCTTTGCCGCCCCCGAGTGCCACTAGCACCGGCATCTTTAGATCGAGTCTTAGTATGTGACTTAAGACCCGACTCTAATCGGACTAAGGTAGCAGGGGTCTCTCCCTCATCGTAGAATCCCCTATTGTCCTTTGCTGTCTCCCGACGGACTAGTTCGAAGGCCTCATCGACCTTCAGAGCCTTGCGAGCCTCCTCGGACTCCTCAGAAGTCCATTTCTCATAAGCTCGAGAAACCCAAGCGGATTGGCAAGGGTTGGGAGTAGTCCATGTAGGACGAGTAAACCATCTCTGCAACCAGGTGTCGCACATAGCGTCCGTCAGTTGGAGCGAGACGCTAATAATGGCTTCAGTCTCAGGAATGCGCTGAGACGAACCGAACTGCCTCAGAATGCGGTCCGGGTAAATGTGAACTGTCCAGTCAAGGGACAGGATCACAAGGTAACGAGCTTGGTCCCTCTTGGCCAACCCCGTCAGCTTAGAAAGGAACCACCAAGCAACCGTCCACCTAATCAAGGGGCCACCGTGGAACACCAATTCCTCGTCCCAGTAAGCTCGGTTTATATGATGATTCGAGCTTATCCGGCGCCCCCTAGAACTGAGTTGGCTGCTACGGTAGTTGGGAACGCTCGGAGGAGGCTCTATGATCGATAAGCGCTCCGACAGCCAAACCTGCAAAAAGTATACACAGAATTTGTGAGCAGCGGAATAGTTCGCTACAGCCCACTCGATCGAGTACACCATCTGACTCGATCGAGTAAGGCTCCCTAAGACAACCAGAAGTTCGTCAGGTATGACACTCGATCGAGTACATCATCTGACTCGATCGAGTGAGCCCTTCACAGACCGGCAGAAACACTTTGCAGACATCACTCGATCGAGTGATAGGTCCACTCGATCGAGTGACCTACGGACCTCAAGAAGGCGCAAAAAAAAAAAAGAGAGAAGCAAAATTGAAAAATCGAGAGACATATACCTGCAGAATAAGGGTGCTCCCCGTCAGTTGCCAGGTTGGGTCAAGGCGCCTAGCATCCAGACCCATGATGAGTTCCCCAGTGGCTAGCCAAGCAGGGCTATGACCAGTCTCCATCTGGTCAACCACTCCAATCAGCCTAATTTGACCCACGCATGAGTCAGCATCCATCAACCCCTCGAAGACGTAGCGGTGCAACATGCAGAACGCGAAAGCCCTACGCCTATGAGAAGGCGTAGCCCTTACATCCTGGCTGTTCATAAACTTGTCAGCCAAGTCAAAGAGGGAGACAGTATCTCCCCGCACCATTCGATCTGTCTCAGCATGAGACAGACCTAGGAAGTCCCTCAGTCTTCTCCTCGGGTCCGGGTAGAACGGAGGGATGGCAGGACGAGCAACAGGACTTCAACCCCCGATAGCTGCGATCTCCTCGGGAAGAGGGCATATTTCTCCCCGCGGGAACGCAAAGACGTGGTGGGTAGTATCCCAAAGCGCCAAACAAGCATCCAAGAAGTGTGAATCAGGCACCAGACGCCTAATAGGAAATAAGCTGGTAATCCCCATTTGGGTCAGCTGAATCCTATCCTCGTCCCGAAAATGCTGGGACCAAGCAAAAAGCATTGAAGTGAGATGCTCGATACCCATGGCAGGAACTTGATTCCTCTTGAAAGACTGAGAGATTTTAAGAGAAAAAAGAGTTTTGATTTGAGGTGCAGTAACCCTGACTAACCCTGCCTCCTCAGTGAACTGGGCCCCAACATGTGCAGGCCTGACTTCAACCCAGAATAGGAATCTGGTTGTCCTGAGCGTTCCTAAATTCTTTCTAAAAAAAAAAACTTTTTTCGAAAATTTCAGCCCTTTTTCAAAATCCAGTACCTTTTCCCCAGCACAAGTCGGTGTTTTGCCTATGTGTTACATGCAATTTATCATGTGTCAGCATACAGGTACACCCCGAGACTTCAGAAGCAAGTCTCCGCGCAACCACCTCACTCCCCAGCGTGAGTCGACACTTATCCCAGAATGCTACAGTCAAAACCATGATGTATCAGCATACGGGTACTTCTACACCTTCAAAAGCAAGTTTCACTCCCCACGGAGCTACCACCGGCAGGACAGGTATGACCCTCTGCTTATGGCTGGCGAGCCCTTCACGGTAGTCTACTGGACTATAAACGACCCGACCGGAAGGCTGCCAGGTCGTAATCTGCGATTGGCCTGGTAGCTACTCTGACTTTCGCCTTGTCCAAGCCTCAGTCAGAGTGGGGGCTCTGTAGACACCCGCATTTTGCCTGCTAGTGTCTATAGCAGTTCCCGACAAACACCCGATGATGATCGGACGCAAACGTGACTTAGTATACTCGGATTTAGACCCGAAATCAATAATATCTGACATGGACTTTTAGCGGAGTAATAATCTCACAAAACAGACCTTAAATTCAGGCCAGTGGGTCGTTCCGAGCAAAATAAGACTAATTTGGGCCAAAACCGACACCAAAAATAAATCTCGTCTTTTGGCGACCGGGTCAAAACCCGGTCAAAGACGAACCCGTCACAAAAACAGCCCAAGTACACCTTCTAGAAGATGGCGCCCATTTCTATTTTCAAAAAGATTACACAATCAATCAAGTCAACCCTTTCCTCTTTTATCTCGATTTACCTAACCCACTCGATCGAGTGGATTGACCCACTCGGTCGAGTGGAGCGTCAAAAATCGGATTAGGCCCATTTTCTAGGGCACTCGACCGAGTGCACTAGGGCCACTCGATCGAGTGACCCTAGGTCGTGGGGTAAACTCTATAAATACCCCCTCAAACCCATTGCATTTCAAGTTTTTACCTAATGCAAAATTACACCAAGCTATTACCCTAATCCTCCTACACTCTACACTCTACAACCCAAAGCAAGCACACACAAAACCGAGTCCCTTGTCCCTCGATAAACCGACAATTCATCCACACACACACCATAACTTACATACATCCTCAATACTCCATAGTCCCGTCACTATTCGCGAGTCCATTTCCGAGGTCCTTACTAAGCATGTATGTTGAGGGTGTCCTAAACCCCATTTCGAACTTTGTCCTCTTTGTTTTATGTTTTTCTTTGTATCGTTAATATTATATTTATACTAGTATTGTAACGCTAACACACTAACTCTAACATCCTAACTTTTACATTTTCGCATACTAACATTACTATCATACCGCGTATATATATATATTAATACCGAAAATTCGGTTTCGGATGCGTTTGACTATAATTGTCGCCTAAAGTCCGTCTAATCCCTTTACGAGCAACGACGGAGGTGGAGCCCTTTCGAGGAGCCCCGCCCCAATGTACTCAAGGGCGTGACGTGATTGCGACTCATCGTAGTTGAACGTATTCGATCCCATTTTAATTAGTGCGGAATCCATTGACATGAAAATCGACATCACATAGCCCGAAAGGGTTAGTCTCGATGTCGTGACGTAGAGGGAAGCATTCCGTTACTAATTCAAATTTTCTTCACGTAAACGTTTTCATAAAACCCCGACAACGGTGTTATAATCGTACACGTACACGATTGTAGTACCGGAGGTCGAGTTAAATCCAAATCATGCGATATTAGTATTTAATTTGACCGACCGTCGATTTTACAACTCAAAAACGGGACGAGTTAACACTCGTACAGGGGCTACTCGACCGAGTGCGTAAGCTACTCGATCGAGTAGCGTCCATAAAACTGGGCAGACTACTCTCCGAGGACACACTCGACCGAGTCAAACCATGACTCGACCGAGTGGGTCCTATAACCCAGAAAACCGAGAGCTTAAATGCAACATTTAAGCCTCGTCCTTTTTACGGCTTTTTAGTAGACACGTGTAAAGCCAATCACGTGAATCCATTTTCCAAAACTCACGGTTATCGTGACAACCCTTTTACAAAAATCCGACAACGGTACTATAATCATATAAGACATGATCATAGTACCGGAAAGCCGAACTAAATCTAAATCCGTCAATATTTCTATTTTATTCGGTCAACTCTCGATTTAAAACGCATAAAATCACGAGTCATGACTCGTACAGGTGTCACTCGGCCGAGTACACCTGCTACTCGACCGAGTAACACCCCAAATCGTGGGCAGAAACCTTTTTTAGGACACACTCGACCGAGTCAGCCCCGACTCGATCGAGTGAGTCCTGTAGCCCAGAAAACCGAGGGCCTTGACGCACACTTTCAAGCCTCGTCTTTTTAGCGACATTAGTCATCACGTGTAAAGACTATCACGTGACTATTCCATTTTCAAAACCATGCACACCACGACACCTTAACGACTTTGATCGATTTTTCGACGTGATAAGTCGGGACAAGGCATCGAGGCATAGGATCGGGCTAGCATCACGCCTAGGCCCTATGTCTCCGTCCTTCGTTTGATGTACAACACAATGTACATTTAAGCGGGGTTAGTCCACTTACACATTTCGCGGTCAAGCTTACATATGGGTCCGTCCCTAACTTTTATTTATTTATTATACCATTTCCATATCGTTTATGTAATTTTTGTATTGGCCGGGTTGTATTTCCGCCCGTGTAACTTGTACGTTATTTACATTTGAGTTTCATTTATTTGCTTGCTTATCGCTTTATAAATGAACCTCACATGCTAAATCATCTCGACCATAACCAAGATGCATTAAATGACGTAGTTAACCAATAACTCATATGCTTAGCCCGAAAATGCTGTTTGCATGTCATTTAATCGTTTTACTAGCGCGCTCACACGATCACGAACGATGTCTTAGTAGAGGCCGCCATGTGCGGGCGGGGTTGGGTGTCCTTAATGGGCTTCCCCACACGTACCCTCACCCCTTACTCAGAACCTTTGGTTTCCGGATGCCCGAAACCCTTGGCGCACGAGAGTCATTCTATACACGAAAGCCGGTTTATACGGTATCGGTATTGCAATGCAAAGGGACGAGCCCAATGAACTCTGAAATCGAAGTGGGCTTACTTTGTGTAGAGACCATGACGACATAGAGTGGGCTCGTATGGTTCCGAATAACCACAAAATTCGGTGGCGACTCCATTTTGACTTAAATTTCGAACCCGAGAACAATCTCACCACGAGATTCATTTGCCTACCCAAACCCGCGCGTGGCCGCGTCGGGGTGGACCTACGTCATGTCCACAATAAGCGTTATAAAATGATTAAAAGTGTCTTAAACATTTTAATATTACTAATTAGGGTGTTTTTCAAAATTATAAAGTTAAAATTCCCTAATTATTATTAGTTTCGACAATAAAATTATAAATAGGATTTAACGGCAAATATCAAATTAAATATTTGAACGTCTTTATTTAATTAACCAACAAATATATTTAGAGTATGTTAAGGGATAACTTAACTCTTAAAGTTTCAGATTTAAATACTTTCAAAATTGCTGTAAAAATAATTCTTTTAGGTAAGACGAAGCATTTTAACGATAAATCGCAATTTGTCCGAAAATCAATACTTATTAATTAAAGACTTTAATAAATAGTGAAAAAATTACGTAAAATAGTAAAAATATATTTATGGACATTCTGTCCAGAAAAGAAAATTTTACAGAATCCTAAAACTCGGTTTTTAAAGCGTTTTCCCGTTAATCGTCTAATCTCGACAATAACGATTTATAAAAATAGTAATTACAAAATGATTTAAGTATTAATGTCTAAAAATTAATATTAAATCTAAAAATCATCATTTTCCAGAATATACTAATTTTCCAGATTTTTCAAAGTTCCAGATTTACCAACTTCCGTCAAAACCGTCTTTAAAACCTGTTTTCACAATTAACGATTCCATTAATAAAACTTATCGTTCCTAACATTTTATTAAGTCACTAAAAATCATAAAATTATATTTTAATATGAAATCATCAGAATCATAATTTTTCCAGATTTAAACCAAAGACCAGAAATCGAGAATTAAAACGACAAACATGGTTTTAACGATAAACGATGATTTAAAGTGATTAATTAATTCATCCACTTAACAATTCCGAAAAATTATGAAATAAATTCAGAAAATTCTATTTCATCAGAAAGTTTCACCACGTCAAAAATCAGATTAAAATAAAATGTTTAGGTACTAGAACTAAAAATCGGCTTTTAATCGTTTTTGTCCGATAACGGTAATAATTCAATAATCGATATCAAAAATATCAGAAAAATGCTAAATTAATAAAAAATCATCAAAAAAAACATTTTTCCAGAATATAAACACATATTACATGGTTAGACCGAATATTATGATTTTACAAATTAATATGACGATTTAATCGTTAATCTCGTAAAAGCGATAAAAATACCGAAACATGCAAATTTTCAAATTTTAAATTTTTTCCAGATTTGGTGACATACATATATTGCCAAAATAAAACATAAAAACATATACATGCAAATACTCAATTAAAATCATGAAATACCGAGCAACATCGACGTTACCTCTACTCCAAGTCTGAATCGATTATATACTCGTCGGACTCGAGATCATCCACAAAACCTACATCACACGAAAATCATGGTAGAAAAATACCATGAGAAAAACTAATAAAATCAAGGGTAAATAACGATCGAAAACCCATCGATTATTACCTTAACGATAGGATCGGAAAGAGGACTAATTTTACGATAAAAATGAGACGATCAAGACTCGATTAGGGAGAAAATTGGGCTTGAAAATATGGCTGAAACTCATGGCCAATATGAAGGAATTGAAGAGTATTTTCTTTGTTTAATGTGGTTGAATGAAAAGAAATGAATTTTGTGAATGAATATGATCTTAAAAATTGATGAAAACAATGTTAGATACACTTAAAAAAAACCAGCCAAAATGGATTAACAAGGGAGAGTGAAGAGTTTTGCAATTAGTCACCAAATTCATTAAGGTAATAAAAATATCTAAGGCTTTAATCACTTTATAAAACCAAATGAAAAAAAATGTGAAGATGTGTGACCATGGGTGTCATGGTCTAAAAAGGGGCCAAAAAGTGCTTCTTTTAAATGTATGTTGATAAAAATAAGAATCGTATAATTACTAAAAGCGTTTCAAAGCAATTCGAGTAAACATCGCGATAGAAAATAATTATTTACGAAACTTTGTAATAAAATGATTAAAGGCTAAATTTTTCGTAAGTAAAAATATTTCTTAGATGGAAATATTATATAAATGTGTTTAGACATTTTTAGGAAAAGAAATAACATAAATCCAAGCTTAAAACGTTAGTTCGTAGAAAAAATAGGACTCCTCGCGAATAAATAAATAGTTTGCGATGAAAGTTTTATAAATAGATCAGGAAAATAAAATATTTAAAACCTTTTAATAAAAATAAATAATATTTGACTTGAAAATGTTTTGAAGCTTGAAAATGAAGGAAACTGAAGATAGAAAAAATAACAGAACCATGACGTAGTCATAACGGAATAGATAACAACGCATAGAAAATTAGCGGGTGGTACATGTCCTCTCCCCGAGGAGATAAACGCGATCAGAGGGTGGCATTCGTTTCACCCTTCTATACCAATTCAAGGTGATGTTCCCGTAGAGCGGTTTCGTCATTTTTTGGATATTTCTCAATCGGAAGAGGCTGATGTTTTCTTCAGCGAAGGTGGTATTAACTTAGACCACCTTGTTATGGAATTCTGACGGAAGGACATTCATTGTATTTCACCTCTAGCTCGCAAATGCGCTCTTAGCATTGCGATAATGTGTTTTTATCTGTTTGAGGATTTATCGGTGCATGCTGGTTTGGGCAACCCTCGTGTCATAGACGTCGTAATGGTCATGGAGCGCGGGCGATCGCCCACTTGGCTTATTTTTGGGTGAGCTTATAATGGTTCCACGCACGCACACAATCATCGTGCTCCCTTTCGCGGTTCTAAACCATTTTTCAGGTATGTCACGGTGATAGTTTTTTTAACTTCATTCGAATCTGTCCTAGTTCGAAGTCCTGACACCATGTTGTTCTGTGCAGGTTTGGTTACAGGAGAGACTACGTCTAATCGAGTTGCCTCTGATTATCGAGGGTTATAACTAGAAGAGGCTTGCTATGCAGAGTGTAGTACCCTTTTGGGATTTCAATGGTACCGAAGACGAATGGCACTCTCGTCTGCATGCTGACGGAGGGGTTGCCATTAGATCGACTGTCCCATGGTGGCATATCAAGAGATATATCGGACTCCCATTCTTATCGTCGGCCTGTACTATGCGAATTTTTTCCTTCAGTACATGTGTCTACGTTTATCCGGACAGGTTAATGTGTCAAATAGGCGGGGCACAAACCATTCTCAATGTTGACACTACTGTTATCAATTCCCATCCATGGGGAAAGGATGCTCTTACAGAATTCGAAATGACTTGGAGATGGAGGACTGTACATCCCGTTTCCCTTGCGAATACTCGATGGACAAATCTCTTCAATGCTCGGTGGAAGGTTTGTTAATATTCGACATAGCGGGAGAAGCTAAGGAACGTGGAGACCGCGGAGCAACAGAATAAGGAGGTTATGCGAGCTAACGTCGCTAGGCGCCCGACCAAAGACAGTGTTACCGATCCTAGTATCGTCAATTCGTCTAAGCGGGTAAAGACTGATAAGACCCATATTAAAGACACGGATGAAGACGCGTGTGATTGGCTGGGCCCACAATTGGCTAAAAAGGTGAACGCTTGTGCTCGAGAGGCCCGTGATAAGAGGGCTAGGGAATCGCACCCGAAGGACAAGGGAAAGAAGAAGATGGACCGGTAAGGCCCAGCCATTAGTATTATGTTGTATTATGCCATACTATGTAGCGTATTAGTACTAGTTTATTGTGGAGTTTTCCTGACACGTTGTTTTGTTTTCGGAGTACCCGGGTTATGGATGCTTGATGTAAAGGCCTCAACAAAGGCTTGATTTGCATTAATGAGAAGCACACCTTTTTTTTTTTTTTTTTGGTGGCTCCCAACTCGATTCTTCATTTTACCCGAAGCGCCCTTCCGAGTTTTCACTTTGCCCTCGGCTCACCCTTTGCTCTTTTTTTTTTGCTTTTTTTTTGTTTTTTTGTTTTTGTTTTTTTTTACGGCTCGCAACTCGATTCTTCATTTTATCTGGAGCACCCTTTCGGGTTTTCACTCCGTCCTTGGCTCATCATTTTTTTTACGATGGCTCACAACTCGATTCTTCATTTAGCCCGGAGCTCCCATTCGGGTTTTCACTTCATCCTCGGCTCGTCATTTTTATTTAGTGTGCTTCCTCATTATAATCACTTGTTAATCACAGTGTATGATGAGTTCTGATTTGCGCATGAATCAATTGTAGTCGATTTTGTTAGTTTGGTTGTACCCCTGAGAGGGTTGCCTACGTATCCGTGGTTAGATGGAATCAAACCGTGTTAGTAGTTCGTCCGGTGCGAGAGATTTTGTGATTTAGACTCGTTATGCCAATTATCGATGCGAGATGTTTAGAGTGTTTAGCACGGGTTTTCACCATAGTTTAAAGATCAGGAGAGGATGTTAGGAGGCTAAGGTTAATAGCGTTTAAGCTGGTCCATGTTGGAAGGGGTTGAGAACTCTTGTCCGTCTAGATCGGTGATTATCACGACGCCTCTCGTGAGTATTTTCTTGACAAGGTAGCTAGGAACCTGTCCAGTTAGGCTTGATCTTTCCCCCTAGAATCAATGGGAAGTAGGGCTCTAATGGACTTAACCACTAAATCTCCCTCGTGTATGTTTCGAGACTTAACTCGTTTGTTAAAGGTTGTTGTATTCATTTTTGGTAGGCTTGCACATTGGATAATGCATGTATTCTACGCTCATCTAAAAGGACTAGCTCGTTGTAACGTTTTTGGTTTCATTCCTCTTCGGGAATGCCGCTTTCGGCTAGTATCCTTACAGAGGGTATTTCTAACTCTATTGGTTGTACATCTTCTGAACCGTGGGTTAGGTAGTATGGTTTGGCTCCGGTGGGAGTTCGGTAGGATGTTCTGTATCCCCAAAATGTAAAGGGTATTTTGTTGGGCCAGTCGTAGTAGTTGTCTATCATCTTCTTAAAGATGGTGATGATGGTTTTGTTTGCTGCCTCTACAGCCCCGTTTGTTTGAGGCCTACAGGATGATGATTTGTGTCGTTGGATTTTTTATTTGTCTAGGAGTATATGGGTGTTGGCCCTAAAATGAGCCCCCTGATCACTGATGATCTCGTGTGGTTTGTCGTAGCGACTGATGATGTTGTTTTGTAGGAATCTGACTACTTGTTTGGAGGTTAGTATTGTGTAGGATGCTGCTTCTACCCATTTTCTAAAGTAATCGACGACCGATAGTATTAAACAGTACCCACCAGTTTCGGATGGGTGTACCTTTCCTATGATGTCTATTCCCCAGGTGGAGAATGGTCAGGGCGTGGTTGTAGTGAGGAGTGGGTATGGTGGTATATGTTGGATGTTGGCAAATATTTGGCAGTTGTGACAGTGATGGACATGAAGCCTGTAGTCTGCTTCTAGGGTTATCCAGTAGTAAGTTAGCCTCATTAATTTACGGAATAGTGCGTGTGAACTCATGTGGGGTCCGCATTCCCCATCATATACTTCTTCCATTACTCATTTGGATTGAGTTTTGTCTATGCACCTATGGAGTATTCCTTGTGGGGTTCATTTGTACAATAGTCCTTGGTTTAGGACGTAGTGGGCGGCGAGCATTCTCAAGGCTATTTTATTTTTGGTGTTTGTATTGGGAAGGTATGATCCATCGGTTTTGAATTCTAGGATTGTTTTGTACTAGGGCTATTCATTGGTGTCATTGGTTTTGATGTTGTGGATGTACGTTGGTTGTTCGCTCCTCTCCACACATATTGGCATGGAGAAGAGGTTATCGAGCATGTTTATTAGTGAGAATAGTTTGGATAGTGCATCCACAAATTGGTTTTCCTCCCGCGGGATGGGTGCAAAGTCGATTTCGGCGAACTCTTGGAAATTTGTTTCGATTTCAGTTTGCTATGGAGCTAGGCTTTCGCTGTAAACTTTCCAAATGCCTGTGGCTTGGTTGACTACTAGAGATTGATAAGTGTAGTTTGTAGTGCCTAATTTGCTGTGTTTTGGTCCCATTTTCCTTGCAGAATCGCTCCTTGGGAGCGGTTCATGGGCTACTTATGCTTCCTCTAGCTCGTTTCAGGTTCCCGAGACCATTCATGAAGAGTTGGAGCGATTCCGACTCAATACATACACTTTTCGGAGCCAACGAAGTGGAGGAACGATCACTCGATGCCTTGGATTCGACCCCGAGACCTTGGGACCCAATCCCGAGCCCCTTAGACTCGATCCCGAGACCCGAGAGTCGATGAGAAATCCATGTGAAGCAAGGAGGAACCTTTAAGATCATATTCGAGGCCTACAAGACTCATCCCGTCCGGGATGAGGTGCGCATTTAGCACTGCTTCTGTTTTGGACCCGTCCCGAGCGGGACCAATCCGTCCCGGGCGGGACCAACCCGTCCCGGGCGGGACGAGACTGCTGTAGCCCGCGTGACTCTTTTCTTCCTCCTTCATTCTTGTAACCCTATAAATACTCCTCCCTTGTAATGTTTAAGCACCATACTTTAACCTAGATTGTTTTAGGCCTCTCTTAAGCATTCAAAACCCTAATTAACCTCTTTTAATCTCTAGTTAATCTTTAGTTAATCTTAGTTTAATCTAGTTTAGATAATCTTGTATTAAGTGGGTTCTTGAAGATTTCTCCAAGCTTGACATCCTTGGAGTTGATTTGGGTTCTTGTTTATGCAAGTTTACATCTTTATCTTCATTTTATTGTTGGTATAATCTTCTCTACTCTTGTTCTTGTTTATTTAATCTAGTTTCAATCTTTTCATATTGTTCTTACTATTATTCTTATTGTTCATAATGGATGTTTGGTTTTTCATGTTGTTTCCTCTTATTATTGTTGGCTTCTTCTTGATAATGAGTGAGTAGTCTCCTTGTGGGGTTAGTAGGGGGATTAAGGGTGGATTATGGGTGATTAGGGTTTGATTAGGGGTAAAGGTAACTCTTTTGTTGTTAGTCACATAATGGGCACTCTATGTGTTTGTTGATTTGCTTGTGTGAGTAATAGTGGCCAATGCTCCCCATACTTGTGCTCATCTTCTCATTGTTTGTCTATTTTGTGGTTGTGTTGAGGTTAGTCTTAGACGCGAGAGCGCGAACTTACCTCGGCGTTGGTCTACGTAGCGAGAGCCCGGACCGACTCTAGCAACTAGGGGGTGCCTACACCCTTGACCACCCCAATTACCCTACTACACTTATGAACCCGACCTACCCCACTTCCTTTCATATTTGATTTCAACTTCTTAGTTAGTCTTCGTTTCTTTTAGTTCACTAGTTTGTTTGATCATTAGTTATTCCATTTTTGCATTGTTTTAGCCTAGTTCATTGTTAGCCTAGTCTTACCTCTTCCACCACCATAGTTTACCAATTATTGCTTCCTTTGTGTTTGTTTGGTGATTTAGTCTCGTTTTTAGGCCGACCTAGTCTAAACACCTTCTACCGTCCCCGTGGATAGCGACCCTACTTGCCCTAGCTACCCACTAGGAATAGTCGGTTATTTATTTGATCGGTAGGACCCACGGCAAATCCCACCATCAATTTGGCGCCGTTGCCGTGGACGGTGCATTGTTTAGACTTAGTTTGCTTATAGCTAGACTTAGTTACCCTTTTTTGTGCCCTTCTATCACCTCTTGTGCATATTTTGTAGTTTTGTCTTGTTTTCTTAGCTTTCTTTTCTCTTTGTCATTCGATTGTGCTTGTTTATAGTCGTTACCTAGTGCCCATAAAGCACTAGGTGTTCTCATGTTTGTTCTAGTGTGTAGTGTATGTCTAGGGGGGAGGCGACTTCTTTCTCTTTAATCCAGAGCCGGAAAGGCTTTTTCGAGCCTTTCGCCAATGGACGATTAACCGGGTTAGGATCTCTCAACCAAGCGCTAGCAATACCCATCAAGAGCAAGCTCAAGGAAGCGACTTTGACGAAGCATCTCGAGAGACGGCCGAAGGGAACTTCATCAATCCCTTTGGAAATTCTAGTCCTAGTTCCCCCTCTACATCTACTTCAACTCCGTCTACACCACCATCTCCCTTACATCCAATTATGCCGAAGTTTTCATCTCACTCCACATTTACGGAAGATGTCTTGCCGGGACCGAATACTCTACCGGCCGCTTATGCCGGAAATTTTGTGGCCAAGACTCAATTCATCCAACTTGTGGAGAGAAATCAATTTAGTGGTTTGACCACCGAAGACCCGCACCAACACATGGAGACTTTCTCCGATTATTGTGACGCTATTTCTCAACCCGAGGTTACTCAAGATCAAATCCGTTGGGTATTATTTCCATTCTCATTAATTGGAAAAGCGAAGCAATGGATCAAGAGTCTCGATAGGGCAACCATGGGCATCGATACTTGGAAGAAAATTGCATTGGCGTTCTACCAAAAGTTCTACCCTCCGGAGAAGACTAATTTGCTAAGGGCCTCCATCACTGGTTTCCAACAACGGGATGAGGAAACCCTTTATGAAGCTTGGGAGAGGTTTAAATCTTTGTTTAGATCGTGCCCCCACCATGGACTTGCACAATGGTTCTTAGTCCAACAATTTTGGAATTGTCTTTATGAGGACTCAAGAGCTATTCTTAATATGGGCTCCAATGGTAGGTTCACCGAGGTCGATGATGACCAAACATGGGCAAGGATCGAGGAGATGGCGGTTCATAATTCTCAATACTCAAGGCCTAGGAAGGCAAATCGAGGAGGTAGGCACGAGGTTGATGCTATTACTCAATTAAGCATTGACCTTGGAGCTCAATTGAAGACCCACATGGAGAATATTGACAAGAAGCTCCAAGGCCACCTCAATCAAGTTCAAAGCATTAGTTCCTCCAACCAACACTCGATTCAAGAAGTGAATGCTTTGGGATTTGCACCTCCTTTGCCTTATTATGGGATGTGTGATACTTGTGGAATCGTTGGTCATGATCCTATGCATTGTCAAGGAAGCGTTGAGCAAGTGAACGCCTTTCAAGCGTTCAATCAAGGTGCCTCATATTCTAATCAATACCAAGTTTCCTATCAAGTCCCTCAACAACAAGGTCTACAACTTCGTCCCTATGTTCCACCTCCCTTAAGGGACAACAACCAAGGCTACCAAGGTTATCAAGGCAACCCAAGGCCCTTCAACAATTTCAAGCAAAATAACCAAGGTACCTTCCACAACAACAACCAAGGGTTCCAACAAGGGAACTTCAATCAAGGTGGTTTCCAAGGAAACAAAAACTTCCAAGGACAACAAAACCAAAACCAAGGGTATCAAAACCACAACCATGGCAACAATCAAGGCCTTAATCAAGGCAATTCTCATGGGTTCCAAGGGAACCGTCAACAACAAGCAACTCAAAGTCAACAACAACAAAGCAAGCCTAGGAGCCGATCTCCTACTCATGACTATGGCATTCCTCTAGCCATCACCGATACTCCACATAATCCACAATCTCCACCTCGAGATTTCAACATTCAAAAATCTATGGTGGATATGCATAAAAACCAAATGGAGATGGCAAGAAACCAACAAGAGTTCTATGCTTTTATTCAAAGGGATAACATGGCAAGAGATGCTCATACGAAGATGCTTGAGACCCAAATATCTCAACTTGCTTCTGGAAGCTCCACAAGACAAAAGGGGCAACTACCTCCTCAAGGTGAAACACCAAAATTTGAGCATGTAAATGCTATTACCACGAGGAGAGGTACATCTTATGACTCCCCTTCATTCCCTAGTGAGCAAGAACCAATGCAAGAACCAACAAAGAAAGTTGCATCTCCAATTGAAGGAAGCTCAAGCAAGGAAGATCCAATGGAGGAGCAAGTCTTATGGGAGATCGAAAAACCCATTGAAGACAAGCTTCCCCCACTTCAAGCAAAAGAAAAGGGTAAAGGAAAAGTGTCATGTGAGAAGTCCACCCCTATTGAGCAAAACAAGGTTCAAATCAAGTTGCCTTTCCCAACAAGGCAAATGAAGACTAAGGTGGATGTCCAATTTGACAAATTCCTAGACATTGTGAAGAAATTGGATGTTAATGTCCCATTCACCGAGTTACTTACCCAAATCCCGCCATATGGAAGATTCATGCGAGAGATCCTAGCTAGGAAGAGATCCATCAACAAGGAAGAGGCAATAGCGTTCACGAGGGTGGTGAGCGAGCTTATTCAAGGTTCCACGCTCCCAAAGTTGAAAGATCCGGGTAGTTTCTCGATCCCATGCACCATAGGCAATTACAAGATCGAGAGAGCATTATGTGACTTAGGTGCGAGTGTGAGCATCATTCCTTTTTCCATTTGTGAGCGATTAGGGATGAAGGAGCTGAAATGTACGTCCATTACACTCCAAATGGCCGATAAATCTCTTAACTGACCATTGGGGATGTTAGAGGACGTACCGGTACGAATCGGGAAGTTTTTCATTCCGGTCGACTTCATCGTTCTCGATATGCCGGAAGATGCCAACACTCCCATTATCCTTGGGCGCCCATTTCTACACACCGCCGGTGCTATGATCGATGTGAAGAACGGTAGGATCACCTTCGAGTTAGGCGAAGAAAGGCTAGTGTTTGACCTCCAAGGCAACACTTCGCCTACTAACGATGAGTCTTGCAATATGATCCACGCCACGAAAGACATTGATCTAGGGGGAGAGTCAGGACAAAGCTTGAAGAATTACTCTTATGAACTTGAGGATGATGACTCCGAGATTGAGGAAGATGAGGGCCCATATCATGGGTTTGATGACAAGTTGAAAGGTAAGAAGCAAGATAAGCCTCCCTTGGGGCCGCATGAGGACAAGTGGACGTTTGGGTATATCTCGAAGGATTAAAAGTATAAGTTCAAGCCATTGAACTTACAAGATCGGGACGCCCCGGGAACGTCGAGACAAGGTCATGGAGAACCTTGGTATTTGGATGCTTATATTACTAGCTTGATTGAAGACTTTGCTAGGGCCTTCGACTTGTTTCTTCGTGCCCTCGATGGAGATGGAATAGGCTGTAGTATTGTTGAAAAAGATTGAAGAATGCACCATCCTTGGTTTGACGGAGTTCCAAAAGAACCGTCTCTTTGTATATATCTCTTTCTCTTGTAGTTCCTTTTAGTTTTTGTGAATGTCTTGTTATTTGGATTATTGATGAGCGATGTGAGGGAGGGAATTTGATGTTGTATTTGAGTTTATTATGATAGGTGTGAAGTGAAAGTGTCTCCTAGGAAGGAAGGGTTAATGTTGGAGCTTGTATCGTGTGAAGGGGAGTCGGTTTTTGTAACTTGGAACGAGCTTTGGGAGCTATAGAGGGTTAGAAGACTCTTTCCGGCCGAGAAGAGTGCATCCCGACCGGGAAGGATGAGCCATCCCGACCGGGAAGGATGTCATCCCGTTCGGGATGGGTGTGCAAAAATTTGGGTCTACTGGAGTGCCGTCCCGACCGGGACGAGGTCTTCCCGACCGGGATGGGCAGGTCATCCCGACCGGGACGAGGTCTTCCCGACCGGGATGGGCAGGTCATCCCGACCGGGACCATCCATCCCGACCGGGATGGACCCCTGTTCTTCCTTTGGCCTTTTCTTCATCGTTTAAGCCCACCCTACCACTTTATACCCCCTCCCAACCCCCCTATCTATCCTTGCTCTCATCATATGACCCCTACACTTCATATACACATATTCGCCTCATTTCCTCTTCACTTTACACCGACTTTCACATCAAAACCCACCTCCTTATACCTTTGTGCTCCAACCACAGAACCGTATCGTGATTGGAGGGGAATAGCAACGACGACGACTAGCTACGTGCCGATATTGACTTATGAGACGATGGAGCGAGTGAGTTGCTAACCGCATGGTACGACAACTTTCCTTTCTTTTCCGTCTTTTATAGCTTGTTTTCCTTTGTTTGTTCCCCTCCCCTTGTACACTTTTGTGTCATGGTGGCCCTCGGGGCCTTGGTAATTGTTGCTCCCGACTCTCGATGACGTGACTACATCGAGAGTCATTTCAAAATCCAGATTTCACAAGATTTTCACCCTTTTTGTAGGAATTAGTCGGATTTGGGCGGAATCCGGGCTAGTGACTTGATTACACCTAGTCCTCCCCTCCCATTTCCTTTTATTTCTTTTTATTTCTCCCCCTTTCCATATCTTTTCTCGTCTCGGCCCAAGGTGACTTGACTACACCCCGGCCGAACACTTTCTACCCTTTTGTCCACTTTTTGATTTTTTGCTTTATTTTCGTAGTTTCTTTTCTTTTCTTTTCTTCGTCTCCATACACTACGGTCGAGCATGTGGACATTGCTCGGCTTAAGTGTGGGGGAGCGATATTCTATCTTGGTTAATTTTATTTTCGTAGTTTTTCCAAAAAATCTTTAAACACCCTAAAAATTTGAGAAATTTTCACAAAAATCAAAAAGATTTTCTCTTGTGTGTTTTCCTTTTGTGTCGTTATGTCGTATATTTGTTGTGTTGTGCGTGTTTTGCCTCCCTTTTCCTTATAGGTTGCTTGAATCACCGATAGCTTTGGAGAGCTTTCAAGACATCCGGTAACATCTTTTATCCCTTTTTCCCCTTTGTCTCTTGAGGAGTTTGGAGGAGATTGTGATGTGGTGTGCTCGGGTGGAGCCTTGTGCATACTTGTGGTTGATTTGGTGACTTGTTTGGAAGCTCGGGGTGGTGTTTGTGTTTTGTGTTCGTTTTGTTTTATTTTTAGTTTTGTTGCTTTTGCTTCTTTTTCTTTCATTTTCGTCATATCTTCGTTTTGTGTTGTGTTAGTTGTGTCTTGTGTGTTTAAAAAGGTTTTCGAAAACCCGGTTTAGAGGCTAGTGTGCGAGTGTTTACTTTCCCTTCCTAGTGGTATAAATAGAGACTTGGACTTTAGTCTAGTAGAATGACCCTAAATCAATGATTTCGTTGGTCCTTTACCTTGAGTCCACCTAGCTTACTAGGGATTTACTACGGGATTTGCACTTTTGACCATTATGACCACCCACGGTGTGAAAAGGCCTTGGTTGCCGAGTCACGTCCCTTAGGTGACCTTGTTTGACATTGCTCGACTAGTACAAGTTCTCCCCTTTTTGTGATTTTGAAGGGAAAGCGCGCTCCCGACTCTCCCATTCCCCTACCTCCTACACATATCCACACAATAAATTGCAATTTGTTGAAGTCTCTCTTTCTTAATTGCCAAGAAATGCCTACCACATAAAGGGCAAAGAAAAGAAAATGAAAGAAAATGAAAGAAAGAAAAGATTGAAGAAAAAGAAAAGGCACAAAAAGCCAAAAAGAAAATATAAAAGAAGAAAAAGAAATGGCATAGCAACATACAAAGCAAAAGTGCAAAAGAAAGAAAAATGCCAAAAGAAAACCGTCTCACAAAAATAATCCCCACATCTCTAAAATAAGCCTTTTTCCGACTATTACCGTGAAGAGCCTACCAAGGGACCGAGTCCCTAGGAAGGATGATAGCGGTAGTGGTCGGTCTTCCCTCACTTTTCAATTATTCCACCTTTTTACTTGGACTAGTTAGGCGGTTTTGGGCATGGGACGGCCCTCTTGGCTCATTGCTAAAGGGGGCGGGGTCTCACTTACCTACATTGTCAACTAACACCGTGGTTCATCCTTTTTCCATCCCGCCGATCGTCCCGTAGTACGTTCTTAGAAGGTTAGGAGGAACCTAGGTAAGTTACCAACGTTTTTATTGCTTTGTCGTCATACTATTAGGGTTTGGTCCATTTTGGTTTGTGTTGCTAGCTTGGGAACGTTGTCACTTGCCTTGAGTCCTAAACTGGTGCTTCTTTCACCGCTTTTTAGAAGGAAGCGGTATTTGTTTCTTTTTGGGTGCAACCTTTTGTGTGTGTGTTTGTATGTTTGTTTGTTTATGTGTTTTTGTGTCCGGTTGCATCCACGGTTTTGTCGCAAGACCTCACTTGCCTTGCGGGGAGCACTTATCCTCTAGGTGCTCTCGCGTGAGTTGAAAGGGCGTAGGGTGCGCTAATACCCACTCGGCTAGGTTAGTAGTTAGTTTGTGCTTACTCGACGGCGAGTAAGGGTTAAGTGTGGGGGAGTTGATAAGTGTAGTTTGTAGTTCCTAATTTGTTGTGTTTTGGTCCCATTTTCCTTGCGGAATCGCTCCTTGGTAGCGGTTCATGGGCTACTTATGCTTCCTCTAGCTCGTTTCAGGTTCCCGAGACCATTCATGAAGAGTTGGAGCAATTCCGACTCAATACATACACTTTTCGGAACCAACGAAGCGGAGGAACGATCACTCGATGCCTTGCATTCGACCCCGAGACCTTGTGACCCGATCCCGAGACCCGAGAGTCGATGAGAAGTCCATGTGAAGCAAGGAGGAACCTTAAAGATCATATTGGAGGCCTACAAGACTCATCCCTGACGGGAAGGAACTCATCCCGTCCGGGATGAGGTGCGCATTTAGCACTGCTTCTGTTTTGGACCCGTCCCGGGCGGGACCAATCCGTCCCGGGCGGGACCAACCCGTCCCGGGCGGGACGAGACTGCTGTAGCCCGCGTGACTCTTTTCTTCCTCCATTCTTGTAACCCTATAAATACTCCTCCCATGTAATGTTTAAGCACCGTACTTTACCCTAGATTGTTTTAGGCCTCTCTTAAGCATTCAAAACCCTAATTAACCTCTTTTAATCTCTAGTTAATCTTTAGTTAATCTTAGTTTAATCTAGTTTAGATAATCTTGTATTAAGTGGGTTCTTGAAGATTTCTCCAAGCTTGACATCCTTGGAGTTGATTTGGGTTCTTGTTTATGCAAGTTTACATCTTTATCTTCATTTGATTGTTGGTATAATCTTCTCTACTCTTGTTCTTGTTTATTTAATCTAGTTTCAATCTTTTCATATTGTTCTTGTTATTATTCTTATTGTTCATAATGGATGTTTGGTTTTTCATGTTGTTTCCTCTTATTATTGTTGGCTTCTTCTTGATAATGAGTGAGTAGTCTCCTTGTGGGGTTAGTAGGGCGATTAAGGGTGGATTATGGGTGATTAGGGGTAAAGGAAACTCTTTTGTTGTTAGTCACATAATGGGCACTCTATGTGTTTGTTGATTTGCTTGTGTGAGTAGTAGTGGCCAATGCTCCTCATACTTGTGCTCATCTTCTCATTGTTTGTCTATTTTGTGGTTGTGTTGAGGTTAGTCTTAGACGCGAGAGCGCGAACTTACCTCGGCGTTGGTCTACGTAGCGAGAGCCCGGACCGACTCTAGCAACTAGGGGGCGCCTACACCCTTGACCACCCCAATTACCCTACTACACTTATGAACCGTACCTACCCCACTTCCTTTCATATTTGATTTCAACTTCTTAGTTAGTCTTCGTTTCTTTTAGTTCGCTAGTTTGTTTGATCATTAGTTATTCCATTTTAACATTGTTTTAGCCTAGTTCATTGTTAGCCTAGTCTTACCTCTTCCACCACCATAGTTTACCAATTATTGCTTCCTTTGTGTTTGTTTGGTGATTAAGTCTCGTTTTTAGGCCGACCTAGTCTAGACACCTTCTACCGTCCGCGTGGATATCGACCCTACTTGCCCTAGCTACCCACTAGGAATAGTCTGTTGTTTATTTGATCGGTAGGACCCACGGCAAATCCCACCATCAGAGATGAATCTCCGTGGACCCTAATGTTCCTAATCCCTAGTGTTAGTGCGGCTCGTTGCCCTATAAGGCAGGCCTCGTATTCAGCCGCGTTGTTGGTTACTGGAATGTCTAGTTTTACGGATATGGGTGTATGGTCACGTTGTGGGGATATTAAAAGGATTCCTACACCGTAGCCCCTCATGCTTGAGGCGCCATCGAAGTATAAGTCCCACGACTGATCTTTGGTGAATAGGATGTCCTCGTCAGGGAAGGACCGTGTGTCAGTTGAGTGTGTATCCTTTATTGGTTTTCTGCTAGGAAGTCAGGTATGACCTTAAGAGGTGTATAGGTTAGGTCGAATTCTGCGAGTGTTAGCACAATTGGTATTGCAATCTTGGTTAGGATAAGATAAAGTGGGTCGATGCCCTTATGCTTGAGGTTTTTTTTATTGCTATCGATAAATGGCATAGTATCGAGTCATAAGCGAAAAGTGTGTTTTAAATCAAGCGATT
This sequence comes from Agrostemma githago, assembly GCA_958450325.1. Lineage (NCBI taxonomy): Eukaryota > Viridiplantae > Streptophyta > Magnoliopsida > Caryophyllales > Caryophyllaceae > Agrostemma > Agrostemma githago. The sequence goes on from OY288247.1 coordinate 35,439,243, forward strand.
GTCGAGGCGCATAGTAGAAAAGAAACGTTTATTTCTTTAATTGATGAGAGGTCAAGACAACGTGTTTAAGTAGGACTCCGGGAGGTAGGGACATGCCCCTGTACCTCCGTCTTGATACGTAAAGAAGAAAACACTTATTATTTTGTTAGGTCCTAACCCTAGGACGAGCTAGACTCTGACTCAGACACGGGTCCACTAGTTTTGGCGGGTGATCTCGCGTTGTTGTATTTTGGGTATGTTCCGAATTTCTCCTCCTTGATAAGGTATCAGACTTGTTGCTGGAACTCATTGTAATCTCCTAGAAATTCTAACGCAATACAGTGGCGGAAACACTGTAGAAGTGGGATTATAACACACTGTAACTATGTCTTGATTAAATAAAAACGGTAAGTCAATACATAAGCCATAAAATAAAAAATGGCTACAAAATAAATATATAATAAAATCCATAAAATGGGTTTGAACAATCTATAATACAGTGATCTAATTAAAATAAGCAAGATCCACAACTGCTCGCTAGCCCACCTGAAGGGAAACACATATATCTGCCATGTTAAAAAAAACATAACAACCAGAATCAGTGGGGAGCAACGTCAACGTTCTCTCAGCTGTATAACAGGATTTTAAAACTATAATTACTATTATAGAAATATAGTAAAAACGGAAAATAGTAAAAAAGTATAATAAAAATAATCTTTCAGTGAAGAATTTCACGTATCGAAACAATATAATAAAAAATGAGTTTTCCGGAGAAAACAGAAAACATTTGCCAACCTGCGAACCAAATTATACCGATAATAATAAAATATTCAAAATGGTGTTATGGATAGGATTAGTGTAGACGGCTAGACTTTCACTAGGAGAATACTAAAACTAGCTTCGAGAACTTAGTTCAAACAAATCAAACCTCGATCTCTAACTAGTCTACTCAACCATAATAGGACGGCGACTTATAAATGCGTGGCCCTAGTTTAAGATGATATGTACACCCCTCCCGAGCACCATAAATACTCAGTTCAACCCGACGGCGTCTTACACTGCGAGGCATGAGTTTAAGGTCAAAATGTACACACACTCTCGAACACCATATATGCGCGGTTCAACAACCAGTGTGCCCCATAAAGACACACCAGCCTTATAGTTGATGGCAAAAATGTAAACCCCAGAATATATTACTCTAACCTCACGCTTGTCCTTATTCCATAACTCCAAAACAAAGACATTATCGATATTCGAAAGGTATAATCATTAAAATAATAAGAGAACAAAAGGGGTAACCATTATATTCTAAAAGATGAAACTTTCTATTTTCGGAAACTTTCTATTTTTAGAAACTTTACTAAAAATAGCATCATATCGAAATATCAAAAATATTAGTTTATACTAATACAACATTTTTAGTAAACAATATAGATTTATAAAACTAATACTTTCGGCCTTAACGATATTAATTATCAAAGTGAGAGCATTTAGGTTTATGAAATTATTAAAATATCTTCCAAGTGTTTATAAAATGAATAAAAAATTTCTTAAACATTTTAATACTACTAATCAGGGTGTTTTCAAAGTTTATAAATTTAAAATTCCCTAATTATTAATAGTTTCGACAAAACGAACATAAATAGGATTTTACGGCAAATGTCAAGTTAAATACTTTAACGTCTTTTATTTAATTAAAGCAATGAAAATATTTAGATTATGTTAAGGGATGATTTAATTCTTAAAGTTTCAGATTTAAATATTTTCAAAATTGCTGGAAAAATAATTCTTTTAGGTAAGACGAAGCATTTTAACGACCAATCGTAATTTTGTCCAAAAACCATTACTGTTAATTAAAGACGTTAATAAATAGTACAAAAATTACGTAAATTAGCAAAAATATATTTTTCGACATTCCGTCCAGAGAAGAAAAGTTTCCGGAATTCTTAAACTCGGTTTTTATAGGGATTTTCTCGTTAATCGTCTAATCTCGACAATAACGATTAATAAAAATAGTAATTACAAAACGATTTAAGTATTAATATCCAAAAATTATTATTAAACTTAAAAATCATGATTTTCCAGAATCTACCATTTTTTCCAAATTTCCAAAAACTCCAGATTTAATAAATCCCGTTAAAACCGTCTTTAAAACCCGTTTTCACAATTAACGATTTCATTAATAAAACTTATCGTTCCTTACATTTTATTAAATCACTAAAAATCATAAAATTACATTTTATAATGAAATCATCAGAATCATAATTTTCCATATTTAATCATAGGACCAGAAATCGAGAATTTAAACGACAAACACGGTTTTAACGATAAACGATGATTTAAAGTGATTAATTAATTCATCCACTTAAAAATTCCGAAAATTTATGAAAAACTTCAGAAAATTCTATTTCATCAGAAAGTTTCACCACGTCAAAAATCAGATTAAAATAAAATGTTTAGGTACCAGAACTAAAAATCGGCTTTTAATCATTTTTGTCCGTAAACGGTAATAATTCAATAATCGATAACTAAAATATCAGAAAAATACTAAATTATTAAAAATCTTCAAAAACATCATTTTTACAGAATATAAACATATATTACATGTTTAGGCCGAATATTACGATTTTACAAATTAATATGACGATTTAACCGTTAATCTCGTAAAAGCGATAAAAATAACGAAACATACAAATTTTCAACTTTAAAAAATTTTCCAGATTATATTACATATATATATATATATCATCAAAAACAAAAATATAAAAATATACATCCAATTACACAAATAAAATCATACAATACCGAGTAACATCGACGTTACCTCTAACCCAAATCCGAGTTGATTATAAATTCGTCGGCTTTGGGATCAACCAAGAATCCTAATTCACATGACATACATGGTACAAAAATACCATGAGAAAACTAAAAGAATCAAGGTAAGTAATGATCAGAAATAACATCGATTATTACCTTAACGAAGGGAAAAGAAAATTGATAATTTAGAAGATGAAAATACAATGATCAAAGCTTGATTATGCATGAAAATGACTGCTGAAAATGGGTAGGAAGACCAGCCAAAAAGAGGGAGAAAGAAGAGGTTTTTGTTAAAATAAAATTGATGTAAAAATGAATAAGAAAAATATGAAAGGATGGTGGATGAATGAAACATTAAAATTGATAAAAACAACGTGAATGTAGTCTTAAAATTTCAGCCAAAATGAATGTGATGGTAGCATGAAAAGTTTGTAATTTAAGCATGTAAATCAATTAAAGAGAAAAATATCTTTTTACTTTAAAGGTTAAACAATAAGTGTTATGTAAATAAAAGTTGTAATCAAACGTTTTACTACTTGGTGTCACAGTCCAAAAAGGTCTCTTTTTGGTTGTAGGTTGATAAAAATAAGGATCATAAAATTATTAAAAGCATTTCAAAGCAATTCGAGTAAACCGCGCGTTCGAAAATAGTTATTTACGAAACTTCGTAATAAAATCATTAAAGGCTAAATTTTCGTAAATAAAATATTTCTTAGTTGAAAATATTATATAAATATATCTAGACATTTGTAGGAAAAGGAATAGCTTAAATCAGAGTTTAAAAACGTTAATTCGTAGAGAAGTAGAATTCCTCGCAGAAAAATAATTAGTTTACAAAGAAAATCAAATAAATAGATTTCAAAGAATTAAAATCTTTCAAAATAAAAATAAATACCATTAGACTCAAAAATGAAAATAGAGCTTGGAATAATGATGAAACATAAGGCCGAAATGTGACAGAGTTATGACGAAGTCATAACGGAAATGATAAAAATGCTAGAACAATAGCGGGTGTTACAATTCTCCCCACTAAAAGAAAGTTTCGTCCTCGAAACTAAGAATAAGCAGAAGGGAATCAAGATTAGCCCACTCGAAAATATGAGGATACAAATTGTATAAGAACTTGCTTAAAAAGAAAATTTAATAACTTTCAAAGTGATACGAAATCGAACGCAAATATCTATTCCAAGAGGAACTGGACTAAGCTACTCGGTTTTTAAAATATTCTAAATTACTGAATTCATAAAGTAAAGTTATTTGATCAAATAACGATGCTAAATAGCATTTGTAACGAGCTTGAAGAAAATAGGGTAACCAAAACATTTTCAAAACAAAAGTAAAATAATTTGATTAAGAAATTTGAAAATGTTTTTATTTTTTATTTTTTTTATGATGAAACAAAATTTAGTTCGGAGAAATCAAATTTTGTAGTTAGTAAAAATCGAACCAGTCGTCAAATATTTTCAATAACAGATTCAAATGTCCACCAACAATAAAACGAAAACTAATTTCAAAATGTTAAAATTTCGAAAATGTTATCAAAGTAATTATGAAAGTTTTCAAAAATATTATCAAACTTGAATATACAAAATAATTTCGACAACGTTTTAAATAATTCTATAGAAATGTAAGTATTTGGAAATATGAAAGTCTTCATAAAATTCCGATCGTTTGAAAATCAAAAATTGAAATAATTTAAGATGAATTATTAATGCATTTTGAAACTGATCTAAATATAAATATCAACCAAAGATAAAACAAACGTGAAGTATAAAGTTCTTAAATTATAATTCAAAAATTATTAAATTTCACGACATCCAAAAAGTTTAAGTTAGTCAAACTTTTTACAAAACGAGCAAAATCACAATTAGAAATTATAACTCAAAATGTTAAAATTTTACGATAATCCATTTTTTTAAACAAGTCAAACTTTTTATAAAAATAGGAAGTTCGAAAAAAAATGGTCAAGGATAAAAAGAACAAGGATAAATAAATTAAAAATAAGAGCTTACAAAATCGATAGAGGTCGAAGGGATTAGCAGCAGATGCCGTAACAGAATTCAAGAGAACCAGAATAGAAGGCGGAGTTTAGTCAAAAAGAACTCTCAAGGATTATAGAAGAAATTAACCATCTCCAGATTCCTAGCACGATTCTCACAAACACGGTTCCCAATTGGCCCATCAACTACGCTAAGTCCAATATCGGTACAGGGTGGTCCTACTCAATCTACAACCTCCAAAATTATCAACTGCCATAGCCTCCAAAATTAAGTCTTACATACTTATATAATTTTTCAATTAGTTTGATAAGAATTCGCAAATGATTTAGACTAATCCATTAATTAAGATTTCAACGGTCATCAAAATATATCCAAACTGGTACTCACTAAGGCTCACAAATTCAAAGCTCAAAGTCCGAACTCGAGGTAACCTCAAATTTCTCGAGTAAGGAACACTAAATAAAATCCACCAATTAACAAGGTTCGGACATGAAAACTTCAAAAATGATCATCAACATATTCTTCACATCATCAATAGACAGAGGTTAGGAAAGTACGCCAAACCATAAACAAACTCAGCCTGACATGTAACGACAGATACTCACATTTTCAAACACGTCATTCGACTAAGGTTTCTGAGAATTTCATCAAATTTCATATCCTAACAGCGAAACCACTAAAATATTTATTAAATCAACGAAGCCACAATCTCGTTGGTCTAAGGGTACTGAACTGTAAATCCATTAAGATGATAGGCATTAAGTATTCCTCAAATCAACGCGATAAATCTAACCTTTAATTGTGTAATATGTTTCTCTCCTTCAAGGTTAACAATGATCTATCCAAAATTTAGGTCATTCAACTTCAAAGTTTGTAGGTTACAACCTTACATCAACGATCCACGAAATAATCCTTAAGAAACATGGGAAATCTATGTCCACCAAAATTTCTAACGACATTAATGAAAACCTTTAATGGTACCACAACACTCAGGCTAACATTTTAAACGATACTCTAACATCTCAAGTATTCACGATGCATCCACCAAATAAGCATTAGGTAAGAATCCCAAAGTGATATTATTATTTACACTTGATTAGGTTCTATGTTGGGTATTAGGTATCCATCAAAATATGATATAATTGTCACTATCCAATAATGTACTCAACTCTTAGTCCTCTCTACGATCAAGTAATTCTTGACCCAAGTTTGAGCAATCTCTATGGTATAATCCTAATTCCATTAATCAATTAATACCATTCAAATCAATTCCTCAAAAGCTCACTAGATTAGATAACAGGGCACAACTCACAATCCTCAAACCATTAGTAATAAAAAGTTAACTAAACCTCCAACATATTACTTCAAAAAAGGTTCACTAAGACATAATTTGGTCTAACTAAAGAATCTCAAAAGGGAAGATGGTAAAGTAGAAGAATAGAACAAGGACTTACCAAAACAAATGAAGATGAGAATATAAGAGAAGAATTGGGAAAAGCAGAGGGTGGAAGATGAAAGAAAAGAATCAATGATCCTAGATACTTCAGATCACGAACCAGAGAAGAATCTTCGGGCCTGCAAAGTTCATTGGGGAACTCGTTGGATTTCTTCAATTTCGAGTAGAGGAACAAGCACACTAGTATTGAGTCGCTCCATCTGGATCCAAAGTGATTTCACATCTGAGTCTACTGCACCATGATGGAACTGGGATCTACTCTTGACCATCTGGCCTGTAGCTTGAGAAAACTGAATTGGGGCTGGAAAGTCACCATTTGTATATTTCTTAGAGCACCAAGTTGTTCACTCGAGTCAGCAGGCGTTGAGAGTGTTAGGTAGGTCTTGTCCCAATTTAGAGCAGCATCACGTCAACATCTTGTCCACTCATCATCTTCTTTGCATATAAAACAAATATTCAATGCTAATCATTGAGTTTCAGAAACAGGAAGACTAATCAAATAAGTCCTTACTTGTTTCTACCCATCTCTAATAATATTTTTATTTACTGTTTAAATAATTTACTGGTATTTTCCTTAATTTCAGGTGTAAGAGTTGGGAGCAGTGATGTTCTGATACCAACTGTAAACCCCTAGAAATTCAAAATGCAATACAGTGGCGGAAACACTGTAGAAGTGGGATTATAACACACTGTAACTATGTCTTGATTAAATAAAAACGGTAAGTCAATACATAAGCCATAAAATAAAAAATGGCTACAAAATAAAAATATAATAAAATCCATAAAATGGGTTTGAACAATCCATAATACAATGATCTTATTAAAACAAGCAAGATCCACAACTGCTCGCTAGCCCACCTGAAGGGAAACACATATATCTGCCATGTTAAAAAAAACATAACAGCCAGAATCAGTGTGGAGCAACGTCAACGTTCTCCCAGCTGTATAACAGGATTTTAAAACTATAATTACTATTATAGAAATATAGTAAAAACGGAAAATAGTAAAAAGTGGACACAATTGTATCTTTAACAGGTTTGGAGTCACAAGGAGACACATATATATATATACTGAGAGAAAGCTTAGCAGTCAATATAATTATCATGGCAAGACAACAACACAACTGGACACTCTTAGATAACCACGTTAACAACTTCAAACCTTGAGACGTTTAGCAGGTGACATTCATTCCTCGTAATTGCAACAACCAACTAGATAGCTAATTTATTCCTTATAATTGCAACCCTAACAAACAACTTAAGACCAACAATCAACCTGTTGTCATTATAAACATTCATTCTTCTACGCATACGTTACTCATCGACCAACAAGTAAGGACGGGAAACTCATCAAAGATGTATGAGATTAATTAAAACCAGCATTTGACTTGTTCACCAGACGTGTCCAAAATCTATACATTATTAGACCAAAATCTGAATATTGATGTCATGTTTAACAGTGCATAAGTTGAGTATTCGGTTCATTGTCTGATGACTCGACCTTTCCTGACTTGCTTCTCATTGGGACGACTTACACTTATTGGATACGTGTACCAATGTTCTTTATCACATAAACGACTCATGACCATGACAAATTTATCAGACAACAACACATTTGATCCATAAGATCCACGTTTAGGCAATTATGCAACATGAACCAGTATAACCTCTCGTGACCCAAATTTACTCTGAATTCATCATTAACATATAATTTTAACTCTATTAAACCATATAATAAGTTAGACACTTTCACATTGGTGCATTCACTTGAACAAGGCGAAACAATTATCATTAAGTAGAATTAGACGTTTTTAGAACATTGCAGCCATGATAAAAAAAACACAATTAAATCATCGTACTCAAAATAGTGTAAAACCAGTGGGGTTAGATTCAGAAGATAGCCCTCTACAACTTTCTAGTTAAAATTATTATCAAATTCCAAATGTAACGGTGATTTGCAAAATCGTTCTCATGAGCTGGCAGATTTTGACCTTGAAAAGTTTTGATTGGTAAAACGAGTTTCAAATCATATTTTTGAGCAAATAAAGTTCCAATATTATCCAAACTCTTTAGAATGATGACCTTGGTAAAAGTTCCCAATGATAATTTAATGTCTAAGTAAGTTTTATAATAGAAAAATTGACCACCAGCAGATAGGTTGAAGTACATACTTAGATTTAGATCCGTAAATTTTACACCGAAGAACTAGACATGAAATAAACATGAGTCTTTTTTTCAAACTTTTGTGAAATAGGCATTGTAAATAGGTGAAACAATTTAGTACCATATTATTCTTATTCGCGAAGGTGTTTTAAGTTGTTCTAACGACACGATTAACAAAACGTTAGCTTAGATCATCAAAACAGAACTCAATAAACACATTATTCCGAATAGATGAAGTGTTGTAAATGTGCATGTCATTAACTTAACATGACTTTTTATAAATACTCATTTAAACCATCAAGAAAAGAAATCAATAACAAGTTACGACTCAGAACCTATAAAGTTGACAGGGAAGCACATAAACTTGAAACTGAACACCAATGTTCAAGTGCATGTCTTTGACAGAAATTCACATTAATGAATATACGAGACGACACATATATCATTTTAATAACACGTTGTAATCAAATTAAATTAATAAACAAAATTCGGTTCCACACATTATCTTGTGAATCACATTGTATTAATTAGGGTGAAATAGAAACGACGCATTTATCTATACATTGTTTCTCCTTATAATACAAACAGCTCGACATAATTCCAGATACCACATATGCTTTCAAGAATCAATTAATAGACAAGTTCATTTATGTCATTACGAGAGAGAAGGATGAGGACCAATAAGAAGTACTCAAATTGATATAAAGCAAGTAACTCACATTAACTCAAAATGGGACTCAAATGTTCTTACAATGTTCGACTCTTAGTCTCGTTAACTTTTACTTGATTAACATGCGACAAAGCTCCATTAACACATCACGACACGACGTTATTACACTTGTAGATACCGGTCCTAGTTAACATGAAGGCAGATTGTACATTATATTGGCAAGGAAACATGTGATACTCGAACCAAAATGCGATTATCCAGGTACTTTTGAATAACATTCACATTACTACACATTTAAACCACATAAGTTATCAACCTTATTGACATTTGACGATACCCATACCACATTAGTCATCGAGCCCTTCAAATAGTATGAAACCGTACTATTACACTACATGGATGAGACAATATCAAGAGTACCTCTATCGATACCCCGTTCACATAACACGAAGGTAGTAATACCTTACTACATCATCAAGACCAACACCGGGTATCATAAAATCAACTAATCATAACCCGTCTATCCCGTACGACACTACCACGTACAAAAAAACTTGACATTATATCTAATTCCACTATCAACCCTGGCTATGACCTGTCTCCCACCCAAGGATGATCGACTCCTACCGCGATCTTACGTACTTTAACCTATTACTCGTATGGCATCGTGTACTAAATACTATACCATGATAATACTGTAACTACGTACTATCACACATCATCTCATGCAATCCACTACATCATATGTGTCAAACAGCGCAGCTAATTATCACAAGAAATTATCACCAATTTATAGCATCACAACGTATCCCACCTATTGTACCCCATCTCATTTCTCACACGCTGTTACCGGGTCAAGACCAGGAGGGCCGAGGTTGGTATAAGGACGTCTCCTCAACCAAATTTCAGAGGGGCTCCAGATGGTCCATCACCGGGGTTCATTTTATTTTCATAGGTTCAATTATTCAGGCTTCAGGATCGATTGCTCTGATACCACTTTGTAACACCCCCATTTACCCAGAAGCCTTATCAAGATCTTTCCAAGTAAATAAAGGTGTTACCATATCGGTATTACCCGAGGCAGTAGTCCATTACAATACAATTCAGAAACCAACCATTTATAACTAAATAACGAACTATTACAATCTCTTATCTACAGGACACGGTTACATAATTACAGCAGCGAAAGCACAACTAATATAACTACAACCTATAACGTGGTCAGTGAAAGCGCAGACCCATACCGTACAGTCAACCAGAATACAATCATCACACATCATCCACCTGGACACTAGCACTGCTCCCCAAAAGACCGGAAATGTCAATTGGATCATCGCAAGTCCCCAATAAAATAGGGTGACAATTTAAACAGAGAATACGGTTAGAATATGCTATCATAACACAAGTACATAATATAAAACATTCAGTCTCAATCGTCTTGGTACCATCATCGGTACCAATCCTCAATATCATCTCCACATTCTCAGTACTATCACGGTACCAATCAATATCCCCATCTCAATATTCTCAGTACCAACATCGGTACCAATCAATAATCTCATCTCAACTCTTCTGGCAGGCCCTTTCATTCCGAGTGTGCACACCCCCCGCAGGTTCAACAACCCACGAGGAGAAATCAAGGAGGGGACCGTGATCAAGGGCCCCGGCTAGGTCTATAGCTAGCCTCACCAAATCCAATATATATAAATATTCATCAATCATTCTCCCATCATTATTCAACATTATTCTCCTTAGAACGATATCACATCATACTCGCAACTCATACATGCATCATAACATTAACGTATTCTAAGTAAGGAAAACCTTACCTCTACAAGCGTGTCACAACCACAATCAAGCGGGTTAAAAGACCTCCTCAAAACATCTTCACCTATAATCAATTGATATTGACATATAAGTATTACATAGGCTGATCACGCTCTAAGACGTTAATAACATTAAAGACTTAATCTTAACTACTTCCGATTTTACAACATTGTACTGTCTTGTTATAAACATCATAATTAAATAACTACTACTTCAATTAACACGAGACTAATTGTCTTAGAGCCGTGATTGGCTTGTCTACCATTTATATTTTATGACCTTTATCTAAATATCAACTTAACATTGACTTAAAACCTGATCTCTATAGACTGACAGAATTGGTCGCATAAAAACTATTGATGAATTACTTATACTAGAATAATTCTTTTAACTTCATTCCATCTTCTATTATCAACTAAACTCAATAAATTTAATGTTGGCTGAAATTCAAACTCAATTATGATATATAAATTTGTTTTTACACCCATTATTATATAGCATTTTTGAATCAGTGATTTATAAACGACGGTTAACAAATAATTTATCTAGAATAAACGACTTTGAATCTGATTTCGAAATTTGACAGGCATAAACTAGACTTGAAATAAACCAGGGTTTGTTCTTTGACCTTTTCTCAATTCGAAAGATAAACACGTCTATTAACGAACACAAGACAGTACTACGAATCTGAGAATTTCAGTTACTATTTCCTAATTAATGTCTTTAATATAATCTTCCTCCTAATTCATATTGAGAATGGTAAGCACGCCTAAACCCTAATTATACTCTTAAACAACGTTAAAATGAACATAAGGAACTTACATGACTCAATCATATAAATGAATTGCTAGGATACGATTTGGATCGAATCCTCTTCTCCTCTTCTCTCTTCCTATTTCTCTCTTCTTCTTTCTTTCTTCTTGAGCGTTCATTGTCAGTGAAGGTAGTTTAGGGTTTACTTCATTATTATTAGGGTAGGTATACGTGGTTCTAAGTAAGATTAGGAGTATTTGATTAAAAGTGGGTTAAAAACCTGGATTGATCAATTTCAATCTGTTTTGTTGGTTTATTCTTCTATAAAGTCATAACTCAATGGATTAGGGTTGCCACCGCCAACTCGGGTGTTAATACTGAGTCACAAGGCAGGTATTACAAGGTCTTTCCATCTTCATTTTGGCTTGGTTTTGGTTCGTTTTAGCTCTTGTGGCTTCCATTCCTGCAAAAAGACAAGACACACCACAAAGTAGCCAATTCGGGTGCAAAATAGTAGCTTACACTACTCAATAAACACGGGAATGCGCGTAATAAAAGCATAAAAAGTGTATAAAATACGCGCATTAGTTTGATTTGTTAGAACTAAGTTCTCGAAGCTAGTTTTTAGTATTCTCCTAGTGAAAGTCTAGCCATCAACAGTAATCCTATCCATAACGCCATTTTGAATATATTATTATTATCTTCTATTGATTTTGACTTGCAGGTTGGCAAGTGCTTTAAGTTTCTCTGAAAACTTATTTTTATTATATTGTTTTAATGTTTTCACATTTTAAATATTTTGATATAATGATACTATTATTTTTCCATATGGTATAATATGGCTGGGAGAACGTCCGCGTTACACCCCACTAATGTGGCTGTTATGTTTATAACATGACAGGTATTTGTTGTTGGGTTTTGGGTGTGAGCTAGCGAGTAGCGTGGATCCTACTCTAACTATTCTGTTATTTCTGGATTTGTATATACCCTTTAAAGGAATTTTTTTTTTAGTCCTTTTGTAAAAAGCGGCATTTGTATTGACTTACCATTTCTTTTAATAAGATATAATTTGTTAGTGTGTTTTAATTTCAACTCTACAGTGTTTCCGCCACTGTATTGCGTTAGATTTTCTAGGAGATTACAGGACATTGGCTTCCCAATACGTACCCCACCCCTTACTCAGAATCTACGGTTTCCGGATGTCCGAAACCATTATTGGCAATGAGAGTCATTCTAGACATGGAATGATTAAGGATACAAGTCTCTATCTTTAGGTCCCCACGTCACTCAGCTTTGAGCCGGCTAAGAATTAATGTTGACTTGAACGGTTTCCGAGTATCCCATAATTACTCGGTGGCGACTGTAGACACCCTGATTTGGACCTGGTGGCTACAGAAGTGCCAGCAAACACCCGATGACGATAGGACTGCAACGCGACGCGGGTTCGCGATGTTTTAGATAGTTTCTCTATAGAACAGATCAAATAATTACTCGAAAAAATTAAAACTAACATCATGGCAGCCTTATTCGTGTCGTTACGGCCGCATAGACACTAATTAGAGTCAATTCCGACGCCGGGACCCCGAGTCGGTCCCGAAAATCAAACCGAGTCAGCACCGCGCCAAGCAAACCTCGGGATGCACACCCGAGGCCCACTAATGTTCACGGTGCTAGGTCAATCCGCAGGAGCCTTAATCCCCAAGTAACATATTATCCTCCTCCCTCTCGGTTTTGGAAAGTATCAAAATCATATCTTCAAATCCCGACTGCCCCACCTCACGAGCCTTAGTATCCCTAAGCCTTAGCCCAGGCGCCTGAGTCTTGGTGCGCCCCAGCTCAGGCGTCCATATGGGCGACGAAGGCCGAAAACACCTATAAATACCCCCCTCTGCGTCATTTGTTCGACACAATTTCTCATCTTCTCTTCCCCCTCTAACTCTCTCGCTAAGGGCTCGCACTCCGACACCTGAGGCAAACGATCCACTCGATCGTAGTTCCGATAAAAGCGACATCGATGCTACTCCTCACCTTTGAGCACCCCACTCGATACCGAGGTGCCTGTGATCGACTAGCTCAAAAATAGTAGCGAAGCTCTGCCGGATTAGCCGCAGAACTATTCCTTAGTAACGAAGCTCTGCCGGAGTAGCCGCAAGAAGGGTAAACGGTAACGGAGCTCTGCCGGAGTCACTGGTCAAGCTAGGAGGATTCGCCTGTTGAAACCGAGTCGTCACTAGGTTGTCATAAAAACTAAACTTTCCATATTTGCACTTTCTATTATTATGCACTACGATAACACTAGATGTGGACATTAGGTCCACAAGCATCTACTAAAACACGTAACGTCCCAACTTCAACCGCAAACATTAAAACACACTATATAGACCCGAGTAATTCCGAGATCCGTTCTCAAACTATCTATGCATCGAGTCCCGTTTTGTGTATACTTCGAGTATGCAACTCCTCATTATGTGATTTATTACATTCGTATTTACAGTTTTTTGTATGATTTATTACTTTTATGACCTTATAATCGCATGCTAAATCACCTAACACGGAAATCAAAACGTAAAGTAACTAAAATTGAACAAAGCGATGGTCGGGTTTCGTATTAGTCCTGGTGCTCGCCACACATGGTTCGACGCATCTCTATTAATACCGAACCGACGCATCTTAAGCAGATTACCAGGTAAGGTATACCACGAGAACGACTAATATCCGTATTATCACTTTAAAACTGATTTGCTAATATGTATAATACTAGTACTCTCTACTCTCCTACGTGCATCTTTTCATGGTCTGCTTGTCACGTGAAATCTCATGCAACGAATGTAAACACAACTACTTTGACGACAATACTTACTTGTCCTTAAATGACAGACGTAGTAAAAGGCATAGGGTTAAAACAACGGATGTTACAGCATTTCCACCACAACAAAAGAACTAGGTTATCAGCCTACCGAATGATTAGTAGAGGCCACTATAGTGCGGGCGGGATTATTGGGTGTTGACATCTATCGAATGTTGGCTTCCCAATACGTACCCTCACCCCTTACTTAGAATCGATCGTTTCCGGATGTCCGAAACCATTGGCAATGAGAGTAATTCCAGGCGTGGAGTGCTTAAGGGTAGAAGTCTTTATCTTTAGGTCCCGTGCCACTCAACTTTGAGCCGGCAAGGGATCAAAGTTGACTTGAACGGTTTTCGAGTCCCCATAATTGACTCGGTGGCGACTCCACGAATCGGCAACGAATTCAGTTCACTAAAAAGGTTGCCTTACCAAACAAATCGGCCTTTAAACATTTATAACCACGACTCGATCGATTCCCAAATGGAATTACGGGTGCCCGAACCCGTCTAGTACAAGTCCGGATCGTCATCCAAATCGAGGTCCAACACTTCGCCCCGTATGCGAGATCGGACCGGTCCCCGACAGGGGGGGGGCGCGTGGGTGGCCGCCGCCACACGTTGAAAACCGGGTCGGTCCCATGCGGGGCGCCGGGCGGTGCGGACGGACGTCCACAGTTTGGCGACTCCGCTGGGGATTTGGAAACAAGTTTCCAGTGGTGGTGTAACTTGAACGAGGTCGGTGAAGCTCATTTCTTAGTTCCTAGTTATGGTCCCTACAGGTTTTGGCCCTAAAAAGTCCACCTTAACCGGTAAGATCTTTAGGGACACGCGGAGAGATCCTCGATTGATGTTTCGGCCGCCTAACGCGTAATCCGCGGGATTAGTAAGAGGATAGTTCCGAACGAGCGGTATGACATTCATCTCCCCAGATAATTGTCAATGCCTAAGTAAAGACTATTCGTGGGCGGTAGACTACCCTAACCTACCCGTGTCTACATCCTGCATGAGTGTATGCATTCCTAGTTATGTGTAGCGTGTTTGAACAATCCAACCCAAATAAGACACTAAAAATCTGGATTCAGCCACGCCAACATATTCAACCGCACCCAATTTCGTTTTTGAAAAATACCTCATCTTTTCAAAACGACCTTTTAAACGCCAATATTCCGGTCAAATCGAGATTTCTAAAAAGGGAAAAACATTTTTAGATGCCGTTATCATGGCAAATTTTACACTCATCACTTTCAAAAAATATATACATGTTTAGCGCCATCACCTTGGCCAAAATAAAACCCGTCAACAATGATTACCGTTAATACCACCGAAACTCCCAATTAATGGGGTCAAGGTACACCACACGGTTACATTTTATTTTAAAAAAAACGTTTTTTTTATACCGTTAGCACAACCTAAGCTTCAATTAATGGAGTCCAGGAACCCAAAACGGTCACACCTTCAAAAACATTTTTACAATGCACCCTCCCACCGTTAAATACCAGTTAACGCAACCGACTAACGTGGGTCCCTAGTTTTAAAAGCTTATTTTTCCTAAAAACACTATTCACCACCTAAATCCCTCACTAAGGATTTAGTCACACATTTAAGGACACCGTCGTTAGACTTCGCGCTCTACCACGAGCGTCACATACACCACAAGTATCGAACTGGCTAATTAATAGTAGTTTCGATAAAAGCATCACGTAATCGTTTCCTAAACCAGTTCCTCTAAAGAACTGTGCTCCTTTATAAAAACATTTATATTTCGTCATCACCGGATTTCCGACGCACACATGTGGCAACACACCTACACGTCACAAGCGATGTCCTCATGCCATCATTACACTATTTCTATAAACCATCCTTTTCAAAATTTTACAAAACTGGTCGTTTTTTAAAGAAGCACATATGCAAATTCATTGATCCTGAGCCGGGATCGCGATCAACCTCTTACGTCGTGTAACCGTGTGTTTAACTGTCTATGTTAGTTACTAGGATTGCCTCTACCCGAGGTCTTACATTTTGGGTCGTCTCATTTCGAGAAGTCCTCTTTAAACCTCACCACCGAGGTTTGTGTCCAATCGTCTCATTGTAGAGACCTAAGATTCACTAGGCATTTCGCCGAGTACACCAAGAGTCTAAAGCACCTGAGTCCCTGAAGCCAACGACCGTACACACGAGTCAAGGGTCTCATTTCCGCATCGCTCAATCACGAGCATCCTTCGAGTCTCTAAGACGTCCGATGAAACTCCCCTGACTCCCAATATTATCTTGCAGAGATCATCCTCCACCATGACTACAGTCCCAAATTTCAATGTCAAAGATATGACCCATATGGTTTACAACCTCGCCACCTCCATAACCTCCATTGAAACCTCTATTCGTAACCTTCACGAGCGGATGGACTCCCTCGCAGTCAAATCCCAAAACCACCCGTCAATCCAGGTAAACAAGGGAGATCCTCCCCAAAAGAAGAAAACCCCTAGAAAGTTCGCCAACTTAGACATCCCCTACGACGAAGCCTTGGCCATCGCCATCCAACATGGTCTACTATCCCCTCTAGAACCTGTACCCGAAATACCTCTAGGACAAAGAAGCAAATCATGGGATCCTAAAGCCTTCTGCTCCTTTCACCAGGGGCCGGGACATGAAACCCAATCCTACACCAAACTAAGACATGCCATCCAAAATCTAATCGAAGAAGGAACCTTTCCCCCTCCCAAAAAACCGTCACACATTCAATTTGGCACGATCGACTATGAACAATACTGACGCGATCACGCCATACATGGGGTATGGGCAGATGATGACGACGATGTCTACGTCCACGAACCAATAATCTCGATCCCCCCAACAACCACTCGAACCAAAGATATAAGCCACGTCACTAGATCCGGCCGACCCTACGAAAATGTCACGGTCGACATACCAAACACCGATCACGTTCCTGAAAACACACCAACCACCGACGAAATCCCGATTAGCACCCCTGAGCTGCAAATAGTCAAACAACTACAAAAAGCCAAAACCGACCTTTCCATATGGCAACTCATAGCCAACTCCTATAATCACTGCATGGCTCTAGTCCAAGCCTTAGGAAGAATGAACATATCCTCAACCGTTACACAAGAAGACATGATAGGACATGTTCTCCAAGAGGCCAATGAACTAAAGGATCCTATAACCTTCTCCGACGAAGACCTCCCACCCTTCGTACCAAAACACAATCTAGCCCTTTACGTCACGGTAACCTGTTTAGGCAAGAAGGTGCCCATGACCCTTGTGGATGACGGTTGTGCCGTAAACGTAATCCCTCTCAAAACTGCCCGCGCCCTAGGAATGTCAGACACTAACTTCATACCCACCGAATCCGGAGTACGCGCCTATGACGGTACGAGGCGTCCGATTGCGGGGGTCGCCACCTTTAACACCATCGTAGGGCCCATAGAGAGAAAAATGGACTTTCAGGTCTTAGACGTCAAAACCAGATCTTACAACATGATCCTAGGGCACCCTTGGATCCATGCCCTTAAAGCCGTACCATCCACCCTACACCATAAGGCGAAAGTTCCCATCAACTGTGAAATAGTTACCATCCATGCCTCCCCCATAAGAGCCTTTGTAGAAAACGCCACCACCTCGCAAGTCATGGAAGATACCGATACCGAGTTAAAGGGATTTCACGTAGTAAGCCTCTTAGAACAAGACGTAGAGCCGTTCGACTTTGATCAGAACTCAAACCTAGCCATCAACTTTATGATGAGACAGTAGGGGCATTTCCCGGGATTGTCATTAGGAAAAAAACCCCGGCACCGCAAGTAAACTCCGTGATCCCAAGTAGCCATTCCCTTCACGAAATTAATTACCCAGGTACCCTCTTATGTGAAATTTATGAAAGATATTTTGACCCGTGATAGGAACTTTAATGAACATGAGACAATTGCTTTTACTGCTGAGTGTAGTGCTCTAATCCAAAGTAAGTCTCCACCCAAACTAAAAGACCTGGGTAGTTTTCCATACCATGCACCATAGGTACCCATGTAATTGATAAAGCTTTATGTGATTTGGGTGCAAGTGTCAGTGTTATGCCCTATTCAGTTTGCGAGAAACTGAATATGGGACAGCTTAAAGTCACAAGTGTGACTCTTCAAATGGCTGATAGGTCAGTCAAACGTCCCCTAGGAGTCTTAGAGGATGTCCCCGTTAGGATAGGTAAATTCTTTATACCTGTCGATTTTATTGTCCTAGATATGGATGAGGATACCCAAATTCCTATTATTTTGTGTAGGCCATTTCTACATAATGCGGGGGCCATTATAGATGTCAAGCACGGACGCTTGACTCTAGAGGTGGGGGACGATAAGGTGACCTTTAACTTGGCAAACACATTAGCTAAGCCTATGATCGAGGACACGTGCTATGCTCTCGATATCATTGATGATGCTGTTTATGATGTTTGTATGGGTTCCCTGAGCGGGGACCCACTCGAGGCTTTGATGTGTTTAGACACTTGTGCAGGTGATGAGCT
Organism: Agrostemma githago; assembly: GCA_958450325.1. Lineage (NCBI taxonomy): Eukaryota > Viridiplantae > Streptophyta > Magnoliopsida > Caryophyllales > Caryophyllaceae > Agrostemma > Agrostemma githago. The sequence goes on from OY288247.1 coordinate 35,458,279, forward strand.
TAACAATGATGATGTGTGGGATATGTTAGGAGATACCTAATATATACCAAAGCATGTATTTCTAGACGATTCTAAGTCTTATCCCGTCATCGTAAGTAATAAAGTAGACGAGAAGAAGTCCACCGCAAGAAATCGCTTCAAGGTGGATGACCAACATCACCTTGTTAAGGATGAGACAGGAGGAGAAGTCGAGGTTTTGTACCTCAACGCCATGTTAAACTGGCTTGAATAAGGTCGTTCGAGACCTTAAACCAGCGCTGACCGGGAGGCAACCCGGGTTGTAAAACATTTGTACCTGCATTTAGTTAGTTAGAGCTTATTTAATTTTTTGAATTGTAAATTTTGTGCGGGTGAGAACGAGGGTCTAAAGGCTGAATTTGAGTTTTTGCAGAGAAACAGCTGCTAATTATGGAAAACTGCAATGGGTCAACAATAGTCCGTAGACTAATTTAATAGTCGACCGACTAAAATTATAGTCGACCGACTATTTTGATAGTGATAAGTCTGTTTTGTAGTGCTCTTTCCTTGTGTTTTGGTCCCAGTTTCTCTTGTAGAATCGCTCTCAGGAGCGGTTTCTAGGCTACTTATGCTTCTTCTAGCTTGTTTTAGGTTCCTAAGACCAATCTTGGAGAATTAGAACGATTCCGACTCGTTTCCTACGCATTTGGAGCGAACGAAGAGAAGCGACGATCACTCGGTGGCTTAGACTCGATCCCGAGACCTTGGGACCCATTCCCGAGCCCCTTAGACTCGATCCCGAGCACCGAGAATCGATGAGAAGCCCATGAGAAGCAAGTAGGGACCCTTGAGATCATATTTGAGGCCTACAAGACCCATCCCGGGCGGGAAGAGTAGCCTTCTCGGTCGGGAAGGAGTGCTATGAAAGACGAGCCACTAATGAGCCATCTCGGGCGAGAAAGGGGTCTTCTCGGCCGAGATGGGTCTCATCTCGACCGAGACCATCTCTTCTCGGCCGAGATGGGCCACCTGCAGCTCCGCTTGACTTCTTTTCTTCTCCTTATTCATTGTAACCCTATATATACCCTCCCCTCTTGTAATCTTATGTTATGTTCTTCATTACCCACTAAACCCCAGACTATTTTAGGTTATATTAGCTTAGATTAGTGTAGATTAGTCCTTAATTAGTCCTTAATCTAGTTAGTTAATCTTGTATTAAGGGATCTCTTGAAGAATCCATTCAATCTTGACAACATTTGTGGATTTTTTGGGTGTTCTTTTATGCAAGTTCTCATCTTTTCCATTTCTTTGTAGTTTGGTATAATCTTTCTTCCCCTTTTTCTCTTAATCCTTTATTGTTATTCAAGTTTTCATCTTTGTTTATGTTCATTGTTCATCCTTGTTATTCATAATGGATGTTGTTGTTCTTGTGATTGTTTCTCTTGTTTGTTCTTGTTTTAGTTTAGATATGTGCGAGTAGTGATCCCCTAGGTTTAGTAGGGGGATTAGGTGTGATTATGGATGATTAGGGTGAGATGGGTGGTACTAGATGTTGTTTTTGTTGTTTCCTATTAACCTTGCACTCCACATGTTTGATGAAATGCTTGTGAGACTAGAGACGATCAATCTATAATCCCCTAGAAAATTTAACGCAATACAGTGGCGGAAACACTGTAGAATTGGGATTAAAACACACCGATGTTCTATATGTTACAAAAGAACGGTCAGTCAATACAAAGGCCATTTTTTACAAAAGGGATAAAAAAAAATTCCTTAAAAGAGTTAATACAATCCTTCTGTAACACCCGCTATTTTTCTAGCTTTTTTATTCTTTCCGTTATGACATCGTCATAACTCTATCACATTTCGGCCTCATATTTCATCATTTTACCAAGCTTTATTTTTGGTTTTAAGTTTAATGATATTTATTTTTAATGTTAAAGATTTTAACTCTCTTAAATCCATTTATTTGATTTCTTCGTAAACTAATTAATTTTCCTTGAGGAATTCTATTTCTCTTTGAATTGACGTTTTAAGCTTGGATTTAAGTTATTCCTTTTCCTAAAATGTCTAAACCCATTTATATAATATTTCCAACTAAGAAATATTTTTTTTATTTACGAAAATTTAGCCTTTAATGATTTTATTACGAAGTTTCGTAAATAATTATTTTCTAACGCGAGGTTTACTCGAATTGCTTCGAAATACCTTTAACAATTTTACGATTTTCTTTTTATCAACTTATAAATTATTTTGGGACATTTTCCCACATTTTGGACCGTGACCCCCCTTGGCTCCCTCCTACTACATTTTTTTTATACACTTCATTTTATTATGTTAAACATTAGATATTTATTTCTTTTTCATTCATTTTGCTGGATTGATACAAACTCTTCACACTCCTCTCACATTCACTCTTGGCTGAAATTTTTGAGGTGAATGTATCTAGTTTTCATCAACTTTTAAGTCACCATTCATTCTATATCTCTTCACATTTTCCTCTTTATTCATTCTTCCATTTTGTTTTAGCAAAAACCTTTTCTTTCTCCCTCTTTTTGGCTGGTGTTCCTGCCCATTTTCAGCAGCCATTTTTGTCCATAATCAAGCTTTGATCGTCCTATTTTCGCCTTCTAAATTATCGTCTTTCTTTCCCCTTCGTTAAGGTAATAATCGATGTTATTTTCGATTGTTATTTACCTTGATTCTTTTAGTTTTCTCATGGTATTTTTGTACCATGTATGTCATGTGATTTAGGATTCTTGGTCGACCCCGAAGCCGACGAATTTATCGTAGACTCGGATTTGGATTGAAGGTAACGTCAATGTTACTCGGTATTTCATGATTTTAATTGTGTATTTGCATGTATAATTTTTATATTTCATTTTTGACAATATATGTTGTCATATAATCTGGAAAAAATTTTAAATAGTTGAAAAATTGCATGTTTCGATATTTTTATCGCTTTTACGAGATTAACGATTAAATCGTCATATTAATTTGTAAAATCGTAATATTCGGCCTAAACATGTAATATATATTTATATTCTGTAAAAATGATGTTTTTGATGATTTTTAATAATTTAGTATTTTTCTAATATTTTAGTTATCGATTATTGAATTATTTCGTTTACGGACAAAAACGATTAAAAGCCGATTTTTAGTTCTAGTACTTAAACATTTTATTTTAATCTTATTTTTGACATGGTGAAACTTTCTGATGAAATAGAATTTTATAAATTTCTTCGTAAATTTTTGGAATTGCTAAGTGGATGAATTAATTAATCACTTTAAATCGTCGTTTATCGTTAAAACCGCGTTTGTCGTTTAAATTCTCGATTTTTAGTCTTTTGATTTAATCTGGAAAAAATTATGATTCTGATGGTTTCTTAATAAAATGTATTTTTATGATTTTTAGTGCTTTAATAAAATGATAGGGACGAAAAGTTTTATTAATGGAATCGTTAATTGTGAAAACGGGTTTTAAAGACGGTTTTGATGGGATTTATTAAAGCTGGAATTTTTGAAAATCTGGAAAAATATTATTTTCTGGAAAATCATGATTTTTAAGCTTAATAATAATTTTTGGATATTAATACTTAAATCGTTTTGTAATTACTATTTTTATTAAACGTTATTGTCGAGATTAGACGATTAACGAAAAAAACGCTTTAAAAACCGAGTTTTAGGATTCTGGAAAATTTTCTTTTCTGGACAGAATGTCCATAAATATATTTTAACTATTTTACGTAATTTTTGTACTATTTATTAAAGTCTTTAATTAATAGGTATTGATTTTTGGACAAATTACAATTTATCGTTAAAATGCTTCGTCTTACCTAAAAGATTTATTTTTCCAACTATTTTGAAAATATTTAAATCTGAAACATTAAGAGTTAAATCATCCCTTAACATATTCTAAATATATTCAATGGTTTAATTAAATAAAAGACGTTAAAAGATTTAATTTGACATTTGCCGTAAAATCCTATTTGTAATTGTATTGTCGTAACTAATAATAATTAGGGAATTTTATCTTTTTAAAATTTGAAAACACCCTGATTAGTATTATTAAAAATTTTAAGACATTTTTAATCATTTTATACACTTGTACGATATTTCAATAACTTCATAAACTCAAATGTTCTTACTTTAATAATTTATATCGTTAAGGCCGAAAGTATTAGTTTTATAAATCTATATCGTTTACTAAAAATGTGGTATTAGTATGAACTAATATTTTCACTATTTTGATATAATGCTCTTTTTAGTAAAGTTTCTAAAAATAGAAGTTTCCTAAAATAGAAAGTTTCCTCTTTTAGAATATAAATGTTTACTTCTTTTATCTCATTTTATTTATAATGATTATATCTTTTGAATATCGATAATGGATTATTTTGGAGTTATGGAAAAAGGACAAATGTGGGTTTAGAGTAATATAATCTGGGGTTTACGGTTTTGCCATCAACTATAAGGCTAGTGTATCAGGAATTGGTACATTGGTTGTTGAACCGGGTGACAGGTATCCCGGGAGTTTTGTACATTTTGACCTTAAGCTCAGTGCGGACGTGACGTAGGTCCACCCCGACGCGGCCACGCGCGGGTTTGGGTAGGCGAATGAATCTCGTGATGAGATTGTTCTCGGGTTCGAAATTTAAGTCAAAATGGAGTCGCCACCGAATTTTGTGGTTATTCGGAACCATACGAGCCCACTCTATATCGTCATGGGCTATACACCAAGTACGGCCACTCCGATTTCAGAGTTTATTGGGCTCGTCCCTTTGCATTGCAATACCGATACCGTTTAAACCGGCTTTCGTATATAGAATGACTCTCGTGCACCAATGGTTTCAGGCATCCGGAAACCAAGGTTCTGAGTAAGGGGTGAGGGTACGTGTTGGGAAGCCCACTAAGGACACCCAACCCCGCCCGCACATGGCGGCCTCTACTAAGACATCGTTCGTGTTCATGTACGTGCGCTAGTAAAATGACTAAATGATATGCAAACAGCGTTTTCGGCTAAGCATGTGAATTGTATGTGAACTACGTCATTTAATGCATCTAACTATGGTCGAAGTGATTTAGCATGCGATGTTCATTTAAATAAATAAATGGCAAACATCGAAAATAGAAATCTCGTAAATAAATTACACAGGCGGAATACAACCCGGAATTCACAATACAACGAGCAATAAATAGAATAAACGAATGGGAAATGGTAAACGTTAACTAGAAACGGACCCGTATATATATAAACTAGACCGTAAGTTGTGCAAACGGACGAACTTCTATTAAATACACATTATATTGTGGTGTATTAAACGGAGGACGGAGATATGGAACCTAGACGTGGTACTAGCCCGATCCCGAATCCCGATGCCTTGTCCCAACTTATCACATCGAGGAATAGAGTCGATATTAATCATGTGTCGGATACGACTAAAGAGTAGTCGACACAAGATTAATAGTGCGAGACCGTCGATCAAAGTCGTTTTAAGTGATAGTGATATGCATGGGTTTTGAAGATTAGAATTACGTGATTGACTTTACACGTGTCGACTAAAAGTCGTAAAAAAATGACGAGGCTCGAATGTTGCATTAAAGCTCTCGGATTACTGGGCTACAGGACACACTCGATCGAGTCATGGCATGGACTCGATCGAGTGCACACTCGAAGCCGCTACTGCCCAGTTTTTGGGGTCCAACTCGATCGAGTGGCCCATGGCACTCGATCGAGTGCCCCCTGTACGAGGCATGGCTCGTTTCATTTTTATTTGTTTGAATTCGATAATTGACCGAGTTAAATAAAAATATTGCATTATTTAAATTCAACTCGGTTCTCGATGTCATAAACGTGTATTATACGATTATGAGACCGTTATCGGGATTTTATGAAATATGCTATTATGTGATTGAAAAGTTTGATTAATGACGAAATTATAGTCCTTCGCGTCACAACATCGATACTAATCCTAAAGGATTATGTGATGTCGGTTTTCGCCTCAACGGATCTCGTACTAATCTTAGAAATGGAGTCTTACGCATTCAACTATGAGCAATCACGATCGCGTTATGCCCATGAGTACATTGAGGCGGCGCTCCTCGAAAGGGTGACACCTCCGTCGTGACTCGTAAAGGGATTAAACGGACTTTGGATGATCGTCGTAGTCAAACGTGTTAAGATCCGAATTTTAATATTATATAAATATATATATTCACGGTATTAATATGTTAACGACGAAGTGTAAATAAATAAATAATGTTAGAGGTTAAAGTATAGAAATAAAATGTTAGATTAGAGAGTTAGTATACATAAAAATAAAAGTTAGTAACGGAATTAGAAATGTTAGTGTTAGTATAATAATAATAATGATGATAATAATAATAATAATAATACATAATATATATATATATATATATATAAACGTTAAAAAGAGAAGGGAGAAAAAGAAACGGGGTTTGATGACACCCTCAACCTACATGCTTAAATGGCCTCGGAAACGAACTCGTAGTAGCGGCGTGTGCGTGGGAATGTCGAGATATGTAGGTTGAGTTAGGGTGTGTTTGGTTAGGGAGAGGATGCTCTCGGGTCTTTGGCGAGTTTTGATCTCGAGTATTGATTGTGTATATGGTGAATGCTTAAAGGTGAAATGATGGATGAAAATGTGCGGTTTTTGAAGTAGTAATGGCTGAAAAGTATGATGGAAAAAAAGTTGTATAATGTGATTGGTTGATGGTGTATTTATAGGGAAATACCCCGGTTTACGGTCACTCGATCGAGTGGCCCTAGTGCACTCGGTCGAGTGCCTTTGAAAATGAATCTGGTCCGTTTTTTGAGGCTTCACTCGACCTAGTGGGTCAATCCACTCGATCGAGTGGATCAATTAGGATGAGATATTTTAGCAATGATTTGTTGACTTTTTTTGAATGATTTGGTTTTTGTGACTTGATTCATTTTGTGTACTTGGACATAATGTGAGACTGGTTCGTCTCGGGATTCGACTTTGACCGGGTTTTGACTCGGTCGCTAAAAGACGGTTTTATTTCCGGTGACGGTTTTGACCCAAATTAGTCTCATTTTATTGGAAACGGACCACTGGGCCTGGATTTGAGGTCGGTTTTGAGAGATTAGCACTCCGCTAAATGCCCACGTCGGATACTATTGATTCCAAGTCCGTATTCGAGCATATTAAGTCACGTTAGCGTCCGATCATCATCGGGTGTTTTGTCGGGAACTGCTATAGACACTAGCAGGCAAAATGCGGGTGTCTACAGAGCCCCCACTCTGACTGAGGCTTGGACGAGGCGAAAGTCAGAGTAGCTACCAGGCCAATCGCAAATTACGACCTGGCAGCCTTCCGGTCGGGTCGTTTATAGTCCATTAGACTCGCGTGAAGGGCTCGCCAGCCATAAGAAAAGGGTCATACCTGTCCTGATGATGATAGCTCTGTGGGGAGTCAGACTTGCCTTTGAAGTTCTAGGTGTACCTGTATTTGCACATAATATTTAGGTGAAACACCGACTCATGCTGGGGAGTAAAGTAGCTGCGCGGGACTTGCTTCTAAAGTCTTGGGTGTACCCGTATGCCGACACATGACAACTTGCATGTAGCATTCCAGGAGAAACACCGCCTTTGATGTTCCGTTGGGAAGCAGTAGCTGGTACCTGAAATGTTAGATACATTGGCAGAAATAGCAGGCATAGCAGATAGCAAGATAACACATAGGAAATGCAGTTAGCATCTATAGACTGACTTGCGCTGGGGAAAATGGTTTTTGCTTCATTTTGAAATCGAAGTCCTGAATGCAACTCGCGTGCTAGGAGATAGGTTTTCAAAATTGAAAAGGGTAGAAAAGAAATTTGCAGTTTAAATAGACTGAAATTTGACCTTGTCGAAAAGGATTTTATCAAATGGCTAAGTTTTGCAAACTTTGAAGTGAAAATTTGAGGAGGGAGGTACCGACAGACTCGACTCTGGACGTGACAGGACGACGAGTTGACAGACATGACTTGGACTCTCGAGGGGTTGGACTTTGACTCGGTAGGGGGTGAGCCACCTAAGATGACAAGACTCTTAAGTTGCGCTATTCCGTAGCCTAGGCGAGTGGCAACACGGTCGAACATACATCGAAATGGGAAGGATGTGTCATATGGGGATTGCAGTAGTCTGTAATGAGATTGTTTTTGCATGACAAGGCTTAGCAGTAGCAATGCTATAGTCTAGTGCTTTTTTAAATTATTGATTTTAAGGTACATTCCCAAAGTGGGTGTTGCTTCGAGTCCTTGACAGATTATCGTCTTTGACTGAGCCGAGTACTAGGACACACTATAGAAAGGTGGCTAGATTTTTGAAAGTATTTGGATTATGTGAATGGATGGAGAACTTCTGTCTAAGAGAAGCCTCCAGGACGACAAAGTTAGCTGTTGAGAACATGACAGTGTCGTGACAGGAATGATGGTGCTTTTTTGAACGTGTGTCAGTGTGGGTGGTTGTGCCCTTGTTGAAAGGCTGCCTACGTATTCACGTGTAGTGAAATCAAACCCAGCCGTAGTTCAGTGGATTGAAAGATATGTTATGTTGCCTAGTTTATTAGGGCTTTGTGTGTAACTAGCCATAGCGATGGTGTAGGCTAGGTGCATTCCCAATGATATCTTGATCAAAGGGGTAAAACAGTTAGGATATTAATCCCGTGACTGTGAGCGTTCTCCGGGGTAGCCCCCAGAGGTGGTGTGAACTATTTGGGCATTTTCTATGCCGACCGCAAGTAGAGTTCCCGTGTTTGGGGCTGGTAACTGGTTTGGATGTTTTTGGAAATGTGGAGCTAGGTCGCAAGTGGCTTTGATGTTTTGAAATCTGGAGCTCGATTTTGTGGAGCTAAGGCTTCGAGGGTAAGGTATTGCAATTTGGTAGGAAATGGGGAAGTCGAGTAAAAATGACTTGGACTTCGATCGGGGTAGGTTTGATAATGCGGGATCTGATTTCCATGTCTGGCCCTAATGGTTAGGGTGTATCCTATGGAGCTAGAATCCTCAAAATTCTGGGCTGTCTCTTAGCCTAGGTCTCGAGAAGGTCTTGAGGGTTGCAATGTGGGAAGGCTAAGTGTGGTGTTAGCTGACCCGCTTGATTGTCTCTTCCCTATTGGAAGGTATAGGCATTGATAATTTTTGAATTGACCGTACCCCGGTCAAGGGATTTTCACTTGAGTTGAACGTTGACCACGGTCATGGGTATTTGAATTTTTTTGTTTTTGTTTTTTTTTTTTTGGGTTGACCTCTTAGCCCCGGTCGTAGGATCCTTCACTTGAGTTGACTGTGTCTCGGTCAAGGGATTGATCGTATCTGTTCGAGGGATGTTGAGAGTTCTTTTTTGGTCATGGCCAGCTCTTTTGTTTCGGCCTTTTGCTTTTTCCTTGGACTTTTGATTTTTTTGTCCAGTTTTTTTTTCAAGGCTATCCCTCCCTTTGATGTTGTGGGTGGATATGGGGGTGGGCCCATCGGTTGGATTAGGCTTGTGGAGCTAAACCTTTGTAAGGTATAAGCCTAGTTGGTGATTGAGTGCAACTTGCGCGGTGGAGTACTCTACGGTAAGCATGGTGATTTGGATCTCGATATTGTCATCATAATTCCGAGCAGGCTTACTGGGAGCATCGTCCCGAGTTGGGTATTTTTGGCATCAAGCCTATAGAGTCACGATGCTTCTTTTTTGCTTCTGGTCAGACTAACGCCTAAGGTAGGGATTGGTCAGTCTTATTGAAAGGGGTGTTTATTGTGGGGAGATGGGCTTTCCTCCCGTCTTGAACCCAAATTAGGAGACTACCTAGATTTGTCATAGGATTCGAGACCGCTCCTGCTAAGGGTAGTTATGTGGCTGTCTATGCCGGACATGGAACAGGTAGGGGAAAACATGGGTCTCAGTTCCTGCAGTCATTATAGATGTGCCTATAATAGTCACGTGCATGTGCTCACAGTGTATGATGGTGTTCATCATGTTCTCGGAAACACATAAGGAAGCATATATGAGAGATTGAAAAAGTTGATTTTATTGAATTTTGGAAAGAGGACAAAATACAGTTGACTCTGACTCTGACATCGGAATTGAAAGAAATAGAACATCCTAGACTCGGACTCAGACTCGAACTTAAATCAAATCTGGACTCTGGGATGAGGTTGTCAATAATCTTCGGCTTCTAAGGACTCAAATGGATGTCCAGTATAGCCTTCGGTAGAAGCTTTACCCAGATCTTCATTATGTCGAAGATCGTCTTCAATCCTAGTGCCCATTTCGATAAGCACTGCAAAGTTTGAAATGCCGGTATAGCTAAGATGGACGTGGTAGGAGGGTAGAAGGTTGTTGATGAATGCCTCCACTAGTGTCTTCTCGCTGGGCTTGTCTATCAGCTTAACACTCTCAGCCCGCCAACGTTGAAGGTATTTGGTGAAACCTTTTGTTGGATCTTGGGCCATGACTTCTAAAGTCCGCATGGTAGTCTGAAGTTCAGTATTATCAGAATAGTTTTTAGCGAACTCGGTAGCCACATCTTCCCAAGGGGGAATCTTTTTGTATTAAGCCTATAGAACCAGGCTTTTGGATATTTCCCGAGGGATGTGCCGAACAGATAGATGAACATGTCGGCTTTGACCCCCTTTATTGCCATGAATGCCTTGAAAGCTCGGAGGTGTAGTAATGGATCCTCCATCCCTTCGAAAATGGGAAACCCTTCTAGATTGAGATCTATTAGTAGTTTCTCACTGATGGGTGCATAGTCTCGGGAGTTTTCAGCACGAATGTTGTTCTCTTGGGAGGCATGGAACTGTTGTTCGAGCTCACGCACCGTGCTGATCAGTTTAGCAAATGGCCTAGTATTTACCGACCCATAATTGAAGTCTTGTTCTTCAACGACAGTTAAACGAGCATTCAAGGCCTCTTCGTCGGCTCTTATGAACCCTAGTTGGGTTTCAAACATGGCCTGCTTACTAGCCATGGTTTCTAGCAAAGCCTTCAGTTCATTAATGGCGTTTTACATCTCCCTATTCCCGGTTGTGGATGCCATCCTTTGCGAGAATACCCACGTAATCAGAAATGTTGCTTCGGAACTTGAATACACCAAGGCATAGGAAATAGCGCGGGAGGAGAGACAATTCTGGTTTGACTCGGGTTAGACTCTCCTAAGACAAATATGTAGGGTACGATTCTCGGGATGACTGTGATTAATCGCCCCGTCGGAAAATAGCCCCCAAGTGAGACTAAGGACTCTTATAGGACACAAATGGTGTGACATCTAAGTGACTCAAAAAGTGGGGTACGTGAGACAACACGTGTAAGACATGACCTTTAGAGCAACCGTGATTAATCGCTCTGCTGAAGGGTAGCCCCCGAGTAGGATTGAAGATTTTGCTAAGACTCGAGTGTCGGACGAGTGACCCTTTAGATGTAAGGATCACGAACCTTTAGCTACAGGGCTATGCCTTGTAAAAGGTTGACTTGTCCTTGAGAAAAGGCAGACGGGTAAGGGAGGAAACTTGCGATGTAGGATCGGCATAGTTTCGACGCTAGAGACCCTTGACTTGACTCGAATAAGGGTGGCCCTGTGATTAGGGTAGACCCTTAAGTTAAAGAGTTCTAGAGTTGGAATGACTCGACTAACGGATTGAAAGACGGGTGAGATTCCCTTAGGAAAGGTCGTGGGGACCGTCCTGCTAGAGGAAAAGATCGCGTGAGACTTTCTAGTTAGGACTCGAGTGTATAGACGAACCTTCCACTTACGAGTGTATGAATCGTGTTGGTCGGTTATGCCTTTAGAAAAAGGCGGACTAGGATGGGGAAGAAACCCGTGATGTAGGATCGACGGAGTTTCGACGCTAAAGACCTTCGACGTATTACGAAAAGACCCGACACACGAATTACGGTAGGTCGTATAATAAGGAAGGTTTTTGAAAAATGATTGAATTTTGAAAATTGAGAGGACAGTCCTGAAATTGGCAGTGGGCAAATAGGACCGGGCATTTTGAAATATTAGAATGGTTGCGAGTAATTTCGCGGTTTGAAAATTGAGGAGGCGATCCCGTCTTTTGAAATTGGCAGCATTCCGACAGGGCCGAATTTTTTTTTTGATAAGTTGAATATTTGGAATTTTGAAAATTTGAATATCGAAAATAAATTTCCGAAAATTCGAAAATCGAAAATAAGATCCCGAAGATTTGAAAATCGAAAACGGCATCTCGGAGATTTGAAAATCGAGAATCGCATCTCGAGAATTTGAAAAAAAATCGAAATGGAATTTTGAAATTTGAAAATCGAAATGAAATTTGAAAATTCGAAAATCGAATGGTGGATCGGAAATTCGAATTTTGAAATCGACAGCATGCCGGCTAGAAAATAGGCTATTTTGAGTCAAATCGTAAGTCTAAAATTTGGCAGCATTCCGAGTTTTTGAAATTAGATATTTTGAAAAGACGGGTCCTGAAACGGACAATATTTCGGGTTTTTCAAAATTTGGTATTTTTGGAAAGATGCATTTTTTAAAATGACGGTTTTTTGAAAAAAAATGACACGGAAACCAAGTAGCACGTAGTCAAGCAAGCATTACAACGACGCTTATGTATGCTTTACACTAAGTCTCGGTCGGTCAAAATAGGGTCTACACCAACAACGATGGCATTCTCGTGAATCGGGACGGACTCCCTAAGCCGATGTGGTTTTAGAACATGCCGCAAAACCCAGACGAGTTCCGCCATCGAAGTCTTTAGCGCACCCATGTAGGAATGCACCGTGGTATAGTGGGACGTCGGTCACAAGTAACCGGCCCGGACAAAATTGGGTTATGCATGAATCATTAAACTAATGCGCGCACACTAATATACGAACGATTTCTCTTTGAGTCTCACCCTGGGAACCCCGATGACATGTGGTACATCAGGTATCCCCAGCGGAGTCGCCAAATTGTGGACATGACGTAGGTCCACCCCGACGCGGCCACGCGCGGGTTTGGGTAGGCGAATGAATCTCGTGGTGAGATTGTTCTCGGGTTCGAAATTTAAGTCAAAATGGAGTCGCCACCGAATTTTGTGGTTATTCGGAACCATACGAGCCCACTCTATATCGTCATGGGCTATACACCAAGTACGGCCCACTCCGATTTCAGAGTTTATTGGGCTCGTCCCTTTGCATTGCAATACCGATACCGTTTAAACCGGCTTTCGTATATAGAATGACTCTCGTGCGCCAATGGTTTCGGGCATCCGGAAACCAAGGTTCTGAGTAAGGGGTGAGGGTACGTGTTGGGAAGCCCACTAAGGACACCCAACCCCGCCCGCACATGGCGGCCTCTACTAAGACATCGTTCGTGTTCATGTACGCGCACTAGTAAAATGACTAAATGATATGCAAACAGCGTTTTCGGATACGCATGGGAATTGTATGTGAACTACGTCATTTAATGCATCTAACTATGGTCGAAGTGATTTAGCATGCGATGTTCATTTAAATAAATAAATGGCAAACATCGAAAATAGAAAACTCGTAAATAAATTACAAATTACACGGGCGGAATACAACCCGAAATTCACAATACAACGAGCAATAAATAGAATAAACGAATGGGAAATGGTAAACGTTAACTAGAAACGGACCCGTATATATAAATTAGACCGTAAGTTTTGCAAATGGACGAACTTCGATTAAATACACATTATATTGTGTATTAAACGGAGGACGGAGATATGGAACCTAGACGTGGTGCTAGCCCGATCCCGAATCCCGATGCCTTGTCCCGACTTATCACATCGAGGAATAGAGTCTAAATTAATCATGTCGGATACGACTAAAGAGTCATCGACACAAGATTAATAGTGTGAGACCGTCGATCAAAGTCGTTTTAAGTGATAGTGATATGCATGGGTTTTGAAGATTAGAATTACGTGATTGACTTTACACGTGTCGACTAAAAGTCGTAAAAAAATGACGAGGCTCGAATGTTGCATTAAAGCTCTCGGATTACTGGGCTACAGGACACACTCGATCGAGTCATGGCACAGACTCGATCGAGTGCACACTCGAAGCCGCTACTGCCCAGTTTTTGGGGTCCAACTCGATCGAGTGGCCCATGGCACTCGATCGAGTGCCCCCTGTACGAGGCATGGCTCGTTTCATTTTTATTTGTTTGAATTCGATAATTGACCGAGTTAAATAAAATATTGCATTATTTAAATTCAACTTGGTTCTCGATGTCATAAACGTGTATTATACGATTATGAGACCGTTATCGGGATTTTATGAAATATGCTATTATGTGATTGAAAAGTTTGATTAATGACGAAATTATAGTCCTTCGCGTCACGACATCGATACTAATCCTAAAGGATTATGTGATGTCGGTTTTCGCCTCAACGGATCTCGTACTAATCTTGGAAATGGAGTCTTACGCATTCAACTATGAGCAATCACGATCGCGTTATGCCCTTGAGTACATTGGGGCGGCGCTCCTCGAAATGGTGACACCTCCGTCGTGACTCGTAAAGGGATTAAACGGACTTTGGATGATCGTCGTAGTCAAACGTGTTAAGATCCGAATTTTAATATTATATAAATATATATATACACGGTATTAATATGTTAATGATGAAGTGTAAATAAATAAATAATGTTAGTGGTTAGAGTATAGAAATAAAATGTTAGATTAGAGAGTTAGTATACATAAAAATAAAAGTTAGTAACGGAATTAAAAATGTTAGTGTTAGTATAATAATAATAATGATGATAATAATAATAATAATAATAATAATAATAATATTAATACATAATATATATATATATATATATATATATATATAAACGTTAAAAAGAGAAGGGAGAAAAAGAAACGGGGTTTGATGACACCCTCAACCTACACGCTTAAATGGCCTCGGAAACGAACTCGTAGTAGCGGCGTGTGCGCGGGAATGTCGAGATATGTAGGGTGAGTTAGGGTGTGTTTGGTTAGGGAGAGGATGCTCTCGGGTCTTTGGCGAGTTTTGATCTCGAGTTTTGATTGTATGTGTGTGTATGTAGAGAGGATGTGTATATGGTGAATGCTTAAAGGTGAAATGATGGATGAAAATGTGAGGGTTTTTGAAGTAGTAATGGCTGAAAAGTATGATGGAAAAAAAGTTGTATAATGTGATGGGTTGATGGGGTATTTATAGGGAAATACCCCGGTTTAGGGTCACTCGATCGAGTGGCCCTAGTGCACTCGGTCGAGTGCCTTTGAAAATGAATCTGGTCCGTTTATTGAGGCTTCACTCGACCGAGTGGGTCAATCCACTCGATCGAGTGGATCAATTAGGATGAGATATTTTAGGAATGATTTGTTGACTTTTTTTGAATGATTTGGTTGTTGTGACTGGATTCATTTTGTGTACTTGGACATAATGTGAGGCTGGTTCGTCTCGGGATTCGACTTTGACCAGGTTTTGACTCGGTCGCTAAAAGACGGTTTTATTTCCGGTGACGGTTTTGACCCAAATTAGTCTCATTTTATTGGAAACGACCCACTGGGCCTGGATTTGAGGTCGATTTTGAGAGATTTGCACTCCGCTAAATGCCCACGTCGGATACAATTGATTCCGAGTCCGTATTCGAGCGTATTAAGTCACGTTAGCGTCCGATCATCATCGGGTGTTTTGTCGGGAACTGCTATAGACACTAGCAGGCAAAATGCGGGTGTCTACACTTAGGCCTCGCAGTAAGTCGCCGTCATAAGTTGAACTGGATGACAGGTAATCCCAGGAGGGGTGTGCATTATCTTAAACTTGGGCCACACATTTATAAGTCGCCGCTCTATTATGGTTGAGTAGCCTAGTTAGAGACCGAAGTTTGATTTGTTTGAACTAAGTTCTCGAAGCTAGTTTTTAGTACTCTCCTAGTGAAAGTCTAGCCGTCTACATTAATCCTATCCATAACGCCATTCTGAATATTTTTGTTATTATCGATGTAATTTTGATTTGCAGGTTGGCAAATGTTTTATGTTTTCTCCGGAAAACTCATTTTTATTATCTTATTTCGATACGTGAAGTTTTTCACTGAAATCTTATTTTCATTATAATGTTTTACTGTTTTCTTTTTGTACTATTTTTTTCTATAGTAGTAATTACAGTTTTTAAAATCCTGTTATACGGCTGGGATAACGTTGACGTTGCTCCCCACGGATTGTGGCTGTTATGTTTTAACATGGCAGGTATACATGTTCCGGGTGTGGGCTAGCGAGCAGTGTGGATTCTGCTTATTTATTTTTAATAATTATGTCTTATGGATTGTTCAAACCCCTTTTGTGGATTGTTTTAAATTTTGGCCTATTGTTTGACTTTACCATTTTAATTTTACTAAGACATGGTTACAGTTTGTTTTAATCCCGACTCTACAGTGTTTCCGCCACTGTATCGCGTTTGATTTTCTAGGGAATTACACCTTCAATAAACATAAATAAGGGAGAGTAGGATCCACGCTACTCGCTAGCTCACACCCAAAACCCAGCAGCAAATACATGTCATGTTATAAACATAACAGCCACATCAGTGGGGAGTAACTCGGACGTTCTCCCAACCATATTATACCATATGAAAAATAATAGTATTATTATATCAAAATAGGTAAAATGAAAAACAATTAAAACAATATAGTAATATAAGTTTTTAGCAAAACTTAAAGCAACTACCAACCTGCAAGTCAAAACAAATCGATAATTATAAAATCCAAAATGGCGTTATGGAAATCAATTAGTGCAACGGAATAGACTTTCACTAGGATGATACTAAACTAGCTTCGAGAACTTAGTCAAAACATATCAGACTTCGGTCTCTAACTAGGCAACTCAGCTATAACAGGACTGCGTGCAGCGAGGTCCTGGCTTAAGTAATGTACACTCCTCCTGGACACCAACCGTAATACAGTTCAACCCGACGGCGACTTACACGATGCGATATCTAAGTTTAAGGTCAAAATATACACACTCTTGAACACAAACCATGCTCAGTTCAACGACCAATGCGTCTCAACATAGACTCACCAGCTTTATAATTGATGGCAAAACGTATACCCTAGACTGTATTACTCTACCCATACACTTGTCCTCATTCCATAACTCCAAAACCAAGCCATTATCGATTTTCAAATGAGATAATCATTGTAACTAATATGGAATAAAAGAAATACACATTTTATACCAAAATGAAACTTTCTATAAATAGAAATATACTAATTGTAGAAACTTACTTAAAATGGAAATATACTTAAGGAATTACGTAATGTGTTCAAATATGTTAAATGTACCAAAATGACATTTATGGCAAATAAACTTTTTATTAAGATCGATGTTATCGTAACTTAATATATTTCTAAGTTCGTTACCAAAGGTATAAATCAAACGTAATAAGTGAAAATATAGTACTTTATAAATACGTAAGAAAATCAGGTTAAAACGATAAATTTTAGAAAATATACGATTCAGAATCAAAATGATAAATATAGATAAGGTATAAATTGCATAGGAGTTTTAGAAATGAAACGAGATTTATAAACCGTTCAAATTGTCTTTAGCAATTAAATTTATTAATAAACAATACGGATTTTACTAAAATAATAAATTGTAACGATTAGAAGTTATTTAGTGAAAATAGTCTTGACAAAAATGTATTTAAAAAAACGACTATTTTCTAATTTATTAACTTAAGTCGTAACATGAAAATTAATTTATTAAACAAGTACACAAATCTCGAGTATTATATAAAATACGATTTTGATTTAAAATAATAAATTTACAAAATATGACAAAATTATGAAATCGATATTATTAGTTACTAGTGTCACGATAATCAACAAAATATTATAACGATCGTTAATAATACAACTTATAAAACAATATCGTAAAGTTATAAAATACTTATAAGGAACACGATTTGAAATTATATTTTAGCAAATAGTACGTAGCTAAAAAAACGAAGGTAAAGTATCTACTACATACTACTACTCAACACACGATATAATATCGAGTAACGTCCTAAAGTTATCTTGAGTGGGAAACGTCAAGGGACTAGCCGCTTCAACCCATTTGTCCAAGCTCTTATCCAACTGGTGACCACGAGCCAACTTCGAGGCTCTCACGGAGATCCGAACACGTAGACACGGAAATAAGGAGTTTGAATTAGCGAAAGTTGGAAAAGACTAGAGTAAAACGAGTAGACAAACTCGAGAAGAATAACGGTATAAGTCTATAGAATCGAGTAATGATATCGACATTAACAGAAACAGCAAATAGAAAACCGAAATTGAAAGAAAGAAAAAGAGGACGGACAGGAGGACACTAACAGCAGCAGGTGCGAACAAATATGCATCAACATGAACCGAGACAAGCAGATTAGGAGACTGAAACAGCAACACGGAACCGAGCAAAACAGCGAGCAGTAACCGACACAGACGAAAACGAGAGAGCAATCAACAGAACACAATCTGACACGCGAATCAGAACAACAAGGCAACGACATACAGCAGGTGCGACAAAAATTGGTGACAGTACGACAAAATGCAGCAGCGGAAGTGACTGAACCAAACCAAAATAGGGCCGAAATCAAGTTGAAAATGAAGAGACAAAAAGACTACAGCAAAAATGATCAACAACAGAACAGAGACGGCAAAAGGACGATACAAAACAGCAACCGTCATCAACAGAAATGGGGAGAGAAGAAGAAGAACGGAAAAGAAAACAACAAAACAAAGCAGGCGGCAGTAACAGAAATAAAACGACGACAGTAGCAACTGTATCGGATTTGATAACGAAACAGTTCAACACAAAACAATGGCAGACAGTAGCAGTAATATTGAAGAAGAAGAAAAGGATGGGGATCGAAAAGCAGCAGCAGCGAGACAGAACAAACGAAGACGTATAACGACAGCAGCACAAACGTCGAGACAAAACAGAGGACGGCAAAGGCAGAACGAAGGAGAAGAAGAAATTGCTCACCGAGTTCAGGTGACGAAACGCGGCAACAAAGGCACGAACAGCAGCAGCAATGAATTGCAGTAGCAACGAAGGATTGCAGCAGCAGCGAACGGAAGAGAAAACGGAGAGGAAAAATGGTGCGCAGCAGATCAGGGAAAAGAAGAAGACATGAGAAAAATATGGAGCGGAGAGGGAGCAAGGAACCGCGGAAGATGATGGGATGAAGGTTGAATAAGATGGAAAAGAAAAAGTTTGGATGGAAGTTGAGGATGTTGCGGCTGACACAAAGCAATCAAAACAAAAAGCAGTTTTAATAAATTAGGTTTAAGAAAACAAAATGGGTCCGAGAGAATACAATAAGACGGGTCGAGCAAAAGTGTTACGGTTTAAATAGACATCATGTCAAAATTTGACCCGAGTAAGAAACCGAGTTGCCTCCATATTTCAAAGTTTAAACCCAAAGAATTTGTGCGAGAGAACGTGTTAGAGTATAAAATTATTGTTGTGCCTTCAACCGTCACCTTTCAAGTTTTGACAGAGTTTACAGTCGCCTTATAAAATTCAACAAATACGATTAATCAAAGTATTTCTTACGTCCTTACAGGAAAAAGTACAACAAGCGACTTACAGAGGAGGCGATCGATTACTGAAATACTAAGGAGGAGGCGATCGATTACTGAAATAAAGAGGATAAGGCGATCGATTAGCTTAGGAAACAAAGAAAACAGAAACAGAAATTAACTAACAATACAGAAATTATATAAAAAAAACAATAAACGAAAAACAAAATCAATCAAATTCTTTAAGGAACTAAAACAGTGAAGACAATCACCCACCATTCCAAATTCACAAATCAAAAACCCTAAAACCCCAAAATTGAATACAAACCAACAATAACGTGAAATCATAAAACCTAAACTAAGCATTTCACAAATCAAACCAACCTAAAAAAAACATGAATTCATATGAACAAGAAAGATAAGAATGCAACAGGTATCAACCAAGATTCCAAATTCATCGTTAATCAAAAACCCTAAACAAAAAAAAGAAATCAATCAAATTAATAAAAAAGCTAATATTACAGAGGAGGCGATGGATTACTGAAGGAACTGAAGAAGAAACTGCCGGATTGAAGAAGCGTACGCGTGACGGAGTGACGGAGAATCAGAATTGAAGATTATTGAAGGATGATCGAAGGATTAGGATTGAAGATTATTGAGTATGCCGGAGGATTAGGTATTGAGTATGCCGGAGCTTCGTTTTCATGGCTGCCAAGAATCAAAATTGAAGATTACCTGGTTTTCTATGTATGGCTGCTGAGTGAAATGAAAAAAGTTGAAAGAAAAGGCTGCGTAGGATGGGTTTACTACTTTATTAGGATATTAATAGAATATTAGGACTAATAGTAATAGAATAATAGAATAAAGTAATAGAATAATAATAATAGAATATTATTAGTTTATTAGGACTAATAGAATAGACATGTGTCACTACTTTATTAGTATTACATCAATATACATGGGTTTTCTATATGCCCTACATCTATTCATATATTACAGACATAGGTTTTACTTTGACCTATGTGTATAATTTACAGACATGGGTTTTAATTTTGACCTATGTATATTCTTTTTTGTATACATGGGTTTTTTAAATAACCTATGTCTATTAAAAATAGATGTGGGTTTTTCTTTTAACCTATGTCTATTAGGTCACGTCTATGACTAATTTTGTAGTAGTGTGGTGAGGGCGACCCCTAGGCCGTTTAAGTAGCGAGAGCCCGACCGGAACCAAGGCTACGAAGACATGCTAGTAACCCCGTTTTTCTCTTTTTGATCTCCTTGGCATCCATGAACCCGACCTAGCCATAGTTTCCTTCTTGTTGATCTTTGCTTCCTTTTTGTCATTAGTTGCTTGCTTAGCTTAGTCATTAGCTATCCTTAGTCATCGCCTTAGTCTAGTTTCTCTCGAACCTAGTCTTGGACCATAGCACACCTTAGTCCGACACCCTGTCTCTGAGGATATCGACCCGACTTGCCCTAGCTACCCAGTTAGGATTAGTTGGTTATTATTTGGTGGCGGGATCCACGACAAATCCCCACCGTCAAATTGAATCAACAGGAGGAAACGGGGGTCACTAGCATGCTCTCGTAGCCTAGGTTACGGTCGGACTCTCGCCACTTTAATGGCCTAGGGGTCATCCTCACCACGCTCTCGCTACTAATGAGGGACCAAACCTACCAACCAAACAAACACATACAAGAGAACAGGCAAGAAAAACAAGGATTGATCGTCTCTAGTCTCACAAGCATTTCATCAAACATGTGGAGTGCAAGGTTAATAGGAAACAGCAAAAACAACATCTAGTACCACCCATCTCACCCTAATCATCCCTAATCACACCTAATCCCCCTACTAACCCTAGGGGATCACTACTGACACATATCTAAACTAAAACAAGCACAAACAAGAGAAACAATCACAAGAACAACAACATCCATTATGAATAACAAGGATGAACAATGAACATAAACAAATATGAAAACTTGAATAACAATAAAAGATTAAGAGAAAAAGGGGAATAAAGATTATACCAAACTACAAAGGAATGGAAAAGATGAGAACTTGCATAAAAGAACACCCAAAAAATCCACCAATGTTGTCAAGATTGAATGGATTCTTCAAGAGATCCCTTAATACAAGATTAACTAACTAGATTAAGGACTAATTAAGGACTACCCTACACTAATCTAAGCTAATCTAACCTAAAATAGTCTAGGGTTTAGTGGGTAATGAAGAACATAACATAAGATTACAAGAGGGGGGTATATATAGGGTTACAATGAATAAGGAGAAGAAAAGAAGTCAAGCGGAGCTGCAGGTGGCCCATCTCGGCCGAGAAGAGATGGTCTCGGTCGAGATGAGACCCATCTCGCCCGAGAAGACCCCCTTCTCGCCCGAGATGGCCCATCAGTGGCTCGTCTTTGCTTGCACTCCTTCCCGACCGAGAAGGCTACTCTTCCTGCCCGGGATGGGTCTTGTAGGCCTCAAATATGATCTCAAGGGTCCCTACTTGCTTCTCATGGGCTTCTCATCGATTCTCGGTGCTCGGGATCGAGTCTAAGGGGCTTGGGAATGGATCCCAAGGTCTCGGGATCGAGTCTATGCCACCGAGTGATCGTCGCTTCTCTTCGTTGGCTCCAAATGCGTAGGAAACGAGTCAGAATTGTTCCAATTCTCCAAGATTGGTTTTAGAAACCTAAAACAAACTAGAAGAATCATAATTAGCCTAGAAACCGCTCCAGAGAGCGATTCTACAAGAGAAACCGGGACCAAAACACAAGGAAAAAACACTACAAAACACACTTATCAACTCCCCCACACTTAACCTTTACTCGCCCTCGAGTAAGCACAAACTAACTACTAAACTAAAAGAAACTAATCTACTAACCGAGCGGGTATTAGCGCACCCTACGCCCTTTCAACTCACGCGAAAACACTTAGAGGAAAAGTGCTCTCTGCAAGGCAAGTGAGGTCTTGCGACAAAACTGTGGATGCAACCGGACACGAAAACACACAAACAGACAAACAAACAAACAAACAAACAAACAAACAAACAAACGGTTGCATCCAAGAAGAAACAAATACCGCTTCCCTCTACAAAGCGGTGAAAGAAACACCAGTTAAGTACTCAAGGCAAGTGACAATGTTCCCAAGCTAATAACACAAACCGATATGAACTAAATCCTAATAGTATGACAACAAAGCAATAAAAACGTTGGTAACTTACCTAGGTCCTCCCTACCTTCTAAGAACGTACTACGGAATGATAGGCGGGATGGAAAAATGATGAACCACGGAGTTAGTCGACACTATAGGTAAGTGAGACCCCGCCCCATTTAGCGATGAGCCAAGAGGGTCGTCCCATGCTCAAAAATTGCCCAACTAGTCCAAGTAAAAAGGTGGATAATGTTGCAAAATGAGGGAAGACCAACCATTACCGCTATCATCCTTCCTAGGGACTCGGTCCTTTGGTAGGCTCTTCACGGTAATAGTCGGAAAAAGGCTTATTTTGAGAGGGTGAGAATCTTTTTGTGAGACGGTTTTCTTTGGCATTTTTCTTTCTTTTTCCTTTGGCTTTTGAGTTGCTATGCCCTTTCTTTTTCTTCTTTTGTATTTTGTTTTTCGTTTGTTGTGCCTTTTCTTTTTCTTCTTTCTTTTCTTTCTTTCTTTCTTTTTTTTTCTTTTTTTTTCTTTCTTTTGACTTGGCTTGCCTTTTTGATGAATCATGTACTGTAGGCATTTCTTGCAACCAAGTACGGACTTAGACGATTTGCAACTTATTTGTGGAAGATGTGTAGAAGGTAGGGAAATGGGTGAGTCGGGGAGCGTCCTTCACTTCAACCCCACAAAAAGGTGGAAAAAATTGGACTAATCAAACAATTTCGAACACGGTCAACTATGGGACGGGACTCGGCAACCAAGGCCTTTTCACTCCGTGGGTGGTCATAGTGGTCAAAATGCAAATCCCGTAGTAAATCTCTACTAGACTAGGTGGACTCAAGGTAAAGGACCAACGAAACTATTGATTTAAGGTCATTCTACTAGACTAAAGTCCAAGACTCGATTCATACTACTAGAAAGGGAAAGTAAACACTTGCTCACTAGCCTCAAAACCGGGTTTTCGAAAACCTTTTTTTTCTACACTAGACACAAACCACACAACACAAAACAAAGACAAAAGAAAATGAAATGAAACAAGACAAAACAAAACAATATGAAAGAAAGGAAAGAAAGCACACAAGGAAAACAAACACCACCCCGAAACATCCACATAAGCAACCAAATCAACCACAAACTCTACAAAGCTCTACCCGAGCGCACGTCATCACACAATCTCCTCCAAAACTCCACAAGAGACAAAGAGGAAAAAGAGATAAAAAGAAGTTACCGGATGTCTTCAAAGTCCTCCAGAGTTAACGGTGATTAAGCTACCTACAAGGAAAAGGGAGGCAAAACACACACAACACAACAAATATACGACACAACAACACAAAAGGAAAAGGCACAAAAGAAAATCTTTTTGATTTTTATGAAATTTTTCAAATTTTTAGGGTTTTTTAAGATTTTTTGAAAAAGAAACTACAAAAATACGAAAATAAAACTAAACTATACTAGGATATCGCTCCCCCCACACTTAAACCGAGCAATGTCCTCATGCTCGATCGGTAGTGTATGGAGACACTAAGGAGAAGAGGAAAATCGAAAAATAAAGCTAAAAATCGAAAATGAAAGTGAAGAAAGGGTAGAATGTGTCCGGCCGGGGTGTAATCAAGTCACCAAGGTCCGAGACAAGAAAAGATACGGATGGGGGAAGAAATAAAAGAGACAATAAAAGGAAATGGGAGGGGAGGACTAGGTGTAATCAAGTCACCTAGCCCGGATTCCGCCTAAATCCGATTAAATTCAACCAAAAGAAAATAAAAACAAGGAAAAAGTGGAAGAACTTGTTGATTTGGATTTTTCAAATGACTCTCAATGTAATCACATCATCGAGAATTGGGAGCAATGACTACCAAGGCCCTGAGGGCCACCATGACACAAAAACGGATAAGGGAAGGGGAACAAACGAAGAAGGACTAGCAAATAAAGACGGAAAAGAAATGAGAGTCGCCTACCAAACGGTTAGCAACTCACTAACTCCATCGTCTCAATGATCGATGTCGGCACATTGCTTGTCTCCATCATTGTTATTCGTCTTCGTTCTTGATAAGGTCGCATGGTTGAAGTACTAGACTTGTAATGGTATAAAGAGGTGGGGTATGATGTGAAACTCGGTATGTAGTGAAGATAAAGGTGAGGTGAAGGTGCAAAAATGAAGTATATGGGTCATAGATAGTTGCAAGGGAGGTTGGGAGGGGGTATAAGTGGTTGGGTGGGCTTAAATGTCAAAGAAGAGGCAAA
Source organism: Agrostemma githago (assembly GCA_958450325.1). Classification (NCBI taxonomy): domain Eukaryota; kingdom Viridiplantae; phylum Streptophyta; class Magnoliopsida; order Caryophyllales; family Caryophyllaceae; genus Agrostemma; species Agrostemma githago. The sequence continues at coordinate 35,483,166 of OY288247.1, forward strand.
AGAAGGAGCTGGGCACCATCCCGGTCGGGAAGGCTCCTTCCCGTTCGGGACGAACCTGGTCCTGGTCGGGATCACACTCCAGAGAACCCATTTTTCAGCACACTCATCCCGATCGGGATGACATCCTTCCCGGTCGGGATGAGTCTTCTAGCCCTTCATTTTCTTGATAGCTTCACCCACAAAGCCACCAATACATCGGGATCCAAGATGCCGTCCCCAAAAGCTTGTTATAAAGCTCAAAAACCGACTTCCTCCACCAAGCCTTGAAGCTTCTATCATCGACAACTCCTCTCAAAACTTAATCTTCACTATCAACCTAACAAGTGAACTGAATAAACACCATCAAAATCCCTCCCTCACATCCCTAAGGGGGTTGCTTCTTCTACGGGGTCAAGAATATAACTCTTTTCCGCCGCCCGACAAGGATCCACTTCATCAATCGTCTCACAAGACAAGGGACTTGAAATCGAGTGCGATAAAGGAGGTGAAGGCATCAAGTTTTCTTCATTGGAGGCTTTAGACTCCTCCAATTTCCCATTCAAGGCGAGTTCTAAGGCATCTACCTCTTTTCCCAAGTATTACGTTCCTTTTCACTCACCTTGTCAATTTGGTCTTGAGGGGACATCTCTTCACTTGGGTTTGGACTGTCAACATCCAGTTCATCACGAAGAAAATAATACAAATCCAATTTAATAGCCAATACATTGGCTACCCAAGAGTTACCTTGATAATCATGTTCAAATCCCTCCTCATTGTCGAGCCTTGAAGCTTCAACTTCCTCCATTCTTCCCATATCTTCACCATCCAAGCAACACTCAACAATGATCTCTTGATTGACCCTCTCTTCTTCATTCGTGGCTTCAAAATCGGGTTGATTTCCTTGTGGAGACAACCGATCTTCTTGCCCAAATGAACCTTCCTCAACAAATTGTGGAGCTCGAGTGGCCAACAACGTGAAACGAGCCTTGAGTGCATTGATTCGAGCATCTTGCACCTCTAATTGGGCCTTGAACTCCTCTTTATCCCTTTGCATTTGAATCATCATCTCTTTTTGATTCTTATGCAATTGAATCATCATCTCTTGTTGACTCTTTTGCATTTGAATCATCATTTGACAAGTCTCAAAGTCGGGGATTCTTGGTTGTGAATTGTGTGAGGGTATTTGGTAGTTGTTAGGATGTTGGAATGATCCTTGACAACTTTCATGGTAACCATATGGAGGGGGTTCATAAGATTGTTGATGAGATTGGTATGGTTGGTGAAATTGTGGGTCTTGGCAATTTGCCCCATGATTGTCCCATGACGATTAATGGTAGCTTGGATGCATAACGTTGCCTTGATACATTGAATGTACTAGAAGCACTTGAGCAAACGTTGGTAGCCTAGTGCTTTGGAGGGACTAGGATGAGAGAAATAAGCACACAATGAAAGAACGGAGATACACAAGGAGAAGAAAACACAAAACTCAAGAACAAAGTCTAAAACTACGCACACAAGAGTCTAAACTACACCGTACCCGGCAACGGCGCCAATTTGACGGTAGGGATTTGTCGTGGATCCCGCCAGCAAATAATAACCAACTAATCCTAAGTGGGTAGCTAGGGCAAGTCGGGTCGATATCCTCAGGGACGGGGTGTCGGACTAAGGCGTTCTACGGTCCAAGACTAGGTTCGAGAGAAACTAGACTAAGGCGATGACTAAGGATAGCTAATGACTAAGCTAAGCAAGCAACTAATGACAAAAAGGAAGCAAAGATCAACAAGAAGGAAACTAGGGCTAGGTCGGGTTCATGGATGCCAAGGAGATCAAAAAGAGAAAAATGGGGTTACTAGCATGTCTTCGTAGCCTAGGTTCCGGTCGGGCTCTCGCTACTTAAACGGCCTAGGGGTCGCCCTCACCACGCTCTCGCTACTAATGAGGGAACCAAACCTATCAACCAAACAAACACATGCAAGAGAACAAGCAAGAAAAACAAGGATAGATCGTCTCTAGTCTCACAAGCATTTCATCAAACATGTGGAGTGCAAGGTTAATAGGAAACAACAAAAACAACATCTAGTACCACCCATCTCACCCTAATCATCCCTAATCACACCTAATCCCCTTAATAACCCTAGGGGATCACTACTCACTCATATCTAAACTAAAACAAGCACAAACAAGAGAAACAATCACAAGAACAACAACATCCATTAAGAATAACAAGGATGAACAATGAACATAAACAAAGATGAAAACTTGAATAACAATAAAGGATTAATAGAAAAAGGGGAAGAAATATTATACCAAACTAAAAAGGAATGGAAAAGATGAGAACTTGCATAAAAGAACATCCAAAAAATTCACCAATGTTGTCAAGATTGAATGGATTCTTCAAGAGATCCCTTAATACAAGATTAACTAACTAGATTAATGACTAATTAAGGACTAATCTACAATAATCTAAGCTAATCTAACCTAAAATAGTCTAGGGTTTAGTAGGTAATAAAGAACATAACATAAGATTAAAAGAGGGGGGCCGGGGGTATATATAGAGTTACAATGAATAAGGAGAAGAAAAGAAGTGAAGCGGAGCTGCAGGTGGCCCATCTCGACCGAGAAGAGATGGTCTCGGTCGATATGAGACCCATCTCGGCCGTGAATACCCCCTTCTCGCCCGAGATGGCCCATCAGTGGCTCGTCTTTGCTTGCACTCCTTCCCGACCGAGAAGGCTACTCTTCCAACCCGGGATGGGTCTTGTAGCCCTCAAATATGATCTCTAGGGTCCCTACTTGCTTCTCATGGGCTTCTAATCGATTCTTGGTGCTCGGGATCGAGTCTAAGACACCGAGTGATCGTCGCTTCTCTTCGTTGGCTCCAAATGTGTAGGAAACGAGTCGGAATCGTTCCAATTCTCCATGATTGGTCTCACTACAACAAATTGACACTTGCACCATGAATTATGCCACGGGAATTTGTTATTTGTGGCTAAATTTTACCTAGCCACGGGAAAAATTTGATTCACTATTAGGGAAAAAAATTATGCCACGGGAACATTTTTTCCCGTGGCAACAATTCACTTGCGCCACGAAAGATGTCACACCCGTGGCAAAAATATATTTAGCCATGAATTTGTTCAGTGACAAATATTATTTAGCCACGACATAGTTACCTTGCGTGGCGAAATTATTTTTTTGCCACAGATTTAATAAACGCGTGTGGTTAATGGTTCTCCAAACTTTAATCAAATTGCTTTCAAGTTAAGCCGAGTGTCAAATATTGATCTTAAAAAATTCATTCAAATTCAAAGTTAAATATAATACGAAAAAAAATAGGGTTATTTCATGGAATAATATCAACTATGCGCGTGCTTCTTAAATTAATACAAACTATATGTAATCTCATTTTAATATGAACTACGCATTCATTAATCTCTCTTTGTTATGTATGAAATTATGACTTGGTATTACAGGTCATAGTGAATTGTTGTAACTTTCTAGGGTTTTATTAGGTCCGTTGCAGTCATCGTGAAAGCCAAAATAATAATAAAAATATTTTTTTCCATAGCTTCTATAAGACTAATTGAAAAAGAAATGAAAGATGAATTTTCGGAAAATTTAATTATTTTTTTTCAATGGCCGAAAATGAACACGAAATGTTAATCAGAAGAAGAAGAGTCAGAGAAAGAGTTGAATAATGGAGGTTGATCATGTAGCCGGTCACCCATAACAAAGCGAGATTAATGAAGACGTAGTTCGTATTAAAATGGGATTACGTATAGTTTGTACTAATTTAAGAAGCATACGCATAGTTGGTATTATTCCCATGAAATAACCCAAAAAAATATTTAATTAATAAATAAATTGGTATTATTTTATTTAGTTTTAAGAAAAAAAAATTGATTTTTTTGTAAAATTAAATACAAGAAATTATTGGTTGTCTAATTTGTTGATTTTTTACTTATCATCATTTTTAAAGTAATTGATTTCTCTTAATTTGACAATATGTTTTATTAAATCTATAATCTTAAGTATGACTTTTGAACGAAAACTAACATTTACATAGTGAAATATATGCTAGCTAAAATGCGGCGTACATAGCATATCAAGTAAAATAAGTATGTGATTGATCATCGATCATTGAGACGTCTAATATTATTTAAGACTTTTTCATTTTTACCGCTTAATTAATGAATTTTTTTCACATGTAATACACTTCTTTTTAAGACAAAAAAACTTAAAAAGAAAGTGACTGAGCATGATTTTTTTCCCAAATTATTGATTTTCTTACAATATTTGCAGTGTTAAAAAAACGCTTTATCAAACTCGTATTTAAGAATTCTAATCGGTCTATATTTTTTTATGGAATTAACTTTGACTGCGAAAACAATATTTATTTTTGTAAATTATTTGTCTTTCAAGTTGTTTGATTTGGAAGAAAGATTAATATATTCGAAAGTCGTGCCTAAGTTCAATAACCATCCAAAATATTTTTTCAAAAAAAGAGAGGTATAACGAGAAATTCAAATAATTAACAAATACAGGTAAGAAAATATAATAATTAAGGACTAATAGTGAGAAAATCCGCCAAAACTAATTTATCGCCAACCGTTTAATTCAATAACTGTTCTGTAATATTATTTGGAAGATAATTTAAAAAATGAATTTAAAAAAAAATTACTTAATGAAAAATAAAATTCGGGTAAAACTTGAAGTAGGCAAGCGGAAACTCAATGAGGATAAAAAACTGATGAAATAAAATAACGACCAATAACGAAAAGAAAAAAAACATATCAAAAGAACTAGCAATGAAAAAACGTGGAAAATAGAAACTAAAATAAAAATATCGATAAATTAATGAAATCATGAGTCCGAAAATCAACTTCGAAACTATTTTTTTTCCGGAGTAATACTTTTTTTATTAATAATATGTAAATCATTGGTGAAAAAAAATTAATTACTCAAAGTAAATGTAGTTTGTGAAGAAAACATCACTTTAAAAGAATTCAAACCAATGATTACGTCAATAAAGTTCAATTTCATTTCTGGTAGTTGGCCATAAGAACTCCACAGTTAAGCGTGCTTGAGTGAGAGTAGTGTTCAGATGGGTGACCTCCTGGGATGGCTCTTCGATGCGTATGGTGAAATTAAATAATATCTGAATGACTCCTTCTTACGGGTAACCGTTTCAGATGTGACTACTATAAGGGTAGAGAATTCTTACGGTTATTTAATTTATTATATATTTTGTCACCGGAATAAATGTTTCGTCACCAATACAATTAGCCACGGGATAATTCGTGGCAAAAAATTAATTCTAGCCACGGGAGAATAAAATCATTACTTGCCACGCTTTTTTTTTCCCGTGGCTATTTGTTTGCCACGGCCACTTGCGCCACGGATGGTCTTTCCGTGGCAAAGTACTTTAGCCACGAAAATTTAGCACTTTTGCCACGAATTCAGCCGTGGCCCAAGTGCTCATTTGTAGTAGGGTCTTAGGAACCTAAAACAAACTAGAAGAAGCATAAGTAGCCTAGAAACCACCCCAGAGAGCGATTCTACAAGAGAAACAGGGACCAAAACACAAGGAAGAAGCACTACAAAACACACTTATCAGATAGTCGAACAACTATCTGTGCATTTGGCTGATAACTTCCGTTGCATAAATCGTATTTTCTCTCCTTACACTTTTACTTCAGTTTATTATTTTGAAAAAAATAACCCTTAAACCCTTATTCTCTTTCTCACTCTTCCCACCTACTTCCATCCTTAACATTCATCTTCTACATTCAAATCTTCATCTTCAACTTCCTTACCGAACTCCTTTTCTCCATCCCTATTCTCTAACCTTGTCTTCTTTTACTATTTTCTTGTCTCTATTTGAAGTTGCTATTGCTCTCCTACCAAATCAGTAAGTTTCCTTGTGTTTTTCGTCTTCCGCCCGCGCTGTCTGTTGTCCGCCGGGAGTCGCCGACCATTCTTTTTGTCGGGCGACTATCGCCGTAGTCGCACGATAATCTGGGTTTTCTGACGGGTTTTTTTCGGGCCATGTTTTCAGATTGTGATTTCAGATTACGACTTGCTATTGTTTCAGATTGCTACTCCTTCTTGTTATTTACCCAAATTAATTGATTTCTTTCACATTATCATGTTTTTACCCAAATTTCTGTTATGAAATTAGGGTTTTGATTTCAATCAATTTGGGATTTTTGTTTGAGTAGCACACTAGTCTGATTTTTGCTATTTCAGGTCGAAATGGATGCAACTAAAAGACAACGTCAGGGAAGCACGAGGCATCGGGTCGATTATAGCCGGGCGTCGGCACCGACTCAGGATCTCGTTCCATAATCTGAGCAGATCGTACCGGAATACCCCGACATTTGGTTTACCTGGAAAATCAGAGGGAGCGCTTTGTACGGTTGGCAGCTACTAAGGTAGTCCCTACACGTTTTCTAGACCGTGAGGTCTTGAACATGTTGGACATTTATCCGACTATTGTTGACTTACTGAATGGTACTGGTATGAGCGGGCTAATTTTAATGCTTGAATTTACATATAAGAGTCCGACTCTAGAGTTTTTTAGTAGTTTTAACTTCTTTAGTGACACGAATTGGGATACACCTTGCATATTTTTTAGACTATTTAATCATAGTTTTTCTAAGACCGTTTGCAAGTTCGGTCAGCTTTTAGGTGTCACTAGCGAATGGGACTCAATTCATCCCCCTCGTCGTCTAGCCAACGAAATTTGGTCTTGTATTTCGGACCGTAATACGGGTCGTAAGTGGGGCAACGAAGTCCACTTCCCGGCCATCTGATACTGGCTTAGTCTTTTAGGGTACACCATTTACGGACGTACAGAGCTGAACAACATTAATGCCGATGAGTTAGAGAGTGTAGCAGGCTATCTTAACATCGATAGCGGACGACCATACGTCATGAATGTGGCCGCCCTCGTTGCCCACCATTTCCAACATATCGGGAATGGGCTTCTAGCTATCATTCATGGTGGGGGTCTCGTCTCCCACATCGGTCGTCAGCTATTTCAGGACTTTCCATGCGGGAAAAAACCTATAGGACACGACCTACCACCTGCCACACGACTCGATAGTCGCCTTCTTAACTCTTCTGTCCTTAAGGGTCTTCACTGGATAGGTCCAGACTTGCGTTGGCACATAGCGAAAGATGACTCAGTTATTCTCCCGTATAATCTACCACCTCTCACCCCTTTCCCCCAGCTCCCTTTTAGTCCTGATACGGACAGTCCACCGTATCCCACCTATTTGCTACCACTTAAGAGGGATCTTCAGACCGCCACACACTTCATACCCGAGACGGGCGGACCGTCTCGGCCACCTCGACGATCTCGAGATGGAGCCAGTCAATCGACCAATCGCGTATCACATACACCATCTTTTGCGGCTGGGCCTTCAGGTCCACCACCACGTCCTCCTTATGCAAAAAAAAAAAACTTTTTTGCATTTAGTTGAATCTTAGTTGAGTCGGAATGCTATTTAGCGATGATGATAATGCGTGTATGTCTTCATTTAGTTGCTTATGCTAGTGCGCCGTTAGCATTTTTGTACATAATTACATGCGGCATTCTTAGATCTTTGATTAACTTTACTGAAAGAATAAACTTGACTCATTGTTGACAAACTACTCAGATTTGTAAGGATTTAGAGCCTTAAACTGATGACATCCGTGATCAGTTTCTTTTAGGATTGAGAGTAGTACTCCTTATGAGGCATGTAACATCAAACTGCATAAGCATGACATTCCTCTCTTAGGTACCTACACGTTTTTGACTCGTGGTTTTAACATGTGCGAAAAAGGCAAATCCTTTATTTTATCTAATTCCCATAAGCCAAATTGACCTGTTTGACCCGTATATCAACTACATGCCGTATATTGCCTACCCTAGTCAAGCTAGTAGATTAGTTGGACGGAATTGTTTTTTTCAGGTTGATCTTGGTATCATGACAATTGAGAAGGGAATGAAAAAAATATGAAAAAAAAGGAGATTTATTTGAAAGAAAAAATATTGAATGAAAAGAAAAAGAAAGGAAAAATGAGAAAAATGAAAAAAAAAAAAAAAAAAAAAAATTTGAAACTAGAAGAAGAATGTGTTTTTGCTATGAGAAAAGAATTGATCTCTCTAATTTCATAGTTATTAGTAGGAAGCAATTTTGATAAGGCGCTTGTTGCTATATCTAATTTCTTCGACTGGAGTTTGGTGAGAACGGAATATTTATTATTGATGGGTGTAAGGAATACTAGCTTGGCTTTTACCTCCTCATATCCATATTGTTTTGCTCCTTCTTACCCGATTAGCCTCACTTTATACCATATGTAAGTCTTTGACACGTGTCTTTTCCTGATAGAATGCGTATGTACGGTTATTAGAGATTGATTTCATGTTAGATTGCATACATGCTCTTGTAGGTCGCAGTTTAGGTAAGTGCTTTGTTTTTCCGTTTTTACATAAACTCATAACATCACCCGTTTTGTGTGATGAGCGATCTGTGAGAGCCCGACATAGACGAGTCTTGCAAGGTTGAAGGTTCAGTATTGTTGTCATTGGTCAAGCTTGTTGTATGTGATTGTTTACATTTATTTTAATCGTTGCGCATTGGTTTTGGGTAACTTTGGAGCGTACTCCGCTATGAGTTATATACATTCCATTTGGTTTGAATCTGTCGTTTTGTGCTTGCTTGAGGACAAGCAAGGGTTTGGTTTGGGGAGATTTGATGCGCGTATTTTATATACACTTTTTATGCTTTTATCACGCGCATTCCCGTGTTTATTGAGTAGTGTAAGCTACTATTTTGCCCCGAATTGGCTACTTTGTTGTGTGTCTTGTCTTTTTGCAGGAACGGAAGCCACAGGAGCTAAAACAAACCAAAAACGAGCCAAAACGAAGCTAAGACCCAGCCGGAAAAGATGGTGTATATGCAAAAAAGTAGAAACTTACTTGGCTTTTACCAGGCTTCCACACAATAGAAACAAGACAATGAAGCAGCAGCACTTAAATAACCAAAATAGCAGAAGATAAAACGAAGGCATGTAACGATCACGCGAGCGACAAATGAAATGCGATAAGGATAGTAGCAGCAACGACGAATATACAGCAACAGACAGTGGTAACGCAAATAGCCGAATTAAGAAGAAGCACAGGCGTGAGAAATGGAAACCAAGCCCGGAAACTACAACATCAATAAACATGTGAACAGAAATTGGAGGAAGAAGAAGCAACAAAACGAATAAGAAGAAGAAGAAGAGGGGACAGAACAGAAATAGCAACGAACAACAAGAACGATCACGGCATCAGACGATGGCAGTACAAACAACACAAACAACAGTAGCAGGTGCAAACAGCCACAGAAATAAGGAGAAGAAGATCGATAAGAGTATAGAGGCAACATCTGCAGAATGTTACGACACATCAGTCGAACAAAACTCAGCAAAACGACACTAGAACTGTTATCAACAACGGAGAAAAATAGAAAGGAAAAGCATCAGAACAAGGAAGAAGAAACAGGGTAACCAACTGACAGAATTAGCCGATAAAAGACAGCAGCAAATGACAATATAGAATAAATGAAAAACGTAACAGCAACAAGGACGACAACAACAACAACAACAACAACAACAAACGCATAAAGAGCAGCAAAGTCAGAACGAAGAAGAGGAAAAACAAGGGGAAGCGGACAATAGATCAACAACAGCACTACGACAATAGAGAACAAGTACATAAAAAGAAATAGAACCGAGGCTAGAAACAACGAAGCAATAGCGTACAATTGGACAGTAATAGAAGCAAAAACAAGCAGGAAAAGAAGAACAAAAAGGAAGAGGAGCGAATAAGGAGAAATGTGCCTACCCATGACAAAATCAGGCGAAAACAAGGCAGAATAAGGATGAAGAATCACGCAACAACACTGAAGACGCAGGAAAAAAAAGGTGAAGATTGATGATGATGGTGGTGTACGGTGAAGATAATGAAGAAGACAAGAGGAGCGGTAGACTTAAGTGAAAAGGAAGTGGGAAAGTAAGAGGAAGCGGTGGAGAGTAAAAGAAAGGAAAAGGGATACATTGAATAAAGAACCAAGGGAGGAAGCAATGATACGAGAAAATGGGAAAAGGCTGAATGAGTGTGGTGGAATACAAAAGAAATGGGGGATGAATGATGGAGAATGAAACGGTGAAGGAAAGAAGAGGCAAAGGGGAAGGATCAAGTTGGAGAGCAATGAATCAAATAGTGCAAGGGAATACGAAAAAAAAGAATGGGGAAAAGGGATGAATCTTCCCATTAAAGTGAGTAAGAAATACGGATTAAACGAATTCTGTGACGATAAGTTGACTGACCCACGAACCAAATTAAAATGAGTAATAAAATTAATAAATAATCGGGCCGTCAAATAAAATGAGTAAATAAAGTATTAGAGATAAAAACAAAGCTTAAAGAAATAAATAATTAGACGGTTGTGGACATGACATAGGTCCACCCCGACGCGGCCACACGCGGGTTTGGGGAGGCGAATGAATCTCCATATGAAAACGGATCGAATGGAAATTTAAATCGAAGTGGAGTCGCCACCGAACTTTGTGGGAGTTCGGGCCCGTTCGAACCCACTCTATGTCGTAGTGGGCCGTGTACAAAATACGGCCCATTTTCGATGTCAGCGTTTATTGGGTTCGTTCCTTAGCATTTGATACCGATACCGACATTATCGGATATCGTGTATCGAATGACTCTCGTGCGCCAACGGTTTCGGGCATCCGGAAACCGAGGTTCTGAGTAAGGGGTGAGGGTACGTGTTGGGAAGCCCACAAAGGACACCCAACCCCGCCCGCACATTAGCGGCCTCTACTAGGATATCGATTGACTTTTAAATACGCGCGTTAGTTAAACGGGAATATGATATGCAAAGATTATTTTTCCTAAGCATGTGAATGAAATTGAAAGGGTTCCTATGTCAATTTAATGCAATTAATTCTACGTCGAAGTAAAATTTAGCATGTGGGTTCATTTTAGTACGATAAAATAAACAACCAAAATTGACAAAAGAAATAACAAACGGTTAGTAACGGTATAACGACATTAACGGTTTGTGCAAATATTGAATTGTGTAGAATGATGCAAATGCGTTAATGCATGGTTTTGAAAAAGATGTTTCACGTGATTAATTAGGCACGTGTTGACCTAAGTCACAAAAAAACGGTTAACAAGACTCGAATGCTATTGTAGGACTCACGGTTTACCGTGATAAAGAGCCATTCGACCGAGTGGAGGTCGTAAAGACATCCTGTTTCGGTTTTTGTGATGTCACTCGATCGAGTGGCGTAGGCACTCGGTCGAGTGGCACCTGTACGAACCAGGTTCGTTTGCAATTTTGTATCGGTTTCGAAATTGCTTTTGATTTTGACGATTTGATGAATTGAGCATAAATATTGTGGAATTTATACTCAATTCTGAATTTGCATACTCGTTGTATCTCATATTCGATTATTGAATCGATATGGGATAGTAGAGTGAAAATAGGAGAAAATTGTTTGAAGTCGTTTGAATTAACTATCGCGATATGAATCGATTTTTCCGCGTTTAATAATGTCGTGATTCTAGCGAATCGTATGACAATTATTTTAGCATCAACGAAAGAATATTGCGTTAGTTAATTAAATTGACTAGATCGTCAGATTCGACATCCAATTATGTAATTGGTATCGAATCTAATGGATCGGTACTTTACTTGAATAAAAAAGACTTGAATCCCTCGGCTTCTCCGACATCAAAATAAATCCCTAGAGATTGTGATGTCGGATCTGCGTCAACGGGTTTCGACCCTTATTAAAATACCATACTCGTTTTTGAAGATCGATATGAATATGTGATGCAAACGAAAATAAACGAATTATTGTTTAGGTTGACTCGTTGCAATAATCAAGCAATCGGGATGATGGGATAAGCGACCGGCAACGCTGTGTACAGTACACTTGTATATTCAGGTTTTCTTATCCCACCATCACTCACGCTCGACACAAATTCACGAGTATTTTAATGTTTTATAATACTAGCGATATTAGCTATATTACAGATGCGATAAAAGAATAGAAAAAACGAGATTACGATGATGACGATAAACGACACGACTCGAGAAGGAAAAGAGGAGAGAGAAGAGCGGGAATTGGCACCCTCAACCTACATGTTCTTGTCTCGGATAGTACTCGTAGTCGTGGCTTTAACATGGGAGTTTCGAGGTTTATGGGGGTTGAGTTATGGTGGTTAAGGTGTTGAATTCCCAAAGCTAGGTTTGGGGTTTCGATTCCTAGGCTAGGGCTAGGGTTTGCTTGGTGTAGAGTTTGAATTAGGGTTTTGAGATGTGTAAAGTTTAGGGTTGCAAAAGGTTGAAAAAATACTCTTAATTGAGTGTGCATGAGGTTGCTTATATAGGCAAAGCCTAGGCACCCGGCTATGGTTACTCGACCGAGTAAGTGACCGACTCGGTCGAGTGGCCCAGTGCGTCAGCCGTCGGGCTTGAAACAGGCCCACTCGATCGAGTGGGTGGGGCACTCGATCGAGTGGCCCAGTTGGGTCGCGCGGGTCCATTGTTTTGGACCGTGACCTGGGTTTTTGATGAGTTTGTGTTTGACTTGGAATTTTGATGTTTTGAATGGCTGTTTTGTGTATCTCGGAACGACCTTGACCGAGGTTTGACCCAATCGTTAAAAAGTCGGTTTTATTTCCGGTGTCTGTTTTAGCCCAAATTAGTCTTGTTTGACTCGGAACGGTCCGCTGGGCCTGATTTTGAGGTCAGTTTTGTGAGGTTTGTACTCCACAAGTGCTTTAGCCAACAACTAATAGATTTGAGCCCATATCCGAGCGCGTAGAAACACGTTAGCGTCCGATCATCATCGGGTGTTTTTTGGAAACTACCATAGACACCTGGCAGTCAAAATGAGGGTGTCTACAGAGCCCCCACTCTGACTGAGGCTTGGACAAGGCGAAAGTCAGAGTAGCCACCAGGCCAATCGAGGATTGAAACCTGGCGGACTTCTGGTCGGGTCGTTTATAGTCCATTAGACTCGCGTGAAGGGCTCGCCAGCCACACGCAAGAAGTCATACGTGAGCTGATGACGATAACTCCATGGAGAATTGGACTTGTCGCATAAGTCCTGGGTGCGCCTGTATGTAGGCCCATCCCGTGAAATGCCGCCGTTGGCTTCCGCTGGGAAGATATAGTGGGTTGCACGTCCCTGCTTGAGTCGTACCTGTATAAGTTACATAAAATCCATATGCAACACGTAGGTAGAAAAATGACTCGCGCTGGGGAAAATGATTTTTTTGAAAATTTTGTAAGTTTGTAATTTGTTTGAAATTTTGACTCCTAAAGAAATTAGGAAAGTTCGGGATGAATATCTCCGTGCTAGTATCGAGACTAGGCTTGTGGCTTGATTCCAATTAGGATTAGGAAACTATTGTGATATGGAAAGAGGGCTATAGAATTAATACTATAAATACCCCTTTAATGCCCTTGATTTTCACACAATTCCATTACAATTCACTCCCTTCTTAAAAAGAAAACCTTTCCAATCCTTTCAAGAGACTAGCCATGGGAATTGATAGATTAACTGTGATGCTGCAAGAATGGTCCCGACGCTTCAGGGACACAGATAAAGTAGCTCTCAACCAGACGGGTATAACTCAGCTATACCCGTTCCGTCAGATGGTGGTTGATCGTTATTTCTTGGATGCATGCTTGGCTTACGGAGACGACATATATCATGTCTTTGCCTTTCCTCGGGGCGAAGTTTGCCCTTTACCTGAGGAGATTGCAGCTATAGGAATATGGAACCCGATACTCCGTCCCGCTGTCCCGTACTCGATCTATGACCCAAGGAGGAAGCTTCGAGAATTTCTAGGGCTCTCTCACAACGAGGTATCCCGTATGATGGAAGGTGATAATATTTCTCTAATCGACTTGGCTGAGAAATTTATGAATCCTCTTGATGTTCGGGTCAGACCGGCTTACAGCCGTAGGGCTTTTTCTTTCTGCATGCTCCATGTTTATGCTTTCGAGGGTCACATGGATTTGCTATCCTGCATGGGAAACACCCGTCTTTTGACCGTAGTAGACTTGACGGAGACTGAACACAGCCCGGCTTGGCTGATCACGGGCGAGATTATCCAGGGATTGGACAACCGCAAGAGGGACTCATCAATTCGTCTTACCGGGAGCACCCGATTGCTGCAAGTATGTCGGATTTTTATTATTTTTCCAATTTCTCGACTTTTCGATTTTTTGATTTTTTTTTGCGGATTGCCTACTGCAGTGGGCACTCGATCGAGTCACCCTGGCACTCGACCGAGTGTCCTCGTAGAAACCTCCTGATCTGCTCTCAGAGGTACCACTCGATCGAGTCACCCTGGCACTCGACCGAGTGGCCTTAGGCGGACACCTATTTTGCCTTAAAAACTCATGTTTTTGTTTCTATTTGCAGATTTGGCTATATGAGAGGTTATCAGTGATAGATCCTCCCCTCGACGCGAGCAACTATTGTCATAACCAGGTGATGACGAGGAGGCGGGCCATTGACTTTTCTCGGCAGATTACCCAGAAATATTGGGACGAGGTATTGTCATTCCATGGTGGTCCGTTAATTCGATGGGTAGTTCCGTGGTGGCCCATCTATCTTTGGACCGGCTTGGATCCGAGGGACAGAGCCCGTTATCAGGTGATATTATCTTTCAGGCAAACAGTTCATCTTTATCCGGATCGCATACTAAGGCGGTATGGATGGACCCAGCGAATCCCTGAAGTCGAAGCAGTTGTGAGTGACCCTACCCAACTGACTGATGTGATGTGCGATACATGGATGTAAAGATGGTACACCCGGCACACCTGGCGCATCACCAAATCTCGCCACTCGATTTGGGTTTCAGACTCTTACACGAAGTGGACCAAAGCAGGCAACGCTAAAGCCCGAGCTGCTCTGAAAGTTGATGAAGCTTTCGACCTGCTGCGAAGGGAGCAAGTTAAAGACAACAGGGGCTTTTTTGACGAAGGAGACACTCCTGCTACCTTAGTCCGTCTTATGTCAGGACAAAAGAAGAAGACCAAGACTCAAGCTGGAGGGTCTAGTGCTAAAGGTGCTTGGGGGAAGGTGAGCCCCCAGACTGACTTGGAAAGGAGACTAGGCCCAAGACTACCCGTGCAGGACCGACTTGGCCCACGGGATAGGTTACCCGAGCACGTGCGGACTCGCATTGGACCAAAGACTGTGGTAGAAGACCTGTCATCGAAAAAACGGGCTCGTGCTAAGGAGGTTCCACTTGTGATTCGGGAACGCTTGTCACCACCTCGAAGACCTCAGGCTCCACGCGACCCCAAGGACAAGGGGAAGGGCAAAATGCCCGGATATTAGTCTCCATTATTATTTGAATATTATTATTATTTTTTGGGTGTGATTTTTTTGTGTGTGTGTGCCGTTTTGGCGTTTTTTTTTTGTAATTCCCGAGTTTATCGGTTTAATAAAGACGTATTAATGAATACCGTTCCCGTCTTTTTGTTTATTGCAGTGGTTGTACCCTTTCGAGGGGTTGCCTACGTTATCCACAATTAGTGGAATCAAACCAAACGTAGTTCAAAATTGATTGATTGATTTTTTGCAATTTTTGAAATACATCAAGATTATTAATTCGAGATGTGCGACAGTAGAATAATTAATTCTAACTTCTTGACTTGTCTATAATTTTTGAAAATTTATAAAAAGACAAATTTTATAAATTTTTTGCAAATGACATTGAGATGGGGTTTATGGGTAGTAGCTTTTCAGCTGGTCCAAGTTGGTTGGGTTGACAGATTCGTTCCCGTCCAAGTCTGTCAGCACCACCGCTCCTTCTGATAGGACCTTCTTGACTAAGTATGGCCCGGCCCAATTGGGTTTGAATTTTCCCCTTGGGTCAACCGGTAGTAAGGCACGAACCGATTTTAGAACTAAATCTCCTTCTTTGATGTTTCTGGGCCTAACTCTCTTGTTGAAAGCCCGTTGGATTCTCTTTTGATATATCTGAATATTGTTGAGGGCCCATGATCGCCGTTCGTCTAAAAGGACTAGCGAATCGTATCGGGCTTGGACCCAATCTGCCTCAGGTACTTGGCTTTCAAGTAAAATCCTGACGGATGGCACTTCTAGCTCAACCGGCTGGACTGCTTCCATTCCATATGTTAAATAATACGGAATTGCTCCGGTTGCGGTGCGGATCGAGGTTCGATATCCCCATAGGGCAAAGGGTATTTTGTCGGGCCAGTCCCAGTAATTCTCAGACATCTTTTTAAGTATGGTGACAATTATTTTATTGGCCGCTTCTACCGCTCCATTTGTTTGAGGTCGGTAAGGTGAAGATGTATGCCTTTGAATTTTATATTTTGCCAACAATGCGGCAGTTTCAGCTTGAAAGTGGGTCTCGTGATCGCTAATAAATTCGTGAGGGATTCCATACCGGCATATGATCTTGTTCTGGATAAACTTGGCCACGTGCTTGGCGTTCAAGACACGGTATGACTCGGCTTCGACCCATTTGGTGAAGTAGTCGATGCCCACCAAAATGAAGCAATGATCACCCGTCCCGGAAGGATGCACTTTTCCAATTATGTTTATACCCCATGTCGAAAATGGCCACGATGATGTCATGGTATATAAGAGGGAAGATGGCATATGCTGTACATTGGCAAAGATCTGACAGTTATGGCATTGTTTGACATACAACTGACAGTCTGTTTCCATGGTGTTCTAATAATACCCGAGCCTCATGATTTTGCGGGCTAGCATATGGGTGTTCATATGCGGACCGTTTTCACCATCGTGTACCTCGGCCATTACCTTTTCAGCTTGTATCTTGTCGATACATAGGAGGAGAGTCCCCTGTGCCGTCTTTTTGTATAGCTGCCCGTCGTCCGTGCGAACGAATTGGGTTGCCAATCTTTGCAAGGCTTTCTTGGCCCGGTTTTCAGTTCCCAGGGGATATTATCCCGTTGTCAGGTAGGTTAGGACTGACTGATACCAAGGTTCCGGGTCGGTTAGTTCGACGTCCTGGATGACGTGTACATATGCCGGCTCGGACCGCCTTTCGACGTAGATTGGCATGCTAGTTAGGTGCTCCAGGATATTTAGCAGGGACGCTAATTTGGAAAGTGCGTCTGCAAACTGATTTTCTTCCCGAGGCAGATAGATATACTCCACCTTCTGGAATTGTTTCTCTAGAACCCTTACTCGCACTTGGTAAGCCATGAGATTGGCGTTCCGAGTTTTCCATTTTTGGAGCGCTTGATTGATGACCAGTGATGAGTCACCGTGGACCCGGAGGTTTGTTACCCCTAAATTAGCGGCGGCTTGCAACCCGTGAATGCATGCTTCGTATTCGGCTGCGTTGTTGGTCACGTCAAAGTCCAATTTGATGGATAAGGGAGTGTGTTCCTCTCGTGGTGAGATTAACAGAATACCGACCCCGAATCCTCGAAAGTTGGATGCTCCATCAAAGTACAAATCCCATGTTTCGGTGTCAGTATGGAATATGTCTTCATCAGGGAAGGCCCAAGTATCGGTGTGGCCCTCTTCGGATATTGGACTATCGGCAAGGAATTCTGCCACTACCCGGCCCTTGATGGCTTTTAATGGTACGAACTTGAGATCAAACTCAGATAACATTAAAGTCCATCTGGACATCCTGCCATTGAGGATGGGCTTCTCGAACAGGTACTTGATAGGGTCCATTTTGGACAGAACATGTACCTCGTGGCTCAGCATGTAGTGTCGGAGCTTTTTAGTGGCCAAACCAGAGCTGAGCACGTCTTCTCGAGCATTGTGTACTTGCATTCGTATTCGAGGAACTTTTAACTAATGTAGCAAATAGCCCGTTCTTCTAAATCAACTGTCTGGGCCAGCATAGCCCCCATGGCTGTCTCGGTCGTTGTTAAGTATAACGACAAAGGCAGGCCGGGTTGAGGTGGCATTAATACCGGCGGAGCAGACAGAATCTCCTTGATTTTATCGAAAGCCGCTTAACACTTGTCGTCCTACAGTACCCGTTTCCCTATCTTCAGTTTCTTAAAAATGGGCTCACATACCATGGTTAATTTTGAAATGAACCGGCTGATGTATTGGACTTTCCCGAGAAACCCCCATATTTCTTTTTCGGTCTTGGGCGGCTGCATCTCGGTAATGGCTTTGATTTTAGCTGGGTCGACCTCCATGCCACGTTGGCTAACGATATGGCCCAGTAATTTGCCTGATGTTACCCCGAAACTGCATTTTTGAGGGTTTAGTCTCATGTTGTATTTGCGCAGTCGGGTAAAGAATTTTCTTAGGGCCGCAATGTGCCCACTCCGGTCTTTGGACTTAACGATCATATCGTCCACGTAGACCTCCACTTCTTTGTGCATCATGTCATGTAATAAAGTAGTGGCGGTCCGTTGATAAGTGGCCCCGGCATTGATGAGCCCAAATGGCATAACAGTGTAACAGTAAGTACCCCAAGGTGTAATGAAGGTGGTCTTACTCATATCCTCCTCTGCCATTTTGATTTGATTGTATCCGGCATACCCATCCATGAATGATAGAAGGGCATGATCGGCCGTGTTATCCACCAATATGTCGATGTGTGGTAACGGAAAATCGTCTTTTGAGCTGGCCTTATTAAGGTCTCGGAAGTCCACGCATACCCGCACCTTGCCGTCCTTCTTGGGTACTGGCACGATGTTTGCGACCCAGTCTGGATATTCAGACACTTGTATAAAACCCGCTTTGAATTGCTTGTCGACCTCTTCTTTGACCTTGAGAGACCATTCGGGCTTCATCCTTCGGAGTTTTTGCTTTACCGGTTTGCACCCATCTTTGATGGGTATTCGGTGTTCGGCTATTTCCCGATCTATACCCGGCATGTCCTTGTAGGACCATGCGAAAACATCTTTGAACTCTTGGAGGAGGTCTGTGAATTGTTTTCTCTCCTCTGGATCTAAGGATAGGCCCAACTTAAGCATCTGGGGCTCTAAAGTGGTTCCCACGTTGATGGACTCGGTTTCTTCGATTACCGGATCTCGGGACTCTCTTTGTTCGAGCTGCTCGATCAGATGTGGAGGTAGAGGTACCTGTTCGTCGGGCTTCTCAATGCCAATGCATATAAAATTTTTAAAATTGAGAAAATTTTGGAAATAAGAAAAGTCGTAAGCAGAACGGTTTTCGTTATTATTATTAATGGTGAATTTTGTGAAAAGCTCAAAAAGAGCGGCCATCTGATCGTTGGTCAGTGGCGGGATAGGGAGAGGTCTTGGGACAGGCCCCGAGACCTCAGTGAATAAGGGAAGAGGGGTTACAGACTCGACTCTAGCACCAGACCCTCTAGACTCGGACTTAGACTCTGACTCTGACTCTGACTCAGACATGGTATCCGCCATGTCTCCCTCGCCGATGGTTAGCTTGTAGGTCCGTCCCTGGCCATCAGTCCACTTGATGGTCTTCCTCCAGGCCCTTCTTCCTGTATCTGCACCAACTTCGGTGATCAGTTTTATTGGGTCAAACCGATTGCTGCGGAGGATCAGGTTGACCAGATCATCTTTTGGTGTGGGGACGACTTTGTCTTCTCCAAATAGGAGCCCCAGCACGGGCTCGGAGTTGTTTTCCCCTTCCTTGGACTCATTTTGAACAAGGGCGAATATATCATCGGGGATGAAATTGCATTCCCGAGCCGTTATGGTCTCCGGACATGTGATGATGGATTGGTAGAGGCCCACTTGAATAGCTCCGAAAACTGGAGTGACGAAGTAGTCAGTTAACTTCGGGCTATAAGGGCCTATGTAAGTACCCTTGAAAATGTCGATGGCCTTGTGAATACCGGCCCGAACCACGTTTTCCGGGGTTATAGCATACCCCAATCCGAATTGTGATTCGCCGTCGTTCAAAACTTCGATGATCTTTCTAGCTGTAAGATATGGCCTTGAGGTAGCCCCCGGTAAGTAGCCCAAATTTTGTAGCATCATGTCGATGCTGGTTGTGAAGTAGGGCCTAAAGAGATACTCTTCTTCGATCATTCCCGCGAAATCAAATCCTCGTGGGTCGGCCCGGCCCGTAGCATTGCAGCTTGCTACGGTAATTGGAGTGGCCTCTAGTGTGATGATGTCGTCCCGAAGTGGCATCTTGACTTTTCGGTGGAGAGTGGAGGATACGGCCTTGACTGCGTGGATCCAAGGCCTTCCTAATAATAAGTTAAAGGACGAGGTGACATCAATCACCTGGAAATCCAACTCTTTCTCGATTGGGCCCGTCATTATTGTTAACTTAACGGCCCCGGCCACAGGTTTTGGGCTTCCGTCGAAAGCTTGGATAGTCTGTGTTGTCGGGAGGTAGCCGGCATTGGTGATGTCGAGAGCTTTAGCGGTCCTTAGAGGTAGGACGTTCACAGCGGACCCATCGTCAATAAGGGTCATTGGGAGGTACTTCCCTCGGGAAATGACCGTAATATATAGGGCCAGATTATGATTGGGCCCGAACGCTGGCAGATCAGACTCGGGGAGGGTTATGAGTGGGCCTTCTTCCTTGGACTTGCCTCAGAGATAAGGCATAATAGTGGTTACCATTTCAGAAGGGGTAACCTGTGAGTCGACCTTGATTTCATCGAGGGCCTTAGTCAGTGCTTCTTGATGTGCTTGTGAGCTAACCAGTAGTTGCCATATGGTTAGATCAGCTCGAACCCTCTTCATTTGTTGGACCAAAGCGGTGTCGTTGCTTGGTTCTTCAAGGGTAGGTTCCGTCCTGGTGATAAGTGTAGTTTGTAGTGCCTATTTTGCTGCGTTTTGGTCCCAATTTCCTTGCGGAATCGCTACTTGGGAGCGGTTCATGGGCTACTTATGCTTCCTCTACCTCGTTTCATGTTCCCGAGACCATTCATGAAGAGTTGGAGCGATTCCGACTCAATACATACACTTTTCGGAGCCAACGAAGCGGAGGAACGATCACTCGATACCTTGGATTCGACCCCGAGACCTTGGGACCCGATCCCGATCCCTTAGACTCGATCCCGAGACCCGAGAGTCGATAAGAAGTCCATGTGAAGCAAGGGGGAACCTTAAAGATCATATTGGAGGCCTACAAGACTCATCCCCGACGGGTATGGCCTCATCCCGTCCGGGATGAGGTGCACAAAAGAGGGGTGTTCAGTTCTGGGTCCGTCCCGGTCGGGACCATCCCTTCCCGGTCGGGACCATTCCCTTCCCGGTCGGGACCAGTTCGTCCCGGTCGGGACCATAGTGCTGTAACCCGCCTTTGTTTCCCTTCTTCTCCTTCATTCTTGTAACCCTATAAATACTCCTCCTTTGTAATGTTTAAGGGGACTACTTTACCCTAGATTATTTTAGGCCTCCATTAAGCATTCAAACCCTAGATTAGTGTTCCTCACATTAGTTTTAATCTCTCTTTAATCCTTAGTTAATCTTTGTTAATCTAGTTTAGTTAGTCTTGTATTAAGAAGATACTTGAAGATTCATCCAAGCTTGACAACCTTGGAGTTGATTTGGGTTTCTTATTTATGCAAGTTTACATCTTTTTCATCATCTTGTTGTTGGTATAATCCTCTCTACTCTTGTTCTTGTTTATTTAATCAAGTTTGAATCTTTACTCAGTATTCTTGTTATTGTTCATATTGTTCATAATGGATGTTTGGTATGTGATGTTGTTTTCTCTTACTATTGTTAGTTTATTCTTGATAATGAGTGAGTAGTCTCCTTGTGGGTTAGTAGGGGGATTAAGGGTAGAATATGGGTGATTAGGGTTTGATTAGGGGTAAAGGGTGAATCTTTGTTGTTAGTCACATATTGGGCACACTATGTGTTTGTTGAAATGCTTGTTTGAGTTGTAGTGGCCATGCTTCTCATGCTAGTCTTCCTCTACTCATTGTTTGTCTAGTATGTGATTATGTTGATAATCGTCGTTAGACATAAGAATGTGGACGAGGGTTTAGACGCGAGAGCGCGAACCCACCTTGACATCGGTCTAACTAGCGAGAGCCCGGACCGACTCTAGCAATTAGGAGACACCTACACCCTTGACCACCCCTATTACCCTACTACACTTATGAACCCGACCTAACCCACTTCTTTTCATATTTGATTTCAACTTCTTAGTTAGTCATCGTTTCTTTTAGTTTGCTTGTTAGTTTGATCTTTAGTTATTCCGTTTTAGCATTGTATTAGTCTAGTCATCGTTAGTCCACTTCCTTCATCTCCTCCCATCATAATTCGTCAATTAGTATTTCTTTGTGTTTGTTTGTGACTTATTCTCGTTTTTAGGCCGACCTAGTCTAGACCTTACAATACCGTCTCCGTGGATATCGGCCCTACTTGCCCTAGCTACCCACTAGGAATAGTCGGTTTTATATTGATCGGCGGGATCCACGACAAATCCCACCATCACCTGGCGGGTTCAGTGACGGATGCAGGAGTAGAACGCCCAGCTGCGGCGAGGTGGTTGGTGGCTAAGCCTTTGGACATAGCCTTTCGGACCTCTTCAAGGGTGATGGGGACAGCTTCCCCTTTGGTTAAGTATACATCATCCTCGTCATCCAACCATATCCCGTTAATTTGTGGGATATAGGGGGAGATGAGGTGAGAACAGTCAATTACCTCACCGATGAATATTGCGTGGGCACTGAACGGGTTTTCTTTGTTGCTCGGCTTGTCTCCGGGCAACGGGATTTTCCAGCTCTCGATCAGATCTTGGATCAGATGTTTCAGTCTCCAGCATTTTTCGGTATCATGTCCGTTACCCCGATGATACTGACAGTAGGCTTGGGCGTTATAACTTTTGGGCCTCTTTTCTACTGGAGGTTCTGGAGTTGGGCCTATCGGTTGGATCAGGCCCTTCGAAGATAGCCTTTGTAAGGCATAAGTATAGGTAGTCCCTATATCTGTGAATACCCGATTTGGTGTATTCTTTTTGGATGAGGTGTCGAGCAGATTTACCTCATCGAAGATGCTGCGAGTTGCAGCTACGGGTGTGGGCTTGCTCGTAGATGAACTTGCCCCTTGATAGCCTTTGGTAGAGGCCTTAGTCAGGCTCTCTAACCTTAGGTCGTCCTCTATTCTTGTGCCCATTTCGGTGAGGGCGGCAAAGTTAGGGATGATAGCATACCGGAGATGGACCCGGTAGGATGGGAGGAGATTCTTGACAAAAGCCTCCACTAGGACTTTCTCACTGGGCTTGCTGACCAGCTTCACACTCTCGGCCCGCCATCTTTGCAAATATTTTGTGAACTCTTCTTTGGGCTCTTGGGCCATAACCTCCAGAGTACGCATTGTAGTCTGGATTTCAGTATTGTCGGCGTAATTCCGAGCAAATTCGGTAGCCACATCATCCCAAGTCTTATATTTCTTGGGGTCAAGCCTATAGAACCAGGCCTTAAGGTGCTTCTCGAGAGAGGAAGGGAATAAGTGCTTGAACATGGCGGACTTTACACCCATGATCGCCATAAAGTCTTTGAAAGCCCGGATGTGATGGACTGTGTCTTCAGTACCCTCAAACATCGGAATTCCCGTAAGGTTGAGGTTAGCAGGCAGCTCGTCATTCAAAGGTAAATAGGAACGAGCATTTTCGGTGTGGATCGAGTTGTTCGTCGACAGGTGAACTTGTTCTTCGAGCCTGCACACAACGCTGATAAGTTCAGCTATGGGCCCAGTGGTCTCTGACCCGTCAACAGGGGCCTTCTTTTCTACGGCGCTTGATAAATGTAGTATGTAGTGCCTAATTTGTTGTGTTTAGTCCCGGTTTCTCTAGTGGAATCGCTCCTTGGGAGCGGTTTCTGGGCTACTTATGCTTCTTCTAGTTCGTTTTAGGTTCCCAAGACCATTCATGGAGATTTGGAACGATTCCGACTCGTTTCATACACTTTTGGAGCCAACGAAGAGAAGGAACAATCACTCGGTGCCTTGGATTCGATCCCGAGACCTTGGGATCCATTCCCGAGCCCCTTAGACTCGACCCCGAGACCCGAGAATCGATGAGAAGCCCATGAGAAGCATGGAGGGACCTTAAAGATCATATTGGAGGCCTACAAGACCCTTCCCGGGCGGGATAGTAGCCTTCCCGACCGGGAAGGGGTGCACAAATTGAACATCGCCTGTTTTGGGGTCGTCCACGATGGGACCATTTCGTCCCGGACGGGACCATTTCATCCCGGACGGGACCATTTTATCCCGGACGGGATGGGCTGTGCTGTAGCCGCGTGACTTTCCTTTTCTCTCCTTCACTCTTGTAACCTTATAAATACTCCTCCCTTGTATTGTTTAAGGGGAGGTGAGACATTACCCACTAAACCCTAGCATACTTTAGATTAGATTAGCCTAGATTAGTGTAGATTAGTCTTTAGTTAATCGTTAATCTTAGTTTAATCCTTGTATTAAGGGAATTCTTCAAGATTCAACCAAGATTTACAACCTTGGGAGATTGTTTTGGGTTTTTCTCATTAATGCAAGTTTCAATCTTTCCCCCTTACTAGTTGGTATTATTTCTCTTCTTCTTTACTCTTATATTTGTTTATACATTCAAGTTTCAATCTTTGTTCATTGTATTGTTCATTGTTCATAGTTTTCACTAGTTTCATCATGCATGTTTTGTTGTTTGTGTTGATTTCTCTTGTTTATGTTAATGTTTGTTTAGATATGTGTGAGTAGACTTTTTGTGGGGTTAGTAGGGTGATTAAGTGTCGATTATGGATGATTACGGTTTGATTGAGGGTAAAGGTGGATCCTTTTGTTACCAGTCACATGTTGAGCACTCCATGTGTTTGTTGAATTGCTTGTTTGAGTAGAATTGGCCATTCCTCGCATGCTAGTCTTCTTCTTCTCATTTTGTGGTCGACTTGTGATTGAATTCTTGTGTTTTCGGGTTTAGTCTTTGACACGAGAGTGCGGACTTTGGTTTAGATGCGAGAGCGCGGACCGACCTTGCATAAGTATTCGGGTTTTGTCTTTGACACGAGAGTGCGGACATAGGCCTTGACGCGAGAGCGCGGACCATCCTTAGTAACTAGGTGAACCTTGCACCATCGATCTCCTAACTATCCTACTACACTTATGAACCCGACCTAACCCTATTATTTCCTTATTCTTTTCTCCTTAGCTTAGTCCTAGTCATAGTTTATTCCCTTCCTATCGTCCTAGATTAGCTTAACCTAGTGGACCTAGTCTTGTATTTGGGTGACCTTAGTCTAGAAACCTCTTACCGTCCCCGTGGACTCGACCCGACTTGCCCTATCTACGTGTTAGGAATAGTTGGTTTTTTATTGATCGGTGGGGATCCACGACAAATCCCTACCGTCAAATTGGCGCCGTTGCCGGGGACGGTGCGAGTCTAGACTTTGTTTGCCTATTTACTTGACTTTGTCTTTTGTTTTTTGTGTTTTTCTTTTTCGTTTTGTTTTGCTTCTTGTGTGTGTGAAGTTTATTTCTTTCTTGTCTAGTGCCCAAAAAGCACTAGACTTCTCACGTTTGCTCCTAGTCTACAGTTTGTGCCTAGAGGTGGTGACCATCTTCTTCTTTACAACTTAGAGCCGCTTTAACGGACGGTTGCTAGATTGAGAGGTCCTCAACCGGGTACGAGCCACGATTTTCGAGTATAGCATGAGGTTCGATCTAAACTCCCCACCCATAGAAGCCGCAACAACCTACTCCTCTTCCTCCATGAATCGGGACTATGCCATGATGTCTCCGAACTACCACCAATCTTCAATTGGTAATCAAGAAACCCATGGGTATGAGCTTCAAGGATATGGAAGCCAATTTCCCCAAAACCCACCGTATCACCAATCACCTCAACCTCACTACCAAGTAGCACTCCAAAACCCCAATGACCACCAAATGCCCAACTTGGAGCTATATCAATCATTTCTTCAATTTTAAAGGAGCCAACAAGAAATGGCCATTCAAATGCAGGAATTCTTGGCCCAATATCGAAGGGAAGCCGAGGCGATGGATGCTCGATTAAATGCGTTATCGGTTAAAACCGTAATGTTTTTATCCCAAACATCGCAACTCGATGAAGGGTGCTAACTTGAGCAAAGGGAGCAACCTAATCACGAAGCCGCCGATGAAAGTCCTTTTGGTAGCGAAATTTCCTTAGAAGAGGCGAAAGAGGAGATAATCCTTGATGGAGGAGTTTTTGGTGAAGAATTGGGTGAGGATATTGGGAATTTGAAGAGTTTCATTGATGAAAACACCGATATAATAGAGGAAAGTCAAGAGTCCACCCCCTCTATACTTGTTGAACCTTCAATCCCCACCGCTTGCCCTCCTCTTGAGCTTCATGCCGCTTCTTGTGAGACTATTGTTGAGGATGTTGAACTTTGGGATGAGTTGAGTGAGGTGATAAGTGCTGTGAAGTCATGGGACATGAATGAAGAAATCAAGTCGCCCATATGTGACAATCCAATGAAACATTGTGAACCCCTTGTGTGTAATTTGGATCTTGGTTTAGAGGAGGTTGAAACCGCTTGCTTGAGTTTCAAATCTCTTCTTATTGATGATATGGGGATGAACGATGTCTTAGGATTTGAAGATATTGGGCCGGAACTTGTTGATGACTTGGGTTTGCTTGATGATAAGAAGAGGGTTAAGCTCCCTTTCGACAATTGTGCTAGAATTTTGAGCTTTGGTTGTGCTAGGAGACGATGCATAGGGAGGAAGAGATCGGTAAGGCTTGTAGGATGGATAGACCCCGGAGACAACATGCAAGATGACGTTGGGTCGTTGGATTTCTACTTCTTGCCTACACCTTGGAGGCCGTGGAGAATAGCTTGACTTGGGCACTCTTTGGGCCTTCATTACGATGTCGGACGTGCGTTTGACTTGCTCCTCCAAGCCCTTGAGGGTTATGGTTGAAGATTGAGAGTCCACCATCCTCGGTTTGACGGAGTCCCTAAAGAACCGTCATGTTGTATATTCTTCTTCCTTCTTCTTTAGAGTTCTTGTGTTTGTAATTGTGTTATTTATAATTTTGTTTCTAGGATTCATTTGATTTGGGGGATCCTTGTAATCTTGGAATTTTTGATGAGCGATGTGAGGGAGGGATTTTGACGAATGTGTTTCAGCTTATTTGATAGGTGAGAAGTGAAGGTGAAGCTTAAAGAGGAGTGGTTATTGATAAAGCTTGGGTTGTGGGCAAGGGAGTCGGTTTTTGAAGCTTTGGACAAGCTTTTGGGGTTATAGAGGGTTAGAGGACTCTTCCCGGCCGAGAAGAGTGCATCCCGATAGGAAAGGATGAACCATCCCGACCGGGAAGGATGTCATCCCGATCGGGATGAGGGTACCAAAAATTGGGTTTTCTGGAGTGTCATCCCGACCGGGATGGGAGCTTCCCGACCGGGACGGGTGTGTCATCCCGACCGGGACCATCCATCCCGACCGGGATGATGCCATGCTCCTTCTTTTGGCCTTTTCTTTGTCATTCGAACCCACCCAATCACTTTATACCCCCTCCCAACCTCCCTACCTATCCTTGCCCTTATCATATGACCCCTACACTTCATATACACACATTCACTTCTTTTTCTCTTCACTTTACACCGACTTTCACATCAAATCCCACCTCCTTATACCCTTGTACTTTAACCATGCGGCCTTATTGAGAAGGAAGAGGAATAGCAATGACAAAGACAAGCTACGCGCCGATACCGACCTATGAGACGTTGGAGCGAGTGAGTTGCTAACCGCATGGTACGGCAACTATCCTTTCTTTTCCGTCTTTTATTGCTTGTCTTCTTTTGTTAGTTGCCCTTCCCCTTATCATTTGTGTCATGGTGGCCCTCGAGGCCTTGGTAATGGTTGCTCCCGACTCTCGATGACTTGACTACATCGAGAGTCATTTGAAAAAATCCAAATTTTACAAGATTTTCACCTTTTTGAAGGAGTTAGTCGGATTTGGGCGGAATCCGGGCTAGGTGACTTGATTACACCTAGTCCTCCCCTCCCATTTTCCTTTTATTTCTTTCTTTTTATTTCTTCCCCCTCCATATCTTTTCTCGTCTCGGCCCATGGTGACTTGACTACACCCCGGCCGGACACATTCTACCCTTTTCTCCGCTTTTCTTTTAGATTTTTAGCTTTATTTTCGTAGTTTCTTTCCTTTTTTAGTGTCTCCATACATTACGGTCGAGCATGAGGACATTGCTCGGTTTAAGTGTGGGGGAGCGATATTCTAGTATAGTTTAATTTTATTTTCGTTGTTTTTTAAAAAATCTTAAAAAAACCATAAAAACTGGAAAAATTTCACAAAAATCAAAAAAGATTTTCTTTTGCTTTCTCTTTTTGTGTCGTTGTGTTGTGTTGTGTGTGCTTGCCTCCCTTTTTCCTTGTAGGTCACCTAATCACCGTTGACTTTGGAAGACTTTCAAGACATCCGGTAACGCCTTTATATCCCTTTTTCCTCTTTATCTCTTGTGGACTGTGGAGGATATTTGTGATGGTGTGTGCTCGGGTGTAGCCTTGTGAAGATTTTTGGTAGATTGGTTGCTTATTTGGAAATTCGGGGTGGTGTTTGTTCTCTTTGTATGTTTGTTTTGATTTGTT
Organism: Agrostemma githago; assembly: GCA_958450325.1. NCBI lineage: Eukaryota > Viridiplantae > Streptophyta > Magnoliopsida > Caryophyllales > Caryophyllaceae > Agrostemma > Agrostemma githago. The sequence continues at coordinate 35,511,752 of OY288247.1, forward strand.
TTGTTTTGTTGCCTTTTGTCTCTTTTTATTTCGTTTTTATCGTGTCGTTGTTTTGTGGTGTGTACTTGTGTCTAGTGTGTAAACGGTTTTCGAAAACCCGGTTTAGAGGCTAGTGTGCAAGTGTTTACTTTCCTTTTCTAGTAGTGTGAATCGAGTCTTGGACTTTAGTCTAGTAGAATGACCCTAAATCAATAGTTTCGTTGGTCCTTTATGACTCCACCTAGTCTACTAGGGATTTACTACGGGATTTGCATTTTGACCATTATGACCACCCACGGTGTGAAAAGGCCTTGGTAGCCGAGTTCCGTCTCTTAGGTGACCATGTTAGAGATTGCTTAACTAGTCCAAGTTTCTCCCCTTTTTGTGGGTTTGATGGGAAGGACGCTCCCCGACTCGCCCATTTCCATACCTTCTACACATTTCCACAAAATAAAGTGCAATATGTTGAAATTTCTCTTTTTTAGTTGCAAAAAGAAATGCCTACACTCATATCCAGCCAAAAGGGCAAAGAAAAGAAAAAGAAAGAAAAGATTGAAGAAAAAGAAAAGGTACAAAAAGCCAAAAAGAAAATACAAAGGATGAAAAAGAAATGGCATAGCAACACAAGAAGCAAAAATGCAAAAGAAAGAAAATGCCAAAGAAAACCGTCTCACAAAAAGATTCTCACCCTCTCAAAATAAGCCTTTTTCCGATCGTTACCGTGAAGAGCCTACCAAAGGACCGAGTCCTTAGGAAGGATGATAGCGGTAATGATCGGTCTTCCCTCATTTTGCAATCACATCCACCTTTTTACTCGGACTAGTTAGGCGGTTCTTAAGCATGGGACGACCCTCTTCGCACATCGCTAAAGGGGGCGGGGTCTCACTTACCTACAGTGTCGACTAACACCGTGGTTCATCCTTTTCCATCCCGCCGATCGTCCCGTAGTACGTTCTTAGAAGGTTAGGAGGAACCTAGGTAAGTTACCAACGTTTTTATTGCTTTGTTGTCATACTATTAGGGTTTGGTCCATTTCGGTTTGTATTGTTAGCTTGGGAACGTTGTCACTTGCCTTGAGTCCTAAACCGGTGCTTCTTTCACCGCTTTTTAGAGGGAAGTGGTATGTGTTTCTTCTTGGGTGGAACCGATTGCTTGTTTGTTTGTATGTTTGTTTGTTTGTGTGTTTTTGTGTCCGGTTGCATCCACAGTTTTGTCGCAAGACCTCACTTGCCTTGCAGAGAGCACTATTCCTCTAAGTGTTCTCGCGTGAGTTGAAAGGGCGTAGGGTGCGCTAATACCCGCTCGGCTAGTATTTTAGTTTTTATTAGTTTAGTAGTTAGTTCGTGCTTACTCGAGGGCGAGTAAGGGTTAAGTGTGGGGGAGTTGATAAGTGTATTTGTAGTGCCTAATTTGTTAAGTTTAGTCCCGGTTTCTCTTGTGGAATCGCTCCTTGGGAGCGGTTTCTGGGCTACTTATGCTTCTTCTAGTTCGTTTTAGGTTCCCAAGACCATTCATGGAGATTTGGAACGATTCCGACTCGTTTCATACACTTTTGGAGCCAATGAAGAGAATGAACGATCACTCGGTTCCTTGGATTCGATCCCGAGATCTTGGGACCCATTCCCGAGCCCCTTAGACTCGACCCCGAGACCCGAGAATCGATGAGAAGCAAGGAGGGACCTTAAAGATCATATTGGAGGCCTACAAGACCCTTCCCGGGCGGGATAGTAGCCTTCCCGACCGGGAAGGGGTGCACAAATTGAACAGTGCCTGTTTTGGGGTCGTCCCCGACGGGACCATTTCGTCCCGGACGGGACCATTTCATCCCGGACGCGATGGGCTGTGTTGTAGCCGCGTGACTTTCCTTTTCTCTCCTTCACTCTTGTAACCTTATAAATACTCCTCCCTTGTATTGTTTATGGGGAGGTGAGACATTACCCACTAAACCCTAGCATACTTTAGATTAGATTAGCCTAGATTAGTGTAGATTAGTCTTTAGTTAATCGTTAATGTTAGTTTAATCCTTGTATTAAGGGAATTCTTCAAGATTCAACCAAGATTGACAACCTTGGGAGATTGTTTTGGGTTTTTCTCATTAATGCAGGTTTCAATCTTTCCCCCTTACTAGTTGGTATTATTTCTCTTCTTCTTTACTCTTATATTTGTTTATTCATTCAAGTTTCAATCTTTGTTCATTGTATTGTTCATTGTTCATAGTTTTCACTAGTTTCATTATGCATGTTTTGTTGTTTGTGTTGATTTCTCTTGTTTATGTTAATGTTTGTTTAGATATATGTGAGTAGACTTTTTGTGGGGTTAGTAGGGTGATTAAGTGTCGATTATTACCTTGTTAGAGTAGAATTGGCCATTCCTCTCATGCTAGTCTTCTTCTTCTCATTTTGTGGTCGACTTGTGATTGAATTCTTGTGTTTTCGGGTTTAGTCTTTGACACGAGAGTGCGGACTTTGGTTTAGAAGCGAGAGCGCGGACCCACCTTGCATAAGTATTTGGGTTTTGTCTTTGACACGAGAGTGCGGACATAGGCCTTGACGCGAGAGCGCGGACCATCCTTAGTAACTAGGTGAACCTTGCACCATCGATCTCCTAACTATCCTACTACACTTATGAACCCGACCTAACCCTATTCTTTCCTTATTCTTTGTCCTTAGCTTAGTCCTAGTCATAGTTTATTCCCTTCCTATCGTCCTATATTAGCTTAGCTTAGTGGACCCAGTCTTGTATTTGGGTGACCTTAGTCTAGACACCTCTTACCGTCCCCGTGGACTCGACCCGACTTGCCCTATCTACGTGTTAGGAATAGTTGGTTTTTTATTGATCGGTGGGGTTCCACGACAAATCCCTACCGTCAGCGCTCAAACGGGTGTCTAACGTTGCTTGGCTAGCCTGGATGGAGGTCAGTTGAGTCTCGATCTTGGCCAACGCGTCCTTGAGTTGATCCATTTGACGTTGATGTCTGGTTTCGGGTGGCCTGTCTGTAAGAACATCGCGTAATCAGAAACTATCCCGAATCCCGGAATAGAAAGTACATCCCGAACAAGACTAAAAGGGAAATGACTCGAGAAAAGACACCTAGACGGGTGACATGTGAAATGTGGGCCTTCGTTAGGATTCGGCAAGTGGGCCTAGTCCTGTTCGAAGGAAGGTTCACGTGGGACATCCCCAGACTTTTGACTCGATCGTGTAAACGGGCCCTCCTTTGTAGGGGTTTGTCCTACGTAGGTGGGCCTTGCCTTAGTCTAATAAGGCGTACTGGGATGGGGAAGAAACTTGTAATGTAAGATCGACAGAGTTTCGACGCTAAAGACCTTGACAACTTACGACATGACCCGACACTGCTAAATACGGGAAGTCCTAAGAAGAGGAAGGTTTTGAAAATGGATTGTTTTTGAAGATTCGAGAAAACTATGTGAAGGGCCCAATTTTCGAAAAAACGAAAAGAGTATTGAGCCACGGGTTTTGAAAGTTCGAAAGTAATTTCGAGTTTTGAATTGGGCAGCATACCGTCTAGAAAATAGGCTATTTTGAGTAAAATCATAAGTCTAAATTCGGTATATGTCCCGGGTTTTGAAATTGAATATCTTGAAAAAGATGTATTTTTGAAAGGTTGACGGTTTTTTGAAAACGACACGGAAACCCAATAGCACGTAGTCACACAAGCATTATAACGACGCCATGTATGCTCTACACTAAGTCTCGGTCGGTCTAAGAGGGTCTATACCAGTGTACATAGTCTAGATGTTGATCGGGACGGACTCTCTAACTCGAGTTGAGCTTAGAACATGCCGCGAAACCCACTCGAATCGACTATGTACACCTTTTGACATATCCATATTGGAGTACATCAATGGTATAGTGGGACGTCGGTCACCAGTACCGGCCCGGGAAAATATGGGTTATGCATGAACCGTAAAACTAAAACGCGTATTGTACTAGTCAAACGATTTCTATTCGAGTCACACCCTGAGGATGCCGATGTTAAGTCACGCATCAGTTAATCCCCAACAGAGTCACCAAATTGTGGACATGATATATGTCCACCCCGACGCGGCCACGCGCGGGTTTGGGGAGGCGAATGAATCTCCATATGAAAACGGATCGAATGGAAATTTAAATCGAAGTGGAGTCGCCACCGAACTTTGTGGGAGTTCGGGCCCGTTCGAACCCACTATATGTCGTAGTGGGCCGTGTACAAAATACGGCCCATTTTCGATGTCAGCGTTTATGGGGCTCGTCCCTTAGCATTTGATACCGATACCGACATTATCGGATATCGTGTATTGAATGACTCTCGTGCGCCAACGGTTTCGGGCATCCGGAAACCGAGGTTCTGAGTAAGGGGTGAGGGTACGTGTTGGGAAGCCCACAAAGAACACCCAACCCCACCCGCACATTAGCGGCCTCTACTAGGATATCGATTGACTTTTGAATACGCTCGTTAGTTAAACGGGAAAATGATATGCAAAGATTATTTTCCCTAAGCATGTGAATGAAATTGAAAGGGTTCCTATGTCAATTTAATGCAATTAATTCTACGTCGAAGTAAAATTTAGCATGTGGGTTCATTTTAGTACGATAAAATAAACAACCAAAATTGGCAAAAGAAATAACAAACGGTTAGTAACGGTATAACGACATTAACGGTTTGTGCAAATATTGAATTGTGTAGAATGATGCAAATGTGTTAATGCATGGTTTTGAAAAAGATGTTTCACGTGATTAATTAGACACGTGTTGACCTAAGTCACAAAAAAACGGTTAACAAGACTCGAATGCTATTGTAGGACTCACGGTTTACCGTGATAAAGAACCACTCGACCGAGTCATTGTGGGACTCGACAGAGTGGACCTCCGAAAAAAGGTTCTGTCCGGATTTCATAACCCTAATCGACCGAGTTATTGACCAACTCGACCGAGTACGTTGCCACTCGACCGAGTCACTGTGAGACTCGACCGAGTGGAGGTCGTAAAGACATTCTGTTTTGGTTTTTGTGATGTCACTCGATCGAGTGGCGTAGGCACTCGGTCGAGTGGCACCTGTACGAACCAGGTTCGTTTGCAATTTTGTATCGGTTTCAAAATTGCTTTTGATTTTGACGATTTGATGAATTGGGCATAAATATTGTGGAATTTATACTCAATTCTGAATTTGCATACTCGTTGTATCTCATATTCGATTATTGAATCGATATGGGATAGTAGAGTGAAAATAGGAGAAAATTGTTTTAAGTCGTTTGAATTAACTATCGCGATATGAATCGATTTTCTCCGCGTTTAATAATGTCGTGATTTCTAGCGAATCGTATGACAATTATTTTAGCATCAACGAAAGAATATTGCGTTAGTTAATTAAATTGACTAGATCGTCAGATTCGACATCCAATTATGGAATTGGTATCGAATCTAACAGATCGGTACTTTACTTGAATAAAAAGGACTTGATTCCCTCGGCTTCTCCGACATCCAAATAAATCCCTAGAGATTGTGATGTCAGATCTGCGTCAACGGGTTTCGACCCTTATTAAAATACCATACTCGTTTTTGAAGATCGATATGAATATGTGATGCAAACGAAAATAAACGAATTATTGCTTAGGTTGACTCGTTGCAATAATCAAGTGATTGGGGTGATGGGATAAGCGACCGGCAACGCTGTGTGCAGTACACTTGTATATTCAGGTTTTCTTATCCCACCATCACTCACGCTCGACACAAATTCACGAGTATTTTAATGTTTTATAATACTAGCGATATTAGCGATATTACAGATGCGATAAAGGAATAGAAAAAACGAGATTACGACGATGACGATAAACGACACGACGCGAGAAAGAAAAGAGGAGAGAGAAGAGCGGGAATTGGCATCCTCAACCTACATGTTCTTGTCTCGGATAGTACTCGTAGTCGTGGCTTTAACACGGGAGTTTTGAGGTTTATGGGGGTTGAGTTATGGTGGTTAGGGTGTTGAATTCTTAAAGCTAGGTTTAGGGTTTCGATTCCTAGGCTAGGGCTAGGGTTTGCTTGGTGTAGAGTTTGAATTAGGGTTTTGAGATGTGTAAAGTTTAGGGTTGCGAAGGGTTGAAAAAAGATTCTTAATTGAGTGTGCATGGGGTTGCTTATATAGGCAAAGCCTAGGCACCCGGCTAGGGGTACTCAACCGAGTAAGTGACTGACTCGGTCGAGTGGCCCAGTGCGTCAGCCGTCGGGCTTGAAACAGGCCCACTCGATCGAGTGGGTGGGGCACTCGATCGAGTGGCCCAGCTGGGTCGCGCGGGTCCATTGTTTTGGACCGTGACCTGGGTTTTTGATGAGTTTGTGTTTGACTTGGACTTTTGATGTTGTGAATCGCTGTTTTGTGTGTCTCGGAACGACCTTGACCGAGGTTTGACCCAATCGTTAAAAAGTCGGTTTTATTTCCGGTGTCGGTTTTGGCCCAAATTAGTCTTGTTTGACTCGGAACGGTCCGCTGGGCCTGATTTTGAGGTCAGTTTTGTGAGGTTTGTACTCCATAAGTGCTTTAGCCAACAACTAATGGATTTGAGCCCATATCCGAGCACGTAGAAACACGTTAGCGTCCGATCATCATCGGGTGTTTTTTGGAAACTACCATAGACACCTGGCAGTCAAAATGCGGGTGTCTACAATGGTGAAATAGTATTTCCCGAAAATAATAAATCTTCGATAAAGTGAATTAAATTGATTTCTCGAGAGAGGTAATAAATGTTTTGACAAAACTAAAAAATAAATGAGCTTTGAGTCGAAAATAAAAATTCGAGCTTAAATATAAATAAATAAAAAGAATTTAGAATTTAAATTGACGAGACAGACTTTCGATTAAATTAAATTAAATGTATAAAATAAATTGAAATAGAAATAGAAATATGTTTTAAATATAAGAAGAGTTTCCAAGACAGATAGAATTTAAGAGTTTGAAACGTTTAAACGGTAAATTCGTTTTATAAAAACTTTAAGACTTACGAGTTAAATCGTAAAAATAAAAATGCGAACAAAATTTTAATTTAATTTAATTTATGAAATCAGGGGTGTTACACGTACTCAATCCCGTGCGCCCGCACGTAGGAGCCTATATTAATCAATCGATGGGCTGATAACTTCGTTCCAATTGTGGCGTAAATGCGATAACATTCGTTGTTTTAACCCTATGCCTTTGCTACATCGGTTGTTTAAGGACAAGTAAGTTTGTCGTCGAAGTAAGTGGTTTACATTCTTTGCATGCAATTTCACGTGACAGGCAGGTCATGAAAAGATGCACGTAGGAGAGTAGAGACTACTAGATAATATTCATATTATCAGTTTTAACGTGATAATACGGATATTAGTTGTTCTCGTGGTATACCTTACTTGGTATTCTTCTAAAGTGCGTCGTTACGGTATTAATAAGGACGCGTCGAACCACATGTGAAGGTGAGCGTGAAGATTAATACGGGACTGGACCACCGCTTGTTCTGTTTTAGTTTTTCTACGTTTTGGATTTCTTGTTATGTGATTTAGCATGCGATTATGGTCATAAAAGCAGTAAATCATACGAAAGAGGTAAATGTGAAATGTAAGTAAATCACATTGTATGGGGAGTTCGTCTGGTGCGAGTGATTTTGTGCTTTAGACCCGTTATGCCAATTATCGATGTGAGATGTTTAGAGTGTTTAGCATGGATTTTCACCATAGTATAAAGATCAGGAGAGGATGTCAGGAGGCTAAGGTTAATAGCGTTTAAGCTAGTCCATGTTGGTGGGGGTTGAGAACTCTTGTCCGTCTAGATCAGTGATTATCACGGTGTCTCCCGTGATTATTTTCTTGACAAGGTAGCTAGGAACCTGTCCAGTTAGGTTTGATCTTTCCCCCTAGAATTAATGGGAGGTGGGACTCTAATGGACTTAACCATTAAATCTCCCTCGTGTATGTTTCGAGACTTAACTCGTTTGTTAAAGGTTGTTGTATTCATTTTTGGTAGGCTTGCACATTGGATACTGCGTGTATTCTACGCTCATATAAAAGGACTAGCTCGTTGTAATGTTTTTGGTTCCATTCCTCTTCGGGAATGCCACTTTTGGCTAGTATCCTTAGAGAGGGTATTTCTAACTCTATTGGTTATACATCTTCTGAACAGTGGGTTAGGTAGTATGGTTTGGCTCCGGTGGGAGTTCGGTAGGATGTTCTGTATCTCCATAACACAAAGGGTATTTTGTTGGGCCAGTCCCAGTAGTTGTCTATCATCTTCTTAGTGATGGTGATGATGGTTTTGTTTGCTGCCTCTACAGCCCCGTCTGTTTGAGGCCTATAGGGTGATAATTTATGTCGTTGGATTTTGTATTTGTCTAGGAGTATATGGGTGTTGACCCTAAAATGAGCCCCCTGATCACTGATGATCTCGTGTGGTATGTCGTACCGACTGATGATGTTGTTTTGTAGAAATTTGACTTCTTGTTTGGAGGTTAGTATTGTGTAGGATGTTGCTTCTACCCATTTGGTAAAGTAATCGACGGCCAATAGTATGAAACAGTGCCCACCAATTCCGGATGGGTGTACTTTTCCTATGATGTCTATTCCACAGGTGGAGAATGGCCAGGGCGTGGTTGTAGTGTGGAGTGGGTATGGTGGTATATGTTGGATGTTGGCAAATATTTGGCAGTTGTGACAGTGATAGACATGATGCCTACAGTCTGCTTCTAGGGTTATCCAGTAGTAAGTTAGCCTCATTATTTTATGGAATAGTGTGTGTGAACTCATGTGGGGTCCGCATTCCCCATCATGTACTTCTTCCATGACTCATTTGGATTGAGTTTTGTCTATGCACCAAAGGAGTATTCCTTGTGGGGTTCATTTGTATAATAGTCCTTGGTTTAGGATGTAGTGGGCGGCGAGCATTCTCAAGGCTCTTTTGTTTTTGGTGTTTGTATTGGGGAGGTATGATCCATCGGTTTTGAATTCTAGGATTGTTTTGTACCAGGGCTCTTCAATAGTGTCATTGGTTTTGATGTTGTTAGGCATCGAAGAGGGTCCCCTCGGAAACCTCCGAGGCCCTGTTTGTTCCTTGTGCAGAACTTGACAAGCTGAGCGGGACGTTCGTTAAGTGAAGTGAGAAGTTTTAGAGACACGGAAGTCCAAGACTTCGACAAACTGAAGGCTCCATAATCCGCTTTGGAGTCGATAGTTTCTCATGGAAACACTTGTGATTGGTCCAAATTGTCGATTTGTCTTTCGTGAAGTTTTTGTGTAATAGTTGACTAGTCCGGCCGGTGGCGTTAACTTTTACTCGCCCATACCAATATGGGGAAACTCGGGGTTTGGGTTACTTCCGTTAGAGACCTCTCTTAGCTCCACGAAAATAGGTTATAGTTAGATTAGCGAGGAAACCGAAAGGTGGCTCGAGCTCGTTTTAATATTTGTGCCAATTGTTTGATTCTTGACTAATTACTTTCCTTGTTCAATACCCCGACTCCCCCTAACGTGTTTCTCTATTAGAATCCCCTTTCCTTAATCTACATCATCTAAGTCCTAGTTTAGTGTTGACCATGTAAACCCCTCCTTCTAAATGAATCCCTAGCATATTTCGACTTTAACTCGACCGACTTAGATACCGTCACTGTGGATCGATACCGACCTACCACTACTACATTAGTTGGTTTCTCGGTATTTATAAATATTATTTGACTGTGTGGGTCGCAACGCCCGCACAATCAGTGATTTGCAGGCTATTGCGAAAAATACAAAAAAAAACAAAAAAAACTATAGTCCGATGATTTTTGTTCCACCTACTTTTTCCAATGTATTCAGGTTTGCCTCCGCGCGCTATTCAGTACACCAATTAATTTAGTATGAAGTTAAGACTAATAAAGATTAAATCTAAAACACTCTCATGGATAAAGTAAGTAGTCGAGTAAACTATGGTTTGACGTTATCAATTAACTGTTTTGACGTCGAAACATTAAAATATGGGATGATAATAACCTTATTTTAATTCACTTGATGAAATTAATGAAATAATAAAAGTGAAATTACTTTCTTATTAACTCAATACCTAATTCAGGCAATGGTAGAGCTTGAAGGGGAAACCAAGAATAAATCGAGCAAGACGATATTTCTTACTTAACTAGGCTTCCCTAATTGAAGGATCTTAGAAGTAACATTAACCACATGTAACTAGTGATTTGTTAAATTACTCTACTGGTTCTAATATTTTTGCTAATTCGAGCTCATTTCTTACACATGTCAAATGTTTGTTGGCTTACTAATATTTGTCTACTATAAATATCCCTCTAAATTTTGCAAAACTAAATACATCAAAACATTTTATTATTATTAATTAAGAGCTAACTAAAATATTAATTCAACATTGCTTTACTTTTCCAAGTGGTTAAAATGAGCAGCAGTGAAAACATGAGCTACCAAGCCGGACAGGCCAAGGGCCAAGCCAAGGTCCAACATTTTCAACTTCAAATATATACTTTTTTTTTATTATTATTATTATTAATATTAAATGCTTTACCATTTTAAAGCAAGGATATGTATAGACGTTTTATGATACTGAAATTATGTACCACCGTATCACATGCATTATGTAAAACGATTTTAATATATATATATATATATATATATATATATATATATATATATATATATATATATATATATATATATATATATATATATATATATATACACTATGTATGTATGTATGTATGTATAAGAGATCGATGTATGGAAGAGGATGGTACTACATACATACATACATACATACGAACGTTGGATATATATGTTATATAGAATTGTCATAAATTGATCGAGCATTGAATAATGATATGATTGTATTATAATGATTTGTTGTAGGAGAAGGCCGGGAACATGATGGACAAGGCCAGCAATGCTGCCCAATCTGCCAAGGAGTCCTGCCAAGACGTACATATACATACATACATACATAATCGTTATTGTTATTATTATTATTATTATTATTATTATTATTATTATTATTATATTTCTTAATTCTTACAATATAAATTTACACGTTAATGAATAAGTCATTTATGAATTATGAGAATGTCTCATATTAAGATAATGTGAGACTTAATTTACCTACATTAATTAAATTTGAAACTAATTAACTTTCCCACTACATGAAAAAAATCTTATAATAAGACTGTTTCATTAGAGAATTAGAATTGAGGAATTGGTCATATTAATTAATTTTTGTACGTGTTACTTTTCTTGTGGACGTAGGCCGGAGCGCAAATGCAAGCAAAGGCACAAGGAGCGGCAGAGGCAGTGAAGGATGCAACTGGAATGAACAAATAAATTAAAGCGTCGTTTTAAATTTTATTTCTTTAAATTATAGTATTACAGAGTACTTAATCATTTATCTCATAAATGAAGCCCGTTGTTAAGCCGATTGCTTAATACGAAGTGAGAAATTAGGAAGCTATTACTCTCGTCGTTTTAGTTGCTTTATTTCTTATACTTTTGTTTTAGAATATTTGTTTCTTATACTTTTGGTTAAATTTAATTTTTTTTCCTTAATTTGTATCGTCTTCTATTGTGAAGACTCCGAAAAGCATACCATTTTTTATTGAATGAGAAAGACAAATTTAATTATTTGGTTATTTATGGTAAATGAAATACCCCCCTTGATCAACTAATTACAATTTTTTTATTTTTTTTTGCCGGCTAGATAAGACCAGATTTAACAGTTTTTTCGCGCTGTGATGGTTAATCTATGAGCGCGTTTATTGAGACTCTAGGAATAAATTGAACAGAAAGACAGTGAAAGTTCTTCGAGTATTCAAGAAAGTCCCCGATGATTCCTCTTAATTCATTGATTGGTGTTTGATCCACAGCAATTGCTTCAATCAGTCCTAGACAGTCAGTTCTTATAATTAGATGAAGGTAACCTCGTTTGAGGGCGCAGATACATGCTTGTAGGAGTCCAGACGCCTCGGCAAGGATGGGGGAGAAAGAAGTGAAGACGTGAGAATTGTTGGCGACTACGGTACCAAGCGGAGAAGTTGTGATCCATCCACAGGAGGCATTATAGTTTGGGAGCCAGGATACATCCACGTCAATAGTATGAACTGGGCAGGATGCCGATGCACTACCAATTAAGTTCACAGGCCAGCCCTCTCGAAGAGGCAGTCCCCAAATCTTGCGGTGCTTATCAATTATGTCATCTCTCTTATTGGTCCTAGTTTGTTTGAATGTTGTAAAGAGATTGAGGACAACCTCAACAGGCCAAAGAATGCCGGAAAAGATGCCCCTGTTTCTTGCAAGCCAAATAGCCCAAAGTGTTCCCAAGAAAGTGGTGATAGTGTCGTCGTCTTTTGTTGATGAAAGAAGGAACTTGATCCAGTTAATGATCCAAATGTGTAAGGGGAGGTTGCTGTTTGGTTCGCAGTTGATGCCCAGGGGTCCACCAAACCAGATTCTCAAAGAGAAAGGACAATCTCTGAAGAGATGGGAAGCTGTTTCAATAACATTTATGTCGCTGCTTTTACAAAAAAAAAAAAGTGGGAATCGAAGTTAATCTTTCATTTGAGCAAAGAAGCTCCAATGGGTAGGCTACTACTAAGGATTCTCCACAGGAAAATCTTCCACTTGTTTGGACAGTTAAGTTTCCAAAGTTGTCGTCGGCAAAAGGAGGTGAAGGTATCGTTGTGATTTTTATCAAGCTGAATTCTAGGAGGTTTGTCTCTCATTGAATTGAAGGCTATCTTGTAGCCTGATTTAACCGTGTATTGTCCGTCATTGGTAGGAAGCCAATAGAGAGAATCCTCCTTGTCGAAGCGAGGGATGTGAATGGAGGTGATTTTCTTAACCCAGTCATTAGAGAAGATTCGGTTGAGGGAGGGAACATTCCAATTGCCATCCGGAAGAAGAAGTTGGTTGATGTTCTCTGGAAGAATGTTAGGATCAGTAGTGTCGATACCCGTCTTGGGGACCGTAACGGAACCGTGGACCCAACGCTGATTCCATATGCTAAGCGAGCAATCCCTTCCAATATTCCAAGCAAGATGTTGTCGTATAAGTTTAATACCCCAGAGGATGCCCCTCTAGCCCCAACAACATCCATTGAAGTTTTTGCATAGAAGGCTGTCAATTGAGTTAAAAGCGGTTTTGTATTTTGCAGAAAATACTTTACTAATAAGATAATCACAGTTAGTAAGGATCTTCCATGCAGTTTTGGCAAGAAGAGCCTGGTTAAAGCAGACCACATTGCGAATACTCATACCTCCCTCGCGTTTTGGCAGACTAATGAAGTCTATACTTCTCCGATCCAGTGAATAGTTCTGGACCCTCTGCATCCCGCCCACCAAAAATGTGCCAGGAGTGAATTAATTATTCTGGAGACACTTATCGGAATATGAAAGACCGATAGAAAGTAAATAGACAGTGAGGAGAGAACAGAGGAGATGAGAACTAGGCATCCAGCTCGAGAGAGTAAAGTGCCATTCCACGAGCAGATTTTCCTTTTAACTCGATTTATAACATCATTATAGAAAGTCTTCTTATAGGTGTGGATGAGAAGAGGAATGCCAAGATAATTCCCCATGTCTTTATTGCTCTTGATGTGAAACGAGGATATGAAGTTAATAGCATTCGCAAGAGTCGTCGAGGGATCGAAATGCATCACAGATTTATTAATTACAAATTTTAACTCTTGTTACTTTAGAAGATTGAACTAGTTTTTGTTCTCGTGCAATGCACGGGGTCTTCTAGCACTACTCTAATGAAAATTATTTTGAAATAATTATACAGTAAAACGAATTTAATAAAATAAGAAAATCACTCCCTCCATTTTCCTATATTCTTCTCAGTTCCTTATTGGCACTAGTTTACTTATCTTTCCTCTTTCTTTTTTGAGTTGTACTTTTAATCAATTCTTTATTCTTGTTTCAATTGTTTATTATTTCCTTTACACATAAACACCACCATATTTTCACTTTATACCCCACTTTTTCTTGTTTTAACCAATTTTATATTACTTTCTTTTTTATTGTACAAAAAAAAAACTCATGATAGGAGGGAGTACTACTTTTTAGAAACTTTAAGCTATAATATCAATAATTTTGTAATTTACCTATTTTCGGATTGGGTAACGGGTCGGGCGGGTTATGACTTAAAATATTCGGGTTATTTTCAGGTCATGTCAATTTCGGGTTTCAGTCGTTTTTGGGTGGGTATTTTCGGGGTTTTTTCGGGCGATTTCAGGTCGGGTCAGTTTTTTGCAGGTCTATGTATGTACCTTTTGTTAATCTCGGACATTTCTAAAAGTAAAGAGTAGTTATTGTGAGAATTTGGCGACATTTAATTTTGGGACCAAATCAGGTTGAAAAAACGTGGATAATAATCTTCAAAATCGCCTGTTTCTGATGATTTTTCGAAAAATGTGAGATATTTTGTAGGTCGTTCAACTAGGGCCCATATGCTATAAAATATGTGTCGGTTGTTGTTCAAAAAAATTTAAAAGACTTTAGATTCGAGTATATATATTAACGATTTCGCCTTATTCCAACCTGACTAGAAGTATGATGATTGACATTTTTATAGCAATCCTACCCACATTTAATTGCTTATTCAGATTGTTTTGTCTGCTATATCGTTGGAGTAGCTCGAGTTTGATAGGTTTCTTGGTTTTAGTACGTTTGATTTAATTTTAGTTTTATTTCTATTCTTAGTGGGATTTTGTTACTCCTTTACTCGGATCGATATTGTAGATGCATTCCCAGAGGATCAGGTTCAAGGAAAAGGAAGTCAAACTCGCGTTTGGGTTTGGAATGAAGCAAGTAGACAAGAAGAAAGGCCTAAGTCCCAGAGTCAAGAAAGGAAGGACAAGCTAGCTCAAGATCGGCCGACCCTGCCCTTTTCTGCCCATCCACCCCCTCACGGCCTACCCATCACTGTCAACGCCGACCGACCCTTCTCCAACCTACCATGTCCTGGCCTGACGACCGGCCTACCTTTCCAGGGTCGGCCGACTGCGGCCCTGTCGCCCTCCTTATTTGCTTTTCTCTACTTCTTTATTTTGGGCTTTGTAGACACCCGCATTTTGACTGCCAGGTGTCTATGGTAGTTCCCAAAAACACCCGATGATGATCGGAAGCTAACGTGTTTCCACGCGCTCGGATATGGGCTCAAATCCATTAGTTGTTGGCTAAAGCACTTATGGAGTACAAATCTCACAAAACTAACCTCAAATCCAGGCCCAGAGGACCGTTCCGAGTCAAACAAGACTAATTTGGGCCAAAACCGACACCGGAAATAAAACCGACTTTTTAGCGATGGGGTCGACCCTGGTCAAAGTCGTTTCCGAGACACATCAAAATAGTCCCTCACAACATCAAAAGTCCAAGTCAAACACAAACCCATAAAAAATCCAATCCACGGTCCAAAACACCGAACCCATGCGATCCAGTTGGGCCACTCGATCGAGTGCCCAGCCCAATTGATCGAGTGGGCCCTTATCCAAGCCGACGGCTGACGCACTGGGCCACTCGACCGATATTTTCCAAAACAAGCATTCTATTTTAATAAGGGTCGAAACCCGTTGACGCGGATCCGACATTACAATCTCTTGGGATTTATTTCGATGTCGGAAAAGCCGAGGGAATCAAGTCCTCTAATTCAAGCAAAGTGTCGATCCGTTAGAGTCGATATCAATTCCATAATTGGATGTCGAATCTAACGATCTAGTCAATTTAATTAACTAATGCGATCTTTTTCGTTAATGCTAAAATAATAGTCATACGATTCGCTAGAATCACGACATTATTAAACGCGGAGAAAATCTACTCATATCGCGATAGTTAATTTAAAACGACTCAAAACAATTTTCTCTTATTTTCACTCTACTATCCCATATCGATTCAATAATCGAATATGAGATACAACGAGCATGCAAATTCAGAATTGAGTATAAATTCCACAATACTTATGTCCAATTCATCAAATCGTCAAAATTAAAAGCAATTTCGAAATCAATAATAAAATTGCAAACGAACCTGGTACGTACAGGTGCCACCTGATCGAGTGCCTACGTCACTCGATCGAGTGACATCATAAAATCCGAAACAGAATGTCTTTTTGACCTCCCCTCGATCGAGTCTCACAGTGACTCGATCGAGTGGCAACATACTCGGCCGAGTTGGTCAGTAACTCGGTCGAGTAGGGTTACGAAATCCGGACATAACCTTTTTTAGAGGTCCACTCGGTCGAGTCCCTCAATGACTCGGTCGAGTGGCCCTTTTATCGCGTCAAATCGCGAGTCCTACAAGTTACTCGAGTCACGTTCATATCTTTTCACGACTTAAGTCGACACGTGCCTAATCAATCACGTGAAAACTTCATTTTTCAAAACCATACATCATCTCATTTGCATCCTTCAATATTTGCGCAAACCGTTAATATCGTTATACCGTTACTAACCGTTTGTTGTTTCTTTGTCAATTTCGGTTGTTTATTTTATCGTACTAAAATGAACCCACTTGCTAAATTTTACTTCGACGTAGAATTAATTGCATTAAATCGACGTAGAAACCCTTTTCAATTCCTCGCATGCTTAGGGAAAATAATCTTTGCATATCATTTTCCCGTTCAACTAACGCGCGTATTAGAAAGTCATTCGAGATCTTAGTAGAGGCCGCTAGTGCGGGCGGGGTTGGGTGTCCTTTGTGGGCTTCCCAACACGTACCCTCACCCCTTACTCAGAACCTCGGTTTCTGGATGCCCGAAACCGTTGGCGCACGAGAGTCATTCAATACACGATAACCGGTAGAGACGGTATCGGTATCGCAATGCAAAGGGACGAGCCCAATAAACTCTGACATCAGAAATAGGCCGTATTTTGTATACGGCCCACTACGACATAGAGTGGGTTCGAACGGGCCCGAACTCCCACAAAGTTCGGTGGCGACTCCACTTCGATATAAATTTCCATTCGATCCATTCTCATATGAAGATTCATTCACCTCCCCAAACCCGCGCGTGGCCGCGTCGAGGTGGACCTATGTCATGTCCACAATTTGGCGACTCCGCTGGGGATTAACTGATGCGTGACTTACAATCGTCATCCTCAGGGTGAGACTCGAATAGAAATCGTTTGACTAGTAAAATACGCGTTTTAGTTTTAAGGTTCATGCATAACCCATATTTTCCCGGGCCGGTACTGGTGACCGACGTCCCACTATACCATTGATGTACTCCAATATGGATATGTCAAAAGGTGTCTATAGTCGATTCGAGTGGGTTTCGCGGCATGTTCTAAGATCAACTCGACTTAGAGAGTCCGTTCCGATCAACGTCTAGACTATGTACACTGGTATAGACCCTCTTAGACCGACCGAGACTTAGTGTAGAGCATACATGGCGTCGTTATAATGCTTGCCTGACTACATGCTACTTGGTTTCCGTGTCGTTTTCCAAAAAACCGTCAACATTTCAAAAATACATCTTTTTCAAGATATTCAATTTTCGAAAACCCGGGTCGCATGCCGAATTTAGGACTTATGATCTTACTCAAATTAGCCTATTTTCTAGAGGGTATGCTGCCCAATTCAAAACTCGAAATTACTTTCGAACATTCAAAACCCGTGGCCCAGTACTCTTTTCGTTTTCTTTCGAAAATTGGGCCCTCCACCGAGTTCTCTCGGGCTCTCTTCAAAAAACAATCCATTTTCAAAATTTTCCTCTTCTTAGGACTCCCCGTATTTAGCAGTGTCGGGTCATATCGTAAGTTGTTAAGGTCTTTAGCGTCGAAACTCTGTCGATCTTACATCATGGGTTTCTTCCTTATCCCAGTCCGCCTTATTAGACTAAGGCATGGCCCACCTACGTAGGACAAACCCCTACAAAGGAGGGCCCGTTTGCACAATCGAGTCCAAAGTCTGGGGATGTCTCACGTGAACCTTCCTTCGAACAGGACCAGGCCCACCCGCCGAATCCTAAGGAAGGTCCACTTCTCACAAGTCACCCGTCTAGGTGTCTTTTTCTCGAGTCATTTCCCTTCTTAGTCTTGTTCGGGATGTATTTTCTATTCCGGGATTCGGGCTAGTTTCTGATTACGCGGTGTTCTTACAGACAGGCCACCCGAAACCAGACATCAACGTCAAATGGATCAACTCAAGGACGCGTTGGCCAAGATCGAGACTCAACTGACCTTCATCCAGTCTAGCCAAGTAACGTTAGACACCCGTTTGAGCGCCGTAGAAAAGACGGCCCCTGTTGACGGGTCAGAGACCACTGGGCCCATAGCTGAACTTATCAGCGTTGTTCGCAGGCTCAAAAAACAAGTTCACCTGTCGACGAACAACTCGATCCACACCAAAAATGCTCGTTCCAATTCACCTTTGAATGACGAGCTGCCTGCTAACCTCAACCTTACGGGAATTCCAATGTTTGAGGGTACTGAAGACCCGGTCCATCACATCCGGGCTTTCAAAGACTTTATGGCGGTCAAAGGGGTAAAGTTCGTCATGTTCAAGCACTTATTCCCTTCCTCTCTCGAGAAGCACCCTAAGGCCTGGTTCTATAGGCTTGACCCCAAGAAATATAAGACTTGGGATGATGTGGCGACCGAATTTGTTCGGAATTACGCCGACATTACTGTAATCCAGACTACAATGTGTACTCTGGAGGTGATGGCCCAAGAGCCCAAAGAAGGGTTCACAAAATATTTGCAAAGATGGCGGGCCGAGAGTGTGAAGCTGGTCGACAAGCCCAGTGAGAAGGTCCTAGTGGAGGCTTTTGTCAAGAACCTCCTCCCATCCTACCAGGTCCATCTCCGGTATGCAATCATCCCTAACTTTGCCGCCCTCACTGAAATGGGCACAGGAATAGAGGACGACCTAAGGTTAGAGAGCCTGGCTAAGGCCTCTACCAAAGGCTATCAAGAGGCAAGTTCATCTACGAGCAAGCCCACACCCGCAGCTGCAACTCACAGCATCTTCGATGAGGTAAATCTGCTCGACACCTCATCCAAAAAGAATACACCAAATCGGGTATTCACAGATATAGGGACTACCTATACTTATGCCTTACAAAGGCTATCTTCAAAGGGTCTGATACAATCAATAGGCCCGATGCCCGAGCTTCCAGTGGAGAAGAGGCCCAAAAGTTATCACGCCCAAGCCTACTGCCAATATCATCGTGGTAACGGACATGATACCGAAAAATGCTGGAGACTGAAACATCTGATCCAAGATCTGATCGAGAGCGGGAAAATCCCGTTGCCCAGAGACAAGCCGAGCAACAAAGAAACCCCGTTCATTTCCCACGCAATATTCACCGGTGAGGTAATTGACGGTTCTCACCTCATCTCCCCCTATATCCCACAAATTAACGGGATATGGTTCGATGACGAGGATGATGTGTACTTAGCCAAAGGGGAAGCTGTCCCCATCACCCTTGAAGAGGTCCGAAAGGCTAAGTCCAAAGCCTTAGCCACCAACCACCTCGCCGTAGCTAGGCGTTCAATTCCTACATCCGTCACTGAACCTGCCAGGACGGATCCTACCCTCGAAGAACCAAGCAACGACACGGCCTTGGTCCAACAAATGAAGAGGGTCCGAGCTGATCTAACCATATGGCAACTACTAGTTAGCTCACAAGCACATCGAGAAGCACTGACTAAGGCTCTCGATGAAATCAAGGTCGACTCACAGGTTACCCCCACTGAAATGGTAGCCACCCTTATGCCTTATCTCAAGGGCAAGTCCAAGGAAGAATGCCCACTTATCACCTTCTTCGAGTCTGATCTTCCATCATTCGGGCCCAATCATAATCTGGCCCTTTACATCACGGTCATTTGCCGAGGGAAGTACCTCCCAATGACCCTTATCGATGATGGATCGGCTGTAAATGTCCTTCCCCTAAGGACCGCTAAAGCCCTCGGCATCACAGATGCCGACTATCTCCCGACGGCGCAAACTATTCAAGCTTTCGACGGAAGCCCAAAACTAGTGGTCGGGGCCGTTAAGTTAACAATAATAGCGGGCCCAATCGAGAAAGAGTTGGAGTTCCAGGTGATTGATGTCACCTCGTCTTTTAACTTACTATTAGGAAGGCCTTGGATCCACGCAGTCAAGGCCGTATCCTCCACTCTCCACCGAAAAGTCAAGATGCCACTTCGGGATGGCATCATCACACTAGAGGCTACTCCAATTACCGTAGCAAGCTGCAATGCTACGGGCCGGGCCGACCCACGAGGATTTGATTTCGTGGGCATGATCGAAGAAGAGTATCTCTTTAGGCCTTACTTCACAACTAGCATCGACACGATGCTACAAAACTTGGGATACTTACCGGGGGCTACCTCAAGGCCATATCTTCTAGCTGGGAAGATTATCGAGGTCCTAAACGACGGCGAGTCCCAGTTCGGGTTGGGGTATGCTATAACCCCGGAAAACGTGGTTCGGGCCGGTATTTGCAAAGCCACCAACATTCTCAAGGGTACTTACATAGGCCCTTATAGCCCGAAGTTAACTGATTACTTCGTCACTCCGGTCTTCGGAGCCATTCAAGTGCGCCTCTACCAACCCCCCATCACATATCCCGAGATCAAAACGGCTCGGGAATGCAATTTCATCCCGATGATATATTTGCCCTCGTTCAAACCGAGTCCAAGGAAGGGGAAAACAACGCCGAGCCCGTGCTGGGGCTCTTATTTGGTGAAGACAAAGCCGTACCTGCTCCAAAAGACGACTTGGTCAACCTAATCCTCCGCAGCGATCGGTTTGACCCAACAAAGCTGATCACCGAAGTTGGTGCAGATACAGGGAAAAGAGCCTGGAGGAAGACCATCAAGTGGACCGACAGTCAAGGACGGGTTTACAAGCTGACCACCGGCGAGGGTGACATGCCGGAGTCTGAGTCCGAGTTAGAGTCAGAGTCAGAGTCGGAGTCTGATTTTAAGTCTAGGGGGTCTGGTGCTAGAGACGAGTTTGTAACCCCTTTTCCTTTAGCCACTTCCACTGAGGTCTCGGGGCATGTCCCAAGACCTCTCCCTATCCCGCCACTGACCAACGATCAGATGGCCGCTCTTTTCGAGCTTTTCACAAAATTTACCATTAATAATAATAACGAAAACCGTTCTGCTTAAGACTTGTCTTATTTCCAAAATTTCAAAAGTCTTATATGCAATGACATTGAGAAACCCGACGAACAGGTACCTCTACCTCCGCATCTGGTCGAGCAACTCGAACAAAGGGAGTCCCGAGATCTGGTGGTCGAAGAAACCGAGTCCATCAATGTGGGAACCGCTTTAGAGCCCCAGATGCTTAAGTTGGGCCTATCCTTAGATTCAGAGGAGAGAAAACAATTCGCAGACCTCCTCCAAGAGTTCAAGGACGTCTTTTCATGGTCCTACAAGGACATGCCGGGAATAGACCGGGAAATAGCTGAACATCGCATACCCATCAAAGATAGGTGCAAACCGGTAAAACAAAAACTCCGAAGGATGAAGCCTGAATGGTCTCTCAAAGTCAAAGAGGAAGTAGACAAACAATTCAAAGAGGGCTTTATACAAGTGTCTGAATATCCAGAATGGGTCGCAAACATCGTGTCGGTACCCAAGAAGGACGGCAAGGTGTGGGTATGTGTGGACTTCCGAGACCTCAACAAGGCAAGCCCAAAAGATGACTTTCCGTTACCACACATCGACATACTGGTGGATAACACGGCCGATCATGCCCTTCTATCGTTCATGGACGGGTATGCCGGATACAATCAGATTAAAATGGCAGAAGAGGACATGAGTAAGACCACCTTCATTACACCTTGGGGTACTTACTGTTACACTGTTGTGCCATTTGGTCTTATCAACGTCGGGGCCACGTATCAACGAACCGCCACCACCCTATTACATGACATGATGCATAAGGAAGTGGAGGCTTATGTGGACGATATGATCGTCAAGTCCAAAGATCGAAGCGGGCACATTGCGGCCCTAAGAAAGTTCTTTACCCGACTGCGCAAATACAACATGAGACTAAACCCTCAAAAATGCAGCTTCGGGGTAACATCAGGCAAATTACTGGGCCATATCTTTAGCCAATGCGGTATCGAGGTCGACCCAGCTAAAATCAAAGCCATCACCGAGATGCAACCACCCAAGACCGAAAAAGAAATACGGGGGTTTCTCGAGAAAGTCCAATACATCAGCCAGTTCATTTCAAAGTTGACCATGGTATGTGAGCCCATTTTCAAAAAACTGAAGATCGGAGAACGAGTACTATGGGACGACAAGTGTCAAACGGCTTTCGATAAAATCAAGGAGATTATGTCTGCACCGCCGGTATTAATGCCACCTCAACCCGGCGTACCTTTGTCGTTATACTTAACAACGACCGAGACAGCCATGGGGGCCATGCTGGCCCAGACAGTTGATTAAGAAGAACGGGCTATTTACTACATCAGTAAAAAGTTCCTAGAGTACGAATGCAAGTACACAATGCTCGAGAAAACGAGCCTAGCGTTGGTTTGGGCCACTAAAAAGCTCCGACATTACATGCTAAGTCACGAGGTACATGTATTATCCAAAATGGATCCTATCAAGTACCTGTTCGAGAAGCCCATCCTTAATGGCAGGATGTCCAGATGGACTTTAATGTTATCTGAGTTCGACCTCAAATTTGTACCATTAAAAGCCATCAAAGGCCGGGTAGTGGGAGAATTCCACGCCGACAGTCCGAAATCCGAAGAAGGACACACCGATACTTGGGCCTTTCCCGATGAAGACATATTCCATACCGATACCGATACATGGGATTTTTATTTTGACGGAGCATCCAACTTTCGAGGATTTGGGGTCGGGATTCTGTTAATCTCACCACGAGGGGAACACACCCCATTATCCATCAAATTGGACTTTGACGTGACCAACAATGCAGCCGAGTACGAAGCATGCATTCACGGGTTACAAGCCGCCGCTGATTTAGGGGTAACAAACCTCCGGGTCCACGGTGACTCATCGCTGGTCATCAATCAAGCGCTCCAAAAATGGAAAACTCGGAACGCCAATCTCGTGGCTTACCAAGCACGGGTAAGGATTCTAGAGAAACAATTCCAGAAGGTAGAATATATCTACCTGCCCCGGGAAGAAAATCAATTCGCGGATACACTTTCCAAATTAGCGTCCCTGCTAAATATCCCGGATCACCTGACCAGCATGCCAATCTGTGTCGAAAAACGGTCCGAGCTGACCTACATCCATGCCATCCAGGATATCGAGATAACTGACCCAGAACCTTAGTACCAGTCAGTCCTAATCTACTTGGCAACGGGAGAGTATCCCCCGGGAACTGAAAACCGGGCCAAGAAAGCCCTGCAGAGATTGGCAACCCAATTTGTTCGCACGGACAACGGGCAATTATACAAAAAGACGGCACAAGGGGCTATCCTCCTATGCATCGACAAAATACAGGCCGAAAAGGTTGTGGCCGAAGTACACGACGGTGAAATGGCCCACATATGAACGCTCATATGTTAGCCCGAAAAATCATGAGGCTCAGATATTATTGGAACAATATGGAAACAGACTGTCAATTATACGTCAAGCACTGCCATAATTGTCAGATCTTTGCCAATGTACAGCATATGCCATCTTTCTTGTTATATACCATGACGTTACCATGGCCATATTCGACATGGGGTATTGATATAATTGGAAAGGTGCACCCTTCCGAGAGGAGGTCATTGCTTCATTTTGGTGGCCATCGACTACTTCACCAAATGGGTCGAAGCTGAGTCATACCGTGCCTTGAACGCCAAGCACGTGGCTAAATTTATCCAGAACAAGATCATATGCCGATACGGGATCCCACATGAGTTTATCAGTGATCACGGGACCCACTTCCAAGCTGAAACTGCCGCATTGCTGGCAAAATACAAAATTCAGAGGCATACATCTTCTCCCTACCGTCCCCAAACAAATGGAGCGGTAGAAGCGGCCAATAAAACAATTGTCACCATACTTAAAAAGATGGTTGAGAATTATCGGGACTGGCCCGACAAGATACCTTTCGCTCTCTGGGGGTATCGGACATCAATTCGCACCGCAACCGGAGCAACCCCGTATTACCTGACATACGGAATGGAAGCGGTCCAACCGCTCGAGCTAGAAGTGCCATCCCTCAGGATTTTACTTGAAAGCCAAGTACCTGAGGCAGATTGGGTCCAAGCCCGATAAGATTCGCTAGTCCTTTTAGATGAACGGCGATCACGGGCCCTCAACAATATCCAAATATATCAAAAGAGGATCCAACGGGCTTTCAACAAAAGAGTTAGGCCCAGAAACATCAAAGAAGGAGATCTGGTCCTAAAATCGGTTCGTGCCTTACTACCGGTTGACCCAAGGGGTAAATTCAAACCCAATTGGGCTGGGCCATACTTAGTCAAGAAGGTTCTATCAGGAGGAGCGGTGATACTGACAGACTTGGACGGGAACGAGTTCGTCAACCCAACCAACATGGACCAGCTGAAGCGTTACTACACTAATTTGCAAAAATTTATAAAAATTTGTCTTTTTATAAATTTTCAAAAATTATAGACAAGTCAATAACTTAGAATTAATTATTCTACTGTCGCATATCTCGAACTAATCGTCTTGATGTATTTCGAAAATTGCAAAAAAATCAAATCAATTTTGAACTACGTTTGGTTTGATTCCACTAATTGTGGATACGTAGGCAACCCCTCAAAAGGGTACAACCACTACAATAACGAAAAGACGGGAACGGTATTCATTAATAGGTCTTTATTAAACCGATAAACTGGGAAATTGAAAAAAAAACGCCAAAACGGCAAAACACCCACAAAAAAATCACACCCAAAAAATAAAAATAATACTCAAATAATAAGAACAAGGAGGCTAATATCCCGGCATCTTGCCCTTTCCTTTGTCCTTCGGGTAGCGTGGAGCCCGAGGTCGTCGGGGCGGGGACGAGCGTTCCCGAATCACGAGGGGAACCTCCTTCGCTCGAACCCGTTTCTTTGACAACGGGTCTTCGACAACGGTCTCCGTTCCAAGTCGAGCCCGCACGTGCTCGGGTAGCCTATCCCGTGGGCCGAGTCGGTCCTGCACGGCTAGTTTTGGGCCCAGTCTCCTCTCCAAGTCAGTCTGGGGGCTCACTTTCCCCCAAGCACCTTTAGCACTAGACCCTCCAGCTTGAGTCTTGGTCTTCTTCTTTTGACCTGACATTAATCGGACCATTGTAGCCGGGGTGCCACCTTCATCAAAGAATCCCCTGTTGTCTTTAGCTTGCTCCCTTCGCAACAGGTCGAAAGTTTCATCAACCTTCAGAGCAGCTCGGGCTTTAGCATCACCCGCTTTAGTCCACTTCATGTAAGAGTTTGAAACCCAAGTCGAGTGACGAGATTTGGTGACGGGCCAAGTATGCCGGGTATACCATCTTTGCATCCAATTGTCGCACATTACATCGGTCAGTTGGGTAGGGTCACTCACGACTGCTTCAACTTCTGGGATTCGCTGAGTCCATCCATATTGCCTTAGTATGCGATCCGGGTAGAGATGAACCGTCTGCCTGAAAGAAAGTATTACCTGATAACGGGCTCTGCCCCTCGGGTCCAAGCCAGTCTAAAGGTAGATGTGCCACCATGGTACTACCCATCGAATCAATGGGCCACTGTGAAAACACAACACCTCGTCCTAGTACTTTTGCGTAATTTGACGAGAAAACTCAATGGCCCGCCTCCTCGTCATCACCTGGTTATGACGGTAGTTGCTCGCATCAAGAGAAGGATCTATCACTGATAGCCTCTCATATAGCCAAATCTGGAAAAAAAAAAAGAAACAAAAACATGAGTTCCCGAGGCGAAATAGGCGTCCGCCTAAAGGCACTCGGTCGAGTGCCTGGGACACTCGATCGAGTGGTACCCCTGAGAGCAGATCAGGAGGTTTTTACGAAGGCACTCAATCGAGTGCCGGGGTGACTCGATCGAGTGCCCACTGGTGTATCAAAAGTCGCAAAAAAATCAAAAAATCAAGAAATTGGGAAAAATAAAATGCAAAGTAACATACTTGCAGCAAACAAGTACTTCCAGTAAGACGGACCGACGAATCCCTCTTGCGATTATCCAATCCTTGGATGATTTCACCCGTGATCAGCCAAGTCGGGGTGTGTTCAGTCTCCATCAAGTCCACTACGGTCAAAAGACGGGTGTTTCCCATGCATGATAGCAAATCCATGTGACCTTCGAAAGCATAAACATAGAGCATGCAGAAAGAAAAAGCCCTACGGCTGTAAGCCGGTCTGACCCGGACATCGAGAGGATTCATAAATTTCTCAGCCAAGTCGATCAGAGAAATATTATCACCCTCCATCATACGGGATACCTCGTTGTAAGAAAGCCCTAGAAATTCTCGAAGCTTCCTCCTTGGGTCATTAATCGAGTACGGGACGGCGGGACGAAGTATCGGATTCCATCCTCCTATAGCGGCAATCTCCTCAGGTAGAGGGCAGACTTCGCCCTGAGGAAAGGCGAAGACATGATATATGTCATCCCAATATGCCAAACATGCATCCAGGAAATATCGATCAACCTGCATCTGATGGAATGTGTACATTTGACTAATACCCGTCTGATTCAAAGCCACTCTATCCCCGTCCCTAAAGCGTCGGGACCATTCCTGCAGTATCACAGTCAACCTGTCGATTCCCATGACTATTTTCTTGAGAGGAATAAAGAAGGATTTCTTTTGAGAAGGTTAAATTGTAATGAGATTGTGAGGAAAATCAATGACAAGGGAGGGGTATTTGTTGTATTGATTCTATAACACTCTTTCCATATCTTGCCTTGAACAAAGGTTTCCTAATTACAAAAGGAATCAACCCACAAGCCTAGTCCCGATACTAGCACAAAATATTCATCCCAAACTTTTCTAATTTTTTTAGAAGTCAAAATTTTCAAAAATTGCCAATTTCAAAATTTTCAAAAATTCAAACTTTCAAAAAGTCAAAAATCATTTTTTCCCCAGCGCGAGTCATTTTACTACCTACGTGTTGCATGCGAATTTTATGTGACTTATACAGGTACGACTCAAACAGGGACAGGCAACCCGCCGCATCTCCCCAGCGGAAGGCCCTAGGTGGCATTTTCCCCGGAATAACACGGGATGAGCCTGCATACAGGCGCACCCAGGACTTACGCGATAAGTCCAATTCCCCACGGAGATATCGTCACCAGCTCAGGTACGACTTCTAGCTTATGGCTGGCGAGCCCTTCACGCAAGTCTAATGGACTATAAACGACCCGACCGGAAGTCCGCCAGGTTTCAATCCACGTTCGGCCTGGTGGCTACTCTGACTTTCGCCTTGTCCAAGCCTCAGTCAGAGTGGGGGCTCTGTAGACACCCGCATTTTGACTGCCAGGTGTCTATGGTATTTCCCAAAAAACAGCCGATGATGATCGGACGCTAACATGTTTCTACGCGCTCGGATATGGGCTCAAATCCATTAGTTGTTGGCTAAAGCACTAATGGAGTACAAATCTCACGAAACTAACCTCAAATCCAGGCCCAGCGGACCGTTCCAAGTCAAACAAGACTAATTTGGGCCAAAACCAACACCGGAAATAAAACCGACTTTTTAGCGATGGGGTCGACCCTGGTCAAAGTCGTTTCCGAGACACATCAAAACAGTCCCTCACAACATCAAAAGTCCAAGTCAAACACAAACCCCTAAAAAATCCAATCCACGGTCCAAAACACCGGACCCATGCGATCCAGCTGGGCCACTCGATCGAGTGCCCAGCCCACTCGATCGAGTGGGCCCTTATCCAAGCCCGACGGCTGACGCACAGGGCCACTCGACCGAGTCAGTCACTTACTCAGTCGAGTAACCATAACCGGGGTCCTTGCCTTTGCCTATATAAGCAACCCCATGCAACACACATTCAACAACTTTTTTGACCTAATTCTACCCTAATTCTACCCTAATCAACACACCCTTCAACAACCTTGCAAACCCTAAACCTAGCTTTAGGAATCGAATCCCTACCACCAACTCAATTTACATACTCGAACTCCCGTGCAATCTGTCACTACGAGTCCCATCCGAGCATAAGAAACATGTAGGTTGAGGGTGCAAAAACCCCTTTTCTTCTCCTTTCCCGTCTTCTTCGCGTATTCGTCGTCATAAGGGTCATTTTTCTTATTTTCTTTATCGTTATTATCGCGTCCTAATATCGCTAATATCACTAGTATTATAAAACATTAAAATACTCGTGAATTTGTGTCGAGTGTGAGTGATGGTGGGATAAGAAAACCCGAATATACAAGTGTACTGCACACAGCGTTGCCGGACGCTTATCCCATCACCCCGATCGCTTGATTATTGAAACGAGTCAACCTAAACAATAATTCGTTTATTTTCTTTTGCATCGCATATTCACATCAATTTTCCAAAACAAGCATTCTATTTTAATAAGGGTCGAAACCCGTTGACGCGAATCCGACATCACAATCTCTAGGGATTTATTTCGATGTCGGAAAAGCCGAGGGAATCAAGTCCTCTAAATCAAGCAAAGTGTCGATCCGTTAGAGTCGATACCAATTCCATAATTGGATGTCGAATCTAACAATCTAGTCAATTTAATTAACTAATGCGATCTTTTTCGTTGATGCTAAAATAATAGTCATACGATTCGCTATTATCACGACATTATTAAACGCGGAGAAAATCTACTCATATCGCGATAGTTAATTTAAAACGACTCAAAACAATTTTCTCTTATTTTCACTCTACTATCCCATATCGATTCAATAATCGAATATGAGATACAACGAGCATGCAAATTCAGAATTGAGTATAAATTCCACAATACTTATTCCCAATTCATCAAATCGTTAAAATTAAAAGCAATTTCGAAATCAATAATAAAATTGCAAATGAACCTGGTTCGTACAGGTGCCACCCAAACGAGTGCCTACGTCACTCGATCGAGTGACATCATAAAAACCGAAACAGAATGTCTTTTTGACCTCCACTCGATCGAGTCTCACAGTGACTCGGTCAAGTGGCAACGTACTCGGCCGAGTTTGTCAGTAACTCGGTCGAGTAGGGTCACGAAATCCGGAGAGAACCTTTTTTAGAGGTCCACTCGGTCGAGTCCCTCAATGACTCGGTCAAGTGGCCCCTTTATCGCGTCAAATCGCGAGTCCTACAAGTTACTCGAGTCACGTTCATATCTTTTCACGACTTAAGTCGACACGTGCCTAATCAATCACGTGAAAACTTCATTTTTCAAAACCATACATCATCTCATTTGCATCCTTCAATATTTGCGCAAACCGTTAATATCGTTATACCGTTACTAACCGTTTGTTGTTTCTTTGTCAATTTCGGTTGTTTATTTTATCGTACTAAAATGAACCCACTTGCTAAATTTTACTTCGACGTAGAATTAATTGCATTAAATCGACGTAGAAACCCTTTTCAATTCCTCGCATGCTTAGGGAAAATAATCTTTGCACATCATTTTTCCGTTCAACTAACGCGCGTATTAGAAAGTCATTCGAGATCTTAGTAGAGGCCGCTAGTGCGGGCGGGGTTGGGTGTCCTTTGTGGGCTTCCCAACACGTACCCTCACCCCTTACTCAGAACCTCGGTTTCCGGATGCCCGAAACCGTTGGCGCACGAGAGTCATTCAATACACAATAACCGGTAGAGACGGTATCGGTATCGCAATGTAAAGGGACGAGCCCAATAAACTCTGACATCGGAAATGGGCCGTATTTTGTATACGGCCCACTACGACATAGAGTGGGTTCGAACGGGCCCGAACTCCCACAAAGTTCGGTGGCGACTCCACTTCGATTTAAATTTCCATTCGATCCATTCTCATATGGAGATTCATTCGCCTCCCCAAACCCGCGCGTGGCCGCGTCGGGGTGGACCTATGTCATGTCCACAGGCTTCCTTAATTTGAACACATTACTATACATACCTATTTTGTAATTGTGAAGAGAGACGAAACCCTAGAATAGTTTAGCCTTCAATAAAGTTTAATAAAGATAATTTTAACTTAATTCTCCCTTAATCTCTTCTTAAGACTCGTTATGTTACTCCTCAACTTCCTGGGAAGTGCAAATTCACATGAATTTCATTTTCAGAGAGTTGTTTGGTTACCCAAAAAGTGAAAAACTGGTGGAACTCACACTTCCCCCAAGAGTTTTAATTCTCGTATGATGTGGGAACCTGTTCACCAACCCCCCGGTCAGTTGCACTTCCCACATCCTGACTTGCTCTAATTACTTTTTTTACCCTTATATACTCATGATATTTTCCACTTTATAACCTTAATTTTTTCACTCAACTCCCCATTTACTGGCTTCCAATCAACTCTCCATTTACGACTTCCTCTAAAACAACACTACTACCCGCCAAAAAATATTTCCAATAAGCCGAACTACTAATGCCTTGGATGTTTTACTAGTGTTTCAAACTTTCACTAGTATTCGGTTTTTTTTCCTCAACAATGTTTTTTTCCCCAAACAAATAATGGTAATGTAACTCAGAAAGTTTTTTTTTAAATAATGTTTGCTTTTTTGATTATGTAATTTGGTTGCGACTGCATATCATGGAAAAGACAATTTCAGTTATTTCATAAGTTGTTGAAAAAAAATTATTTCATAAGTTTGATACCCTTGATTAATAAAGGACATAATAGTCTTTATAAACAAAATCATAAGAATCATATGAGTGCAACCAAACAAGATACGGGAATTCATTCATGTGAGATGTAAATTCCAGGATGGCAACCAAACAAATATTTGTAAATTCATGCGAAGTTTATGTGGGAAGTAAGTTCATGGGAAATGGAACTTCCTATGAGAAATCAATTCCCGGATGAACCAAATGAGGCCTTATTTTTAGCTAAGTCTAGTTTACTACTTTGGATTCTTGATTTGTAATTGAAGTTTTGGGGGTTTCCTATTTCTCCTTTCTAAATCCAAGTTCCTCTATTCATCTTGTTTGATATTTTTTATCTTCTTCCTTATCTATCTCTAATCTAATCTTGTTTTCTTAGTTTTCCTCATTGTTTATGTACGTATTATTCTTCATCTTTTCAATATGAATGTCATTGTTATGTTGTTGATGTTGAATGTGAATGTGAATGTGAATGTGAATGTGAATGTGAATGTGAATGTCTTAGAATGAGTAGTGAGTAGTTTATTGCAGGGTTACTAGGGCGATTTGGTGTTGACTATGTGTGATTAGAGAGGATTGGGTGGTGCTTCATGTTGTGCTGTTTTTGATGTTTCCATTTGCTATGCACCTAACATGTTTTTTAAAATGTTTGTGAGACTTGAGATGATCATTCCTGTTTTTGTTGCTCCTTTGCTTACAAGCTAAGATATTTTTTGGTATTTGGTTGAGTCTCTGATAAGTGTAGTTTGTACTGCCTAATTTGCTGTGTTTTGGTCCCATTTCCTTGCGGAATCGCTCCTTGGGAACGGTTCATGGGCTACTTATGCTTCCTCTAGCTTGTTTCAGGTTCCCGAGACCATTCGTGAAGAGTTGGAGCGATTCCGACTCAATACATCGCTTTTCGGAGCCAACGAAGCGGAGGAACGATCACTCGATGCCTTGGATTCGACCCCGAGACCTTGGGACCTGATCCCGAGCCCCTTAGACTCGATCCCGAGACCCGAGAGTCGATGAGAAGTCCATGTGAAGCAAGGAGGAACCTTAAAGATCATATTGGAGGCCTACAAGACTCATCCCCGACGGGTATGGCCTCATCCCGTCCGGGATGAGGTGCACAAAAGAGGGGTGTTCTGTTCTAGGTCCGTCCCGGTCGGGACCATGGTACTATAACCCCCCTTTGTTTCCCTTCTTCTCCTTCATTCTTGTAACCCTATAAATACTCCTCCTTTGTAATGTTTAAGCACACTACTTTACCCTAGATTATTTCAGGCCTCCATTAAGCATTCAAACCCTAGATTGGTGTTCCTCACACTAGTTTTAATCTCTCTTTAATCCTTAGTTAATCTTTGTTAATCTAATTTAGTTAATCTTGTATTAAGAGGATACTTGAAGATTCATCCAAGCTTGACAACCTTGGAGTTGATTTGGGTTTCTTATTTATGCAAGTTTACATCTTTTTCATCATCTTGTTGTTGGTATAATCCTCCCTACTCTTGTTCTTGTTTATTTAATCAAGTTTGAATCTTTTTATATTGTTATTGTTCTTGTTCTTGTTCTTCATTATGGATGTTTGGTTTGTGATGTTGTTTTCTCTTACTATTGTTAGTTTATTCTTGATAATGAGTGAGTAGTCTCCTTGTGGGTTAGTAGGGGGATTAAGGGTAGAATATGGGTGATTAGGGTTTGATTAGGGGTAAAGGGTGAATCTTTGTTGTTAGTCACATATTGGGCACACTATGTGTTTGTTGAAATGCTTGTTTGAGTTGTAGTGGTCATGCTTCTCATGCTAGTCTTCCTCTACTCATTGTTTGTCTAGTATGTGATTATGTTGAGAATAGTCGTTAGACATAAGAGTGTGGACTAGGGTTTAGACGCGAGAGCGCGAACCCACCTTGAAATCGGTCTAAGTAGCGAGAGCCCGGACCGACTCTAGCAACTAGGAGACACCTACACCCTTGACCACCCCAATTACCCATCTACACTTATGAACCCGACCTAACCCACTTCTTTTCATATTTGATTCAACTTCTTAGTTAGTCATCGTTTCTTTTAGTTTGCTTGTTAGTTTGATCTTTAGTTATTCCGTTTTAGCATTGTATTAGTCTAGTCATTGTTAGTCCACTTCCTTCATCTCCTCCCATCATAATTCGTCAATTAGTATTTCTTTGTGTTTGTTTGTGACTTAGTCTCATTTTTAGGCCGACCTAGTCTAGACCTTACAATACCGTCTCCGTGGATATCGACCCTACTTGCCCTAGCTACCCACTAGGAATAGTCGGTTATTTATTTGATCGGCGGGATCCACGACAAATCCCACCATCAATTTGGCGTCGTTGCCGGGGACGGTGCATTGTTTAGACTTAGTTTGCTTATAGCTAGACTTAGTTACTCTTCTTTGTGCTCTTCTATCATCCCTTGTGCATATTCTCTAGATTTTTCTTGTTTCATTAGTTTTATTTCTCCCTCTTTTCTCTTTGTCTTTCGATTGTGCTTGTTTATTGTCGTTACCTAGTGCCCATAAAGCACTAGGTGTTCTCACGTTTGCTCAAGTGTGTAGTGTATGCCTAGGCGGGGGGCGACTTCTTTCTCTTTAATCCAGAGCCGGAAAGACTTTTTCGAGCCTTTCGCCAACGGACGATTAACCGGGTTAGGATCTCTCAACCAAGCGCTAGCAATACCCATCAGAAGCAAGCTCAAGGAAACGACTTTGAGGAAGCATCTCGAGAGACGGTCGAAGGGAATTTCACCAATCCCTTTGGATATTCTAGTCCTAGTTCCCCCTCTACATCTACTTCAACTCCGTCTTCACCACCATCTCCCTTACATCCAATTATGTCGAAGTTTTCGTCTCACTCCACATTTACGGAAGATGTCTTGCCGGGACCGAATGCTCTACCGGCCGCTTATGCCGCAAATTTTGTGGCCAAGACTCAATTCATCCAACTTGTGGAAAGGAATCAATTTAGTGGTTTGCCCACCGAAGACCCGCACCAACACATGGAGACTTTCTCCGATTATTGTGACGCTATTTCTCAACCCAGGGTTACACAAGATCAAATCCGATGGGTATTATTTCCATTCTCATTAATTGGAAAAGCGAAGCAATGGGTCAAGAGTCTCGATAGGGCAACCATGGGCATTGATACTTGGAAGAAACTTGCATTGGCATTCTACCAAAAGTTCTACCCTCCGGAGAAGACTAATTTGCTAAGGGCCTCCATCACTGGTTTCCAACAACGGGATGAAGAGAGCCTTTATGAAGCTTGGGAGAGGTTTAAATCTTTGGTGAGATCGTGCCCCCACCATGGACTTTCGCAATGGTTCTTAGTCCAACAATTTTGGAACGGTCTTTATGAGGACTCAAGAACTATACTCAATATGGGCTCCAATGGTAGGTTCACCGAGGTCGATGATGACCAAACATGGGCAAGAATCGAGGAGATGGCGGTTCATAATTCTCAATACTCAAGGCCTAGGAAGGCAAATCGAGGAGGTAGGCACGAGGTTGATGCTATTACTCAATTAAGCATTGACCTTGGAGCTCAATTGAAAACACACATGGAGACCATTGACAAGAAGCTCCAAGGCCACCTCAATCAAGTTCAAAGCGTTAGTTCCTCCCATCAACACTCAATTCAAGAAGTGAATGCTTTGGAAATTGCACCTCCTTTGCCTTATTATGGGATGTGTGATACTTGTGGAATCGTTGGTCATGATCCTATGCATTGTCAAGGATGTATCGAGCAAGTGAACGCCTTTCAAGCATTCAAGCAAGGTGCCTCCTATTTCAATCAATACCAAGCTTCCAATCAAGTCCCTCAACAACAAGCTATGCAACCTCGTCCCTATGTTCCACCTCCCTTAAGGGACAACAATCAAGGTTATCAAGGTTATGTGGGTAACCCAAGGCCCTTCAACAATTTCAAGCAAAATAACCAAGGTACCTTCCACAACAACAATCAAGGGTTCCAACAAGGGAACTTCAATCATGGTGGTTTCCAAGGAAACCAAAACTTCCAAGGACAACAAAATTACAACCATGGCAATAATCAAGGCAATTCTCATGGGTTCCAAGGGAACCATCAACAACAAGCAACTCAAAGTCAACAATAACAAAGCAAGCCTAGGAGCCGATCTCCTACTCATGACTATGGCATTCCTCTAGCCATCACCGATACTCCGCATAATCCACAATCTCCACCTCGAGATTTCAACATTCAAAAGACTATGGTGGATATGCATAAAAATCAAATGGAGATGTCAAAAAACCAACAAGAGTTCTATGCTTTTATTCAAAGGGACAACATGGCGAGAGACGCTCATACGAAGATGCTTGAGACCCAAATAGCTCAACTTGCTTCGGGTAGCTCTTCA
This sequence comes from Agrostemma githago, assembly GCA_958450325.1. Classification (NCBI taxonomy): domain Eukaryota; kingdom Viridiplantae; phylum Streptophyta; class Magnoliopsida; order Caryophyllales; family Caryophyllaceae; genus Agrostemma; species Agrostemma githago. Next base: position 35,546,794 of record OY288247.1, read on the forward strand.
AGGCAAAAGGGGCTATTACCTCCTCAAGGTGAAACACCGAAATTTGAGCACGTAAATGCTATTACCACGAGGAGAGGTTCATCTTATAACCCTCCCCTACCCCCTAATGAGCAAGAACCAACAAGAGAAGTTGTGCCTCCAATTCAAGAAGACCAAAGCTTGGGAGATCCTATAGAGGAGCAAGTCTTATGGGAGATTGAGAAACCCCAAGAAGACAAGCTTCCCCCACTTCAAGCAAAATACAAGGGTAAAAGGAAAGTATCGTTTGAAGAGTCCACCCCTATTGAGCAAAACAAGATTCAAATAAAGTTGCCTTTCCCAACAAGGCAAATGAAGACTAAGGTGGATGTCAAATTTGACAAATTCCTAGACATTGTGAAGAAATTGGATGTTAATGTCCCATTCACCGAGTTACTTACCCAAATCCCGGCATATGGAAGATTCATGCGAGAAATCCTAGCTAGGAAGAGATCCATCGACAAGGAAGAGACTATTGCGTTCACTAGGGTGGTGAGCGAGCTTATTCAAGGTTCTACGCTTCCAAAGTTGAAGGATCCGGGTAGTTTCTCGATCCCTTGCACCATAGGCAACTACAAGATCGAGAGGGCATTATGTGATTTGGGTGCAAGTGTGAGCATCATTCCTTATTCTATTTGTTGCCGACTTGGGATGAAGGAGCTTAAAAGTACTTCCATTACACTCCAAATGGCCGATAGTTCATTCAACCGACCATTGGGGATGCTAGAGGACGTGCCGGTACGGATCGGGAAATTTTTCATTCCGGTCGATTTCGTCGTGCTCAATATGCCGGAAGATGCCAACACTCCCATTATCCTTGGACGCCCATTTCTACACACCGTCGGTGCTATGATCGATGTGAAGAATGGTAGGATCACCTTCGAGTTAGGCGAAGAAAAGATAGTGTTTGACCTCCAAGGCAACACTTCGCCTACTAATGATGAGTCTTGCAATATGATCCATGTCACGAAAGACATTGATCTAGAGGTAGAGTCGGGACAAAGCTTAAAGAAGAACTCTTGTGAACTTGAGGATGATGACTCCGAGATTGGAGAAGATGAGTGCCCATGTCATGGGTTTGATGACAAGTTGAAAGGCAAGAAGCAAGATGAGCCTCCCTTGGGGCCACATGAAGATCGATGGACGTTTGGGTATATCCTGAAGGATCAAAAGTATAAGTTCAAGCCATTGAACTTACAAGATCGGGACGCCCCGGGAACGTTGAGACAAGGTCATGGAGAGCCTTGGTATTTGGATGCTTATATTACTAGCTTGATTGAAGACCTTGCTAGGGCCTTTGACTTGTTTCTTCGTGCCCTTGATGGAGATGGAACTAATCATTGTTGTTGAAGAAAAAGATTGAAGAATGCACCACCTTGGTTTGACGGAGTTCCACAAGAACCGTCTCTTTGTATATCTCTCTCTCTCTTGTAATCTCTTTTAGTTTTGTCAAATTCTTGATTATTTGGATTGATTGATGAGCGATGTGAGGGAGGAAATTTGATGTTGTGTTTGAGTTTATTGTGATAGGTGTGAAGTGAAAGTGTCTCCTAAGAAGGAAGGGTTAATGTTAGAGCTTGGATCGTGTTAAGGGGAGTCGGTTTTTGAAGCTTGGAACGAGCTTTTGGGAGTTATAGAGGGTTAGGAGACTCTTCCCGGCCGAGAAGAGTGCATCCCGACCGGGAAGGATGACCCATCCCGTCCGGGAAGGGTGTCATCCCGTCCGGGATGAGTGTGACAAAAGTTGGAGCTACTGGAGTGCCATCCCGACCGGGACGAGCAGGTCATCCCGACCGGGACCACCCATCCCGACCGGGATGGACCCCCTGTTCCTCCTTTGGCCTTTTCTTCGTCGTTTGAGCCCACCCTACCACTTTATACCCCCTCCCAACCTCCCTACATGTCCTTACTCTCCTTATATGACCCCTACACCTCATATAAACATTTTCACCTCACTTTCTCTTCACTTTAAACCGACTTTCACATCAAAACCCACCTCATTATACCTTTGTGCTCCAACCATGGATCCGTATCGCGATTGGGGAGGAATAGCAACGACGAAGACTAGCTACGTGCCGATTTTGACTTATGAGACGATGGAGCGAGTGAGTTGCTAACCGCATGGTACGGCAACTATCCTTTCTTTTCCGTCTTTTATCGCTTGTTTGCCTTTGGTTGTTCCCTTCCCCTTTTACACTTTTGAATCATGGTGGCCCTCGGGGCCTTGGTATTTGTTGCTCCCGACTCTCGATGATGTGATTACATCGAGAGTCATTTCAAAATCCAAATTTACAAGATTTTCACCCTTTTGTAGGAATTAGTCGGATTTGGGCGGAGTCCGGGCTAGGTGACTTGATTACACCTAGTCCTCCCCTCCCATTCCCTTTTATTCCTTTCTTTTTTATTTCTTCCTCCATCCATATCTTTTCTTGTCTCGGCCCATGGTTACTTGACTACACCCCGGCCGGACACATTCTACCCTTTTCTCCACTTTATTTTCGATTTTTTTAGCTTTATTTTCGTAGTTTCTTTTCTTTTCTTTTGTGCTCCCATGCACTACGGTCGAGCATGAGGACAGTGCTCGGCTTAAGTGTGGGGGAGCGATATTCTATCGTAATTAGTTTTATTTTCGTAGTTTTTCGAAAAAATCTTTAAAAATCCTAAAAATTTGAAAAAATTTCACTAAAATCAAAAAGATTTTCCTTTTGTGTGTTTTCCTTTTTATGTCGTCGTATCGTATATGTGTTTTGTTGTGTGTGTTTTGCCTCCCTTTTTCCTCTTAGGTCGCCTAATCGCCGCTAACTTTGGAAAGCTTTCAAGACATCCGGTAACACCTTTTATCCCTTTTTGCTCTTTACCTCTTGTGATGTTCGGAGGAGATTTGTGATGTTGTGTGCTCGGAATGAGCTTTGTAAAGTTTGTTGTTGGTTGGTGCCTTGTTTGGAAGCTCGGGGTGGTGTTTGTGTTGTTTATGTGTTTGTTTTGTTTTGTTTTTGTTTTGTGGCCTTTTGTCTCTTTTTCCTTCGTTCTCGTCGCGTCTTTGTTTTGTGTTGTGTAGTTGTGTCTTGTGTGAAAATAGGTTTTCGAAAACCCGGTTTAGAGGCTAGTGTGTGAGTGTTTACTTTCCTTTCCTAGTGGTATAAATCGAGTCTTGGACTTTAGTCTAGTAGAATGACCCTAAATCAATGATTTCGTTGGTCCTTTACCTTGAGTCCACCTAGCTTACTAGGGATTTACTACGGGATTTGCATTTTGACCATTATGACCACCCACGGTGTGAAAAGGCCTTGGTTGCCGAGTCCCGTCCCTTAGGTGACCTTGTTTGACATTGCTCGACTAGTCCAAGTTTTCCCCTTTTTGTGGGTTGGAAGGGAAGGACGCTCCCCGACTTACCCATTCACCTACCTCCTACACATATCCACCAAATAAAATTGCAATTTGTTGAAGTCTCTCTTTCTTAATTGCCAAGAAATGCCTATCAATCAAATCAAGCCAAAAAGGGCAAAGAAAAGAAAAAGAAAGAAAGAAAAGATTGAAGAAAAAGAAAAGGCAGAAAAGCCAAATAGAAAAGAAGAAAAAGAAATGGCATGGCAACACACAAAGCAAGTTTGCAAAAGAAAAGAGAAAATGCCAAAGAGAAAATCGTCGCACAAAAAGATCTTAACCCCACAAAAATAAGCTTTTTTCCGAATTTTGCCGTGAAGAGCCTACCAAAGGACCGAGTCCCTAGGAAGGACGGTAGCGGCAAAGGTCGGTCTTCCCTCACTTTGCAAATATTTTCACCCTTTTTACTTGGACTAGTTAGGCGGTTTCGGACATGGGACGACCCTCTTGGCTCATGGCTAAAGGAGGCGGGGTCTCACTTACCTACAGTGTCGACTAACACCGTGGTTCATCCCTTTTCCATCCCGCCGATCGTCCCGTAGTAGGTTCTTAGAAGGTTAGGAGGAACCGAGGTAAGTTACCAACGTTTTTTATTGCTTTGTCGTCATACTATTAGGGTTTAGTCCATTTTGGTTTGTATTGCTATCTTGGGAACGTTGTCACTTGCCTTGATTCCTAAACCGGTGCTCCTTTCACCGCTTTTTAGAGGGAAGCGGTATTTGTTTCTCTTTGGGGGCAACCTTTTGTGTGTTTGTTTGTATGTTTGTTTGTTTATGTGTTTTTGTGTCCGGTTGCATCCACGGTTTTGTCGCAAGACCCCACTTGCCTTGCGGAGTGCACTTTTCCCTCTAAGTGTATTCGTGTGAGTTGAAAGGGCGTAGGGTGCGCTAATACCCGCTCGGCTAGTTTAGTAGTTAGTTTGTGCTTACTCAAGGGCGAGTAAGGGTTAAGTGTGGGGGAGTTGATAAGTGTAGTTTGTAGTGCCTAATTTGCTGTGTTTTGGTCCCATTTCCTTGCGGAATCGCTCCTTGGGAGCGGTTCATGGGCTACTTATGCTTCCTTTAGCTGATTTCAGGTTCCCGAGACCATTCGTGAAGAGTTGGAGCGATTCCGACTCAATACATACACTTTTCGGAGCCAACGAAGCGGAGGAACGATCACTCGATGCCTTGGATTCGACCCCGAGACCTTGGGACCCAATCCCGAGCCCCTTAGACTCGATCCCGAGACCCGAGAGTCGATGAGAAGTCCATGTGAAGCAAGGAGGAACCTTAAAGATCATATTGGAGGACTACAAGACTCATCCCCGACGGGTATGGCCTCATCCCGTCCGGGATGAGGTGCACAAAAGAGGGGTGTTCTGTTCTAGGTCCGTCCCGGTCGGGACCATCCCTTCCCGGTCGGGACCATACCCTTCCCGGTCGTGACCGGTCCTTCCCGGTCGGGACCATGGTGCTGTAACCCGCCTTTGTTTCCCTTCTTCTCCTTCATTCTTGTAACCTTATAAATACTCCTCCTTTGTAATGTTTAAGCACACTACTTTACCCTAGATTATTTTAGACCTCCATTAAGCATTCAAACCCTAGATTAGTGTTCATCACACTAGTTTTAATCTCTCTTTAATCCTTAGTTAATCTTTGTTAATCTAGTTTAGTTAATCTTGTATTAAGAGGATACTTGAAGATTCATCCAAGCTTGACAACCTTGGAGTTGATTTGGGTTTCTTATTTATGCAAGTTTACATCTTTTTCATCATCTTGTTGTTGGTATAATCCTCCCTACTCTTGTTCTTGTTTATTTAATCAAGTTTGAATCTTTTTATATTGTTATTGTTATTGTTCTTGTTCTTCATTATGGATGTTTGGTTTGTGATGTTGTTTTCTCTTACTATTGTTAGTTTATTCTTGATAATGTGTGAGTAGTCTCCTTGTGGGTTAGTAGGGGGATTATGGGTAGAATATGGGTGATTAGGGTTTGATTAGGGGTAAAGGGTGAATCTTTGTTGTTAGTCACATATTGGGCACACTATGTGTTTGTTGAAATGCTTGTTTGAGTTGTAGTGGCCATGCTTCTCATGCTAGTCTTCCTCTACTCATTGTTTGTCTAGTATGTGATTATGTTGAGAATAGTCGTTAGACATAAGAGTGTGGACTAGGGTTTAGACGCGAGAGCGCGAATCCACCTTGACATCGATCTAAGTAGCGAGAGCCCGGACCGACTCTAGCAACTAGGAGACACCTACACCCTTGACCACCCCAATTACCCATCTACACTTATGAACCCGACCTAACCCACTTCTTTTCATATTTGATTCAAATTCTTAGTTAGTCATCGTTTCTTTTAGTTTGCTTGTTAGTTTAATCTTTAGTTATTCCGTTTTAGCATTGTATTAGTCTAGTCATTGTTAGTCCACTTCCTTCATCTCCTCCCATCATAATTCGTCAATTAGTATTTCTTTGTGTTTGTTTGTGACTTAGTCTCGTTTTTAGGCCGACCTAGTCTAGACCTTACAATACCGTCTCCGTGGATATCGACCCTACTTGCCCTAGCTACCCACTAGGAATAGTCGGTTATTTATTTGATCGGCGGCATCCACGACAAATCCCACCATCAGTCTCTTCACTAAGTAGCGAGAGCGCGATGAGTAAAGGTGATCATGGGTTGAGCCGGTGCGGGCTTGGGCCGGGCCTTAACATTAAAAATGGCCCACTTGACCGGGTCGGGCCAAAAGCACGAGCCTATTTTTTAAGCCCAAGTCCGGTCCTCGTGGGCTAGAATGGGCTTTTCGGGCCCTAAAATTTAAGGTTACGGTAAGAGATAAATGTCTTAATATCATTGCTCAATAATAATTTAAATTTATGTGTTTTGTTTATATATTTTATAGATTCGTTAAAAAATAATGACAAACAATAATATCGACATACATATATTAGTATAAAATTTTAGTGTGATATAATGAATAGCGTAACAAATTTAAAATATGTAATCAAGTATACATGAATATATATTACTCATACTGATATTGGGTATTGCTTTGAGTAATTACGTACAGAGTATATATATTACGGAGATATTAATCATAAATACGAATCACTATATAATAATAATAATAATAATAATAATAATAATAATAATAATAATAATAATAATAATAATAATAATAATAATAATAAATAAAGAGAGTTATAATTTATCACTAAGTTTAGAAAATAGCAATAAAAATTATTTATTTTTAGTATGTATGGGTCGGGTCTATGGGCTTGGACTATTTGATCACCTCTAGTGGTGAGGTGACTTTTAGGCCGTCTAAGTAGCGAGAGCCCGGATTTAGCCTAGGCAACTAGACTACATTAGCACCCCCGTTTCCCCTCGATCTCCTAAACACTTTTGAACCCCACCTAATTAGCCATAATTCTTTTCCTTAATGTTAATCCTCGATTCCATTATCGCTCTTTGTTTGCTTTGCCCCTTTAGTTTAATCCTTAGATACTAGTTTAGTCTTACCGCAATCAATTACTCTCGTTTGACTTGAACCTAGTCTGGAAACCGTAGCACCCTTTGGTCTAACTTACCGTTCCTGAGAAATCGACCCGAATTGCCCTTGCTACCCTAGCATAGGTTAGTTGGTTTATTTGGTGTTTGGATTCGCAACAAATCCGTCCATCAAAGCATAGTTGATTTTTTTATAATGTATTAAACTACCCTTTCCTAAAAATCGGTTTACCATGTAAAAGCTACTTATACTTGTTGTTTGGACGTGAAATTAGGCAGGGTACATCCTCAGTACACTATAGTCACTTGCTATTAAAATCAGGTTGATTTGAAACGTGACTCTATATGACCTTCTGAGCAACTCGATTTAATTTGAACTGTATAACACACATTTTTCAGAGATTCAGGGGTCCGGAATAAAAATGACTGAAATTGGTACAGTGTTTTCGTCGGGTTAAAAGGAATGTGCACAGAAAATAGGAGAAGCAACAACCTAAAAAAAAAATTATCGCATAAAAGCGACTTATATTTGTAGTTTGAGCGTGATATCGGGCAGGGAACATCCTGATGACACCCTAGTCACGTGGTATGAAAATCAGGTTTATTTGAAACGAGACCCGATATGACCCCCCGAACAACTCTATTTGAAGTGTATCATACACGTTTTCCAGAGATTTGGGGTCCGGAATAAAAAAACGCTGAAAATGGCACAAATTTTTACTCAGGTCGCTAGAAACGTCCACACAAGATATAAGAAACAATGGAGAACGTTTGGGGGCTCCGTTATCTATTAAATCACCCTTACCTAAAAATCAGTTTATCGTGTGAAAGCGACTTATATTTGTCGTCTAGGCATGAAATCGGGCAAAGAACATTCCGAAATCACCCTAGTCACGTGGTATGAATAGAGGTGTTCATCGGTCCAAACCCGGACCGGACCGAATTAATCCGCGGACCGGCAAATCCAAAAATCCAAACCCACGAAAGGGACCACTTTTTGAACAGCCCTAGGTATGAACATCATGTTGATTTGAAAAGTAACGTGAAATGTCATCCTCTTTTTACTTTATTATACCCCACTTTTTACTATCTTCTTAATTTCCTCCCCAAAATAAAGGGGAAGAAAACTAATAATAGGAGGGAGTATATCTCATCCATAATCGTTACTTTTAGATAAATTTAATGGAGCATATATATATATATAACACAAGTACACAACTATAAAACAGACCCGTGAATTTTAACGGGTTGTAAAACTAATTGGTTTCTCAATTAAAGTAGTACGAGTATATAGAAGATTCACATGATAAAGTTAAAACGATTGGTTGTTAATTTCTTTTCTTCATCTAAAACGACATTACACTAAAACAATGATTGATTAATAGAGAGTGATAAGTGCAGGTGTTGTTATTCATAATACCGACTTTCCAATACGTACCATCACTATTTAATCGAATCTCTGGATAATGGATAGCTTAATGCTTGAAACGATAATCATTCTAGAAATGAAATGCTTAAATTAAAGGTACGGGTCTTTATCTTTAAATTCTGTCATTTGTCTTTGAACCTTTCAACTAAGGATCAAAGTTGACTTAAACAGTTTCCGAACATCCCATAATTGCTCGGTAGTGACTCTAACATCACTGTTTAGATCACTAAACGAATTATCTCTAAAAGATCTGACCATTAAATATTTACAACCACAAACCGACGAAATGTGTGTATGTCCATATATATCACAACGCAAACGCAGGATCAGATCATGAGGGATCACCGCGGGCAGGTGCATGCAAGTGGCAGTATCAACAGTAACATGCAAAATCACAGCACGTCGGATCATTGTCGACATGCAAAATCACAGCACATCGGATCATCGTCGGATATTGGACGGCAACTCATACAAGTACCAGGTACAAAACTGTGTTGCATTGCTACGAATATATCTTTGAGTTGCACAAAGAATACACATTATTCTTGTGTACATACCCTTTATGGTTGTACAGTATACGATAATAACGCAACAAGCCAACAAACATAACTGATATTTCCATCTTAGCCATGTTCAGCAAGCACAAGGATACACTGTAATATACATGTATAATTCATAACTGATTGCACAGTCTAACACATTGAATATCTTCAACGAACTCCCTTTAGACGGCCCCTGATTTTGTTGCTAGCTCTGTGCGGTTTTAAGATAAGCCAACAGTACATACTCAAAAAAAATGTGGGGGAAAACGTTCAAACGGTGTGGAGAAAACATTTAAATAGCGTCCACAAATTCGATAGAAACATTTAATTTAAATAATAATGTGTAAACGTGCGGCTAGTCAAGTCATATACTGATTTCCAAAAGAGAAGAATCGGAAACCCCACAATGGATTGGATGAATAATACTCTCTGAGAAAGCTTCAGCCTTTGGCGACATTAAAAAGTGTCGCACAACAAACACGCTTCACTTGTCTCTTAAAATCTGACAACTTGGTGATTTCGTACCTAATCTACCAGCATTCGATCCAGCCATTCCGCAATATCACGAACTACAGTCTCGCGCTCAGGTTCAAACAGGATGTCATGTAATAAACCTTCATACAGTTTTATCGTCTTACTTTTTGATGGGGCCTCTTCATATAGTTTCATTGAACCTTTTGGGTCAGTCACTGCATCCTCTGAGCCATGTAACACAATAAAGGGCACCCTCAATCTCGTCAAGTTTTCTTGCAAATATGTGGATATACGAAGAATCTCACAACCAGTCCTAATGCGAATGGCACCCGTGTAAACTAGAGGATCTGAATACTTTGCTAGTAGTGCCTTAGGATCTCGGGAAACGACTGTGCCAGATTTGTTTGCAGCACGACACTGATACCTCGGAAACAGAAGAGAAAAAATCGGCGCAATTACCTAACAGGAGAAACTGTTATTGACTTGTGTAGATAATAAAGTCATTTGAACACAGTGGGAGTAGCTTATAGGATTCACAATTTCACATATCTTCACACAGGAAAGTCAAAAATATTTGACTCACCGATGCTGTTGCAGACACACATCAACCATCTAACCCCCACCAAAGTGAGAGCCATTGAATAACAGGACTTATGACGAGATATTCTCAATGTCAATGCTTATGACGAGATATTCTCATTGAATAACCCTCATTGCTAACAAAAGAGAATGTTGTGTAAATGCAACCTTCTGCCTTAAGCGGGAAACTCTAAGGCACTACTTGTCTCACAACTTTATACCTAGCATCAAGTTGATGTGTGGTTAATGTTATATGGAGAAGTCATTCGCGGTCACATGTTACCAAGAAGTCTAAAGATGAGGACTCTTACGGCGAACCTTCATAGCCTAACATCTAGTTGATGTGCAAATAAAAAATACATGGAGAATTCGTTCAGTCACATGTTACTAAGAGAGGTCCAAACATATCAGGACACTTACAGCGAAAATTGGATGAGATGGTTTCACAGCAACTGCAGGAGATGTCAAAATTAACCCGCGAACTTTTTTCTGAATGCGAGGATCAAGAGCTGCCTGCATTCATGGTGAAGCATTGTGAATTGTGATGCATACTTCGTTTAATATTTTACGAACAGGGAACATAACAACAAAAGAATAATGAGATAACGCGTGTCAGGGAGTGAGTACTCACTTTAAGAACAATAGCTGCTCCTGTTGAGTGTGCAAAGCAAAAGCAAGGAAGCCCAGGATTCTCGGACAAGATATTATCCAGGAAGGCTTTCTGCAAATTGGTTACAAAGAAGCATTAGCTTTGCGTAGAAGTTTTATTGTTGTCTAATTTGATTGAACTAAATCATACCATATCAGAAACAATGTTGTCAAGAGAAGGAACATAGGCATGCAACCCGTCACTTCCACCATGACCTAAAAACACAACATAATTGTGTGTGTAAGTATGGAGTCAATAATAAAATGTAATTTCTTGATACACGGTGTTTAAATACACGGTGCACAATGGTTACAAGACAGTCTCAAGCCTAGGAAACTATAATAAGATAGAATATTAATATGAATGCAATAGTAGAACATTAATAAGATGGAATGCTTTCAGAAGTCCCCACCTGAAAAATGAACACAGAGATAAAAATCAACATAGCAAGCCAAACATACAATTATAATCTAATTAAAGAGTCAAATCAATCTCTTTGATGGTAGGGAAAATAAATAAGGTTGAGCATATGAGGCGTACCCCATACAAGTATAGTAAGGCCAAAGTAACCAACTGCATGCAATCACAAAAAAGAAGCTATTTTCTTATCCTCAAATAACCAAACAAAAGACTTCCAGCTTACTATTTCGCAAAAGGAAAAAGAAAATATATAGCTAACGACTTAGAAAGAGAAACTTCAACATGGCTAATAAAGACGAACAGAAGAGAAATTATAACAAGTACTCCACTAGAAATTTTTAAAAAAATTTGACAAGAAGAAATTATAACTTCTAGGAGAGGAACCAAACTAACATTGGATGTTCTCAGAGTAAGGTTTAAATATTCATGACAGACAAGGCGAAAACCATTTAAGTGATGCTTAACCATTGAACAAATATGGTGTAGTTAAACTTATACATATAAAGTGCCTCTGATCTGAGATAAGAATACATGACCTTCCAACTTACCAATCCAATCCACACCATAAACCTTGAATCCAATACCGTTCAGCCGTTTTGCAAATCCACTATATCGCCCACTTATCACAAGACACAGCGAAACTGAACAATTAGATGTTGTGCAGTATTACAGGGTTATTGTCGCTCAAACGAAAACATGTGAGGAAGTTCGTCAAACCTGTGTTCATTAAGCCCGTGTAATAGTAACACCATTCCCCTGCACAAGTTGTCATTAGTCATATTCATCGAGTTAGAGGTATATGGGTACGTCACTACATCTCTTCTCTATCAAAATGCAGAAACTTACTACTCACGACGCGTACAAATATGCGATTATACTTTCAATTAATCTTTAATAAAATCACAAAAATGAATGAAAATAGGAGGATAAACATCGATTTTGCTCCCAAAAAAATCGTTAATTAATCATAACAAACTAAATACATATTTAAATTAATAAAAAAAATTGATCTTTCAAAATATCTAAAAAATGGACATGGAACATCCACGTCCACACCGTTTGGACGGTTTAGGCATGAGAGAAACATGCCTCAATGGAAATTTTTTATGCCTGAAGTGTAGGCATGGTGCCTCAATCTGAGCGGCTGGGATATAGATCCAGGTAAAGGATTAGGAGATCCAGTCCACATCCCAGTTGAGGCATGAATCTCCCATGTCCAAACCCTGGTTTGGGCATGAATGTTTACATACCCAATCCCAATTTTTTAGTGTTATCGTATCGATGTTATTGGTGTGAAATCACTATTCTATTTTTATTAAGGCTAATTTGTCAATAACTACCTATTAAATCCAAAGTTTTACAATTTACTACCTATTAAAACAAAGTTCGAAATTAACTACCTAATATAAAGTATTTTGTTACGAATTGCTACCTTAGAACAATTATGAGTAGAAAATCAAACATTTTAAATTATTGTCACAAAAATTTATCAAAATATTCCCTTTATACCCTTACTCCATTAATTCTATCTTTTATCTCGTTCACTTCCTACAATTTTTCTTCTCTGCATTCATTATGCGTTCATCTTCATTTACGTTTCCAATAGTCCGACCCTAACTAAATACACGAATTTGACTAGTAAACTAAATTGAAGGGACTTGAACTGAACTGACTCGAATGTTTATTGTAACATACAAAATTTTGTCCCTAAATTCTTTGAAAATAAAACACCCGAAAATGATCTGCCTGAAAATGCTCCGACCAAAAACCAAACTTATAGTATATGATGTATCAAATTTGTGTGTCAATTTGAACGAGGAGAAAAGAAGATAGTTTGAGAAATTGTCATATGGGAGATGATCAGTTGATATTGCTTGTTGCTGCGAGTGATTGAAAGTTTGGCATAATTTTGCGTAATTTAGGGTAAATAATTAGTAAGGATATTCTAGTCCTTCTACTATTTTTCTTTGTGAGAGTAATTTGTAAGTCAAAAGTTTATACAAGGTAGTAAATTTTGAAGTTTTTTTAATTGGGTAGTAATTTGTAAAATTTTATATTTAATAGGTAGTTATTGACAAATTAGCCTTTTATTAATTTAGAGATGTACTCCGTAATTAGTTTCTAAGGCCCTGTTCTTTTCGGTTGAAACAGGACTGAGCTAAGCTGATAAGAGCTGGTCTAGTTAGCTGAGTTGAACTGAAAGAAGCTGAAACTAATAACTACTCATATAAATTAGGTAATACTTGCTCGGTTTCTAACATTGCCTCATTTACTTTTGGGAAGAAAAATAAGAAAGGGAAAATGAGTGATCAAAAAAGAAAGGAGGAAGAAAGAGAAATTGGTGGTTGAATGTGAACCACACACCTAAAGTGGAAAATTGGTAAAAGATCAAACTCAGCCCAAAAAAGAAAATGGAGTAATGTTAGAAACTCGGAAGAAGTAATATTTAAAAAAATGACAAAAAAATAAAAAATTATAACACCAATTATTATTATTATCATTAATATAATAATAATAATAATAATAATAATAATAACAACAACAACAACAACAACAACATTGTACTCCTTCCCATTCATTTGATTTCTAATTTTTTTTTTCCTTTTTTTTCATATATAAAATATAGAAATAGGGAAGAAAGGTGTTTCAGCCAATAAGAAAACATGGAAGATAAATAAAAATCAGAGGAAGTACTATATATCTTTGATTACGTAATATACAAAATTTAAAATTTTGATATTCTTAAATTTTAATACAATACAAATAATACTCATATGTTATATTGTATGGTATATATACTCCCTCCAGTCAAATCCAAAGTGCACATTTCTTTTTTTTTTGACACTATTCACAACTAAAAAATTTTTTCGATATTCTCGACAATCTATAAGATAAAATATAGTCATGTGGAATCTTGTTTGATTCATCTTTATGAGTAGGTCAAGAATATCAAATTTTTATAATTTTTGCTAATGTAAAATGAAAGATATCGACGGTGCAAAACGTGCCTCGACAAATGTGAAAAAAAGAAATGTGTAGTTTGGATTTGAATGGAGGGACTATATTAGATACTAGATTAATACCCGTGCATAGTCGCATGGGTATTAAGTAAAAAAATTATGAAGATAATCTTAATTGAATGTTCAATCTCTAACACGAATAATTTACAATATTAGAAAAACTATAAGCATAAAATCAACATGAAAAATACAAATGAAATTCAATACCATGTTTAGACTCATATCTTACAATAGAATCATTCATAAAGTAATTTACTTTTAACTTATACTCAGTATTTGTTTTAAGTTAAAATCTAATCCTGAAATAGATAAATACAATATGAGAATCGTATAACAAAACATTTCAAGGAATTGTGACTAAAAATAGACCTCTAAATGGAAGGTCGTGAAAATCAAAGTTCAACTTTTAACTTATACTATATGATAAATACTCGTACTATAGTAACCAATAATATAAATGAGTGCTAATTCAGGTTTGAATCAACTGAAATCACACTTGGATTTCTATAGATGTATACACTTTCGATGGGTTTGCCTACAATGTCCGTCTGAAAAAACTATACCAAATCAATAAGGTTTTAAACTTTATTTATACAAAATTGCTTTATGCGGAGTACTCCTTATTATGTAAGTCCATATTGATCAAACATTTTTAGTATATGAAATGTCTAAACTCATTTGTATTTGTTTATAGTTTAAAACATGCGTAATATAGACATTTCAGGCTATGTTTAGTCTGTGTTCGACTATAAGTATAAAAATAATTTCAACTGTAATTAATATTAATAAGTTTCCAAATATCAACATGTTTATACCTAATATATTTTCAAATGTTTTAACTTATTTAAATAATTGATATTATTATCAAGATATTTAAACTCGTATCTTCATAGTATAAATATTTAAATAATTGGTATTAGTACTACTATCAAAATATGTCATTAATACGAAAATAATGATTAATTTATATTAAATGAATGGTTATTATTATATTATGTATTAGATTAGATGAGATGAGATTATAAACTAATAGATTAATAGGGAAAACGTGATGTTTTAGGAATATGTGGTTTGGCGCCAAAAATTTTATGTTATGGTTTCAGTATTATATAGAAGTACATATTCTATTCACTCAAAAATAATGTTAAAAAAAATAAATTAATCGTAATGGCATTGAGACAGAGTTGTAAATATTTGAATGTAATATATATTTCAAAACCTCAAAATATTATGAAGTGCATAATATATTAATAATTATTATAATAACAATGATAAAAAAAATAAAAAATAATAATGATAATAATAATAATAACAGTGACGATATGATAACGACAACGACGATGACGATGACAGTAATAATTTGTTATTATTATTAACAATAAGAGATATGAGTAATAAAAATAACAACACCAATAGAAATAAAATTATCATTATTATTATTATTATTTTATGAAGAGAAACTTGCATTAATATCGAATAATAATAATAATAATAATAATAATAATAATAGTAATAATAATAATAATAATAATAATAATGCGAGTCAAGGGCAATTGGCAACCCAGGATGCTTTACAAAGAAGGGGGTTTGTAATGGTTAACAGGTGCGTTATGTGTGCATCTGCAATTGAAACGCATTCTCATCTCTTCTTTAATTGTGATTATTCTAAAGCAGTCTGGGAGAGTCTCAAGAATTGGATGCAAATTACTGGTCGTAGTTCGCATCTTATAACGGAACTTCGTTGGTGTTCTTTGAGAAAACATAAGAAGCATTGGAAACAGGATTGGTTTAGGTTTAGGTCTTGTATTGCTGCTGCGGTACATCATCTCTGGTTGGAAAGGAATAGGCGGGTATTTGAAGGACTAGAACGTCCCTCTACAGTTTTGATTAAACTTATACGGTTCGAGGTGTTTATAAAATTGAGATACTCACATATAGATATAAGTAGGAGATTATTGGCATGATTGTATGTAGTTTGCATACTAGAGGGTTGTGTTTGTAAGATTGAGTCTCTTTTATTTACCCACAATGGAGGAATAAAGGAGTCATATCTTTCTTGCAAAAATAATAATAATAATAATAACTTATTGTAATTTGTTTCGATCTTAATACAACTTTCATTTCATATAAATAAATAATATTATTATTATTATTATTATTGAAGTATTATTTTAAGAGTTGAAAATTTTGAGGTTGGACTGGACTGAAAATATTATAGCTGAGATTATAGGAGCTGGGTTGAGCCGATAAGAGCAGGGTTGAGCTGATAGAAGCTGAGATGGTCTGAAACGGACTTAAAATAAACTGAAAATAAAAAGGGCCTAACTATTACTGCCTAACTATTACTGGGCGTGAATTTTTTAGCGAAATCAATGTTTTTGGGAATAAACTAGACGATTTCTACAATAAAATCGATTTTTCTATTAACTTAAAATATACTACGTAATTATTTTGTACCGATTAATTAGTGGAACTTTTTTAGTAAAATCGATGATATTTAGGGTGAAATCAATGTTTTTTTTAAGATGATCAGTATGTAATGATTAATTATCGATCATTTTCCCGCTTTTTATTAAGTGGAAGAAATTAAGTTGCGATGTTTTTTTGGGTAATTAAATAAAAGAGTAAAATCCCGAACGAAACCTTCACGAAAGGAAAGTGTTTTTTCATAGAAAAAAATGGTAAAAGAAAACTAAACAAATAGAGAAACACAAATCACGGTCTAAATATGGATTTGAAAACCTACGAAAGTTGAATCCTATACACTAAGAAAATAACACTTATCAAAAAAAAATTCCCTCAAAATCCATTCTAAATGGAAAAGGAAAAGAATATTTTATGAATAAATCCACAATTTGTTAATTGTTATCCCTACTTTAATAAAGTAATGTCTTTTAAAGACACCGTATTAATCCTCGCATTTTAAAGTTGACGTGACGGCCTCACAAATATTTGGGTAATTTTATACTACCTATTAGAGAAAGACATTAACTATGGTTAAAAAGAAAGATATAAATTAACTCAATCAATCTTATTTATCTTAAGCAAATAAAATGTGTCTAAAAATACCCACGATTCCTCAATCACTACCCTTAACTCCCATTAAGCTTATATAACAATATAACCTCCCATTAAGCTTAACCACCCACTTTAACAACTACTCATAACTGCCTAGAACATGGTTACACAAACAAAGATGAATAGTTTCAATACCACCATTAGGAGTCATTATACTAAACTAAAAAAAATACATTGAAAATACATAAATGCAATCAGAAACAAGGAAATTTCAGTAAGTTAAACAAAGAAGTATTTGGTGCCTATTTAAGAGAAAGAATTGTGTGAAAATGAAAAAGGAAAAACTTCAACAACAATTGAAAAGTAGATTACATATCTCTTGAGCTACTGATGGTGGACAAAAAGATTTCTACCCTTTTCTATTCCAGTAAAAATAATGTCAAATAAAGCATTCATATTCATCCTCACCGAAAAACAATGATGCGTCGTCACCACAATATTTTATGGATTAAAATATTAATTTGAGGAAAAGTTGCCTAATGTACAACAATGATACAATAATCGCTTATTAAATTCAAATGAGACCGCCCATTAAAATTAGCATCCATAACTACACCAATTATCATGAATACAAAACAAAAAACTAAAAAATCAATTGATATGGTGAAAGAAATTCCTACGAATTTCGTAAGATTACCATCGACATTTTACAGTTTGTTCGTTATAATAATAAATAATTTAAACGCAATTCATGCGATTTTCACACGGGTTAACTTTTTAAAAATTTTATAATAAAGTGATATGTCATGAAGATTTGAATAAAGAAAATACAAATTGAAAATAAAAAACACTTTTTTTTCATATAACAAACTACGTAATACAGAGAAATATTTAATATTTAATACAACCCCGTGATTTTTCACGGGGATTAATACTAGTTAATGCTAAAAGAAAATGACAAAAAATGTATACAAAGTACTCCAGGATAAACTCCCTATAAAAAAAAGTTTTCATAAGTCATGGATTAAGGCCGTAAGACACGTGGAATATATTAGGTGTAATATAACGTGAGATCATTTTATAACAAAAAGAATATGGAATAATGAAAAAAGAGAGACGAGTGAAATGCGAGATGATACATTCGAGAGTAAAAAAAACACACATGATAATTCGAAGACATTACGTAATTATCTATCATGATTAATTTTGTAATTTCAAAAATATTGTCGTATATCTAAAGTTCACGTAACGTAGATGATAGTTATAAAAATGAAATATTGAATTCATAAGTTAAAATCTAAAATAAAATAATATTATCATAATATGGAGCGTGGGTCTATACTAATACTAGTAATGTAGGAAACCACACGTCACCCCTGTATCATAATGGTACGGGTTTTCCGATTGCAATAAGTTTTTGGGAAAGAAAAAAGATTAGGAAAAAGGATGGTAATACGCAGTTAACCTGAGGTGGATATTAAGGGGAGACCAAGATTGCGTAAACAAGGAAACTCCAGAAGGTGCAGCAAACAAGGAATAATCCCTGACCGTCGACGACGACGACCTTCCATCCTCGTCGTCGTTCTCCTCCTCCTCCTCCTCCTGTTTCACCCTTTTAATCGCCAATGCTCTCCTGAAGGCTACCTCTGCTGCATGTCTCGAAACAATGCCTGCTGATGACGACGACAATTTTACGACCTTCTCCTCCTTATTCTTCCACCTCCCACCAAACGGCCTCACAATGATTGCCATCAATATTCCCATAATCAATTCAACAAACCCCCTCCAGGCTCTCTTCGATAATAGTGCGTTCACTCTCCCGCTTGCCCCTGATGTTATTAGCATCTCTGACTCTGAACCCATTTTTATTAACAAAGGGGGCAAGCAAGCAAAATGAGAACCGTACAACGATAATATATGATGATGATGATGATGATAAAGCAAGATTCGCCTGCTTTATTTGTTTCTTCTTTTTCTTTTTTCTCGTTTTTCCTTCCCTTACCTAA
Source organism: Agrostemma githago (assembly GCA_958450325.1). Lineage (NCBI taxonomy): Eukaryota > Viridiplantae > Streptophyta > Magnoliopsida > Caryophyllales > Caryophyllaceae > Agrostemma > Agrostemma githago. The sequence goes on from OY288247.1 coordinate 35,565,825, forward strand.
AGATAGGTAATGGAGTTGCAAAACTTCTTCTTCTTCTTTGAATTTAATTGTTTGCAATTCTGAAATGAAACCAAAAAGAAAAAGATGAAAGAAACATAGAAAGTAACGATGGAAAGTGGTCGGCTAAGTTTAGAGAGGTCAAGAGTTTAATTGGGTTGGAATGACAAAAGGAAATCGCTGGAAGCATCTTGCGTTTCTTTCATTCTTTGCCGCATTTCTTTTCTTTTCTTTGCCTAGTACTCCACATAAATATAAATAAGAAGATAAATGAAGTGCCCTTCCCTTCGCTTTGGAATTTGGATAGGCCAAATGACCAAATTAGTAAAAGAAAAAGATATAGATGTATAGACAACCGCATTTTGTTTGCTAGTGTCTATAGCAGTTCCCGACAAAACACCCGATGATGATCGGACGCAAACGTGACTTAGTACACTCGAATATGGGCTCTGAATCAATAATATCCGACGTGGACATTTAGCGGAGTAAAAATCTCTCAAACCAATCTCAAATTCAGGCCCAGTGGGTTGTTCCGAGTAAAATGAGACTAATTTGGGCCAAAACCGACACCAAAAATAAAAACCGTCTTTTGGCAACCGGGTCAAAACCCGGTCAAAGACGAATCCGTCCTCAAAATCAGCCAGGGGAGCTTCTAGAAACTTGCGCCCAAACACAATTTTCAAAAAATCAAAAAAGATAACCATTTCCTAAAATGGCTCGCCAACCATATCCACTCGATCGAGTGGATTGACCTCACTCGATCGAGTGGCGCCAAAAAAAGCCGGAACAGACCCTTTTCTCAGGGCACTCGACCGAGTGCACTAGGGCCACTCGATCGAGTGATCCTAGGTCGAGGGGTGTACTCTATAAATACTCCTCAAACCCTTCTCATTTTTCAGAATTTTTCATACATCAAGAACCCTACATTTTCATCCTTATGCTCTACATTACACTACACTACAACCCTTAGCAACCCTAATTAAAAACCGAGTTATTGTCTCTCGAGAAAAACCGTCAAACCATCCACACACACACACCATAACTTTACATATATACATCCTCGATACTCCCGCGTTCCCGTCGCTATTACGAGTCCATTGCCGAGATCATTCTAAGCATGTATGTTGAGGGTGTCATAAACCCCGTCTCAATCTTTACTATCTCGATTTATATATGTACATTTCATACTTTATATTATAGTCATTTTAGTATACTAACACTAGCTTTTTTATACTTTTAGCACTTTAATTCTCGTTTCTTTTTTATTGTTAATTATATACCGCGTATACGTACATAGTATTAAAACTCGGTTTCGAACACGTTTGACTATGATGACCATCTCAAGTCCGTTTAATCCCTTTACGAGCCACGACGGAGGTGGCACCCTTTCGAGGAGCGCCGCCCCAATGTACTCAAGGGTGTAACGTGATCGTGGTCACTCGTAGTTGAACGTGTACGATTCCATTTCTAAGATTAGCACGGAATCCGTTGATGCGTAAATCAACATCACATAATCCGTTAGGATTAGTTTCGATGTTGTGACGCGGAGGGACACCATTTCGTCACTAATCAAAATTTTCAATCCCATAATAACATTTTTCACAAAATTCCGATAATGGTATTATAATCGTATAGTACACGATTATAGTATCGGAAGCCGTGTTAAATTTAAATCATGCGATATTCATATTTAATTCGGTCAACCATCGATTTTAAACAAGTAAAAACGAAATTGCCACCTTTTTCAAAGCGAGCCATGACTCGTACAGAGGGCACTCGACCGAGTGACATGGGTCACTCGATCGAGTAGCACCTCAAAAACCGGACAGTAGCTACTTCGAAGACACACTCGATCGAGTCCAGGCCATGACTCGATCGAGTGGGTCCTGTAGTCCGAGTAAACCGAGCACTTCAAAGCACCATTTGAGTCTCGTCTTTTTTACGACTTAGTCGTCGCGTGCAAAGTCAATCACGTGATCTCCTTTTTCAAAACTCATGCATATCATTTCACTTAAACGACTTTGATCGATGGTCTCTCACCATTAATCTCATGTCGACGACTCTTTAGTCGTATCCGACACATGATTAATCTAGACGCTAATTTATCGATGTGAAAAGTCGCGACAAGGCATCGAGATTCGGGATCGGGTTAGCACCACGTCTAGGTCCCATATCTCCGTCCTTCATTTAATACACAAGATAATGTGTATTTAATCGAAGTTCGTTCATTTGCACGACTCACGGTCTAGTTTGCATTTATTGTATACGGGTCCGTTCCTAGTTGTTATTTATCGTTTCCTTATATATTTCGTTTATTCCATTTTTATTGTTCGTTATTTTGTATTGGCCGGGTTGTATTTCCCCCCGTGTATATTGTACGTATTTACGAGCTTTGTTTATTTTGATGCTTATCGCTTTATAAATGAACCTCGCATGCTAAACAATTCGACTTGGATTTTGATGCATTAAAATGACGTAGTTAACCAATAATTCGCATGCTTAGCCAAAAAACGCTGTTTGCATATCATTTAATCGTTTTACTAGCGCGCGTACACGAACACGAACGATGTCTTAGTAGAGGCCGCTAAGTGCGGGCGGGGTTGGGTGTCCTTAGTGGGCTTCCCAACACGTACCCTCACCCCTTACTCAGAACCTCGGTTTCCGGATGCCCGAAACCGTTGTCGTAGGAGAGTCATTCTTTACACGATAACCGATGTAGATGGTATCGGTATCGCAATGCAAAGGGACGAGCCCCATAAACTCTGAAATCGAAATGGGTCGTACTTTGTGTATAGCCCACGACGACATAAAGTGGGCTCAAACGGTTCCGAATTCCCATACAATTTGGTGGTGACTCCAACTTTGACTTAAATTTCAACCCGAGAACAATCTTACCACGAGATTCATTCGCCTACCCAAACGCGCGCGTGGCTGCGTCAGGGTGGAACTTCGTCATGTCCACAATTTGGCGACTCCGCTGGGGATACCTGATGTACCACATGTCATCGGGGTTCCCAGGGTGAGACTCGAAGAGAAATCGTTCGTATACTAGTGTGCGCGCATTAGTTTAATGATTCATGCATAACCCATTTTTTGCCGGGCCGGTTACTAGTGACCGACGTCCCACTATACCGCGGTGCATTCCTAAATGGGTGCGCTAAAGACTTCTATGGCCGAACTCGTATGGGTTTTGCGGCATGTCCTAAGACCAACTCGGCTTAGGGAGTCCGTCTTGATTTACGAGAGAGCCATAGTTGTTGGTATAGACCCTATTTTGACCGACCGAGACTTAGTGTAATGCATACATAAGCGTCATTATAATACTTTGACTACGTGCTACTTGGTTTCCGTGTCATTTTTCAAAAAAACCGTCATTTCAAAAAATGCATCTTTCCAAAAATACCAAATTTTGAAAAAACCCGAAATACTATCCATTTCGGGACCCATCTTTTCAAAAAATATCTAATTTTCAAAATTCGGAATGCCGCCGAAACTTAGGATTAACGATTTGACTCAAAATGTCCTTTTCTTTAGCCGGCATGCTGTCCGTTTTGACTATCGAATTTCCAACACTATCTCAATTTTCTGAATTTTCAAAATTCAAATCTCGTTTTTCGAAATTCCGTTTTCGGTTTTCAAACTTTCGGAAATTCGCTCATTATATATTCAAATTTCGAAATTTCAAACATCCGACTTTCCAAACAAATCTTCCTTATTATAGGACCTACCGTTTATCCGTGTGTCGGGTCTTTGCATAGTATGTCGAAGGTTTATAGCGTCGAAACTCTGTCGATTTTACATCACGAGTTTCCCCCCTTTCCCAAGTCCGCCTTGTCAAGGCATGACCAACCCGCGTAGGGCATACCCCTACAACGGATGGTTCGTCTGTACACTCGAGTCAAAAGTTTGGGGAAAAGTCTCACGTGGACCTTCCTTCGAATGGGACTAGGCCCACAAAGCCAAAGTCCTAAGGAAGTCATATCACCTACGAGTCATCCGTCTAGGTGACTTTCACGAGTCTTTTTTTTCACTTGGTCTTTTCTTTTTCATCGCTCGGGATGTACTTTTTGATTCCAAGATCTGGGTTCGGTTTCTGATTACGCGGTGTTCTTACAGACAGGCCACCGTCCACCAGACACAACCGCAAAATGGAAGCACCTCTGAACAATCTGAAGGCCTCCGTGGATGCCATGGCCGCCAAACAAACTGACATTGATGCCCAACTGACATAAATGAGGGCTGGTCAAGTCAATATCGTTGCTCGTATGGCTGCAGTAGAGCAAAGGACTCCTAATGCCGAGGCTACTGGGCCTCTAGCTGAACTACTTAGTGCGGTGCACCGACTAGAGGAACAAGTTCATTTAGCTGGAAGTAACAACATCCATCGGGAAAATAGTCGTGAGTATGCACCGGTGAACGACAAGCTACCCCCAAACCTGAACCTCACCGGCCTACCAATGTTTGAGGGAACCGAAGACCCTTTACTACATGTACAGGCCTTCAAAGAATTCATGGCCATCAAGGGAGTAGATTCTGCAATGTTCAAGAATCTTTTTGCTGCGTCCCTTGAAAAGCACCCACGGGCCTGGTACTACAGGCTAGACCCGAAAAAATACCCTACTTGGGATGATGTGGCTACAGAGTTTGCTCGGAACTATGCTGACAACACCGAGATCCAAACCACAATGCGGTCTTTGGAGGTTATGGCCCAAGAGCCAAAAGAAGGTTTTACTAAATACCTTCAACGCTGGAGGGCCGAGAGTGTGAAACTGGTCGATAAGCCCAGTGAGAAGACTTTGGTGGAGGCTTTCGTCAAGAACCTCCTCCCCTCCTACCGGGTTCATCTCCGGTATGCTGTCATACCCAATTTCACCACCCTTACTGAAATAGGTATGAGAATTGAAGACGACCTGAGACTGGAGGGCCTCACTAAGGCCTCTAGCAAGGGATACCAAGGGGCTTCCTCTTCCACTACCAAGCCTCAAGCTGCAACCCGCAGCATTTTCGACGCGATTAATCTACTAGATGCCCCGTCCAAGAAGAACACCCCACCTCGGGTTTTCACTGATATAGGTACCACCTATACCTATGCCTTACAAAGGTTTTCCTCGAAAGGCCTAATCCAACCGATAGGCCCAACTCCTGAAGTTCCGGTCGAGCGACGCTCCAAGAACTACAATGCCCAAGCCTATTGCCAATACCACCGAGGCAATGGACATGATACCGAAAAGTGCTGGAAGCTGAAGAACTTGATCCAGGACTTGATTGAGAGCGGTAAAATCCCGCTACCCGGAGATAAGCCAAGTAACAAGGAGAACCCTTTCAGTTCCCATGCCATCTTTGTCGGGGAGACGATTGATTGCTCCCACCTTATCTCTCCATTCATCCCGCAAGTGAACGGGATCTGGTTCGACGACGAGGATGATGTCTACCTCGCTAAAGGGGAAACTGTCCCCATCACCCCCGAGGAGATTCGCAAGACCAAATCCCGAGTCCTAGCCAGCAACCACCTTGGTCGTCCCTATCAAGCCACTAGCTCTAGGGACACCCCTATCCCGACAAGCGTCATCGAGCCACTCGGGACGGAAGTCGCCCCTGAAGAGCCGACTGCTGAAACGGCTCTCGTGAAGCAACTAAAGAAGAGCCGAGTTGACCTCACCATATGGCAACTCTTAGTTAGCTCACAAGAACATCGAGAAGCACTCACTAAGGCTCTCGATCAAGTTAAGATCGACTCTTTGGTTACCCCTGCTGAAATGGTAGCCACGATCCTGCCCCATTTGAAGGGCAAAACCAAGGAAGGAGGCCCAATGATCACTTTCTCCGAAGCCGACCTACCACCTTTCAGGGCCTCTCATAATCTGGCCCTCTACATTACGGTGATCTGCTGAGGGAAATACCTCCCGATGACCCTAGTTGATGATGGGTCCGCTGTGAATGTCCTCCCTTTAAGGACCGCCAAAGCCCTCGGTATTACCGAGGCCAATTATGTTCCGACGGCTCAGACCATCCAAGCCTTTGATGGGAGCCCAAAGTCGGTAGCTGAGGCCGTAAAGCTGACCATCATAATAGGCCCAATAGAAAAGGAGCTTGAATTCCAGGTGATCGATGTCACCTCGTCCTTCAATTTGCTCCTGGGAAGGCCGTGGATTCACGCGGTCAAAGCGGTATCCTCCACCCTCCACCGAAAGATCAAGATGCCTTTGCTCGACAGTGTTATTACTTTGGAGGCAACCCCAATGACCGTGGCTAGCTGTAATGCCACGGGCCGCACGGACCTCTGGGGATTCGACTTTGTGGGGATGATCGAAGAAGAATACCTTTTTAGGCCTTACTTCACCACGAGCATTGACACAATGCTCCAAAACCTAGGGTACCTTCCGGGGGCTACCTCTCGACCCGATCTTCCAGCTGGGAAGATCATCGAGGTCCTTAAGGACGAAGACACTCACTTCGGCCTTGGTTATGCCACCACTCCGGGCAACGTTGTCCGAGCAGGAATCGAAAAGGCCTGCAACATCATTAAGGGTATCCACTTGAGCCCTTACAGCCCACGGTTGACTGACTACTTTGTCACACCCGTATTTGGTGCTACTCAGGTTGGTTTATACCAACCCAATGCTGCACACCTCGGGACCCAATCGGCCCGAGACTGCAACTACATTGGCGAAAGGCTCTAAAGAGTCTTTCCGGCTCTGGATTGAAGAGAAAGAATTCGCCTCCCCCCTAGGCATACACTACACACTAGAGCAAACGTGAGAACACCTAGTGCTTTATGGGCACTAGGCAAAGACAATTAACAAGCACTTCCCAAGACAAAGAGAAAAAGAAGCTAAAGAAAATAAGAAAAACTACACAATATGCACAAGAGATAGAAGAAGAGCACAAGAGGGGTAACTAAGTCTAGCTAATAAGCAAACTAAGTCTAAACATGCATCGTCCCCGGCAACGACGCCAAATTGATGGTAGGGATTTGCCGCGGGTCCTACCGATCAATATATAACCAACTAATTATAACGATAGCTAGGGTAAGTCGGGTCGTGTCCACGGAGACGGTAATGTAATGTCTAGACTATGGTCTACTCACAAACAAGACTAAGTCACAAACAAACACAAAGAAATGATAATTGACAAATTATGATGGGAGAAGAGGTATAAACAAGACTAACAATGAATAAGCTATAACAAAAACTAATGAACAACAAAAGATTAACTAAGCAAATAAACTAGAGAAGATGATCGACTAAAGAGATAGAGAATTCAAATATGGAAAAGAGTAGGGTTAGGTCGGGTTCATAAGCATAGTAGGATGATTGGGTAATCAAGGGTGTAGGTGCCACTTAGTCACTAAGGTCGGTTCGCACTCTCGCGCCAAAGCCAAAGTCCGCACTCTCGTGTCTAAGACTAGACCCGAACATTCATGCAAGATGCTACTCAAAACACAAACATTCAAACACAAATTGAATACACAATGAGAAGGAGAGAACAAGCATGAGAAGCATTGGCCACTACTACCCATACAAGCAATACAACAAACACATAGTGTGCCCAATAAGTGACTAGCAACAAATGAATCACCTTTACCCACTTTCAAGCCCTAGTCACCCATAATCCACACTTAATCCCCCTACTAACCCCACAAGGAATCTACTCACTCATAATGAAGTCAAAACTAAGACTAACAAGAGAAACAATCATACTAATCAAAACATCCATTAAGAACAAACAATAAAAATAAGCAATAAGTAAAGATTAAAACTTGATGGTAAAACAAAGATTAAAAGAAAAGAAATTATACCCACTACAATAGGATGAACAAGATGAGAACTTGAATTAATAAGAAACCCAAATAAAACTCCAAGGTTGTCAAGCTTGGAATAATCTTCAAGAATCTCCTAAATACAAGACTAATTACTTGATTAAACTAAGATTAACTAAAGATTAACTAGAGATGATGAGAGGCTAATTAGGGTTTTGAATGCTTAATAGAGGTCTAAAATAATCTAGGGTAAGGTATGATGCTTAAACAATACAAGGGAGGAGTATTTATAGGGTTACAAGAATGAAGGAGGAAGATAAAAGTCACGCGGCTACCGCTGAGCCATCCCGTCCGGGACGAGATGGTCCCGTCCGGGACGGTCTGATCCCGACCGGGACGGGTTGGTCCCGACCGGGACGGGTCCAAAACAGAACCATCGCAATTTGCGCACCTCATCCCGGACGGGATGAGTTCCTTCCCGTCGGGGATGGGTCTTGTAGGCCTCCAATATGATCTTTAAGGTTCCTCCTTGCTTCTCATGGGCTTCTCATCGATTCTTGGGGCTCGGGATCGATTCTAAGGGGCTCGGGATTGGGTCCCAAGGTCTCGGGATCGAATCCAAGGCATCGAGTGATCGTTCCTTCACTTCGTTGGCTCCAAAAAGTGTATGAAACGAGTCGGAATCGTTCCAATTCTTCATGAATGGTCTCGAGAACCTGAAACGAACTAGAGGAAGCATAAGTAGCCCATGAACCGCTCCCAAGGAGCGATTCCGCAAGGAAAATGGGACCAAAACACAACAAACTATCCACTACAAACCACACTTATCAACTCCCCCACACTTAACCCTTACTCGCCCTCGAGTAAGCACAAACTAACTACTAAACTAGTCGAGCGGGTATTAGCGCACCCTACGCCCTTTCAACTCACGCGAGAACACTTAGAGGACAAGTGCTCTCTGCAAGGCAAGTGAGGTCTTGCGACAAAACCATGGATGCAACCGGACACAAAAACACATAAACAAACAAACAAACAAACAAACAAAAGGTTGCACCCAAAAAGAAACAAATACCGCTTCCCTCTAAAAAGCGGTGAAAGAAGCACCGGTTTAGGACTCAAGGTAAGTGACAACGTTCCCAAGCTAGCAATACAAACCAAAATGGACAAAACCCTAATAGTATGACGACAAAGCAACAAAAACGTTGGTAACTTACCTAGGTTCCTCCTAACCTTCTAAGAACGTACTACGGGACGATCGGCGGGATGAAAAAGGGTTGAACCACGGTGTTAGTCGACACGGTAGGTAAGTGAGACCCCGCCCCCTTTAGCAATGAGCCAAGAGGGTCGTCCCATGCCCAAAACCGCCCAACTAGTCCAAGTAAAAAGGTGGATATGATTACAAAATGAGGAAAGACCGATCATTACCGCTATCATCCTTCCTAGGGACTCGGTCCTTTGGTAGGCTCTTCACGGTAACGATCGGAAAAAAGGCTTATTTTGAGAGGGTGAGAATCTTTTTGTGAGACGGTTTTCTTTTGGCATTTTTCTTTCTTTTGCATTTTTGCTTTGTGTTGCTATGCCATTTCTTTTTCATCTTTTGTATTTTCTTTTTGGCTTTTTGTGCCCTATTATTTTTCTTCAATATTTTCTTTCTTTCATTTTCTTTCTTCATCTTCTCTTTGCCCTTTTGGTTGTAGGCATTTCTTTTTGCAACTAAGAAAGAGATTTCAACAATTTGCAACTTTATTTCGTGGATATGTGTAGGAGGTAGGGGAATGGGAGAGTCGGGAGCGCGCTTTCCCTTCAAACCCACAAAAAGGGGAGAAACTCGGACTAATCAAACAATTCCGAACACGGTCACCTAGGGGACGGGACTCGGCAACCAAGGCCTTTTCACACCGTGGGTGGTCATAATGGTCAAAATGCAAATCCCGTAGTAAATCCCTAGTAGACTAGGTGGACTGTAGGTAAAGAACCAACGAAACCATTGATTTAGGGTCATTCTACTAGACTGAAGTCCAAGACTCGATTTATACTACTAGAGAGGGAAAGTAAACACTTGCACACTAGCCTTTAAACCGGGTTTTCGAAAACCGTTTACACACTAGACACAAGTACACACCACAAAACAAAGACACGACAAAAACGAAAGAAAAAGAGACCAAAGGCAACAAAACAAAACAAAACCAAACAGACACACAAAGAGAACAAACACCACCCCGAATTTCTAAATAAGCAACCAATCACCCATTAATATGCACAAAGCTCCACCCGAGCACACATCATCACAAATGTCCTCCACACTCCACGAGAAACAAAAGAGGAAAAGGGATGAAAGATGTTACCGGATGTCTTGAAAGCTCTCCAAAGCTATCGGTGATTAAGCAACCTATAAGGAAAAAGGGAGGCAAAACACGCATACGACATAACGACACAAAAGGAAAACACACAAAAGAAAATCTTTTTGATTTTTGTGAAAAAATTTCAAATTTTTAGGGTTTTTTTAAAGATTTTTCGAAAAAACTACGAAAACAAAACTAACTATGATAGAATATCGCTCCCCCACACTTAAGTCGAGCAATGTCCTTATGCTCGACCGTAGTGTATGGAGGCACAAAAGAAAAGAAACTACGAAAATAAAGCTAAAAATCAAAAAGAAAAGTGGAGGAAAGGGTAGAAAGTGTTCGGCCGGGGTGTAGTCAAGTCACCATGGGCCGAGACAAGAAAAGATATGGTAAGGGGGAAGAAATAAAATGAAAGAAATAAAAGGAAATGGGAGGGGAGGACTAGGTGTAATCAAGTCACCTAGCCCGGATTCCGCCCAAATCTGACTAAATCCTACCAAAAAGGGTGAAAATCTTGTAAAATTTGGATTTTGAAATGACTCTCGATGTAATCACGTCGTCGAGAGTCGGGAGCAACAATTACCAAGCCCCCGAGGGCCACCATGACACAAAAGTGTATAAGGGGAAGGGGAACTAACCAAAGAAGACAAGCAACAAAAGACGGAAAAGAAAGGATAGTTGCCGTACCATGCGGGTAGCAACTCACTCGCTCCATCGTCTCATATGTCGATATTGGCACGTAGCTAGTCGTTGTCTTTGCCATTCCCCTCCAATCACGATATGGATCCATGGTTGGAGCACAAAGGTATAAGGAGATAGGTTTTGATGTGAAAGTCGGTGTAAAGTGAAGAGAAAAATGAGGTGAATATGTGTATATGAAGTGTAGGAGTCACATGATAAGGGCAAGGATAGGTAGGGAGGTTGGGAGGGGGTATAAGTGGTAGGGTGGGCTCAAATGACAAAGAAAAGGCCAAAGGAGGAACAAGGCATCATCCCGGTCGGGATGGATGGTCCCGTTCGGGATGACATGCTCGTCCCGGTCGGGAAGCCCTCGTCCCGGTTGGGATGACACTCCAGAGAACCCCGTTTTTTGCACACTCATCCCGATCGGGATGGTTCATCCTTCCCGGTCGGGATGCACTCTTCTCGACCGGGAAGAGTCTCCTACCCCTCTACAACTCCAAAAGCTCGTTCTAAGCTTCAAAAATCGACTCCTCTTCGCACGATCCAAGCTCTAACAAAAACCACTCCTCTCTAGGATTCATCTTCAATTTGCACCTATCAAATAAGCTCAAAACACAATCATCAAAATCCCTCCCTCACATCGCTCATCAAAATGAATTCCAACTCACAAGAATTTCACAAAATCTAAAAGAATAAGAAAGAAATATATACAATAAGACAGTTCTTTGGAACTCCGTCAAACCAAGGATGGTGCACTCTTCAATTCTTTTTCAACAACACTATAACCAATTCCATCGCCATCAAGGGCACGAAGAAACAAATCGAAGGCTCTTGCAAAGTCTTCAATTAAGCTAGTGGAATACCAACCTCCACTCCAAGGATCATCACATCTTAGCCTCGACGTTCCCGGGGCATCCCGATCTACTAAGTTCAATGGCTTGTACTTGTACTTTCGATCCTTCGGTATATACCCAAACGTCCATCTATCCTCATGTGGCCCCACGGGGGGCTCATCTTCCTTCTTGTCTTGGCACTTGTTTTCAAACTCATGATATGGGCACTCATCCGCCCCAATCTCGGAATCATCATCCTCAATTCCATAGAAGTCGTTCTTCAAGCTTTTACTCGTCCCATCCCCTAGACCGATGTCCTTCATGGCGGTGATCATTTTACAAGACTCATCATTAGTAGGCGAAGTGTTGCCTCGGAGGTCAAAAACGAGCTTCTCGTCGCCTAGCTCAAATCTAATCCTACCGTTCTTTACATCGATCATGGCACCGGCGGTGTGTAGAAATGGGCGCCCAAGGATAATGGGAGTGATAGCATCTTCCGGCATGTCAAGTACAAGGAAGTCAACCGAAATGAAGAACTTCCCGATTCTAATTGGCACATCTTCCAACATCCCCAAAGGTCGGTTGAGGGAACTATCGGCCATTTGGAGTGTAATGGAAATACTCTTGAGCTCCTTCATCCCAAGTCGCTCACAAATGGAATAGGGAATGATGCTTACACTCGCACCCAAATCACATAGCGCTCTCTCAATCTTGAAGCTGCCTATGGTGCAAGGGATCGAGAAACTACCCGGATCCTTCAACTTGGGAAGCATAGAACCTTGAATAAGCTCGCTCACCACTCTTGTGAACGCTATAGTCTCTTCCTTGTCGACGGATCTCTTCCTAGCCAATATTTCTTTCATGAATCTTCCATATGCCGGGATTTGGGTAAGTAGCTCGGTAAATGGGACACTCACATCCAATTTCTTCACAATATTAAGGAACTTGTCATATTGGATATCCACCTTGGTCTTCATTTGCCTTGTTGGGAAATGCAACTTGATTTGAACCTTTTTTTGCTCAATAGGGGTGGACTTCTCAAATGACACTTTCCTTTTACCCTTGTCTTTTCCTCGAAGTGGGGGAAGCTTGTCTTCTTGGGGTTTCTCAATCTCCCATAAGACTTGCTCCTCTATTGGATTTCTCAAGCTTGGATCTTCTTGAATTGGAGGCACAACATCTTTCATTGGTACGTGCTCATTAAGGGATGAGGGGGAGTCATAAGATGAACCACTCCTTGTGGTAATAGCACTCACATGCTCGAATTTCGCCATTTCACCTTGAGGAGGTAATTGCCCCTTTTGCCTTGAAGAGCTACCCGAAGCATCTTCATATGAGCATCTTCATATGAGCATCGCTTGCCAAGTTATCCCTTTGAAGTTGAGTGATGATTTCTTGTTGGGTTCTTTGTGTCTCCAATTGACTCCTTTGCATGTCCAACATTGACTTTTGCATGTCAAAATCCCGAGGGGGGGATTGTTGGTTATGAGGATTGTTTGTGATGGCTAGTGGTATGCCATAATCGTGAGTAGGAGACCGACTCCTTGGCTTGCTTTCTTGTCGATTACCTTGGGATGCTTGTTGTTGTTGATGGTTCCCTTGGAATCCATGAGAGTTGTCTTGATTGTTGCCATGGTTGTAGTTTTGATGTCCTTGGTTGTGTTGGTTTCCTTGGAAACCACCTTGATTGAAATTCCCTTGTTGGAATCCTTGATTGTTGTTGAAGGTACCTTGGTTATTTTGCTTGAAGTTGTTGAATAGCCTTGGGTTGCCTTGATAACCTTGGTATCCTTGATTGTTGTCCCTTAAGGGAGGTGGAACATATGACGGTGTTGTAGAGATTGTTGTTGAGAAGCTTGGTACATATTAGGATAGGGAGCACCTTGCTCGAACGCTTGAAAGGCGTTCACTTGCTCAATACTTCCCCGACAATGTATAGGCTCATGTCCAACTATCCCACAAGTATCGCACATCCCATAATAAGGTGTATGAGGAACAACTCCCAAAGCATTAACTTCATAAATCGAGTGTTGGTTGGAGGAACTAGCGCTTTGAACTTGATTGAGGTGGCTTTGGAGCTTCTTGTCAATGGTCTCCATGTGAGTTTTTAATTGAGCTCCAAGGTCAATGCTTAGTTGTGTGATGGCATCGACCTCGTGCCTACCTCCTCGATTCGCCTTCCTAGGCCTTGAGTATTGGGAATTGTGGACCGCCATCTCTTCAATTCTTGACCAAGTTTGGTCATCATCCACCTCGGTAAACCTTCCATTCGATCCCATATTGAGTATGGCCCTTGAGTCTTCATATAACCCGTTCCAAAATTGTTGAACAAGGAACCATTGTGATAGACCATGGTAAGGACAAGAGCGGATCAAGGCTTTGAATCTTTCCCATGCTTTGTAGAGGCTTTCTTCATCACGTTGTTGGAATCCCGTGATAGATGCTCTCAATAGATTTGTCTTCTCCGGGGGATAGAATTGTTGGTAAAAAGCCAATGCTAGCTTCTTCCAAGTATCAATACCAAGAGTCGCCTTGTCTAACCCTTTGAACCATTGCTTTGCTTTACCGATCAAAGAGAAAGGAAATAGTACCCACCGGATTTGGTCTTGGGTTATTCCCGGTTGTGAAATAGCATCGCAATAATCCGAAAAGGTTTCCATGTGTTGATGAGGATCTTCGGTTGGTAACCCATTAAATTGGCTTCGCTCGACCAATTGAATAAATTGAGTCTTTGCCACAAAATTTCCGGTACATGCCTCCGGTAAAGCGGTTGGACCGGGCAAGACATCCTCCGTAAAGGTCGAGTGTGAAGAGAACTTAGGCATTATTGGATATGCGGGAGAGGACGGTGTAGATGGTGTTGATGTAGAAGTAGAAGGGGAACTAGGTTGAGAAGTACCAAAAGGATTTATGAAGATCCCTTCGGTATTGCCTTGAGGTTGCTCGATAAAGTCGGATCCTTGAGCTTGTTCTTCGGTGGTATTGGTAGCACTTGGTTGAGAGATTCTAACCCGGCCAATAGTCCGTTGGCGAAAGGCTCTAAAGAGTCTTTCCGGCTCTGGATTGAAGAGAAAGAATTCGCCTCCCCCCCTAGGCATACACTACACACTAGAGCAAACGTGAGAACACCTAGTGCTTTATGGGCACTAGGCAAAGACAATTAACAAGCACTTCCCAAGACAAAGAGAAAAAGAAGCTAAAGAAAATAAGAAAAACTACACAATATGCACAAGAGATAGAAGAAGAGCACAAGAGGGGTAACTAAGTCTAGCTAATAAGCAAACTAAGTCTAAACATGCACCGTCCCCGGCAACGGCGCCAAATTGATGGTAGGGATTTGTCGTGGGTCCTACCGATCAATATATAACCAACTAATCCTAATGGTAGCTAGGGTAAGTCGGGTCGTGTCCACGGAGACGGTAATGTAATGTCTAGACTATGGTCTACTCACAAACAAGACTAAGTCACAAACAAACACAAAGAAATGATAATTGACAAATTATGATGGGAGAAGAGGTATAAACAAGACTAACAATGAATAAGCTATAACAAAAACTAATGAACAACTAAAGATTAACTAAGCAAATAAACTAGAGAAGATGATCGACTAAAGAGATAGAGAATTCAAATATGGAAAAGAGTAGGGTTAGGTCGGGTTCATAAGCATAGTAGGATGATTGGGTAATCAAGGGTGTAGGTGCCACTTAGTCACTAAGGTCGGTCTGCGCTCTCGCGCCAAAGCCAAAGTCCGCACTCTCGTGTCTAAGACTAGACCCGAACATTCATGCAAGATGCTACTCAAAACACAAACATTCAACCACAAATTGAATACACAATGAGAAGGAGAGAACAAGCATGAGAAGCATTGGCCACTACTACCCATACAAGCAATACAACAAACACATAGTGTGCCCAATAAGTGACTAGCAACAAATGAATCACCTTTACCCACAATCAAGCCCTAGTCATCCATAATCCACACTTAATCCCCCTACTAACCCCACAAGGAATCTACTCACTCATAATGAAGTCAAAACTAAGACTAACAAGAGAAACAATCATACTAATCAAAACATCCATTAAGAACAAACAATAACAATAAGCAATAAGTAAAGATTAAAACTTGATGATAAAACAAAGATTAAAAGAAAAGAAATTATACCCACTACAATAGGATGAACAAGATGAGAACTTGAATTAATAAGAAACCCAAATAAAACTCCAAGGTTGTCAAGCTTGGAATAATCTTCAAGAATCTCCTTAATACAAGACTAATTACTTGATTAAAATAAGATTAACTAAAGATTAACTAGAGATGATGAGAGGCTAATTAGGGTTTTGAATGCTTAAGAGAGGTCTAAAATAATCTAGGGTAAGGTATGATGCTTAAACAATACAAGGGAGGAGTATTTATAGGGTTACAAGAATGAAGGAGGAAGATAAAAGTCACGCGGCTACAGCTGAGCCATCCCGTCCGAGACGAGATGGTCCCGTCCGGGACGGTCTGATCCCGATCGGGACGGGTTGGTCTCGACCGGGACGGGTCCAAAACAGAACCATCGCAATTTGCGCACCTCATCCCGGACGGGATAAGTTCCTTCCCGTCGGGGATAGGTCTTGTAGGCCTCCAATATGATCTTTAAGGTTCCTCCTTGCTTCTCATGGGCTTCTCATCGATTCTCGGGGCTCGGGATCGAGTCTAAGGGGCTCGGGCTCGGGTCCCAAGGTCTAGGGATCGAATCCAAGGCATCAAGTGATCGTTCCTTCACTTCCTTGGCTCCAAAATGTGTATGAAACGAGTCAGAATCGTTCCAATTCTTCATGAATGGTCTCGAGAACCTGAAACGAACTAGAGGAAGCATAGGTAGCCCATGAACCGCTCATAAGGAGCGATTCCGCAAGGAAAATGGGACCAAAACACAACAAACTAGGCACTACAAACCACACTTATCATCGGTGCTAGAGTCACTCCTGTAACCCCTCTTCCTCTTGTCATTCTTGCTGCTGGCACTTTGGGGTCTGTCCCGAGTGCCTTACCAATTCTGCCACTGACTAATGATCAGATGGCTGCTCTTTTCGAGCTGTTTTCAAAGTTTTCAATCAATAATAACAACCGTTCTGCTTACGACTTGTCTCTTTTAAATTCTGCTTTCAAAAATATTTTATGCAATGACATTGAGAAACCCGACGAACAGGTACCTTTACCTCCGCATCTAATCGAGCAATTAGAGCAAAGGGAATCTCGGAATCCGATAATTGAAGAGACCAAGTCCATTAATGTGGGGACAACCTTAGAGCCTCAGATACTTAAGATAGGGTTACCCTTAGATCCCGAGGAGAGGCAACAATTCACGAACCTCCTCCAAGAGTTCAAAGATGTCTTCGCATGGTCCTACAAGGACATGCCGGGGATAGACCGGGAAATAGCCGAGCACCACATACCAATTAAAGACGGGTGCAAACCGGTTAATCAAAAGCTCCGCCGAATGAGGCCCGAGTGGTCTCTCAAGGTAAAAGAAGAAGTCGATAAGCAGTTTAAAGCCGCCTTCATACCGGTGTCCGAATATCCGAACTGGGTGGCGAACATCGTGCTGGTTCCTAAAAAGGACGGTAAGGTGCGGGTATGCGTCGATTTCCGAGATCTTAACATAGCAAGCCCGAAAGATGACTTTCCGTTACCACACATCGATATACTGGTGGATAACACGGCCGATCATGCCCTTCTATCATTTATGGACGGGTATGCCGGATATAATCAGATCAAGATGGCGGAAGAAGATATGAGTAAGACTACCTTCACTACACCTTGGGGTACTTACTGTTACACCGTCATGCCATTCTGCCTCATTAATGCTGGGGCCACTTACCAAAGGACCGCTACCACTTTATTACATGACATGATGCATAAAGAGATAGAAGTTTATGTAGACGACATGATCGTCAAATCCAAAGAACGGGACGCTCACATCACCGCCCTAAGAAAATTCTTTACCCGATTACGCAAATACAACATGAGGCTAAACCCTCAAAAGTGCAGTTTCGGGGTAACATCAGGCAAACTACTGGGTCATATCGTTAGCCAATGAGGTATCGAGGTCGACCCAGCTAAAATCAAAGCCATTACCGAGATGCAACCTCCTAAGACCGAAAAAGAAATAAGGGGATTTCTCGGGAAAGTCTAGTATATCAGTCGGTTCATTTCCAAACTAACCATGGTGTGTGAACCAATTTTCAAGAAACTGAAAGTAGGGGAACGGGTACTATGGGATGACAAGTGCCAAACCGCCTTCGACAAAATCAAGGAAATTCTGTCTGCTATGCCGATCTTAATGCCACCTCAACCCGGTTTGCCTCTGTCGTTATACCTAACGACGACCGAGACAGCCATGGGGGCTATGCTGGCTCAGACAGTCGACTCCGAAGAACGAGCCATTTATTATATCAGCAAAAAAAATTTTAGAGTATGAGTGCAAATATACCATGCTCGAAAAGACGTGCTTGGCTCTGGTTTGGGCCACTAAGAAGCTCCGACATTATATGCTCAGCTACGAGGTCCATGTTCTATCCAAAATGGACCCGATCAAATACCTCTTCGAAAAACCCGTTCTCAATGGCCGAATTTCTAGATGGACTCTAATGCTGGCAGAGTTCGACCTAAATTTTGTACCGTTGAAGGCCATTAAGGGGCGAGTAGTAGCTGAATTTCTCGCCGATAGCCCGGTAACTGAAGAAGGACACACCGACACATGGTCCTTCCCAGATGAAGATATCTTCCATACCGATAACGAAACATGGGATTTATACTTCGACGGAGCATCCAATTTTCGAGGGTTCGGAGTCGGGATCCTCTTAATTTCACCAAAAGGGGAGCATACCCCCGTGTCCATCAAACTGGACTTTGATGTTACCAATAATGCAGCCGAATACGAAGCGTGCATTTATGGGCTACAAGCCGCCGCCAATATGGGGATCACAAATCTTCGGGTACATGGTGACTAATCCTTGGTCATTAACCAAGCACTTCAAAAATGGAAAACTCGGAATGCTAATCTCGTGGCCTACCAGGCACGAGTAAGGGATCTCGAGAAACAATTCCAAAAGGTAGAGTACATATACTTGTCTCGGGAAGAAAATCAGTTTGCGGATGCACTCTCAAAATTGGCATCTTTACTGAATATTCCCGACCACATGACCAGTATGCCAATTTGTGTCGAAAGACGGTCCGAGCCGGCATACATTCACGACATCGAGGATATCGAGATAACTGATCCTGAACCTTGGTACCAGGCCGTATTAACGTACCTGACAAACGGAGAATATCCCCCCGGTACCGAAGGCCGAGCCAAAAAAAGCCTTGCGAAGGCTAGCCACCCAGTTTATCCGCACTGATGACGGGCAGCTGTACAAAAAGACACCACAGAGGGCTCTTCTCCTTTGTGTTGATAAATATAAGGGTTATTTCATGGGAATAATACCAACTATGTGTGTGCTTCTTAAAATAATCCAAACTATACGTAATCTCATTTTAATATGAACTACACATTCATTAATCTCGTTTTGTTATGTATGAAATTATGACTTGCTATTACAGGTCATAGTGACTTGTTGTAACTTTCTAGGGTTTTATTAGGTCCATTGCAGTCATCGTGAAAGCCAAAATAACAATAAAAACATTTTTTTTTTCATAGCTTCTATAAGACTAAATGAAAAAGAAATGGAAGATGAATTTTCGGTAAAAAAATTTTCTTTTTCAATGGTCGAAAATGAACACAAAAAGTAAATCAGAAGAAGAAGAGTTAGAGAAAGAGTTGAATAAGAGAGGTTCAACAGGTAGCCGGTCACTCATAGCAAAACGAGGTTAATGAAGACATAGTTCGTATTAAAATGAGATTACGTATAGTTTGTATTAATTTAAGAAGCACACGCATAGTTGGTATTATTCTCATGAAATAACCCTAAATATAAAGCCGAAAAGGTATGGCCGAAATAAATGATGGTGAAAACGGCCCACATATGAATGCCCACATGCTGGTCCGGAAAATCATGAGGCTCGGGTATTACTGGAATACTATGGAAGCCGACTGCCAGTTATATGTCAAACATTGTCATAACTGTCAAATATTTGCCAATGTGCAACATATGCCGTCATCTCTACTTTATACCATGACGTCGCCTTGGCCGTTCTCAACATGGGGTATCGACATAATCGGGAAAATAAATCCCTCCGGTACTGGCGGACACTGTTTCATTTTAGTAGTTATCGACTATTTCACCAAATGGGTCGAAGCCGAATCATATCGCATTCTCAATGCTAAACATGTCGCCAAGTTTATCCAGAACAAGATAATATGTCGGTATGGTATCCCACATGAATTTATCAGTGATCACGGGACTCATTTCCAAGCCGAGACTGCGGCCCTGTAGACCAAGTATAAAATTCAAAGGCATACGTCCTCGCCCTATCGTCCCCAAACGAACGGAGCAGTAGAGGCGGCCAATAAAACAATTGTCACCATACTCAAAAAGATGGCTGATAATTACCGTGACTGGCCCGACAAAATACCTTTTGCCCTATGGGGATACCGGCCGTCAATTCGCACCGCAACCAGGGCGATGCCTGACGGTAGTGTTTGTCGTCTATCCTACCGGTCAAATAAAACCAACTATTCCTAACTAGGTAGATAGGGCAAGTCGGGTTGATCCACAGGGACGGGGTGTCGGACTAAGGTGTGCTACGGTCAAAGACTCGGTTCAAGACAAGCTAATCTAGGCGATGGCTAAGGACTAAACTATAGTCTATAATAACAAATAAAAAGGCTAAACAAGCATCTAATGACTAGCGGAAGCTAATAAAACGATAAGAAGAAACTAGGGTTAGGTCGGGTTCACGGATGTCAAGGGCATAAAAAGGGGAAAGGCTGGGTTACTAGCATGCTTTCGTAGCCTAGGTTCCGATCGGGCTCTCGCTACTTAAACGGCCTAGGGGTCACCCTCACCACGCTCTCACTACTAATGAGGTTACCAAACCTACAACAAAACACACACATACAAGAGAAGAGGCAAGAAAAACAAGGATTGATCGTCTCGAGTCTCACAAGCATTACATCGAACATGTGGAGTGCAAGGTAAATGGGAAACAACAAAAACAACATCTAGTACCACCCATCTCACCCCAATCATCTCTAATCACACCCAATCTCCCTACTAATCCTAGCAAGAGTCTACTCAAACATAACTAAACTAAAACTAACACTAACAAGAGAAATCAAAACAAGAACAAGAGCATACATATGTAAAACTAACAAGGATGATGAACAAAACAATAAACAAGAGCTAAAGATTGAAACTTGAATGATAAAACAAAGATAAAGAGAAGGAAAAAGAGATTATACCACACTAGAAGATGAAGGGAGGAATGAAAACTTGCATAGAAGAGAAAACCCAAAACAATCTCCTAAGGTTGTCAATCTTGGTAGAGATCTTCAAGAATTCAATTAATACAAGGATAATCTAAGATTAAGGATAAACTAAAGACTAATCGACACTAATCTAAGCTAATATAGTCAAAAGTAGTCTAGGGTTTAGTGGGTAATGAAGAACATAAGCTAAGATTACAAGAGGGGGGGGGGGGTATTTATAGGGTTACAAGAGTGAAGGAGAGGAAAGGAAAGTCACGCGGCTACAGCAAAGCCCATCTCGTCAGGGATGAAATGGTCCCGTCCGGGACGAAATGGTCCCGTCGGGGACGACCCCAAAACAGGTGCTGTTCAATTTGTGTACCCCTTCCCGGACGGGATGAGGTCCTTCCCGACAGAGATGGGTCTTGTAGGCCTCCAATATGATCTTTAAGGTCCCTCCTTTCTTCTCATAGGTTTCTCATCGATTCTCGGGGCTCCGGATCGAGTCCTAGGGGCTCGGGATTGGGTCCCAAGGTCTCGGGGTCGAATCCAAGGCATCGAGCGATCGTTCCTTCACTTCGTTGGCTCCAAAAAGTGTATGAAATGAGTCGGAATCGTTCCAATTCTTCATCAATGGTCTCGGGAACCTGAAACGAACTAGAGGAAGCATAAGTAGCCCATAAACCGCTCCCAAGGAGCGATTCCACAAGGAAAATGGGACCAATACACAACAAATTAGGCACTACAAACTACACTTATCCACTCCCCCACACTTAACCCTTACTCTCCCTCGAGTAAGCACAAACTAACTTCTAAACTAGCCGAGCGGGTATTAGCGCACCCTATGCCCTTTCAAATCACGCGAGAACACATAGAGGACAAGTGCTCTCCGCAAGGCAAGTGAGGTATTGCGACAAAAGCGTGGATGCAACCGGACACAAAAACACATAAACAAACAAACATACAAACAAACAAAAGGTTGCACCCAAAAAGGAAACAAATACCGCTTCCCTCTAAAAAGCGGTGGAAGAAGCACCAGTTTAGGACTCAAGTCAAGTGACAACGTTCCCAAGCTAGCAATACAAACCAAAATGGACAAAACCCTAATAGTATGACGACAAAGCAACAAAAACGTTGGTAACTTACCTAGGTTCCTCCTAACCTTCTAAGAACGTACTACGGGACGATTGGCGGGATGGATAATGGATGAACCACGGTGTTAGTCGACACTGTAGGTAAGTGAGACCCCGCCCCTTTAGCGATGTGCCAAGAGGGTCGTCCCATGCCCAAAACCGCCCAACTAGTCCAAGTAAAAAGGTGGATAAGGTCTGCAAAATGAGGGAAGACCGATCATTACCGCTATCATCCTTCCTAGGGACTCGGTCATTTAGTAGGCTCTTCACGGTAACGATTAGAAAAAGGCTTATTTTGAGAGGGTGAGAATCTTTTTGTGAGACGGTTTTCTTTTGGCATTTTTCTTTCTTTTGCATTTTTGCTTTGTGTGTTGCTATGCCATTTCTTTTTCATCTTTTATATTTTCTTTTTGGCTTTTTGTGCCTTTTCTTTTACTTCAATCCTTTCTTTCTTTCATTTTATTTCTTTTTCTTTTCTTTGCCCCTTTTGGCTAGATTTGAGTTGTAGGCATTTCTTTTTCGCAACTAAGAAAGAGAGAGATTTCAACATATTGCAACTTTATTTTGTGGAAAATGTGTAGAAGGTAGGGAAATGGGTGAGTTGGGGAGCGTCCTTCCCTTCAAACCCACAAAAAGGGGAGAAACTTGGACTAATCAAAACAATTCTGAACACGGACACCTAAGGGACGGGACTTGGCAACCAAGGCCTTTTCACACCGTGGGTGGTCATAATGGTCAAAATGCAAATCCCGTAGTAAATCCCTAGTAAGCTAGGTGGACTCAAGGTAAGAAACCAACGAAATCATTGATTTAGGGTCATTCTACTAGACTAAAGTCCAAGACTCGATTTATACTACTAGAAAGGGAGAGTAAACACTTGCACACTAGCCTCTAAACCGGGTTTTCGAAAACCTTTTTACACACTAGACACAACTACACATCACAAAACAAAGACGAGACAAGAACGAAAGAAAAGGAGACAAAGGCAACAAAACAAAACAAAACAAAAACATAAAGATAACAAACACCACCCTGAACTTCCAAACAAGCCACCACAACCACCACAAATTTCAACAAGCTCCACCCGAGCACACATCATCACAATTCTCCTCCAAACTTCACAAGAAACAAAGAGGAAAAGAGATAGAATGACACTACCGGTTGTCTTGAGCTTTCCGAAAATTACGGCGATCAAGGAACCTATAGGGAAGAAGGGCAAACACACACACAAAACACAAAAACACGACACAAAGACACGAAAGAAAAAGACACAAAGTAAAAATATTTTTGATTTTTGCGAAAAAAAATTCAAATTTTTAAGGTTTTTAAAGATTTTTCGAAAATAAAACTAACTACGATAGAATATCGCTCCCCCACACTTAAACCGAGCAATGTCCTCATGCTCGACCGTAGTGTATGGAGACACTAAAAAAAAACTACGAAAATAAAGCTAAAAATCAAAAATAAAACGGAGAAGGGTAGAATGTGTCCGGCCGGGGTGTAGTCAAGTCACCATGGGCCGAGACGAGAAAAGATATGGATGGGGGAAGAAATTAAAAGAAAGAGAATAAAAGGAAATGGGAGAGGAGGACTAGGTGTAATCAAGTCACTTAGCCCGGATTCCGCCCAAATCCGGCTAAATCCTACAAAAAGGGTGAAAATCTTGTAAATTTGGATTTTTCAAATGACTCTCGATGTTGTCACGTCATCGAGAGTCGAGAGCAACGATTACCAAGGCCCCGAGGGCCACCATGACACAAATGATAAGGGGAAGGGGAACTAACAAAAGAAGACAAGCATTAAAAGACGGAAAAGAAAGGATAGTTTCCGTATCATGCGGTTAGCAACTTACTCGCTCCATCGTCTCATAGGTCGGTATCGGCACGTAGCTTGTGTTTGTCATTGCTATTCCTCTTCCTTCTCAATAAGGCCGCATGGTTGAAGTACAAAGGTATAAGGAGGTGGGATTTGATGTGAAACTTGGTGCAAGGGTTCATGAACGAAGTGTGAGGGTGGTATAATAGAGGCAAGGGTGAGCCAGGAGGTTGGGAGGGGGTATAAAATGGTTGGGTGGGCTCGAATGACAAAGGAGAGGCAAAAAGAAGGAGCAGGGCATCATCCCGGTCGGGATGACACTCCAGAAAACCCAATTTTAGGTACACTCATCCCGATCAGGATGACATCCTTCCCGGTCGGGATGCTCTCTTCTCGGCCGGGAAGAGTCCTCAAACCCTCTATGACCCCAAAAGCTTGTCCAAAGCTTCAAAAATCGACTCCCATGCTTACAATCCAAGCTCTATCAATAACCACTCCTCTCTAAGATTCATCTTCACTTCACACCTACAAGTAAGCTCAAACACATTCATCAAAATCCATCCCTCACATCGCTCATCAAAATACCAAATCACAAGAATTTCACAAAACCACTAACAATCCTAGAAACCAAACTATCCAAACAAACGTATACACACACACAAAAGCTCAAAAATATATTTACAATAAGATACTCTCACCATCTACACCTCCATAGCCATCAAGAGCTCGAAGGAGTAAGTCAAATGCTCTAGCAACATCTTCATTGAGGCTCACATGGCCGAGCCTAGCTACTTTCAAGAGTTTCCGAGTCGGAGACAAGAAGCAATCATCTTCATTATGCTCGGGGTTCTCGTGATCTTCCGGGTCTTCCAAACTATGATAGCAACGACTCTTATGACCATCCGGTAGGTATAGTGGTCTAGAGTCAAGCTCGGCATTATGAGTTGGGAGATCACACCCTAAGGGGGTTGCTTCTTCTACGGGGTCGAGAGTAGAGTTCTCTTCCACCGCCCGACAAGGATCCTCTTCATCAACCGTCTCACAAGACAAGGGACTTGGAATCGAGTGCGATAAAGGAGGTGAAGGCATCAAGTTTTCTTCATTGGAGGCTTTAGGATCCTCCAATTTCCCATTCAAGGCGAGTTCTAAGGCATCTACCTCTTTTTCCCAAGTATTGCGTTCCTTTTCACTCACCTTGTCTACATGGCCTATAGGAGGTATGTCTTCACTTGGCTTTGGATTGTCAAGATCCGGTTCATCACGAAGAAAATCGTACAAATCCAATTTGATAGCCAATACATCGGCTCCCCAAGAGTTACCTTGAGAATCATGTTCACACCCCTCCACATTATCGACCCTTGAAGCTTCAACTTCCTCCATTCTTCCCATATCTTCACCATCCAAACAACACTCAACAATGGTCTCTTGATTGACCCTTTCTTCTTCATTCATGGCTTCATGATCGGGTTGACTTTCTTGTGGAGACACCCGACCTTGTTGCCCAAATGAACCTTCCCCATCAATTTGTGGAGTTCAAGTGGCCAACATCGTGATGCGAGCCATGAGTGCATCGATTCGAGCATCTTGCACCGCTTTTTGGGCCCTAAACTCCTCCCTAACCCCTTGTAATTGAATCATCATCTCTTGTTGACTCTTTTGCATTAGAGTTATCGCCTCTTGTTGACCCTTTAGCAATTGAATCATCATTTAAAAAGTCTCAAAGTTGGGGATTTTTGGTTGTGGGGGTATTTGGTAGTTGTTAGGATATTGGAATGATCCTTGACAACTTTCATGGTAACCATATGGAGGGCGTTCGTAAGATTGTTGATGAGGTTGATACGGTTGGTGAAATTTTGGGACTTGGCAATTTGCCCCATAGTTGTCCCGTGACGATTGATGGAAGCTAGGACGTGCCATTTCCATAACGTTGCTTTGATACCTAGGATGAACTAGAAGCATTTGAGCAAACGTTAGTAGCCTAGTGCTTTTGAGGCACTAGGAAGGGAGAATAGCACACAAGAATTAGAACGGAGATACACAAGGAGAAGAAAACACAAAAATCAAGAACGAAGTCCAAAACTAAGCACACAAAAGTCTAAACTACGCCGTCCCCGGCAACGGCACCAAATTTGACGGTAGTGTTTGTCGTCTATCCTACCGGTCAAATAAAACCAACTATTCCTAACTAGGTAGATAGGGCAAGTCGGGTCGATCCACAGGGACGAGGTGTCGGACTAAGGTATGCTACGGTCAAAGACTCGGATCAAGACAAGCTAATCTAGGTGATGGCTAAGGACTAAACTATAGTCTATAACAACAAATAAAAAGGCTAAACAAGCATCTAATGACTAGCGGAAGCTAATAAAACGATAAGAAGAAACTAGGGTTAGGTCGGGTTCATGGATGTCAAGGGCATAAAAAGGGGAAAGGCGGGGTTACTAGCATGCTTTCGTAGCCTAGGTTCCGATCGGGCTCTCGCTACTTAAACGGCCTAGGGGTCACCCTCACCACGCTCTCGCTACTAATGAGGTTACCAAACCTACAACAAAACACACACATACAAGAGAAGAGGCAAGAAAAACAAGGATTGATCGTCTCGAGTCTCACAAGCATTACATCGAACATGTGGAGTGCAAGGTAAATGGGAAACAACAAAAACAACATCTAGTACCACCCATATCACCCTAATCATCCCTAATCACACCCAATCTCCCTAATAATCCTAGCAAGAGTCTACTCAAACATAACTAAACTAAAACTAACACTAACAAGAGAAACCAAAACAAGAACAAGAGCATACATATGTAAAACTAACAAGGATGATGAACAAAACAATAAACAAGAGCTAAAGATTGAAACTTGAATGATAAAACAAAGATAAAGAGAAGGAAAAAGAGATTATACCACACTAGAAGATGAAAGGAGGAATGAAAACTTGCATAGAAGAGAAAACCCAAAACAATCTCCCAAGGTTGTCAATCTTGGTAGAAATTTTTAAGAATTCAATTAATACAAGGATAATCTAAGATTAAGGATAAACTAAAGACTAATCTACACAAATCTAAGCTAATCTAGTCTAAAGTAGTCTAGGGTTTAGTGGGTAATGAAGAACATAAGCTAAGATTACAAGAGGGGGGGTATTTATAGGGTTACAAGAGTGAAGGAGAGGAAAGGAAAGTCACGCGGCTACAGCACAGCCCATCCCGTCCGGAATGAAATGGTCCCGTCCGGGACAAAATGGTCCCATCAGGGACGAAATGGTGCCGTCGAGGACGACCCCAAAACAGGCGTTGTTCAATTTGTGCACCCCTTCCCGGACGGGATGAGGTCCTTCCCAACGGGGATGGGTCTTGTAGGCCTCCAATATGATCTTTAAGGTCCCTCCTTGCTTCTCATGGGTTTCTCATCGATTCTCGGGGCTCGAGATCGAGTCCTAGGGGCTCGGGATTGGGTCCCAAGGTCTCGGGGTCGAATCGAAGGCATCGAGCGATCGTTCCTTCACTTCGTTGGCTCCAAAAAGTGTATGAAATGAGTCGGAATCGTTCCAATTCTTCATCAATGGTCTCGGGAACCTGAAACGAACTAGAGGAAGCATAAGTAGCCCATAAACCGCTCCCAAGGAGCGATTCCACAAGGAAAATGGGACCAATACACAACAAATTAGGCACTACAAACTACACTTATCAATGTCGTATTACCTAACTTATGGGATGGAGGCAGTCCAACCAGTTGAATTGGAGGTACCGTCCCTCAGAATTCTGTTAGAAAGTCAAGCACCCGAAGCTGATTGGGTTCGAGCACGGTATGACTCGTTGGTCTACTAGACGAACGACGATCTCGTTCCCTCAACAATATCCAAATCTATCAGAAAAAGATCCAGCGGGCCTTCAACAAAAGGGTAAGGCCCAGAAACATTAAAGAAGGGGATCTTGTTCTTAAGTCTGTTCGAGCTTTACTACCAGTTGACCCAAGGGGAAAATTCAAACCTAATTGGGCTGGGCCATACTTGGTAAAGAAGATCCTATCGGGAGGAGCAGTGATGCTGACGAACCTGGACGGGAATGAATTCGTCAACCCAACCAACCTGGACCAGCTGAAATGTTACTACCCTTAGCCTGTTCTCAATGTCATTAGCAAATTTTATCAAAATCATTTTTTTACAAAAAGCAAGTCAATGAGCTAAAATTATTTATTCTACTGTCGCAAACATCTTGAACCAATAGTCTTGGTGTAATTCGAGATTGCAAATTTAGTAAGCTTGAACTACGTTTGGTTTGATTCTGCTAATTGCGGATACGTAGGCAGCCTCTCCAAAGGGCACAACCAATGCAATCGAGAAAAGGCAGGAACGGTTTAATAATAAACTTCTTTTATTAATTATCACAACAACAAAAAACCCCGATAAACTCGGGAAAATTACAAAATGCAGGAATTCAAAAAATTACAAAAAAAAGCACACAACAAAAATAGAAATAATATTCAAATAATAAAAATTAAGGACTCGGTATTTAGGGCATCTTGCCCTTACCCTTGTCCTTGGCCTCTTTGGCCGTCCACTGACGACGACATGGAGGAGCGCGTTCCCGAATCACCACAGGAACCTCCTTAGCCCGGACTCGTTTCTTTGAGCTAGAGTCCTCAATCACATCTATTGGCCCAAGTCGGGCCCTCACGGGCTTTGGTAGCTGCCAATCGCGTGGACCAAGTCGGTCCCTAGCCGCCAATCTTGGCCCAAGTCGTCTCTCCAAATCAGTCTGGGGGCTTGGCTGCCCCCGAGTGCTGCTAGCACCGGCATCCTTAGATCGAGTCTTAGTATGTGACTTAGGACCCGATTCTAGTCGGACTAAAGTAGCAGGAGTGTCTCCTTCATCGAAGAAGCCCCTGTTGTCCATTACCGTCTCCCGACGGACCAGTTCGAAGGCCTCATCGACATTCAGAGCTTTACGAGCTTCCTCGGACTCCTCGGAAGTCCATTTCTCGTAAGCCCGTGAAACCCAAGCGGATTGGCAAGGGTTGGGAATAGTCCATGTAGGACGGGTGAACCATCTCTGCAACCAGGTGTCGCACATAGCGTCTGTCAATTAGAGCGAGACGCTGATAATGGCTTCAGTCTCAGGAATGCGCTGAGACGAACCGAACTGCCTCAGAATGCGGTCCAGGTAAATGTGAACTGTCCAGTCAAGGGACAGGATCACCAAGTAACGGGCTTGGTCCCTCTTGACCAGTCCCGTCAGCTTGGAAAGGAACCACCAAGCGACAGTCCACCTGATTAAGGGACCACCATGGAACACCAGCTCCTCATCCCGATAAGCTTGGTTTATATGGTGACTCGAGCTTATCCGACGCCTCCTCGAGCTAATTTGGCTGCTACGGTAGTTGGGAATGCTCGGAGGGGACTCTATGATCGACAGACGTTCTGACAACCAAATCTGGAAAAAAAGTGTACACAAAATCCGTAAGCAACGGAGTGGTCCGCTATAGCCCACTCGATCGAGTACCGCATCTGACTCGATCGAGTAAGCCCTCTGAAAACAGGCAGTAGCTCGTCCAAGATGTCACTCGGTCGAGTGACTTAC
Source organism: Agrostemma githago (assembly GCA_958450325.1). Lineage (NCBI taxonomy): Eukaryota > Viridiplantae > Streptophyta > Magnoliopsida > Caryophyllales > Caryophyllaceae > Agrostemma > Agrostemma githago. The sequence continues at coordinate 35,595,365 of OY288247.1, forward strand.
GTACATCAGAAAATTCGCGCGAAACAAAAAAAGAAAAATCGCAAGATGAATACCTGCAGAATACGGGTACTCCCCGTCAGATGTCGGTTCGGGTCAAGTCGTCTGGCATCCAGACCCATGATGATCTCCCTGGTGGCTAGCCAAGCAGGGCTATGACCAGTCTCCATCTGGTCAACCACTCCAATCGGCCTGATTTGACCCAAGCATGAGTCAACATCCATCATCCCTTCAAAAACGTAGCGGTGCAGCATGCAAAAGGCGAAAGCCCTACGCCTATGAGAAGGGGTAGCCCTTACATCTTGATTGTTCTTAAACTTGTCAGCCAGGTCAAAGAGGGAAACAGTATTTCCCCGCACCATTCGATTTGTCTCAGCGTGAGACAGGCCCAAGAAATCCCTCAGCCTCCTTCTTGGATCCGGATAGAACGGAGGGATAGCAGGACGAGCGATAGGGCTCCAACCACCTATAGCTGTGATCTCCTCAGGAAGAGGGCATATTTCTCCTCGCGGGAACGCGAAGACGTGATGGGTAGTATCCCAAAACGTCAGGCAGGCTTCCAAAAAGTGTGAATCAATTATCAGACGTTGGAAAGGGAACAGACTGACAATCCCCATCTGGGTCAGTTGAACTTTATCCTCGTCCCGAAAGTATTGGGACCAAGCAAAAAGCATCGAAGTAAGGTGATCGATACCCATGGCAGATGGTTGAGTCTCCTTGAAAGATTTTGAGGGGAAGGACGAGTTTTGATTTGGGATACAGTAAGCTGAAGCTGGGATTCCTATATTTATAATAGGAAAACCTAACTGAAACCTAACTAAACCCTAACTACCTTGCCTCCTCAGCAAATTTGGGCCCTACGCGCGTGCAGGCCTGATTAGAGTTCAAAACCCAGATTAGGAATCAAGTCGTCCCGAGCTTTCCTAAAAATTACTAAAAAAATTCAAAAAATTCTATTTTCCAAAAATCAATATTTTATTTCCCCAGCATGAGTCGGTGTTTTGCCTATATGTTACATGCAAGTTGTTATGTGTCAGCATACAGGTACACCCCAGACTTCAGAAGCAAGTCTCCGCGCAGTTATTTCACTCCCCAACGTAAGTCAATGTTTCTCCCAGAATGCTACATCGGAGCTGTGATGTATCGGCATACGGGTACACCTACACCTTCAAAAGTAAGTTCAACACCCCAAGGAGCTATCATCGTCAAGACAGGTATGACCCTCTGCTTATGGCTGGCGAGCCCTTTACGCAAGTCAAACGGACTATAAACGACCCGACCGGAAGGCCGCCAGGTCGTAATCTGCGATTGGCCTGGTAGCTACTCTGACTTTCGCCTTGTCCAAGCCTCAGTCAGAGTGGGGGCTCTGTAGACACCCGCATTTTGCCTGCTAGTGTCTATAGCAGTTCCCGACAAAACACCCGATGATGATCGGACGCAAACGTGACTTAGTACACTCGAACATGGCCTCGGAATCAATAATATCCAACGTGGACATTTAGCGGAGTACAAATCTCTCAAAACCAACCTCAAATTCAGGCCCAGTGGGTCGTTCCAAGTAAAATAAGACTAATTTGGGCCAAAATCGAGACCGAAAATAAAACCCGTCTTTTGGCGACCGGGTCAAAACCCGGTCAAAGACGAATCCGTCCTCAAAATCAGCCTAGAAAGCTTCTAGAAGCTGGCGCCCAAGCACAAAATTCAAAAAAATCAAGAGTCAACTATTTCCTAAAATGACTCGTTTCCCTTGATCCACTCGATCGAGTGGATTGACCCACTCGGTCGAGTGGAGCCTCATAAACCGGAACAGACCCATTTTCAAAGGCAGTCGATCGAGTGCACTAGGGCCACTCGATCGAGTGACCCTAGGTTGTGGGGTATTCTCTATAAATACCCCCTCAAACCCCTTTGCATTTTGAGTTTTTTGTTCAATGCAATTATACCCTACATTTCTACCATAATTCACCTATACTCTCTACACTACAACCCTAAGCAATACTACACAAAAAACCGAGCCATTTGTCCCTCGAAAAAACCGACAAATCCACACATACACCATAACTTGCATACATCCTCGATACTCCCGCGTTCCCGTCGCTATTACGAGTCCATTGCCGAGGTCTTCCTAAGCATGTATGTTGAGGGTATCATAAACCCCGTCTCAATCTTTATTATCTCATTTCATTTTACGTACATTTTCGTACTTTTTATTATAATAGTATTACTAACTACTAACACTAACGTTAACATTTAATTTTATCGTTTACTAACTTTTATCTTTTCATTACTAACAATTAATACCGTGTACATATATAATAGTACTAAAATACGGATCCTAACCCGTTTGACTAAGACGACCATCCAAAGTCCGTTAATCCCTTTACGAGCAACGACGGAGGTGGCACCCTTTCGAGGAGCGCCGCCCCAATGTACTTAAGGGCGTAACGAGATCGTGGTTGTTCATAGTTGAACGCGTAGGACTCCATTTCTAAGATTAGTGCGAGATCCGTTGATGCGAAAACCGACATCACATAATCCGTTAGGATTAGTATCGATGTCGTGACGCGGAGGACTACAATTTCGTCACTAATCAAACCTTTTCAATTCCATAATAATACATTTTCATAAAATCCCGATGACGGTCTCATAATTGTACAATACACGATCATGACGCCGAAAACCGAGTTGAATTTTAATAATGCAAAATTTTCATTTAACTCGGTCAACCATCGAATTTAAAACATAAAAACAAAACGAGGCATGCCTCGTACAGGGGGCACTCGACCGAGTGCCATGAGCCACTCGATCGAGTAGCACCCCAAAAACTGGGCAGTAGCTACTTCGAGTATGCACTCGATCGAGTCCATACCATGACTCGATCGAGTGGGTCCTGTAGCCCAGAAAACCGAGAGGTTTAAGGCATCATTCGAGCCTCGTCTTTTTTTTACGACTTTAGTCGTCACGTGTAAAGTCAATCACGTGATCCTGATTTTCAAAACCCATGCATATCACTACACTTAAAATGAATTTGATCGATTGTCCTTCACTATTAGTCTTGTGTCGACGACTCTTTAGTCGTATCCGATACGTGACTAGTTTGGACGCCAACATTTCGAGGTGATAAGTCGGGACAAGACATCGAGGTTCGGGATCGGGCTAGCACCACGCCTAAGTCCCATACCTCCGTCCTTTGATTAATACGCAATATAATGTGTAATTAATCGAAGTTCGTCCGTTTCCACGATTTACGGTCTAATTCGTTTTTGTTGCATACGGGTCCGTTTCTAGTCTTTTTTTTTGTTTATATTTATGTCATTTATTCCATTTTTTACTATTTATTCGTCATTTTGTATTGGCCGGGTTGTATTTCCGCTAGTGTATACTGTATTTATTTATGAGCTTTATTTATTTCGATGTTTATCGCTTTATAAATGAACCCCGCATGCTAAACAACTTCGACCATAATTAGATGCATTAAATGACGTAGTTAACCTATAATTCGCATGTTTAGCCTGAAAACGTTGTTTGCATATCATTTTGTCGTTTTACTAGCGCGCGTACACGAACACGAACGATGTCTTAGTAGAGGCTGCCATTGTGCGGGCGGGGTTGGGTGTCCTTAGTGGGCTTCCCAACACGTACCCTCACCCCTTACTCAGAACCTCGGTTTCCAGATGTCCGAAACCGTTGGCGCACGAGAGTCATTCTTTACACGATACCGGTGTAGATGGTATCGGTATCGCAATGCAAAGAGACGAGCCCCGTAAACTCTGAAATCAAAATGGGCCGTACTTTGTGTACGATCCATGACGACATAGAGTGGGCTCGAATGGTTCCGAATTACCACAAATTCGGTGGCAACTCCAACTTTGACTTAAATTTTGAACCCGAGAACAATCTTACCACGAGATTCATTCGCCTACCCAAACCCGTGCGTGGCCGCGTCGGGGTGGACCTACGTCATGTCCACACTACCACCCTCAAGCAAATGGGCAAGCCGAGATCTCCAACCGTCAAATCAAGGGAATTTTAGAGAAAGTTGTAAATACACACCGAAAGGATTGGTCATTGAAATTAAATGACGCCCTTTGGGCATTGAGAACGGCTTACAAAGCACCAATTGGAACCACTTCTTATCGTCTTGTGTATGGTAAAGGTTGTCATTTACCGGTGAAATTGGAACACAAAGCCGAATGGGCAATCAAAGAGCTAAACTTCGATGAGATTGTTGTAGGAAACAACCGCCTTCTCCAACTACAAGAATTGGAAGAACTAAGACTTGAAGCCTACGAAAATTCAAAGATATACAAAGAACGAACTCGTCAATGGCACGACTCTCGAATACTTCCTAAGGACTTCTCCGTTGGTGATAAGGTATTGCTCTTCAACTCTCGCTTTAAGCTCTTCCCCGGTAAGTTGAAATCAAAATGGTCAGGTCCGTTCGAAGTGACCAAGGTGCAACCATATGGATCAATAGAGATATCTAGCCTGAAAACCGGGAAATTTATGGTTAATGGCCAACGTTTGAATATCTACCACCCCGGTCACGTTCGTGAGACCTTCGCTACTATGAAGTTTGGTGAGCTCCCATTGGGGAGTGTTGTTTAACCCCTTCTCAAAATTGATGTAGGTTTGGTGGTATCCTCAACAACCACCTTGTATATATGTATCATACTTCATGTTTCTTTGAGTTTATTAGCTTTTGTTAGTTTGAGAAGAATGATTGAAATTGGATTTCGCAATGGAGCATAAATTTGGATGAAGATCAAGCTTTTGGAGAAGTTATGGAGCTTATTCGAAGACCACAAGCATGTTTGTGGGAGATATTGTTATATGTAATGTGAGTCGAGTCGATATATGAATCTCTAGGTGATTATTGAAGAGCCATGAAATGTCAAGGTGGAAAGACGAAGAAAAGAAGACCGCCGGGCGAAACTTCGCCCGGTGAGACTCGACCAGGCGAAACTTCGCCCTACAGAAAGTTGCCAGAATTGCCGGAAATTGAAGAAGATACCACCGGGCGAAATTTCGCCCGGTGAAATTTCACCCGGTGGAAAAATGTTGGCAAAAACGATTTTCACGACGAAAGTCCGTCGGTGAAATTTCACCCGGTGGTACTTGACCGGGTGAAATGTCACCCGGCGGTGCGTGGCTTGGCCGGATCACCTACACTCTTATTTACTCACTACATTTTCAATTCCCTCCTTCACATTTACACCACATAACTTTCCCTCCAAAATTTTTACACCAAATTTTTACCACCAACTTTAAAACTTTCACTTTTCCTCCTCAACCACCCTTATTTATATCACCTTTTTCACCCCACAATTCATTTCACCCTTTCACCCATCATAAAATCACCACCCCACCCTCCATACCCATACTACATTTAAACCTCCATCCATATTTCATCTTCAACTTGTTGATTATTTTGGGTTTTTTGAAGAAAGGAAGCTAAAGTTTCGGGATTTTTCTTGCAAATCATTATTATGGAGACAAGAGCCCAACGAGCCGCGCGTAAACAAGGTATGGCTTCGACCTCTAATACTTCTAAACGTTCTAATTCTTGTACGTCGTCTAAGCCTAAACTTTTACCTTGTCCTAATACACCCCTAGCTCAAACCTTCTCCGAAAAAGCTTTTCAGAGTACAAGGTGGCCTTGTCCATTCACAATGAAACTCTTAGGAATTAAGGACGATATTAGAGAGTTATCGTCTAGAATTGGTACTAGTAAACTCCTTGATTTTGTGCCTATCACGAACAAAGACTTGACTTGTGAGTTCTTAGGTACCTTTACCATCGATAACCCGACCACACCAAGGGAGTTTAAATTTAGATTGTTTGGTAGAAATCACTGTTTAAATGTTTCCGACTTCAGCTTAGCTCTAAGTTTACCCTCATCTGGTACCGGACTAAGTAGATCCCTAAGTGATTCGCAAAGTAGTGCGACTAGGAGAGACTTGTGGAGGCGCATAGCGCCGGGTCAACGTGATTTCGAACCCAATTCTAGTTTTACCGCCAAAATCCGAAACCCAGCCATCCGTTATTTCGCTGAAATCCTTTCCCACTATCTTTTGCCATCTACCGATAACATTATCAACCTCAATGTGTGTGTCTTACAATTGATATGTGACTCTTTGATCGGTAACTCTTACCCTCTTAACCTACCCATTGTCGTGGCGTTACACTTTCATCAAATTATAATTGACCAACGCCCTTCTGTCGACTGTGGTGGTCTTATAACTTTAATAGCAAGAAATTTGGGTGACGCGACCGACCACCTTAAACCACATGATCCCCGTGTCTGGCTTGACGAGGCCTACTTCCCTTCTTGGAGTTTTCATGTGCCTGACCACCGCCTCGCCTCTCTTGGCCACGGCCGTGCCTTAATTGTCCCCAACAAAAACAGAACCAATATTTATAACAATCGTAATTGGGACCTACCTCCAGGTCCCTGTGAATTCCGACTGAACGAATCAGGGGAAATAGGAGTTTGGGAGTATGCCGGTGAGGGAACTCCGACGGCTTCTTTTGCGTCAAATGACTGTTCAACCTAGACACCCCTACAAGAGTCGGTAGATAATATGGTTTGTGTATGTTGTGGGTATTTGTGTGGTTTGTGTCGGTGAGTCTTCAATCTTTTACAGTTGAATATCTTTGAATTAATATTGTTCCTTGTTCCTTGTACCATCATTATAATCTTTGTGATTGTTTTATCTCGAACAAAATTTGCAAGCTGGCCCACTGTCCCATTGAATGATTTTTGCGGCCGTCGCGGCCTTGGTATTGCTCCCGGTCTTTAGGCGATGTGATTACGCCATTGACCCTTTGAAAAATCCAAATTAAAATCAATCTTTCTCAATTTTTCTTAATCCGGGCTAGGTGACGTGACTACACCTACGCCCATTTTATTTTTCACCCCTTCATTTTCTTTTCTTTTATTTAATTTTCATTTTCTTAGCCACTTGGCTAGGGTCTAGGTGATGTGATTGCACCTAGGCCCGCCACTATTTTATAGCTTTCTTTATTTTTCATTTTCTTTTCTTCTCTCAAAAAATTTTGAAAAACCCAAAAACATTTGAAAAATTATAAAAATCCAAAAAGATTTTTCTTCTCAGTCTTTTTCGATCTTCCCCTACTTGTCCATTGAGGACAATGTACAGTTTTAGTGTGGGGGATGAGTCTACTATCTTTTATTTTCTCAAAAATCTTTTCAAAAAAACCATAAAAATTCGAAAACTCGAAAAATCAAAAACATTTTTTTCCTTTCTTTTTCTTTTCTTTTCTTATTTCCCATTATGTTTTCGTGTCTCGTGTATGGTCTTGTTCTCTACTCTTACAGGTAACCACCACCTCGATAGCATGTTTTGAAGAGAATACGAAAGCACCCACTAGGTAACTTCCTTCCCTCTTTCTTCTTTACTTTTGTAGAGGGGATAGGTTGTTGCTATTTGGAGGCTCTCGAAGTTGAGCATTTTGGGTGTTGTGGTTGATTGTGCCCATTAATGTTGATGGAGTACGGAGTTCATGACCTTACTTGTGTTTTCTTTATTTTGCCTCTTCCTTTTTGTGTGTGTTCCCTTTGTTTTTGTATAGTGTGTCTAGAACTAAACTTTTCGAAAACCCGATTACAAACTTATTACAAAAGTTTACATTCCATTATAGATAACCCATTGTAGATTTTGGACCTTAATCTAGTAGAATGACTCTTAGGCAATGAATTTGTTGATCCTTTAGCTTGAGTCCACCTTTTCTACTAAAGGTTTACTTCTGGGTTTGCATTTGACCACCTTGACCACCCATGGAGGAGTTAGGCCTTGGTTCCCGCATCCCGTTTTCTAGGTGACCTTGCTCGAGTGACCATTGCACCTTTAGTCCAAATTTCTTCCGCCTTTTGTGGGTTATCCGGGAATGGCGTGCGTTCTCGATTACCTATTTTCCCTCCACCTATACATCCCCACAATAAGTTTACACAAAAATAACCTCCAAGCTTGGTTACAAACCACATCAAAAAGCCAAAAAAGGGCAAACCAAAGTAAGAGGAAAAAAAAAGGGCACAAAAACATGACAAAAACATGAAAAAGAAAAACAAAGGAGAAAGAAAAGGAGCTTCAAATGAAAAATCGTATCGTCAAAAACGTCTCCTAAAAAAAGCCCCTTTGACTGATTCATCGCCGTGAAGTGCCAACTAGAGGACCGAGTCCCGAGGTAGGAAGATAGCGGTGATGAGTCAATCCACCCCAATAATTGTAAACACTCCACCTTTTTATTTGGGCTAATTTAGAAAATTCGAGTTTTGGAACGACCCTCTTGGCTTAGCCAAAGAGAGCGGGACTGCACCTACCTACAGTGTCGAACGAATCCGTGGTTCACTTTTTCCACTCCGTTATACGCCCCGTCGTACCCCTTTAGAAGACTAGGAGGACTTAGGCTAAGTTATCAACATCTATATTGCTTGATTGTCATAGTATTAGGCTTTGGTCCTTGTTTACGTGGGTCATTTATCTTGGAATTTTATTGTTATTTTAGGTAAGTAATCGGTGTCTTCCCCGCCGTCTCGATGAGGGATTCGGTGTTTTATTTTTGCTTTGGATGCGTCTATTCTTTCGTGATATGTGTTTTTGTTGTGTTTAGTCGCATCCACCATTTTGAGCAAGCCCCAACTTGCCTTGCATGGAAGTACTCTACCTCATGGGTATTTCGATGTGAGTTGAAGGGACGGAGCGGGCCCGTTAATTGCCCCGTATTGGCTTAGCATAGTCTAGCTAGTAGTAGTAGTTTGTAATTTCTTTTTGGGTCTTTGCTCGAGGACGAGCAACGGTTTAGTGTGGGGGAATTGTTGTGTGCTAAATTTAGACCGTTTTTCCCCTCATTTAGACCAGTTTTTCCCTCGTTTTGCAAGTCTTGAGTGCGATTATCGCCATATTTTGAGTAAATCTCGCATTAGCGTCCTTCTTGTGGGTTTTACGTGTTTTTGGTAGTTTTTCTATCAATTTTGATAGGATTTGACACCGAAATCACGACCGAGCTTCCACGAGCACAAGAGAAGGGAATACCATCCAAAGAGTGAAGCACACAACTTAAAGTTTAAAGCCATCCGATCAAACAACGAAGAATGAGACAAGAAAGAGGCCAAGAAAAATGACCGGACGAAATTTCACCCGGTGAGACACCACCGGGCGAAATTTCACCCGACGGTAAAACGCCTCCCCGAAGATTTTCCGAAGACTCCCCACCGGGCGAAACTGATCGGGCGAAATTTCGCCCACCGGGTGAAATTTCGCCCGATGGAGAGAAGAGCCGGAAACCACGAAAAAAGAAGAAAATCTGACCGGGTGAAATTTCACCCGGTGGGAATTATTGTCAAGTCCGCAGGGCGAAGTTTCACCCCATGAAGATGCCATGGGAGATTGTCTCACTAATGGAGCATAAAGTGGATTTGGGCTTTAGGTTAAATACCCATTAAGAGATTACTATATATATGTTGCCCTAGTTTGTTGCCCAAGGCACCACCATAATAGATCCCCATATCCCATCATTAGTGTAGAAGGCTTTCATTAGTGTAGTAGAACCATCCTTCTTAGTAGTAATCTAGTAATATTCTTAGTAATTCTCTACAAATCTAGTAGTAACTTAGTAGTAGATTTACTTAGTTTACATCAACAATTCTCTAGTTCTCAAGTTTGTAGAAGATTATTCAAGTTTTATTTTGAAGATTTGTGGGTTTATTGAAGAATTAGTGACAAGTTCTTCACTATCTCCATCAAAGATTCAACCTTTATTAATGCAATCTTCTTATTTCTTGTGGATCTCCATAGTTGGTATATTTCTCTTCCACTCTCTTATCTCTAGTTTAGATTTAATTTAGTTTACTCATTATTATCTCGTTTAGATCATACTTGTGTTGGGTAATTGTTAGATCTTAGTTTTCTCATCATATTGTTGTTAGTTTCCTTAGATCTAGTTATTATGCATGTTGTAGTGACTTTCTCCTTAGTTAATGTTTTATTGTCCTTCATTATGATTAGTGAGTAGTTTTCTTGTTGGGGGGTTTAGGGATGAGGACTTGGATTATTTGAATTAAGGGATGTTGGTGGGTTGCTTGCTTGTTGGTTTATCTTGTTTATGGTTGTTGTGTCATTGTTGTTTTAGTCCGGCCAACTAGACCGACCTTGACTCGTTTTCTATCAATATGGGGAAACTCGGGGTAGAAAATACCATAGCTAGAGACTTACCCTTATTCGCCGCGAAAGTGGGTTTTTAGGTGAGTTGGGTGAAGAAACCGAAAGGTGGCATTTTCCCTTTATCAATGTTGCAACAAAAACTCGATCCCAACCTTCTTAGACTCCAAGTACCGAATCCCGACTTCCCCCTAACACCTTCCCCTAGATTAACCACCCCTAGCTATTCTCGTAGTCATTTCTCTAGTTATTCCTCTAGTTTAGACTCGACCCTTAGAAAACCCCCCTTTAGACATCAAACGCATCAATTGAAGCTCGCCAATACAACACACCGTTCCCTGTGGACCGACCTCGACTTACCACGATTTCTTGTTTGTTTTTGTGTAATCTCGAGTCTACAAATATCGTTTGATCCCCCGTCCTTCGCTAAACGAACGATCCGATTGGGAGGCAATCACTTATCCCCAGAAGTTTAGATTAAAATACTTTATAAATGTTCTTAAATAAAATATTCTTTCCAGATCTAACCCATTTTAGTACATATTTTATAAATGAACATATATATGATGGATTTATATGAAATTTGACGTACACATAATAAACATCATCAGGAACATAACATAATATTTCCAAGTCCAAAAGAAACGTTTAACATCACGAAACATATCATTCTCTCAGACAGTACATAAAATCATAGAGTGCCATTTTACGAAATAAATCATTATTAAATATATATTTTCATAAAAAACTTACTTTTCATATTTTTCTCATATTATAGACATTCAGATCTACAACTGTCATGGAGAAACCTAAGGCTAATTCGAAACATATTTTACACAGAAAAATCGTGAACATACATCATACATCTCAAAATCCATTTTACAGCATGTATTGTTAAGTGATAAATCAACAAATAGTTAACTTTAAACTTGGTGATCTAATGATTTAGTCCTAAACATGATGTTATATGTTAGTTAGAGTCTAAACACTGTACTAAGAGATTTGAGGGCGAAGAAAAGTTAGGTTACCTCAAGCAAAAATAATCGATTCTAGAACATATAAGAAAACGAAGATCGATGCTCTTTTTCTCTTGCTCCTCTTCATAAATTAGTTAGAATGACACAAAAACAAACTAAGTTAGTAGTTATACTATTAAATAAACTTGAAAATAAGTAGTATAAGATGAGAGAAAAAGGGATTAGAGCTCTTCAAAAATGGTGGTTGAAACACCTTAAGAACTTGTGAAAACTTGTGTTGTTTCTTTGGTTTTTTGAAGGATCTTTGAAGGAGTGTTTAAGTGAGTGAATGGATGAGTAAATGAAGATAAAATGGCTGGTTATAAGCACACAAGTCGTGCATTATATGGGGGAGCAAAGGGTGGACAAGAACTTGACAATTACTCAAAGTAGCTAATCATACTTTAAGTACATTACCCTTATTGGTGTTTTTGATTAGAAAAGCATATTTGAGGCTTGGACTTCAAAGTGACGGTATGACATGACTTAGGGTGATGTTTTTGAGTTTATTTGGTCACACAATGGTTAGGAAAGAAGTACGGAAATCGAATGTCGAGAAACGATTCGTCGGGTGACGATTTTCGTAGTAAAGGAACTGTCCAGTACAATATTTTTATGAGATACTTATAAATTGTAAATTTGAATGTCTTCATTGTGTAGATCTTGAAAAATTAATAATTTTAGGCTTTTGAAACGCCTCAATCGGAGTCCGTATGAGAAAATAGGAACCGTTTTCCGAAATCGCGCAGAATTGCGATAACGATAGAAATTTCAGTTTTGCAAACACTGAAGTGAAATAGAAAGGTTCCAAAGGCACAAGAATTGAATATTACTATATAAAATAGTTTGCGGAGACTCGATTTATTAATATTAATCGTTATTATAAATAACTAAAATGGTAAAAAAATACGGCGTGTTACAATGCTGAAACATTAAACAAAAATACATTAAAGGGTGAACTTAAACAAAAATATTGCCGTGAAATAATATTGAATATCATAAATTATAGAAACCTATATTGAGTTATTATTGAATAATCATAAATTATCGAATATCATAAATATATATATTAACAACTATATTGAATAATCATAAACCTATATTAAGTTATATTGAATAATCATAAATTATAGAATATCATGAAATAATATCGAATATCGTAAATTAATATAGAAATATATATTAAGATATACGTATGAATTGTGCAAAGTAGTAAATTGTAAACAAATATCATAAATTAATATAGAAACCTATATTAAGACATATGAATTGTGCAAAGTAGTAAATTGTAAATGAATATCATAAATTTATGATATATAAGATCGGATTAAAAGTGAGTTTTATCTTTGAGTCAATTAGAAGCAACTCAACACCATTAATCTTTCATTTATCGTTGAAGTCAGGCCTTTGTCATCTATATATCACCCTGATGTCCAAATTGTTTAGCCTAACACCTTGGGTAAGTGTAGCAATGGTGGGAATAATGGCAGCAAACATTTTTGAGAATAAATTTTGAGTTGATACAGTAATCGACAAACGTGATAAACGTATTAGGGTTTAATTTTGTATTAGGTTTTTTTAGGTCGTTTTCTGTTTGCAAATATTAAAGGGATACTGTGATGTATTAGAGTTTCATATTTTGAATCACAAATTAATTTAGCTGGTATAATGTCCAGGTTAATTCAGTGCGAATACGAGATTGTGAAGTGGAATTGTCCAGCCCAAACTGTACAGGCCAATACGTTGAATGCAACATATATATAGCTTGATTAGGAAGATTTTCTTAATTACCTAAAATAACTCTCGATTAATGTGGATCGAGTATTTCAGAATGGAGATCAATGAGTTGTGCCACCTCACCTGTCTTGGTCTCTATTTTAATAAGGAGGCTACTTCATGTCATTCGTTCAATTACTTAGCGTCGTCCATATTTTATGAGTAAATTACCGATTTGCCCATTTTTTAATTTACTAACCTAATTTAACCTAACTATTTATTTACCTAATTTTAATTACGATTCCGAAAAAACCAACTTTAAACACTTAATGTCATTACTTAGTGTCACTCATTATTAATTATGCTAGCAAATTCTATTTTAATTATCTCACTTCTTTAGTTTGATACTCATACTAATTATCCTAGATGCTAATTATAGATACATGTCATTCAACACAAAATCAAGTGGAGTTTACAATAATTAATCATTCAATTTCATCAGTAAAGACATTAATGAACACGAATGTACGTAATCCCCTATAAATTCTAATGCAATACAGTGGTGGAAACACTGTAGATTTGGGTTTAAAACACACTAATGTTCTACATTTTACAAAAAGAACGGTCAGTCAATACAAAGGCCACTTTTTACAAAAGGGATAAAAATAAAAATTCTCCAAATGGGTTTAAAAATCCATAAATAATCATAAATCAAGCGGAGTAGGATCCACGCCACTCGCTAGCTCACACCAAACCCCGGAACAAATAATATCTGCCATGTTATAAACATAACAGCCACGATTCAGTGGGGAGCAACTCAGGCAGTTCTCCCAGCCATATTACATACTATTAAAGCATAATTACTATTACATCAAAATAGTTGAAAACGGAAAACATGTAAAATGATACGGTAAAATACTTCGAAATGATTGCCAACCTGCAAATCAATGTCAATCAATAACAATAACGGCGTTATGGAAATCAATTAGTGTAACGGAATAGACTTTCACCATGATCAATTCAGTCAAAACAAATTAGACTTCAGTCTCTAACTAGGCAACTCAACTATAACAGGACTGCATGCAGCGAGGTCCTGGCTTAAGTAATGTGCACCCCTCCTAGACACCAACCGTAATCCAGTTCAACCCAACGGCGACTTACACGATGCGATATCTAAGTTTAAGGTCAAAATATACACACTCCTGAACACAAACCATGCTCAGTTCAACGACCAATGTGTCTCAACATAGACACACCAGCTTTATAATTGATGGCAAAACGTATAACTTAGACCGTATTACTCTACCCGTACACTTGTCCTTATTCCATAACTCCAAAACAAAGTCGTTGCCATAATTCGATAGGATTATCAAAACGTTCTTAAAAAGAAACTTTCTAATTTGGGAAACTTTCTTCAAATATTAACTTTCCAAAAGAGGCATTATTATAATTAGAAATCGTTTAATATTTGAATTATATAAAATAGTTATATTAGGCCTCAAGACATAAACATTATACTTATTTTATAAATATATATTTAATGATCAAAAGTCAACGAAAGTCAAAATCATAATTATTTCTCAAAAGGTTGAAATATAAGTAATTAAAAGTATTAAATTACAAATTTACAGATTTTCTGGAATAGCACTGTCTTACTATAAAATTCGTAATTAAATCATTAAAAATCAAAACAACGTAAGACCAGTGGGGTTGAAAACTTTAGAAACTTAGTTACAACTTTTATTTCTGGAGAAAATCCAAATTCCGAATACAACATGGGTTTTTATTTGTATTTTCACAAACTGACAGAATTCGACACCCTATGGTATCTCATTAATAAAATACATTTAATAATTTATTTTGAAGCAAAAACAATTGAAAATATTAACCAAACTCTTCAAAGTTTATGTAGGTAAATTAACCAAATTAAATTCAAAGTGTATCAAAGGTTTTAAATTAGTTTTACAACAACTGACAGATTCGCGGACTATTTCGACATCTATTCGTAAACATTTTATTGTGACCAAAATACTTGGAATTAATTTACGAAATTTTACAGACATATAATAGACTTAAAAAAACAGTAGTATCTTTTCAAACTTTTTGAAATTAAAGTCTTTAAACAGGAATAATAAATCGTTCAAGAACACTAATCGATTCTGAAACATGCAGTAATTATCTTAAAAATAATAAAAACTTTCACTTTGCTACTTTATATTAAAATCACGAAAATTCAGAAATAAAGTCTTATTTGTATGTTTTAGTCTCGGCCTTATTATACTTTTAGAAGATCCGATGTGAAATAAATTGAGAAGATTAAAAGCGATAGAAACACAAAATCAATTTAAGCATATTATCGCAATATAATTAAAACATGCTTATTCGTATAAAAAAAATCGATTTTAAAATGATAATACAAACAACTACAACATATATATCATGCAATACCAAGTCATGCCATCATGTGTTACCTTAAGCGAGATTCGGGTCAATTATGATAATCATCTTTGACGGAATTGATATGATAACCTACAAAATAAATTAACATATGGTATTAAACCATATTATAAATTAATAAAAGAGGGAAACGAGACTGAGAATAGGAGTAATTAAATTACCCTCAAGATTGGAATAGGATCGGTAACTAGAAAGTTGATAATAAATTACTGTTGTTGTACGTTCAATTCAATTTTTTTGTAGAGAAGAGGAGAAGAGGGATACGTACAATGTTATGATAGAATAAGGAAATTGTGTTAGGGGGTTTTAAGAGAAGTTTGGAGAGTCAGTAACTACTTACCCAAACAGTTAGCCAAAAAGAGGGGAAGTGGAGCGAAGATAGGAGAGAATATCGAGTCGGTTTTTGACTCTCTCAACTGAACCACGAAAATGTCTCAGTCCGATGAGGGAAACGGTCGGGTCTGCTACAATCTGAGCCCGACTCGCGCTTAAAATCGTAAATGGATCACTTAAAAAATAAAATAATAATAATAATAACTAGACGGAACTCGTATAAGAACGTGTTTACGAGAAAGTAGTATTAAATTCACGTTTCAAAAATAATTATCTACGAAATCGCGTAGAAAAAGATTAAATAGCAATTTCTCGATATTAATAAAAATTCTTGCGAATGAGGTAATTAAAATGGATTTCGAGTTTAAAATAAGAATTCAAGTTATATAAAGATAAACTCGGGAATATAAACCGTCAAAACAGAAACTCGAATAGAAATAAAATGAGTAAATCGAATGAAACGAAAGAAAGATACATTTTAAGCATAGAAATGACTTTTCGAGGTAAATAGGATTTTTCGTGTTCAAACAATTGAAAAATGAATCTGTTTTATAATTATTTAAGAAATACAAGTTAAATCGTAAACAAAATAAAATTTAATATATAAAAATTAGGGGTGTTACACGAAAAAATACTAACGGGTGAGCATAGATTTAGATGCACCGCTCATTTTGATTCTGATGTCCATTTTGATTTAGCTGCATTGCTCGTTCAATTTACACGAGAATTCATGGCTATGTGTACAACCATTTATAGAATTGGTTCGTGAATTCAGTATTCTGCTGATGGATAAACACAAATCTAACAGCTTTGTGATTTGCTAGTGCATATTATTGAATTTTTGCAACATAAAATAAGATTACTCCAATGAAATCAAACCCAGAAACGAAACGCGGGACAATCTGATTCCGAGTTAAAGCATGACAGATCTGCGGCTCGACCTAGGCTGGGGCTTGGGAAATCTGCGGCTCGACCTAGGCTGGGACTTGGGAGATCTGTGGCTCGACCTAGGCTGGGACTTGGGAGATCTGAGGCTCGACCTAGGTTGGAACTTGGGAGATCTGCGGCTCGACCTAGGCTGGGACTTAGGAGATCTGCGGCTCAACCTAGGTTGGGACTTGAGAGATCTAAGACTCAACCTAGGTTGAGACTTGGGAGATCTAAGACTCAACCTGGGTTTGAGCGTGGTTGTTCTACGCCTCAACCTGGGTTGGGCGTGGATGTTTTACGTCTCAAATTGAGTTGGGGCATGGCAGTTTTACGGTTTGATCTAGATCGAGGCGCCTCAATCGTATATTTTGGTCGCGATTTCTTATTAAAATGATGCAATTCATAATCTTGCTAAAGTTTAGAAATTAAGAAAAAATTATCAAGAGCTCGGAATTAGAATAATGACAAGAATGAGTTAATTGGAGTCGGATTGCTTGAAATCGGTTTTCAGTTTTCAAAAAATATGATTGAAGTTGAGCGAAGCATGGAGGTTATATGTAAGTGAATGAATAAGGGGAGAATAGTAAGTAAAAGGGTTAAATAAGGTGAGGGGCAAAACGGGTAAATCAGTTAAAATACGGACGACATTAAGTAAAATTATGGACGACGAGAAGCGAAAGTGTTTAATAAATAAAGGATTAGTCAAAGGTAAGAGTATGATGTATGCCTAATAGTAAAAGAATACTATCCACATACATTGTTTCTAGGAAGGCAATATCTACGTTAAATATCAAATTAAATTATAGGCGTAAATTGTAGTTAGATATGACAAATTAAAACTGACCCGACCCGAATAAGCTAACCCGACACCCGAACTGAAGACCCGAGGTTGACCCATAACCCATTCAGACTAACCTGAAAGTGACCCGACTATTATTATAGAAAACGAATTGATATCGCTAAAAAGGTTGAAAATAGCAAACCCGAAAACCAAAATCAACCCAATTTCCATAACCCGAAAGTGACTTAACCCGAAACTTGCCGACCCAAACCGACCCAATAATTGACCTGAGAGTAAATGTGAACCATACATTGACAGCTTAAAGAGAAAAGAATGAAAATATTCAACTTAGCTCAAAAAAGAAAGAGGGAAAAAGATAGAAACCCGGAGGAGGGGTAGTTAGTTTGCACTATTAGTTTTGTATTAAACAATATTATCTACGGAGTATTATTATTATAAATGTAGTAATAACTATAATAAATAAAATGACAAGTAATATTTACGTATTTATGTAAAGTAAGAGACCCAATTTGACATAGATAATTCAAAAACATATTACGTAGAGTGAGTAATCAAATTTCTTGATACTATAAAGAGACGTGTTTATTCCTTATATAATAAATGTATAAATAGTTGATCTAATAAAAGATGATAAGTTACCACTCCTAAATTTGATTAGTATTAGATTATTTTTATTTATGTAATCGAATTTTATGACCTTATTATAATTTTTCTTGTTTAGTTTCAGATTGATATCTAAAGATGAATGATTATTCTTAATTATGTTAATAGAATTCAATCAACTTATCATAATTTTTCGATGTATGATAATTTTACCTAAATTGATAGTCTTCGGGTTGATATATGGTAATTTTACCTAAATTTATAGTCTTCAGGTTGATATCTAAAGACGAATGATTACTCTTATTTATATAATATAATTACATCAACTTATTAATTTTTCGATCTGTGATATTTCTACTTAAATTTATAGTCTTCAGAACTTCTTTTAATACTCAAAAAGATTTATGGTTCATATCTATATGAATTATTACTTTTATAATTTTATTTATATAACAGAATTTCATCAACTTATTATAATTTTCGATGTGGGATAATTCTATTTAATTTTATAGTCTTCAAGTTGATATCAGAAAACGATTGATTACTCTTAATCAAGTACTTATTTTTAGTAGACTTCCATCAACTTATTTTAATTTTTCAATGTGGGATATTTTTTATTAAATTTATAGTTTCTGGTTGATATAAATTATTTTTTTATTAATATACTCCGTAATAGAATTTCAACAGCTTATTATAATTTATAGATTTGTGAAAATTTTACTTCAATTTATAGTCTTAAAAGTTGTTATAAAACTCAAAAGATTTTTTTATTGATATCTAAAAACGAACAATTTCTCTGATATAATCACCCCCATCATAATTTTTTGATGTGAAATAATTTTACTTTGAGTTTATAATCTTAAGAGCTCTTTTTAAAACACAAAAAATTTCTGAGTGATATCTAAAAACGAATGATTAGTCTTATAATCATCTTTTTGTCAGAATTGTTTTTTTTTTGTTTTTTTCGCTCGATGGACGAAAAAACGTAAAGTACCCCTCTTGCAAAAAAATGATTACTCTTATAATTAGTACAAAGTATATAATAGAAGTTCATCACTTTATTAAAATTTCTCGATGTGGGATAATTACTTTAGAATTTAGTCTGAAAAGCTACGGAGTATTATATATGAAACTCAAAAGATTTTTTATTGAAATCTAAACACATAATTTTTGTTACTGATGATATAGAATTTCATTAATTTTTAGATGTGGGATAATTCTACTTCAGTTTATAGCCTTAAAAACTGTTTTTTAGAACTCAAAAGAACTCTTTTTAGAACTTAAAATAAAAATAAAAAATTATTATTTAAAGTTTTAAAATTTTAATTTTATATTTTTAAAAAATATATATATTTTTGAGGTTGATAAATATTAATATATATGTGTGTGTGTGTGTGTGTGTGTGTGTGTGTGTAACACCCCTAATTTTTATAAATTAAATTAGTATCCATATTTTTATTTTGTTTGCGATTTAACTTGTAATCCTTTAATTTAAATCTTATGGGATTTACGTTGACTCCGTCTTAAATTCCTAAAATCTTTATTTTGGCTCGAATTTCTATTTTCAACTCGAAACTCGTTAAAATATTTTATTATTTCCTCGATAAATCATTTTATTAAACTTAAATTGAAAAGTATCATTTTGTTTTCGAGAAATCAATTTAATTCATTTTCGTTGAAAACAATTTATTCGTCAAGAAACTCAATTTCTTTACAAACAATTATTTAAACTCTAGATTGACCCATTTGATTTCTCGAGTCAACTAATTAATTTTATCAACTTCGAACCTGACCCAAATATTTAATGTTACGACAAAATAATATTTTAGCCCATCTCGAAGTTTGGGTCTAATTCTTTTCTTATGCGATTTTAATCCAATTTACTTGTAAGCCAGTTATTTATTTTTACTAATGATTTCGATCACACCGTAAATTATTTCTGACCCAAATCAAGTCTGTTACCTCGTCACTAACTAGATGAGTCCCTAAGATATTTTATTTATTATGATCACATGTTTTATTTATTTATTCATTCATTCATTCTAATTCTATTCAACAACTCCAATTTTGGTTGTTTTACGTTACTTCTCCAACTCTTTCTTTTTATACTCCCTCTCCAATTCTATTAGTTCTATCATTACGTAACTCATCCTCCTCCAATTCCGTTTAATTACGTTATTGCTGCTCAGCCTGTTTTGTATCTCTTCTCCTTCGTTCATTCTAATTCGAGGGTAATTTAATTACTCTTATTCTCCATCTCGTTTCCCTCTTTCTATTCCCTTCTTATGTGGTTCTAATACCGTATGTTTTAATTTTTCGTAGGCTATCGTGCTAGATCCGATGAAGATGGTTATTTTATTAATTCGGATCTCGATGAAGGTAACACATGATGGCATGACTCGGTATTGCGTTAAAATTTATAGGGAATTACAGTTGGTATCAGAGCATCGTTGCTCCCGACGCTCACACCTGATTTTAGGAAAAGTACCTGTAAACGATTTCAACATTAATAAAATATTAGTGAGAGGAGGGTAGAAATCAAATTAAGGACTTAATTGTTAGGTTTACGTGTTCTTGTAACTCAATGATTAGCATTGCATGTTTGTTTTATATGCCCGAGAAGAAGATGAGTGGACAAGATGTTGATGTAATGCTGCTCCAGATTGGGACAAGACCTACTTAGCACTTCTAAGACCTGATGACTCGAGTGGACGACTTGGTGCTACAAGGAAGATGCAATGGTGACTTCTCAGCCCAGATTCAGTTTGCTCAAGCTATAGGCCAGATGATCAAGAGTAGATTTCAGTTCCATGATGGTGCAGTAGACTCCGATGTGATTTCACTTTGGACCCAGATGCGACTTCATTTCAGTTTGGATCCAGATGAAGCGACCCAAGAAGACTGGTGTGCTCGTTTCTCTACAAGAGATTAAAAGATCCAACGAGTTCCCCTGTGAACTCTGGAGACACAAAGACTCTTCTCTGGTTCAAGACCTTAGTAGTTTAGGATCCTTGTTCTTTTCTCCTAGTATCTTCGTCTTCCTCTTCTTTCATTCATTCATTCTTCTTCTTTTACTTCTTTTCTTATCCTTCTTCTTCTTACTGATTTCGTTGTGTCGATATACTACTACGACCTGATGTTGTTCGGCTCTCTGCTGTCACGTGTTATTATTCCTGATGTCCGTGTGCTGCCACTGCTCTCCCTATCAGTTTTTCTCTTCTTCTTCTTTTTCCAATCCTTGACATTATAAATGGTCATTTTTAGTCTCGTGGTGAATCCTTGTTTTATTCTCCCATTTTTCCCTCCATCCTCTTGAGATTCTTTGGTTAGACTCCTGTCTTAG
This sequence comes from Agrostemma githago, assembly GCA_958450325.1. NCBI lineage: Eukaryota > Viridiplantae > Streptophyta > Magnoliopsida > Caryophyllales > Caryophyllaceae > Agrostemma > Agrostemma githago. The sequence goes on from OY288247.1 coordinate 35,616,743, forward strand.
TGAACCCCACAAAAAGTTAAAGATGTTTGAGGTTTAGTGAACCCCATTACTTGTGGTTTGAGGATTTTGAGCTGTACCCTATTTTCTAAGCAAGTAAAAACTTTTTTTTAGGATTGATTTCAATAGTATTAATTGATTGATGGAATTAATATTTTACCTTAAGTGTTGATCTTGGATTATAATTCACTTGATTATATAAAGTACTTAGAGAGAATAAGCTTTTGGATAGTAAGATTATATTTTATTTTGATGGATATCTAGTACATAACCTAGAACCGAACTAAGTGTAACTGGTAATATTACTTTGGGATTCCCACTTAATGCTGACTTAATGGACTAGTTGTGGACTTTTGGGATCATATATCATTGTTTAAAGGGTTAGCCTGAGTGTTGTGGTACCATTTCAGGTTCTCGTTAATGTCTTTAGAAATTTTGATTGACATAGATTAAACCTGGGTTCTTATGGATGAGATCATTGAGTCTGATAAGGTTGTAGCATACGAACTTTGGAGTTGAGTGAAATAAACTTGGATGGATTGTTGTTAACCTTGAAAATGAGAAATATATTGCATAAACACAGGTTGGACTTATTGTGTCATTTTGAGGAATACTTTAATACAAATCTTTTTGATGGAGTTTATTTCAAGCCTTCTGACCAACGAGAATGTGGCTTCTTTGAGTCATTAACCACATAGTTGTTTCACCGTTATGATTATAAATTTTATGGACTTCTAAGGAACCATACTCGAATGACGTGTTGGGAAAAATGGGTGTGCCACCGGTAAGATTGAGTGTACTTAAGGTTTGATATATTATACCAACCTCTGTTCCCTTGTAATGTTATGAGCATACATAATCTTGGGATCCTTTTGAAGACTTAGTGCCCGAGCATTGTTAAAATTGGTGGATCGTGTTTATTCTTCCTTACTCGAGAAATTTGGAATACCCCTCGAGTACAACCTGGTGAGCTTCATACAGTTTTATAGCCTTGTTGGTTAATTGGTTTGATAGTGTTGTGGCAGTTTGTAGAATTTTGGTAGCATGATTTGATTCTGTGTCATTTGGTGGATTCTTACCCTATTGATTGAGTGATTGTATGAGCAAGTGAAGCCTTGTATTGGGGGTTGTAACGATTGATAGTCTTAGCTTGAAAGTTATAGCAAGTAATTTTGGAGGTTGTAGACTGTGTAGGAAAACCCAGTTTTATGAATATTAATGGACTTAGTATTATTTTATGGAATTAGGAACCTGAGTTTGTGGGAGTCGTACTAGGGAATCTCGAGAACCCTTAACTCCTCTGTAATACTTGTTAGCTCTAATTGACTCTCGTTATCATTCTTCCTCCGTTTCTCTCGAATTCTGCTCCTCCAATCGCTATTGGTATCCCTTCTGATCTACCTCTTTATCGAGTTTGAAATTTTTTGTTTTGATTTATTCTTTAGCCTTTTTCAACAATTTCTCCGTTTTGAAAAATATTTGACTAATTTAAACTTTTGAGTTATCATTTTTAAGTTACAATTTTAAGCTTTAAAAACCTTGTTTTGCTTTGTCATTTTTGGTTGAAGTTATATTTAGTTATTTTTAAAATATCTTAAAAACCTGTTTGATACTAATTCAAAATTATTTCAAAACTTTAGTTTTTGAATGATCGGAATTTTATGAATATTTTCATAACATACAAATACTTACATTTCTGCAACAATTGGATTGTCTGAGAAAATTTGACTTTTGAAAATAATTTCATAAACTCAGTCTTTCATTTTATTCTTGTTGGTGGACTTTTCGATCTGTTATTGGAAGCATCTAATGACTGGTTCAAGATTTTCCAACGCTAAGTTGATTTCTCAAATTTTGATTATGTTTTGTCTTAAATCGATTTGTTGAATTTCTTAATCAGATTGTTTTACTGTTGTTTTGAAAATGTTTTGGGTACCCATTTTCCCTCGAGTTTATTTTATCAAATAATTTTACCTTGCATTTTTAATAATTTTAAAATTTTAAAACTTCGGGTAGCTTAACCCAGTTAATCTTGAAATAAATATTTGCATTTAATTTCATATCACGTTCGAAGTTTTAAAATTTCCTTTTTAAATCGAGATTTTGATGCGAGTTAAGCATTCTAATTTTTCCAAGTGAATAACTTTGTTTTCATGTTCCTGTAAGTTTCGGGGACGAAACTTTTTTTTAGTGGGGAAGGCTGTAACACCCCTAATATTTATAAATTAAATTAGTATCCATATTTTTATTTTGTTTGCGATATAACTTGTAATCCTTCATTTTAAATCTTATGGGATTTACGTTGACTCCGTCTTAAATTCCTAAAATCTTTATTTTGGCTCGAATTTCTATTTTCAACTCGAAACTCGTTAAAATATTTTATTATTTCCTCGATAAATCATTTTATTAAACTTTAATTGAAAAGTATCATTTTGTTTTCGAGAAATCAATTTAATTCATTTTCGTTGAAACCAATTTATTCGTCAAGAAACTCAATTTCTTTACAAACAATTATTTAAACTCGAGATTGACCCATTTGATTTCTCGAGTCAACTAATTATTTTTATCAACTTCGAACCTGACCCAAATATTTAATGTTACGACAAAATAATATTTTAGCCCATCTCGAAGTTTGGGTCTAATTCTTTTCTTATGCGATTTTAATCCAATTTACTTGTAAGCCAGTTATTTATTTTTACTAATGATTTCGATCACACCGTAAATTATTTCTGACCCAAATCAAGTCCGTTACCTCGTCACTAACTAGATGAGTCCCTAAGATATTTTATTTATTATGATCACATGTTTTATTTATTTATTCATTCATCCTAATTCTATTCAACAACTCCAATTTTGGTTGTTTTACGTTACTTCTTCAACTCTTTCTTTTTATACTCCCTCTCCAATTCTATTAGTTCTATCATTACGTAGAACTCATCCTCCTCCAATTCCGTTTAATTACGATTGCTGCTCAGCCTGTTTTGTATCTCTTCTCCTTCGTTCATTCTAATTCGAGGGTAATTTAATTACTCTTATTCTCCATCTCGTTTCCCTCTTTCTATCCCTTCTTATGTGGTTCTAATACCATATGTTTTAATTTTTCGTAGGCTATCGTGCTAGATCCGATGAAGATGGTTATTTTATTAATTCGGATCTCGATGAAGGTAAAACATGATGACATGACTCGGTATTGCGTTAAAATTTATAGGGAATTACAATATATATATATATATATCTTTATTTATTTATTATATAAAGAAGGCCCCAAAGTAGCCTACGTGGCACAGCCTTTTCACTCCATTCCTCAATTCTGACTCTCTCATCGCTTCTGCATATAACTCCCTGCATAGTATCCATATTGCATTCTCGGTCCCTCCAAATTATAATAAATTACATCGTAAGTCCTCAAAAACAATTATATCAAGTTTAAATATAGCAAACTGATAAGTGTAGTTTGTAGTGCCTAATTTGCTGTGTTTTGGTCCCATTTCCTTGCGGAATCGCTCCTTGGGGGCGGTTCATGGGCTACTTATGCTTCTGCTAGCTCGTTTCAGGTTCCCGAGACCATTCATGAAGAGTTGGAGCTATTCCGACTCAATACATACACTTTTCGGAGCCAACGAAGCGGAGGAACGATCACTCGATGTCTTGGATTCGGCCCCGAGACCTTGGGACCCGATCCCGAGCCCCTTAGACTCGATCCCGAGACCCGAGAGTCGATGAGAAGCCCATGTGAAGCAAGGAGGAACCTTAAAGATCATATTGGAGGCCTACAAGACTCATCCCCGATGGGTATGGCCTCATCCCGTCCGGGATGAGGTGCACAAATAGAGCTGCTACTGTTTTGGACCCGTCCCGGTCGGGATCAGACCGTCCCGGGCGGGACCAAACCGTCTCGGGCGGGACGAGCATGCTGTAACCCGCGTGACTCTTTTCTTCCTCCTTCATTCTTGTAACCCTATAAATACTCCTCCTTTGTAATGTTTAAGCATCATACTCTACACTACTTTACCCTAGATTGTTTTAGGCCTCTCTTAAGATTTCAAAACCCTAATTAATCTCTTTTAATCTTTAGTTAATCCTTAGTTAATCTTAGTTTAATCTAGTTTAGATAATCTTGTATTAAGTGGGTTCTTGAAGATTTCTCCAAGCTTGACATCCTTGGGATTAATTTGAGTTCTTATTTATACAAGATTGCATCTTTTTCTTCCTCTTGTTGTTGGTATAATCCTCTTTACTCTTGTTCTTGTTTATTTAATCAAGTTTGAATCTTTTTATAGTGTTTATTGTTATTGTTCTTGTTCTTCATTATGGATGTTTGGTTTGCGATGTTGTTTTCTCTTACTATTGTTAGTTTATTCTTGATAATGAGTGAGTAGTCTCCTTGTGGGTTAGTAGGGGGATTAAGAGTAGATTATGGGTGATTAGGGTTTGATTAGGGGTAAAGGGTGAATCTTTGTTGTTAGTCACATATTGAGCACTCTATGTGTTTGTTGATATGCTTGTGTGAGTAGTAGTGGCCATGCTTCCCATACTTGTGCTCATCTTCTCATTGTTTGTCTAGTTTGTGGTTGTGTTGAGGTTAGTCTTAGTCGCGAGAGCGCGAACTTACCTCGGTGTCGGTCTACGTAGCGAGAGCCCGGACCGACTCTAGCAATTAGGAGACACCTACACCCTTGACCACCCCAATTACCCATCTACACTTATGAACCCGACCTACCCCACTTCCTTTCATATTTGATTTCAACTTCTTAGTTAGTCTTCGTTTCTTTTAGTCTACTAGTTTGTTTTATCATTAGTTATTCCATTTTAGCATTGTTAGCCTAGTTCATTGTTAGCATAGTTCTACCTCTTCCACCACCATAGTTTACCAATTATTGCTTCCTTTGTGTTTGTTTGGTGATTTAGTCTCGTTTTTAGGCCGACCTAGTCTAGACATTGCAACACCGTCTCCGTGGATATCGACCCTACTTGCCCTAGCTACCCACTAGGAATAGTCGGTTATTTATTGACGGTTGGGACCCACGGCAAATCCCACCATCAATTTGGCGCCGTTGCCGGGGACGGTGCATTGTTTAGACTTAGTTTGCTTATAGCTAGACTTAGTTACCCTCCTTTGTGCTCTTCTATTATCTCTTGTGCATATTCTCTAGATTTTTCTTGTTTCATTAGTTTTATTTCTCTTTGTCTTTCGATTGTGCTTGTTTATTGTCGTTACCTAGTGCCCATAAAGCACTAGGTGTTCTCACGTTTGCTCTAGTGCGTAGTGTATGCCTAGGCGGGGAGGCGACTTCTTTCTCTTTAATCTAGAGCCGGAAAGACATTCGACATTTTACTTCATAAATTTTACGTCCAGATTCAACTTTGCAATCTTTTATTTGGTATATTTTACGTCCAAATTATACGTCCTTAGTTTGGGCATATGTTTTCCTTTTTACTATAAAAATCTTTTACATGATTTGCCTATAATTTTCATACAGTTCCATATAATTTGATAATTTTGACAATATATAAAATTTTACAATGTGTTGAGACCATTCACGTTGCAATATTGTCATGATTGATCAATATATTGTCACTATATAAATCTCTCTTCTTCCACAGTTTTCAATTCTCTCTACATTTTTGTTCCTCACCACTTTTCTTCTCCTTACGAATTATTAAAATCATCTACAATTTCCGTTATCTATTATTAATTTATTTAAAATTTCATCAATCATGTATTAATTTAATCATTCTTTCATGATTTTATATTTATATTATTATAAATTTATATATTTTAATTTTATCTTATTCTAATGATTTGTTATTTTTTTTCATTTTGTTGTGATTTGCAGAACTAATCAAGATCAGAATCAATGGTATAATTTAATCTAATTAATCCATAACTTTTGAGCTTATATAAATTGTTTCGTTTTTCTGTTTTAGTTACTAATTGTTATGATAAAATATGGGTCCACAATTTAAGATGAGTCTAATCATCTACTCCGTATAATTTTGTAATCATCTACAATTTTCTTTTTTACTTCGTTCTTTTTTACTTCGTAATTGCTGATAAAAGATGAGTTGTGATAAAAGCAGGTTCAAGATCATGTCGGAGATGAAGATTATGAACTAATGAAAAAAAGGTTTCACGTTTTTAATTTTAGAATTTTTTCCACCTTTTTTAATTTAGTATTTTATTTTTTGACGTTTTTAATTTTTTAGAATTTTTGACGTTTTTAATTTAGTATTTTATTTTTGCTGTTTTTTATTTTTTGTCTTTTTTTTTTTTACCTCTATAGTATTTTAACTTTTAGAATATTTTGGCGTTTTTAATATTGAGAAGGGAGGGGGAAGAAGACAGGATGGAGGCTGAAGAACAAGTGAACAGAGGGGGAGAAATAAGGACCCCTGATCCAGTTGATGAGGTTCATGTTACTGCACCCAGTCAAGAAACTGAACAAAATCAAGAAGCAAATCTCATTCAAGACCAGGTTATGGATGATGAAATGACAACAGAAGACAAGGAAGAAATAGAAATGGCAGAAAAGACTTGGCAACAATTGAAGAATATTGAGGAACTCATGGGGGCGCCTATTAAGAATCTGGAAAAATGGCTAGGGGACCCAGGTTTCTTTCCTGATATGGAGATTGTGGACTTCATCAGGAAAGGAAAAAATGCAGAAAGAAGGAGAAAGGCTAGGCAAGCTGGTGAATGATGTTCTTCGGCTAATCAGTTGGAAGCAGGAAAACTAAAAGGAATCATGGAGGATGATGGCAGCAGAAAAAGGAAGGCAGATCACAGTGAGGAAGAAAAGGAAATGCAATCAGAGGAAATCCTATACTCACCAGGGAAGAAATTGAGGATATCTGAACAAGATAACAGGTTGAATGCTGAAGAAGAAGGTAATCAAGGAGATACCAGGCTAGAAGATGGCAGTCAGGAACATAATCATGGTGATTCGAAGATTGGACCAGATCAATCTTCTTCTTCTAAATGAATGGTCTTGCATGGAATTGTCGGGGACTCTCGGATCCGCTCGCACCGGCAATTTCAAAAATTAGAGCGATCCTTAGTAGTAATAAGGACTTGGACTTCATTTTCTTTTGTGAAACTAAATGTAATGTGAACTTAGTAGCGTCATATTGTCGTCCTTTCGGATATAGACATTTTGAAGGCATGGATGCCTTAGGCTCCAGTGGGGGTCTCTTTGTTGGGTGGAAGAATCCTTCTTCCTTCTCCTTTGTGGCTAAAAGCCACCATTTTGTAATCCTTATGTCGAATATCAACTTAGCTTTTCCGTTTTACTTGGTCTTAGTGTATGGGGAAAGTACAGTCAGTCTTAGGCCAGGGGTTTGGGAGATGTTAGGGTCCTACTTAGAAAACAAGGATGCCCTTTTCCTTATGATGGGGGACTTCAATCAAGTTGATATGATTGAAGATAAATTGAGTGCTTCCAGCAGAAGTATTCAAGGCCTTGATGTTTTTGTCAAATGGAAGATGCAACACCAGATAATAGATATTCCATTTAAGGGACCGAGGTTTACTTGGAGCAACAAGAGGGAAGGGAATGCAAGTGTTTTTGAAAGACTGGACAAGGCTTATGCCTCAAGGGACTGGTTGTTGAACTATCCAAACTTAGGGGTAATTCATTTGCCTATACAAATTTCAGACCATGCTCCAATCCTTTTTGCTTCACAGTTAACGAAAGACAAGAGAATAAGACCCTATAAAGTGGAAATTTGGTGCCTGGAAATAGAGGAGGGGAGAGAAACAATCTTGAGGGAATGGCGTTATCCAACCAAAGGTTCTAGGAACTTTAGTCTTATGAGAAGACTGGAAAGAATTAACAAGCAATTGATGCGATGTGCTTTGGATAAAAGAATGGAATGGAAGAGAAAATGGGATGACTTTGACATAAAACTAGGTACTGAGCTTGAAGAGGTCTTTAATGGAGAAGAGCCAAAGGATCTACATAAGACACATGAAGAATTGTTGGAATTTAGCAGAGCAGTGGCCATTTATTGGAAACAGAGAGCGAAGATTAGATGGGCAGAAGAAGGTGATCTATGTACCCGATATTTCTTCAACACAATAAAGGGGAGATCTGGCAAAAACTTCATCTACTGCATAAAGGATGATCATGGAATTTGGGATCAGGATTCAGTTAGCATCAAAGCTAAATTTCAAGCTCATTTCACATCGGTTTTTAAAGTTGGAGAGTTTGCGCAGTCTTTTGAGGACTACTTAGTGGATAAAGTTCTTTAAGGTGCCTAAGGTAACGGAGAAGGAAGGTGAAATCCTACTGAGCAATTTTTCCGATAAAGAAATAAGAAGTGCGGTATTCCAGATGGGAGCTAATAAATCACCTGGCCCTGATGGTATTCCGGGAGAGTTTTTCAAGAAATATTGGAAAGTAGTTAAGAAAGAGGTCTGTGAAGCGGTAAGGGCTACATTAAACTCGGGTTTTATTCTGAAAGAAATGAATAGAACTTTCATTACTTTGATTCCAAAAACCGCATGTCCTGAAAAGGTGGAACAATACAGACCTATCAGCCTTTGTAATGTGATAATGAAAATCATCACAAAATGTATTGCTAATAGAATGAAGACCATTTTGGGTAATGTTATCGGAGAATTTCAGAATGCTTTTATCCCAGGAAGAGCAATTGCGGACAACATTCTGATAGCTGATGAAAGTATTAGGACCATTAAGAAGAAGAAATCGGGTAAAGTGGGATTGGTGGCCATCAAGGCAGACATGAGTAAAGCATATGACCGTATCAATTGGAATTTTCTGAAATGAGCCCTACTTGGACTGAATTTCCCTTCCAAGTGGGTCGATCTGATCCTTAACTGTGTTTCTACGGTGTCTTACTCTATCCTTTTTAATGGGGAACCAATCAAATTTTTTTCCCCCACATGCGGACTAAGGCAAGGAGATCCTTTATCCCCATATCTTTTTGTCTTATGTTCGGAGATACTGTCGAGAAATCTCAGAGGAATGACAGGGGGTGAAGGAGTCCAAGGATTTAGGATTGCAAGGAAGGCCCCATCGATATCTCATTTATTCTTTGCAGATGACTCAATCTTCTTCTTAAAAGGGGTCTGGGCTAATATGGTGAATTTTTACAGGATTATCAAGAAGTACTGCTCTCTGTCGGGGCAAATCATAAATAAGACTAAATCTTCGATTCTCTTCAGTGAGAATTGCAGTATAGCCTTCATTCAAAGAAGCCTGCTGTTACTTGATATTAAGATGTGCGAAGACCTGGGAGCTTATTTAGGAATTCCGGACATAGGGAGTGGCAAAAAATCGATCTCTCATTCCATGATTCTGGATAGAGTCAGGAAGCAAATTTCTTCTTGGAACGGAATTTTCTTATCCTCTGCGAAAAGACTGACCCTTATTCACTCCGTTCTAGCCAACCTTTCAAGTTTCTTTCTATCGGTATTCAAAATACCGGTAAGTGTAGCTAGTAAGATTAATTCTCTTCTAGCTCATTTCTGGTGGGCGGGCACTAGAACGAGTGGAACAGTTTACTGGAGAGCATCGGGATTCTTATCCTTACCCAAGATGAATGGAGGTCTTGGTATTAGAGATATCTGTGGTCAATCAAGCTTCAATGGCTAAGCTAGCCTGGAGACTATTAACCCAGGAAAAGTCTTTATTTCGGAAAGTTTTTGAAGGTAAATTCGGACCTATTAAGAATTGGATTCAAAAAGGGGATAACTACAAAGGAAAAGTCGGCTCTACAAACTGGAGAGACATATTATGGGGTAGTGAGATTATTGACAGAGGACTTTCATGAACTTTGGGAGGTGGCTCATCTAATAACAAGACCAACTACAAAATCAGTATCTTTCAAGACAACTGGGTACAAGGTGATATCCCTGTGCCAAAAACGGGCATAGATTGTATTCATAATGGTAATGGGCTACCTTGGTCCTTGGAAGACTTCATTGATAAAGACTGTTCCTGGAACCCAATCACGTTGAACAAGATCTTCAGCTCTTACTGGTGTCAAGGGATCAAAGCTATTTACATCCCCAAAACGAACTTGTCCATTAAACCGGTATGGAAGAGGACTAAGGACGGCCACTATAATGTCAAAAGTGGGTATATAGAAGGTATCAACACCAATAACAAATTCAGAATCCACAGATGCAGGGCTAGTAAAGGTACTGAAAGATTCCTAACCTTCTTTAGGAAAAAGGAGATTTGGAATCTTCCTGGACCCCAGATTTGGAAAACCTTCGTGTGGAAAATCATAGTGTCAGCTTTACCAATCGGAAAGGAAAGGAAGAAAAGAAATCTTCCTGGACCTTTCAATTGTGTCCTCTCTACCGAGTCTTTGACTCAATACTCTGAAGACAATGAAGAAGAAGATATTGAATCTCTGGAACATCTTTTTAGAGATTGTCCCACCACGGCAAGAATCTGGGCTAGCAGCATTATTGGCATTAGAGTTGAAGCTGCTTCACACATCCCTTTTCAAGAATGGGTTATGGGTTGGATTATGTACCTGAAAAGGACAGACAATTCCAACATTGGTCTGCTTCACTTCCTCAACATTCTATATTCTGTTTGGAATTTCCGGAATGGGGTTACTTTTAACAAATGGAGTACTTCTACCTACGGATTCTGGAAGAGATATGAAGTCTCAAGTAAGGAACTGCAGGTTTTTCTTAAAGCTAAAGATCAGGAGACAGCCAAGACCTCTACTGAGGGTCTTAATGTTGGGGAAACTGAAATTCCAACCCAAACAATCTCTTCTTATACAAAAGGCGATGGATTGGATGGACGACTGGAGCGTCTTCGTCTTTCCAAGGTTTTTTGGGTTATCAGACAGACTGGACCTACCAATGTCTGCTATTTATCTAAAATGCAGGTTGATGCAGGATGGCTACCGACTTTAAGGGTTTCGGGAGGTTGGACTTGGACCCACAAGGAAGGAGAAGAATGGGAGGAAGCGAATCAATCATTTATGGCGGAGTCACCAATTCTGGCAGAAGGAATTGCTATTCTTCTGGCTATTCAAGGGATTAAACGCAGGGATATTAGGCATATCTGCATAATGTCTGACTGCCTCCTTCTCCTCTCTCAAATTGTAGGAATCACGAGGCCAACGACTGAGTTATCAGCTATCATCGACGACATCTTGCAGGAATGCGCCGATTTCCACTATTGCGCATTTAAATTTATCCCTAGGAGTAGGAATAATAAAGCTCATAGATTAGCATCTATGGCTCTTAAAATAATGTAATATGGAGATGACTCGCTGGCAAAAAAAAAATTAGAATTTAGAACTTTAAAGTATTATCACGCCCTTATGAATTTTGCACTCATTGACTCATTTCAAAGTTAGTCAATAGAGTGATCCAATCCTAAGATACTTATCGACCTAATAATTATAGGTTTACAGTCATTGACTCATTTCTGAATCGGGTTTGCCCAATTGTTGTTTTTGCAGGCCAATAATAAGCGACGAAAGAGATAAGCAAAGATCTCAACCTTGCAAAACTTGAAATCGTGTTCGATTTATTGTCATAAATAATCCGGTGCAGTGGGTTTAAAATTTGTTATATTCGATACGATATTATTTTACGGTAATGGGTGTACCATCTTACGACATTATCTTCCCTTGAAAGATACTTTTCTTATACTTTTTACGAGCCGATGTCAATCTATTTAATATTTTCATAATTCTTAACAAAATCGTTATGTTCTACGTCGGTTACAAACATTTTGTTAGGTAATATTGAGAACACCCTACTGCTAATATGATCATCTATCAACCCGTGATTTATCACGGGGTTTATACTAGTATATATAGTTGACTATGCATTCCACGCGATCTCTGTTCAATTTTGGTTTTATTTTGAGGTGATATTTGACTATTTATATAGTGATAATTTCTTTTAATCACGCGATCTCTGTTCAATTTTGATTTTATTTTGAGGTGATATTTGACTATTTGTATAGTGATAATTTCTTTCAATCAGAGACGTAGTAGGATTGTTTTTTATACAAATTTAATATCACCTGAGTCGTAAATAGAGTAGGAGAGTATGATTGTGTTTTTTCCTACACAATTTTGTATATTCTTTATTTAATCTAAAAAATATATTTAAAAACTCCGATCAATCATATCGCTCGAAAAGTTCCTGCTTTATTAATATATATTGATATATTGATTGATTGATTGATTTCAATTATGTTTCAAATATTACATTCAACTAAAATAAGATAAAACTTCAACTATTCTAGGGAGCAATATTTATCTTCAATTGCAATACAAACTAGGGGGTTTGTACAGAATTTCAAGATCACTAAAATGATATAGATAAGACCCTTAACTTAAAGCAGAGCACAAAAGTAAAGATGACTCAAATTGTTTGGTTTCAATCACTCCCTCACCAAGCTTAGCACCGAGACTGTAATCAAAGACACACTCAGACTCACTCAAGCAAAGCACAGAAATGAGTTTAAATATGCACCAGGTAGCTAATCTAGTTTCTAAGCAAAGCACAAGGTAACTAATTGGGACTGACTTAAGCAAACTTAAACGAGAGTTTGAATAAGATTTTTGGAGAGATAAACTATTTTCTTTCATTCAATAATAAGCTAATAATACAATTCATAGGAGGTACCATATAGGCCTCTTAGGATTACAAAGCAACGATCGAATTGAGCCAAGTACATAACAAAAACAATTAAAACAAGGCTGATGTAAACTGGTTTGAGGCGTGCTTGGTCCTTAATGGCATTTGTCTTCACTTGTCTTATGCGCTCAAGGTTGAAAGAGACACCATTTAATTTGTATTTTTGCAATTCAAACGGTGACAGGAAGGGAGAAAAATGCCTTTAGCTGTTGCACTTGTCCTCACTAAATATGGCAATCTTCTTTTTGCACTTGTTTTTGCACATCTTGACTTGGAGCTTGATTTGTGACGAATTTACTTAGCTTTAAACAAAGTTGTCTCAGATTTGTTTTTAGATACTCCATAGTAGATTAAGGTACTTTGGACAGATTAGTGAAAATAGAACCTAATATGGTAATTAGACCCCTCCAAAGTACCCATACTCTTACTTGTTGAACTTGTGTTTTAGTCTTGGCTCGAATCTGAATTGACCCCTTGGTTAGCTCCTGCTGCGACTTGATTTTAACGTTCAACTAAATTTCCTAATCAACTATTCTAATATTCATCTTAAACTACTATAGCACCATCTCTTGCTAGATTTTGTGGAGTAGAAAGGTAGGGGGTTATATGTGCGCGGAATACAAGTGAATGAGTCGCCTTTAAGTGCAGTGCATGGGAGTACACAGTATACAGTATACAGTATCGCCTTAAGGCTTAAGCATATCTCTATTCCTTCCTATTACTACTTCCAGGACAGCATTCGACAATTACAAGGCCTCTATACTGCTTTTTTCAGAACTCAACAAGGCTCTACTAATTTCACCTAACAAATTAATTATACAAAAGGAAGCATCAAATGAATAATAAATTTAAAGTAATACAGGAATATTAATTTCCCAGCAGAGTGACAAGTGACAACACTCACTTGTTATCAGAATCACTATCCTTTTTTCTTCGGTAAAATAGCACATAAGCAGCACTAGTCTTCACTTCGTCTTCATTTATACCCATTATGTGGCTATCATCGAAATTGTACCACCGGATCTCGTCTAGAAGCTACGACATAATAGTTGTTTTAAGGTCAGAGACTAATATGGAAATAGCATTAAAATAACTAACAAGGATCATCGGGCATCATCTTAATCGGCATCAACAGTCCCAACAACCACCACCGACACCAACAGACAATAAAATAACAACAACGCAATCACAGGTTAGATAGATATTCATGAGTAGCAGCTCTAAGCCTCTAACAATGTGTGATAGCAAACAAATAAACAAACAAACAGCAGACCGCCAGCCTTAATGCAACACGACATAGATGTGCATTTCATATCGAATATCTATGATGGCATGTGGATATCCATAAATGGTACCAATACAACTTGAGTCGAATAAAACACAGCAACTGCATAGTATGTCAGAAAGTGTAACACAACGTTCTTATACATATGAATTAACATTACTCGAGTGCATTGGGGATTACATAAATGGAAGTGAAGCAAGAGTCAAATGTATGCAACTTTATCCCTATGTTAACAGTTGTATGCTGACAACGCAAAGGTCAGGTCAAGACAAGGATAACCATAACCATAAATGAAACTGCAGGAACAAATTGCACATAATACAAACTTTTTGACGGTTCTATATAACCCCCCTATCCAAAATCACTTCCCTTCCTCTCCCTCCAAACCCACCTATCCAAACCAGGTGCAAGTCTACGGACACTTACAAAAGTATATGGTCAAAGTCAGGCTCCATAATATTGAGAATGAGGTAATACTAGTTGTAACTTGTAAGTCATACAAAGAATTCTACGTGTAACAGAAAAGGTTTCAGCATGGAAAAAAGTAGACCAACCTTGATGTGAGCAGTGTAATGGCCACTACCCATGCTTCCGTAGTGGTTGATTAAAGCATATAGTTCATATAGTTGAGGTTCACAAACATTCTTGTTGGCAATATACTTTGTTAAATCAAGATCATGAAGAGGAAAGTTGACAAATGTGTCTAGCTTGTGCTTGAGAGACCTGTTATACGAAAACCGCTTCAGATGAATGACTAGCACTTCAGGGAGTCTCCACAGATCCAGCTTCTTACTAGCCTGCCGTCGCTCTTCACACTGGGGGCATTTCCTGCATATATACAAAAATTTTAAGAAAATAAATAAATGTGCTATGAAATGAAGCATACTATCAAATGGGACCCCAACTCTCAAATTCCTCATGGCCCATGAGATGCTAGTGTAATAATCCTCCAGGATATCCCCAAATGAAGATGACAAAAGGAGCTACCAATCCACAATTTGAAGAAAGTGATCCAGAAGATGAGAAGTGTGATTTTATTAGTCTTCACAATAAAGATTTACAAGGATAACGTTGGTTTGAGCTGGATTATTAGACAACCACACAGAGGTTACCCCCTCATTTTAACAGATGGATTTAAAGGCAAAGGAAACATGGGAGGAGTAAGAACGTAGGCATCTTTCAACCAAATGTTCCCACTCCCTCATGCTGGTAATGTCCTCAGAGACAGCCTCAAATTAATTAGGCAATTGCTCTTCCAACAATCCTGTTTTCATCCTTTCATCTACAGTTTAACCATTCCTTGATATTTTTATATGCATCTCTCCCTTTCACACTTTGATCACATCAAAATAAATGAAGACAAATAATGATCCCGCCTCCTCCCTACAATTTTTAAAATATTTATCATCTTACAATTAGAACTTATAAAAATATTAAAATTATATACTTTGTATTT
This sequence comes from Agrostemma githago, assembly GCA_958450325.1. Taxonomy (NCBI): domain Eukaryota; kingdom Viridiplantae; phylum Streptophyta; class Magnoliopsida; order Caryophyllales; family Caryophyllaceae; genus Agrostemma; species Agrostemma githago. The sequence goes on from OY288247.1 coordinate 35,632,130, forward strand.
CAAATAATAAAGAAATAATTTAAACGCTACAAAATTAAGTTATAAAAAAAATACTTCACAAAATTAAAAAAAACTAGTATTTTTTTTAAAAAAAAAAATTACACATTGCAAAAAAAAATCTCAAAAAAGATTAACATAATAAGAAATACATTAATCCTTAAAATAAAACCCTCCAAAATCTAATAAAGAAATAATTTAAACACCACATAGCTAAATTACAAAAGAATACTTCCTACAATTCAAACAAAACAAAACATATTTTCAATAATAAAGAAATTATTTACACGCCACAAAAAAAATCAAAGGGATAACTAAAACATAATAAAAACGTTAATCCTTGCAAAAAATGGCCTAAACGTATATAGAGAGCAAAACCATAGTTGAAAAGGCAATCGCATAAATTTATTGGGAGACGTTTTTCAGTTTTAAGTAAAAAGAGTGCCAAAAGTAATAATACAATCACGGATATATAATTGGTAAACTCATGAAAATGGCGCCAACAATAAAATGGGTACTTGCATATGAAAACACATCCTAAGCAAAAAAAAAAATTATATTGAGTAGTTATGGAAAACAAATGAAGTACGAGAAAAGTGGCCTCACGATAATTTAATATGAGACCATCTTTCCCAATTAGTGTGAACTTCATAGAACAAGCACGGTGCAGAAAACTGAAAAATGCACCTGGGAGAGCAAATTGCCTTATGAAGGGATACCAGCTTATATATTAAAATTCATGCAACAAACATACAACAAGCATGGTGCAGAAAAGGGAGAGAACCAACCACATATCAGGTTCAGATACGAGGGGCTCTTCACGCAGAAATGCCTCCAGACAGCTATATAAAGAAAGAGGTTCTGTACGGGCTTTCTTTGTGGGAGCTCCATTCTTGCTGACTTCCGGCAAGTTCTCCAAGTAAGATGTATCATACTTCTTCAGAAGTTCCTTTGACCAATTGATAAACACTAGTAGAGATTTTGATGACGTGGATATTTTCACCGGCTTCTCTTCTCCCACTGTCAGGTCGATACATGCATTATTTTCATCAACCAATTGAAGAGGCAATTTCGAAAGTAAAGAAGTTTTGATGATCATCTCTTTTGGGGAAGCAGACAAATCTTCATGTCCTTTCCTGGCGTCGAATGATGAGTGACCAGCAGATGACATGTCATCAACTGGTTCCCTGCATTCTGTTTTCAGCAATGGAGATAACATAGTTCGCACCATTGATTGGACATCGCCTCTTGTTGTAACATCATTACACGAAACAGGTGATACTAACGGAGTTCCATACGGTTTCCATCCTTTTGAATTCTCTCTGAAACAACAGCAAGTGGACGCAGAAATAGAATAACTTATAAGGAAAAATAACTATAAAGATGATAGCAGATGAAATTTGAAAGTACTTCTCTTCACGACGATGTATAAGCTGAAGGAATATTGTTCCTTTCACCGGCAAGGGAATTTTATATGCAGCAAGATGATCATCATCTTTAATGCTTGACAACGATGTCAAAGGATCTTCCAAAAACCGGTGAATCAAATGGTTTTGTATCTGCACGAAGCACATTTGAGGGATTAGCATACATGGGTGTGAATGGTTCGATGGCATGGCTCATATGGAATGAACTGTGAAGTGATCACCTCTGCTAGCAAAAGCTTCTCATTAGGTTTCAAGGAACAAGCACCACTAAGCGCCTGAATCAAGTCCCTGCATCTGCCTTGCTTTGGAACAGTCACAGTGCATACATTTGGTAGCAGACTTCCATCGCTACTGAATATGGTTACAATCAAAGTGCGTGTAATGGTAGACTGGAGGGGTAGAGAAAGATACATGAATGGATCAAATGTGACCGAAATCTTCGCACACACAGGGCAGACAAGAGTTGACTTGTATTGGCCCTGCCAAAAGAAGATAATAGAAAGTCTTGTGAGCACTTTCACCTTAAACAAGTCGATCATAAAGGCAGCTTTTCAAAGAAAACTGTTAAACATATTGTTAAAATGATCCAAGACTGTAGGTCTGGCAACAAACAATTTAGCAAAAATTGACATTATCAATAAGTCTAATCAAAGTCATAAGTTTCACACCCATATTAAACTATGAACGCAATTTGAAAACTACCTATCTTTAGCAGATAGATTAAAGAGACCGTAACTCAAATATTAAGATAGACTATGAAAGCCACCGAATGGCACCATCAAAATGTTGGCCAGAGATGCTTGCTATACAGTTCATCATCAAAATGGATAGGATTGGTGAAAGCTTTAATGCTGAGATTTCACTTCCATATGACCTATGCAGTTTAGAAGAGTATTACGCAGTTTAGAAGAGTATTACAAAAAGGTGATTTTCAGGAACAACACTAAACTCAGACATAAAGCTACAATAAAGACTGTATCCCATGCTAGTCTGAATTGAACTAAGAAATCTGGAAGAAAAAAAATAGTAGTCGGCATTCCGCAGTATTTTGCACCAACCACCATTAATAACTAACAAACTATTGCAAGCGAATCACTCCGTAAATTAAAGGACCTTTACCTCCTAACGACTTGAAGTGGTTTATGCTTTTAAAAGATTAAGTGTTAGTAGAATTGTTAGATGTAATTTGTACATATCTCAATTTTATTTATACTACTCCTTACATTTCATCAACAAAAACCAACAAACTATGCTGAACAATACCTGGCAAACATCAACAATTATAGAATCATTACGAGCTTTATGATTTGCCCAATACTCATCTGCAACTTCTTCGTCGGGTCGGCCATCTGCATCTCTTGATTGCACATAAGGTTTATCTTTGACACGATTCAAATCTTCATGCAATCCATCAAGCAGAAATGCTAGAAGTTCCTGAAATATGACACCCATAAGAATCCCACTTTTACAAAGGAGGCCAAATGTTACTGCCAATATTGATGTACCTGTGAATCATGCTGATTATATCCACTGAACTGAGGAGCAAAGCGAGAAAGCTTTGCTTTAAAAGGACGAGGAGCCACAGGTGCTCGTCCAGGAGCCCAAAGTTTTCTAAGCAGTTCACCAAATGCAAGAGCCAGCTCACCCTGGAAGGAAATCTTACGTTTAAAAGACACATGCAAGAAGAAACTCACACCTAAAAATGCTCAAGGGTTCAAAGCTCAATTACACAGCATAGTGCACATTAAGCCACTCGTTCTTACTCTAAGGCTAGGTTTACAGTGAGTGATTGTGTGTGTGTGTGCGTGTGTGTGTGTGTTTCACAGGTTAATTAACTTTATGATCCTAATAAAAATAAATATACATTGTTGAAAAGACGGTTAAAAGTACATTAGTCTGATTAAAACTGAAGTCATGTCATCATATAATTCATTTTGAATACCAAAGACAAAAAGAGCTAGATCTAGCACACGGCGCGAATGAATTTTGGACAATAGATGACAATTAGTGCTCCTTTGCCGGTTTGCCCTATATTGTACTGCTCTTGTGCTTTAATGACACATAAAGTACATAAATACAAAACAGTTTTCTCTTTCAGTTAGTGTTAAACCAAAACATTGAATATTTATAGACCCTTCACTAAAACATAGCCACATAGGTAGTTACTAAACAAACTTATAAGATGACATTTATGTTTAGTTAGGTGGTTGGACATGAAGGTAGTGTAAAACCGCCTTAAAGTTAAATAGATTGTAAAATTAATAGTGAGTAGGATTGTTACAATCAACAATTCAACAATGACCTACAAAATTATTTTGGTTAGGTAGAAATGACACATGTTCAGAAAAAAAAGGACAAATTAACAATAGATATAGCTGATATAAATATAAAACTATTAAATTAAAGTAGAAAATCAAAGAAGAGTTAAAGGTTGTAGGAAACAAAGAGAGATCTTGGCAATGATAAAAACTTACTGCTAAAATAATGGGAGATGTGAAGATAAATATGGAAAATAGGACACAGAGAGGAACAACACGACATAAATCAAATAACTAAAAACGAGGCTTTCAATTTCGCTTAGACTCAACTGCAAGTATCAGACATAGACTCTACAGTTAGTTTGTGTATCAGACTCAACTGTTCTCTGAAGAAAAACATCAGGAGTTGATTAAAAATATAGTTTCAAGTGCCCACAGAAGTACTATAGGCTGGGATAATAGCCAATCAAAACACTGCTCCAAGCAGTGTAAGAGCGGTCATCAGAAGGAATGGGACTAATGGTCACATAGAAATGCAAAAGAAGAAACTGAACAGGATAAGAGTAAAACACTTACCAGCCAAGAGGCGTCAAAGAGAAATGCAAAAAGACAAACAGAACACAATAAGAGTAAAACACGTACCACCATGCCCATTGGGTTCTGCCAGTTTATTTCACCACTGTAATCTTCCCGAAAGTAGTTAGCAAACTCGGGTGTATGAACAAGGCACTGTATAGCACTATTCATAAAGCAAGTATTCCCGAGATTTAGAAGCCCAGTAAGACCCATAGTAACACCTCTTGTGGTAACACCACTCGTTTCTTGCACATGGTTTGATTCCTGCAGTGGGGATGTCAGAGTCTGACTTTGCGACATCTCCATATTGCCGTTTCTAGATACGCCTTTGGTCGCAGACAAACCTCCAGCAATAGATAAGCCAGACTTTGATGGCTCAAGAAGAAAAGAGGTTGATTGTTTCCCCGAAGGATCACTCTGCCTCACCACAGCATTAGCTGTAATATTAAGAACCTCAACCAAAATCTGTCAAAGAACCAGGTGTCAAGAACAGGGAACATTTTGGCAGTTAATGCAACAAAGTTGGCAACTAACTGATAATATGATTATTTGCAAACTTTTGTGGCTAGACACAGAAGGAAATTTGAGCATCACAAAGAGATTACCCACTTCTTGATCCATTTGAATATTAGCATCATCAAGAGTTTTGTCATTGTCATTAGGCAAGATGTGTTTCTTCTGCCCATAAAAGTCATAAACGCGTATCTGAAGTAGAACATCAAGTGGATTATCAGTAGTGTGAAATCCTTGAAGTGAACACTAGTTCACAAAGAAGTGGGCATATAAACATTACTTGCTCAGAGTGGAGGTCAAAAATCTCACGAACTCGCCTGTGAAGCTCCCTAATTGTTTCCTGACCATCAAATGACAGAATCATCAAATAAACAGCCAACGTATGTCTTTCTAGGTGGAGCAAGGTGACAGGGTATGTAATTGTTGGTTTTATCGGAATACAACAACAATTTAACACATTAGCAAAGTTTACCTTTTTACTTATTCTTATGGTAAAACGATCACCTTTTGGCATTAGAAGTAGCTGAAGACGCAGCGGATAGACTTCTATGGTCAGCTCCATTTGGCTGAGACCAGAATTGATTACTTTCCTTGACAGTGTGGGGCCACCCCCATACCTACAGCCAGGAAAAAAAGAAAAATTACACGAAAAGCCCTCTCTAAAATTGCTAGCACAAAGTCACCAGGACTTGGTCACATGAACACTTGTGTGCAACCACTAATCAAGTTTGTACCATGATAGTAAAAGACTTACAATTATGGCCTGCCTGATAGACTAAGGGTTATATTCTATTGCATGACAATTACAAAACCCACTGTTATATGACATCCATTGTTGGGGCATAAACAACGTGATGTTCAAAAATGAATGCGATGGAGATTTGTATGTCATGATGGATGTGTAGCCATACAAAGGATTAAATGAGGTGGTTAGGGAGAAGGTAGGAATTGTACATACAGAAAGCTTAAATAATTGAGAGTCGGCAAAGATGTTTGACCATGTGAAACAAGCATCAATTGATGCCTCTTGTTCAAAGGCTTGAAAATTCGGGAACGCATAAGATTGCAAGGGGTAGATGAAGACCCAAGAGCACAAGGATAAAAGTAATTAGGAATTACATGATGTTCCTTGGTATTGGAGAATATGCAGTGAATGGCTATGGAGAGGCCAATGCGGAAAGAAATGACAAGTTACAGAGGAAAATCATTGCTAAAGCAGTTTCATTTTTTGTAGTAGAAGTTTCTGTCCATTGACTAAGAAACTCTCGTTCACTCCTTGCAGCGAAAACTGAACGACGACGACGACGACGACCACAACAACAACAATAACAATAATAATAACAATAACAACAATAATAACAATAATAATAATATAGTTTCAAACACAAAATTAAGTTGAAAGCGTTACTAATAAATTGTAAAGACTTACAAACCCCAAGTAAAAAAAAAGGAAAAAAAAAAAGTGTGCAAATATTTTTTGAAAAATAAAATAAAAGAATTAAAAATAAATAAAAAGAACAAAAGGATATTCTTCAAATATCCTCCGCCACCCGAATCTTCTCCCTCCACACCGTCCTATCTAACGCCATATTTTCTCTAATCCCAAGAAACTTCATATAATTCTCAATCACTTTTATCAAGGTCTGTTTAGGTCTTCCTCCACCCCGCACCAACCCATGTTGTCTCCATCCTTCACATCTCCGTATTGGTGCATCAATCGGCCTCCGTCTCACATGCCCAAACCATTTTAACCTATTGTCCCTCAACTTATCCTCTGTAGGTGTCACTCTTACTTTCTCCTAATCACCTCATTTCTAAGTCAATCCTTTCGTTTATGCCCGCACATCTTTTAATTTTCCAACAACTTTTAATTTTCCAACAACTTTTAATTTTCCTAATTTTCCATATTAGATTGTCCAACTTTAAATTCCTACTTTTAATCCTTCTTTTGTTTGATTTAGTGGCCAATATGATCTCTGTCCCCACATTTTCTCTCATGTTATACTCATAGCTTCCCTTAATTTTTGTGCCCTCTACCCCATGAATAATAAAAATGAATGGAGAGAGTATCATTTTACTATAATGAAGAGTAAGATCTTCCAGTCTTCTTACTTTTAATTTAAGTAGATGTTAAATATCAAACACCACAAGCATTTTTGTATGCTGTTAGAGAGCAACTTACCAAGAGTGCAACTGCAACCAAACTTCCTCGGGCAACAAGACATAATCACGGCCTTCCACCAAAGTATCATGAAGCTCAGATGCCCTACAGTCCACCGATGCAATATCATACATCAAATTTTTATTATCGATATTTGGCGGCCTCTTTGAATTACATACACCAGCAGAATCTAAACTATGTCCATCACTCAGAACAGGCGTTTGCTCTTGGTATACATAGTCAAGCCAGTCCTGCCACCATCTGTGATCAACAAAACAAGACAAAATAATACAAATCAGGTCCTAAATCCTAATAAACCAACATTTTTAGCTTTGACTGCTTAGAGCATTGTTAAAAGTAGTAAACACGCCTTGCAATTGTCTTGTTATAGGCTCTTGAGTCCCTTGAGTGGACCCCTAAACGATCCACCACATTTAAAGCAATTAAACCATTCCCTAAGGCGCCCACCCCCTCTCCAATCTTCTCTCTCCCGGATTCACAAAGAAAGTTCAAATAAGTTTGTAAGTATTCAAAGATGAAATTGGGTATCACTTTTTCCTAAAAAGTAGCAAAAGATGCTCACTTCCATTACAAGACTTTCCATTCTTTTCATGACTCGTCATCCTAAAAAGTACCAAATAATGTCTATTCCAGGTTCATATACTTGTCTCTTCTCTACACCATTAGCTAATGAATAAAATGTTTGTGATTTAGGTTATAACAACCCTAGTTCCCAGCCCTACGAAGATATACGTTCAAGAGACGAGCAATTATGTGCATTGTCTTCTACTATCCCTCTATCATAAGCAAACCCCCCAAACCCAATCTGATTCCATCTATTTTCATTAACAACCCCACAAGCATTCCATTACAAGACTTTCCATTCTTTTCATGACTCGTCATCCTAAAAAGTACCAAATAATGTCTATTCCAGGTTCATATACTTATCTCTTCTCTACACCATTAGCTAATGAATAAAATGTTTGTGATTTAGGTTATAACAACCCTAGTTCCCAGCCCTACGAAGATATACGTTCAAGAGACGAGCAATTATGTGCATTGTCTTCTACTATCCCTCTATCATAAGCAAACCCCCCAAACCCAATCTGATTCCATCTATTTTCATTAACAACCCCACAAGCATCCATCGTCTTTCAGCGCTAATAGACACCCTTTCTTTAACGGAAGCAGATTATTTTAGTTTGTTTCTCGAACTAGAAAAGCAGTACCGTTGTATCTAACCTAATCGAATTCAACGTTATATCTGCTCAATTTTGACAAGTACAACAAGGACTATCTTCAATCCCAGAGCTTCTTCCAAATGAATTCACTTGATAGCTAAGCTTTCCTCTTACACAAAGTTAATGCATTCATAACATAAGACGATTTGGCATGGTAGTTCTAAAAGAGGTGATATCAGCTCACAAACTCGGAATTTTATCAGGACAACACAAGAACTGAGATCACCCAAAAAAACACAAGAGCCTTAAAATTGAAATTCATGCTTCAAATGAACTGAAAGCGAAAGAAAGAAATACGGACCGTTGAGTGATGAGGTAGAAAGTGTCGCCTTCTTTGCTTTGAGATTCGACGGCCAAGGAAATATCTCTAATTTTAAGGCGCTCCTCTTCGGGGGTTAACGCCGCCTGAGATGTTTGCGAAGAAGCTTCCGCCATTGACGCCGGCAAAAGGTGTTGGCGGAGCTAACGGCGGATTAGTGGAGTCGTGAAAGCTGAGAATCCAGGGTTCTGTGTGACTGACTGTTAATACGCAAAAATTGGCAGCTTTTGAAACTTAAGGGAGTGACTCAAAGAGCAACCACGGTGATTCTTACTCTTTTGTCACCAATAACTTCCCTACTTTAATAAAGCCAGGGGCGGACCTAGGGAGGGGTCCGGGGGTAAGGGTCCCCCAGTCCATTTAGAAATAAGTAGGTTTTAGTAATACTAATCAATCAATCAATATTATATCAATCAATTAATCAATCAATATATATATATATATATATATTTTAGGCTTTTTTCGAGCGATCTCATTGGTCCGTTTCCTTTAAGCCTCAAATTAGGAAAGTATCATAAAATCAATTAGAGAATCTATTAATTATTACAATATATATTTAATCTATTATATTAATGTGATATTTTACAATTTTGACGTGAAAACCTTTAGAGTTCATTTTTTTAAAACATTATCGTAAAATAAATTATAAAAATGAAATAATTAGATTCGTGTTAAAAAATGCTTTCATTAGAGTATAAATTTCATATATAATTTGTTTCACATTATGTGATGAATTTATAACATATAACAGTTTTAAAATTATCCCACATCGACAAATTATAATATTTGATATCTACCAATAGTCTTTTGAATCTCAAAAAGAGTTTCTAAGACTATAAACTTAAGTAATTATCCTACATTGAGATGATAAAATTTTACTCCGTATATTATAAATATAAGAGTAATCATTTGATTTTAAATATCTTTTAAATTATCCCACATCCAAAAATTATGAGGGGTGATGGAATTCTATATTATAAATATTAGTAATCATTCGGTTTTAAATATCGACCAAAAAACTTTTGATATATAAGACTACAAATTTAAAATCATCCCACATTTACAAAATTACAGTGAGTTTATGAAATTCTATATTATCAACAAGACTAATGATGTATTTTTTTAATCTTAAAAGGGCGGATGGAAGACTATAAACTTATATAAATTATCTCACAAGCTTAAGTAAAAATAATCTCACATCGAAAAATTATAATAAGGTGATGAAACTTTATATTATAAATAATACTCCGTAATAACCATGTGCTCTTAGATATTAACCAAAAATATTTCGAGTCTTAATATATATATTAAGACTATAAACTTAACTAACAAAACTATCTCACATTCGAAAAATTATAAATTTTCATCAAATATAAATCTTTTGAGTTTTAAAAAAGTTGTTAAGACTATACACTTAAATAAAAAAATTATAATAAGGTGATGAAATTCTATATTATAAATAAAGCTAAAAAAATTCTTTAGACATCATGAAGTTAAGTGATTCTCCCACATCGAAAAATTATGATGAGGTTATGAATTTGTAATAAAGAAGAGTAATCATTGTTTTTAAATATCAACCAACAAAAAAACTTTTGCTTTTTTTAAAAAAACTATGATGAAATTCTATATCATTGTTTTTTAAACTAGGATGAGGTCATGAATTTGTAGTCTTGAGTTTAAAAAGGGTACGGTAATGATTTTATATTATAAATAAGACTACAAATTTTAGTTAAATTTATCCCACATCGAAAAATTATAATAAGGTGATGAGTTTTTATATTATAAATAAGACTAATTATTTATTTTTAGATATCAATCAGTCTTTTGAGTCTTAAATAAACTCTTAAAACTATAAACTTAAGTAAATTATCCCACATCGAAAAATTATACCCTCTTTTGAGTCTTAAAACACTCTTAAGGCTATAAAAACTTAAGTAAATTTTATATCTCACATCAAAAAATTAAACTCCCTTCGGTCACTATTTTTTGCATGACTATATAGTTGAAAAATGAAGATGGATTGATGAAATTCTATATATTATAAATAAGTGTAATCATTCGTCTATGAATAAAAATTCTTAATTAGACTATATCTAAACTTAAATAAACTTAAGTAAAATTATCCCACATCGAAAAATTATAATAAGGTGATTTTTTTTATTATACAAATAAGAGTAATCATTCATCCAAAATATATAATAAGATAATCCATATGTTTATATTAAAAGTAGAATATTTTAAATGCTTAAATACAACCCTATGGGTTAAATACCGACAAAAAAACTTTTGAGTCTTAAAAAAAACTTTTATGGTTTTTCTACGTTGTACCCTCATGTTTTTCCGTTTTCTACCATGTACCTCTCCTATTTTCAAAAATCCCACTAATACCCTTGTAGTTGATTAACCTCATAAAATGTGACCTGATCACAATTATCTGTCTAATAATCCATTAATTAGATGGCATGACGGTGACTCTAGACTATGGCATAACCTGTTTTGATGACCTTGATTTGTATTCCCTCCATTTTCCCCAACTTTTCATCTATTTCATTAATTTTCCCCATTTTCCACATTTAATACATCAACTTCTTATTCTTTTTTATCTTATTGATTTTCCTCTACCTTCTCCTCAACTTATTCTTTAGCTTAAAATAATGATATTTTACTGATTTCTAACTAATTAATTTAATCACATTAACAAACAAAGCAATGATGTTGCATTTAAAATAAATAGTGAAAGGATTATGATAAAATGAATAAAATAATAAGAAATTATGCATGCAAAATTAGAATTAGAGAAAACATAGGAGACGGAGATGAAAATTAATTAGGATTTTTGAGTAGAATAATTGTAATTAGGTCACTTTTAATGAAATTAATCAACTACAGGGGTATAAGTGGGGGTTTAGAAAATAGGAGGGGTATATGTAGGGGTGTAAACGAGCCGAGCCGAGCACGAGCTTGACTTTGCTCGACTCGTGCTCGTTAATCAAAATTCGAACTCGAGCAGATCTCGAGCTTACCCGAGCTTGAAAATATTGAGCTCGGAACCAAGCTCGCGAGCTAAAATGCGAGTTCGAGCCGAGTTCGAACCTAACTCGAGCCTATATATAATTATTAAAATTTACGTTTTTTTGCACGATGCGTTTTAATAAATTGGGATTCAAAAAACATATACAAATGTATTAGGCAAATCAATAAGAACATTTTATATGGTTAAAAATCTATGTAACTATTATTAGTATTTTTTAAATAAACAAGAAAAAAATATTAACTAATCACATCAGATCGAGCTGCTCGCGAGCTTTTCGAGCCGAGTCACGCCTTGCTCAGCTCGACTCGTTAAGTTGTCGAGCCGAACCCGAGCTCGAGTCGAGCTTACACGAGCCGAGCTTTGACCGAGTCAAGTTCGAGCTGCTCGCGAGTTGTCTCGTCTCATTACCACCCCTAGGTATATGGTAGAAAAGGAAAAAACAGAAGAGTACAACGTAGAAAAACCCAAACTTTTAATATACAAGACTACAAACTTAAAATCATCCCACATTGAAAATTGTGATGAAATTCTATACTTTGTATTATAATCAAGAGTTAAAAAGAACTCTTAAGACTATAAACTTAAGTAAATTATCTCACATCGAAAAAAAATTGACGAGCTGATGGAAGACTATAAACTTAAATAAATCCACCCCACATCGAAAAGTTAGGATAAGTTAATGAATTCTATATATAATAAGACAAATCATTTGTTCTAATTAAATACCAATAAAAAAACATTTAAGTCTCTTAATAAGACTACAAAGTAAAAATAATCTCACATAAGGTGATGAAACTTTATAGTATAAATAAGACTAATCATTCGTTCTTAAATATCAATAAAAAAATTTAAGTCTTAAAAAGTCTTTTAATAAGACTACAAACTTAACTATCGAAAAATTATAATAAGGTGGAACTTAAGTAAAACTATCCCATATCCAAAAAAATTATAAAGTTTTATCAAACAAAAATCTTTTGAGTCTTAAAAAGTTTCTTATCAAAAAAAAATCTTTTGAGTCTTAAAAAGGTTTTTATGACTATACACAAAAGACTAATTATAATTTTTTTTCTTAAATATCAACCAACTTAAGTAATTCTCCCATATCGAAAAATTATGATGAAGTTATGAATTTCTACTAAATAAGAGTAATAATTGTTTTTAAATATCAACCAACAATATTTTGAGTTTAAAAAAGTCCTAATAAGACTACAAAATTAAAATTATCCCACATTGAAACAATTAAAATAAGGTACGGTGATGATTCTATATTATAAATAAGACTACAAATTTTACTTAAATTATCCCACATCGACAAATTATAATGTGGTTATGGTTCTAGCTATATTATAAATAAGACTAATTATTTGTTCTTAGATATGATATCAATCAAAATCTTTTGAGTCTTCAAAAAACTCTTAAGATCATAATAAGGCGATGAAATTCTATTGTAAATAAAAGTAACCATTTCTCCAAATTATGATGAGGTGATAAAATTCTATATATTATAAACAAGACTAATCATTCATCATTAGATGTCAACAAAAAAAATTATAATGAGGTGATATAATTCTACGTAATCTTTCATTCTTCTTAGATATTAACCAACAATTTTTTGAACTTAAAAAAAGTATAATTAAAGTATATAGTTAATGTATAATAGTTATCCCGCATCGAAATTAAGATGGTGTGATGGAATTCTATGTATTATAAATAAGAGTAATCATGCATCCGTCTATAAATAAAAGTTCTTAATTAGACTATATCTAAACTTAAATAAACTTAATTAAACTTATCTCAGTGGAAAAATTATACAATAAGGTAGATTTTTTTATTATATAAATAAGAGTAATCATTCATCAAAAGTATATACTACAATAAGATGATCAAATTTGATTATATAAATAAAGAGTAATTGTCTATCATTTAACTTAGATATAAAAACAAACTCTTTTAAGTCTTCAAAATAGCTCTTAAAACTATAAACTTAATTAGGTAATTAAATTATACCACATCGAAAAATTATGATGAGGTGATGGAATTTTATATAATAAATGAGTAATCTTTTGGTTTTAAACATCAACCAACAATCTTGAGTCTTAAAAAACTTTTTAAGAAGACTACAGACCTAAAATTATCTCATATTGAAATAATTAAAATAAGGTGATGATTCTATATTATAAATAAGAGTAATCGTGCGTTTTTCTGGGTCTTAAAAGCATATCTTAAAACTATAAACCTTGAATAAATTATCCTATATCGAAAAATTATGATGAGGCGATAGAATCTTATATTATATATCAATCAAAATTTTTATTCACATGTATTTTTTGAGTTTTAAAATAAGATTAAGACTATAAACTTAGTTGAAATTAAGTTTGATTACTAATATCATGTGATCATCTTATTTATTATAATGATATAGATTGATCAAGTTTCTTATTTAACGAATATACATCATCAATGTAATTAACCAATTAACCTGAAGCCAACTAACCCGTGCAGCGCACGGGCTTTAATCTAGTATATATTTATTTTAGGCTTTTTTCGAGCGATCTCATTGGTCCGTTCCATCAAACCTCAAATTAGGAAAGTATCATAAGTAAATAAAAAATCAATTAGAGAATCTTTTAATTGTTATAATATATATTTAATTTATTATATTAATATGATGTTTTACAATTCTAAGTTAAAAACCTTTAGAGTTCATTTTTTAAAAACATTATCGTAAAATAAATTATAAAAATGAAATATTTAGATTCGTGGTAAAAAAATGCTTTCATTAGAGTATAAATTTAATATTATTTGTTTCACGTTGTGTGATGAATCTATTATATAATATCACAGTTGTAAAACTATCCCACATCGACAAATTATAATATGATGATGAAATTCTATATTATAAATATGAGTAATCATTTGTTCTTTGATATCTACCAAAAGTCTTTTAAATCTCAAAAAGAGTTTTTTAGACTATAAACCTTAGTAATTATCCTACATGGAAAAATTATAATTTTATATTATAAATAAGAGTAATCATTAGGTGTTAAATATCAACCAAGAAAAACTTTTAAATTATCCCACATCGAAAAATTATGATGGGGGGATGAAATTTTATATTATAAATAATAGTAATCATTCAGTTTTAAATATCAACAAAACAACTTTTGAGTCTTAAAAAAAACTTTTAATATATAAGACTCCAAACTTAAAATCATCCCACATTAAAAAATTATAGTGAGGTGATAAAATTCTATACTTCGTATTATAATCAAGAGTAATATATGATGTATTTTTTTTAATTTTAAAAAGAGCTCTTAACACTATAAACTTAAATAAATTATCCCACATCGAAAAGTTATGATAAGTTGATGAATTCAATAAATAAGACTAATCATTCGTTCTTAAATATCAATAAAAAAATATTTAAGTCTTAAAAAGTCTCTTAATATTACAAACCTAAGTAAAAATAATCTCACATCAAAAAATTATAATAAGGTGATGAAACTTTATATTATAAACAAGAGTAATCATTCGATTTTAAATATCGTCAAAAAAACTTTTGAGTATTAAAAAAACTTTTAATATATAAGACTACAAACTTAAAATCATCCCACATTGAAAAATTATAGTGATGTGATGAACTTTTATATTATAATCAAGAGTAATGTCAGAGTTTCATGTATTTTTTTTCTTTTTAAAAAGAGCTCTTAAGACTATAAGGTTAAGCTCACATCGAAAAATTATTACGAGGTGATGACTAATCATGTGTTATTAAATATCAATCAAAAAAACTTTTACGTCTTAAAAAATCTCTTAATAAGACTGCAAACTTAAGTAAAATAATCTCACATCGAAAACGTATAATAAGGTGATGAAACTTTATATTATAAATAGGATAATTCTGTGCTCTTAGATATTAACCAAAAATCTAATGAGTCTTAAAAATATATTAGACCATAAACTTAAGTAAAATTATCCTACATTCGAAAAATTATAAAGTTTCATCAAACAAAAATCTTTTGAGTTTTAAAAAATTTCTTAAGACTATACACTTAAGTAAAAAATGATAACAAGGTGATGAAATTTTATATTGTAAATCAGACTAATAATAATTCTTCCTTGGACATCAAATCAACTTTAAGTATTATGAATTTCTACTAAATAAGAATAATTATTGTTTTTAAATATCAACCAATAATATTTTGAGTTAAAAAAAGGTCTTAATAAGACTACAAACTTAAAATTATCCGACATCGAAACAAGTAAAATAAGGTACGGTGATGATTCTATATTATAAATAAGACTACAAATTTTAGTTAAATTGTCCCACATCGACGAATTATAATAAGGTGATGAATTTCTACATTATAAATATTTGTTAGACTATATACCTAAGTAAAGTATATATCATAAATGAGTAATCTTTCGGTTTTAAATATCAACCAACAATCTTTTGAGTTTTAAAAAGTTTTTCTGGGTCTTAAAAGCGGATCTTGAAACTATAAACCTTGAGTAAATTATTCTATATTGAAAAATTATGATGGGGCGATAGAATCTTATATTATAAATAAGATTAATCTTTCGTTTTTAGATATCAATCAAAAAATTCATTCGTTATTAGATATCAATCAAAAAAACTTTTGAGTCTTAAAAAATCTCTTAATAAGACAACGAACGTAAAATTATTTTCACATCGAAAAATTATAATAAGTTGATGAAATTTTATATTATAAATAAGAGTTGTCATGTATTATTTTAAGTTTTAAAATAAGCTATTAAGATTATAAACTTAGCTGAAATTAAGTTTGATTACTAATATCACGTGATCATCTTATTTATTATAATGATATAGATTGATTAAGTTTCTTATTTAACGAATATACCTCATCAATGTAATTAAGCCCATTAACCCGTGCAACGCACGGACTTTAATCTAGTTATCAATATATTAGTGATGGTGTAGTGGTTTAGGTGTCCATTGAACATGAGGTTAATCACTTGACTCCTAATGGTTATATTTACTGTCATATCTTAATGAAAATTTCTATATATTATACTTAAACTATTTCTCAAAATCTCCACTCTTTTACTTATAGATTATTCACGACACGTTGCAAATATTTGTCTCAATTTTTTCCTATATAATATAATTAGTTTATTTAATTTACCAAATTAAATAAACTAATTATATTATATAGAAAAAAATATCGTACAAATAGTTTTAAAATGCAAAAATGTCGGAAAAAAAATAGTGCCCCCCTAGTTGAAAAATCCTAGGTCCGCCACTGAATAAAGCAATATCTTTTAAAGGCACCATATTAATCCTCACATTTTAAAACTAATGTGACGGCCTCACAAATATTTGGATAATTTTATATTACCTATTAGAGGAAGACATTAACTATGGTTAAAAAGAATGATACTATAAATTAACTCAATCAATCTTATTTATCTTAAGCTAATAAAATGTGTGTCTTAAAAACCACAATTTTCTCAATCACTACCCTTTAACTCCCCACTAAGCTTATATAACCCCCACTAAGCTTAAACACCCACTTTAACAACTACTCATAACTGCCTAGAACATGGTTACACAAACAAAGATGAATAGTTTAAATACCACCATTAGGAGTCATGTATACTAAACTACAAAAAAAACATTGAAAATACATAAATGCAATCAGAAGCAAGGAAATTTCATTAAGTAAGTTAAACAAAGAAGTATTTGGTGCCTATTTAAGAGGAAGAATTGTGTGAAAATGAAAAAAGAAAAACTTCAACAACGATTGAAAAGGAGATTACATATCTCTTGAGTTACTGATGGTGGATAAAAAGGTTTTACCCTTTTCTATTTTAGTAAAAGCAATGTCAAATAAAACATTCATATTCATCCTCACCGAAAAACGATGATGCGTCGTCACCATAATATTTTATAGATTAAAATATTAATTTGGGGAGAAGTTGCCTAATGTACAACAATAATACGATAATCGCTTATTAAATTCAAATAAGACCGCGCATTAAAATTAGCATCCATAACTACACCAATTATCATGAATACAAAACAAAAAAACAAAAAAAAAATCAATTGATATAGTGAAAGAAATTCCAACAAATTTCGTAAGATTAGCATCGACATTTTACAGTTTGTTCGTTATAATAATAAGTAATTTAAATGCAGTTCATGCGATTTTTTGCACGGGTTAACATTTTTTAAATTTTATAATAAAGTGATATAGCATGAAGATTTGAAGTAAGAAAATACAAATTGAAAATAAAAAACGTTAACAATATTCAAGAAAATTAATTATATATATATTTTACCTTTTTTGTTAAATTTAAGAAAATTTTTGAGATGTTTCACGAGTAAATACAACCTTTAATTTGCTATAAAAATGAAAATATCGATACAAAAAGTATTTTAATGTATTTGTTCGATTAACATTTTAGGTAAATCTAATTTCTCTACTATATGAGTTGAGTTATGAATCAAAACTAATTATTTAATTATTCTAATTCCATGAACTTTTTTTTTGCATATAACGAAGTACGTAATACAGAGTAATATTTAATACAACCCCGTGATTTTTCACGGGGATTAATACTAGTTATAAGTAAAAGTTCTTCCATTGTGAATGACATTGGGTTTGTGAAGGAAAGAACTAGGTTCTTGTTTAAGAATTAAGTTCTTACATTTATCTAGAAAATTAAAATAATTTGATTAGAGAAGAAAAATAATAACGGGATCCATTTAAAAACAAAATAACAAGTTCTTCCATTGTAGCTAAAAGTTCTTAGATTTAGATTATTGTGAAAAATGACATGGCAAAGGAAGAACCTCATTTGAGGTTCTTCCATTGTGATTGCCCCAAGGCCTTAAGACTTAGACCATCCCCAGGGTCAACCCCAAGTCAACTTAATTAGGTCACCACTCATTTTTTCTCTTAATCTCACCTCATTTATCTTCACCCAACTACACCCTCTCATCCAGAAGGTCCTACCTAGGTCATCACCCAAATCATTTCTCATTTTCCAACTGTTCCGGTATGGAAACGGGTCCCTGACCTTGGGCTTCGCGGTTCTCCTCGGCTCCGGGTGCGTGCCGACGGTGATCCTGCAAGGTGAACTCCGGACCCGGGGGAACCCCGGGGCGGAGCCTCCGACGCCCAAGTCAGTAAAATGTATGACCGAATATAGATATTTAGGGAGATAAGAGAGGTAGAGAGAGTAGGGAGGAGTCTGTGTGAATGAATTCAATGTCCCCCTTTCCCCGCACCCTAAGTGAGGTATTTATAGGGGAAAGGGTGTAGTAGGGTGATGTCACCCATGACATCAACATAGTGATAAGTAGATAGGTCTTTTTGGGTCAGTTGATGGCTACCCGTAAAGGAGGTCGGGCCTATGCGTCAGGGGGTTTTATCCCCCATCAATTTGCCCTCAGCGGAGTCGGATACTGAGTATGCGGGTCCGGTGGCAAGCATGATTGGACCGACAAACTAAATGACGGACTTTGTTTTTCATACAAAGCCAAGCATTCACTAGGCCTTGTGGGTGCGTCTGCCCTAGCATCGTCTGGATTCTGTCTGGGCGTCAGACGTCGTGCCTTTTCTGTACTCGGAGGTGTACATGGGGTTTTATTATTCTATAAATGACCAGGTAATCACTAAGCCCTGTGGTCAACGCTTATGCCCTGGTACATCTCATACGGTTGTGTCAGGGTGCCAGAGGCCTGCCAGGGTAGTTTATGGGCCTTGTCTAGGTCTTGGGGGCCGTGCCCCCAGCCTGCCCAGAGGTAGGCAGAGGGACTTATGATTCGGCGCATAGGGCCTGGCCTGACCCTGGCTTCTTGCCGAAGTCCAGGGGGCCTGCCCCCCGGCTGCCCAAAGGTAGGCAGAGGGACTTATGGTTCAACACGTGGGGCCCGGTCTGACCCTGGCTTCTTGCCGAAGTCCAGGTGGCCTGCCCCCCGCCTGCCCAGAGGTAGGCAGAGGGATTTATCGTTCGGCGCATGGGGCCGGGCCTGACCCTGGCTTCTGGTCGAAGTCCAGGGGGGCCTGCCCCCTGCCTGCCCAGAGGTAGGCAGAGGGACTTATCGTTTGGCGCATGGGGCCGGGCCTGACCCTGGCTTCTGTTCGAAGTCCAGGGGGCCTGCCCCCTACTTGCCCAGAGGTAGGCAGAGGGACTTATCGTTTGGCGCATGGGGCCGGGCCTGACCCTGGCTTCTGGTCGAAGTCCAGGGGGCCTGCCCCCTGCCTGCCCAGAGGTAGGCAGAGGGACTTATCGTTTGGCGCATGGGGCCGGGCCTGACCCTGGCTTCTGGTCGAAGTCCAGGGGGCCTGCCCCCTGCCTGCCCAGAGGTAGGCAGAGGGACTTATCGTTTGGCGCATGGGGCCAGGCCTGACCCTGGCTTCTGTTCGAAGTCCAGGGGGCCTGCCCCCTGCCTGCCCAGAGGTAGGCAGAGGGACTTATCGTTCGGCGCATGGGGCCGGGCCTGACCCTGGCTTCTGGTCGAAGTCCAGGGGGCCTGCCCCCAGCCTGCCCAGAGGTAGGCAGAGGGACTTTATCGTTCGGCGCATGGGGCCGGGCCTGACCCTGGTTTCTGTTCAAAGTCCAGGGGGCCTGCCCCCTGCCTGCCCAGAGGTAGGCAGAGGGACTTATCGTTTGGCGCATGGGGCCGGGCCTGACCCTGGCTTCTGGTCGAAGTCCAGGGGGCCTGCCCCCTGCCTGCCCAGAGGTAGGCAGAGGGACTTATCGTTTGGCGCATGGGGCCGGGCCTGACCCTGGCTTCTGTTCGAAGTCCAGGGGGCCTGCCCCCTGCCTGCCCAGAGGTAGGCAGAGGGACTTATCGTTTGGCGCATGGGGCCGGGCCTGACCCTGGCTTCTATTCGAAGTCCAGGGGGCCTGCCCCCAGCCGGCCCAGAGGTAGGCAGAGGGACTTTATCGTTCGGCGCATGGGGTCGGGCCTGACCCTGGTTTCTGTTCAAAGTCCAGGGGGCCTGCCCCCTGCCTGCCCAGAGGTAGGCAGAGGGACTTATCGTTTGGCGCATGGGGCCGGGCCTGACCCTGGCTTCTGTTCGAAGTCCAGGGGGCCTGCCCTCTGCCTGCCCAGAGGTAGGCAGAGGGATTTTATCGTTCGGCGCGTGGGGCCGGGCCTGACCCTGGCTTCTGGTCGAAGTCCTGGGGGCCTGCACCCAGCCTGCCCAGAGGTAGGCAGAGGGACTTATCGTTTGGCGCATGGGGCCGGGCCTGACCCTGGCTTATGTTCGAAGTCCAGGGGGCCTGCCCCCTGCCTGCCCAGAGGTAGGCAGAGGGACTTATCGTTTGGCGCATGGGGCCGGGCCTGACCCTGGCTTCTGGTCGAAATCCAGGGGGCCTGCCCCCTGCCTGCCCAGAGGTAGGCAGAGGGACTTTATCGTTCGGCGCATGGGGCCGGGCCTGACCCTGGCTTCTGGTCGAAGTCCAGGGGGCCTGCCCCCAGCCTGCCCAGAGGTAGGCAGAGGGACTTTATCGTTCGGCGCATGGGGCCGGGCCTGACCCTGGTTTCTGTTCAAAGTCCAGGGGGCCTGCCCCCTGCCTCCCAGAGGTAGGCAGAGGGACTTATCGTTTGGCGCATGGGGCCGGGCCTGACCCTGGCTTCAGGTCGAAGTCCAGGGGGCCTGCCCCCAGCCTGCCCAGAGGTAGGCAGAGGGACTTTATCGTTCGGCGCATGGGGTCGGGCCTGACCCTGGTTTCTGTTCAAAGTCCAGGGGGCCTGCCCCCTGCCTGCCCAGAGGTAGGCAGAGGGACTTATCGTTTGGCGCATGGGGTCGGGCCTGACCCTGGCTTCTGTTCGAAGTCCAGGGGGCCTGCCCTCTGCCTGCCCAGAGGTAGGTAGAGGGATTTTATCGTTCGGCGCGTGGGGCCGGGCCTGACCATGGCTTCTGGTCGAAGTCCTAGGGGCCTGCCCCCAGCCTGCCCAGAGGTAGGCAGAGGGACTTATCGTTTGGCGCATGGGGCCGGGCCTGACCCTGGCTTCTGTTCGAAGTCCAGGGGGCCTGCCCCCTGCCTGCCCAGAGGTAGGCAGAGGGACTTATCGTTTGGCGCATGGGGCCGGGCCTGACCCTGGCTTCTGGTCGAAGTCCAGGGGGCCTGCCCCCTGCCTGCCCAGAGGTAGGCAGAGGGACTTTATCGTTCGGCGCATGGGGCCGGGCCTGACCCTGGCTTCTGGTCGAAGTCCAGGGGGCCTGCCCTCTGCCTGCCCAGAGGTAGGTAGAGGGATTTTATCGTTCGGCGCGTGGGGCCGGGCCTGACCATGGCTTCTGAACGAAGTCCTGGGGGCCTGCCCCCAGCCTGCCCAGAGGTAGGCAGAGGGACTTATCGTTTGGCGCATGGGGTCGGGCCTGACCCTGGCTTCTGTTCGAAGTCCAGGGGGCCTGCCCCGTGCCTGCCCAGAGGTAGGCAGAGGGATTTTATCGTTCGGCGCGTGGGGCCGGGCCTGACCCTGGCTTCTGGTCGAAGTCCTGGGGGCCTGCCCCCTGCCTGCCCAGAGGTAGGCAGAGGGACTTATCGTTTGGCGCATGGGGCCGGGCCTGACCCTGGCTTCTGGTCGAAGTCCAGGGGGCCTGTCCCCTGCCTGCCCAGAGGTAGGCAGAGGGACTTATCGTTTGGCGCATGGGGCCGGGCCTGACCCTGGCTTCTGGTCGAAGTCCAGGGGGCCTGCCCCCTGCCTGCCCAGAGGTAGGAAGAGGGACTTTATCGTTCGGCGCATGGGGCCGGGCCGGACCCTGGCTTCTGGTCAAAGTCTAGGGGGCCTGCCCCCTGCCTGCCAAGAGGTAGGCAGAGGGACTTTATCGTTCGGCGCATGGGGCCGGGCCTGACCCTGGCTTCTGGTCGAAGTCCAGGGGGCCTGCCCCCTGCCTGCCCAGAGGTAGGCAGAGGGACTTATCGTTTGGCGCATGGGGCCGTGCCTGACCCTGGCTTCTGGTCGAAGTCCAGGTGGCCTGCCCCCTGCCTGCCCAGAGGTAGGCAGAGGGACTTATCGTTTGGCGCATGGGGCCGGGCCTGACCCTGGCTTCTATTCGAAGTCTAGGGGGCCTGCCCCCTGCCTGCCCAGAGGTAGGCAGAGGGACTTATCGTTTGGCGCATGGGGCCGGGCCTGACCCGGGCTTCTGGTCGAAGTCTAGGGGGCCTGCCCCCTGCCTGCCCAGAGGTAGGCAGAGGGACTTATCGTTTGGCGCATGGGGCCGGGCCTGACCCTGGCTTCTGGTCGAAGTCTAGGGAGCCTGCCCCCTGCCTGCCCAGAGGTAGGCAGAGGGACTTTATCGTTCGGCGCATGGGGCCGGGCCTGACCCTGGCTTCTGGTCGAAGTCCAGGGGGCCTGCCCCCTGCCTGCCCAGAGGTAGGCTGAGGGACTTATCGTTTGGCGAATGGGGCTGGGCCTGACCCTGGCTTCTGTTCGAAGTCCAGGGGGCCTGCCCTCTGCCAGCCCAGAGGTAGGCAGAGGGATTTTATCGTTCGGCGCGTGGGGCCGGGCCTGACCCTGGATTCTGGTCGAAGTCCTGGGGGCCTGCCCCCAGCCTGCCCAGAGGTAGGCAGAGGGACTTATCGTTTGGCGCATGGGGCCGGGCCTGACCCTGGCTTCTGGTCGAAGTCCAGGGGGCCTGCCCCCTGCCTGCCCAGAGGTAGGCAGAGGGACTTATCGTTTGGCGCATGGGGCGGGGCCTGACCCGGGCTTCTGGTCGAAGTCCAGGGGGCCTGCCCCCTGCCTGCCCAGAGGTAGGCAGAGGGACTTATCGTTTGGCGCATGGGGCCGGGCCTGACCCTGGCTTCTGTTCGAAGTCCAGGGGGCCTGCCCCCTGCCTGCCCAGAGGTAGGCAGAGGGACTTATCGTTTGGCGCATGGGGCCGGGCCTGACCCTGGCTTCTGGTCGAAGTCCAGGGGGCCTGCCCCCTGCCTGCCAAGAGGTAGGCAGAGGGACTTTATCGTTCGGCGCATGGGGCCGGGCCTGACCCTGGCTTCTGGTCGAAGTCTAGGGGGCCTGCCCCGTGCCTGCCCAGAGGTAGGCAGAGGGACTTTATCGTTCGGCGCATGGGGCCGGGCCTGACCCTGGCTTCTGGTCGAAGTCCAGGGGGCCTGCCCCCTGCCTGCCCAGAGGTAGGCAGAGGGACTTATCGTTTGGCGCATGGGGCCGGGCCTGACCCTGGCTTCTATTCGAAGTCCAGGGGGCCTGCCCTCTGCCTGCCCAGAGGTAGGTAGAGGGATTTTATCGTTCGGCGCGTGGGGCCGGGCCTGACCCTGGCTTCTGGTCGAAGTCCTGGGGGCCTGCCCCCAGCCTGCCCAGAGGTAGGCAGAAGGACTTATCGTTTGGCGCATGGGGCCGGGCCTGACCCTGGCTTCTGGTCGAAGTCCAGGGGGCCTGTCCCCTGCCTGCCCAGAGGTAGGCAGAGGGACTTATCGTTTGGCGCATGGGGCCGGGCCTGACCCTGGCTTCTGGTCGAAGTCCAGGGGGCCTGCCCCCTGCCTGCCCAGAGGTAGGCAGAGGGACTTTATCGTTCGGCGCATGGGGCCGGGCCTGACCCTGGCTTCTGGTCAAAGTCTAGGGGGCCTGCCCCCTGCCTGCCAAGAGGTAGGCAGAGGGACTTTATCGTTCGGCGCATGGGGCCGGGCCTGACCCTGGCTTCTGGTCGAAGTCCAGGGGGCCTGCCCCCTGCCTGCCCAGAGGTAGGCAGAGGGACTTATCGTTTGGCGCATGGGGCCGTGCCTGACCCTGGCTTCTGGTCGAAGTCCAGGTGGCCTGCCCCCTGCCTGCCCAGAGGTAGGCAGAGGGACTTATCGTTTGGCGCATGGGGCCGGGCCTGACCCTGGCTTCTGGTCGAAGTCTAGGGGGCCTGCCCCCTGCCTGCCCAGAGGTAGGCAGAGGGACTTATCGTTTGGCGCATGGGGCCGGGCCTGACCCTGGCTTCTGGTCGAAGTCTAGGGAGCCTGCCCCCTGCCTGCCCAGAGGTAGGCAGAGGGACTTTATCGTTCGGCGCATGGGGCCGGGCCTGACCCTGGCTTCTGGTCGAAGTCCAGGGGGCCTGCCCCCTGCCTGCCCAGAGGTAGGCTGAGGGACTTATCGTTTGGCGAATGGGGCTGGGCCTGACCCTGGCTTCTGTTCGAAGTCCAGGGGGCCTGCCCTCTGCCAGCCCAGAGGTAGGCAGAGGGATTTTATCGTTCGGCGCGTGGGGCCGGGCCTGACCCTGGATTCTGGTCGAAGTCCTGGGGGCCTGCCCCCAGCCTGCCCAGAGGTAGGCAGAGGGACTTATCGTTTGGCGCATGGGGCCGGGCCTGACCCTGGCTTCTGGTCGAAGTCCAGGGGGCCTGCCCCCTGCCTGCCCAGAGGTAGGCAGAGGGACTTATCGTTTGGCGCATGGGGCGGGGCCTGACCCGGGCTTCTGGTCGAAGTCCAGGGGGCCTGCCCCCTGCCTGCCCAGAGGTAGGCAGAGGGACTTATCGTTTGGCGCATGGGGCCGGGCCTGACCCTGGCTTCTGTTCGAAGTCCAGGGGGCCTGCCCCCTGCCTGCCCAGAGGTAGGCAGAGGGACTTATCGTTTGGCGCATGGGGCCGGGCCTGACCCTGGCTTCTGGTCGAAGTCCAGGGGGCCTGCCCCCTGCCTGCCCAGAGGTAGGCAGAGGGACTTTATCGTTCGGCGCATGGGGCCGGGCCTGACCCTGGCTTCTGGTCGAAGTCTAGGGGGCCTGCCCCGTGCCTGCCCAGAGGTAGGCAGAGGGACTTTATCGTTCGGCGCATGGGGCCGGGCCTGACCCTGGCTTCTGGTCGAAGTCCAGGGGGCCTGCCCCCTGCCTGCCCAGAGGTAGGCAGAGGGACTTATCGTTTGGCGCATGGGGCCGGGCCTGACCCTGGCTTCTATTCGAAGTCCAGGGGGCCTGCCCTCTGCCTGCCCAGAGGTAGGTAGAGGGATTTTATCGTTCGGCGCGTGGGGCCGGGCCTGACCCTGGCTTCTGGTCGAAGTCCTGGGGGCCTGCCCCCAGCCTGCTCAGAGGTAGGCAGAAGGACTTATCGTTTGGCGCATGGGGCCGGGCCTGACCCTGGCTTCTGGTCGAAGTCCAGGGGGCCTGTCCCCTGCCTGCCCAGAGGTAGGCAGAGGGACTTATCGTTTGGCGCATGGGGCCGGGCCTGACCCTGGCTTCTGGTCGAAGTCCAGGGGGCCTGCCCCCTGCCTGCCCAGAGGTAGGCAGAGGGACTTTATCGTTCGGCGCATGGGGCCGGGCCTGACCCTGGCTTCTGGTCAAAGTCTAGGGGGCCTGCCCCCTGCCTGCCAAGAGGTAGGCAGAGGGACTTTATCGTTCGGCGCATGGGGCCGGGCCTGACCCTGGCTTCTGGTCGAAGTCCAGGGGGCCTGCCCCCTGCCTGCCCAGAGGTAGGCAGAGGGACTTATCGTTTGGCGCATGGGGCCGTGCCTGACCCTGGCTTCTGGTCGAAGTCCAGGTGGCCTGCCCCCTGCCTGCCCAGAGGTAGGCAGAGGGACTTATCGTTTGGCGCATGGGGCCGGGCCTGACCCTGGCTTCTGTTCGAAGTCTAGGGGGCCTGCCCCCTGCCTGCCCAGAGGTAGGCAGAGGGACTTATCGTTTGGCGCATGGGGCCGGGCCTGACCCGGGCTTCTGGTCGAAGTCCAGGGGGCCTGCCCCCTGCCTGCCCAGAGGTAGGCAGAGGGACTTATCGTTTGGCGCATGGGGCCGGGCCTGACCCTGGCTTCTGGTCGAAGTCTAGGGGGCCTGCCCCCTGCCTGCCCAGAGGTAGGCAGAGGGACTTTATCGTTCGGCGGATGGGGCCGGGCCTGACCCTGGCTTCTGGTCGAAGTCCTGGGGGCCTGCCCCCTGCCTGCCCAGAGGTAGGCTGAGGGACTTATCGTTTGGCGAATGGGGCCGGGCCTGACCCTGGCTTCTGTTCGAAGTCCAGGGGCCTGCCCTCTGCCTGCCCAGAGGTAGGCAGAGGGATTTTATCGTTCGGCGCGTGGGGCCGGGTCTGACCCTGGATTCTGGTCGAAGTCCTGGGGGCCTGCCCCCAGCCTGCCCAGAGGTAGGCAGAGGGACTTTATCGTTCGGCGCATGGGGCCGGGCCTGACCCTGGCTTCTGGTCGAAGTCCAGGGGGCCTGCCCCCTGCCTGCCCAGAGGTAGGCAGAGGGACTTATCGTTTGGCGCATGGGGCCGGGCCTGACCCTGGCTTCTATTCGAAGTCCAGGGGGCCTGCCCTTTGCCTGCCCAGAGGTAGGTAGAGGGATTTTATCGTTCGGCGCGTGGGGCCGGGCCTGACCCTGGCTTCTGGTCGAAGTCCTGGGGGCCTGCCCCCAGCCTGCCCAGAGGTAGGCAGAAGGACTTATCGTTTGGCGCATGGGGCCGGGCCTGACCCTGGCTTCTGGTCGAAGTCCAGGGGGCCTGTCCCCTGCCTGCCCAGAGGTAGGCAGAGGGACTTATCGTTTGGCGCATGGGGCCGGGCCTGACCCTGGCTTCTGGTCGAAGTCCAGGGGGCCTGCCCCCTGCCTGCCCAGAGGTAGGCAGAGGGACTTTATCGTTCGGCGCATGGGGCCGGGCCTGACCCTGGCTTCTGGTCAAAGTCTAGGGGGCCTGCCCCCTGCCTGCCAAGAGGTAGGCAGAGGGACTTTATCGTTCGGCGCATGGGGCCGGGCCTGACCCTGGCTTCTGGTCGAAGTCCAGGGGGCCTGCCCCCTGCCTGCCCAGAGGTAGGCAGAGGGACTTATCGTTTGGCGCATGGGGCCGTGCCTGACCCTGGCTTCTGGTCGAAGTCCAGGTGGCCTGCCCCCTGCCTGCCCAGAGGTAGGCAGAGGGACTTATCGTTTGGCGCATGGGGCCGGGCCTGACCCTGGCTTCTGTTCGAAGTCTAGGGGGCCTGCCCCCTGCCTGCCCAGAGGTAGGCAGAGGGACTTATCGTTTGGCGCATGGGGCCGGGCCTGACCCGGGCTTCTGGTCGAAGTCCAGGGGGCCTGCCCCCTGCCTGCCCAGAGGTAGGCAGAGGGACTTATCGTTTGGCGCATGGGGCCGGGCCTGACCCTGGCTTCTGGTCGAAGTCTAGGGGGCCTGCCCCCTGCCTGCCCAGAGGTAGGCAGAGGGACTTTATCGTTCGGCGGATGGGGCCGGGCCTGACCCTGGCTTCTGGTCGAAGTCCTGGGGGCCTGCCCCCTGCCTGCCCAGAGGTAGGCTGAGGGACTTATCGTTTGGCGAATGGGGCCGGGCCTGACCCTGGCTTCTGTTCGAAGTCCAGGGGCCTGCCCTCTGCCTGCCCAGAGGTAGGCAGAGGGATTTTATCGTTCGGCGCGTGGGGCCGGGTCTGACCCTGGATTCTGGTCGAAGTCCTGGGGGCCTGCCCCCAGCCTGCCCAGAGGTAGGCAGAGGGACTTATCGTTTGGCGCATGGGGCCGGGCCTGACCCTGGCTTCTGGTCGAAGTCCAGGGGGCCTGTCCCCTGCCTGCCCAGAGGTAGGCAGAGGGACTTATCGTTTGGCGCATGGGGCCGGGCCTGACCCTGGCTTCTGGTCGAAGTCCAGGGGGCCTGCCCCCTGCCTGCCCAGAGGTAGGCAGAGGGACTTTATCGTTCGGCGCATGGGGCCGGGCCTGACCCTGGCTTCTGGTCAAAGTCTAGGGGGCCTGCCCCCTGCCTGCCAAGAGGTAGGCAGAGGGACTTTATCGTTCGGCGCATGGGGCCGGGCCTGACCCTGGCTTCTGGTCGAAGTCCAGGGGGCCTGCCCCCTGCCTGCCCAGAGGTAGGCAGAGGGACTTATCGTTTGGCGCATGGGGCCGTGCCTGACCCTGGCTTCTGGTCGAAGTCCAGGTGGCCTGCCCCCTGCCTGCCCAGAGGTAGGCAGAGGGACTTATCGTTTGGCGCATGGGGCCGGGCCTGACCCTGGCTTCTGTTCGAAGTCTAGGGGGCCTGCCCCCTGCCTGCCCAGAGGTAGGCAGAGGGACTTATCGTTTGGCGCATGGGGCCGGGCCTGACCCGGGCTTCTGGTCGAAGTCCAGGGGGCCTGCCCCCTGCCTGCCCAGAGGTAGGCAGAGGGACTTATCGTTTGGCGCATGGGGCCGGGCCTGACCCTGGCTTCTGGTCGAAGTCTAGGGGGCCTGCCCCCTGCCTGCCCAGAGGTAGGCAGAGGGACTTTATCGTTCGGCGGATGGGGCCGGGCCTGACCCTGGCTTCTGGTCGAAGTCCTGGGGGCCTGCCCCCTGCCTGCCCAGAGGTAGGCTGAGGGACTTATCGTTTGGCGAATGGGGCCGGGCCTGACCCTGGCTCCTGTTCGAAGTCCAGGGGCCTGCCCTCTGCCTGCCCAGAGGTAGGCAGAGGGATTTTATCGTTCGGCGCGTGGGGCCGGGTCTGACCCTGGATTCTGGTCGAAGTCCTGGGGGCCTGCCCCCAGCCTGCCCAGAGGTAGGCAGAGGGACTTATCGTTTGGCGCATGGGGCCGGGCCTGACCCTGGCTTCTATTCGAAGTCCAGGGGGCCTGCCCTCTGCCTGCCCAGAGGTAGGTAGAGGGATTTTATCGTTCGGCGCGTGGGGCCGGGCCTGACCCTGGCTTCTGGTCGAAGTCCTGGGGGCCTGCCCCCAGCCTGCCCAGAGGTAGGCAGAAGGACTTATCGTTTGGCGCATGGGGCCGGGCCTGACCCTGGCTTCTGGTCGAAGTCCAGGGGGCCTGTCCCCTGCCTGCCCAGAGGTAGGCAGAGGGACTTATCGTTTGGCGCATGGGGCCGGGCCTGACCCTGGCTTCTGGTCGAAGTCCAGGGGGCCTGCCCCCTGCCTGCCCAGAGGTAGGCAGAGGGACTTTATCGTTCGGCGCATGGGGCCGGGCCTGACCCTGGCTTCTGGTCAAAGTCTAGGGGGCCTGCCCCCTGCCTGCCAAGAGGTAGGCAGAGGGACTTTATCGTTCGGCGCATGGGGCCGGGCCTGACCCTGGCTTCTGGTCGAAGTCCAGGGGGCCTGCCCCCTGCCTGCCCAGAGGTAGGCAGAGGGACTTATCGTTTGGCGCATGGGGCCGTGCCTGACCCTGGCTTCTGGTCGAAGTCCAGGTGGCCTGCCCCCTGCCTGCCCAGAGGTAGGCAGAGGGACTTATCGTTTGGCGCATGGGGCCGGGCCTGACCCTGGCTTCTGGTCGAAGTCCAGGGGGCCTGCCCCCTGCCTGCCCAGAGGTAGGCAGAGGGACTTTATCGTTCGGCGGATGGGGCCGGGCCTGACCCTGGCTTCTGGTCGAAGTCCTGGGGGCCTGCCCCCTGCCTGCCCAGAGGTAGGCTGAGGGACTTATCGTTTGGCGAATGGGGCCGGGCCTGACCCTGGCTTCTGTTCGAAGTCCAGGGGCCTGCCCTCTGCCTGCCCAGAGGTAGGGAGAGGGATTTTATCGTTCGGCGCGTGGGGCCGGGTCTGACCCTGGATTCTGGTCGAAGTCCTGGGGGCCTGCCCCCAGCCTGCCCAGAGGTAGGCAGAGGGACTTATCGTTTGGCGCATGGGGCCGGGCCTGACCCTGGCTTCTGGTCGAAGTCCAGGGGGCCTGCCCCCTGCCTGCCCAGAGGTAGGCAGAGGGACTTATCGTATGGAGCATGGGGCGGGGCCTGACCCGGGCTTCTGGTCGAAGTCCAGGGGGCCTGCCCCCTGCCTGCCCAGAGGTAGGCAGAGGGACTTATCGTTTGGCGCATGGGGCCGGGCCTGACCCTGGCTTCTGGTCGAAGTCTAGGGGGCCTGCCCCCTGCCTGCCCAGAGGTAGGCAGAGGGACTTTATCGTTCGGCGCATGGGGCCGGGCCTGACCCTGGCTTCTGGTCGAAGTCCAGGGGGCCTGCCCCCTGCCTGCCCAGAGGTAGGCTGAGGGACTTATCGTTTGGCGAATGGGGCCGGGCCTGACCCTGGCTTCTGGTCGAAGTCCAGGGGGCCTGCCCCCTGCCTGCCCAGAGGTAGGCAGAGGGACTTTATCGTTCGGCGCATGGGGCCGGGCCTGACCCTGGTTTCTGTTCAAAGTCCAGGGGGCCTGCCCCCTGCCTGCCCAGAGGTAGGCAGAGGGACTTATCGTTTGGCGCATGGGGCCGGGCCTGACCCTGGCTTCTGGTCGAAGTCCAGGGGGCCTGCCCCCTGCCTGCCCAGAGGTAGGCAGAGGGACTTATCGTTTGGCGCATGGGGCCGGGCCTGACCCTGGCTTCTGGTCGAAGTCCAGGGGGCCTGCCCCCTGCCTGCCCAGAGGTAGGCAGAGGGACTTTATCGTTCGGCGCATGGGGCCGGGCCTGACCCTGGCTTCTGGTCGAAGTCTAGGGGGCCTGCCCCCTGCCTGCCCAGAGGTAGGCAGAGGGACTTTATCGTTCGGCGCATGGGGCCGGGCCTGACCCTGGCTTCTGGTCGAAGTCCAGGGGGCCTGCCCCCTGCCTGCCCAGAGGTAGGCAGAGGGACTTATCGTTTGGCGCATGGGGCCGGGCCTGACCCTGGCTTCTGGTCGAAGTCCAGATGGCCTGCCCCCTGCCTGCCCAGAGGTAGGCAGAGGGACTTATCGTTTGGCGCATGGGGCCGGGCCTAACCCTGGCTTCTGTTCGAAGTCTAGGGGGCCTGCCCCCTGCCTGCTGGGCAGGCAGAGGGACTTATCGTTTGGCGCATGGGGCCGGGCCTGACCCTGGCTTCTTGGTCGAAGTCCAGGGGGCCTGCCCCCTGCCTGCCCAGAGGTAGGCAGAGGGACTTATCGTTTGGCGCATGGGGCCGGGCCTGACCCTGGCTTCTGGTCGAAGTCTAGGGGGCCTGCCCCCTGCCTGCCCAGAGGTAGGCAGAGGGACTTATCGTTTGGCGCATGGGGCCGGGCCTGACCCTGGCTTCTGTTCGAAGTCCAGGGAGCCTGCCCCCTGCCTGCCCAGAGGTAGGCAGAGGGACTTATCGTTTGGCGCATGGGGCCGGGCCTGACCCTGGCTTCTGGTCGAAGTCCAGGGAGCCTGCCCCCTGTCTGCCCAGAGGTAGGCAGAGGGACTTATCGTTTGGCGCATGGGGCCGGGCCTGACCCTGGCTTCTGGTCGAAGTCCAGGGGGCCTGCCCCCTGCCTGCCCAGAGGTAGGCAGAGGGACTTATCGTTTGGCGCATGGGGCCGGGCCTGACCCTGGCTTCTGGTCGAAGTCCAGGGGGCCTGCCCCCTGCCTGCCCAGAGGTAGGCAGAGGGACTTATCGTTTGGCGCATGGGGCCGGGCCTGACCCTGGCTTCTGTTCGAAGTCCAGGGGCCTGCCCCCTGCCTGCCCAGAGGTAGGCAGAGGGACTTATCGTTTTGCGCATGGGGCCGGGCCTGACCCTGGCTTCTGGTCGAAGTCCAGGGGGCCTGCCCCCTGCCTGCCCAGAGGTAGGCAGAGGGACTTATCGTTTGGCGCATGGGGCCGGGCCTGACCCAGGCTTCTGTTCGAAGTCCAGGGGGCCTGCCCCCTGCCTGCCAAGAGGTAGGCAGAGGGACTTATCGTTTGGCGCATGGGGCCAGGCCTGACCCTGGCTTCTGGTCGAAGTCCAGGGAGCCTGCCCCCTGTCTGCCCAGAGGTAGGCAGAGGGACTTATCGTTTGGCGCATGGGGCCGGGCCTGACCCTGGCTTCTGGTCGAAGTCCAGGGGGCCTGCCCCCTGCCTGCCCAGAAGGAGGCAGAGGGACTTGTGCTCTGTAGAAGGCTGGATGTGTATCATGCCTTATTTTTTGTTGGGGGGTCTATTTTCTCAGGGTTTTGCAACAGGGGGCCCTTCCCCTATTGCCCCCTGCCCATTAGCTATGAGAGTAATGAACGGGTGATGGGTAAATATTAATCTTGTCTTCGTAGAATTCCACATGGTGGTTGGCGGACCTAGGCGGTCTCCGTAAGCGTCGAGGTTTAGCCGTAAGTCGGCTGGACTGCATCTTGGCCGAGCCGTAAGTTGGTAGGGTCGGACCGTAAATCGGCAGGGAATCATCTTGGCCGAGCCGTAAATCGGTAGGGCCGAGCCGCATGTCGGCAGGGCGAACCGTAAATCGGCAGGGCAACATCTTGGCCGAGCCGTAAGTCGGTAGGACCGAGCCGTAAATCGGCAGGGCAACATCTTGGACGACCCGTAAGTCGGTAGGGCCGAGCCGTAAATCGGCAGGGCCAAACCGTAAATCGGCAGGACAACATCTTGGCCGAGCCGTAAGTCGGTAGGACCGAGCCGTAAATCGGCAGGGCCGAACCGTAAATCGGCAGGGCAGCATCTTGGCCGAGCCGTAAGTCGGCTGGGTCATGTCTCTGTCAAGCTACAAACATTGAGCTCATTTGATACCCATTTTTGTGACTTATCTTCACCATTTTTCGGGTAAATTTTTTGAGAAATTTTTGTGAATTTTCTGTGGGGGGATGGAAAAATCGGATAGCTTTTGTGGCCCATTTTTTCTTGTGGCTAATTTTCTTGTGTAGAGTA
Organism: Agrostemma githago; assembly: GCA_958450325.1. NCBI lineage: Eukaryota > Viridiplantae > Streptophyta > Magnoliopsida > Caryophyllales > Caryophyllaceae > Agrostemma > Agrostemma githago. The sequence continues at coordinate 35,665,059 of OY288247.1, forward strand.
TATTCAACTCTAGCTAAATTTCGTTAATTATCGTTTAATGAGAAGGGTGTGACCCCATAGTATACAACTAACACAAGTCCAACTTTCTTTTGATGAGTCCGGGCCTGCGGGATCAATGACCGTCGATTTTTCCAAAGCAATTTGGTCTCCGTACTCATTTTAAAATGACAGCTCAATGCACATACCTCATGTGAAGCTTTTTTTCTTTTTCCACAAATCTTGATACAGGCGAATTGACTGTGCTCTTCCCTTGACATGGGTTTCTTTTTCCGTTTTCAACATGTAATATCTGCCCTGCTCCTCGATCGAGCTTTCGGTTGAGCCTGTCGCATCAACTCGAGAGTGAAATTTACTCTTGCAACCCTTTACTGGTGGATACAGTTTTCGGATTTTTTCCGACTAATCTTCTATAATATGTGTCACAGTCTCGATTGAGAAGGACGTAGATGGTCTGGCGTTCTTCTGATCCCGAGATGCCAACCAAGATGCGACACCGACTTAGACAGTTGAAGAGTCCAAATGTATGTGTACTAATTGAGCCTAATAAAATCAAACCAAGTGAAATACAACCAACTTAACCTTCATTCATGCGTTTAGTCAAACACCATATATGCACTACTCAAGAACTTCTTTGAGGACCGAGTCACAACTCTTCCATCCCGATCAACATAAAACCGCGTTAAGTGACCCAGATATTCCCACACCAATGAATCCACAATCAAGAATGACATAAGTTGGAACAAATTGGAACCCTTGAGTCCAACTATTTTGCATCGTTTCGTTGATATGCATCATGATGCTTGTTGGTTAAAGTGACGATGAGACTGATGTACCGGGTGTCGGTTTTATGGTAGGCCGTCGGCCATGGTGAGGTCGGCTAGTAAGGCAGTTTGACCCGATATTTTGTTGGTCAATTGACCTGCCGACGATGGTGGTTCCGGGACTGTCCATCATTGAACCAGAATGACCAACTCTTGGTTTGGTTCCCCGGATTTGTCAGACTATTTCGTACCATTTAGTTATGGCATCTCCCGGTTATTGATGATAAATTGTAAATATAAGGCTTTGGATCAAGAATTCCAAATAAACAATAGTAGATCTAAAACATACAGGCCATACTTTAGTGTAGAATAGACTTAGCTTTGGTGAGGGTGATGTCATCACTATTGTCATGCCAATCCACTTGCCCTGCAAACTACGCTGTGTTGTATTCATTAATGATTGTTTTGTTGCACCTGAGAAAATCGTTGATACCCATTACTGTGTATTTCACAAGCAAAGGTTATCTTTACTCAGGCTCCCCTCTAAACTCCAATCATCAGGTAGTATCAATCATGAATAACGTCACCTTCGTGTGATCTAAGGCAAAAACGTACGCTTAGATCTAAAAAATGATTTGGGTTGGTTTTTTTTGTAGATGTATATCAAAGATGAAGATTAGATCTAGAAAAATTTGTATTTGGGAGTGGTTGATTTTTGTGGGTAATTCGTGAGCACAACCGTTCTCCCCACAGACGGCGCCAAATTGTTCCGGTATGGAAACGGGTCCCTGACCTTGGGCTTCGCGGTTCTCCTCGGCTCCGGGTGCGTGCCGACGGTGATCCTGCAAGGTGAACTCCGGACCCGGGGGAACCCCGGGGCGGAGCCTCCGACGCCCAAGTCAGTAAAATGTATGACCGAATATAGATATTTAGGGAGATAAGAGAGGTAGAGAGAGTAGGGAGGAGTCTGTGTGAATGAATTCAATGTCCCCCTTTCCCCTCACCCTAAGTGAGGTATTTATAGGGGGAAGGGTGTAGTAGGGTGATGTCACCCATGACATCAGCATAGTGATAAGTAGATAGGTCTTTTTGGGTCAGTTGATGGCTACCCGTAAAGGAGGTCGGGCCTATGCGTCAGGGGGTTTTATCCCCCATCACCAACTTTTTCACCTCACCAAGACTTTTCTCCTACTCGTAACTAAGTTAATTTTTTTTATTTTGTAAATATCTTAATAAATAATAATTATTCCAATAAAATAAGTATTTTAATTTTATTTCAAATATTAGAAAAAAAATAAAGCTACAATTTTAAAACGTGAAAAATGATTCTATTTATAGTTAATATACTTCGGTGCTTTATTTAAAACATGATTTATTTATTTATTTTTATTAAAAACGTAAAGATTTTAGAAAGTTTGACTACCTAAATTAATTCTGTAAAACTAGGAATTTAATTTGGAGTACATTATTTAAATCGTTAATTGGAGTTTCTTGAGATGTAGACCGTAACTTAAAAATCAAAACTATTTAAACCCATGTTTTCATAATAATATGATGTACTTCTTCCAAACATTATTTTTTGTCCCGTTACCAAAATATTTGTGAGAAGCATTTTATTGAAATTGGACAAAAAATAGTATTCGGATGAAGTATATATTAAGATAGGAAAAAAAATGAAGTTAACAAAATAGTTGAAAATTAAACTCATTTTAAGGAGAAAAATTAAAACAATTTAGTTTATTGATTTTTTTATAATATTTTCAATTAATATTTATGATTAACTAAATTTATCTCATTTGCATGAAGAAAATAAATAAAATTGATCTTATTAATTGTGTCAGCTAATAATAATGTGACACATGTAAGGTCATGGAAAAAGTGAAGATCATGAGTTCATGACCTTGGGTCATCCCATGACCTTTTCTTCCCTTGAGTCATGCTAATTATTTAGTTATATGGTGTTTAGCATGACCTTGGGGGTCATGACCTCCCCCATTTACCTTGCTTGGGGATGGTGTTAAGGCGTCTGTTTTTACCCTCAAAATCACGGGAGACAGGAGCATCATAAATGAATTACTCCCTACTCGGTATGCACTCTTTTATAGTCTCTCCGTTCATGTCGAAACTTTCCTTATTATTTTTTGGAATGTTCAAGTGCAACTTTCTCATTTTCATTTTAGTCATTGTTTTAATATTAAACAAATATTTTAAACATTACGTATTTATTATCTACCTTACATTTAATATTAAACAAATACTCCGTACATTCTTAAAACTTGTGCATAAAGTGAAAGGGTGGGTTCAACTTGAACGGAATGAGTACTCCTTATGGAGTACGGAGTAACTAATTTTAGGTGTTTATACAAAAAGTTTAGTAACTTGATAAAATTATACTCCGTATTTTTTGTCTAAGTTAATGATTCACACTTTGCGCTCCCTCTTTTTCACTATGCCCGTCTTATTGAGCAAGGTAAAAGATAGCTAATATTAGCCAAGTATTTTGTATCAAGAAGAAAATAGGAAGATCTTAGAAAAACGACTCAAAAAAACGAAAAAGATCTTAGTGAAAAGGAGGGAATTATTTTGATATTTTTGTCAACACTTTAAGTTTATATTTTGAGTAAATGTTACCCTCTTCATACCACTAAGGTCTTTGCCTCTTTTATTATAATGTGAGGGGTATAAATCATATAATAATCAAATGGAAAAGTATTTCTTCTTAAGGTAATAATTTGTAATACCCGAACTTTTAGAGTCGATCTGAGTCAACCGAAACCCGACCCGAGACACAATGCAAATTTAATTAGCTGTTACGGAATATTGGGCAGCTATTATCGCACGCAAATCGTTGTTCGAGTAGGCACTTTTAGAGTGACATGTGGGGCCAGGGATAGCCATCCCGATTGGTCGGGGACGGTGTTCTGATAAGAGGGCCATCCCGGGTAGCAGATGAGAGGGCCATCCCGATGGGGCGGTTGGTGCAGTTTGCCGCGAACGGTCGTTCTGTGGGGGGACCTTGCACGCGTGTGTTTCCTTTGTCCCACATCGACCATATGTTCTTGTTTTATAAGGAGAATTAGTATATATAACCCATCTTACCACCCTTTTTACCTTCACTCACAACTCTTGATAACTCTCTTATAAAAGTCTTTACTTACAAGAGGAAAAAGAGGAAAAAATCTTTCAAAAATTTAGTCTTTGCAACTCCCGAGACCCAAATACTTCCCGAAGGGCTGTAGGGTCTTGTCTAGTAGACAATTTGGTATTGTCGTAAGGCAGTGAGTTGTTCGGGAGCAGTTCTGGAGTCTGTGTAGGGTCATCCTGTTAGTCTCCATGTTTTTAGTTATAATATTCCTTGTTTTCTTAGTTTATGTTTTAGTAGTCTGATAGGTTAGTATATACGTTGATGTAGGGTAAATTGCCTTAGTATAGCGGTAGTATATATGGCAGACACCGATAAGCTAGCTAGTTTAGTTATGCCATAGTCGAGGGGACGGAATCGTTAGTATTATTCACGTAGTTTTGCCGAGATCCGACCATTTATATATGTTTAAATAAAGCTAATTGTGACGTAGCGGTGCGATTGATTATTGCAGGTGACGACTTTGTAGAGGAATTCTCTACTGAGGGTATTTATTATTGTTGTTGCTTGTTTCTAGGTAAGGATTTCCTTACTCAACTTATGTTGATGCATTATGATTTAGGGTTATTTAACGACAATAATACCAACTATAGGGCGTCTTCTCAAAATAATACCAATTTCAATAAATCTGAGAATAATATGTGTTTGGGTATCAAACAATCGTATGCCTCCCGCCGACTATGGCCGGCGATCTCCTTCTTCGTCCCTGATGAGCCCTGAACTCCGAACTTGCACAAGGAGCACACAAGGGCCTCGGAGGGTGTCCGAGGTTGCCTCTCCAACGCTCAAGTCAGTCACGGGGACTAGGAAGTCGATCTAGGATTAGGGAGGATATTACTTAGCTTTTTAGAGAGATGATGTATTGTATAGATTTTCTGTCCTCTTTCTTGTGGTGGCTATCTTGGTATTTATAGGGCTCGAGTCGTACGGATTAGTCGTTCCCTATCATGATAAGCCGGCATCCCCCTCCGCCAGGAGGGGCCGACGTGAACTGATCGCTAGGTGGAGAGTGCCTTCGAGTTGCCGGCTACCGGCTACCTGTGGTGACGGCCCCCATCAATTGCCCCATAGCTGGCTGTCCGCCGAGGATCGTCGTAGGCTGGCTCCAGTGATCAGTGCTTGGGCGAGGCGTCACAAGGCCGCTGACGTCTTGCGGAGTCCGTTCATCTTCCCTATCTGTACCTGGGGTGGCTTTAGAGGTAATAATGACCTTTGCTTTTCCCTAGGTTGCTGGGTAGTTGTGTGCATTAAATGGGGTGCATGCATGGCTGGGTATTTCTATATAATACTCCCATTTTTTGTCATTTCTGGCATCACTTTCCCACTCCACTTCTCACAAACTCAGCTCAACCATGTCATCTTCTGGCAGCAACTCTCCCCCGTCCACCGTAGTGCATCCCCGTGTTCCAGCTAGGCGTCGGAAGCGTTCCCCTTCTCCGGAGACTTCTAAGCCCCAGTTGGGGTGTTGGGTCTCCCGTGGGCCCCCATCATGTCCGTCGGAGCGTGCCGCCACAGCCCCTCCTCCCTCTCTTCCTGCTTGGGGGGGGGGGGGGGGGGGCTGTTGGATGCTCTCATGGTGGTGCCCGTCCCCGCCGCCGTCGGAGGACCAAGGTGCACTTCGGGGTTTCCGAGTCGGACATTGACTCGGATTGTCCGCCCTCATGTGATTCTTCCGACTCTTATTCCTCAAGCTGCCTCTCATCTGGGCCGTCGTGGATGGCCGGACCCCTTTGCCCCAGTGATTCATCGGGCGAGATGGTGGAGGGTTTTGATACCCTTCGTGGGGTTCGTGCTCCCCCTCCTTCTCTCGCCTCCTCGTCTCCTACTGCCAGCTCGGCTTCCTCCCTTCCTTTGGAGGATACCGATGGGGAGGGGATGGATTAGGGCTCCCTTGCTTGGTCGGACCTCGTTTTGCCGGTTGAGGTCGACAGAGGGGGAAGGTGGTCTACTTTTGGCGGTGTAGTTATGCCGATGGTGCTTCGCGGGCGGTCTGCAGCTTCTTATTCTGTCACTCTTTTGCTTATCTTCGGTAGTTTTTTAGTCGGATTGTGTAGTTTGGGGGTTGCCGGCCCTTTTTGGCTTCATTTTTCAATTACCGGCTTTGTATATTGGGACGCCGGTTCCCTTCGGTTGTGGTTGTTAGGACTTCTGGGTGTAAGCTGACTATTTATTGAATGTGGACCCTTGTGTTTTGTGCCAAAATTACACTTTTCAATTTGTTTGCTCCCCTTCCCTGTGTTGTCTTTTCGTATTCTGCATTCTCCAAGTTGCATTGAATGCCATCTATCTCTTGTCAGGTTTTCTATGGGTGGTTCTAGGAAGCCCTCTTTGTATAAATAGGGGCTTTTTTCCTTACTTGCTCTCATTTGCACCTTCCATTCTCTCACTAAGAGCAACGCACTCTCTCTCCTTTGCTCTTTTCTTTTCTTGTCATCGTTAGGTCGCCGTCTCCTGCCGCGGAAGTTCTAGTTTTGCCGGCGTATCTAGGTTAGTCTCCTATCCCTTCTTATCTTTTGTTTATTTCTTTGGTTCCGTGTCATGTCCACCCGTTCCCGTCGTGTTCGTTTTGAGGAGGAGGGTGACGAGGCAATGTTGGCGTACGACGGGGTCCAAGCCAGTGGATCTGGGGAAGATGCCGGCGACGCCTCCTCTGACGCGTTTATAGAGGTGGTGGAGCCTATATCCCCGGTCCCTCTTCGAACCTTACGTATTTTTGCTCGCGGGCCCCTTCGAGGGGGTGTAACCTCCATCTCTGTGGTGGGCGGGGAAGAGGCGCCGTTTTCTGGCGTGCCTGGGGGAGATGTGGCGGGTAGTTCTATGGTCTTACGCCATCGTCAAAGAGGCACCTCTTGTCGGGGGGATTCTTCTGAGGTGGATGGGCCATCTCTCAGTCGCTCGGCTTCCACTTCTAGGCCGACGGAGGGGCGGCTAGAGAGTATTGAGGGTGACGGTCGTCTCCTTTGTCACGCCCATACTATGGTGGACGACGGTTGGCGCCAAAAGATACTCAATGTCGACGATCTTGACGCCGCCAGGTGGCTTTATCCTCTCGGGGAGGGTTACGACTATGTGATGCCGGAGCCGGGTCAGTCGATTTGCTCTCCTCCTAAGGGCTGTGTGGGTGTGTCTGTTGAGTCCCTGAAGTTCGGTCTTCGTTTCCCCCTTGACCCCTTTGTGGAGGAGGTGTTCCGTCGCATGAACTTGGCGTTGGGTCAGCTGACTCCTCAGGCTTTTCGCGCCATCATCTCATATTGTTGGGTGTGCCGGTTTAGGAAGTGGAGACTGTAACACTCACTAATTTTCTATGCGTTGTTATCTATTCCGTTATGACTCCGTCATGACTCTGTTATTTTTTTCTGTCTCCAGTTTCCTTCATTTTCAAGCTTCATAGCATTTTCAAGTCAAATATTATTTATTTTTATTAAAAGATTTTAAATATTTTATTTTCGATCTATTTATAAAATTTTCATCGCAAACTATTTATTTATTCGCGAGGAGTCCTATTTTTTCTACGAACTAACGTTTTAAGCTTGGATTTATGTTATTTCTTTTCCTAAAAATGTCTAAACACATTTATATAATATTTCCAACTAAAAAATATTTTTTTTACGAAAAATTTAGCCTTTAATCATTTTATTACAAAGTTTCGTAAATAATTATTTTCTATCGCGAGGTTTACTCGAATTGCTTTGAAATGCTTTTAGTAATTATACGATTCTTATTTTTATCAACCTACATTTAAAAGAAGCAGTTTTTGGCCCCTTTTTAGACCATGACACCCATGGTCACACATCTTCACTTTTTTTTTTTTCATTTGGTTTTATAAAGTGATTAAAGCCTTAGATATTTTTATTACCTTAATGAATTTGGTGACTAATTGCAAAACTCTTCACTCTCCCTTGTTAATCCATTTTGGCTGGTTTTTTAAGTGCATCTAACATTATTTTCATCAATTTTTAAGATCATATTCATTCACACAATTCATTTCTTTTCATTCATTCTCATTCAACCACATTAAACAAAGAAAATACTCTTCAATTCCTTCATATTGGCCATGAGTTTCAGCCATATTTTCCAGCCCAATTTTGTCCCTAATCGAGTCTTCATCGTCTCATTTTTATCGTAAAATTAATCCTCTTTCCGATCCTATCGTTAAGGTAATAATCGATGGGTTTTCGATCGTTATTTACCATTGATTTTCTTAGTTTTTCTCATGGTATTTTTCTACCATGATTTTCGTGTGATGTAGGTTTTGTGGATGATCCCGAGTCCGACGAGTATATAATCGATTCAGACTTGGAGTAGAGGTAACGTCGATGTTACTCGGTATTTCATGATTTTAATTGAGTATTTGCATGCATATATTTTTATGTTTTATTTTGGCAATATATGTATGTCATGAAATCTGGAAAATTTTTAAAAGTTGAAAATTTGTATGTTTCGGTATTTTTATCGCTTTTTACGAGATTAACGATTAAATCGTCATATTAGTTTGTAAAATCTTAATATTCGGCCTAAACATGTAATATATGTTTATATTCTGGAAAAATGTTGTTTTTGATGATTTTTAATAATTTAGTATTTTTCTGATATTTTAGTTATCGATTATTGAATTATTACCGTTTACGGACAAAAACGATTAAAAGCCGATTTTTAGTTCTAGTACTTAAACATTTTATTTTAATCTGATTTTTGACGTGGTGAAACTTTCTGGTGAAATAGAATTTTATGAAGTTTTTTATAATTTTTCGGAATTGTTAAGTGGATGAATTAATTAATCACTTTAAAGCATCGTTTATCGTTAAAACCGTGTTTGTCGTTTAAATTCTCAATTTCTGGTCTTTGGTTTAAATCTGGAAAAATTTTTGATTCTGATGATTTCATATTAATATGTAATTTTATGATTTTTAGTGCCTTAATAAAATGTTAGGAACGATGAGTTTTATTAATGGAATCGTTAATTGTGAAAACGGGGTTTAAAGACGGTTTTGACGGAAGTTGGTAAATCTGGAACTTTGGAAAATCTGGAAAATTAATATATTCTGGAAAATGATGATTTTTAGGTTTAATAATAATTTTTAGATATTAATACTTAAATCATTTTGTAATTACTATTTTTATTAATCGTTATTGTCGAGATTGGACGATTAACGAGAAAACGCTTTAAAAACCGAGTTTTAGGATTCTGTAAAATTTTCTTTTCTGGACAGAGTGTCCATAAATATATTTTAACTATTTTACGTAATTTTTGTACTATTTATTAAAGTCTTTAATTAATAAGTATTGATTTTCGGACAAATTGTGATTTATCGTTAAAATGCTTCGTCTTACCTAAAAGAACTATTTTTCCAGCAATTTTGAAATTATTTAAATCTGAAACTTTAAGAGTTAAATCATCCCTTAACATACTCTAAATATATTTGTTGGTTAATTAAATAAAGACGTTCAAATATTTAATTTGATATTTGCCGTAAAATCCTATTTATAATTTTATTGTCGAAACTAATAATAATTAGGGAATTTTAACCTTATAACTTTGGAAAACACCCTAATTATTAATATTAAAATATTTAAGACATTTTTAATCATTTTATAACGCTTATACGATATTTTAATAATTTCATAAAATTAAATGTTCACTTTGATAATTAATATCATTAAGGCCGAAAGTATTAGTTTTATAAATCTATATCGTTTACTAAAAATGTGGTATTAGTATAAACTAATATTTCCGCTATTTTGATATGATGCTATTTTTAGTAAAGTTTCCTAGAATAGAAAGTTCCCTCTTTTAGAATATAAATGTTTACTTCTTTTATCCTCATATTGTTTATAATGATTATATCTTTTGAATATCGATAATGGCTTGTTTTGGAGTTATGGAATAAGGATAAGTGTGGGTATAGAGTAATATAGTCTGGGATGTACGTTTTGTCATCAATTATAAAGCTGGTGTGTCTATGTTGAGACACATTGGTCGTTGAACTGAGCATGGTTTGTGTTCAGGAGTGTGTATATTTTGACCTTAAACTTAGATATCGCATCGTGTAAGTCGCCGTCGGGTTGAACTGGATTACGGTTGGTGTCCAGGAGGGGTGTACATTACTTAAGCCAGGACCTCGCTGCACGCAGTCCTGTTATAGTTGAGTTGCCTAGTTAGAGACCGAAGTCTGATTTGTTTTGACTAAGTTCTCGAAGCTATTTAGTATTGTCCTAGTGAAAGTCTAGATTCTACATTAATCCTATCCATAACGCCATTTTGAATATTTTTATTATTATCGATATAATTTTGATTTGCAGGTTGGCAAGTGTGTTATGTTTTCTTCGGAAAACTCATTTTTTTTATATTGTTTCGATGCGTGAAGTTTTTCACTGAAAACTTATTTTCATTATAATGTTTTACTGTTTTCTGTCTTTACAATTTTTCCTATATTAGTAATTACTGTTTTAAAATCCTGTTATACAGCTGGGAGAACGTTGGCGTTGCTCCCCACTGATTGTGGCTGTTATGTTTTAACATGGCAGGTATACGTGTTCCGGGTGTGGGCTAGCAAGTAGTGTGGATCCTGCTTATTTATTTTTATAATTATGTCCTATGGATTGTTCAAACTCTTTTGTGGATTGTTTTAAATTTTGGCCATTTTATTTAAGGCCTATTGTTTGACTTTACCATTTTAATTTTTTACTAAGATATAGTTACAGTGTGTTTTAATCCCGACTTGATAAGTGTAGTTTGTAGTGCCTAGTTTGTTGTGTTTTGGTCCCATTTTCCTTGCGGAATCTCTCCTTGGGAGCGGTTCATGGGCTACTTATGCTTCCTCTAGTTCATTTCAGGTTCCCGAGACCATTCATGAAGAATTGGAACGATTCCGACTCGTTTCATACACTTTTTGGAGCCAACGAAGTGAAGGAACGATCACTCGATGCCTTGGATTCGATCCCGAGACCTTGGGACCCGATCCCGAGCCCCTTAGACTCGACCCCGAGACCCGAGAGTCGATGAGAAGCCCATGAGAAGCAAGGAGGGACCTTAAAGATCATATTGGAGGCCTACAAGACCCATCCCCGTCGGGAAGGACCTCATCCCGTCCGGGATGAGGTGCACAAATGCGGTGGGTTCTGTTTTGGACCCGTCCCGGTCGGGATCATCCCGTCCCGGTCGGGACCATCTCGTCCCGGACGGGATGGCCCAGCTGCTGCGCGTGACTTCTTTTATCTTCCTCCTTCATTCTTGTAACCCTATAAATACTTCTCCCTTGTATTGTTTAAGCATCTTACTTTACCCTAGATTATTTTAGACCTCTATTAAGCATTCAAAACCCTAATTAGCCTCTCTTCATCTTTAGTTAATCCTTTGTTAATCTTAGTTTAATCTAATCTAGTTAATTAGTCTTGTAATTAAGGAGATTCTTGAAGATTATTCCAAGCTTGACAAACTTGGAGTTTTATTTGGGTTTCTTATTAATTCAAGTTCTCAGCTTTTTCATCCTCTTGTAGTTGGTATAATCCTCTTCTCCCTTTTACTTTGATTCTTTGTTTAATCATCAAGTTTTAATCTTTATATTTTTGCTTATTGTTATTGCTTGTTCATCATGGATGTTTTGATTATTATGTTGTTCTCTCTTGTTCATGTTAGTTTTATCTTGATAATGAGTGAGTAGATTCCTTGTGGGGTTAGTAGGGGGATTAAGTATGGATTATGGGTGATTAGGGCTTGATTGTGGGTAAAGGTGATTCCTTTTGTTGCTAGTCACTTATTGGGCACACTATGTGTTTGTTGTATTGCTTGTGTGGGTAGTAGTGGCCAATGCTTCTCATACTCGTTCTCATATTTTCATTGTGTATTCGATTTGTGGTTGAATGTTTGTGTTTTGAGTAGCATCTTGCATGAATGTTCGTGTAATCCCCTAAAAATTCTAGCGCGATACAGTGGCGGAAACACTGTAGAGTCGGGATTAAAACACACAGAACTACGTCTTAATAAATTAAATTGGTAAAGTCAAACATGCGCCATACAATAAAAATGGCTAAAATTTAAAACAATCTGTAACACCCGCTATTTTTCCTAAGTGTTTTTATTCTTTCCGTTAGGACTCCGTCTTAACTCTGTCACTTTTGGCCTCATATTTCATCATTTTACTAAGCTCTATTTTAATTTTTGAGTTTAATAATTTTTATTTTTAATTTCAAAGATTTAAATTCTTTTTAAATCCATTTATTTGGTTTCTTCGTAAACTAATTAATTTTTCCGCAAGGAATTCTATTTCTCTTCGAATTTACATTTTTAAGCTTGGATTTGAGTTATTCCTTTTCCTAAAAATGTTTGAATACGTTTCTATAATATTTTCAACTAGTAAATATTTTTATTTACAAAAATTAGTTGTTAATGATTTTTATTACGAAGCTTCGCGAATAATTATTTTCTTACGCGAGGTTTACTCGAATTACTTTGAAATGCCTTTAACTATTTTCCGATTATACTTTTTATCAACTTATAAAATTTTTGAGACCATTTACTCACATTTTGGACCAACTAAGCCCTTGGTCACAAGTTCTATTACGTTTTATTTAAACGTTGCATTTTATCACGTTAAAACGTAAACATAAGATAAATTATTTTCATTCATTGTAGCATTAGTATCAAGACTTTTCATACTCCTTCATCAACCCTTTTGGCCAGCCACTTTATGTGTAAATCACATAGTTTTCATCAACAAATTTATTCTCATTTATATTTTGAAAAAAACCATCCATTTCCATACTACACCTTATTCATTCATCAAGTAAAAAAAAATCTATCTTCATCCTGACTTTGGGCCGTGGCACTCACCTCTATTCTAGGATTATTTTTGCTTCAATTCTAGTCTTAATCGACTCAAATTCATCGTCAAATAATCCCCTTTCCGTTCTCTTCGTTAAGGTATTAATCCACGTCGTTTTCGATCAATTCTTACCTTGATTTTTATTAGTTTTCTCATGGTATTTTTCTGCCATGAATTCCGTGTTTGGTAGGATTTTTGGACGATCCCGAAGCCGACGAATATATTATCGACTCAGACTTGGAGTAGAGGTAACGTCGATGTTACTCGGTATTTCAAGATTTTAATTGAGTATTTGCATGTATATACTTTTATATTTTATTTTGGCAATATATGTATGTCACGGATTCTGGAAAATTTTTTAAAAGTTGAAAATTTGCATGTTTCGATATTTTTTTATCGCTTTTACGAGATTAACGATTAAATTGTTATATTAATTTGTAAAATCGTAATAATCGGCCTAAACATGTAATATATGTTTATATTCTGGAAAAATGTTGTTTTTGATGATTTTTAATAATTTAGTATTTTTCTGATATTTTTGATATCGATTATTGAATTATTACCATTTTCGGACAAAAACGATTAAAAACCAATTTTTAGTTCTAGTACTTAAACATTTTATTTTAATCTGATTTTTGACGTGGTGAAACTTTCTGGTGAAATAGAATTATCTGAATTTTTTCATAATTTTTCGGAATTGTTAAGTGGATGAATTAATTAATCACTTTAAATCATCGTTTATCGTTAAAACCGTGTTTGTTGTTTAAATTCTCGATTTCTGGTCTTTGGTTTAAATCTGGAAAAAAAATTATGATTCTAATGATTTCATGATAAAATGTAATTTTATGATTTTAGTGCTTTAATAAAAAGTTAGGAACGATAAGTTTTATTAATGGAATCGTTAATTGTGAAAACGGGTTTTAAAGACGGTTTTGACGGGATTTATTAAATCTGGAGTTTTTGGAAATCTGGAAAAATGGTAGATTCTGGAAAATCATGATTTTTAGGTTTAATAATAATTTTTGGATATTAATACTTAAATCGTTTTGTAATTACTATTTTTATTAATCGTTGTTGTCGAGATTGGACGATTAACGAGAAAACGCTTTAAAAACCGAGTTTTTAGAATTCTGGAAAATTACTTTTCTGGACAGAATGTCCATAAATATAATTTAACTATTTTACGTAATTTTTGTACTATTTATTATAGTCTTTAATTAATAAATATTGATTTTCGGACAAATTGTGATTTATCGTTAAAATGCTTCGTCTTACCTAAAAGAATTATTTTTCCAGCAATTTTGAAAGTATTTAAATCTGAAACTTTAAGAGTTAAATCATTCCTTAACATATTCTAAATATATTCAATGGTTTAATTAAATAAAAGACGTTAAAAGATTTAATTTGACATTTGTCGTAAAATCCTATTTGTAATCGTATTGTCGTAACTAATAATACTTAGGGAATTTTAGCTTTTTAACTTTTGAAAACACTCTAATTAGTAGTATTAAAATGTTTAAGACATTTTTAATCATTTTATAACACTTATACGATATATTAATAATTTCATAAACCTAAATGTTCTTACTTTATCAATTAATATCGTTAAGGCCGAAAGTATTAGTTTTATAAACCTATATCCTTTACTAAAAATGTGGTATTAGTATGAACTAATATTTTCACTATTTTGATATAATGCTATTTTTAGTAAAGTTTCTAAAAATAGAAGTTTCCTAAAATAGAAAGTTTCCTCTTTTGGAAAGTGATTCCTTTTGCCCTTTTGTTCTCTTATTATTATAATGATCATATCTCTTAAATATATCGGTAATGACTTTGTTTTGGAGTTATGGAATAAGGATAAGTGTGGGGTTAGAGTAATACAGTCTAGGATGTACTGTTTTGCCATCAACTATAAGGCTGGTGTATCCATTTGGGATGCATTGGTTGTTGAACTGGATACATTTGGTGTCCAGGAGTATATGTGCATTGTGCCCTTAAGCTAGATATCGCATCGTGTTAGTCGCCGTCAGTTGAACTGGATACATTTGGTATCCAGGAGGGGTGTATATTACTTAAGCTAGGACCTCGCATGATAAGTCGACGTCCTATTATGGTTGAGTTGCCTAGTTAGAGACCTTGGATCTTCACTGCGTGTGAAGTTGGTGTCTGAGTTCTCGAAGCTAGTTTTTAGTATATCCCTAGTGAAAGTCTAGCCTTGTGCACACTGATCGAATATCCATAACGCCATTTTGATTATTTTATTTATTATCGATATAAATTGGTTTGCAGGTTGGCAAATATTTTTATGTTTCTTCGGAAATCCTTTTGATTAATTTGTTTTACGCTAAAGCCTATTTTATTATGATGTTTTACTGTTTTCCATTTTTACTATTTTTCCTATATTAGTAATTACTGTTTTTAAATCCTGTTATACGGCTGGGAGAACGTTGACGTTGCTCCCCACTGATTGTGGCTGTTATGTTTTAACATGGCAGGTATACGTGTTTATTTTCCGGTGGGTGTGGGCTAACGAGCGGTCTTGGATCCTACTTGATCTTTTTAATAATCATGTCTTAAGGATTGTTTAACCTCTTTGTGGATTGTTTTAAATTTTAGCCATTTTTATGTATGGCATACGTTTGACTTTACCAATTTAATTTACTAAGACATAGTTACAGCGTGTTATAATCCCGACTCTACAGTGTTTCCGCCACTGTACCGCGTTAGAATTTTTAGGGGATTACACAATCCATAAAGAGGTTAAACAATCCTTAAGACGTGATTATAAAAAAAGATCAGCAGGATCCAAGACTGCTCATTAGCCCACACCCACCGGAAAATAAACACGTATACCTGCCATGTTAAAACATAACAGCCACAATCAGTGGGGAGCAACGTCAACGTTCTCCCAGCCGTAAAACAGGATTTTAAAACAGTAATTACTAATATAGGAAAAATAGTAAAAAATGGAAAACATTAAAACAGCATAATAAAATAAGCTTTAGCGTAAAACAAATTAATCAAAAGGGTTGCCGAAGAAACATAAAAATATTTGCCAACCTGCAAACCAATTTATATCGATAATAATTAAAATAATCAAAATGGCGTTATGGATAGGATTAATGTAGAATCTAGACTTTCACTAGGATAATACTAAAAACTAGTTTTGAGAACTTAGTCAAAACAAATTAGACTTTGGTCTCTAACTAGGCAACTCAACTATAACAGGACTGCGTGCAGCGAGGTCCTGGCTTAAGTAATGTACACCCCTCCTGGACACCAACCGTAATCCAGTTCAACCCGACGGCGACTTACACGATGCGATATCTAAGTTTAAGGTCAAAATATACACACTCCTGAACACAAACCATGCTCAGTTCAACGACCAATGTGTCTCAACATAGACACACCAGCTTTATAGTTGATGGCAAAACGTACACCCCAGACTATATTACTCTAAACCCACACTTGTTCTTATTCCATAACTCCAAAACAAGCCATTATCGATATATAAAAGATATAATCATTATAAACAATATGAGGATAAAAGAAGTAAACATTTATATTCTAAAAGAGGAAACTTTCTATTTTAGGAAACTTCTATTTTTAGAAACTTTACTAAAAATAGCATTATATCAAAATAGTGAAAATATTAGTTCATACTAATACCACATTTTAGTAGACAATATAGATTTATAAAACTAATACTTTCGGCCTTAACGATATTAATTATTAAAGTAAGAACATTTGATTTTATGAAATTATTTAAAATATCGTATAAGTATTATAAAATGATTAGAAACATCTTAAACATTTTAATATTACTAATTAGGGTGTTTTCAAAAGTTATAAAGCTAAAATTCCCTAATTATTATTAGTTTCGACGATAAAATTATAAATAGGATTTTACGGCAAACACTAAATTAAATACTTGAACGTCTTTATTTAATTAAACCAACAAATAAATTTAGAGTACGTAAAGGGATGATTTAACTCCTAAAGTTTCAGATTTAAATACTTTCAAAATTGCTGGAAAAATAACTCTTTTAGTTAATACGAAGCATTTAACGATAAATCACAATTTGTCCGGAAATCAATATTTATTAATTAAAGACTTTAATAAATAGTACAAAAATTACGTAAAATAGTTAAAATATATTTATGGACATTCTGTCCAGAAAAGAAAGTTTCCAGAATTCTAAAAACTCGGTTTTTAAAGCGTTTTCTCGTTAATCGTCCAATCTCGACAATAACGATTAATAAAAATAGTAATTACAAAACGATTTAAGTATTAATATCCAAAAATTATTATTACACTTTAAAATCCTGATTTTACAGAATATAAATTTTTCCAGATTTTTCCAAAACTCCAGATTCAACAAATTTCAACAAAACCGTCATTTAAACCCGTTTTTCGCAATTAACGATTTCATTAATAAACCTATTGTTCCTAACATTTTATTAAGGCACTAAAAATCATAAAAATACATTTTAATATGAAATCATCAGAATCAAATTTTTTTTCCAGATTTAAACCGAAGACCAGAAATCGAGAATTTAAACAACAAACACGGTTTTAACGATAAACGATGATTTAAAGTGATTAATTAATTCATCCACTTAACAATTCCGAAAAATTATGAAAAATTTCAGAAAATTCTATTTCACCAGAAAGTTTCACCACGTCAAAAATCAGATTAAAATAAAATGTTTAAGTACTAGAACTAAAAATCGGCTTTTAATCGTTTTTGTCCGGAAACGGTAATAATTCAATAATCGATATCAAAAATACCAGAAAAATACTAAATTATTAAAAATCATCAAAAACAACATTTTTCCAGAATATAAACATATATTACATGTTTAGGCCGATTATTACGATTTTACAAATTAATATAACAATTTAATCGTTAATCTCGTAAAAGCGATAAAAATATCGAAACATGCAAATTTTCAACTTTAAATTTTTTTCCAGAATCCGTGACATACATATATTGCCAAAATAAAATATAAAAAATATATACATGCAAATACTCAATTAAAATCTTGAAATACCGAGTAACATCGACGTTACCTCTACTCCAAGTCTGAGTCGATAATATATTCGTCGGCTTCGGGATCGTCCAAAAATCCTACCAAACACGGAATTCATGGCAGAAAAATACCATGAGAAAACTAATAAAAATCATGGTAAAAATTGATCGAAAATGACGTCGATTAATACCTTAACGAAGAGAACGGAGAGAGGATTATTATGGCGATAAAAATGATGCGATTGGGACTCGAAATGGAGCAAAAATTTGCCTAAGATGGATGAGGGACACACGGCCAAAAGAGAGTGAAGAAGGGTTGAATATTTTTTTTTTATGACAAGAATGAATAAGGAGGATGGAAGGTCTTCAAAAATATAAATGAGGTTAAATGATTGATGAAAACTATGTGCACAATGAAGGAAATGGCCGGCCAAAAATGAATAGATAAGGGAGTATGAAAAGTTTTGATACAAATGCTACAATGAATGAAAATAATTTATCTTATGTTTACGTTTTAACGTGATAAAATGAAACGTTTAAATAAAACGTAATAAAACTTGTGACCAAGGGCTTAGTTGGTCCAAAATGTGAGTAAATGGTCTCAAATAGTTTATAAGTTGATAAAAAGTATAATCGTAAAATAGTTAAAGGCATTTCAAAGTAATTCGAGTAAACCTCGCGTAAGAAAATAAATATTCGCGAAGCTTCGTAATAAAAATCATTAACAACTAATTTTTTGTAAATAAAAATATTTACTAGTTGAAAATATTATAGAAACGTATTCAAACATTTTTAGGAAAAAGAATAACTTAAATCCAAGCTTAAAAATGTCAATTCGAAGAGAAATAGAATTCCTTGCGGAAAAATTACTTGGTTTACGAAGAAACCACATAAATGGATTTAAAAGTATTTAAATCTTTGAAATTAAAAATAAAAATTATTAAACTCAAAAATTAAAATAGAGCTTAGTAATGATAAAATATGAGGCCAAAAGTGACAGAGTTAAGACGGAGTCCTAACGGAAAGAAATAAAAATGCTTAGGAAAAATAGCGGGTGTTACAGTTCGGGTCTAGTCTTAGACACGAGAGTGCAGACTTGGGTTTTGGCGCGAGAGCGCAAACCGACCTTAGTAACTAAGTGGCACCTACACCCTTGATTACCCAATCATCCTACTATGCTTATGAACCCGACCTAACCCTACTCTTTTCCATATTTGATTTCTCTACCTCTTTAGCCTTCTTCTCTAGTTTGTTAGTGTTTCGAATCTTTAGTTGTTTCAATTAGCTTTTGTTTTATCTAGTTCATTGTTAGTCCATTTCCATATCTCTCAACCATCATAGTTTGTCAATTATTGTCTCCTTTGTGTTTGTTTGCGTAACTTAGCCTTGTTTGTGAGTAGACCATAGTCTAGACACCTATAACCGTCCCCGTGGACACGACTCGACTTACCCTAGCTACCATTAGGATTAGTTGGTTATATATTGATTGGTAGGACCCGCGGCAAATCCGACCATCAATTTGGCGCCGTTACCGGGGACGGTGGATGTTTAGACTTAGTTTGCTTATTAGCTTGACTTAGTTAACCTTCTTGTGCTCTTCTTCTATCTTTTGTGCATATTGTGTAGTTTTTTTTCTTAGTTTCTTTACCTTCTTTTTCTCTTTGTCTTGGGTAGTGCTCGTTTATTGTCTTTGCCTAGTGCCCATAAAGCACTAGGTGTTCTCACGTTTGCTCTAGTGTGTAATGTATGCCTAGGGGGGGAGGCGAATTCTTTCTCTTCAATCCAGAGCCGGAAAGACTCTTTAGAGCCTTTCGCCAACGGACGATTGGCCGGGTTAGAATCTCTCAACCAAGTGCTAGCAATACCACCGAAGAACAAGCCCCAGGATCAGACTTTATCGAGCAACCTCAAGGCAATACCGAAGGGATCTTCATAAATCCTTTTGGTACTTCTCAACCTAGTTCCCCCTCTACTTCTACATCAACACCATCTACACCGTCCTCTCCCGCATATTCAATAATGCCTAAGTTCTCTTCACACTCAACGTTTACGGAGGATGTCTTGCCCGGTCCAACCGTTCTACCGGAGGCATATACCGGCAATTTTGTGGCAAAGACTCAATTTATCCAATTGTTCGAGCGAAGCCAATTTAATGGGTTACCAACCGAATATCCTCATCAACACATGGAAACCTTTTCGGATTATTGCGATGCTATTTCACAACCGGGAATAACCCAAGACCAAATCCGGTGGGTACTATTTCCTTTCTCTTTGATCGGTAAAGCAAAGCAATGGTTCAAAGGGTTAGACAAGGCGACTCTTGGTATTGATACTTGGAAGAAGCTAGCATTGGCTTTTTACCAATAATTCTATCCCCCGGAGAAGACAAATCTATTGAGAGCCTCTATCACGGGATACCAACAACATGATGAAGAAAGCCTCTACGAAGCATGGGAAAGATTCAAAGCCTTGATCCGCTCTTGTCCTCACCATGGTCTATCACAATGGTTCCTTGTTCAACAATTTTGGAACGGATTATATGAAGACTCAAGGGCCATTCTCAATATGGGATCGAATGGAAGGTTTACCGAGGTGGATGATGACCAAACTTGGTCAAGAATTGAAGAGATGGCGGTCCACAATTCCCAATACTCAAGGCCTAGGAAGGCGAATCGAGGAGGTAGGCACGAGGTCGATGCTATTACACAACTAAGCATTGACCTTGGAGCTCAATTAAAAACTCACATGGAGACCATTGACAAGAAACTCCAAAGCCACCTCAATCAAGTTCAAAGAGCTAGTTCCTCCAACCAACACTTGATTTACGAAGTTAATGCTTTGGGAGTTGTACCTCATACACCTTATTATGGGATGTGCGATACTTGTGGGATAGTTGGACATGAGCCTATACATTGTCGGGGAAGCATTGAGCAAGTGAACGCCTTTCAAGCGTTCAAGCAAGGTGCCCCCATCCTAATATGTACCAAGCTTCCCATCAAGCTTCTCAACAACAAGCTCTACAACACCGTCCCTATGTTCCACCTCCCTTAAGGGACAACAATCACGGATACCAAGGTTATCAAGGCAACCCAAGGCCATTCAACAACTTCAAGCAAAATAACCAAGGTACCTTCAACAACAATCAAGGGTTCCAACAAGGGAATCTCAATCAAGGTGGTTTCCAAGGAAACCAACATAACCAAGGACATCAAAACTACAACCATGGCAACAATCAAGGCCTTAATCAAGGCAACTCTCATGGGTTCCAAGGGAACCATCAACAACAACAAGCAACCCAAGGTAATCGACAAGAAAGTAAGCCAAGGAGTCGGTCTCCTACTCATGATTATGGCATTCCTCTAGCCATCACAAACACTCCTCATAACCAACAATCTCCCCCTCGGGATTTTGACATGAAAAAGTCAATGTTGGACATGCAAAGGAGTCAATTGGAGACACAAAGAACGCAACAAGAAATCATTACTCAACTTCAAAGGGATAACTTGGCAAGAGATGCTCATATGAATATGCTCGAGACCCAAATAGCTCAACTTGCTTCGGGTAGCTCTTCAAGGCAAAAGGGGCAATTACCTCCTCAAGGTGAAATGGCGAAATTCGAGCATGTGAATGCTATTACCACGAGGAGTGGTTCATCTTATAACTATCCCCCACCCCCTAATGAGCATGTACCAATGAAAGAAGTTATGTCTCCAATTCAAGAAGATTCAAGCTTGGGAAATCCAATAGAGGAACAAGTCTTGTGGGAGATTGAGAAACCCCAAGAAGACAAGCTTCCCCCACTTCAAGGAAAAGACAAGGGTAAAAGGAAAGTGTCATTTGAGAAGTCCACCCCAATTGAGCAAAACAAGGTTCATATTAAGTTGCCTTTCCCAACAAGGCAAATGAAGACCAAGGTGGATGTCCAATATGACAAGTTCCTTAATATTGTGAAGAAATTGGATGTGAGTGTCCCATTTACCGAGCTACTTACCCAAATCCCGGCATATGGAAGATTCATGAAAGAAATATTGGCTAGGAAGAGATCCGTCGACAAGGAAGAGACTATAGCGCTCACAAGAGTGTTGAGCGAGCTTATTCAAGGTTCTACGCTTCCCAAGTTTAAGGATCCGGGTAGTTTCTCGATCCCTTGCACCATAGGCAACTTCAAGATTGAGAGAGCACTATGTGATTTGGGTGCGAGTGTAAGCATCATTCCCTATTCCATTTGTGAGCGACTCGGGATGAAGGAGCTCAAGAGTACTTCCATTACACTCCAAATGGCCGATAGTTCCCTCAACCGACCTTTGGGGATGTTGGAAGATGTGCCAATTATAATCGGGAAGTTCTTCATTCCGGTAGACTTCCTTGTGCTTGACATGCCGGAAGATGCTATCACTCCCATCATCCTTGGGTGCCCATTTCTACACACCGCCGGTGCTATGATCGATGTAAAGAACGGTAGGATCACATTTGAACTAGGCGACGAGAAGCTCGTGTTTGACCTCCAAGGCAACACTTCGCCTACTAATGATGAGTCTTGTAAAATGATCACCGCCATGAAGGACATCGGTCTAGGGGATGGGACGAGTAAAAGCTTGAAGAACAACTTCTATGGAATTGAGGACGATGATTCCGAGATTGGGGCGGATGAGTGCCCATATCATGAGTTTGAAGACAAGTGCCAAGACAAGAAGGAAGATGAGCCTCCTTTTGGGCCACATGAGGATAGATGGACGTTTGGGTATATACCGAAGGATTGAAAGTACAAGTTCAAGCCATTGAACTTAGTAGATCGGGATGCCCCGGGAACGTCGAAGCTAGGATGTGATGATCCTTGGAGTGGAGGTTGGTATTCCACTAGCTTGATCGAAGACTTTGCAAGAGCCTTCGATTTGTTTCTTCGTGCCCTTGATGGCGATGGAATTGGTTATAGTGTTGTTGAAAAAGAATTGAAGAGTGCACCATCCTTGGTTTGACGGAGTTCCAAAAGAACCGTCTTATTGTATATATTTCTTTCTTACTCTTTTAGATTTTGTGAAATTTTTGTGAGTTGGAATTCATTTTGATGAGCGATGTGAGGGAGGGATTTTGATGAATGTTTTGAGCCCATTTGATAGGTGTGAAGTGAAGGCGAATCCTAGAGAGGAGGGGTTATTGTTAGAGCTTGGATCGTGCGAAGGGGAGTCAGTTTTTGAAGCTTGGAACGAGCTTTTGGAGCTATAAAGGGTTAGAAGACTCTTCCCTGCCGAGAAGAGTGCATCCCGACCGGGAAGGATGAACCATCCCGACCGGGAAGGATGTCATCCCGATCGGGATGAGTGTGCCAAAAATGGGGTTCTCTGGAGTGTCATCCCGACCGGGACGAGGGCTTCCCGACCGGGACGGGCATGTCATCCCGACCGGGACCATCCATCTCGACCGGGATGATGCCTTGTTCCTCCCTTGGCCTCTTCTTTGTCATTTGAGCCCACCCTACCACTTTATACCCCCTCCCAACCTCCCTACCTACCCTTGCCCTTATCATGTGACCCTTACACTTCATATACACATATTTACCTCATTTTCTCTTCACTTTACACCAACTTTCACATCAAAACCCATCTCCTTATACCTTTGTGCTCCAACCATGGAACCATATCGTGATTGGAGGGGAATAGCAATGACGATGACTAGCTACGTGCCGATATCGACCTATGAGACGATGGAGCGAGTGAGTTGCTACCCGCATGGTAAGGCAACTATCCTTTCTTTTCCGTCTTTTGTTGCTTGTCTTCTTTTGTTAGTTCCCCTTCCCCTTATACACTTTTGTGTCATGGTGGCCCTCGGAGCCTTGGTAATTGTTGCTCCCGACTCTCGATGACGTGACTACATCGAGAGTCATTTCAAAATCCAAAGTTACAAGATTTTCACTCTTTTTGTAGGATTTAGTCGGATTTGGGCGAAATCCGGGCTAGGTGACTTGATTACACCTAGTCCTCCCCTCCCATTTCCTTTTATTTCTTTCTTTTTATTTCTTCCCCCATACATATCTTTTCTTGTCTCGGCCCATGGTGACTTGACTACACCCCGGCCGGACACTTTCTACCCTTTTCTCCACTTTTCTTTTTGATTTTAAGCTTTATTTTCGTAGTTTCTTTTCTTTTGTGCCTCCATACACTACGGTCGAGCATGAGGACATTGCTCGGCTTAAGTGTGGGGGAGCGATATTCTATCATAGTTAGTTTTGTTTTCGTAGTTTTTCCGAAAAATCTTTAAAAACCCTAAAAATTTGAAATTTTTTCACAAAAATCAAAAAGATTTTCTTTTGTGTGTTTTCCTTTTGTGTCGTTATGTCGTATATTTGTTGTGTTGTGCGTGTTTTGCCTCCCTTTTTCCTTATAGGTTGCTTAATCACCGATAGCTTTGGAGAGCTTTCAAGACATCCGGTAACATCTTTCATCCCTTTTCCTTCTTTGTCTCTTGTGGAGTTTGGAGGAGATTTGTGGTGATGTGTGCTCGGGTGGAGCTTTGTGCATATTAGTGGGTGATTGGTCGCTTATTTAGAAATTCGGGGTGGTGTTTGCTCTCTTTGTGTGTTTTTATGTTTTGTTTTGTTTTGTTGCCTTTTGTCTCCTTTTCTTTCGTTTTTTGTCGTGTCCTTGTTTTGTGATGTGTACTTATGTCTAGTGTGTAAAAGGTTTTTGAAAACCCGGTTTAGAGGCTAGTGTGCAAGTGTTTACTTTCCCTCTCTAGTAGTATAAATCGAGTCTTGGACTTTAGTCTAGTAGAATGACCCTAAATCAATAGTTTCGTTGGTCCTTTACCTTGAGTCCACCTAGTCTACTAGGGATTTACTACGGGATTTGCATTTTGACCATTATGACCACCCATGGTGTGAAAAGGCCTTGGTTGTCGAGTCCCGTCCCTTACGTGACCGTGTTTGAAATTGTTTGATTAGTCCAAGTTCTCCACCTTTTTGTGGGTTTGAAGGGGGATCGCGACTCCCGACTCACCCATTCCCCTACCTCCTACACATATCCACAAAATAAGATGCAAATTGTTGAAATCTCTTTCTTAGTTGCAAGAAGAAATGCCTACAACTCAAATCTAGCCAAAAGGGGCAAACAATGAAAAAGAAAGAAAATGAAAGAAAGAAAAGATTGAAGAAAAAGAAAAGGCACAAAAAGCCAAAAAGAAAATACAAAAGATGAAAAAGAAGTGGCATAGCAACACACAAAAAGCAAAAATGCAAAAGAAAGAAAAATGCCAAAGAAAACCGTCTCACAAAAAAAGGATTCTCACCCGCTCAAAATAAGCCTTTTTCCGATCGTTACCGTGAATAGCCTACCAAAGAACCGAGTCCCTAGGAAGGATGATAGCGGTAATGATCGGTCTTCCCTCATTTTGATAACCTTATCCACCTTTTTACTTGGACTAGTTGGGCGATTTTGGGCATGGGACGACCCTCTTGGCGCATCGCTAAAGGGGGCGGGGTCTCACTTACCTACAGTGTCAACTAACACCGTGGTTCATCCCTTTTCCATCCCGCCAATCGTCCCGTAGTACGTTCTTAGAAGGTTAGGAGGAACTGATAAGTGTAGTTTGTAGTGCCTAATTTGTTGTGTATTGGTCCCATTTTCCTTGTGGAATCGCTCCTTGGGAGCGGTTTATGGGATACTTATGCTTCCTCTATTTCGTTTCAGGTTCCCGAGACCATTCATGAAGAATTGGAACGATTCCGACTCGTTTCATACACTTTTTGGAGCCAACGAAGTGAAGGAACGATCGCTCGATGCCTTGGATTCGACCCCGAGACCTTGGGACCCAATCCCGAGCCCATAGGACTCGATCCCGAGCCCCGAGAATCGATGAGAAACCCATGAGAAGCAAGGAGGGACCTTAAAGATCATATTGGAGGCCTACAAGACCCATCCCCGTCGGGAAGGACCTCATCCCGTCCGGGAAGAGGTGCACAAATTGAACAACGCCTGTTTTGGGGTCGTCCCCGACGGGACCATTTCGTCCCGGACGGGACCATTTCATCCCGGATGGAATGGGCTGTGCTATAGCCGCGTGACTTTCCTTTCCTCTTCTTCACTCTTGTAACCCTATAAACACCCCCCCTCTTGTAATCTTAGCTTATGTTCTTCATTACCCACAAAACCCTAGACTACTTTAGCATAGTTTAGCATAGATTAGTTTAGATTAGTCTTTAGTTTATCATTAATCTTAGTTTAATCCTTGTATTAATTGAATTCTTGAAGATCTCTACCAAGATTGACAACCTTGGTAGATGTATTTGGGTTTTCTCTTCTATGCAAGTTTTCATTCCTCCTTTCATCTTCTAGTTTGGTATAATCTCTTTTCCCTTCTCTTTATCTTGTTTACTCATTTAAGTTTTAATCTTTGTTCATGGTTTTGTTCATTGTTCATAGTTTTCACTAGTTTCATTATGGATGTTTTGTTGTTTGTGTTGATTTCTCTTGTTATGGTTAGTATTAGTTTCATTATGTGTGAGTAGACTTTTTGTGGGGTTAGTAGGGGGATTAAGTGTTGATTATGGATGATTAGGGTTTGATTGTGGGTAAAGGTGGATTCTTTGTTACTAGTCACATATTATGCACATTATGTGTTTGTTGAAATGCTTGTTAGAGTAGTAGTTGCAAATACTTCTCTTGCTTGTCTTCCTCTTCTCATTGTGTGATTGATTTGTGGTTGAATCCTTGTGTATTGGGTAACATCTTGCATAAGTATTCGGGTTTTGTCTTTGACACGAGAGTGCGGACATAGGCTTTGACGCGAGAGCGCGGACCAACCTTAGTAACTAAGTGAACCTTGCACCATCGATCTCCCAATTATCCTACTACACTTATTAACCCGACTTAACCCTATTCTTTCCTTATTCTTTGTCCTTAGCTTAGTCCTAGTCTTAGTTTACCCCCTTCCTATCGTCGTAGATTAGCTTAGTCCCGAGACCTAGTCTTGTATTTGGGTGACCTTAGTCTAGACACCTCTCTACCGTCCCCGTGGACTCGACCCGACTTGCCCTATCTACGTGTTAGGAATAGTTGGGTTTTTATTGATCGGTGGGGATCCACGACAAATACCTCCCATCAATTTGGCGCCGTTGCCGGGGAACGGTGCTAGTTTAGACTTTGTTTGCCTATTTACTTGACTTTGTCTTTTGTTTTTGTATTTTTTGTATTTTTGTTCTTTTGCTTCTTGTGTGTGCGAAGTTTATTTCCTTCTTGTCTAGTGCCCAAAAAGCACTAGACTTCTCACGTTTGCTCTTAATCTACAGTTTGTGCCTAGAGGTGGTGACCATCTTCTTCTTTACAACTTAGAGTCGCTTTAACGGACGGTTGCTAGATTGAGAGGTCCTCAACCGGGTACGAGCCACGATTTTTGAGTATAGCATGAGGTTTGATCTAAACTCCCCACCCATAGAAGCCGCAACAAGCTACTCCTCTTCCTCCATGAATCGGGACTATGCCATGATGTCTCCGAACTACCACCAAGCTTCATTTGGTAATCAAGAAACCCGTGGGTATGAGCTTCAAGGATATGGAAGCCAATTTCCCCAAAACCCACCGTATCACCAATCACCTCAACCTCACTACCAAGTAGCACTCCAAAACCCCAATGACCACCAAATGCCCAACTTGGAGCTATATCAACAATTTCTTCAATTTCAAAGGAGCCAACAAGAAATGGCCATTCAAATGCAAGAATTCTTGGCCCAATATCAAAGGGAAGCCGAGGCGATGGATGCTCGATTACATGCGTTATCGGTTAAAACCGTAATGTTTTTATCCCGAACATCGCAACTCGAAGAAGGGTGCTCACTTGAGCAAAGGGAGCAACCTAATCACGAAGCCGCCGATGAAGGTCCTTTTGGTAGCGAAATTTCCTTTGAAGAACCTCAATCGTCTACCCTATAAGAGGCGAAAGAGGAGATAATCCTTGATGGAGGAGTTTTTGGTGAAGAATTGGGTGAGGATAGTGGGAATTTGAAGAGTTTCATTGATGAAAACACCGATGTAATAGAGGAAAGTCAAGAGTCTACCCCCTCTATACTTGTTGAACCTTCAATCCCCACCGCTTGCCCTCCTCTTGAGCTTCATGCCACTTCTTGTGAGACTATTGTTGAGGATGTTGAACTTTGGGATGAGTTGAGTGAGGTGATAAGTGTTGTGAAGTCATGGGACATGAATGAAGAAATCAAGTCGCCCATATGCGACAATCCAATGAAATATTTTGAACCCCTTGTGTGTAATTTGGATCTTGGTTTAGAGGAGGTCGAAACCGCTTGCTTGAGTTTCAAATCTCTTCTTATTGATGATGTGGGGAAGAACGATGTTTTTGGATTGGAAGATAATGGGCCGGAACTTGTTGATGACTTGGGTTTGCTTGATGATAAGAAGAGGGTTAAGCTCCTTTTCGACACTTGTGCTAGAGTTTTGAGCTTTGGTTGTGCTAGGAGACGATGCTTAGGGAGGAAGAGATCGGTAAGGCTTGTAGGATGGATAGACCCCAGAGACAACATGCAATATGACGTTGGGTCGTTGGATTACTACTTCTTGCCTCCACCTTGGAGGCCGTGGAGGATAGCTTGGCTTGGGCACTCTTTGGGCCTTCATTACGATGTCGGTCGTGCGTTTGACTTGCTCCTCCAAGCCCTTGAGGGCTATGGTTGAAGAATGAGAGTCCACCATCCTCGGTTTGATGGAGTCCCTAAAGAACCGTCATGTTGTATATTCTCCTTTCTTCTTCATTAGAGTTCTTGTGTTTGTAATTGTGTTATTTATAATTTTGTTTCTGGGATTTGTTTCTTTTGTGGGATCCTTGTAATCTTGGAATTTTTGATGAGCGATGCGAGGGAGGGATTTTGATGAATGTTTTGAGCTTGTTTGATAGGTGTGTGTAGAAACCCACATTTTGACCGCCAGGTGTCTATAATAGTTCCCGCCAAACACCCGATGATGATTGGACGTAAACGTGCTTTGATGGACTTGGATATGGGCTCGGAATCATGGACATTTGGTTTAGGCTTATTACGGAGTACAAATATTACAAAACCAACCTCAAATCCAGGCCCAGTAGGTCGTTTCGAGTCAAATAAGACTAATTTGGGTCGAATCCGGCACCAGGGGCAAAACTGTCTTTTAGCGACCGAGTCAAACCCGGTCAAAGATATTTCCCAAGACACACGGACCAACCGTGACACCTCACGCGTCCCGTTTGGACTCAAATACTACAAAAAATCAGCTTCGAAAATATTAAACAAATCCATTCGAGGATAGAATTTGATCTCAAGTGGAATTCTATCAGAAAACTAAAGCAATTACCGACCGAGTGTTAAACACTCGGCCAAGGCAGCCAAAACAACCGAGATGCTCGGCTTCTCCAAAACAGCCGAGATGCTCGGCTTCTTCACCAAGAAACGAGACTCTCGCTCCCCTTCGAACTCTTACATTTCCTATCCAATCGGTGTTTCTTGTTGTCCAAACAAGACACCTCTCCTAAACCTCTTCGCCTATAAATAGGACCCTTCATTCAACACAAAACACACATAAATTTTTACAAACTACATACATCAATCATACATCAAAATTCTCACATACCACCTCGTTATACTAAGCAATTCCCGACGAATCCAACCCGACGAAACCGTCCCCAAAAACCGGCCAAAACCCGTCACGCTACACGACCAAAACCGACCCCCTCTCACATCACCTTACACGTCCAAACCGACACACTAACTCATCCACATCATCTCGACGCTCCCAAGTCTAAACCACTTTTCGATGAGCTCCTTCCCGAGAAAACAAACCATGTAGGTTGAGGGTGTAAATCAAACCCGATTCTCTATTTTCTCTTCCCTTCTTCTCGTTTTTTTTCTTCTTCTTTTTGCGTCGTTGTGTCGGTCCGTTTATTTTTAATATGGGTCGTCGTCGCATCTTTTTTTTCTTCTAATATCGAGACTATAAAAACTATTTTCATATATTAACGTTCTTAAAATACGATATTGATTCTCTAATCAAATATCGTATTAGACAAGGATTAAATTAAATCTCGTTGATGCTAAAAAATCGTTACATCTTTTTATACAAAATACGACGATTTTTTATGCGGAGAGAATTAACATTTTTTTCGTTCAAAGTGTAACACCCCCATTTACCAAGAAGCCTTATCAAGACATTTCCAAGTAAATAAAGGTGTTACCATCTCGGTATTACCCGAGGTAGTAGTCCATTACAATACAATTCCGTAACCAACCATTTAAAACTAAACATTGAATTGTTACGATTTTGTATCTATAGAACACTGTTACACAATTATAGCAGCGGAAGCACAACTAATATGACTACAACCTATAAACGATGTCAGTGACAGTGCAAACCCATCCCGTACAGTCAACCAGAATACAATCATCACACATCATCAACCTGCACACTAGCACTGCTCCCCAAAAGACCAGAAACGTCAATTGGATCGTCGCAGGTCCCCAATAAAATAGGGTGACAATATAGACAGAGAAAACGGTTAAAACATGTTAACATTATATCATAGATATATAACATAAAACATACAGTTTCAACCGTCTCAGTATCATCATCGGTACCAATCAATAATATCATCTCCACATTCTCGGCACCATCACGGTACCAACCAATAATCTCATCCCAACATTCAGTACCATCACGGTACTATATCAATAATCTCATCTCAACTCTTCTGGCAGGCCCTTTCATTCCGAGTGTGCACACCCCCCGCAGGTTCAACAACCCGCGAGGAGAAATCAGGGAGGGGACCGTGATCAGGGGCCCCGACTAGGTCTAAAGCTAGCCTCACCAACTCCAATATATCAATATATTCATCAATCATTTCACCATCATTGTTCCACATCATTCTCATTATCATATCACAATAAAACATCGAGCTCATAGCTCATACGTGCATTAGAATATTAACATATTCTAAGTAAGGAAAACCTTACCTAGTCAGCAAGTCATCACCACGTAGGTAGTAGTATTCTCGACGCAGACTGATCTACGAAGTCCGACCCTAATAAGATATTATATACTTAAATTAATATCGACCCTAATGTAGCTAAATAATAATATGAAACCCGACCTGACTAAATTATAAACGTAGACCGACCCAACCTAATTAGATTATAAAATGAGATCGATACCACTCTTAATTACAATAGGGCACCCTGCAATACTAGCCGACCCCACTACATTAAACGATAGCAATACACGACACTAACAATAAAATTGACATCACACAAATATAATAATACGACTCCATGACTAGCACAAAGCCTTGACTACTACATTGACATATAATAACAGCAACGTTACATGACTCAAACAATGACATTACACGAAGCCCCGACTACTATACCCACGACCACACGTACTACCGCATCACAACCACCAAGACAACTCAGCGATAACCGTAACTCCAAACAATGGCAAAACACGACATCGCAGCGATACACCGACACATAAACAACACGCGACTACAGTAACATTACGACGAAGAAAACCATAACCCGACACTAAAACCATAGCCCATGACCATACCAACACTTTTTACGACAACCCATGACCACAACCCAAAACGACTTGCCACCCCGACTACGAAACACCGAGACAGAGCCGGCCAAGAAACAAAGACAATGGAAATGTGGAGTACCTAGGATGAGCAAGAGTGGTGGCAGTAGAAGATGAAAGGGTTGATGGTGATGGTGATCCGGGTGAGAGCCGACAAGATGAAATAATTAAGGGAAGAAGTGGTTGTGTAGATCGAAGCCAAAGCGGATGGAGAAAGAAATGAGGGAGTGCGGTTGGATAGGGTGGCTGCCATGGCCGGGGTTGAAGAAAAACGAAAAGGAAGGAGGGAAGCGGCGGTGTAGGCTTTATGATAATGTAGGTTATGCGATTCCTACGTAACTACTTACTCCCTGGTTATTAGTAACATTATAAATGTATTATTATCATTATTATATTACTATATATCTTGTCGAGGGTTTAATAAGTTGGATTTGGTAAAAAGGGTTATACATTATACGGGCATTAGAATCGAGTTAAACAAGATGAGTTAACCTAAACAGGTCAACCAATTATATACTATTATCCGTTAAATAGCCCGAATTAAATAGGAAATATTCGTAATACACCACGAGTATTACATGTACTTACTATAAAATACGGTTATTACAATCCACCCTACTTATAAGGAACTTCGTCCCGAAGTTCGCTCCCCGACACAACTTCAACGGACCTTTAAAGAATCATCCTTCTAATAATAAGAAGAGTAAAATGACTAACTATGCCGACTTGCCCGACCGCTAATCACCAACTGACCGACCAACCAATTACCAAACTGACGTACACAACGTAACGTAGGTAAACTGGACGGGGTATTACAGTCTACCCACCTTACAAGGAACTTCGTCCCGAAGTTCACTCCTCTCACCCGCTCTGCCCACATTTCGAATACTATGGTAATAAATCTCAGCTTCCCAGTTCCCAGAATCGTCTCCCAACATAGCCATAACTAAAACTACAACATCATCATGACTAGAACACCACTATGACTATATTAACAATGACAACGGCAACAAAACAACAAAACAACGATAACCACTGAAATCATTTAGGGTAACGGTATTACCTCCTACCCTACTTATGAGAAACTTCGCCCCGAAGTTCACTGATCTCAGTCTCACTCTACCCACAAATCTAGTATATTATTACGATTCTATCTTGACACTAACGATTTCACTACTCGAACGATTATACTCGTAAGCCCTGGCCAGGGTAAGTAAGTCGGTAATATGCAGAATCAATTCATGTTATCAACAATATTCCCCAACTCATTTTTGATATACATCACATCACTTGGATATTTCACGACCTCCAAATCTTTTGACATAATGACTAACACAACAAGTCGTTTATGTCTCAACTTACTCACCCATCAACTATAGCAAGAGATTTCTATCCCCACATTCATCCACATTTCACAACATATACTTTTTTTAGTAACATCTGCAGGAAGCATCACTCAGATTGTCCTCATGATTTGATCACATAAATACCAACAGAATATTTGTATACTCGTTCTCATATGTCATACTTCACATAATTTAAGCTAAACAAGCTGCTTATTAGTACTGCACGATGTTTATCCAAGTTATACTTGTCATGACTCAATTCACATGTTAGCGTGTCACACGTAATATACTTCTAACATTACATAATTGTGCGAGCTCTCACTCCGAGTCACTCTTACATATATGAACACCACGATTATCATGCAAGTAAAACAGTTAGTTCACACAAAAACGATATGCCCACACTCAGGACCTGATAACCTGTGACTTTCTATTTTATTGCATGGACTCAGGAATGTGATGTTACTACCCTGTATCACAACCCGACCTGCGGACATCGAAACATATGTGATGACACAACCAATTAACATATATACCTTGGGCACCCTTACTATTCGTTATTCCAGATCCTTGCATCATCACTATATCTAGCTATTATTCTTCTTTAATGGATCTTAATATCGTGACTCTTTTTTCTGACCCTGATGTTATTATTACTCCTTTTTATATTGTTAGGCTCATTAGCAACCATTATTGTGACATTCTAACAAGTAATTTAAACGACAACATATTCCATGACACCTCCTCATTATATCTCACGACCTTTTTTTTTTAGATACATACTCCTAGTCTACACTACAATAACTTGTTGACATAGTTGTTTTTTTTTACATGTTCAAACTCACATGCATACATATGTACTGAAAAAAAAAGAACGTATAAGAAGGAAATATAATCAGCACAACAAGGCAACAACAAGTACATAAGTGAACACTCCCAGATGACCGCGTTGACAGCTTCAAACCTTGAGATAATTAACAGGTGGCCCTACTTCCTCGCAATTGTACTGTAACAACTGACTAGATAGTTCATCATGTTATATGTTTGCATAAGTTTTAAATTTAGACACTAGCATATGACTTAAGACCAACAATCAACATATAGACATTATATTATAAGCATTCATTCATTGAGGCATACATTACTCGTCGACCAGTAAGGGTGGGGACTCGTCATGGATGTACATGATTAATTAAAACCAACATTTAACTTGTTCACCAAACATGTTCGAATTATTTACATAATTACGACCAAAATCTGAAAATCAATGTCATGTTTAACTGTACATAAGTTGAGTACTAGGTTTGTTGTTTGACGACACAACCTTTCTTGACTTCTCATTGGAACGATTCCCACTTAGTGGATACGGGTACCGATGTTCTTTATCACATAAGCGACTTATGACCATGACAAATTTATCAGACAACAACACATCTAATCCGTAAGATCCACGTCAGGGCAATTATGCCACATGAACAAGTATTACCTCTCATGATCCGAATTTACTCTGAATTCATCATTTTACTTAAAGGTTTAACTCTATTACATCATACAATAAGATAGATATTTTCACATTGGTGCATTCACTTGAACAAGGCGAGACAATGATCATTTAGGGAATTTAGACACGTTTTCAGAACATTGCATTCATGGTAGAAAAACAGAAATCATAATTAAATCACCGTACTTAAAATAGTGTAAAACCAGTGGTATTAGATTTGGAAGATAGTCCCCTACAACTTCCTAGTTAAAACGATTTTCAAATTCTGAACGTAACGGTGATTTGCAAAATCATTTTGATGAACTGACAGATTTGACTTTGAACAAGTTTCAATTGAGAAAACGAATTTCAAATCATATTTTCGAGCAAACCAAGTTCTAACATTATCCAAAATCTTCAAAGTGATCCCGGTAAAAATTCTCAGTGATAATTTAATCTCCAAATAAGGTTTATAATGAAAAACTTGACCACTAGAAAATAAGTTGAAGTACTTGGATTTAGACCCCGAAATTTTACAGTGAAGATTAGACTTAAAATAAACGTGAGTCTCCTTCCAAACTTTTGTGAAATAGACATTGTAACAGGTGGAACCATTCAGTAATACATTGTTCATGTTAACGAAGGTGTTTTACTTGTTCTGACATTATCTCGACACAGTTAGTATTTAGCAAACATGTTTGTTTAGACCATCAAAACAAACTCGGTAAACACATTATTCAAGTTAGACAAAGTGCTATAAATATGTGTGTGCCATTAACACAACACCTGTGTTATAAATACTCATTTAAACATCAAGAATAGAAATCAACAATAGGGTACGACTCAGAACCTATCAAATTGACAGGGAAGAACATAAACTCGAAACGGCCACAAATGTTCAAGTTTCTTTGACAGAAATTCACATTATCGAATACGACGTCACAAATACATCATTTTAATAACACGTTGTACTCAAATTAAATTAATAACAGGTTTTGATTCCCCACTATATCTTGTCAATCACATTGTATTAATTCAGGGTGAAATAGAAACGATGCACTCATCTATACATTGTTGCTCCATATAATACAAACAGATTGACATAATTCCAGATATACCACATACGCTTTCAAGAACCGTTTAATAGACAAGTTCATTTATGCCATTACGAGAGACGGATGAGGACAGATAAGGACTCCCCAGACCGATATAAAGCAAGTAACTCACATCAACTCGAAATGGTCCTCAAGTGTTCTTACATTGTTCGACTCTTGGTCTCATTAACTCGTATATGTTTCACATACAAAGCCGCATTAACACGTCACAACACTATTAAAATTCTAGATACCAATCCTAGTTAACATGAAGGTAGCTTGTACATTACATTGGCAAGAAAACATATTATACTCGAACTAGAATGCAAGTATCTAGACACTTTCGAATAACATTCACGTTACGGCAAACTTAAACCACCTAAATTATCGACCCTCTTAACATATTGCGATACATGTACCATTACCAGAGAACAACCTCTTTCCAGTAATGTGGACGACTCCATTATATTACTTCAACAAGACAGACACAAATTACCACCAAATCCACTAATTAAAACTCGTTTATCGCTTACGACACAACAAACACCTCGACGTTGTATCTACCGTTACTACCAACTCTGACTATGAACTTACTCTCACCTAGGGTGATTGACTCTTACCTCAACCTTACATGCTGTAACATATTCCTCATATGGCCTCGTACTAATTACTATAACATGCTAATACCGTAAATACGTACTAGTCACATCTCAGCTTATACAGTTCGATCACTACATCTCATACGTCAGACAACGCAACCAGTTACCACATGCAGTCATCACATAACATTCATCGCATCACAACGTATCCCTTCCTAATATATATACCCCATCTCATTTCTCACACGCGGTTACCAGGTCAAGACCAGGAGGGCCGGGGTTGGTATAAGGACGTCTCCACAATCGAGTTTTAGAGGGGCTCCTGATGGTCCATCACCGGGGTTCATTTTATTTTCCTAGGTTCATATATTCAGGCTCCAAGATCGATCGCTCTGATACCACTTTGTAACACCCACATTTACCAAGAAGCCTTATCAAGACATTTCCAAGTAAATAAAGGTGTTACCATCTCGGTATTACCCGAGGTAGTAGTCCATTACAATACAATTCCGTAACCAACCATTTAAAACTAAACAATGAATTGTTACGATTTTGTATCTATAGAACACTGTTACACAATTACAGCAGCGGAAGCACAACTAATATGACTACAACCTATAAACGATGTCAGTGACAGCGCAAACCCATCCCGTACAGTCAACCAGAATACAATCATCACACATCATCAACCTGCACACTAGCACTGCTCCCCTAAAGACCAGAAACGTCAATTGGATCGTCGCAGGTCCCCAATAAAATAGGGTGACAATATAGACAGAGAAAACGGTTAGAACATGTTAACATTATATCATAGATATATAACATAAAACATACAGTTTCAACCGTCTCAGTATCATCATCGGTACCAATCAATAATATCATCTCCACATTCTCGGCACCATCACGGTACCAACCAATAATCTCATCCCAACATTCAGTACCATCACGGTACTATATCAATAATCTCATCTCAACTCTTCTGGCAGGCCCTTTCATTCCGAGTGTGACACCCCCCGCAGGTTCAACAACCCGCGAGGAGAAATCAGGGAGGGGACCGTGATCAGGGGCCCCGGCTAGGTCTAAAGCTAGCCTCACCAACTCCAATATATCAATATATTCATCAATCATTTCACCATCATTGTTCCACATCATTCTCATTATCATATCACAATAAAACATCGAGCTCATAGCTCATAGCTCATACGTATTCTAAGTAAGGAAAACCTTACCTAGTCAGCAAGTCAGCACCACGTAGGTAGTAGTATTCTCGACGCAGACTGATCTACGAAGTCCGACCCTAATAAGATATTATATACTTAAATTAATATCGACCCTAATGTAGCTAAATAATAATATGAAACCCGACCTGACTAAATTATAAACGTAGACCGACCCAACCTAATTAGATTATCAAATGAGATCGATACCACTCTTAATTACAATAGGGCACCCTGCAATACTAGCCGACCCCACTACATTAAACGATAGCAATACACGACACTAACAATAAAATTGACATCACACAAATATAATAATACGACTCCATGACTAGCACAAAGCCTTGACTACTACATTGACTTATAATAACAGCAACGTTACATGACTCAAACAATGACATTACACGAAGCCCCGACTACTATACCCACGACCACACGTACTACCGCATCACAACCACCAAGACAACTCAGCGATAACCGTAACTCCAAACAATGGCAAAACACGACATCGCAGCGATACACCGACACATAAACAACACGCGACTACAGTAACATTACGACGAAGAAAACCATAACCCGACACTAAAACCATAGCCCATGACCATACCCACACTTTTTACGACAACCCATGACCACAACCCAAAACGACTTGCCACCCCGACTACGAAACACCGAGACAGAGCCGGCCAAGAAACAAAGACAATGGAAATGTGGAGTACCTATGATGAGCAAGAGTGGTGGCAGTAGAAGATGAAAGGGTTGATGGTGATGGTGATCCGGGTGAGAGCCGACAAGATGAAATAATTAAGGGAAGAAGTGGTTGTGTAGATCGAAGCCAAAGCGGATGGAGAGAGAAATGAGGGAGTGCGGTTGGATAGGGTGGCTGCCATGGCCGGGGTTGAAGAAAAACGAAAAGGAAGGAGGGAAGCGGCGGTGTAGGCTTTATGATAATGTAGGTTATGCGATTCCTACGTAACTACTTACTCCCTGGTTATTAGTAACATTATAAATGTATTATTATCATTATTATATTACTATATATCTTGTCGAGGGTTTAATAAGTTGGATTTGGTAAAAAGGGTTATACATTATACGGGCATTAGAATCGAGTTAAACAAGATGAGTTAACCTAAACAGGTCAACCAATTATATACTATTATCCGTTAAATAGCCCGAATTAAATAGGAAATATTCGTAATACACCACGAGTATTACATGTACTTACTATAAAATACGGTTATTACACAAAGTCCTTTTTTTTCTTCTTCGTTCGAAACAAACTTTTTTTTTTCAAAACATTTTTTCTTCCTTTTTCTAAAATCATTCTAACTATTTGATATCGATTTCATAATCGAATATCGAATACGACGAATATCGAAAATATAAATCGAGTATAAATTAATCCGTATTTGCACGCGATTTATCAAAATAAGCGATTTTCGAAAACCGAACCCGAGACTGCCACCCGCGCGAGTCGCGCGGGCAGCCGTAAGCCGCGGCCTTTTTTGTTTTTCTTTTTCCGTTTTCTTTAGCATCGT
The DNA here is from genome assembly GCA_958450325.1 of Agrostemma githago. Taxonomy (NCBI): domain Eukaryota; kingdom Viridiplantae; phylum Streptophyta; class Magnoliopsida; order Caryophyllales; family Caryophyllaceae; genus Agrostemma; species Agrostemma githago. The sequence goes on from OY288247.1 coordinate 35,703,695, forward strand.
TTTCTTACATAAAACAACAATTTTCTCGGTATATTTTCAGATTTCGATAAGTTTTTTTTTATACATTATAAAACTTTTTCAAATCATGCATATAATCGTATTTACATCTTTATTCAATTTATTCAATCGTTACTAGCTCGTTTTCTCGTGTTTGTAGCAGTTTATTTCTATTGTTTTATTAGACTAAACCAAATCTCACATGCTAAAATAACTTTGACGTTATTAGTTTAAGATGCATTAAACGACTTAGCAACCCATTTATTCTTCTCTCACATGCTTTGGGAAAATAATGTTTGCATATCATTCCACTATCGAACTAACGCGTGTACATAAAAAACAAACGATATCTTAGTAAAGGCCGCTAAGTGCGGGCGGGGTTGGGTGTTCTTAGTGAACTTCCCAACACGTACCCTCACCCCTTACTCAGAACCATGGTTTCCGGATGTCCGAATCCATTGGCAACGAGAGTCATTCAATATACGATATCCGATAATGTCGGTATCGGTATCAAATGCTAAGGGACGAACCCAATAAACTCTGACATCGGAAATGGGCCGTATTTTGTACACGGCCCACTACGACATAGAGTGGGTTCGAACGGGCCCCAACTCCCACAAAGTTCGGTGGCGACTCCTACTTCGATTTAAAATTCAATTCGACCCATCTCATATGGAGATTCATTCGCCTCCCCAAACCCGCGCGTGGCCGCGTCGGGGTGGACCTATGTCATGTCCACAATTTGGCGACTCCGCTGGGGATCAACTGATGAGTCACTTACCATCGGCATCCTCAGGGTGAGACTCGAAAAGAAATCATTCGATTAGTAATGTACACGTTTTAGTTCAATGGTTCATGCATAACCCAAATCTTTCCCGGGTCGGTTACTTGTGACCGACGTCCCACTATACCACGGTGCATTCCTAAATGAGTGCACTAAAGACTTCGATGGCGGAACTCGCATGGGTTTTACGGCAGGTTCTAAGACCAACTCGGCTTAGGAAGACCGTCCTGATTTGCGAGAAAGCTATCGTCGTTGGTATAGACCCTATTCGACTGACCGAGACTTAGATTAGGAGCATACATGGTGTCATTATACTGTTTCCGTTACTACGTGCTACTTGATCTATTTATCGTCTTTTCAAAAACCGTCATTTTCAAAAACTTGCATCTTTTTAAACCCACCTATTTTTCAAAACCCGGAAAGCTACCGAATTTAGGACTTATGATTTTGACTCAAAATAGCCTATTTTTAGCCGGTATGCTGCCCAAACCGTTTCAAAAATCCGAAATCTCGGCCCGGTAACGTTTTTTTCGATTTTAAAAAAAAATCGGGCCATCCTATCCGACTTTGTTCGGTTTTCAAATCCAAAATTCCCTTTTCAAAGCCCTCTTCTTCTTAGGACTTCCCGTATTTAGCAGTGTCGGGTCTTGTCATAGGTTGTAAGAGTCTATAGCTTACATCACGGATTTCTTCCCCATACCAGTCCGCCTTATTTGTCAAGGCATGGCCCACCTGCGTAGGACCAACCCCTACAAAGGGAAGCCCGTTTACACATTCAAGTCCAAAGTCTAGGGAGTATCTCACGTGGACCTTCATTCGAGCGGGACTCGGTCCACATAGCCGAATCCTAAGGGAGGCCCACCTTTCACGAGTCACCCGTCTAGGTGTCTTTTTCGAGTCATTTCCTTTTCAGGCTTTTCCTCACTCGCGGGCCACCCTTCAGTAGAGCGATCAACCACGGTTGCTCTAAGGGTCATGGCTTACACGTGTTGTCTCACGTATCCCATTTTCGAGTCACTTAGGTGTCACACCATCTGAGTCCTATCAGATTCTTTAGCCTCACTCGGGGGCTATCCCCCAACCGAGCAGTCAACCACGGTCATCCTAAGGGCACCCCACGTTCATCATACACTAGCGTCCTTATGATGCCTTCTTCGAGTCGTACCTATGCTACAAATACTCGAGTCATCTAGGGTTAGGTCACCACGGTTGGTCCGAGCACGCGACGCGGTCAAACACAATTGCCCCATTTTCGGACTCGCTCTCATACACCGTCCGAGTCTCATGGTCGAGTCCAAGCCAGGGTCGTTACCTCGTCTAGATCAACGTTCGAGTATCCCGGTCCAAGAGTCTTTGTCGACCCATCACCCCCGGCCGTGTCTAGTTTGACTCCCTCACTTGCACTTGCGCAAAGCCGAGTTTAGGCGAGTCGTGACACCCGTCGTTCTCTCCAATCAAAGACCTTACCCAAAAAAAAAACCAACCGAGCATCCGAGTCCGGATTTGATTCGAGTCTAAGTCTGAGTTCGAGTCTAGGATACCCTACATCCTCATTTCAAAATCAGAGTTAGAGTCAACTGTATTATGTCCTCCTTTCAAAATTCAATAAAATCAGCTTTTCTATTTCTCATATATACTTTCCTTATGTGTTTCCGAGAACATGATAAACACCATCATACACTGTGAGCACATGCACGTGACTATAGGCACATCTATAATGTCTGCAAGAAACTGAGCCCGTGTTTTCCTTTTACCTATTCCATGTCTGGTATAGAAAGCCACATAACTACCCTTAGCAGGAGCAGTATCGAATCCTATGACAAATCTAGGTAATCTCTTAGTTTGGGTTAAAGACGGGAGGCAAGCCCATTTCCCACAATAAACACCCATCCAATAAGATCAACCAATCCCTACCTTAGGTGTTAGTCTGACCAACAAAAAAAAAGAAAAACTGGACAAAAAAAAAGTCCCAGAAAAAGCAAAAGCCAAAATAAAAAGCAGGCAAAAGAAGCACCCATGACCGGGACTAAAAGGCCAAAAAAAAGGTCGCAGAAAAAGCAAAAGCCGAAATAATAAGCAGGCCATCATCAAAAAAAAAAAAAAATCAAATGCCCATGACCGTGGTTACCGGTCAACTCAAGTGAAAAACCCCTTGGCCAAGTACGGTCAATTATCAATACTCATACCATCAATAGGGGAGAAACAATTAAGCTGGTCAGCTAGCACCACACTTAGCCTTCCCACATTACAACCCTCAAGACCTTCTCGAGACCTAGGCTAAGAGATAGCCCAGAATTTTGAGGATTCAAGCTCCATAGGATACCCTAACCATTAGGGCCAGACATGGAAATCAGATCCCGCATTATCAAACCTGCCCAATCGAAGTTCGAGCCATTCTACTCGACTTCCCCTTTACATAACAGAATTCACAATCACCATATGCAAATCCGAGAGAAAAACTCGTTAAAATCCCCGAGAGCAAAACTCGTTAAAATCCCCGAGAGCAAAACTCATCAAATCCCCGAGAGCAAAACTCGTTAAAATCCCCGAGAGAAAAACTCATCAAATCCCCGAGAGCAGAACTCGTTAAAATCCCCGAGAGCAGAACTCGTTAAAATCCCATCCCAATTCTTCTCATCCAAACCAGTTACCAGCCCCAAACACGGGAACTCAACTTGCAGTCGGCATAGAACATGCTCAAATAGTTCACAACACCTCTGGGGGCTACCCCGGAGAACGCTCATAGTCACAGGATCAACATCCTAACTGTTCTAGCCCTTTGATCAAGGCATCATTGGGAATGCACCTAGCCTACAACATCGCTATGGCTAGTTACACACAAAGCCCTAGTAAACTAGGCACCATTATATATCTTTCAATCCACTGAACTACGGCTTGGTTTGATTTCACTAACACGTGAATACGTAGGCAGCCTTTCAACAGAGGCACAACCACCCACAATGACACAAATTAAAAAAAAAAGCGCCATCATTCCGGTCACGACACTGTCATGTTCTTAACAGTTAGCTTTGTCATTCTGGGGGCTTCTCCTAGGCAGAAGTTCTCCATCCACTCACATAATCCAAATACTTTCAAAATCTAGCCACCTTTCTATAGTGTGTCCTAGTACTCGGCTCAGTCAAAGACGAGAATCTGTCAGGACTCGGAGTAATACCCACTTTGGAGATGTACCCCAAAACCAAAAATTCAAAAGGAGCACTAGACTACAGCATTGTTACTGCTAAAACAGTCTCATTACAGACTACTGTAATTCCCCTATAGCAGATCGTTCCCATTTCGACGTTCGACCGTGTTGCCACTCGCCTAGGCTACGGAATAGCGCAACTTAAGAGTCTTGTCATATTAGGTGGCCCACCCCCTACCGAGTCACGGTCCAACCTTTAGAGAGTCCAGTTCGTGTCTGTCAACTCGTCTTGTCGCGTCCAGAGTCGAGTCTGTCGGTATATCTCTCTCTCTTCAAATTCTCATTTTAAAATTTGCAAAACTTAGCCATTTGAGAAAATCCCTTTCCTAGTCACCACGGGAATAGGAATTTTTATCCTGCTTCATCTAGGCATATAGGCCTAACCAGAGGATTTTAGGAATCCGTGTCAGAATCTGATCAGGAATCAAGTCATCCCAAGCATTCTTATTTCCAAAAACTTTCAAAAAAATTTCTTCAGCATTTTCTTTCCAAAAATCAATCAAAAATCATTTCTTCCCCAGCATGAGTCGGTGTTTCGCCTAGATATTGCATGCAAATTGTTATGTATCAACAGACAGGTACACCCAAGACTTTCTAAGAAATCTCAAAATTCCTCAGTGAAGAAACTCAAGCAACTTCTTTCAGGATGTATCTGTAAACAGATACGCTCATAGCTTCCAAGGCCAGCTCCCGCGCAATTCCAAGACAAGATGTATCTGTAAACAGATACACCCATAGCTTCCAAGGCAAGCTCCCGCGCAATTCTAAGACAGGATATATCTGCAAACAGGTATACCCATAGCTTCCAAGGCAAGCTCCCGCGACATTATTGACATCAACCCAGGTATGATTTCTATCCTATGGCTGGCGAGCCCTTCACGTAGGTCTAATGGACTATAAACGACCCGATCGGAAGTCTGCCAGGTTTTAATCCTTGATTGACCTGGTAGCTACTCTGACTTTTGCCTTGTCCAAGCTTCAGTCAGAGTGGGGGCTCTGTAGACACCCACATTTTGACCGCCAGGTGTCTATAATAGTTCCCGCCAAACACCCGATGATGATTGGACGTAAACGTGCTTTGATGGACTCGGATATGGGCTCAGAATCATGGACATTTGGTTTAGTCTTATTACGGAGTACAAATCTTACAAAACCAACCTCAAATCCAGGCCCAGTAGGTCGTTTCGAGTCAAATAAGACTAATTTGGGTCGAATCCGGCACCAGGGGCAAAACCGTCTTTTAGCGACCGAGTCAAACCCGGTCAAAGATATTTCCCGAGACACACGGACCAACCGTGACACCTCACGCATCCCGTTTGGACTCAAATACTACAAAAAATCAGCTTCGAAAATATTAAACAAATCCATTCGAGGATAGAATTTGATCTCAAGTAGAATTCTATCCGAAAACTAAAGCAATTACCGACCGAGTGTCAAACACTCGGCCAAGGCAGCCAAAACAGCCAAGATGCTCGGCTTCTTCACCAAGAAACGAGACTCTCGCTCCCCTTCGAACTCTTACATTTCCTATCCAATCGGTGTTTCTTGTTGTCCAAGCAAGACACCTCTCCTAAACCTCTTCGCCTATAAATAGGACCCTTCATTCAACACAAAACACACAGAAATTTTTACAAACTACATACATCAATCATACATCAAAATTCTCACATACCACCTCGTTATACTAAGCAATTCCCGACGAATCCAACCCGACGAAACCGTCCCCAAAAACCGGCCATAACCCGTCACGCTACACGACCAAAACCGACCCCCTCTCACATCACCTTACACGTCCAAACCGACACCCTAACTCATCCACATCATCTCGACGCTCCCAAGTCTAAACCACTTTTCGACGAGCTCCTTCCCGTGAAAACAAAGCATGTAGGTTGAGGGTGTAAATCAAACCCGATTCTCTATTTTCTCTTCCCTTCTTCTCGTTTTTTTTCTTCTTCTTTTTGCGTCGTTGTGTCGGTCCGTTTCTTTTTAATATGGGTCGTCGTCGCATCTTTTTTTTCTTCTAATATCGATACTATAAAAACTATTTTCATATATAAACGTTCTTAAAATACGATATTGATTCTCTAATCAAATATCGTATTAGACAAGGATTAAATTAAATCTCGTTGATGCTAAAAATTCGTTACATCCTTTTATACAAAATACGACGATTTTTTATGCGGAGAGAATTAACATTTTTTTCGTTCAAAGTCCTTTTTTTTTTCTTCTTCGTTCGAAACAAACTTTTTTTTTTCAAAACATTTTTTCTTTACTTTTTCTAAAATCATTCTAACTATTTGATATCGATTTCATAATCGAATATCGAATACGACGAATATCGAAAATATAAATCGAGTATAAATTAATCCATATTTGCACGCGATTTATCAAAATAAGCGATTTTCGAAAACCGAACCCGAGACAGCCACCCGCGCGAGTCGCGCGGGCAGCCGTAAGCCGCGGCCTTTTTAGTTTTTCTTTTTCCGTTTTCTTTAGCATCGTTTTCTTACATAAAACAGCGATTTTCTCGGTATATTTTCAGATTTCGATAAGTTTTTTTTATGCATTATAAAACTTTTTCAAATCATGCATATAATCGTATTTACATCTTTATTCAATTTATTCAATCGTTACTAACTCGTTTTCTCGTGTTTGTAGCAGTTTATTTCTATTGTTTTATTAGACTAAAACAAATCTCACATGTTAAAATAACTTTGACGTTATTAGTTTAAGATGCATTAAACGACTTAGCAACCCATTTATTCTTCTCTCACATGCTTAGGGAAAATAATGTTTGCATATCATTCCACTATCGAACTAACGCGTGTACATAAAAAACGAACGATATCTTAGTAAAGGCCGCTAAGTGCGAGCGGGGTTGGGTGTTCTTAGTGAACTTCCTAACACGTACCCTCACCCCTTACTCAGAACCATGGTTTCCGGATGTCCGAATCCATTGGCAACGAGAGTCATTCAATATACGATATCCGATAATGTCGGTATCGGTATCAAATGCTAAGGGACGGATCCAATAAACTCCAACATCGGAAATGGGCCGTATTTGTACACGGCCCACTACGACATAGAGTGGGTTCGAACGGGCACGAACTCCCACAAAGTTCGGTGGCGACTCTTACTTCGATTTAAAATTCAATTCGACCCATCTCATTTGGAGATTCATTCGCCTCCCCAAACTCGCGCGTGGCCGCGTCGGGGTGGACCTATGTCATGTCCACAGTGTGAAGGGAAGATGAATGCTAGAGAGGAGTGGTCATTGTTAGAGCTTGGATTGTGAGCAAGAGAGTCGGTGTTTGAAGCTTTGGACAAGCTTTTGGGGTTATAGAGGGTTAGAGGACTCTTCCCGGCCGAGAAGAGTGCATCCCGACCAGGAAGGATGAACCATCCCGACCGGGAAGGATGTCATCCCGATCGGGATGAGTGTACCAAAAATTGGGTTTTCTGGAGTGTCATCCCGACCGGGATGGGAGCTTCCGGACCGGGACAGGTGTGTCATCCCGACCGGGACCATCCATCCCGATCGGGATGATGCCATGCTCCTTCTTTTGGCCTTTTCTTTGTCATTCGAGCCCACCCAACCATTTTATACCCCCTCCCAACTCCCTACCTATCCTTGCCCTTGTCATATGACCCCTACACTTCATATACACACATTCACTTCTTTTTCTCTTCACTTTACACCGACTTTCACATCAAATCCCACCTCCTTATACCTTGGTACTTCAACCATGCGACCTAATTGAGAAGGAAGAGGAATAGCAATGACAAAGACAAGCTATGTGCCATTATCGACCTATGAGACGATGGAGCGAGTGAGTTGCTAACCGCATGGTACGACAACTATCCTTTCTTTTCCGTCTTTTATTGCTTGTCTTCTTTTGTTAGTTCCCCTTCCCCTTATCATTTGTGTCATGGTGGCCCTCGGGGCCTTGGTAATGGTTGCTCCCGACTCTCGATGACTTGACTACATCGAGAGTCATTTGAAAAATCCAAATTTTACAAGATTTTCCCCCTTTTGTAGGAATTAGTCGGATTTGGGCGGAATCCGGGCTAGGTGACTTGATTACACCTAGTCCTCCCCTCCCATCTTCCTTTTATTTATTTCTTTTTATTTCTTCCCCCATCCATATCTTTTCTCGTTTCGGCCCATGGTGACTTGACTACACCCCGGCCGGACCCATTCTACCCTTTCTCCGCTTTATTTTTGATTTTTAGCTTTACTTTCGTAGTATATTTTCTTTTTTTTAGTGTCTCCATACACTACGGTCGAGCATGAGGACATTGCTCGGCTTAAGTGTGGGGGAGCGATATTCTATCGTAGTTAGTTTTATTTTAGTAGTTTTTTCGAAAAATCTTTAAAAACCCTAAAAATTTGAAATTTTTTCACAAAAATCAAAAATATTTTCTTTTGTGTGTTTTCCTTTTGTGTCGTTATGTCGTACTTTTGTTGTGTTGTGTGTGTTTTGCCTCCCTTTTTCCTTGTAGGTCGCCTAATCACCGTTGACTTTGGAGGGCTTTAAAGACATCCGGTAATGCCTTTCTATCCTTTTTCCCTCTTTATCTCTTGTGGAGTGTGGAGGAGATTTGTGTTGATGTGTGCTCGGGTGGAGCCTTGTGAAGATTTGTGGTTGATTGGTTGCTTATTTGGAAATTCGGGGTGGTGTTTGTTCTCTTTGTTTGTTTGTTTTGATTTGCTTTGTTTTGTTGTCTTTTGTCTCTTTTTCTTTAGTTTTTGTCGTGTCTTTGTTTTGTGATGTGTACTTGTGTCTAGTGCGTAAACGGTTTTCGAAAACCCGGTTTTGAGGCTAGTGTGCAAGTGTTTATTTTCCCTTTCAAGTAGTATGAATCGAGTCTTGGACTTTAGTCTAGTAGAATGACCCTAAATCAACGATTTCGTTCGTTTCTTACTTTGAGTCCACCTAGCTTACTAGGGATTTACTACGAGATTTGCATTTTGACCATTATGACCACCCATGGTGTGAAAAGGCCTTGGTTGCCGAGTCCCGTCCCTTAGGTGACCGTGTTTGAAATTGTTTGATTAGTCCAAGTTCTCCACCTTTTTGTGGGTTTGAAGGGGGATCGCGACTCCCGACTCACCCATTCCCCTACCTCCTACACATATCCACAAAATAAGATGCAAATTGTTGAAATCTCTTTCTTAGTTGCAAGAAGAAATGCCTACAATTCAAATCTAGCCAAAAGGGCAAACAATGAAAAAGAAAGAAAATGAAAGAAAGAAAAGATTGAAGAAAAAGAAAAGGCACAAAAAGCCAAAAAGAAAATACAAAAACACACAAAGCAAAAATGCAAAAGAAAGAAAAATGCCAAAAGAAAACCGTCTCACAAAAAGATTCTCACCCTCTCAAAATAAGCCTTTTTCCGATAGTTACCGTGAAGAGCCTACCAATGGACCGAGTCCCTAGGAAGGATGATAGCGGTAATGATTGGTCTTCCCTCATTTTGCAAAACCTTATCCACCTTTTTACTTGGACTAGTTGGGCGGTTCTTAAGCATGGGACGACCCTCTTGGCACATCGCTAAAGGGGGCGGGGTCTCACTTAACTACAGTGTCGACTAACACCGTGGTTCATCCTTTTTCCATCCCGCCGATCGTCCCGTAGTACGTTCTTAGAAGGTTAGGAGGAACCTAGGTAAGTTACCAACGTTTTTGTTGCTTTGTCGTCATACTACTAGGGTTTTGTCCATTTTGGTTTGTATTGCTAGCTTGGGAACGTTGTCAGTTGCCTTGAGTCCTTAACCGATGTCTATTTCACCGCTTTGTTGAGGGAAGCGATATTTATTTTGTCTTGGATGCAACCGTTTGGTGTTTGTTTGTGTGTGTGTTTGTTTGTTTGTGTGTTTTCGTGTCCGGTTGCATCCACAGTTTTGTCGCAAGACCCAACTTGCCTTGCGGATAGCACTTGTCCTCTAAGTGTTATCGCGTGAGTTAAAAGGGCGTATGGTGCGCTAATACCCGCTCGGCTAGTTTAGTAGTTAGTTTGTGCTTACTCGAGGGCGAGTAAGGGTTGAGTGTGGGGGAGTTGATAAGTGTAGTTTGTAGTGCCTAATTTGTTGTGTATTGGTCCCATTTTCCTTCTGGAATCGCTCCTTGGGAGCGGTTTATGGGCTACTTATGCTTCCTCTAGTTCGTTTCAGGTTCCCGAGACCATTCATGAAGAATTGGAACGATTCCGACTCGTTTCATACTCTTTTTGGAGCCAACAAAGTGAACGAACGATCGCTCGATGCCTTAGATTCGACCCCGAGATCTTGGGACCCAATCCCGAGCCCCTAGGACTCGATCCCGAGCCCCGAGAATCGATGAGAAACCCATGAGAAGCAAGGAGGGACCTTAAAGATCATATTGGAGGCCTACAAGACCCATCCCGGTCGGGAAGAACCTCATCCCGTCCGGGAAGGGGTGCACAAATTGAACAATGCCTGTTTTGGGGTCGTCCCCGACGGGACCATTTCGTCCCCGACGGGACCATTTCGTCCCGGACGGGACCATTTCATCCCGGACGGGATGGGCTGTGCTGTAGCCGCGTGACTTTCCTTTCCTCTCCTTCACTCTTGTAACCCTATAAATACCCCCCCTCTTGTTATCTTAGCTTATGTTCTTCATTACCCACAAAACCCTAGACTACTTTAGCATAGTTTAGCATAGATTAGTTTAGATTAGTCTTTAGTTTATCATTAATCTTAGTTTAATCCTTGCATTAATTGAATTCTTGAAGATCTCTACCAAGATTGACGACCTTGGTAGATGTATTTGGGTTTTCTCTTCTATTCAAGTTTTCATTCATCCTTTCATCTTCTAGTTTGGTATAATCTCTTTCCCTTCTCTTTATCTTGTTTACTCATTCAAGTTTTAATCTTTGTTCATGGTTTTGCTCATTGTTCATAGTTTTCACTAGTTTCATTATGGATGTTTTGTTGTTTGTGTTGATTTCTCTTGTTATGGTTAGTATTAGTTTCATTATGTGTGAGTAAACTTTTTGTGGGGTTAGTAGGGGGATTAAGTGTTGATAATGGATGATTAGGGTTTGATTGTGGGTAAAGGTGGATTCTTTGTTACTAGTCACATATTATGCACACTATGTGTTTGTTGAAATACTTGTTAGAGTAGTAGTTGCAAATACTTATCTTGCTTGTCTTCCTCTTCTCATTGTGTGATTGATTTCTGGTTGAATCATTGTGTATTGGGTAACATCTTGCATAAGTATTCGGGTTTTGTCTTTGACACGAGAGTGCGGACATAGGCTTTGACGCGAGAGCGCGGACCAACCTTAGTAACTAAGTGAACCTTGCACCATCGATCTCCCAATTATCCTACTACACTTATGAACCCGACTTAACCCTATTCTTTCCTTATTCTTTGTCCTTAGCTTAGTCCCAGTCTTAGTTTACCCCCTTCCTATCGTCCTAGATTAACTTAGTCTCGAGACCTAGTCTTGTATTTGGGTGACCTTAGTCTAGACACCTCTCTACCGTCCCCGTGGACTCGACCCGACTTGCCCTATCTACGTGTTAGGAATAGTTGGTTTTTTATTGATCGGTGGGGATCCACGACAAATCCCTCCCATCAGGAACCTAGGTAAGTTACCAACGTTTTTGTTGCTTTGTCGTCATACTATTAGGGTTTTGTCCATTTTGATTTGTATTAGTAGCTTGGGAACGTTGTCACTTGCCTTGAGTCCTAAACCGGTGCTTCTTTCACCGCTTTTTAGAGGGTAGCGGTATTTGTTTCTTTTTGGGTGCAACCTTTTGTTTGTTTGTTTGTATGTTTGTTTGTTTATGTGTTTTTGTGTCCGGTTGCATCCACGATTTTGTCGCAAGACCTCCCTTGCCTTGCGGAGAGCACTTATCCTCTAGGTGTTCTCGCGTGAGTTGAAAGGGCGTAGGGTGCGCTAATACCCGCTCGGCTAGTTTAGTAGTTAGTTTGTGCTTACTCGAGGGCGAGTAAGGGTTAAGTGTGGGGGAGTTGATAAGTGTAGTTTGTAGTGCCTAGTTTGTTTTGTTTTGGTCCCATTTTCCTTGCGGAATCGCTCCTTGGGAGCGGTTCATGGGCTACTTATGTTTCTTCTAGTTCGTTTCAGGTTCCCGAGACCATTCATGAAGAATTGGAACGATTCCGACTCGTTTCATACACTTTTTGGAGCCAACGAAGTGAAGGAACGATCACTCGATGCCTTGGATTCAATCCCGAGCCCCTTAGACTCGATCCCAAGACCCGAGAGTCGATGAGAAGCCCATGAGAAGCAAGGAGGGACCTTAAAGATCATATTAGAGGCCTACAAGACCCATCCCCGTCGGGAAGGACCTCATCCCGTCCGGGATGAGGTGCACAAATGCGGAGGGTTCTGTTTTGGACCCGTCCCGGTTGGGATCACCCCGTTCCGGTCGGGACCATCTCGTCCCGGACGGGATGGCCCAGCTGCTGCGCGTGACTTCTTTTATCTTCCTCCTTCATTCTTGTAACCCTATAAATACTCCTCCCTTGTATTGTTTAAGCATCTTACTTTACCCTAGATTATTTTAGACCTCTCTTAAGCATTCAAAACCCTAATTAGCCTCTCTTCATCTTTAGTTAATCCTTAGTTAATCTTAGTTTAATCTAGTTAATTAGTCTTGTAATTAAGGAGATTCTTGAAGATTATTCCAAGCTTGACAAACTTGGAGTTTTATTTGGGTTTCTTATTAATTCAAGTTCTCATCTTTTTCATCCTCTTTTAGTTGGTATAATCCTCTTCACCCTTTTACTTTGATTCTTTGTTTAATCATCAAGTTTTAATCTTTATATTTTTGCTTATTGTTATTGCTTGTTCATCGTGGATGTTTTGATTATTATGTTGTTCTCTCTTGTTCATGTTAGTTTTATCTTGATAATGAGTGAGTAGATTCCTTGTGGGGTTAGTAGGGGGATTAAGTGTGGATTTTGGGTGATTAGGGCTTGATTGTGGGTAAAGGTGATTCCTTTTGTTGCTAGTCACTTATTCGGCACACTATGTGTTTGTTGTATTGCTTGTGTGGGTAGTAGTGGCCAATGCTTCTCATACTCGTTCTCATCTTCTCATTGTGTATTCGATTTCTGGTTGAATGTTTGTGTTTTGAGTAGCATCTTGCATGAATGTTCGGGTCTAGTCTTAGACACGAGAGTGCGGACTTGGGTTTTGGCGCGAGACCGCAAACCGACCTTAGTAACTAAGTGGCACCTACACCCTTGATTACCCAATCATCCTACTATGCTTATGAACCCGACCTAACCCTACTCTTTTCCATATTTGATTTCTCTACCTCTTTAGCCTTCTTCTCTAGTTTGTTAGTGTTTCGAATCTTTAGTTGTTTCAATTAGCTTTTGTTTTATCTAGTTCATTGTTAGTCCATTTCCATACCTCTCAACCATCATAGTTTGTCAATTATTGTCTCCTTTGCATTTGTTTGCGTAACTTAGCCTTTTTTGTGGGTAGACCATAGTCTAGACACCTATAACCGTCCCCGTGGACACGACCCGACTTACCCTAGCTACCGTTAGGATTAGTTGGTTATATATTGATCGGTAGGACCCGCGGCAAATCCGACCATCACGACTCTACAGTGTTTCCGCCACTGTATCACGTTAGATTTTCTAGGGGATTATAGAGACCTTCGGTGGAGGAGTTCAGGTTCTTGGCGCATCTCAAGGTAGTGCCGTCATCTACTTATTGGGCTCTGGGTCGGCGAGGTAAGTACGTTACTTCTTACCCCATACTTTCAAACTGCCATAAATGGAGGGGTGCCTTCCTGTACGTGCGCTCGGCTCGGCAATGGGGTGTCCCCCGGGTGTTTCAGTCTGATGTGCGTGTTAACATGGAGAGCGATGAGGAGGTGGGGCACTGTCTGGATTTGAGGGAGTCCAGCCTAGGAATGCCGGATAGGGAGATTGTTCGCGCCTTTCCTGCTGTCATGGAGTGGGTTGGTAAGGAGAGGGTGGCCATGCCTTCAGTTTGGCCGCCCCCTTTCAACCTAATTTCGAGTAACGATTACCTGGAACGGGTGGGCATGAGCGTCCCTGTCGCCGGCCCAGGTATCTGGCGAGCAACCTACTCACTTGTGCTGTCCACTTTTCTTGATAGCAAGCAGATCCTAAATCCTTTGCCCCTTTTTCTGCCTAATTTTGCAGGCAGCAAGCCAGCACTCTCTTGGACGCCTAAGGAGCTCCACTTGCTGGGGCTGGACTCCTCCCTTCGCCCATTCATCTCTGCGCCGTCGCTCCCTCCGGTGGACCGCTCGACGATCATGACTCACCGAAGGTCGAGATTCGCCAGGTCGAGGAAAGATGCCGAGACTCCGGAATTCGAGGATCTTCCTCCTCCGAAGAGGCAAGCCGTGGGGTCGCCCTCTGCCGTCCATGAAGCGCCCATGAGCATAACTGGCGTGTCGGCTGATGTTGGGGCTTATGAGGTTGTCACCTCCCTAAGGAGTACTAGTTCCCCAGTTGTCACTGTAGCTGCCTTCCCTGGTTCGTCGGAGGCTGTGGAGCCACCCTCTGATCTGGGGAGACGGTAGTCCGGTTGGAGGCTTCCCAGGACAAGGATACTATGCGCGACGTCACCGCTGCTGTGGATGTGCCTCTCCCCACTCTGTCTGAGCTTTCCTTCTTCAGGCTGCTGGAGGGGGATATATCGTCTATCGACCGGATTCTGACCCTCGCCCAGTTGGAGACTGTCTATCGTGGCGTGGGAGATGATCTTTCCAGGTTTGCTCAGACCATTGTCAATAAGAAGAAGGCGGTGGAGGAGGGCTTGAGGTCGGTGTCTAGGCTGCAAGAGGCGGAGCTAGAAGTGGAGGCAGAGAAAAAACTAAGGCTGGGGGCTAAGGAGAGGGAGATGGCTAGTCGTAAGGATTTGGAGGCTCTCCAGGGCGTCCACTCCTCTTGTGAGCCGGCTAGAAAAGTTTTGGAGGGGCAGCTGGGGTCCGTTCGTGCTGAGGCGGCGTCTATCCGCGCTGAGATGGAGTCTCTCCAGCTGAAGCTGGCGGCGGTTGAACAGGTAATGGCAGGGAAGCGCGCAGAAATTGCCGACCTAGAGAAGGAGGGCGGTGAGGCTTATGCGGATGGGATGAGTGCGGTCATTGCCTTGACATCAAAAGCTCTTCGTGAGTATGATCCCAACTTCCATTTTGGTCGGTATAATCCGATATACAAATGCCTTCAAGCCGAAGAGGAAGAGCATGAGGATAGGTCGCTTGAGGCGGCGCCTCCGATCTCTCCCAAATAGGAAGTCGGGCCGTCGTCCTCCTGTGCCTCATGTACCCTCAAGGAGGGAGAGGAGGGGGCGGCAGAAGAGCCGGCTGATACCGCTCACTCTTCTGCCCTCTCTTGAGGCTTTTTGTGGATTTCCTCGCACCTACCCTTTGAGGTTCATGCATAGGCTTGCCCTCCCTGCTTCATCATTTTTCCTTTTTGTCGTGTTTGTAGGTGGCGCTTGATCATTTGGGGAAGGCTGTCGATATTTTAATAGTCGTAGCCTTATTTTGACTTCTTATTGTAACCAACATTTGGCGCTTCTAACACCTTTTATTTACCATCTTTATTATGCTGTCTACTTTGTCTTTAGATTCCCTTTTTCGTAGTTTCCTTGTTATTTTTACGCTCGCCCTAGTCCCATGCCTCCCTACTGTTCCTGGCTTATGCCCCCACTTTGGGTAGGGGAGATCTGGCCAGGGAGCCGGCTGTGATTATGACCACAGACGGTCTTGACTTATGTCCCCACACTTTGGGTGGGGGAGATCTGGCCAGGGAGCCGGCTGTGGTTATAACCACAGACGGTCCTGCCTTATGTCCCCACACTTTGGGTGAGGGAGATCTGGCCAGGGAGCAACCTGTGGTTATGACCACAGACGGTCCTGACTTATGCCCCCACACTTTGGGTGGGGGAGATCTGGCCAGGGAGCCGGCTGTGGTTATGACCACAGACGGTCCTGACTTATGCCCCCACACTTTGGGTGGGGGAGATTTGGCCAGGGAGCCGGCTGTGGTTATGACCACAGACGGTCCTGACTTATGCCCCCACACTTTGGGTGGGGGAGATTTGGCCAGGGAGCCGGCTGTGGTTATGACCACAAACGGTCCTGACTTATGCCCCTACACTTTGGGTGGGGGAGATTTGGCCAGGGAGCCGGCTGTGGTTATGACCACAGACGGTCCTGACTTATGCCCCCACACTTTGGGTGGGGGAGTTTTTTGGTGGGGTGTCCATTCCTTGCGGTAGGTGAATAGGGGCTCCCCCCTTATTTCCCCTGCTTGCTGCTTGAGAAGGTAGAGAATGGGGATCAAGTAGATTTAGCAAACAAAGCGCCTCTCTTATTAAAATTGTTACAAGTTCTGGAGGCAGGGTCGTCGACAGGCCCGATAGTACCCCGCTGAAAATTAAAACAACAATTGGCCTACTCACCGCTCAGACGTAGTATCTGCTAATGGTGTCTGCATTCCAGTGTGACGGCAGGTCTCGCCCCATTCCGTCCTTCCGCTTGTAGGTACTCGGCCCTACTACCTTGGTGATTTCATATGGTCCCTCCCAGTTGGCGCTAAGCTTTCTGTGCTCGTTTCCTTTGCCGACCGCCGCGGATTTCCTGAGGACCAAGTCCCCTATCTGAAATTTTCGATGGTTGACCCTTTGGTTGTACGCCTTTCTCATACGTTGCTGGTATGCCACTAGGTTTATATGTGCTTCCTCCCTGGTTTCTTCCACCAGGTCTAGGGCCTCTTCCATGGCGGCTTCATTCATGTCCCCTTTGTAATATTTGCTGCGGGCAGAATGAATGCGTACTTTTATGGGGAGAAGGACTTCTGCCTCGTATACGAGGCCAAACGGCGATTGCTCGTCGCGGCTTTCTGCGTTGTTCTTAGTGACCAGAGTACACTTGGTAGCTCGTCTGCCCACCTCCCTTTGAGGTCTTCCAGCATTTTCCTTAGCCCATTAAGGATTTGCTTGTTGGCCGCTTCGGCCTGGCCGTTGGTTTGGGGGTGGCAGACGGCTGAGTATGCCACAGCTATTCCTAATCCTTCTAGCCATTCTCTTATGGGGGGGGGGGTTGTTGAACTGCCGGCCGTGATCGAAGACCAGCACCTTGGGTACCCCGAACCGGGTTATGACATTTCGCTAGATTACCTTAAGCACGGCCGACTCGGTGATGTTTGGGACGGCTTCTGCTTCTATCCACTTTGAGAAATAGTCCACTGCCACTATTACGAACTTCCTGCCCCCGGTCGCTGTCGGGAAGGGTCCTAGGATGTCCATTCCCCATTGAGCAAAGGGGATGGGGCTCAGAATGGGTTGAAGCTCTCTTGCCGGCGCATGGATTATTGGCGAGTGGATCTGACAGTTGCGGCATTTTTTGGTCAGCTCCCAAAACCCAGCAGCAAATACCTGTCATGTTATAAACATAACAGCCACGTCAGTGGGGAGTAACTCAGACGTTCTCCCAGCCAAATTATATCATATGGAAAAATAATAGTATTATTATATCAAAGTACTTAAAATGAGAAAACATTAAAAACGATATAATAAAAATAAGATTTCAACGAGACTTAAAGAACTTGTCAACCTGCAAATCAAACCAATCGATAATAATAATCATATTCAAAAATGGCGTTATGGAAATTCGATCAGTGTGCACAAGGCCAGACTTTCACTAGGATAATACTGGAAACTAGCTTCGAGAACTGTAGACTTAACTCATAACAGAATCCAGTCTCTAACTAGGCAACTCAATTATAACAGGACTGCGTGCAGCGAGGTCCTTGTTTAAGTAGTATACACCCCTCCTGGATACAAACCATATGCAGTTCAACCCGACGCGACTTACACGATGCGATATCTAAGTTTAACGGCACAATGCACACTCTCCTGAACACAAACCATGCTCAGTTCAACAACCAATGTGCCCCATAAAGACACACCAGCCTTACAGTTGATGGCAAAAACGTAATCCCAGACTATATTACTCTAACCCCACACTTCTCTTTATTCCATAACTCCAAAACAAGCCATTATCGATATTGAGAATAAATAATCATTTGTAATAATATGAGGATAAAAGGAATAAATATTTTATATTAAAAGGGGAAACTTTCTATAAATAGAAACTTACTAATTTTAGAAACTTACTTAAAATAGAAATTATGTTACAGAAAATGTGTAAGTTATTAAAATAAGTGAAATCCCCTATCCCCTATTCGCTAAAACAAAAACTAAGGGGCAAAGTAGTCATTTCAACTTTCCCGCCTAATTTCAACCCCTTCATTACCTAAATTGGGCTTGAAATTTTTTTGTCCAAATTCATTACAAGCCCAATTGTGCAAATGTGCAATATAACCAATACAATAACCATGCGAGGCCAAACAATTTCACGGTCCTCCATCTTTTGGAGACCTTCTCACTATCCAAATGACTTGCCAGTTGGAATAACAGAAGTTTTCTTTCTCCGAAACTCCTCATCCAAGAGGTCAGCAAATATCCCGTGAAGTTTTACTCTGATAGTACCTTTGGTCTTTGGGTGGTTTTATAAGTGGCTGAACCTTTTCTACCAATCTATAGCCCATGATCGTTTTGGCATGCAGGACGATTTCATTGCCTAGCAGACCTACCTCACATCCTTCTCTCCCAAAAGCTTCCTTTTCAAGCTTCACTCTCCTCGATGAATGCCGGAAAGAGAGTGTCATATTTAATATCACTGTAAACCTTCTGAACCTTTTCGATGAATTCCTTTTCAAGCTTCACTCTCCTCGATGAATAACCAAAGACGTATTTAACTATCAATTAATCAATTCAACTAATTGAAAAATATTAATCATATTTAATATCACTAACGCAATTAAATTCAATAATTAATACTATTGTTACTTTAAAAATTTGTATTTTATTATATTTTATAAATATTGTTATTATAAAATGTTATAAAAATTATACGAATTATAAAATCATTATTTTTTACTCTAGTTTACAATATTAATGTTAACATTTTTTATAGTTATTATTTTAAATATGATATACTCACATATATAATAATATCGTAATAACAGTTTTGACACTTCATCAATCTAGCGGGTCGACCCGTTCGACGAGTTTTGATCCTAAATTAATGGATCATTTCGGGTTTGAGCAAAACTGGTCGTGGGGCAAAATTTAGGGTCTTGACCTTTGAACCTACAAATTAAAATGGGTTGAATTTATGAGTCGAGTTGAAATTTGACAGATCTACTTCCAAATTTAAATGTCCGCTATCTAATCATAATCTCTTAAATTTAGAACAAATTAATTCCAAAAATACCAACTAAACGTTAAATATACAAAGTTATGTGTAATCTTTTTTAATATAGGTAGGATAATTAATTAAAGCATCCTATATCATTTATTACTAATATTCTGACTCTATTATGTGCTATACAGATCATAAATTAGGGACAATTCGATCTATTTATCATGTATACTTTTGATAAAAAACTAATTTTATGGACGACATATAAATAGAAGATAAAAGTGTGAACAATATATCTATTTATTAATAAGACTAATTTTATAGTCATTTCAACCTAATAGAATGCTATTACGTACTTTATATCGAAAGATAAGGTAGTGACTAATTTTATACTCATTTCATTATAATAGAATGTGACCCCATAGAGAAAAATAATGTAGTGACAAAATATATTTTTATTATGGTTAAAAAAAGTAAAGTTTAAAAAATTTACCGAGAGCGAAAACATAAACGATAGACTGAAACACTAAAGAAAGAAAAATGTAAATTATTGACTTAATCTAAGGGAATAATTTTGTAAGTAGCTAAACTATTTATATAAGCAAAAATTAATGAAAAACCGTGCGTAGGCACAGGTTTTGTACTAGTGTATTAAAATAGCATTTCTAACGAACTCAACATTTTATTATTATCGTCGTTATCATAACTTTAATATATTTCTAAATTCGTTACAAAAAAAAATATAAATAAAATATAATAAGTCAATATATAGTATTTCATAATGATTACAAAATCGAGTTAAAATAATAAATTTTAGAAAAGAGTTTTTTTTTAAAGAAAAGCGATATCAAAATTAATTGAGTCAACGAGTTTTATAAATGAAATGAATTTTACAAAGGTTTCAAATTATTTTTAGCAAATAGCATTTATTAATAAATAATACGAATTTTACTAAAATAGTCAATTATAAACAAATAAGAAATTATTAGTGAAAATAGTATCGACTAAAAATATATTTAAAACAAAATCGTCTATTTTCTCATTTATTAATATAATTCGTAAAACGGAAATTAATTTATTAAACAAGTATACAAGTCTCGATTATAATATAAAAATACGATTTTGAGTTAAAATTATAAATTAATGAAATGTGAAGAAAACATGAAATCAACATTATTTAGTTATTAGTGTCACGATAACTAACAAAATATTACAACGATCGTAAATAATTAAATTACTAACGATTTATAAAACGATATCAAAAGTTGTAAAATATTTATAAGGTACACAATTAAATATAATATAATTAGCAAATAATAAATTGCTAAAATTAGTTAAAATATTTACTACATACTACTACTCAAACATACAATATAAAATCGAGTAACGTCCTAAAGTTACCTTAGGACGACGGCGAATCGATCACGTACTTGTCCTTGCATCTATTCGACCAAGCTTCGAACCTTTCGACCCTTGTTCCACGAAAAGCTTGAGGCTCTAACGGCTCCGAAACACGTAGACACGAAAACCAAGGAGTTGGAATAAGAGAAAGTTGGAAAAGACTAAATTTACACAAAAACGTTGGAGAAATCACAACCGGGTCAAGAAGAAGCACGGTTAAATTGATAGAATCGAGTAATGACACTGAAAACGTTGTAACGGCCAAAACGAGAGAAAAGGAGTAGAAGAAGGAGACAGCAGAAATCGAGGCTTAATAACGACTCGTACAACAGCTGGCAGCAACAGTAGCAAAACACGGACATAACGCAGCATCGACGAAAAGCAGGAAGCAGCACAACAACATCGACCAAAAGTAGTAGCGACATATTCATAGAAGACCGACTAACAGAGTAATAGCATCAGCAGCACAGTGAGAACGAGACGAACAAATGACGATCAACACGACACGCATAGAACTATGTAAATGAACGAAGGAAACACGAGATCAAACGGTAGTAGAAAAGCGGTATAACATTAACAGCAAACAGCAGTGGCAACAGCACGCAGTAGCAGCAATGAAGGACAACCAAAATCAGACATAATGAAGAAGAAGACCACGAACGAAACCCGGAAAAGGAATGAGCAGAAGAAAATGAGCAAAGACGACGATCGAACGAGCGAAATCATAAGAGAAAGAAGAAGAAAAAGAAGACGAAACAGGCAGAGAAGCAAGTCAAAGGAGAGGAAAAAGGAAAGAAGAAAAATCGAGAGACTAATAGCGAAAAAATGACCAGCAACAGCAGACAGAAGCGGCAACAAAAATCACAACGACAGGCGCACAAAATGAAGAAGAATCAGCAACAGGCAGCCATAAGACAGAACGCAGTAGCAGCATCGAAACGAAGAGGGTAAAGGACATAATACCTCACAACCCAGACTAGCGAACCGACAGCAGCAGCGTGAAGCAACAGCAGCAGAAATGGAGGAGGAAGGGGAAGCAAACACACCAAGAACAACAATAGTAGCAGATCAGTAACACAGTAGCAGTGTAGCAGCAACAGGCGCGTAGCAGAAGCAACAGCAGCGTGGCAGCAGCAACGGCAGTGTAGCAGCAGCAGTAGCAATCGAGCGAGATTGATGATGAAGAATGAATGCAAAAAGAAGGAGAAAAGAAAGAGGCAGGGGACGGTGAAGTTGAGGAGAAGTGAAGAGGTGGGAAATAATATAAAGAGTAGTGGGGGATTAACGTAATAAAGTGAGAATAAGAGGTAGAGTTGGTGATTTGATAAAAAAAAGCCAGAGGGAGTGAACCCAAGTAAGAGAAAAGGAGTACGTTAAAATAAGAAATGGGAAAAGGGGCTAAATCGGCTCAAATAAAAGCGGGTTAGAAAAATACATATTGATTAAACGAATCAGGTGAGAAACGAATTCCGTAACTAATTTGACAGACCCACGAGTTGAATCAAAACGAGTTAATAAAATTAAATAAATAATCGGGCCGTCAAATAAAATGAGTAAATAAAGTATTCGGGACGAAAATGAGGCTTATAAATAATTAGATGATGAAATAGAATTTCCCGATAAATAATAATTTTTCGACGAAGTAAATTAAATTGATTTCTCGACGAAAGGTAATAAATGTTTTGACGAAATTTAAAATAAATAAACTTCTAGCCGAAAATAGAAATTCGAGCTTAAATATAAAAAAAGAATTTAGAATTTTAAATCGTCGAAATAGACTTTCGATAAGAATTAAATTAAATATATAAAATAAATCGAAACAGAAATAAAAATATGTTTTAAATATAAGGAGAGTCTCCGAGACAAATAGAATTTTAGGAGTTCGAAACGATTAAACGATATATTCGTTTTATAATAATTTTAAGATTTACGAGTTAGATCGTAAAAATAAAAACACGAACAAAATTTTATTTTAATTTATAAAATCAGGGGTGTTACATATGGAGCTTGAATCCTCAAATATTCTGGGCTATCTCTTAGCATAGGTCTCGAAAAGATCTTAAGAGTTGTAATGTGGGGAGGTTAGATGTGGCGTTAGCTGACCGGTCCGATTGTCTCTCCTCTATTTGATGGTGTCAACATTGATAATTTTTGAATTGATCGTACCCCGGTCAAGGGGCTTTCGCTTGAGTTGACCGCTAACCACGGTCATAGGTTTAATTTTTGAATTTTTTTGGTTGACCTCTTAGCCTTGGTCATGGGATTCTTCATTTGAGTTGACCGTGCCACGGTCAAGGGATTGACCATGCTCCGGTCAAGGGATTGAACGTGCCTCGGTAGAGGGAATGACCGTATCTGGTCGAGGGATGTTGAGAGTTCTTTTTTTATCATGGCCAACTCTTTTGTTTTGGCCTTTTGCTTTTTCCTTGGACTTCTGACTTTTTTCGTCCAACTTTTTTTTTCCTTTTTTTTTTTTCCTTTTTTTTGTTGGTCAGACTAACACCTAAGGTAGGGATTGGTCGATCATATTGAAGGGGTGTTTATTATGGGAAGTAGGCTTGCCTTCCGTCTTGAACCCAGACTAGGAGACTACCTAGATTTGTAATAGGATTCGATACCGCTCCTGCTAGGGGTAGTAATGGGGCTTTCTATGCCAGACATGGAACATGTAAAGGAAAACACGGGTCTCGGTTTCCTACAGTCATTATAGATATGCCTATAATAGTCACGTGCATGTGATCACAGTGTATGATGGTGTTCATCATGTTCTCGAAAACACATAAGGAAAGCATATACGAGAAATAAAAAAGCTGATTTTATTGGATTGTGAAAAAAGGACAGAATACAGCTGACTCTAACTATGACTTCAAAATTGAAAGACATAGAACATCCGAGACTCAGACTCAGACTTGGACTTAAATCAAATCTGGACTCTTGGATGCCTGGGAGGTAGATTCTGTTGATGTCGTCAATAGTCTTCGGCTTCTAAGGACTCAAATTGATGTCTAGTATAGCCTTCAGCAGAAGCTTTACCCGGGTCCTCATTATGTCGAAGATTGTCTTCAATCCTAGTGCTCATTTCGGTAAGCACCGCAAAGTTTAAAATGTCGGCATACCTAAGATGGACACGGTAGGAGGGTAGGAGGTTGTTGATGAATGCCTCCACTAGTGTCTTCTCGCTGGGCTTGTCTACCAGCTTAACACTCTCAGCCCGCCAACGTTGAAGGTATTTGGTGAAACCCTCTGTTGGATCTTGGGCCATGACTTTTAGAGTCTGCATGGTAGTCTGAAGTTCAGTATTATCAGAATAGTTTTGAGCAAACTCGGTAGCCACATCTTCCCAAGTTTGGAATCCTTTTGTGTTTAGCCTATAGAACCAGGCTTTTGGGTATTTCCCGAGGAATGTGCCGAATAGATTGATGAACATGTCGGCTTTGACCCCCTTGATTGCCATAAACGCCTTGAAGGCTCGGAGGTGTAGTAATGGATCCTCCATCCCTTAGAATATGGGTAACCCCTCTAAGTTGAGATCCTTTGGTAGTTTCTCACTGATGGGTGTATAGTCTTGGGTGTTTTCAACGCGGATGTTGTTCCCTTGGAGGGCATGGAACTGTTCCTCGAGCATACGCTTTGTGCTGATCAGTTTGGCAAATGGCCCAGTATTCATTGACCCAGAATTGTAGTCTTGTCGTTCAATGATAGTCAAGCGAGCATTCATGGCCTCTTGGTCGGCTCTTACGAAACCTAGTTGGGTTTCAACCATGGCCTGCCTACTAACCATTGTCTCCAGCAAAGCCTTCATTTCATTAATGGTGTTTTCCATGCCCTTATTCCCGGTTGTGGATGCCATACTCTGCGAGAATACCCACGTAATCAGAAATGTTGCTTCAGGACCTGAACACGCCAAGGCATAGGAAATAGTGCAGGAGGAAAGACTACTCTAGTTTGACTTTCCTAAGACAAAATGCGTAGGGTGCGATTCTTGGAGCGACTGTGATTAATCACTCCGTCGGAGAATATCCCCCAAGTGAGACTAAGGACTATGATAGGACTCAGATGGTGTAGCATCTAAGTGACTCAAAGGTGGGGTACGTGAGACAACACGTGTAAGACATGACCCTTAGAGCAACCGTGATTGATCGCTCTGCTGAAGGGTAGCCCCCGAGTGAGATTGAAGGTTTTGTTAAGAGTCGAGTGTTGGACGAGTGACCCTTGGACGTAAGGATCACAAACCTTTGGCTACAGGGCTATGCCTTATAAAAGGTTGACTCGGCCTCGAGGAAAGGCAGACGGGGTAAGGGAAGAAACTTGTGATGTGAAATCAGTAGAGTTTTGACGCTAGAGACCCTTGACTTGACTTGAATAAGGATGGCTCTGTGATTAGGTTAGACCCTTAAGTTAAAGGATTCTTGAATTGGGATGACTCAACTAACGAATTGAAAGAGGGGCGAGATTCCCTTAGGAAAAGTCGTGGGGACCGTCCCGTCGAAGAGAAAGATCGCGTGGGGCTTTCTAGTTAAGACTCGAGTGTTTAGACGAACCTTCCATTTACAAGAGTATGACTCCTGTTGGTTGGTTATGCCATTTGGATAAGGCGGACCAGGATGGGGAAGAAACCCGTGATGTAGGATCGACAGAGTTTCGACGCTATAGACCTTTGACGGATTATGAAAAGACTTGACACACGGATTACGGTAGGTCCTATTATAAGGAAGGTTTTTGAAAATGATTGGATTTTGAAAAAAAATTCGGAGGGCGGTCTTGACTTTAAATTGGCAGCATGCCGACGGGACCGAGGTTTTGAAAAGTGTGACTATTTGGAATTTCGAAAATTTGAATATCGAAAATAAATTTACGAAATTTGAAAATAAAAAATAAGATCCCGAAGATTTGAAAATCGAAAACGGCATCTCGGAGATTTGAAAATCGAAATGGAATTTTGAAAATTCGAAAATCGTAAGGGGATCGGAAATTCGAATTTGAATGGGCAGCATGCCGGCCAAAAAAATAGGCTACTTTTGAGTCAAATCATAAATCTAAATTTCGGCAGCATTTTGAGTTTTTTTGAAAATATGCATTTTTTGAAATGACGTTTTTTGAAAAATGATACAGAAACCAAGTAGCACGTAGTCAAGCAAGCATTATGATGACACCATGTATGCTTTACACTAAGTCTCGGTCGGTCAAAATTGGGTCTATACCAACACCGATGGCTCTCTCGTAAATTAGGACGAACTTCCTAAGCCGAGTCGGTCTTAGAACATGCCGCGAAACCCATACGAGTTCGGCCATAGATGTTTTAGCGCACCCATTTAGGAATGCGCCATGGTATAGTGGGACGTCGGTCACAAGTAACCGGCCCGGGCAAAAATGGGTTATGCATGAACCATCGAACTAAAACGCATACATTATTAACCGAACGATTTCTCTTTGAGTCTCACCCTGAGAATCCCGATGACAAGTAGTACATCAGGTATCCACAGTGGAGTCGCCAAATTGTGGACATGACATAGGTCCACCTCGACGCGGCTACGCGCGGGTTTGGGTAAGCGAATGAATCTTGTGGTAAGATTGATCTCGGGTCAAAATTTAAATTGAAGTTAGGAGTCGCCACAAAATTTTGTGGGAGTTCGGACCCGTTCGAACCCACTTTACACTTAGGCGTTTTGTGCATGAAGCACGATCCGCTTTAGTGCTAGAGCTTATGGGTTCGTCCCTTTGCATTATGATACCGATGCCGAGTTATCGGATATCGTACATCAAATGACTCTCGTATGCCAATGGTTTCGGACATCCGAAAACCATGGTTCTGAGTAAGAGGTGAGGGTACGTGTTGGGAAGCCCACAAAGGACACCCAACCCCGCCCGCTCTTAGCGGCCTCTACTAAGATACCGTTCAATTTTCGTGTACGCACGTTAGTAAGACGACTAAATGTTATGTAAACAACATTTTAGCTAAACATGTGAATTATGTATTAAACTACGTCATTTAATGCATCTGAAATTATTGTCGAAGTCGGATTTAGCATGCGATGTTCATTTACAAAGCGATAAATGGCAAACATCGAAAGTAAATAAAAAAACGAAAATAAATTACAAGTTACGCGGGCGGAAATACAACCCGGAAATACAATACTTAAACATAACGATAGTGTAAATGGGTTAGATAGTTAGAATAAGATGCGATGCATGATTTTGAAAAGGAGACACGGGATTGGATTAACACGTGACGACTAAAAGTCGTAGAAAAATGATTTATCGGGACTCTACGTCGCTTTGAAAGCTCACATTTTAACTGACAGCGGTAGTCGTATCCCTAATCAAAGATACCCTAAGGTCCACTAACTAATGTAGATAGTGAAGTAGGGGTCGAACCACCAGGAGACGGGACTCAATTACTTGTTCTAAGGTCTAGACTAAATATTACGGGTCACTGTTTTTCTGTTTGTTAAGTGGACTGACAACTAACTGCTATAAAGTAAATCAATAATAAAAAGGTCTAGGGTCTCAGGTTCACAATGAATATCAATCGGGTCAGGGAGTCAACTAACAAGTCAATAATCGAACTGTCTAAGGTGTAGGTCCGGTCGGTACTACTACAAACTTTAGAACTAAACTTAACCTGCGGTCGCTAGAATTAAGCTAGTCTACCCAAAATGTCGTGACCTAATTAGTCCTTAACCCGGTCGGCGAAAAGTCCTAATTGTGATACTAACTAATTAACCTTGACCAGTAATTAATCAATCAGAATTAAAACAACATTCAGGCGACAGTTCATATGATCAGAGACAGGTCAATTTTCTATAACCCAATTAACACCCATCGATCCCCTTAAACCCTAGATAAAAATTAGCTACTCATGATGATTGTTCTAAAACTAACAAAATAAGAATTGCAATTAAACATGATGAATACGAATTAAATTAAACTACAAGACTGAAATCAGATAACTATGAAAACTAAGAACGAACTAAGACAAGAATTAAACTAGAGAATTAAGACAAGAATTAAACTAGAGAATTGAAATAGAAGTTGAAATTAGAATTAAAGATTATCAATACCAAACAATTCAGATCTAAAAGAAGAACGGAATTCGATGAACCTTGCGAAAGAAAACGGAAACGAACGTAGTCTTCTATCCTAGCCAAAAAGTAACGTAATGTATGTTTTTTTCCCCAGTCAAAAGTATGTCTGACAATCCTCCTCCAACTGATTTAAAAGAGATCAGTTGGGCTTACAAAGCAGGCCCATAATTCTAAATAAATGAAAATCCAATTCGCGGCCTGAGTGTAACGCACTCGATCGAGTACATGCGTGCACTCGATCGAGTGTTTCCGTATCTGTAGTCTGGTTGAGCACGGAAATAGGCACTCGATCGAGTGCTTAGCACCACTCGATCGAGTGGGTGCTGCTGAGCTCGTGATTGAGCTATTCATTTGCTTCTCGGCTTTTTTCGTTTTCTTCCTCGTCCTTCGTCCTCGTCTCGGCTATCTGGGCTATCACTCCTAGATATGCTCGAAATTGCACTTAACCTGCAAAATAGCACGAGAACCGAGAGTATTGACTTTCTAATAGAAATCGACATTAAACATATAATTATGGAGGAAGAAAAGCTCAAAAACGGTTGTCGGCGGATAATAAAATACGATATAAAATACGTTGATCAAACTCCCCCAAACCAAACCTTTGCTTGTCCTCAAGCAAACAACTAATATATACAATCGAGGACAAGTGATGTGAAACACGACTCAGAGCTGAATTACAATCATTCTCCTAAAATCGACTAAAATCGACGAGAAAACACGTAATGCTTAAGAATGCAACGAGATCAATAATCATGCCATAATCAAACAATTGCCTGCCAAACTTTCAATCTTGCAAGACCAATAATGTCGGACTTCCTTACGGTTGTCGCTCGACACTCATAAGTACGGGTAAGTATATATGTGAAGATAGGAAATAATAAAGACACTCACTCGACTTATGAAATATGCATGCAGTCGAATATGAAATCAATCTCCCCAATCAAATACGTGTTCCACCAATCAGGACCATAGTACATGACAAGGACTTACAAGGGTGGCCTATATTTGAGGGAATAAAATGGATTGTGCTTAAAGCACGTATGGGAATGTGGGGCTAAGACCAGTAGTCGCAGCTACACAATATAAACTATCCATCCAAAAACCTCAACTATGAATTCTGGCCACTAACTAGAAATAAGACTCAAAAGAGCATAAGAGGGAATTTTGCCATCCTCCTAATTATAATTCAATTCTAGTTCCAACATCTCGACCGTTCCTCGAATAATTATAAGAAGCATATATGTTTTTCTTTTCTTGGAATTTTTCTTCTTTTTCTAATTCCATTTTTTTCTTTCTTTTTCATGCTTATATATTTTTTCAATTCGGAGAAGGGGAAGGCGAATACAAGGTCGCACAATAATATTACACACTACGATCCAAAAGATGTAAAAATCCCAAAATATGATCAAGGTGATTCCAATTACGTTCACTGCGACTGTCCTGGTAAGGTAGGCTATTCTGGGTTGTAGCTAATTGATATAAAAATCATGAAAACAGGCTTACAACAGCTGAATCGGGCTGAACAAAGGGAAACTGACCTAAATCTACAGGGTAGTAAAAATGGGTTGTTTGGCTATGTGGAGCTCTTCAAAAACAGAAATGCCTTTCCTCATGTACCTCCTCCTCAAACCAAACACGTATTCAATATCAAGAGACGGATGTCATATTTATGCAAATTTACGTTACACATTCCATAAGGAGAAACCACTCAATTCCTAATTATAAATGAGACCAGTTGTAGATGTTACTGGCCTAGAAAGCTCTAAATTCTCAGAATTTTTGTGGTTTGCCGACAAAATGGTCAAATTTACTCATTTGGCAATTAACAGTTTAATAGGCAATCATATTAAAATCATCTCATCTCAAGTATTACATGCATTCAGGTACGTAGTCAGCTGTCAATTAGAAAAAATCAAGTAAAACACATTGTCATCATCGCCGTTTTGCATGTTTCACACCGGACACAAGACAGACACAAGACACACAAAAATAAAATCTTTTTGAATTTTTTTTTTGATTTTTCAATTTTTTTTGGATTTTTAGAATTTTTGAAAGCACACAAAAGAAAATAAAAGCACACAAAAACACACAAATTCTCCCCCAAACCTAAATGTCACAGTGTCCTCAATGTGACTCTACAGCATATATGACAAACAAATCCACAGCCAATCCTAAGGACAACTCGACCTAAGGGGAAGTAAAAAAAAAAGTCTAGGAAAGCAATAAAAACAGAAATAAAAAGGAAAGAAAGTACCGTATATACAATGGTAGCTCCCCCAAATCGGCTAATCAGCCATCTCATTATCTCCACCGGTCCCAGATGGACCGGCTCCAGTATCGGCCAGGCCTGAGCCGCCAGTACCACCCTGCTGACCCGACTTTCGCAAGTCCCTCAACCACTGTGCTCCTAGGCCGCCGTAGGTGTGCCCGTAGTCCGGACCCCAAGCAGCTGGATCAACCCCATAATCGTGGAAAATACCACTAGTATCTCCCGGACCTCTCCAGTAAGACGGGTGTTGAGGCGCCGAGATTCCTTGTGTAAGCATGAACTCGTGGATCTCCCGGTTGACGATGCTCTGGTTAATCCCCTCGTGTACCCGTCGCTGGTGCTCGTAAACTGGATCATACATAAACGGATACGGGTGCGGAAACTCGGCACCCGGAGTCTGGAACGGGAAAGTCGGGGTGTGTGTGTGTGTGGCCCGGGGGGGCTCAGTCTCATCGGGTTCGGTCTCTACACGAACCCTACATCGAGGGGGTTGAACGCCCTCGTCAAAAATGAACAGTTCCTCGGGAATGAGGTAGCTCGACGGGTCGGGTGTTTCCTCGCCTGCGGGAGTGGGTTCCAAGGCGAGGAGTGGTGGTAGGATTGTCCCTTCGACAATCGGAAGTTTCATCCAAATCTTGTCATGGACGCGCCACATAGAGTCCGGAGGATTGCCCCTAATCCACTTCAAAGTGGAGAAGAGGTAGCTATGGTCTAACAAAGGGACTCGGTCGGTGAGACTCTCAAAAGTGACTGTTTCCCCAAAACCCATAATATAGCGCTTTGCTAGCGCGGTGACAATGGCTCCACAACCGAGCGGTCCAGATCCACTGATCTGGCGCTCGATACCGACACAAATCATACCGGGTGCACTGATGAACTCATTTTGTATATATATATTTAACCCCAACTTTTCCTTTATTTTGGTTCATTTTATGTGTCCTAGGAGTCGTTTTTCTAGCTTTTTATTCTTCTTTATTATGCCGGGTATTTTGTTGACGTTTTGTAGGAAACAAGACAAATGAAGGCGATTGAGCTATATGTGGGCAATGACGAGAGTCGAGCCGTGAAATCAACGAAGAAGAAGTAATAAAAGTTAGGTGAAGTGAAGAAACAATAAGAAACGACAAAGAAATAAGTTGGAAAGCTCAAGCAAATGCAAATCGGGAAGAAAGAGTGATCGCGAAAACAAGGGTCTACTTCAAACGTGAATATCTTGATTTCTACAACTCGGATTGAGCTGATTTTTATGGCGTTGGAAAGCTCTTTCTCTTAGATTTCGAACGGTGTATCACACGTCCAAATCCTATAAGTAACGAAGAAACAAAAAGCATTTCAAATTCGTCACGCAGTTCAGAGAAACCCGAACCGCTCGGGACGGACCCAAACCGGTCGGGACAGGCCCGAACCGACCGGTTTGAGGCTGTTTCTCGGGATTTCTATTCTTGGACTCCTTCACTTACCATAACTCCTATTTTACGGGATATTCTTTCCTAATTAGTTTTAGGAAAGTATGAGGAATGACACTCCTTATCATTATTAGTATATATACCCTCCTTAGGGTTAGATTTATGGACACTTTCTCATTCATTAGTTTAGATTTAATAACACTTTCTCGTTCATTAGTTTAGATTTAATAACACTTCTCATTCATTAGTTTAGATTTAATAACACTTTCATATTCATTAGTTTATATTTAATTACACTTTCTCATTCATTAGTTTAGTTTAGACTTTTCATTAGCATTAGAATTCTTCAAGTTTGTAGTCATACTTTTAGATCGTTAATCTTTCAGTTCTACGTAATTGGTATCTTTTCATATTATCTTATTTTCATATTGTATTGCTTTATCGTTTATTATGAGTAGCTAATTTATTTATCTAGGGTTGAAGGGGATCTTCGTTAATTGAATTGGGGATGTTAGTTTAATTGTTTATTTGATTGATCATTCATATGTTATTGCCTTACTACTTGTCTTGTATTATTGTTTGATTAGTTTGAGACGTTGAACTAGTTGAATGTTTAGGAACCCGAACCTAAGATTGAAAGCCTGGTAAGGGTAGACTTACAAGTAAGTGGGTAGGACAATCTGGTAAGTTGCGAGAGCACGTCAGAATCTATCCTAAGGTTGACATAAGATCCGAGAGGCCGTGTCTTTGCCCTAAATAACTTTGATTGATTGATTGAATGATTAGTTAACTGTACCCAATTTAATTGCAAAGTGAACCGGAAAATCCTAGATCCTTTTAATATTGTTAGAACCTCTTAGTTTATATTATTGCATTAGTTTAGATAACAATTCAACAAACCGGAATTTAAATAGTTTAGAATCAATTATTAGATAATTAGCGATTTTCATCCGTCTCTCTGTGGATTCGACCCTTGCTTACTGCTATCTACCTGTTAGTTGTTCGTTAGGATTATTTTGATTAAGGTGATACGACTTTAGCCTTGTCAATTTTGGCACCGTTGCCGGGGAGACAGTTTTGTATTATTGCTTATTGTTTGTTTTGGGTTCT
Source organism: Agrostemma githago (assembly GCA_958450325.1). NCBI lineage: Eukaryota > Viridiplantae > Streptophyta > Magnoliopsida > Caryophyllales > Caryophyllaceae > Agrostemma > Agrostemma githago. The sequence goes on from OY288247.1 coordinate 35,736,210, forward strand.
AGATTATTTTGTATATATTTAATTATCTTTATTTATTTTTATTTCGTATATATATATTTTTTCCCAATTTTTTTATTTGTCTAACCACCATGACTATCTTCTACTTTCCTCAATTTAATCATGAGCCACTGCATACTTACTGGGAAAGACTTGAGTGTTTTATTTTTCAAAGTGACTATCATGTTAATACTTGGGAGATGTGTGATATTTTGTGGGCTGGTGTGGATGATAAGACACGAGCTAATATAGAGGCAAACTGCGAGGGGATGTTTAATTATATGTCTTATGAGAAGCGATGGGAACTCCTTAAATATTTAGCCCGAAACAGTGCCGAGTCAGAGAAGAGGTGGATTGCTTTTGTGGCGGAATGTAAGGAGATATTGGAAAAATTAACAGCTACTCTACGTGAGTCACATTTGAGAACTGATCTTGCACCATCATCAGTTGACTGTGTTATGAGTACGTCAGTTGCACATGTTAGAGAAGATATTGACCTATTTGATGACGATGATGATGAGGCTTTGATTTTTGCTTTGAAAGTCCATTCTCCGGTCGTTGAAATTGATTCTACTATGACTGACAATTTAAAGATTCAATCTTTGATAGAAAAATCTGAAGTTTTAAGCACCATCAATAAGCCTAATGCTGACCCTTCTTCTGAGATCACCGTGCCTGATCAGACTGATGATGTTGTTCAATATTCAACACAAGGGCTCCTCACCGAGGCCCCTTTTGAGGATTAGATGTGTTTTAATAGTTGTGCAGGTGAATCAAACCCTTGGAAAGCAGAGGTAGATGCGTTAGAAGCAGCGCTAAATCATCCAGGAATTCTCGAAACTGAAAATCTAGAGGTATATGGGATTGTGGATACACCCGTTGAGGTAATAAATCATTCTTATCCACTTGATCTTCCTCCTTGCCTCAATGATAGTACAGGTATTTCTCCAGTCTCACATGAATTAATTTTGAAAAATAATATTGTTGATCTGAGAGGTATTAAGTTGTCTTACATGCCCGATAATTTACAATATTATTTTCCACCATTTACTGACGGTTGTGATTATATGTCGATGCATTATGAAAGTTTTCAATGGAAGTACGACAAGCTGAGACGATCTTTAACATTGATTTTATATGATGTCTTTACTATATATTGGTGCTACTTATGCTTCTGTTTAGCACATGCGCAGGCATTTGATCTACTCGTGCGAGCCTTGACCTGTTATGATTTTGATACTGATGGTTATGAGTCTAATTCACCCCCATGTTTGTTGCTGGTTTGGGGGAAATTATTTGCAGCATAAATATATTGTCGGTACCTTTCCCTTTTCTCTCTTATTTTATTTTTTATTTTTTTATCTTCGTTTTATTTTTTGTGTCTTCCTTTACCCGTTATATTTTTGTCCTATTTTATTTCTCTTGGTTCACAATGAGGACATTGTGTAATTTGGTTTGGGGGGATATTTTGTGTTTTGTGTATGTTTCTTTTGGGTGTGTTTTAATTTAAAAAAAAAACTTGTTTTTTATTAACTTTTGATTTTTGTGTGTGCTTTAGTATAGAGTCGTGTCGGCGATGATGACATTGCGTTTGTCGCATGCTTTTCCCTAGTTCTTTGCTCTTTCTTGCGAATGACACTTATTTCCCGTTATTTGAGTTTAGTATTTCTTGAATCTTGTCGCCGATTATGTTTTGAATGCCAAATGAGTCAATTGACCTGTTGTCGAGTAACCTACTTATATTGTGAGACTTAGAGCCTTAAACTGATGACATCCATGATCAGTTTCATATAGGTTGAGAGTAGTACTCCTTATGAGACATGTAACATCAAATTGCATAAGCATGACATTCGTCTCTTAAATACCTGTATGCATTCGGTTTGTGATTGTGACATATGTAGAAAAGGCAATCCCCTTTCTTTTATCTAAATCCCATGAACTTCACATAGCCATAATTTGACCTGTTTTGACCCGTTTATTAACTACATGCCATATTTGCCTACCCTAGTCAAGCTATTTTGGTTAATTAGACGGAAATTTTTTTTTGCGGGTGAAATTTGGTACCATGTCGATTGAGGAAAAAAAATGATGAATGAATTGAAGAAAAAAAAATAAATCAATGAAAGAAAAGAAAAAGAAAGGAGATAGTTGAAAAGAAAGAAAAAAAAGTGAAACGAGAAAAGGAATGTGTTTTTGGTATGAGAAAAGAATTGATCGCTCTGTTTACGTAGTTGTTGGTACGAAGCCGGTTATAAAAAGATTGAATAAAATATGGTGCTTGGTACTACTTGTAATTCCTTTGATTGGTTAAGAATGAAATGAGTTTAGTTTGGTTACGGTTGGACTAGCTTGGCTTTTAGCTCCACATATCCAAATTGTTTTGCCCCTTCTTACCCGATTACCCTCACTTTATCCATATGTAAGTCCTCGGCATGTGTCTTGGTCCGATTGGATGTGTATGTACGGTTGGTAGAGATTGATATCATGTTACATTGCATACATGTTCTTATAAGTCGCAGTTAGGTGATTGTTTTGTCTTTCCGATTCTACATGAACTTACAATATTACCCTTATTGAGTGATGAGTGTAAACCGTAAGAAATCTCGACATAGAAGGTTGTGCAAGATTAAAAGTTTGGCATTTGAATATTGATTGGAGCTTGATTTTTGAAATTCTTTTACCCTTCATCTTATGCTTTAAAATTTGTTTCTTTAGCCTTGGTGTCATTCGCTTGTTAGAGTATTAGATTTGGGATGATGCATGTTAATGAAGTTAGCTCTAAGCCAATGTTTTAAGTCTTGTCCATACTCTTTGATGATTGCTTTGCTTAGGGACAAGCAAAGGTTTGGTTTGGGGGGATTTGATGAACTCATTTTGTATATATATTTAACCCCAACTTTTCCTTTATTTTGGTTCGTTTTATGTGTTCTAGGAGTCATTTTTCTAGCTTTTTATTCTTCTTTATTATGCCGGGTATTTTGTTTACGTTTTGTAGGAAACAAGACAAATGAAGGCGATTGAGCTATATTTGTGCAATGACGAGAGTCGAGCCGTGAAATCAACAAGGAAGAAGTAATAAAAGTTAGGTGAAGTGAAGAAACAATAAGAAATGACAAAGAAATAAGTTGGAAAGCTCAAACAAATGCATCGGGAAGAAAGAGTGATCGCGAAAACAAGGGTCAACTTCAAACGTGCATATCTTGATTTCTACATTTCTGATTGAGCTGATTTTTATGGCGTTGGAAATATCTTTCTCTTAGCTTTCCAACGGTGTATCACACGTCCAAATCCTATATGTAACGAAGAAACAACAAGCATTTCAAATTCGTCACGCAGTGCAGAGAAACCCCCCGCTCGGGATGAACCCAAACCGCTCGGGACGGACCCAAACCGGTCGGGACAGGCCCGAACCGACCGGTTTGAGGCTGTTTCTCGGGATTTCTATTCTTGGACTCCTTCACTTACCATAACTCCTATTTTACGGGATATTCTTTCCTAATTAGTTTTAGGAAAGTATGAGGAATGACACTCCTTATCATTATTAGTATATATACCCTCCTTAGGGTTAGATTTATGGACACTTTCTCATTCATTAGTTTAGATTTAATAACACTTTCTCATTCATTAGTTTAGATTTAATAACACTTTCTCATTCATTAGTTTAGATTTAACAACACTTTCATATTCATTAGTTTATATTTAATTACACTTTCTCATTCATTAGTTTAGTTTAGACTTTTCATTAGCATTAGAATTCTTCAAGTTTGTAGTCATACTTTTAGATCGTTAATCTTTCAGTTCTACGTAATTGGTATCTTTTCAGATTATCTTATTTTCATATTGTATTGCTTTATCGTTTATTATGAGTAGCTAATTTATTTATCTAGGGTTGAAGGGGATCTTTGTTAATTGAATTGGGGATGTTAGTTTAATTGTTTATTTGATTGATCATTCATATGTTATTGCCTTACTACTTGTTTTGTATTATTGTTTGATTAGTTTGAGACGTTGAACTAGTTGAATGTTTAGGAACCCGAACCTAAGATCGAAAGCCTGGTAAGGGTAGACTTATAAGTAAGTGGGTAGGATAATCTGGTAAGTTGCGAGAGCCCGTCAGAATCTATCCTAAGGTTGACATAAGATCCGAGAGGCCGTGTCTTTGCCCTAAATAACTTTGATTGATTGATTGAATGATTAATTAACTTTACCCAATTTAATTGCAAAGTGAACCGGAAAATCCTAGATCCTTTTAATATTGTTAGAACATCTTAGTTTATGTTCCGGTCACGGAAACAATTCACCCGGCCTGGGATCCGGGCTGTATGATCGGGTTAATGGTGAACAAATGACCGTTTGATTTCCCTTGGTCTCCCCTTTCTCTCACTTCCTAGATCGGACCTTCCCGGCGGAAATGGCCTGCTCCCTGCACAATGAACGCACAGGGCCTCGGAGGTTGTCCGAGGAAACCCTCTCCGATGCCTAAGTCAGTCCGTGAAATGCCTTGACAAACCTAGCTCGTGAGGAACTAGGTGGCGTTTTTAGGAGTAAGAGTCTAGAGAGAGAAAATCCAACCCCCCTCATGTGGGAAATGGGGAGGTATTTATACCTTCCCACAAGAGAGAGAAGTGGGAGTGGAATGGTTGGATAGAGAAGTGACAAGTGGCGGCTTCTCATCCATCCATTCCTAATTACCTTAGGCAAAATGACGAGGGGGCCCCAGGGGGTTCTGGCCCTGTCGGCCAGGAATTTTCCCAGGGCAGACAGTCTTCAGGCAGGGGGCTGCCAAGTCCCGACAGGCTGGGTTGGCCTATGCTCCCAGCAGCTGACGGCCATCCTTAGCGTTTTATGCTTATTGTTTTAATTTCTTGCTAGGGGCTGATCTTTCAACTCTTAACAGGGACCCCCCCAGGGCCTGCCTAGCAGGCGGCTACTCGACAGGCGGTCGACCCCAATCAATTGGCCTTCGTCAGTAGGAGGGAAGTGAGACTTCTCTTCTGCTGGCGACTCTTGTTTGGAGGGGGGTTGACTCCCGCGGCTGCCTTTGCATTTAATGTTTGCTCCTTCCCAAGGAGCGCTGTGTTGCTTGCGTCAGGTATGCAGAGGGTTTAGGGTGCTTTTGTAATGATTGCACTTCTTCTCTAGGTGGATTTTTGGGAACCGTGAAGAGTTCCCGATTGGTGGCTCTCCTTCCAGGGTGGTTGGAGTGTCATTAATGCAGTATTTCTCTTGTATAAAACCCCAGCTTCCTCCACGTTCCGACTTAGTTTCTTTTCCAATCTTCCACTTTCTTTGTTTTAATCATGGTTTGGATTAAAAAATTTGTAAACCGTCGTGGAGTTAGATATGTTACATTTATCTTTAGAGGGTTTTGGAGGCTCCAATACGCTCGCGCTGCGTATCGTGCTGTTCGCCGTAGTCGCTGTTCACGGCTTCGTTCCCGACGGATAGGTCGGAAAGCTTCTGCTAGAACGGGAAAACGCCTCAGGAGGTCCTCTCCTCCTGTTGCGCCTAGGTTTAAGCGCTGCCCCCAGGGAGGGGGCTGTTTTGACAGAGGATGCCACGAGTGCTTTCCGTGGCTACATCCAGAGCAATTCTGCTCCAACCTTTCTGACACTGACTCTTCCTTGGCGTCAGGTCCCTCTTCGCCTGTGAAGAAGACAGGCTGTCGCACCTGCGACGAATCCCAGGCAGTTCCCTTTGGCAGGGACTGGGAGGATAGCAGCCATGATTCTGGTGATAGTGAGGGTCTTGGCTGCCTGAGCGACAAGGACGAGGACGGAGCTTCAGATGACCCTTTTCAGAGCTCCCCAGACTGGGACTGGGGCTCGGCTCTCGGGAGTCCAGGCAGCCCCGGGGATTATTCCCCGGATTTGGGCGATGATTAGACCTGCGTGGCAGGGTGTTTGGTTTCTGTCGGGCCGGAATTTTTTTGTGCCTTATGTATTTTTCTTTCATATCCGTCCCACGATGTAGCTTTCCTTTGTAAGCTTTTAATGAAATGAATAATTTGTGTATTTGAATTTTTAATATGAGTTTTTTTTTTTTTTTTTTGAATGAGGTCGTTGATTGACCTTTCTCTCTGACGTTTCCGTTTATCGAGGCTCTTTTTGAAAAAGGTGAGCAATTGGTGTTCAGTATGTGACACGTGGACGATCCTCGAGGGTTTTGTCAGGGGATTTCGCCTTTCGAACTTCTTTGGGCTTTATATAAACCCTTCTCTCCCTCCATTCTCTTCTTTTACTCTTCTTGATACTTTACACCCTATAACATTTCTCGAATCTCCTTCATTGGCCGAGCGTTTTCTTTTTGAGGAGCAAGGAACACTTCTTGTCGCCGTCTCCAGCAACTTCACCGGCGTCCTTAGGTTAGAACTTTCGAATCTCTCGCCTCTTTTCTTCCCTTCCATAGCCTATATGTCGCGAGTCCGTCCCCTTTCCCTTGATTCTTTGCTCGGGAGAACTAGCGGCGGCGACGGTAGCCGTCATGACGTTGGTTCTTCCTCCGGGGTTGACCCCAGGGAGGAAGACGATCATCATAGGAGAGAGGGTGCTGAGTCACCCGAGCCAGCTCCCTTTGATGTGATTGATTCTGATGACGAGGCCCTGGAGGTGGACCCTGCCAGGGTCGCCGGCCCCCTTATCCGCAGGGAGAAAGGGAGGACCTACTTTTTGGACAAAGAAAAATATGTGGTTCCCTTACAGACCTATCCTGAGGCTAAGAATAGGGACCTGATCTTGGAGTGTAACGCGGCTAAGGCCATTGAACAGTTTTATAATTTTGGGGAGGGGTACACAGTGGTAGTCCCTGGGGAAAAAGACACAGTGTGCTGTCCCCCAGAAGGGTGTGTAGCCGTCTACCATAAGGCCCTAGAATTCGGCCTGCGATTCCCGTTGCATCCCTTCCTGGAGGAAACTTTTAGGAGGATGAACGTTGCTATCGCCCAGCTGACTGCAACGGCCATTAGAGCATTAGTGGCCTACACCTGGACCTGCCTTTTCCATGGCGAGGGGCCTTATATTGACGCCCTTCGCTTTATGGTTGGCCTCCAAATGGTGTCTTCATCTGGGGGGGATGGCTCCCCTGGTTACTGGTCTCTGCTGAGACAGAAAAAGTACGCCTTGGTCTGGCCGGCTATGAGCAGCCTCAAAGACTGGAAAAATAACTTCATATATGTCCGTAGTGCGTCAGGGTGGAAAATTCCTAGACATTTTAGGAACCATGTCCATACCCGCATGGAGACGCGTGAGGAGTATCACCCTCGCGTTGGGGGGAAGGCTCTGGAAGTCAGGCTGAGCGAGAAGGAGAAGATTTTGATAAAAAAGTTTGAGATTGTGGCGGATAAACATGGGAATTTTGGCCCTGTTTTCTGGCTCCCTCATGCGGAGCTCATCACGAAAGACGAGTACTTGCTTCCCCTGGGCCTGATTCCTGGCCTTGAAGGTAGTTCTAGGGTTTTCCTGTTGTCACGATTTTCCAGGGATTTTATTTCTCCCTGCCTTTTAGATGACCGCCTTTCCTTTCCTGCAGATTCCTACACTTGGCGCTGGACCAAGAAGCAGGTCAGAAGGCTAGGCTTGAGCGAGGAATTGCACGTTCTTTCAAAGCGTCCTCCCCTTCCTACAAATTTTCGGAAGGGAAGCAAGGCCCTCATGAAGCTTGTAAAAGATTTTGCTGCTGGCCGAAGATTACCTCTCCCACCTCGGCTGCCTTCGTCGAGGCCGGCGACTCCTACCCCCAGCATTCATGAAGGAGAGGCGGAAGTTACTTCAGGAGCTACCCCTTCCCCTAATCAGAAACAGAGTGCCTCTCCGGCTGGCCCTCGGATTTCGCTGGGATCACAGCCTGGAAATTCCGAGGGGACGGGAGAGAGTATTCCCTTGGAATTGAGGAGGAAAAGGGGGAGGGAGGCTCCAAGTGCTGACGTGGTGGACCTGGAGGCGGACGCTGCTACTCCTGAGGCGAAGCTCCCGGCATGCGAGCCTTCAAGCACTCCTTTTCCAGAGGAAAATGCAGAGTTCCACTATGCGGCCGGTGACAGTGTGGATGTGTCAGGCCTGCTTTCTGACTCTGGAACCGTCTTGGCTGACCGCCTTACAAAAATGGTGACCTCCACTTCTCATCAAGTGCTCCAATACATACAACGTACCTCCAAGGTTATGCTGGCCTCTGCGGAGCTGGCGGCTCTTAGCCGCCTGAGTGATGAGGAGCTGACAGTTACTCCTGGGGCCCCTCCTCCCGACCGCCTGGCCATGATAGAAAGGGATGTCTCCTTGATAAGCTCTTTGAAAGATAAGATGACAAGGCTGGAGGGAGAGTTGGAGGGGGCCAAGAAGCAGGCTGATCAATGGAGGCTGCAGGGGGAGATGGCTGTGAAGGAGGTTGCCAAGTTAGAGGCTGATTTGAGGGAGAGCCGACAGTCGTTGGATCGAGCCAATCTATCCTTAGCCGAGGCGGGGCACTTAAAGGGGAGAGTGGCCGACTTGGAGGAGCAGCTGTCAAAGGCCAAGTCGTCCTTTGAGGAGGCTAAGGGGAAATGGACGAAGGAGAAAGAGACCCTGGCTGCGGAGACTGAGGAAGCGGTGGGTGCCAGCTTCGTGAGCGGCGCCAACTCCTCTCTGGAATTGGTGATGGAGGTGATAGGGGAGATGTTCCCTACTTTTGATGAGGACGCCTTCCGGAGCCTCTATACCGCTAAGAATGAAGCCCGGGCGACCGGGCAGCCTGAGGCAGATGCCAACGCTCACCAGGATGCTGCGTGACGCCCCTTCTCTTTTACGAAAGCTTTTATCTTCTCGTACTGAGCCAGTGCTTATGGCTATTCTGTAATATTTTGCTACTCGGTTTTTTCTCTGACTTTGTAAAGACCTTTCCACCCTTCGTGGGTCTTGTTCTGTGGGATATTTCTTTCTTCTTTTTATGGCAAACTGTTTTGAAATTCGGGGATCCTTCTTTTGTTTGTTTGGTTACGCCTGTTTACCGTTTGTCCCTGAACTTTGTGTCTGCCCTCCTGGGGGTTCCTTGTAGTTTTTATTTTTATTTTTATACAAGGTTGGGGGGCCTGCCCCCAGTCCTTGTTAGCCTGGCCTGTCCCTGGCTTTTCGTTCAAAGTCCAGGGGGCCTGCCCCCTGCTTGCCCAGAGGTAAGCTGGGTAGCTTTCGCGTTTTTTATACAAGGTTGGGGGGCCTGCCCCCAGTCCTTGTTAGCCTGGTCTGTCCCTGGCTTTTCGTTCAAAGTCCAGGGGGCCTGCCCCCTGCTTGCTCAGAGGTAAGCAGGGTAGCTTTTGCGTTTTTTTATACAAGGTTGGGGGGCCTGCCCCCAGTCCTTGTTAGCCTGGCCTGTCCCTGGCTTTTCGTTCAAAGTCCAGGGGGCCTGCCCCCTGCTTACCCAGAGGTAAGCAGGGTAGCCTTTGCGTTTTTTATACAAGGTTGGGGGGCCTGCCCCCAGTCCTTGTTAGCCTGGCCTGTCCCTGGCTTTTCGTTCAAAGTCCAGGGGGCCTGCCCCCTGCTTGCCCAAAGGTAAGTAGGGTAGCTTTTGCGTTTTTTATACAAGGTTGGGGGGCCTGCCCCCAATCCTTGTTAGTACGGCCTGTCCCCTGCTTGCCCAGGGGTAAGCAGGGTGGCCTCTGATTTGCGTTGGGGGGTTCACTTTACCCAATTTCGGCAACAGGGGGGCCTCCCCCTATTGCCCCCTGCTCGTTTGTGTGTGAAAGACGCGAGTGTGAACAGGCAACGAGTATAAATCTATATCTTCTCATTTCTTCTTAAAAATCCTTTTTTTTGACATTGGGATGGTCGGAGCCGTCGACATTTTTGACCGTCCTCCGACTTTTTAGTAAAAGTAAAAACTGCCTGTATTCTTGTTCAGACGTAGTATTTCTTTAGTGTGTCTGCATTCCAGTGAGCATGTAGCTCTTGTCCCTCAAGGTTGGCGATTTTGTATGTGCCTGGTCCTAGGACCCGAGTTACTTGGTATGGGCCTTCCCAGTTGGCACTCAGCTTTCCATGCTCTCTTGACTTCCCAACCGCCTGCGTCTTTCTCAGAACCAGCTCGCCCATCTGGAAATTCCTCTGCCGTACCTTGCTGTTGAAAGTTTTCCTCATTCGCTGCTGGTAGGCAGCGATGTTGGTACTGGCTTCTTCCCTTAACTCGTTCACCAGGTCCAAGGCTTCGACCATTGCAGCTTCGTTTTCAGCCCGGTTGTACTGCAGGGAGCGCAGAGAGGGGATCCTTGTCTCAATTGGCAATAGTGCCTCTGCTCCATATACCAGACCAAATGGGGTTTGGCCTGTTGACTCTTTCCTGGTAGTTCGGATTGACCAGAGTATACTGGGGAGTTCGTCGGCCCACCTACCTTTACAGTCATCCACCATTTTCTTCAGGCCGTTCAGGATTTGTTTGTTGGCCGCTTCTGCCTGTCCGTTGGTTTGAGGATGGCAGACAGCTGAGTAGGCGACTGAGATGTTGTGGCTTTCCAGCCAGATTCTTAGCGGATCATTATCGAACTGTCTGCCATGGTCAAATACCAACATCTTTGGTAGACCGAACCTGGTGATGATATTTCGCCAGACCACCTTCCTGACTGCCGGCTCAGTGATGTTGGGCACTGCTTCGGCTTCCACCCACTTGGTGAAGTAGTCTATGGCGACAATCAAGAATTTTCTGCCCCCTGTGGCCGTCGTGAAGGGTCCTAGAATGTCCATCCCCCATTGGGCAAAGGGGATGGGAGATAGGATTGGCCTGAGCTCCTGGGCCGGGGCATGGATCGATGGGGCAAAGAGTTGGCATTTTCTGCATTTCTGGGTCAGGCTCTTGGCGTCTGCCAGCATGGTAGGCCAGTAGTAGCCTGCCCTGAGGGCCTTGTGGGCCAGCGATCTCCCACCAATGTGATGTCCACAAATCCCTGAGTGGATATCATCCAATACTTCAGCGGCCTGATCCGCTCGTAGGCATTTGAGCAGGGGATAAGTAAAAGACTTTTTGTAAAGTTCTTCATCAATGAGTATGAACCAGGCTGCTTTAGCCTGTATCTTCCTCTTTTGTAACGAGTCTGATGGTAAGATACCGTCCCTCTTGTACTGGATGAGGGGAGTCATCCAGTTTTCCAGTTCTTCTTCCATGGTATTAATCGTTTGACAGGGGTTAGTAGACTTCTCGTGTAAAACGTCGATCCATACTGATCTCCGGATGTCCTGCAGACTGGAGCTTGCCAGTTTTAACAGGGCATCTGCTCTGTTGTTCTGGGATCGGGGGATTTGTTTGACCTCATATGATTTTAGGCCGGACAACTCTCCCTTCACCATCTCCAGGTATGTGGCCATTGCTTGGTCTCTTGCTTCGTATTCTCCATTGATTTGGTTGGCGATGAGCTGGGAGTCTGTCGCCAGGACAATTCGTTCTGCTCCTGCGGCTTTAGCTAGCCTGACGCCTGCGAGTACTGCTTCGTACTCCGCTTCATTGTTTGATGCTGGGGAAACAAATCTGAGAGCATGCTCAAAGTTTGTCCCTTCTGGGCTGGTTAGTACGACGCCTGCGCCTGCGCCATTGGCTGTCGAGGATCCGTCAGTATACACGATCCATTCCTGGGCAGGGGCTTCTTCCTCCCCTGAATGGGAGCACTCAGCCAAAAAGTCTGCCAAAGCTTGGGCCTTGATGGCTGTTCTCGGCTGGTAAGATATACCTAGCCCACTCAGCTCAATTGCCCACTTCAACAATCTCCCTGATTTTTCAAATTTTTCCAACACCTTTTCCAGGGGTTGGTCGGTGAGGACTACGACTGGATGCGCGTCAAAGTAAGGTCTAAGCTTCCTGGCAGCAACTATGACCGCGTAGGCGGCTTTTTCAACCATCGGATAATTCTTCTCAGCCGCCCCCAGCGCATGACTTACAAAGTATATAGGTTGCTGGGCGCCTGCCTCTTCTCGTAGGATGACTGCGCTGACAGTTATATTGGTCACTGCAATGTAGAGGAAAAGTTTTTCTCCTGCTACTGGTCTTGCCAGGGTAGGGAGCCTCTTAAGATGGTCCTTCAATTGTTCAAAGGCCTCTTTCTGCTCGTTCTCCCACTTGAACTGTTTGTTCCCTTTCAGTATCTTGAAAAAAGAAGTGGCCTTGTCTGCTGATCGAGCGACGAATCGTGCTAAGGCGGCCATTCAACCCATCAGGCGCTGGATGTCTCTAATGGTTTTGGGCTCAGGAAGGTCTAGAACTGCCTGAACTTTTTCAGGGTTGGCGTCTATCCCCCGAGAACTGACCAAGAACCCCAGGAATTTGCCGGAGCGGACTCCAAATGTACACTTTTTCGGATTAAGTTTCATTTTGTAGGCGCGCAGGGAGCAGAAGGTTTCCTGCAAGTCTATCAGGTGTTCTCTGTCTTCTCTGCTTTTCACGATGGCGTCATCAACGTAAGCCTCGATGTTTCTGCCTTTTTGTTTCTCAAACACTTTATCAACCAACCGCTGGTACGTAGCCCCTGCATTTTTGAGCCCGAATGGCATCATCTTGTACATGTAGGTGCCCGAACTAGTGATGAACGCACACTTCACCCTGTCCGGCTGCCACAAGTATACTTGATGATACCCTGAAAAGGCGTCTAGGAAGCTCAGCATGGTATAGCCACTGGTGGCGTCCACTAGTTGATCGATTCGGGGGGAGCGGATAGCAGTCTTTCGGGCAGACCTTGTTCAGGTTTGTAAAGTCGACGCACATTCTCCATGCGCCTGACGATTTTTTGACCATGACAACATTTGCCAGCCATTCTGGGTAGTCGCAAACTTCAATAAAGTCTGCTTTCAAGAGTTTGTCAATTTCTTCCTTGATTGTTGCGTCTTTTTCCGCAGACATGTTTCGTTTCTTCTGTTTTACAGGGCGAGCATCCATGCTTACATTCAGCTTGTGAACGATGCATGATGGATCAACGCCGGGCATCTCGTCTGCAGAATAGGCAAATACGTCTTTGTTCTCCTTCAGTAGTTTGACCAGTTCGGCCTGGTAGGATTCCTCTAGGCCTGCTCCTACCAGGACCTGTCTTCCTGGCTCCAAGTCCACCAGCATACTTTCGCCCCCTGGTTCCAGGCGGCCGGGCGCCGGGTGCTCGACTGGGATTTCGCCTTCTCTGCAGGGGGAACTGTCAGCTTTTCTTTTTCCTTTTCTGTCTCTCTCGTGCTCTTGCAGGGCCACGGAGTAGCATTGTCTGGCTGACTCCTGGTCCCCACGTACCTTTCCTTCCAGCCCGAAGTCAGTGACATACGCGATGGTGAGAGCCCTGATGGAGATGGCCGCTTCGATTTCGTCCAGAGTGGCCCTGCCAATCAGGGCGTTGTAGGCAGATCTCGCGTCCACAACAACAAAGGTTGCCCTGACATTCCTGGCTGTAGAGCCTTCCCCGAAGGTTACAGGCAAGTCGATGACTCCCATGGGCAGCACGCCTGCCCCACTGAATCCATACAGCGATCCGGGAGCAGGTCGCAGGTGCCTTTTTTCCAGGCCCATTTTTTCGAAGGCGTCCTTGTACAATAGATTTGTGTACGCGCCTGTGTCCACCATACACCTTCGCACAATATGGTTGTTGATCTCTAGGGACAGCACCAAAGGATCACTGTGCGGATATACCACGCGTCCTGCATCATCAGGGGTGATGCTTAATGTCACTCCCCTTGGACTTCCTGCTTTCTCAGCATAGCAGATCTGGTTCCTCAGCTCGCGCATTTGTCTTTTTTGGCCTCTTCGACTGAGCTGGCCTTCAGTGCCCCCTGAAATTACATGGATCACCATGCGGTTTTGCACTGACCCCTCGGGTTTTTCAGACACTTCCTTCTGAGACTTATTCTTAGCTGCGTAGTTGGCCAACCATCCGTTCCTGATTAATTTCTCAATTTCGTCCTTCAGGTGACAGCATTCTTCGGTGGTATGGCCTATACAGTCGTGGAAAGTGCAGAATTTCTTGGGGTCTCCTTTTGGGCTGCGAGGTTTGTTCGGGCGGTTCCATTTAGCAGTTTCTTTTTCCAGTTCGAAGATTTCCGCCCTGGATTTGTTCAGAGCAGTGTAACTGTCGAATCTGGGTTGGTAGACTGGGCGCTCCTTCTTGGGAGTGTCTCCCTCTTCCCTTTGCTTGCCTAGCTCACTCCTGCCCCTTCCACCCTGCGGTCCCCCTTGAGGCTTTGTTTGGCCTGCAGGGGTGTCCGTCAGGCCGTGGAACTCCTCCTGAAGAATGAACCCTTCAGCAATCTTCCTGGCCATGGCCAGGGTTTCTGGCTGGGCCCTGATCATCTGGTTTTTCATTTCCCCTGGAAGTAGGGAGATTGTCAGGGCGTAGGCGGCAGTGGAATCATCGATCTCCCTAACCTGCTGGTAGGATAGATCAAACCTTCTCATGTATTCTCTCACACTCTCACCCTTTTTCTGTTTCAGGGTCATGAGATCGAAACGGGTAAGGCGTCTTCTCTTGTTTCCGGCATACTGTTCGAGGAAAATTTCAGCCAACTCTATGAAGAACCTGACTGACCCCTGGCGGAGGTCTATGAACCATCCCTGCGCGAGCCCCACCAGGGTGGTAGGGAAAACTTTGCACCAGATGGCATCATCTACGTCATACATGCCCCTGTGGCTCTCAAAGGCTGCCAGGTGGTCTTCAGGGTCTGTCGTCCCGTCAAATTTGATGGTGGGCATTTTGATTTTTGGAATGGGGTACTCTTGTACCTCAGGGTGCAACGGGGTTTTCGTGGGCCTGCCTACCAGTCGTGACCTGCTTTCCCCAGACTGGTTACCGTGAGATTCCCATTGTTTATGGGTCGGTTTCCTCGCACTGGGGTAGCGGTGCCTTGGTGGCGGTCTGCTAGCTGCCTCATCTTCTGTTTCCGAGGAGGACTGCCTGGGCCTCTTCCTCTGAGAGTGGCAGAGGTTCTCACCCTGGTGGTACCTGGACTCGAGCGGTTGTCCCCGGTTGAGTCTGGATTGCAGGCTTTGGGATAAGTCGGGGGCCGACTGCTCCTTGGCCGCAGGTGTTAGCCTGGAGAAAACTCCGCCTGGCTTCTCTCCCAAGCGTTTTGACACAAGCTCCCTGGGCCTCATGCGCTCCTGTAATCCTTGAGATAAGCCTCCCTGTCCTCCAGACGCCGATTCTGTTGTGTGAATGGAGAACGCCTGCTGGACAGGTGGCTCTAGATTGCCAGTAGTAATGCGCCTCTGCACATGCGTATACACTTGAGCTGTTCTTCTCGCTTTTCTCTGAGCATTTCTGGCGGCGGTCCGCCTCGTGCCCCCGGCCTCGTCCCTGCTGACTGGGGACGGTTGCCTGGGAGCCGATGCGACCCTGCCTACCAAGTCCTCAGGTGTGAATTCCTGATTCAGCATCGCAGAGAAGAACGCGGCCGCCTGTGCCATCTGAGCTGGGGTCAGATTGAGAGCACGCCCTGGGTGTGTCCCCAACTCAGGTGTCACAGCGGTGTTAGATCCACCGAGGGGATTGGTTCCCCCTACCCCTAAGATCGTGGCAGGAGGAACTTTCTCCGACTGCGGCATGCCATACAGGGGGGTCACCGGTGGGACCGTCGGACCCGCTCCTGCACTGGCATCAACGATTTCTGGCATAATTGTTTTGGTTTTGTGATTATGAGTGGTTGATTTTAGTGGTTAACTCGTGAGCACAACCGTAAGTTTCCCACAGACGGCGCCAAATTGTTCCGGTCACGGAAACAATTCACCCGGCCTGGGATCCGGGCTGTATGATCGGGTTAATGGTGAACAAATGACCGTTTGATTTCCCTTGGTCTCCCCTTTCTCTCACTTCCTAGATCGAACCTTCCCGGCGGAAATGGCCTGCTCCCTGCACAATGAACGCACAGGGCCTCGGAGGTTGTCCGAGGAAACCCTCTCCGATGCCTAAGTCAGTCCGTGAAATGCCTTGACAAACCTAGCTCGTGAGGAACTAGGTGGCGTTTTTAGGAGTAAGAGTCTAGAGAGAGAAAATCCAACCCCCCTCATGTGGGAAATGGGGAGGTATTTATACCTTCCCACAAGAGAGAGAAGTGGGAGTGGAATGGTTGGATAGAGAAGTGACAAGTGGCGGCTTCTCATCCATCCATTCCTAATTACCTTAGGCAAAATGACGAGGGGGCCCCTGGGGGTTCTGGCCCTGTCGGCCAGGGATTTTCCCAGGGCAGACAGTCTTCAGGCAGGGGGCTGCCAAGTCCCGACAGGCTGGGTTGGCCTATGCTCCCAGCAGCTGACGGCCATCCTTAGCGTTTTATGCTTATTGTTTTAATTTCTTGCTAGGGGCTGATCTTTCAACTCTTAACAGGGACCCCCCCCCAGGGCCTGCCTAGCAGGCGGCTACTCGACAAGCGGTCGACCCCAATCAGTTTATATTATTGCATTAGTTTAGATAACAATTCAACAAACCGGAATTTAAATAGTTTAGAATCAATTATTAGATAATTAGCGATTTTCATCCGTCTCTCTATGGATTCGACCCTTACTTACTGCTATCTACCTGTTAGTTGTTCGTTAGGATTATTTTGATTAAGGTGATACGACTTTAGCGTTGTCATGCACTGAATGCCTTTAGGGATTTCCTAAAGGGGTTCAGGTTGTGTCCTAGAATCAACACCTCCAATGAGTGAAGTTTACTCATGTCGGAGCGTGGAAAAACCACATGACTCAAAATCCGCAAGAAGAGGCAGATAGTGGGGTGTGGGATGGCATTGAGTGCCATAGCGGTGACACTTGCACGACGATCCGAAAATAACTGAATGTAGCGAGGTGCTTTCGAACTCTCGGGTATGTCTGGGATGTCTTCATTCTGGTTAGAGGTAAGCCTGAGACACTCGGATAAGGTACTAAGGAGGATGGATTGCTCCTCATTGTTCAACCGAAAGGATATCGTGTTATCTCGTCTATCAAACTCAAATGAACTTAAGAATTCTAAAGTGTGTACTCGGTAAGATAACTCACGTAGTGTCCATAAGCCACCGAATCCGGTCATGGACAAGAGGTGCAATAATTGCTCGTTCAAACCGAGCTGGATTGTGAATTGTGACAAGCAGCACCGGGTAGCTTCCATCGACCTAGGTATCAATGTAACTAAACGAGCTCTCTGGGCCTCGTCCCTGCACACAATTTCTTCGTAGCCTGGCACAGGCTGAACAGCCGGCTGCCTTGCATTCTTGTTCCTGTTGTTGTTCCGGGGTGGATTTCTTCTTCCTGCCATGACTATAGCATAATAACAAAACACAATCATACAAAAATCCCACAAAAATACCAAAATTTCGGTCAAAATTAGACCCCATACACAAAAATCGATTTTTGAGCAAAAATTGATGAAATAGGAGTGAATTGAGTGATTTGGGGGTTTAGGGTTCTTAAGACTAGTAAGGGGGGAGGGGTTTTAATTTGGAAAATTGATTTGAGAAAAGGAGTGAGAAGCAAAGAAAAGAGGACGAAAAACCGGTTATGGACCCGGTTCAGGGGCACTCGACCGAGTGCATAGGCCACTCGGTCGAGTGATCCCTTGAGAACTGGGCAGAATCACTCCGTCAGGGCACTCGACCGAGTGCGTGACCCACTCGATCGAGTGATCCCATGAAAAGTGAACAGAAGCTCCTTCGTCAGGGCACTCGACCGAGTGAATAGGCCACTCGGTCGAGTGACCACTGCACCTGCTACTACTCGCCTTTTTTTTCTTTAAATTGCTTCAAAATCCTGAAATTAAATCAATTAAACCGTAAA
This sequence comes from Agrostemma githago, assembly GCA_958450325.1. Taxonomy (NCBI): domain Eukaryota; kingdom Viridiplantae; phylum Streptophyta; class Magnoliopsida; order Caryophyllales; family Caryophyllaceae; genus Agrostemma; species Agrostemma githago. The sequence goes on from OY288247.1 coordinate 35,753,928, forward strand.
ATTCCCTCGTCCTCACTCGATAATTAATACTAACTCCCAATTAGAGCTACCAAGCTAAAACTAAAAATAAAAAAGGTTATTTCAAGGGAATAATACCAACTATGCGTGTGCTTCTTAAATTAATACAAACTATACGTAATCTCATTTTAATACGAACGATGTCTTCATTAACTCCGCTTTGCTACGAGTGACCGGCTACCTGTTGAACCTCCCTTATTCAACTATTTCTCTAACTCTTCTTCTTCTTCTTCTGATTCACATTTTGTGCTCATTTTTGGCCATTGAAAAAAAATTAGATTTTCCGAAAATTCATCTTCCATTTCTTTTTCATTTAGTCTTATAGAAGCTATGAAAAAAAAATGTTTTTATTGTTATTTTGGCTTTCACGATGTCTGCAACCGACCTAATAAAACTCTAGAAAGTTACAACATGTCACTATGACCTGTAATTGCAAGTCATAATTTCATACATAACAAAGTGAGATTAATGAATGCGTAGTTCATATTAAAATGAGATTACGTACAGTTTGGATTATTTTAAGAAGCACACACATAGTTGGTATTATTCCCATGAAATAACCCAAATAAAAAATAAAAATAAAAATAAAAATAAAAAAACATGCGGAAAGGGAAATTACACATTTATACAAGTGGTGCCGGGTTGCCTCCCGGTTAGCGCTGGTTTTTACGGTCCCGCTCGACCGGTTTACCTCAATTGGATTAGGTGGAATCGAGAGTGTCGTTGAGGTCCATGGCCTCTATGACACCGACATATGCACCTTCGTGATAGAGCTTGAGGCGTTGACCGTTCACCTTGAATATTTCGCCCTTGTCGGTAGTGAGTGTAACCGACCCGAATTTGTTCACTTCAGTTACCGTGAACGGTCCAGACCATCGGGATTTAAGTTTCCCGGGAAAGAGTCTAAGTCGGGAATTAAATAAAAGTACCTTATCGCCGACATGGAACTCTCGGGGGATGATGCGCTTATCATGCCATCTTTTGGTCCGCTCCTTATAAATTCTCGCGCTAACATAAGCATGGAGACGGAATTCAACTAGTTCGTTCAATTGCATGAGGCGCTTCTCTCCGGCTAGCTTCGGATCGAGATTGAGCTCCTTTAAGGCCCACATAGCCTTGAACTCGAGCTCTACGGGTAGATGGTAAGCCTTGCCATAAACAAGCCTATACGGGGATGTCCCGATAGGAGTCTTGAATGCGGTCCGGTAAGCCCAAGGAGAGTCATCGAGCTTCGAACTCCAATCTTTTCTCGAGGTATGGAAAACCTTCTCGAGAATAGACTTGATCTCACGGTTCGAGATCTCGACTTGTCCACTAGTTTGTGGATGATAGGCTAGCCCGGTACGGTGGTGAACACCGTATTTCTTCAATAGCTTAGTGAGTTGGCGTTCATGAAAATGTGAACCACCATCACTAATAACAGCCCGTGGGACCCCAAAACGCGGGAATATTGTCTTCTTAAAGAGCCGGATCACCACGTTCGCATCGTTAGTAGGTGAAGCGATGGCTTCCACCCACTTCGAAACATAGTCTACGCTGACCAAAATATACCGATTCCCATAAGAAGAGGGGAACGGTCCTTGATAATCTTTACCCCAAACGTCAAATAATTCTACCTCAAGAATCCCGGTTTGAGGCATTTCGTGTTGCCGAGAAATATTTCCCGTTCGTTGGCATGCGTCGCAAGAACGGATAAGGGTGGTGGCATCCTTGAGAATAGTGGGCCAATAAAAGCCCGATTGCATTACCTTCGCGAAGGTCTTTGAAGGGCCGTGATGTCCACCATAAGGGGAGGAGTGGCATCTAGTGAGGATAGCATGTACCTCACTCTCGGGAATACACCTCCTAAATAGGCCATCTGCACATTCTCGAAAAAGATACGGGTCATCCCAAAAATACCTCTTCACATCATGTAGAAACCGCTTCTTCTGCTGATACTGAAGGTCGGGAGGTAGAGTACCTCCAACTAGAAAGTTGGCATAATCAGCAAACCATGGAGTGTCCATGGTAATAGCGAGCAAATGGTCATCAGGGAATGAATCATCAATTGGGGCAAGATCCCCACCATCATATCTTAGCCAGGATAGGTGATCGGCTACGACATTCTCGGCCCCGGGCGTATCACGGATCTCCAAATCAAACTCTTGCAGTAATAGGATCCGTCTAATAAGTCTCGGTTTGGCCTTCTTCTTCGCTAGAAGGTACTTCAAGGCTGCATGATCCGTATACACTATCACCTTCGAGCCAATGAGATAGGCCCGAAACTTGTCTAGAGCATAGATGATGGCCAATAACTCTTTCTCCGTGGTAGCATAATTGATCTGCGCCATATCTAACGTCCGACTAGCATAATAGATCGCATGTAAAGCCTTGTCTTTTCTTTGCCCGAGCACGGCTCCTACAGCGTAATCGCTAGCATCGCACATAACCTCGCAAGGCAACTCCCAATCGGGAGCTCGGATAATAGGTGCGGAAACAAGAGCCTGCTTAATCCTGTCAAAAGCTCGAGCACACTCGTCAGTAAAGACGAACGGGGCATCTTTGAGGAGCAGTTGAGTCAGAGGCTTGACAATCTTGGAGAAATCTTGGATGAAACGGCGGTAAAAACCCGCATGACCAAGAAAACTCCGCACACCCTTAACATTAACGGGGTATGGTAATTGCTCAATCACCTCGACCTTCGCTTTATCCACTTGGATTCCACGTTCGGACACTAAATGACCCAAAATGACTCACTCGGTCACCATGAAGTGACACTTCTCCCAGTTTAAAACCAAATTGGTCTCCTCACAACGTTGCAAGACCCGTGAAAGATTAAGTAAACATGCATTATAATCAGTGCCGTATACACTGAAGTCATCCATGAAGACTTCCATGACAGACTCGATAAGGTCCGAAAATATGGACATCATACAACGTTGGAAAGTGGCCGGGGCATTACAAAGGCCAAAAGGCATCCTTTGGTATGCGAAGGTGCCCTAGGGACAGGTGAATGTTGTTTTCTCCTGGTCGTCCGGGTGAATTGGGATTTGGAAAAATCCCGAGTAGCCATCTAAGTAACAAAAGTACTTATGGCAAGCAAGACGCTCTAACATCTGGTCAATGAAGGGGAGTGGGAAATGGTCTTTCCTAGTAGCTACGTTCAGCTTACGGTAGTCAATACACATTCTCCATCCAGTCACTAATCGAGTAGAAATAAGTTCATTCTTCTCGTTCGTGATAACCGTGGTCCCACCCTTCTTAGGGACCACTTGGACTGGACTAACCCATTTAGAGTCGGAATTGGGATAGATAATGCCAGCATCTAGGAGTTTCATAACCTCCTTCCTAACCACATCCTGCATGTTCGGGTTCAACCTACGTTGTCCCTGAATGGATGGTCTATGGTCCCCCTCAAAGTGAATGTGATGCATGCAAAACTCGGGACTAATACCACGTAGGTCATCAATACTGTACCCAATAGCCTTCTTATGTCGTCGTAAGATGACTAACAACTCCGAAAGTTGGCTATCTGTGAGTGCAGCGTTGACAATTACGGGGTTTAGACCCTTATCATCTAGGAATGCATATTTCAGATTAGGGGGAAGGGGTTTTAGTTCAGGTTTACTTACCTCGACCTCCTTTTTAGGGGTGCCGAGACTGTATACCTTCTCGATAGTGCCCTCCTTTCCGTTTAGCATGCGTTCCAGCTCATCCACTTCCGTGCTCCGTGATCTCTGCTCGGCATCAGCATCGCCGGATGTCAGCAATTTCTCCAAAGGGTCCCTGTCAAGATAATCGTCAATATAGCTTTCTATTTCCAAATCAATGACATCTATACTATAACAGGACTCCTCTATCATGGGCTTCCTAAGAGCATGATCGAGACTAAAAGTCACGGTGTCATCTCCTACGGAGAGTGTGAGCTTCCCATTTTTGACATCGATGATTGCCCCTGCCGTGTGTAGGAAAGGGCGACCGAGGATAATAGGTATTATGGCGTCCTCAGCCATGTCTAAGACGACAAAGTCTACGGGAATAAAGAATTTCCGTACTTGGACCGGAACATCCTCTAAAACACCTAAACGATATTTGACCGATCGATCAGCCATCTGCAGAGTCATATTAGTACATTTTAAAACACCCATATTCAATTTATGACAAATAGAATACGGCATGACACTGACGCTAGCTCCTAAGTCACACAGGGCCTTATCGATAGCTAATGTCCCTATAGTACAAGGGATAGAAAAACTCCCTGGATCCTTGAGCTTGGGCGGAGTACAGTACGACTCTGTAGTAGCGCGCTGCATTCCTCTGTGAAACCAACTGTCTCAGTTTCACTAAAAGACCGCTTACGAGTTAGTATTTCTTTCATAAATTTCGCGTAAGCAGGAACTTGAGTGATCAAATCAGTAAAAGGAACACTTACCTGCAGATTCTTGACGACTTCCATAAACTTACCGAACTGTTGATCAAGCTTTGTCTTACGCTGTCGGTGGGGAAATGGAAGTATGATCGGAATTGCAGGCTCCTTGACTTGAGACGAGGATGCTTGAGAAGAATTAGCATCCTTAATTGAAACCTGGGGATGAAAAGTAGAAGAATCAGGCGTTACGGTCTTCACTCGATCGAGTTCAGGCTGACTCGGTTGAGTTTCATTATACTCGGCCGAGTCACCTGAAAGCACTCGATCGAGTGGTATCACTGAGAGGCTACTGGTCAATTTTTGAGGGTCTACTCGATCGAGTGGGATGACACCACTCGGTCGAGTGACCTCCAACTCGATCGAGTAAGGTGTGACTCGGTCGAGTTGACTACGTGACTGCTCTCTGCCAGGTTTTTGGGGGTCTACTCGATCGAGTGAGGTGGTGTTACTCGATCGAGTGACCTCCATCCGTGGCCTGCTCCGTGCTTCTTCTGTTAGCTCTTGCTTCTCCAACTCCGTCTCATCAACCACAACATACTACTCGGGCATCTTCGGACCATCATAATGGGTTCCGCTTCTCAATGTGATCGCATTGGCTTGCTCATGTGATTGTTCGCCATGAGGAGGTAGACTACCCGGTGGCCTAACTTGCTTTTGGGTGGCAAGTTGTGCTACTTGGGTGTCTAGGATCTTGTTATGTGCAAGTATCTGGTTGACTTGGGTTTCTAGCTTATTATGAATTTGGATACCTTGCATCAATAAAGCTTTGATCTCCGCATACTCGGTGTTGGTTGGAGCTTGAGCTTGGGCTTGGTTTTGGTTTTGTGGGACCGGCTGAAATTGTTGTTGGTTCCCCCACCCTTGTTGGTTACCCCAAGGTTGGTTATTGCCCCATTGTTGGTTCCCCCAATTTTGTTGGTTACCCCAATTTTGTCGCCCTCCTTGGAATTGTTGTCGGTTATTGCTATGGCTTTGGGAGGGTCGGTTATGGGGTGCTACATATGGGACGGTTTTGTTACCGCCGGTTGGTGGTGGGTTAAGCACGTTTTGACTCCTATAAGACAACAACGACTTGTCATAGCCCAGTTGGTTCATGTATGGGAGGTGTGGTCTCATGGATTGGAATGCGTTCGCCATTTCTAAACTCACACACTCTTGGGCATAATGACCCGTATTCCCACAATTCTCACAACCAACCTCGGACATTGCATTAACTTGGTACATACCGCCTTGTTGTTGTTGGTTTTGGGTTCTAGCAAGCTCCATGGAATCAAGCCGCTTAGTTAAAGCGGCTGGGTGGCTAACTATGGCATTTGATGACTCAGAGTCACTACTATTTCCCCCGGTGTTACCTCGTGGATTTCTGACAAGGCTAAAGTCGTATCACCTATATCAAAATAAACCTAACAAACGACTAACAGGTAGCTAGCAGCAAGTAAGGGTCGAATCCACAGAGAGACAGACGATTATCGCCAATTATCTATAGTTGATTCTAAACTATTCTAATTCCGGTTTTTATGATTTTGGTCTAAACTAATACGATTATGTAAAATAACGAGGTTCTAACAATATTAAAAGGATCTAGGATTTTCCGGTTCACTATGCAATTAAATTGGGTAAAGTTAATTAATCATTCAATCAATCAATCAAAGTTATTTAGGGCAAAGACACGGCCTCTCGGATCTTATGTCAACCTTAGGATAGATTCTGACGGGCTCTCGCAACTTACCAGATTATCCTACCCACTTACTTGTAAGTCTACCCTTACCAGGCTTTCGATCTTAGGTTCAGGTTTCTAAATATTCAACTAGTTCAACGTCTCAAACTAATCAAACAATAATACAAGACAAGTAGTAAGGCAATAACATATGAATGATTAATCAAATAAGTAATTAAACTAACATCCCCAATTCAATTAACATAGATCTCCTTCAACCCTAGAAGAATAAATTAGCTACTCATAATAAACGATAAAGCAATAAAAGAATTAAGCATAATAAAGAACAATATGAAAATAAGAAATAAGAAAAGATACCAATTACGTAGAACTGAAAGATTAACGATCTAAAAGTAGGATTACAAACTAGAAGAATTCTAATGGTAATAAAAAGTCTAAACTAAACTAATGAATATCAAAGTGTAATTAAATCTAAACTAATGAATGAGAATGTGTTAAAGTGAAAGGTGTCCTTAAACCTAACCCTAAGAAGGGTATTTATACTTATTACAATGGGTCTAATTAGGAAATAGGACATAATTTAATAAAATAATCTCGTAGGATTTTAATTAAGGCAGAATACGGATTGTTCAGAAGATTAGGAAAGTCACTCTGACGCGTCGTGAACCGCTCGGTACATAAACAAACTGCTCGGTACAAAAACAAACCGACCGGTTCACAAACGAACCGATCGGTTCAACATCAAACCGACCGGTTCGGTTTTCCTGCACTGCGCGACGAATTTGAAATGCTTGCTGTTTCTTAGTTACTTATCGGATTTGAATGTGTGATATACCGTTGGAAAGCTAAGTGAAAGATCTTTCCAACGCCATAAGAATCAGCTCAATCGGAGTTGTATAACTCAAGATATTCACGTTTGAAGTTGACCCTTGTTTTAGCGATCGTTCTTTCTTCTCGATTTGTATTTGTTTGAGCTTTCCAACTTATTTCTTTGTCGTTTCTTATTGTTTCTTCACTTCACATCCTTCCTCAAGCATTCATTTAGTATCTTCTAACTTTTATCACTTTTTTCTTGTAGATTACATGGCTCGACTCTCGTTGTTACCCAAAATATAGCTCAATTGCCTTCATTTGTTTCGTTTCCTACAAAACGTAAACAAAATACCCGACATAACTAAGAAGGATGAAAAGCTATAAAAACGTCTCCTAGGACACGTAAAATGAACCAAAATAAAGGAAAAGTTGGGGTTAAATATAAATACGAAATGAGTTCATCAAATTCCCCCAAACCAAACCTTTGCTTGTCCCTAAGCAAATCAATCATCAAAGAATATGGACAAGACTTAAAACAATGGCTCTAAAATAATTATCAACACGAATCTCAAGATCTATTACTCCAAGCAGCGAATGACACCAATGCTAAAGAAACAAATTCTAAAGCAAAAAGATGAAGAGTAAAAGAATTTCAAAAATCAAGCTCCATTTAATATTCAAATGCCAAACTTTTAATCTTGCATAACCTTCTATGTCGAGATTCCTCACAGTTCACACTCAACACTCAATAAGGGCAATATTGTGAGTTTGTGTAAAATTGGAAAGACAAAACACTCACCTAACTGCGACTTATAAGAACATGCATGCAATCAAACATGATATCATTCTCTACCAACCGTACATACACATTCAATCGGACCAAGACACATGTTGAGGACTTACATATGGTATAAAATGAGGCTAATCGGGTAAGAAGGGGCAAAATTATTTGGATATGTGGAGGTAAAAGCCAAGCTAGTCCAACCGTAACCAAACTAAACTCATTCTATTCTTAACCAACTTCAATCAAAGGAATTACAAGTAGTACCAAGCACCTTATTTTTAACTTTTCATAACCGACTTCGCACCAACAACTACGAAAACAGAGCGATCAATTCTTTTCTCATAGCAAAAACACATTCCTTTTCTTGTTTCACTTTTTTTTCTTTTTTTTTCAACTATCTCCTTCCTTTTTTTATTTTCTTTCATTGATTTTTTTTCAATCTTTCATCATTTTTTTTCCTTCTCCAATCAACATGACATAGTACCAAATTTCACCCAAAAAAAAACAATTCCGTCTAATTAACCAAACTAGCTTGATTAGGGTAGGCAAATATGGCATGTAGTTAATAAATGGGTCAAAACAGTTCAAATTATGGCTATGTGAAGTTCATGGGAATAAGATAAAAGAAAGGGGATTGCCTCTTTTACATATGTCATAATCACAAACCGAATGCATACAGGTATTTAAGAGACGAATGTCATGCTTATGCAATTTTATGTTTGTTACATGTCCAATAAGGAGTACTACTCTCAACCTATAAGAAACTGATCATGGATGTCATCAGTTTAGGCTCTAAGTCTCACAATTTATGTAGCTTACTCGACAACAGGTCAATTGACTCATTTGGCATTCAAAACATAATCGGCGACAAGATTCAAGAAATATTAAACTCAAATAACGGGAAAGAGGTGTCATTCACAAGAAAGAGCAAAGAACTAGGGAAAAGCATGCGACAAATGCAATGTCATCATCGCCGACACGACTCTATACTAAAAGACACAAAAAATAAACAAAAAATAAAAATAAACAAAAAATAAATAATTTTTTTTTTTTTTGAAAATTAAAACACACCGAAAAGAAAAATACACAAAACACAAAATATCCCCCCAAACCAAATTACACAATGTCCTTATTGTGAAGCAAAATAAATAAGATAGGACAAAAATATAACGGGTAAAGGAAGACAAAAAAAATGAAAAAAAAAATAAAATAAAAAATAAAATAAGAGAGAAAAGGGAAAGGTACCGACAATATATTTATGCTGCAAATAATTTCCCCCAAACCAGCAACAAACATGGGGGTTAGACTCATAACCATCAGTATCAAAATCATAGCAGTTCAAGGTTCGCAGGAGTAGATCAAATGTCTGCGCATGTGCTAAACAGAAGCATAAGTTGCACCAATATATAGTAAAGACATCATATAAAATAAATGTTAAAGATCGTCTTAGTCTATCAAACGAGCTGGGCCAATTCTGAACTAGGTGGTCATAGTATATAAGAAGATTAAGACTGCTAATAGGCGGCTCGTAAGGCAAGACGACATACACACCAAATTTCTCAAATTTCTTCCAAGGCTTATCATCGAGTACAAATTGCATAAGAGAATAGTTAGAACTCTCAAAACCAGTCAAAGCATCAATCTTACTTACCTCGCTTTCTTTAGGAAGGTGGTCTAAATCTGACAAGTCCAAACTCAAACAAATTTGCTTCAAAGAATTATCACAACCCTCCTCACAAATCATAAGTTCAAACAAAGGGTTAAGAAAAATCGGATCAAGACAATCAATGGGTAAAAGGGATTCATCCTCAATATATGGGAAAAACTCAAATTTCTCTAAAATGGGTTTCTCAAATAAATCATCCTCGATATCCCATCTATCCATATTTTTCCCACTTAAGGAATCATCAAAAAGTGTATTCTCCTTTTCCCTTCGATTTTTCCTCACAAGCTCAAGATCCTCTCTTTTATTCAATTCCTTCTCCAAAATCTCATAATTGAAATCAAATGACACTCCCTCAAAATCACACAAATCAAAATCCTTAATGTTGTTCTCAATTGAAAGAGCAATATTTAGAACATCCAAACACACATTATCCTCAAAAAACACACATTCCAACTCAATGGCATTGACATTCACAAAGTCGGGGGAAGGTTGAATTAAAGTGTTTGGTAGTTGGTTTAAAGAAGGGTGAGATAGTTAACAAAGATTAGATTCATGGAAATCGACATAATGCATCATATTATCTTTCATGGGGGAGTGAGGAACTTGGATAGATTGGACATTATACACATCATCATCATCTTCATCATCAATTATGTTCACCGGAGATGGAGATGGAACACTTACCTGAAGGTTATTTGCTACTTCCATAGGCAAATCCGATTGACTTTGTTGCTTTTCGTCTGCTAATTGGGTAAGAGGTAGCAACTGACCTTTTAGAGTCTCTTGATTTTGTAGAAGTTGCGTGAATTGTAGCATCAAAGCCTTGATTTCCGCCATTTCATTATTCCACCTCATCTCTGACTCAGAACTGTTTCGGGCTAAATATTTAAGGAGTTCCCATCGCTCCTCATAAGACATATAATTAAACATCCCATCGCAGTTTGCCTCAATATTAGCCCGTCTCTCTTCATCCACACCATCATAAATCATATGACACATCTCCCAAATATCAACATGATAGCCACTTTGATAAATAAAAGACTCAAGTCTTTCCCAATAAATATGCAGTGACTCATGATTAAACTGAGGAAAATAGAAGATAGTCATAATGATGAGATAAATAAATAAATAAATAAATAATTAAAAAAAATATATACGAAATAAAAATAAATATATATATATACAAAATAATCTAGAACCCAAAACAAATAATAGGCAATAATACAAAACCGTCTCCCCGGCAACGGCGCCAAAATTGACAAGGCTAAAGTCGTATCACCTATATCAAAATAAACCTAACAAACGATTAACAGGTAGCTAGCAGCAAGTAAGGGTCGAATCCACAGAGAGACAGACGATTATCGCTAATTATCTATAGTTGATTCTAAACTATTCTAATTCCGGTTTTTATGATTTTGGTCTAAACTAATACGATTATGTAAAATAACGAGGTTCTAACAATATTAAAAGGATCTAGGATTTTTCGGTTCACTATGCAATTAAATTGGGTAAAGTTAATTAATCATTCAATCAATCAATCAAAGTTATTTAGGGCAAAGACACGGCCTCTCGGATTTTATGTCAACCTTAGGATAGATTCTGACGGGCTCTCGCAACTTACCAGATTATCCTACCCACTTACTTGTAAGTCTACCCTTACCAGGCTTTCGATCTTAGGTTCAGGTTCCTAAATATTCAACTAGTTCAACGTCTCAAACTAATCAAACAATAATACAAGACAAGTAGTAAGGCAATAACATATGAATGATTAATCAAATAAGTAATTAAACTAACATCCCCAATTCAATTAACATAGATCTCCTTCAACCCTAGAAGAATAAATTAGCTACTCATAATAAACGATAAAGCAATAAAAGAATTAAGCATAATAAAGAACAATATGAAAATAAGATAATAAGAAAAGATACCAATTACGTAGAACTGAAAGATTAACGATCTAAAAGTAGGATTACAAACTAGAAGAATTCTAATGGTAATAAAAAGTCTAAACTAAACTAATGAATATCAAAGTGTAATTAAATCTAAACTAATGAATGAGAAAGTGTTAAAGTGAAAGGTGTCCTTAAACCTAACCCTAAGAAGGGTATTTATACTTATTACAATGGGTCTAATTAGGAAATAGGACATAATTTAATAAAATAGTCCCGTAGGATTTTAATTAAGGCAGGATACGGATTGTTCAGAAGATTAGGAAAGTCACTCTGACGCGTCGTGAACCGCTCGGTACATAAACAAACCGCTCGGTACAAAAACAAACCGACCGGTTCACAAACGAACCGATCGGTTCAACATCAAACCGACCGGTTCGGTTTTCCTGCACTGCGCGACGAATTTGAAATGCTTGCTGTTTCTTTGTTACTTATCGGATTTGAACGTGTGATATACCGTTGGAAAGCTAAGTGAAAGAGATTTCCAATGCCATAAAATTCAGCTCAATCGGAGTTGTATAACTCAAGATATTCACGTTTGAATTTGACCCTTGTTTTAGCAATCGTTCTTTCTTCTCGATTTGTATTTGTTTGAGCTTTCCAACTTATTTCTTTGTCGTTTCTTATTGTTTCTTCACTTCACATCCTTCCTCAAGCATTCATTTAGTATCTTCTAACTTTTATCACTTCTTTCTTGTAGATTACATGGCTCGACTCTCGTTGTTACCCAAAATATAGCTCAATTGCCTTCATTTGTTTCGTTTCCTACAAAACGTAAACAAAATACCCGACATAACAAAGAAGGATGAAAAGCTATAAAAACGTCTCCTAGGACACGTAAAACGAACCAAAATAAAGGAAAAGTTGGGGTTAAATATAAATACGAAATGAGTTCATCAATTTCCCCAACGTGAGTGATGAGTAGCCATATCTTCAATCAATTTCCATGCTTTATTATCATCAACGTTGTTTTGGAACCTGCCATTAGCTGCAGAATCGAGCGTAGCTCGGCAATCGTCATATAAACCATTATAGAATTGATTGCACAAAAACCATACCTCGAATCCGTGATGTGGACACTCCTTGACTAGCTTTTTAAACCTTACCCACGCCTCGTAGATATTCTCGTGAGATGTCTGTCGGAAGTTAGTAATCTGACTCCTCAACATGTTGGTCTTCTCCGGCGTGTAGTAGTGCTTATAAAAAGCTAAGGCTAGGGAGTTCCCATCTGTGATTTCCTCAGAAATGCGGTCTAGATCCGTGATCCAGTCTCTTGCGTTATCGCGTAGGGAGAACATGAATAACATCTTCATCACCTCTTCTTGTGTCACTCCCGCGGGGAGTGGTATAGTTGAGCAATAATCGGTGAAGAGCTTCATGTGCTTCGCCGGGTTTTCATCGGGGCCTCCACCTAATTGATTTCGCTCCACTAATGTAATAAAGGCGGGGCGAATCTCGAACGTACCCGTAGTGGCGGTGGGCCTCTTCAACGGTTTCGGTAGGGCACTTTGCTCCGGCTCGGAATGGCTAGCAAGTTTGGGAGGCATCTTGACTAGCGGTGTCTCGGGGGCAGTAGTGGAATTATCCTCTTCAAAGGACAGTGCTTTGGATATATGCTCGTCGTCCGAATGGTCCACTGATTCTGATCTTTCTGTCTCAGCAATCTCTGGTTCAGGATCGAATGGTGGTACGTAGCCTGAAATTCGAGAGGACCTGGGCATACGAGGAAACTACAGGAAAAATGTGAGAAATGGTCTCAAGGAACTGAAGTTCCTCGAGACAAGCAATCAAAAGGCTAAAACACAAAACAAGTAAATAAATAACACCGTCTCCCCGGCAACGGCGCCAAAATTTGACAGGGGTAGTCGTATCCCTAATCAAAGATACCCTAAGGTCCACTAACTAATGTAGATGGTGAAGTAGGGGTCGAAGCACCAGGAGACGGGATTCAATTACTTGTTCTAAGGTCTAGACTAAAGATTACGGGTCACTGTTTTTCTGTTTGTTAAGTGGACTGACAACTAACTGCTATAAAGTAAATCAATAATAAAGAGGTCTAGGGTCTCAGGTTCACAATGAATATCAATCGGGTCAGGGAGTCAACTAACAGGTCAATAATTGAACTGTCTAAGGTGTAGGTCCGGTCAGTACTACTACAAACTTTAGAACTAAACTTAACCTGCGGTCGCTAGAATTAAGCTAGTCTACCCAAAATATCGTGACCTAATTAGTCCTTAACCCGGTCGGCGAAAAGTCCTAATTGTGATACTAACTAATTAACCCTGGCCAGTAATTAATCAATCAGAATTAAAACAACATTCAGGCGACAGTTCATATGATCAGAGACAGGTCAATTTTCTATAACCTAATTAACACCCATCGATCCCCATAAACTCTAGATGAAAATTAGCTACTCATGATGATTGTTCTAAAACTAACAAAATAAGAATTGCAATTAAACATGATGAATACGAATTAAATTAAACTACAAGACTGAAATCAGATAACTATGAAAACTAAGAACGAACTAAGACAAGAATTAAACTAGAGAATTGAAATAGAAATTGAAATTAGAATTATAGATTATCGATACCAAACAATTGAGATCTAAAAGAAGAACAGAATTCGATGAACCTTGCGAAAGAAAACGGAAACGAACGTAGTCTTCTATCCTAGCCAAAAAGTAACGTAATGTATGTTTTTTTCCCCAGTCAAAAGTATGTCTGACAATCCTCCTCCAACTTATTTAAAAGAGATCAGTTGGGCTTACAAAGCAGGCCCATAATTCTAAATAAATGAAAATCCAATTCGCGGCCCGAGTGTAACGCACTCGATCGAGTACATGCGTGCACTCAATCGAGTGTATCCGTATCTGCAGTCTGGTTGAGCACGAAATAGGCACTCGATCGAGTGCTTAGCACCACTCGATCGAGTGGGTGCTACTGAGCTCGTGATTGAGCTATTCATTTGCTTCTCGGCTTTTTTCGTTTTCTTCCTCGTCCTTCGTTCTCGTCTCGGCTATCTGGGCTATCACTCCTAGATATGCTCGAAATTGCACTTAACCTGCAAAATAGCACGAGAACCGACAATACTGACTTTCTAATAGAAATCGACATTAAACATATAATTATGGAGGAAGAAAAGCTCAAAAACGGTTGTCGGGGGATAATAAAATACGTTGATCAAACTCCCCCAAACCAAACCTTTGCTTGTCCTCAAGCAAACAACTAATATATACAAACGAGGACAAGTGATGTGAAACACGACTCAGACCTGAATTACAATCATTCTCCTAAAATCAACTAAAACCGACGAGAAAACACGTAATGCTTAAGAATGCAACGAGATCAATAATCATGCCATAATCAAACAATTACCTGCCAAACTTTCAATCTTGCAAGACCAATAATGTCGGACTTCCTTACGGTTGTCGCTCGACACTCATAAGTACGGGTAAGTATATATGTGAAGATAGGAAAGAATAAAGACACTCACTCGACTTATGAAATATGCATGCAGTCGAATATGAAATCAATCTCCCCAATCAAATACGTGTTCCACCAATCAGGACCATAGTACATGCCAAAGACTTACAAGGGGTGGCTTATATGTGAGGGAATAAAATGGATTGTGCTTAAAGCACGTATGGGAATGTGGGGCTAAGACCAGTAGTCGCAGCTACACAATATAAACTATTCATCCAAAAACCTCAACTATGAATTCTGGCCACTAACTAGAAATAAGACTCAAAAGAGCATAAGAGGGAATTTTGCCATCCTCCTAATTATAATTCAATTCTAGTTCCAACATCTCGACCGTTCCTCGAAATATTATAAGAAGCATATATGTTTTTCTTTTCTTTTTCTTTTCTTGGAATTTTTCTTCTTTTTCTAATTCCATTTTTTTTTCTTTTTTTCTTTCTTTTTCATGCTTCTATATTTTTTCAATTCGGACAAGGGGAAGGCGAATACAAGGTCGCACAATAATATTACACACTACGATCCAAAAGATGTAAAAATCCCAAAATATGATCAAGGTGATTCCAATTACGTTCACTGTGACTGTCCTGGTAAGGTAGGCTATTCTGGGTTGTAGCTAATTGATATAAAAATCATGAAAACAGGCTTACAACAGCTGAAACGGGCTGAACAAAGGGAAACTGACCTAAATCTACTGGGTAGTAAAAATGGGTCGTTTGGCTATGTGGAGCTCATCAAAAATAGAAATGCCTTTCCTCATGTACCTCCTCCTCAGACCAAACACGTATTCAATATCAAGAGACGGATGTCATATTTATGCAAATTTATGTTACACATTCCATAAGGAGAAACCACTCAATTCCTAATTATAAATGAGACCAGTTATAGATGTTATTGGCCTAGAAAGCTCTAAATTCTCAGAATTTTTGTGGTTTGCCGACAAAATGGTCAAATTTACTCATTTGGCAATTAACAGTTTAATAGGCAATCATATTAAAATCATCTCATCTCAAGTATTACATGCATTCAGGTACGGAGTCAGCTGTCAATTAGAAAAAATCAAGTAAAACGCATTGTCATCATCGCCGTTTTGCATGTTTCACACCGGACACAAGACAGACACAAGACACACAAAAATAAAATCTTTTTGAATTTTCAATTTTTTTTGGATTTTTAGAATTTTTGAAAGCACACAAACGAAAATAAAAGCACACAAAAACACACAAATTCTCCCCCGAACCTAAATGTCACAGTGTCCTCAATGTGACTCTACAGCATATATGACAAACAAATCCACAGCCAATCCTAAGGACAACTCGACCTAAGGGGAAGTAAAAAAAAGTCCAGGAAAACAATAAAAACAGAAATAAAAAGGAAAGAAAGTACCGTATATACAATGGTAGCTCCCCAAACCGGCTAATCAGCCATCTCATCATCTCCACCGGTCCCAGATGGACCGGCTCCAGTATCGTCCTGGCCTGAGCCGCCAGTACCACCCTGCTGACCCGACTATCGCAAGTCCCTCAACCACTGTGCTCCTAGGCCGCCGTAGGTGTGCCCGTAGTCCGGACCCCAAGCAGTTGGATCAACCCCATAATCGTGGAAAATACCACTAGTATCTCCCGGACCTCTCCAGTAAGACGGGTGCTGAGGTGCCAAGATTCCTTGAGTAAGCATGAACTCGTGGATCCCCCGGTTGACGATGCTCTGGTTAATCCCCTCGTGTACCCATCGCTGGTGCTCGTAAACTGGATCATACATAAACGGATACGGGGGCGGAAACTCGGCACCCGGAGTTTGGAACGGGAAAGTCGGGGTGTGTGTGTGTGTGGCCCGGGGGGGGGGGGGGGGGGGCTCGGTCTCATCGGGTTCGGTCTTTACACGAATCCTACGTCGAGGGGGTTGAACGCCCTCGTCAAAAATGAAGAGCTCCTCGGGAATGAGGTAGCTCGGCGGGTCGGGTGTGTCCTCGCCTGCGGGAGCGGGTTGCAAGGCGAGGAGTGGTGGTAGGATTGTCCCTTCGACAACCGGGAGTTTCATCCAAATCTTGTCACGGACGCGCCACATAAAGTCCGAGGGATTTCCCCGAATCCACTTCAAAGTGGAGAAGAGGTAGCTACGGTCTAGCAAAGGGACTCGGTCGGTGAGACTCTCAAAAGTGACTGTTTCCCCAACACCCATAATATAGCGCTTTGCTAGCGCGGTGACAATGGCTCCACAACCGAGCGGTCCAGATCCATTGATCTGGCGCTAATTACCGACACAAATCATACCGGGTGCATTGAATGCCTTTAGGGATTTCCTAAAGGGGTTCAGGTAGTGTCCTAGAATCAACACCTCCAATGAGTGAAGTTTACTCATGTCGGAGCGTGGAAAAACCACATGACTCAAAATCCGCAAGAAGAGGCGGATAGTAGGGTGTGGGATGTCATTGACTGCCATAGCGGTGACACTTGCACCACGATCCGAAAATAACTGAAAGTAGGGAGGTGCTTTCGAACTCTCGGGTATGTCTAGGATGTCTTCATTCTGGTTACAGGTAAGCCTGAGACACTCGTTTTCTTCCTCGTCCTTCGTCCTCGTCTCGGCTATCACTCCTAGATATGCTCGAAATTGCACTTAACCTGCAAAATAGCACGAGAACCGACAATATCGACTTTCTAATAGAAATCGACATTAAACATATAATTATGGAAGAAGAAAAGCTCAAAAATGGTTGTCGGGGGATAATAAAATACGATATAAAATACGTTGATCATTAACCCTATGAGGGTCACTCGATCGAGTCATAGAGGGGACTCGATCGAGTGCCCTTTACATAGTCCTCCTGCCCCTTTTTTGGGGGTCACTTGATCGAATGAACCATGACACTCGATCGAGTACCCCCTGTACGAGCGACTGCTCACTTCGAAGAGAAGGTCATTTCGCAAATTGTTGATTTAAATCAAAGCTAATTGAGCTAGTCGTAAATACTGAACAATTTATACTTGCTCGACTCTTGACAACTCGTTATGCGCTACACTCGGTTATGAAACCAGTATCGAGCATTTAGAGTAGAATTTTGTAAAATCGAATTTGATTGAACTAAAACGAATATCGATTCCCTCCGCGTTACGATGTCATAATTAATCCTTTCAGACCGTGTGACGATCGATTCGGCATCAACGGGTTTCGTACTAGTCCAATTTATCGATGATTCTTTTAGGCATGATATTCGATTACGGAGTCGATATCGCGCATTTAGAATAATATTTTGAAAAAAAGGCGTCAGACATGTTTAACGACGAATCACCGCGATCACGTTACGCCCTTAAGTGTCTAGGGCGGTGCGCCTCGGAGGGCGCCACCTCCAGTACGACTTGTCAAGAGATTATAACGGACTTTGGACGAGATTCGTAATTAAACATACTCGACCCGATAAAGTTTTAATAAATAATTATACGCGGTATTATTATTAATGACAGAATATAAAAGAAATGATAAAAAAAATGTTAGATTGTTAGCGGTGTTAGATTTGTTAGCGTGCGATAAATAAATGTTAGTAACGGAAAATAAATGTTAGCAACGAAAATTAGAATGTTAGTATACAAAAAAATTAAAAGTTAGTAACATTAGTAATAATTAGTATATATAAAAACGAGGAAGAGAAAGGAGAAAGAGGGATGACGGGATTTGATTTACACCTTCAACCTACATGCTTTAGTCTCGAAATACGGGCTCATCTAGTAGTGGCTTAGGCGCGGTAGCGTCGAGATATGTGGGATGAGTTAGGGTGTGTATGGGTGAGGAGATGGTTCTCTGTTGTCGGGAGGCTATGTTTCGGGATTTGCTAGTGTGTGTATGTATGAATTAGAGGTGAAATAATGTGTTATTGTGTGTAAATGATGGATGATTGAATGTTGTGTTATGTTATGTTAAGGGTTACAAATGGGGGTGTATTTATAGAGGATACCCCATCTAGGGGTCACTCGATCGAGTGGCTCAAAAAAGGTGCCTGTTCGGATTTGAAGGGTGTACTCGATCGAGTGGACCCATGTCACTCGATCGAGTAGGTCAATACGGGTGAGTGTATTTAGGGAAAGTTGAGATTTTTATGCTTAACTTTGATTTGGTTGTTTATGTTGCTTTGACTTTGTATCTAGTCATGGTGTGGGGTTGGTTTCGTCTCGGGTTTCGGCTTTGACCGGGTTTTGACTCGGTCGCAAAAGAGGATTTTATTTCCGATGACGGTTTTGGCTCAGATTAGTCTCATTTTATTGGAAACGACCAACTGAGTCGGGATTTGAGGTCGGCTTTGAGAGATTCGTACTCCGCTAAGTGCCCACGTCGGATACTATTGATTCCGAGTCCGTATTCGAGCGTATTAAAGCATGCTTGTGTCTGATCATCATCAGATGTTTTATTGGAGACTTCCATAGACACTAGTTGGTAAAATGCGGGTGTCTCCAGAATGACTCTCGTTACCAATGGTTTTGAACATCCGGAAAACCATAGATTCTGAGTAAGGGGTGAGGGTACGTATTGGGAAGTCAACACCATGTGACTATCGACACCCAATCCCGCCCGCACATAGCGGCATCTACTAGTTAATCAATGTCGGACGTTTCTCGTTCTAAAGTGGTGAAAATCTGTAACAACCATTTGTTTTGACCCTATGCCTTTTCTATGTCGGTTGATTTAGGAACAAGTTTCCTGTTGTCGAAGTAAGTGTTTTTACATTCTTTGCATGCGAGAAATGCAATAACACGTGACAAACAAGCCATGTTAAGGTGCACGTAGGAGAGTACTAGTCATTATACGTATTAGCAAATTAGTTTTAATGTGATAATATGGATATTATTCGGATCTCGTGGTATACCGTATAAGGTATTCTTCTTAAAGTGCATCTATACAACATTAATCGAGACATAGGGAACCTTGCGATTTAGGGATTAGGCGCACGCCACCGTGCATTCTGATACCGAGACGCGACAAGCTGAGCGTCTAGGTTAATGCAGGACTGGACCACTGCTCATTTTACTTGAACTGATCAAACACCAAAATGCACACAGAAGACAGGTGCAACCTCCCTTGCGTCTCAGTATTCAAGCGCACAAGGCCGTGAGCCCTAGTTCCAAGTGTTCGGATTTAGATGCGATTTCCGGGTTTGTATGGGTGTTTGATCAATGTTGGTTGTATACGTTTTAGCTTTCCGGTTAGGTGATTTAGCATGCGATTAAGGTCATAAAAGGGGTAAATCATGCGTGAAAAGAGTTAAAGATGCGAGAACATAAGTAAATCATGTTAGGAGCATTGCATCCTCAGATTGTACACTAAACAAAATACGAAGTGTAGACGATAAAGAACGAATCTATAATGACTACTCGGATTTAGTTGTTTTCGTAATTTTGGATTGAAGTGGTAGACGTTACGTATTTTGGATGGTTTGGTCTAGGGGGTCGATCGAACATGCACTACGACGGAAACCAAGCAGGAGCAAGCCTTTTACACCATACATGGAATGCGAACTGCAGGTGTACATGTCGATTGAGTGGATTATGAATCCTCATCAGGCGACAATAAGACGTATGTTTGAGCTAATTGGATTGACTGTATCTTCCTAGTTCAACCCTTATTTAAAGAAAAGCGACAAAGTGTTGGATAGAGAGACAACCTAGTGACGATTGTTTCGGCGTAGGTGAAATCGATGAGCGTAGGAACGCTTGAATTAATTTCGATAGGAACCGGATTAATTCGACCCTTTTTCTCGAATATCATGGTATGCGATAATTTTGAGGAGGGTTTTGAGTGGTATGCTCGGAAAATATTTAACTACAAAGAATTTGAATTCTTTTTTTGCTCGAAGCCCTTTTCAATCTCGTATGAATTATGAACCTGGGAGAAATCGAAGGGAATGATTTATTCGCGGACCAGTTGAATTAATGAATTTTGGAGATCCTTGAATGTTGTGTTGAATAGTCGCGGGGAGGGGGGGTATATATAGTTTCTCGAGGCTGGATTTGAGTCCATAGGCACGACATATCGTGCGCCCTAATATTGAGGCGCAGAGGTTCGTGTGACTCATTTCTGAGGTGCGACAGCTCCCGCGGTTGAGTTTTTGAGGTCGTGTTTTGGAAAACTTTCCAAAACGGAAAGATACGTAATTTTAGGATATTTTGTCCAGGTTTCTTGCTTCCTAAGGGTTCTAGACACGCGCATGGGATTGTGGTTCGGGTTTTGAGGATCGACTTGGGTTTGACCCATTGACTCGGTTTTGACTTTGCATTTCGGAACCGATACGGGGCCCCGGAGTCGGAACTGACTATATTTTGTGTTGACGCGACCAAAACGACTCGACTAAGATCTTTTAGATGTTGAATTAATTTTTTCGATTAATCATTTGATCCGTTCTATATAAAAATCATCCGAAGCATCGTAAAAACGTTTCTGTTGTAGTCCGATCATCATCGGGTATTTGCCGGACGCTTTAGTAGCCACCAGGTACAAATTTGGGCATCTACAAAGGTCCCCACTTTGACTGAGGCTTGGACAAGGCAAAAGTCAAAGTATAGCCATCCAGTCAATCGAGGATTACAATCTGGTGGCTATCCGCTCGGGTCGTTTTAAGCCCGTTTGACTACGTGCTCGGACTCGTCAGCCAAGGCTAGAAATCATACCTGACCTCTTCGCTTGCGATTGCTGTTGCAGTTTTGATCTGAATTTGCTTACTTTTGTTTGATTTGAGGAGTTGCTCTAGTTGCTTTGTATCTTGATCTTCGAAATAGACCCCATGCTTGGGTCTGCCCCTGGCCTTCGCGCAATTGAATTATTTAGAATAGATCCTATCTATCCCTGGACTTTGCATAATTGTATTCTTTTGAATAGATCCTGTTTACCCCAGGATTTTGCACGATTGTATTCTACGGAATAGATCATGTCTATTCCTGGACTTTGCATGATTGTATTCTTTGGAATAGATCCTGGCTATTCCTGCACTTTGCATGATTGTATTCTTTGGAATAGACCCTGTCTATTTCTGGACTTTGTATGATTGTATCTTTGGAATAGACCCTGTCTCTATTCCTGGTCTTTGCTTTTGGGTTAATCCCTTATGGGTGGCTTCGCTAAATCATATTAGTCCCTTGCAGGTGGCCGCATCTGTATTAATTCCTTACGGGTGGCTGCATTGCTGATTTGTATTAATCCCTTACTGGTGGCTGCGTTGCAGAATTATATTTGTGTCTCAATCCTTCCTTGGATCGTTGTATAAACATTTGACGAGTGCTTACTCTTGACGAGTGCGTACTTCTATTTGTATTGCTTCCGCTTCGTGTTTTACTTTCGCTGTTTTCGTGTTGATGATGGGCCTGGAGTTTAGGTTCATGGTTTTTCTGCCGGGATATGGCTTGGTTGTTCGGACTTGTATTTGCTGGGGAAGTGAATTTGTGTCTCATGCTTTGGTTAGGGTGTAGATGTTCGTATTTGATGTCGGAGTTGTTTTGCTTGAGTAAATAGGTACCACTGGGGATTTTTATTTTGCTTACCAGGTTGCGCTGCGCGGAGACCTGCCTTGTACGAGGGTCCTCTGGGGATTTGGAAAATGGTCGTAATGTTGTTTTTGCTTGTGAAATTTGAAACATGCGTCCTCGGATTCCAGGGACTCGTTGAACGCATTAGGATTTGCTTTAGGCTAGCAGGATAGGCGCGAGCCCCCTGGCGCCTTGGTTTTCAAGCGCGGGGGTTTGTGTGGCTTGACACTGAGGCGCGGGAGCTTCTGCGGTTCAGCTCTCGTGGTCTGGATTTGAAATAAGAACGCGAATTCGGGTGCGATTGCTTCATTTGTTCGAAACAAAACCGCGACACCCTTTTCACCTTCGTATCGCCATTTTCGCCATTTTCGTTGCTTTCGAGCTTGATTCTTCACCAATCTCGACAATGTCGACCCCAAGTAAGTGTTCCTTACTCACCTATGTCGATTTTATGCTCAATTTGTGTTTGATTTAGGTCAAAATTGCATAACCCTAGATATCGATTTAGGGGTTTTGATTCTGCTCTATTTTGACGCTTGTTTTTTTATCCCATTTACGAATTGGGGTAGTATAGAGCTTGTAGGAGTTTATTAGCTTGAATTAGAAGCTTGAAGGTCTTTTAATGGCTTCCCATGGCCAAAATCCGAATTAGCTAGGGTTTAGGGTCGATTTCCCGATCATGCCCATGTTTGATTCCCGTAAACTTGTAGATTCGTTGCTTAGGGGGTTGTGGGTAACTTGCATGTTGATTTTTGTGACCCGAAATACACTTTAATTAGGTCATTTTGTGTGAGACAGTGAGGTTTACGACCGACCGAATGAGGCTGTAACGATGCCCGATTTTCACGAAACTGCTTTTATTGGGACCGTGATCGAAATGTGGTCTGGGGTGCTTTTCAGAATTTTGCTAGCTCGATTGCAAATTTTGGACCTGTTTTGACCCGTTTTAACCCGTTTGACTTGACCTGGAACGATTTGTTTTGCCTTGATTTTAGCTGGAGATGATGTAGAGCGTCCTATTGAGGCGCCTTTAGTTGTTAGGAAGCATGAGGTTCTCGAGGCGGGTACGTCCTCTTCGAGAACCGTTCATAGGAGGAGGCAAAGTGTATACCAGCCTCGGCTCAAGCCCGGCGCGATTAACAAGGAGGATTACGATCGCGTTTAGAGGAGGAAGCTTCCCGTCATCAACCACAGGAGACAGCGGGGTCCTCGGGTGGTGCCTGCGGTCGGGGAGATCACTTACGTTGATCCTTCATTAGAGAAGGACTGTAACGGGCATCAAGTGGTGTTTTGCTCGAATTTGTACGTGTCGATCCGTATAATTAATGACACAGTATGCTCTTTCTTGACTATTTTGGTATTTTTTGAGTTTATAAATGTGTTTTTCCTTGTTTAACAGGATTTGCTTTGTTTTGTTATTTCCCTTCTGCAGCCCCCAGGTCAGATGAAGACTTTTTTGGGGTACACGACGTGTCTTAAAATATTTTTGCAGAAGCTGAGCCCTGAGGCTAAGGAGTAGATCAGGGGGAAGACTTTGGGCCCTTTGGTTGACCATTGGGTTCGGTTGGTTGGTTGCCTGATTCGGAGTAACCTCATGGTAATTAGGACAATGGTAGACCGCTTTCATGATACTACCTCAACTTTCCATATGTCGTTTGGGGAAGTCGAGATGACTTTGGAGGATTTTGGGGTGATCACTGGGTTGCCTTGGGTCCTAAGATGATCAAGTGGGCCATAGAGAGGACGAGGTTGGACAACAAGGTGGTCAGAGGCTATATTGGTGATTGCCTAGAGCCTGCGGAGTACGGCTCGCCTCATTCCTTGGCTAGTTCGTATATCACTGACCACTTCGAGAGGGTGCGTGGTTTGGAGGGTAGGGTGCCGAACACACCGCTGCAGGATGACCGTTTTTGGCTATGGTACTTTTTGGGTTCCACCTATTTCTCCGATAAGGGTGAGAGGTTTAACACCAAGATTTTGCCGCTCCTAGCTGATTTGGATCTACTGGGACATTTTGATTGGGTGACAACGGGTTTTACTGAGAAGATCCATTGTTTGCAAGCGATGGTGAGGCTGCAGGTGGCCACCGGATCGACGATACCCATCATAGGTCTAGGTCTCGTGCTGGAGGTACGTTATTTCGTTAGTTGTGATTAACAGCATAGTGTTATTTTGTCCTTTTTGGTTATTGATGCATTCTTTAGGGTTTTGTAGGCTTGGATATATATTCTTACTTTCCGTGTCTGGTGCCTAAGACAGTGTCTGTTCACTCGGTTAAATTTCCGGACGGGATCGAGTTGAGGTTAGCTCAGCCGAAGTCGACCACAAGACACTACGCAGCTGAGAACGTTCTGGTGAACCAGCAGCGCCTGGAGGATGTGAGTCCCCTTTTATCCTTTGAATTGTTTGCTTAGGTAGCTCCCAAGTTAGGAGTTTTGATATGCTGCGTTTTGTTTTGTAGTTTGTAGCCCACTCTTAGGCCAACTACTCGGGTTTTCCTGAGTATGTGGCGGCGGAGATGAGGTCGAGGAGCTACCGGAGGATGCTTCTTCATGCGTTGATCTGCCCGGTGTGGTATATGGGGGAGAGAATAGTTTGCCAGTGCCTCTACGGCGAGTTTGGGTTCTCGTCAATCCTCCGAGGATGGTGATTAAGCCTCCTACTCTGGCCGAGGCTTGTAAGGATAGAGATGGCGAGAGAGGCGACGCGCCGTTGGTGCATGACGCCTCGTACGTATCCCATGTCTGTCAGAAATTCACTGGCCATCGCATCGTGGTAAGTTTTCGATTTTGCTATTTTGTTTCTTGCTTTGCTTGGATAGGGTCGTCCTTGAAATGACCTTGTTTTTTTTAGTTAGCGGATCTGGCTGACGCCGTTCAGCCCCCAGACTTTCCTTTGACACTGCTTAGGGTGGATGCGGCAGGCGTGGCGGTACACCAAGCCCCTTCCTCCTTGCTCTGTGGAAGAATTGGACGCCGGAATGGAGTGACGCGACCAGGTATACCGGGCAAGCGTGGTAGTTTGTTTTGAGCCTTGCTTTTGTGGTTTTAGGTACTTGTGGCTAACTTGTTTGGTTCCGTGGTTCAGATATCCTCGGCTATCCATCAGAGGCTATGGCAGGCCGCTAACCATTTCCGAGCCTACGCAAAGGGGAGGGCCCCTGCCTCGGCTCGCGATGCGGAGTCTAGATCGGTATGTTGACTCTGCTTTGTTTTGTAGATGGTTTACCGTTGTTTGTTGAAGTGTTTGGTGTTTTAGACTTTGTATTGTTTATAGGATGTTCAGGACATAGTGTCACAGATGGGAGCACGAGTCGCCAAGCTCGAGAGGGTTGAGCTCGATTTGCTTCAAGCTGTTTATTCCCAGGATCGCGAGAACGAGAGGCTGAGGGAACAGTTAGCCTGGTTCTAGGATGAATCCTTGAGGTGTGGCGAGGATTGAACTAAGTCGAAGGCTACAGGCATTTCTGAGGAGGTCGAGGTGACTGGATGGGTCTCGAGCACTAAGGATTTGCTGACCGGCCTAGATACCTCACATAGGCGGTGTGGCAGAGTCGACTCCTTTCCAGGTCGAGGATCTAGATTTTGATCTTTCCTATGACTTTAGCTTTGTACTTGCTATGTTGGTGGTCTCGGAGCCCCCAATTTGAACTCTTGGATTTGCCTGTATATACGACTTGAGCATTTGCTTTTGTTGATGATGCTATGCTCGGTTTGCTTTTGTTTAAATCTCCTGCAACGTTAGCTTAGATAACAAATAATCACGTAAGCACTTCAGAGTTTGATTTGTTTTGTGTTGTGCCATGGTTTAGGGTGTTTTAGGTAAGCAGTGATTGATCGAGAGTGTGAAAACGTGTTAGGATGTTTGAAATTTGTAAATTTTGAGCTGGGAATTGGATCGAATAGGACGCCAATTAAGACATTTTTACTTTAGATGTGTTTTGACTCGGGATGTGTAAAAGACTAGCTGACTAGGCTTGGAGTGTCGATTTTCACTCGAAATGTGTTAAAATACTTTGAAACCAAACAAGATTTAGATCATGTTTACATTAAGATGTCGATTTTGACTCGAAATGTGCTAAAATTCTTTGGAAAAAAGGTGGACCACTTTTCCGTGAGGCTATGAGACCTCGAGGTGGGGTAGCTTATCGCCGAAAAGAAAAAAATTTAAAAAATGTCCAAGTCCGGTGAGTCGGCATAAGTAAATGCTGCTTTCGCTTGTTGGTGTGGCGACCTTTATTCGTTCATTGTTGCTTCATGTTTTGAAAAAGGAATGAGACGATTTAGGAAATCAAATTTAATCACTCGATTTTGCTGAATGCCGAAGAGATGAAGCTTCACCCTCCGTGCGCCCGGAAGGTGAGGCGCTGAGACTCTTGCGCCCTGATTCTCAGGCGCGAGAGTTGGCATGGTTGAGCGCGTGATTATTGAAATTTTCCAAAATTCGTTGAATGGAGATTTCCTTATTCCGTTGTTATTGTAGCTATAAATAGGGGTGATTGGAGTCTTTCTTAGACATAATTGACATACAAGTAGTTCTTGATACTTCGCTTTTGAAATATTAAGTCATGTCGACCTTTGGAGAACTTTTCACCAAATGGATGAATTCCTTCAAAAAAGTTGAGCTTGAAGAATTATTAAGTGTCGGTTTGTCGTCTATCATGTTGCTAAAGCAAACCAAAGTGCAAGCCGGTTTACTAAGCGCATGCTCATGTTTTTAGAATCCCGACCATAACGTATTTGAGTTCGCGCAAGGTGACATTTGTCCATTGCCCGAGGAGATAGATGCTATTGGTGGATGGGATTCGTTTCGCCCTTCCATTCCTGTTTTTGACGAAGTATCCGTTAAGTGGTTTCGTTGTTTCTTCGATATTCCGCTGACAGAGGAGGCCATGTCCTTCATTGGTGAAGGTGGAATTAATTTGGAGTACCTTGTTACGGTGTTTTTGTAGAGAGACACCCACAAATTTTCACCTTTAGCGCACAGGCGTGCTTTCAGTATTGCTATATTGTGTCAATATATGTTTGAGGATGCTTCGGCCCATGCCGGATGGTGTAACTCTCGTGTTATCAACATTATTATGCATATGGAACATGGGAGGTCACCGTCCTAGCTCATGCTTGGCGAGACTATAATGGAACTAGACATGCGTGAACGAGTTCGTCTTTCTCCGTTTCGTGGCTCTAGTCGATTCGTACAGGTATGCCTTTGCATCGTGTGATGTGTTTTAGCTTGTTGGGGAATTACCCGGGTTTTGAAATCGTTTGAGCCTAAGAGGTTCAGACGCGGGCCCTCCGGCGTCTGACATTGTTGTTTTGTTTTGCTTGTTTTATCACAGGTGTGGTCGCAAGAGAGACTTTGGCTTGAACCTCCTCCGGCTATTAAAGGTCACACCTGTCAAAACAAGAGCAAAATATTAACTAATAACATCAAATCGAGCTCCTTGTGAGCTTTTCGAGCCGAGCTACGCCTTTCTCAGTGTAGACAACCACATTTGGCTGCTAGGTGTCTTTAGCAGTTTCCAAGAAACACCCGATGATGATCGGACGCAAACATGCTTCTACGCACTCAGATATGGGCTCGAAACCGTTAGTTTCTGGCTTGGGCTATTTACGGAGTACAAATCTCACAAAACCGACCTCAAATTCAGGCCCAACGGGTCGTTTCCAATCAAATAAGACTAATTTTGGTCAAAACCGACACCGGAAATAAAACTATCTTTTTAGCGACCGGGTCAAACTCCGGTCAAAGCCGTTTCCGAGACACAAAACAGCCATACTAATATCAAGAATTCAATCCAAAATACAAAATCTGCAAAATATCTAGCCCGCCTGATCCACTCGATCGAGTGTCAGACCACTCGATCGAGTGGGCCTTTAACAGGCCCATTTTTACCCTTCAGCTGAGCCACTCGATCGAGTCCATCAGGGCACTCGATCGAATAACCCTAGACGGGGGAGGGGGGATCATTCCTATATATACACCCATTTGCAACACAATTCACACACCCTTTTTCAATCATACTCCTTCAACCTAAACCCTAGCATCTAGGAAACCTCAAACCCTAAACCACCATAACTCCATCTACATAAATCTCGATACTCCCGTGCTCAAGCGACAACTAGACGAGTTACATACCGAGAACACGAAACGTGTAGGTTGAGGGTGCATACAAACCCGATTTCTTCTCTTTCTTTCTTCTCTTTTCTCGTCCGTCTGCTTTCCCTTCCTTTCGTCTTCTTTTTTATTATTTTTACTAATATCGATAATATCACTAATATCAAAACATTAAAATACTCGCTAATTCGTGTCGAGCGCAAAGGATGACGGGATAAGGAAATCCGAATATACAAGGGTGTTGCACCCGATGTTGCCGGTCGCTTATCCCGACACCCCAAACGCTTGATTGTTGAAGCGAGTCAACGTCAACAATAGCGTTTTTTTTAATTTTGTCGTGTCGCTATCGTCATCATCGTTATCATCGCATATTCATCGATTTCTTAAAACTAATTCGAATCAAATACTTATATTTAAGTTAGGTCAAAACCCATTGATGCGGATCTGACATCACAATCCGCAAGGATCTTTTACGATGTCGGGATGCGGAGGAATCAATTTCTTTTTAATTCAACAAAGTATAAAGCGTCATTCTTTAGATGCGATATCGATTCTATAATTGAATGTCGTATCTAAACGAACTAGTCAACAAATTAAACTAATACGAATTCGTTGATGCTAAAATAGTTGTCACATAATTCGAAAGAATTAATTACGACACTATAAACGCGGAGAAGATCTATCTCGTTTTAGTTCGATTTAAACGCCTTACAACATCTTTTTCTAGATTTCGCTCTAAGTATTCGATATTGATTCCATAATCAAATATCGGATACGACGAGTGTCAAAATTTGAATCGAGCACAAATCATACAATATTTCTGCCCGATTTGAAAAAGATAGCGATTTACCAAAATTAAAAAGCAATTTCGAAATCTATAACAAATTGCGAAACGAACTCTAGTTCTTACAGGGGGCAGTCGATCGAGTGCCTAGCCCACTCGATCGAGTGGCACCCCAAAACCGAGGCAGAATGACTTTTTGAGGACCACTCGGTCGAGTCTCTCAATGACTCGATCGAGTGGCGACTCACTCGGTCGAGTCTCTTAATGACTCGGTCGAGTAATATCTCAAATTCTGGGCAGAAAAATTTCTCCGAGGCACACTCGGTCGAGTCCTTCATTGACTCGATCAAGTGTCCTTTCATCATGTCAAAACGTGAGCCCTATACATATTTCGAGCCTTGTCAAATATTTTCACGACTTCAGTCAACATGTGTCATGTCAATTATATGTAATATTACCTTCCAAAATCATGCATCGTGTCGTTTACATCATTCTATAGCATTTTCATATTATTCGCAAACCGTTATTATCGTTACCACCGTTACTAACTTGTTTGTTTATGTCTTCTCATCCTATTTTTGTTTCATTTGTTTTATTGTATTAAATACAACTTTGACGTTAATTTTAAATGTATTAAATCGACGTAGCAACTTATTCGAATTTTTGCATGTTTAGTCAAAACATTGTTTGCATATCATTCAATCGAATTACTAACGCGCGTATTCAAAAGTCAAGCGATATCTTAGTTGAGGCCGCTAAGTGCCAGCGGGGTTGGGTGTTCTTTGTGAACTTCCCAACACGTACCCAAACTCCTTACTCAGAACCATGGTTTCCGGATATCCGAATCCATTGGCGCACGAGAGTCATTCAATACACGGTATCCGATAATGTCAGTATCGGTATCGCAATGCAAAGGGACGAACCCAATAAACTCTGACATCCGAATGGGCCGTACTTTGTGCGCGGCCCACTATGATATAAAGTGTGTTCGAACGAGCCCGAACTCCCACAAAGTTCGGTGGCGACTCCACTTCGATTTAAATTTCAATTCGACCCATCTCACATGAGATTTATTCGCTTCCCCAAACCCGCGCGTGGCCGCGTTCGGGTGGACCTATGTCATGTCCACAATTTGGCGACTCCGCTGGGGAGATATATGAGTTTGCGCAGGCGCTGGGGAATAAAAAACTTGATGTTCCTTTGGGAAGCCAAGCTGGTACCTGAAATGTTAGATAGACAGACAGAAATAGCAAATATAGCAAGATAACATACAGGAAATGCAGTTAGCATCTATAGACTGGCTTGCGCTTGGGAAAAATGATTTTTGCTTCATTTTGAAATTGAAGTCCTGAAAGCAACTCATGTGCTAGGTTTTCAAAATGGAAAGGGGTAAAAAAGAAATTTGCAGTTTAAATAGACTGAAATTTGACCTTGTCGAAAAGGATTTTTTCAAATAGCTAAGTTTTGCAAATTTTAAAAGCGAGAATTTGAAGAGTGAGGTACCGACAGACTCGACACTGGACATGACAGGACAAGATGACAGACATGACTGGACTCTCGAGGGGTTGGACCGTGACTCGGTAGGGGGGTGGGCCACCTAAGATGACAAGACTCTTAAGCTGCGCTATTCCATAGCCTAGGCGAGTGACAACACGGTCGAATCCTCAGAATGGGAAAGATATGTACTCTGTAATGACAGGACTAAGTAGTAGCAATGCCGTAGACTGGTGTTCTTTTGGATCTTTTTTTTTTTGGTTTTGGGGTATATTCCCATGGTAGGTGTTGTTTCGAGTTCCTCACAGACTCTCGTCTTTGACTGAGCCAAGTACTAGGACACACTAAAGAAAGGTGGCTAAATTTTGAAAGTCTTTTGGATTTTGTGAGTGGATGGAGGTCTTCTGCCTAAGAGAAGCCCCCAGGATGACAAAGCTAGCTGCTGAGAACATGACAGTGTCGTGACCGGAATGATAGTGCTTTTTGAATGTGTGTCAATGTGGGTGGTTGTGCCCTTGTTGAAAGGCTGCCGGTGTAGGCTAGGTGCATTCCCAATGATGTCTTGATAAAAGGGCTAGAATGGTTAGGATGTTGATCCTGTGACTGTGAGCGTTCTCCGGGGTAGCCCCCAGAGGTGGTGTGATCTATTTGGGCATGTTCTATGCCGACTGCAAGTTGAGTTCCCGTTTTTGGATCCGGTAACTGGTTCGGATGTTTTTGGAAATGTGGTGCTAGGTCGTAAGTGGCTTCGATGATTCGAAATCTGGAGCTCGATTTTGTGGAGCTAAGGCTTCGAGGGTAAGGTATTGCAATGTGGTAGGAAAGGGGGAAGTTGAGTAAAAAAGACTTGGACTTCGATTGGGCAGGTTTGATAACGCGGGATCTGATTTCCATGTCTGGCCCTAATGGTTAGAGTGTATCCTATGGAGCTCGAATCCTCAAAAATTCCGGGCTGTCTCTTAGCCTAGGTCTCGAGAAGGTCTTGAAGGTTGTAATGTGGGAGGGCTAAGTGTGGTGTTAGCTGACCAGCTTGGTTGTTTCTCCCCTATTTGATGGTATGGGTATTGATAATTTTGAATTGACCGTACCCGGTCAAGGGACTTTCACTTGGATCGATCGTTAACCACGGTCATGGGTTTTTTTGAATTTTTTGTTGGTTGACCTCTTAGCTCCGGTCATAGGATGCCTTTTTTTTTATGATGGCCTGCTTTTTTATTTGGCCTTTTGCTTTTTTCCTTGGACTTTTTATTTTTTTTCCAGCTTTTCTCTTTTTTCTTTTTTTTCTGTTGTTGGTCAGACTAACACCTAAGATAGGGATTGGTCAGTCTTATTGGAGATGTATTTATTGTGGGAAATGGGCTTGCCTCCCGTCTTGAACCAAACTAGGAGACTACCTAGATTTGTCATAGGATTCGATACCGCTCTTGCTAAGGGTAATTACGTGGCTTTCTATGTCAGACATGGAACAGGTAAAGGAAAACACGGGTCTCAGTTTCCTGTAGTCATTATAGATGTGCCAATAATAGTCACGTGCATGTGCTCACAGTGTATGACGGTGTTCAT
Organism: Agrostemma githago; assembly: GCA_958450325.1. Lineage (NCBI taxonomy): Eukaryota > Viridiplantae > Streptophyta > Magnoliopsida > Caryophyllales > Caryophyllaceae > Agrostemma > Agrostemma githago. Next base: position 35,786,189 of record OY288247.1, read on the forward strand.
CATGTTCTCGGAAACACATAAGGAAAGCGTATATGAGAAATAGAAATATTGAAAGCTGACTTTATTGAATTTTGAAAAGAGGGCAGAATATAGCTGACTCTGACTCTGACTTTGAAATTGAAAGAAATAGAACATCCTAGACTTGGACTCAGACTCGGACTTAAACCAAATCTAGACTCTTGGATGAGGTTGTCAGTAGTCTTCGGCTTCTAAGGACTCGAGTGGATGTCCAGTATAGCCTTCGGTAGAAGCTTCACCTAGATCTTCATTATGTCGAAGATCATCTTCAACCCTAGTGCCCATTTCAGTTAAAATAGCAAAGCTGGGTATGATAGAATACCGGAGATGGACCCGGTAGGAAGGGAGGAGGTTCTTGACAAAGGCCACCACTAAAGTTTTTTCATTGGGCTTTTCCACCAGTTCACACTTTCGGCCCTCCAGCGTTGAAGGTATTTGGTAAAACCTTCATTGGGCTCCTGGGCCATAACCTTCAAAGTGGCATCGTGGCCTGGATCTCGGTATTATCAGCGTAATTCCGAGCGAACTCCGTTGCCACGTCATCCCAACAAGTCTTGTACCTCTTCGAGTCAAGCCTGTAGTACCAGGCCTTCGGATGCTTCTCGAGGGAGGAAGCAAACAAGTGCTTGAACATGGTGGATTTCGCCCCCTTGACAGCCATAAATTCTTTGAAAGCCCGAATGTGATGGACCGGTTCTTCAGTACCCTCAAACATCGGTATGCCCGTAAGGTTGAGGTTGGCGGATAGCTCGTCATTCAGAGGCGAATAGGAACGAGCGTTTTCCGTATGGATCGAGTTATTCGTTGACAAATGGACCTGTTCTTCAAGTTTGCGAACGGCGCTGACCAATTCAGCTATGGGCACAGTGGTTTCATTCCCGACCTTAGGAGTCCCTTGCTCTACGGCACTCAAGCGGGTTGCAATGGCGGTTTGGTCGGTCCTGATGGCTATCAGTTGGGCCTCCATCTTAGCCAGCGAGGCGGTCAGTCGGTCCAAGGTTTCTTGCATTTTCTGGCGTCTGGTTACCGGTGGCCTGTCTGTAAGAATACCGCGTAATCAGAAAAGTTGCTTTGGAACTCAAGTACACCAAGGCATAGGTAATAGCGCGGGAGGAGAGACGACTCCAGTTTGACTCGGGCTAGACTCTCCTAAGACAAATGTGTAGGGTACGATTCTCGGAGTGACCGTGATTAATCGCTCCGTCGGAGAATAGCCCCCGAGTGAGACTAAGGACTCAGATGATGTGGTACCTACTTGACTTGAAATGTGGGGTACGTGTGACAACACGTGTAAGACCTGAACGTTAGAGCAACCGTGATTGATCGCTCTGCTGAAGGGTAGCCCCCGAGTGGGATTGAAGACTTTGTTAAGAATCGAGTGTTAGACGAGTGATCCTTAGACGTAAAGACCGTGAACCTTTTGTTATAGGGCCATTCCTCGTAAAGGGTTGACTCAGCCCCAGCGGAAAGCCTGAGACGGTATTTCCCGAAATAGCGCGGGATGGGCCCATATATAGGCGCATCCGGGACTCATACGACAAGTCCGATTCCCCGCGTAATTCTGAATCAGGATGTGTCCGCAAACGGACACACCCAGGGCTACTTGGGCAAGCTCCCGCACAGCTCCAAGACGGGATGTATCCGCATACATATACAACCAGGGAATAAAAAAAAGTCCCACGGAGCTATTCCCGACAACAGAACTCAGGTATGATTTCTATCTGATGGCTGGCGGGCCCTTTCACGCAAGTCTAATGGACTATAAACGACCCAACCGGAAGTCTTCCGAGTCTTAATCCTCGATTGGCCTGGTAGCTACTCTGAATTTCGCCTTGTCCAAGCCTCAGTCAGGGTGGGGGCTCTGTAGACACCCACATTTGGCTGCTAGGTGTCTGTAGAAGTTTCCAAGAAACACACGATAATGATCGGACGCAAACATGCTTCTACGCGCTCGGATATGGGCTCGAAACCGTTAGTTTCTGGCTTGGGCTATTTACGGAGTACAAATCTCACAAAACCAACCTTAAATTCAGGCACAGCGGGTCGTTTCCAATCAAATAAGACTAATTTGGGTCAAAACCGACACTGGAAATAAAACTATCTTTTTGGTGACCGGGTCAAACCCCGGTCAAAGCCGTTTCCGAGACACAAAACAGCCATACAAATATCCTGAATTCAATCCAAAATACAAAATCTGCAAAATATCTAGCCCGCCTGATCCACTCGATCGAGTGGGCCTTTAACAGGCCCGTTTTTACCTTTCAGCTGAGCCACTCGATCGAGTCCATCAGGGCACTCGATCTAGTAACCCTAAACGGGGGAGGGGAGATCATTCCTATATATACACCCCTTTGCAACACAATTCACACACCCTTTTTCAATCATACTTCTTCAACCTAAACCCTAGCATCTAGGAAACCTCAAACCCTAAACCACCATAACTCCATCTACATAAATCTCGATACTCCCGTGCTCAAGCCACAACTAGACGAGTTACATACCGAGAACATGAAACATGTAGGTTGAGGGTGCATACAAACCCGATTTCTTCTCTTTTCTCGTACGTCTGCTTTTCCTTCCTCTCGTCTTCTTTTTTATTTTATTTTTCTAATATTGGTAATATCACTAATATCAAAACATTAAAATACTCGCTAATTCGTGTCGAGCGCAAAGGATGATGGGATAAGGAAATCCGAATATACAAGGGTGTTGCACCCGATGTTGCCGGTCGCTTATCTCGACACCCCGAACGCTTGATTGTTGAAGCGAGTCAACGTCAACAATAGCGTTTTTTTTATTTTGTCGCATCGCTATCGTCATCATCGTTATCATCGCATATTCATCGATTTCTTAAAACTATTTCGAATCAAATACCTTTATTTAAGTTAGGTCGAAACCCGTTGATGCGGATCTGATATCACAATCCGCAAAGATCATTTACGATGTCGGGATGCGGATGGAATCGATTTCTTTTTAATTCAACAAAGTATAAAGCGTCGTTCTTTAGATGTGATATCGATTCTATAATCGAATGTCGTATCAAAACGAACTAGTCAAAAAATTAAACTAATACGAATTCGCTGATGCTAAAATTGTTGTCACATAATTCGAAAGAATTAATTACGACACTATAAACGCGGAGAAGATCTATCTCGTTTTAGTTCGATTTAAACGACTTACAACATCTTTTCCTAGATTTTGCTCTAAGTATTCGATATTGATTCCATAATCAAATATCGGACAACGAGTGTCAAAATTCGAATCGAGCACAAATCATACAATTTCTGCCCGATTTGCAATATTTCGGTCGAGTCTCTTAATGACTCGGTCGAGTAATATCTCAAATTCTGGGCAGAATTTTTTTTCCAAGGCACACTCGGTCGAGTCCTTCAATGACTCGATCGAGTGTACTTTCATCACGTCAAAACGTGAGCCCTAAACATATTTCGAGCCTTGTCAAATATTTTTGCGACTTCGGTCAACACGTGTCAAGTCAATCACGTGTAATATTACTTTCCAAAATCATGCATCGTGTCGTTTACATCATTCTATAGCATTTTCATATTATTCGCAAACCGTTATTATCGTTACCACCGTTACTAACTTGTTTGTTTATGTCTTCTCATCGTATTTTTTATTTCATTTGTTTTATTGTACTAAAACAAATCTAGCATGCTATATACAAATTTGACGTTAATTTTAAATGCATTAAATTGACGTAGCAACTTATTCGAATTTTCGCATGTTTAGTCAAAACATTGTTTGCATATCGTTCAATCGAATTACAAACGCGCGTATTCAAAATTTAAGCGATATCTTAGTAGAGGCCGCTAAGTGTGGGCGGGGTTGGGTGTTCTTTGTGAACTTCCCAACACGTACCCTCACCCCTTACTCAAAACCATGTTTTCCGGATATCCGAATCCATTGGCGCTTGAGAGTCATTCAATACACGGTATCCGATAATATCGGTATTGGTATTGCAATGCAAAGGGACGAACCCAATAAACTCTGACATCCGAATGGGCCGTACTTTGTGCGCGGCCCACTAAGATATAGAGTGGGTTCGAACGGGCCCGAACTCCCACAAAGTTCGGTGGCGACTCCACTTCGATTTAAATTTCAATTCGACCCATCCCACATGAGATTCATTCGCTTCCCCAAACCCGCGCGTGGCCGCGTCGGGGTGGACCTATGTCATGTCCACACTCAGCTCGACTCGTTAAGTTGTCGAGCCGTGCCCAAGCCCGAGTCGAGCTCGCATGAGCCGAGCTTTGACCGAGTCGAGCTCGAGCTGCTCACGAGCTGTCTCATCTCATTAACACTCCAATGTTGAGTATCCCTGAAGCCGATACTGTTGCTATTGATTCCCATCCCAGGATGGGGACGTGCTAAGGGATTTTGAGCTTAATTGGAGACAACGGAAATTTTTTACCGTTCGAGGCACGCACACTTGATGGGAAAAGCTAAGGAGTGCAGAATCTTTGGAGCTTAAGAATAAGGAAATATTTTGGGGCAACATAGTCAAGCGTTCGCCCAAAGATAGTGGAACTGGTTCGACTACTGTCAATTCATTGAGGCGGGTCAAGACAGACGAGACCCAATATTAAAGATACAGACATGGAATGTATGTGGGATCGACTGGGTCCACGATTGGCTAAGCAGATGTCTGTTTGCATTCAAGAGCCTCGAGATGAGAGGCCAAAGAAGGCGCATCCGAAGGGCAAAGGAAAAGAAAAGATGAACGAATAGTGCCCAACTGTTTAATATTATGTAATATTACGTGATATTATGTGGCGTACTAGTTCTAGTTTTTTGTGGTGTTTGTTTTATTTTGATATTTCTTTTCTTTTGACGTACCCGATGATGGATATGGACGTAAGGGCCTCGAGAAAGGCTTGATTTTGCTTGATTTGATTATATGAGAAGTGGTGGCTCGCAACTCGATTCTTCATTTTGCCCAGAGCGTCCTTTCGGGTTTTCACTCCGTCCTCAGTTCATCGTTTTTTTGCTTTTATTTTTTAGATGTATGGGCGCCTCTATGTTTATGTTGCTTTTTTCTTTCTCGTCCAAATCGGCGATTATGACGGCAGCTCAGGTGAGGATTTTCTTGACAATGTATGGTCCTACCCAGTTGGGTTCGAACGATCTTCCAGGGTCTACGGGGAGTGGGGCTCTGTCGCATTTAACCATTAAATCTCCCTCATGTATGTTTTGAGACTTGACTCGCTTGTTGAATGCACGTTGTAATCATTGTTGGTAAGCTTGCACATTTGATAGCGTGTGTATGCTGCGCTCGTTTAGGAGGACTAACTCGTCGTAGCGCTTATGGTTCCATTTCTCTTCGGGAATGCCACTTTCGGCTAGTATCTTTAAGGATGGGACCATCTAGTTCTACTGGCTACACGGCTTTTGGACCATAGGTTAGATAATATGAAGTTTGATAGGATGTTTGGTATCCCCACAAGGAAAATGGTATATTGTTGGGCTAGTCCAGATAGTTGCATATTATCTTCTTAAGGATGGTGACGATAGTTTTTGTTTGCAGCTTCTACAGCCCCGTTGGTTTGAGGCTTGTAAGGTGACGACCTATGTCGTTTGATTTTGTATTTGTCTAGGAGTGTTTGAGTATCTGCCCTGAAATGAGCCCCCTGATCACTAACCATATCGTGTGGTATCCCTTTGCGATAGATGATGTTGTTTTATAGGAATTTTACTACTTGCTTCAAGGTTAGCGTTTCGTAGGATGCTGCTTCGAACCACTTTATAAAGTAGTCTACGGCTACTAGTGTGAAACAGTTTCCTGCTGTCCCGAGGGGGCGTACTTTTCCTACGATGTTGATTCCCCAGGTTGAGAAAGGCCATGGTGTCGTTATAGTGTGTAATGGGTATGGTGGCACGTGCTGTACATTGGCGAATATTTGATAATTGTGGCAGTGGCGGGCATGGTGTCTATAATCCGCTTCTAGGGTTGTCCAGTAGTATCCTAGTCTCATTATCTTGCAGGCTAGTGTGTGAACAGTCATGTGGGGCCCGCATACCCCGTCATGTAATTCTTCCATGACTTTCTTAGCTTCGGTTTCATTGACACATCTGAGTGGTACTCCTTGCAGGGTACGTCTGTATAGAAGTCCTTGGCTTAATACGTAATGAGCGGCGAGTACCCTAAGAGCGCGTTTGCGTTTAGCGTTTGAATTGGATGGATATGATCCATATGTCTTCAAATCTAGGATTACTTTGTACCATGTTTCTTTGATGGTGTTGTTGCTATCGGTTTCGATGTCATTGATGTAGGCCGGTTGTTCTCTTCTTTTCACACAGATTGGCATGGTTAACAGATCATCAGGCATGTTGATTAGTGAGCCTAGTTTTGATGGGGCGTCTGCAAATTGGTTTTCTTCGCGTGGGATGGGCACGAAGTCAATTTCTTTGAAGTGTTGGGATATCTCTTCAATTTTTGCTTGGTATTGACCTAGGCTTTCGCTATAGACCTTCCGAATTCTCATGCCTTGGTTTACTACTAACACTACTACAAAACATCAAATAAACATAGGTCGTTTTCAACAATAGACATGAGTTTTGCGACCTATGTTAAGTTGAGTGACATCTATTGTCAAATGACCTATGTCTATTTAAACAATAGACATCAGTTTCTAAATTAGCTGATGTGTAACACCCCGGCCCAATCCTAGGATTGGAAATATTATCCACGATAGCTTGCCAGGCTTTTGTACTGGTCCCACAGACCAACATGAGTCCTTTCCAGCGCATTTTCTCCTCACTTATGTCATCCCGGAAACCTTCCCAGGAGGTCACCCATCCTAAGATTACTCTCACTCAAGCACGCTTAACTGTGGAGTTCTTTTATGGATGACCAAAAAAGAAAGTGCACTTTGTTGATAAGCACTAGTCATTTAAGCTCATAAATAAGACATCTTCAATCATTGTGGGATGTTTCATTGACTCCCACTTGAAGAACGCAACGTCCTCGTTGCGCCTGACAGCATAACACCCAGAATCCACCCCCGTTAGGTGCCAAATGCACGGTCGCAGGGTTGCTCTGATACCATTTGTAACACCCTGGCCCAATCCTAGGATCGGAAATGTTAACCACGGTAGCTCGCCAAGCTTTTGTACTGGTCCCAAAGACCAAAACGAGTCCTTTCCAGTGCATTTTGTCCTCACTCATACGCATCCTGGAAACCTTTCCTGGAAGTAACCCATCCTAAGATTACTCCCATTCAAGCACGCTTAACTGTGGAGTTCTTTTGCATGGATGACCAAAAAAGAAAGTGCATTTTGTTGATATGAGTAATACTTTCAATCGTTTTAAGCACTAGTCATTTAAGCTCATAAATAGGACATCTTCAATCAATGTGGGGTGTTTCATGATGTCTATTGTTATATTAGTCATAGGTTTAAAGAAATAACCTATGTCTATAAAGAGAATAAACATCGGTTATTTTGTTTACCCTACGTCTATTGTTATAATATAGATATCAGTGTCTAAAATAACCTATGTCTAATCGATATAACTTTCTAGAATAATTGTTGCCGTATATTTATTCTTTCTGTATTTTTTATTAGAAAATGCAATCCAAACGAAACCATAATAGATCCCCATAACTTTTACGATACCGAATTGGATGATAAAATTAAAATGTTCCGTATTTTGTAAAAGTAGTCGTCATCCCAAACAAATAACTAAAAGATAATATAGCTACATAAGTACACAGTGTGTCAATAATTAAACCTCTTCTTATAATCAATCCTTCTATCTAATCCATAGAGTACTCTATACATGTTCCAAACTTCTAATTTTGAAGATAATATTTAGCCCACAAATCACGAACCTCATCGATCTCTTCTCGTGAATATATGACAAGTCCTTTGAAGTCCTGCATTAATTTCAGTAGTTTAAAAAATTTTTGAGAATATAAATGAATTGAAAACGAGTATCTAATTGAAACTACAATTCTTATAACCTCAACAATACATCTCAATTAAAAAACGAACACCTCCAACGAAAGAAAATAAAAGGCTTGTAGGCTGGCCCATTTTACGAGTTCATAAGTATCGACATAGTAGTAAAGCTTGATCCTATTTGCTAAAGACAAACCTATAGATAATGGTGAACTTCTGTACTCACCATCATCTTGCTGTCGAGTCAACAATGAATGCAGCAATATCCCAACACGTAGTGATGACAGTGGGTTCCATGACCCGGTCTAGACCCGGCGAGTTGGACCCTAATAGGGCGGGTTTGGGTCTCATATTTTTAGACCCAACGAACATGGGTCGGGCCTGGGTACTTAAAAAAACATACGGGTCTGGGTCTGGGTCTGGGTCTAAGTTATGGACCCAAACCCAGACCCATGGACCCATGAAAAAAAATCATCATTTTTATGCATTTTCTCATCAAATTGCCACTTATAATTACTTGTGTATCTTTGTGAGGAGATTTAAGAATCAATTTAATTGGTTTCTTGTTGCAAATGATGAAAACAACTAAGATTCTCGACAAAAAAATGAATTTATAGTTGATTATTGGAATTTTTTTATAATTTTTTCTCGTAGACTTGTTATATTTTGGACCCATGGGTAGACCCAGACCCGCCCCAGACCCTTGAGTTGAAGGAATATGTCCTAAGACATTTCCGGCAATTACTAAATATAATATAGGATATTATTATGGAGATAATCGTTATGTATTATAGTAATTCATAATTGCTTGCTAGAGAATAATTATGATAATTAGTTCAATTCGATTGGGCTAATGACTATGGATATATATAATCCTATAAGGTCACACAATCAGACTTAGTCAAGAAACTAAACAAGTCCAATGTGGACTTGTGGGGTATTAGCTGTGACTACTTATGAGGCCCGGTTAGTCTCTTGGTTTAACCTAAACTCTACTACTATATAAGGATATGGTATATGAGTCATAAGTAGATTGAGAATCAACTAAGGAGAAAACCCTAATCTAAGCTAGTTCAGTTTTTTGCCTCAAGCACCTTAAAAGTAAGAAACAATGTATTTCTTGAAGGAGTTCTTGAAAGAGGATGTGGATTTAAGTGGGAGTATTATTATTTTTCTAGTTTTGTATGTGGATGACATACTAATCATAGGAAACAATGTATCTGTAGTTGAGGCAGTCAAGGGATGGTCATACTATTGCTTCGCTATGAAGGATCTAGGAGAGACAGATTACATATAGGACATCAAGATCTATGGATATAGATCGAGGATGAAGATTGGAATTAGTCAAGAAACTTATGATGATAAGATCTTGTTATGTTCATGATGACCCAAATACCAGACAAACTCGGGTGTTTGACATTGGGTTGTCGTGAGTTGGTATATGGTGGAGAATATGAGTTGGTTGTTACGAGTTACACAGTTGCGAGTTTCTGTAGTGACTAAAGATGACTTCCGAAGTAGTTTGGTTTCATTCTTTGTGTCAATGAACTCTCGTAAATTTTACATAAGAAACCGAGTATATAGCAACGACAAATGCACCAAGTGTAGTTTGCAAGGTTTGGAACAATGCAAACGTCGAAAATCTATTTGACTAAACAGTGCCCACAACCTAGGTATGAGAGTCATACAAGATCTATGAGATTTAAGTTAATGAAGATTAGCGTTGAAATTGTATTTAAAGAAATACAATTATTAAAACATGGTTGATGTTTGGAATGTTCATCTATATTATTGATATTTTATTTAATCGTTGATTTAGTATTAAATAAAATGTCCAGAAAGCATGTGGGTTCTCTATAGGATTCTCAAAAGTGTTTTGATAAGTGGAAAACTATCAGTGAATAGAGATCACAACTTATTTGTGTCCCTAGCCAGCATCACTAAATTGGACATAAGTGATGCGTTGAATGACTAGCACGAGATTGTTGGATAGCGCAATTCCATGGACTATGGGAACAAGGAGATGTTCGTTCAATCGAGTGGATATATTGGATATATTGTGACTTGACCAAAGTGGATTCTAAAGTAGAATCAAAATCTATGTTTAGTGGATTCCTTTGACATGAGTATATCATTGCCACCGTGATACGATTAGTTGTGCATTGGTACTGTCAAATGCCGCGCCGTAAACGGAGGTTATAAATATATTCGTCATGCATACTAAGAATTAAGTGGGAGTTTTGGATGATACAAGACTGGATAAGTCCTCCTATATGATAGGATTGGTGTCTGAGCCCCTTGATGAGGGAGAAATGAAAAATGCATGGCCATGCGAGGAATGGATTAAGGAGTTAATTCATTCAAGGACAGTTCGAACTCGCACTACTAAAAACAGGTGAAATAGCGTCGGATAAGTTGCGTCGGATTTAGTCTCCGACGCAAATGGCAGAACTGTGTCAATTTGCGTCGGCTCCTCCGACGCAACTCCTTTGCGTGGGACTAGGCGACGGTATCCGACTCCATGAAACTGGCGCCAATAATTTTGGGTTGGCACCACTATGTGAAAGGGTTTGCGTGGGATTAACCGACGCAAAGCCGATCCAAATGGAAGGGTTTGCGTCGGCTAATCCTACGCACATGTTTTCGAGTCAACGCGTTACCTTGGGCGTCCAGTCAACAGAAAAACACACATTGCATCGGATTAGCCGACGCAACCAGACGCAATATTCAACTTTGCGTGGGATTAGCCCACGCACATGTTGTTGACTAACGCTCCCAGTCAACATAATTACATGCGTTGCATCGGATTAGCCGACGCAAAGTTGAATATTGCGTCTGGTTGCGTCGGCTAATCCGATGCAGTGTATGTTAAAAAAATAAATAAACGCTCCCAGTCGACATAATTAAATGCGTTGCATCGGATTAGCCGACGCTGTAATCCCCTAGAAATTCTAACGCAATACAGTGGCGGAAACACTGTAGAAGTGGGATTATAACACACTGTAACTATTTCTTGATAAAATTTAAATGGTAAAGTCAAACATTAGGCCTTAAATAAAATGGCCAAAATTAAAACGATCCACAAAGGGGTTTAACAATCCACAAGACAAAACTGTAAAAGAAATAATAATAGCAGGATCCACAATGCCCGCTAGCCCATACCCGGAAACATGCATACCTGTCATGTTAAAAACATAACAGCCACAATCAGTGAGAAGCAACGTCAACGTTCTCCCAGCCGTATAACAAGATTTTAAAACAGTAATTACTAATATAGGAAAAATAGTAAAAATGGAAAACAGTAAAACAGCATATTAAAATAAGCTTTCAGCGTAAAACGAAATAATCAAATGGGTTTCCGAAGAAACATAAAAATATTTGCCAACCTGCAAACCAATTTATATCGATAACAATAAAAATATTCAAAATGGCGTTATGGATAGGATAAATGTAGAATCTAGACTTTCACTAGGAGAATACCAAAAACTAGCTTCGAGAACTTAGTTCAAACAAATCAAACTTCGGTCTCTAACTAGGCTACTCAACCACAATAGAGCGGCGACTTATAAATGCGTGACCCTAGTTTAAGATAATGCACACCCCTCCTGGGATTACCTGTCACCCAGTTCAACTTATGACGGCAACTTACTGCGAGGCCTAGGCTTAAGGTCAAAATGTACACAACTCCCGGGATACCTGTCACCCGGTTCAACAACTAATGAACTGATTCCTGATACACTAGCCTTATAGTTGATGGCAAAAACGTAAACCCTATAATATATTACTCTAAACCCACACTTTTCCTTATTCCATAACTCCAAAACAATCCATTATCGATATTTAAAAGATGTATTCAATATAAACAATAAGAGAACAAAATGAAAAGGATTCACTTTCCAAAAGAGGAAACTTTCTATTTTAAGAAACTTCTATTTTAAGAAACTTACTAAAAATAGCCTCATATCAAAAGAGCAAAAATATTAGTTTATACCAATAAACATTTTTAGTAAACAATGTAGATTTATAAAACTAGTACTTTCGGCCTTAACGATATTAATTCTTAAAACGAGAACATTTGAGTTAATGAAATTATTGAAACGTCATACAAGCGTTTATAAAATGATTTAGAAATGTTTTAAACATTTTAAATACTACTAATTAGGGTGTTTCCAAAATTTATAAAACTAAAATTTCCTAATTATTATTAGTTTCGACAATACGATTATAAATAGGAGTTTACGGCAAATATCAAATTAAATATTTGAACGTCTTTATTTAATTAAACCAAAAAATATATTTAGAGTATGTTAAGGGATGATTTAACTCTTAAAGTTTCAGATTTAAATACTTTCAAAATTGTTGGAAAAATAATTTTTTTAGGTAAGACGAAGCATTTTAACGATAAAACACAATATGTCCGAAAATCAATACTTATAAATTAAAGACTTTAATAAATAGTACAAAAATTACGTTAAATGGTTAAAATATTTATGGACATTCTGTCCAGAAAAGAAAATTTCCCAGAATCCTAAAACTCGGTTTTTAAAGCGTTTTCTCGTTAATCGTCTAATCTCGACAATAATGATTAACAAAAATAGTAATTACAAAACGATTAAATTATTAATATCAAAAAACTATTATTAAACTTAAAAATCATGATTTTCCAGAATCTACCATTTTTCCAGGTTTCCAAAAATTTCAGAGTTAATAAATCCCGTCAAAACTGTCTTTAAAACCCGTTTTCACAATTAACGATTCCATTAATAAAACGTATCGTTCCTAACATTTTATTAAAACACTAAAAATTATAAAATTACATTTTATTATGAAATTATCAGAATCATATTTTTTCCAGATTTAAACCAAAGACCAGAAATAGAGAATTTAAACTACAAACACGGTTTTAACGATAAACGATGATTTAAAGTAATTAATTAATTCATCCACTTAACAATCCCGAAAAATTATGAAACAATTCAAAAAATTCTATTTCATCAGAAAGTTTCACCACGTCAAAAATCAGATTAAAATAAAATGTTTAGGTACTAGAACTGAAAATTAGTTTTTAATCGTTTTTGTCCGTAAACGGTAATAATTCAATAATCGATAACTAAAATATCAGAAAAATACTAAATTGTTAAAAATCATCAAATACAACATTTTTCCCGAATATAAACATATATTACATGTTTAAGCCGAATATTATGATTTTACAAATTAATATGACGATTTAATCGTTAATCCCGTAAAAGCGATAAAAATACCGAAACATGCAAATTTTCAACTTTTAAAATTTTTCCAGATTATATGACATACATATACTGCCAAAATAAAACATAAAATTATATACATGCAAATACTCAATTAAAATCATGAAATACCGAGTAACATCGACGTTACCTTCAATCCAAATCCGAGTCTACGATATATTCGTCTTCTGGGGGACCGCTTCGGAACCTTTAAAAAAATATGAATTCCATGGTATGAAAATACCACAATATTGCTAAAAAATTAAGGTGACAACGATTGGAAATGAAGTCGATTAATACCTTAACGAAGGAGATGGAAAGAAGATCGATATAGCGAAAATGGAGACGGAAAATGGAGATGATGAACACGAAATTTCTGGGCAGAAATGATGCTGGTTTTTGGTCAGATTTCACAAGAAAAAAAATAGGGAGAAAGAGAGTATTTGCTTGAATAAAATAGATGAATGAATTATGAGAAAAAAGTGAAGAGATATGGAGTGAATGGTGACTTTAAAATTGATAAAAATAGGTACATTCACCTCCAAAATTTCAGCCAAGAGTGAATGTGAGAAGGGTGTGAAGAGTTTGCATGAGTCAACAATATTAATTTGTGAGAAAGAAATATCTTATGCTTTAATCATATCGTTTTTATAAAAATAAAATGTTACACAAAAAAATGTGTAGTGGTTGTGTGACATTTGTGTCACGAAAAAAAAGGGTTCAAGGTGGTCCAAAAATAGTTGTAAGTCGATAAAAATAAGAACCGTAAAATTATTAAAAGCATTTCAAAGCAATTTGAGTAAACCCCGCGCTAGAAAATAAATAAATGAAAAACTTCGTAATAAAATTATTAAAGGGTAAATTTTCATGAATAAAATTATTTCTTAGTTGGAAATATTATTTGAATGTGTTTACATTTTTAGGAAAAGAAATGACTTAAAATTCGAGATTAAAACGTTAATTCGTAGAGAAGTAGAATTCCTCGCGGAAAAATAATTAGTTTACGAAGAAAATCAAATAAATAGATTTAAAAGAATTAAAATCTTTAAAAATAAAAATAAATATCATTAGGCTCAAAAATGAAAATAAAGCTTGGAAAAATGATGAAACATACGGTCGAAATGTGACAGAGTTATGACGAAGTCATAACGGAAAGGATAAAACGCTAGGAAAATAGCGGGTGTTACAGACGCAAAGTTGAATATTGCGTCTGGGTGCGTCGGCTAATCCGATGCAGTGAATTTTAAAAAAAATAAACGCTCCCAGTCAAAAGAATAAAATGCGTTGCATCGGATTAGCTGACGCAAAGTTGAATATTGCGTCTGGTTGCGTCGGCTAATCCGATGCAGTGTATGTTAAAAAAAAATAAACGCTCCCAGTAAACATAATTAAATGCGTTGCATCGGATTAGCCGTCGGTACAACGGTTGTATACTATAATTTGTGTTTATCTCATCATTTATTAATACAGTAATACCGTTAGATCAGATCGTTCACAACAGAATTCGAACTGTTCGTAAAAAATATTTTTTGTTGATGATAATATTTTTTTTTGTCTAAAAAAGCGCGTACTTAATCGCAGATGAAAATCAAACTCTAGATAATAATAATAATAATAAGTGAGAAAAATAAAAGTGAGTGACGCAAAGTTGAATATTGCGTCTGGGTGCGTCGGCTAATCCGATGCAGTGTATGTTAAAAAAAAATAAACGCTCCCAGTCAAAAGAATAAAATGCGTTGCATCGGATTAGCCGACGCAAAGTTGAATATTGCGTCTGGTTGGGTCGGCTAATCCGATGCAGTGTATGTTAAAAAAAATAGAATTAAATGCTTTGCATCGGACTAGCCGACTGATGGTTGGACTTGTCGTGGATCCCACCGCCAATTAAATAACCAACTAGCACCTAACGGTAGTTAAGGTAAGTCGGGTCGTGTCCACGGAGACGGTATTGCAAGGTTTAGACTAAATCGGCCTAAAACGAGACTAGGTCACACAAACAAACACAAAGAAGGTATAAATGGAAAACTATGATGGAGGAGAAGTAGGAACTAAACTAATGATGAACTAGACTACAAAATGCTAAACAATGCTAATAATCAAACTAACTTAGCAAGCTAAAGAGATGAAGACTAACTAACAAGATGAATCAAATATGAAGAAGAAGTGGGTTAGGTCGGGTTCATAAGAATAGTAGGGTGACTTGGGTAATCAAGGGTTTAGGTGTCTCCTAATTGCTAGATTCGGTCCGGGCTCTCGCAACTTAAACCGATGTCAAGGTGGCCTTAGCGTTGATAGCGTCTAAACCCTAGTATTCTCAACATGTCCACACACAAAACAAACAATGAGTAGAAGAAGACTAGCATGAGAAGCATGGCCACTACAACTCATACAAGCATATCAACAAACACATGGTGTGCCAAGTATGTGACTAACAACAAAGATTCACCCTTTACCCCCAATCAAACCCTAATCACCCATATTCTACCCTTAATCCCCCTACTAACCCACAAGTAGACTACTCACTCATAATCAAACTATCTACAACAATAAAAAGAGAAAACATCACCATAACCCTAACATTCATCATCAAGAACAATTTGAGCAATAACAATCAACACTAATAAAGATTCAAACTTGAAATAATAACAAAGTACAAGAGTAAAGAAAGTTATACCAACACTAGGATGAAGAAAAGATGCAATCTTGTATAAATAAGAAACCCAAAATAATCCCAAGGTTGTCAAGCTTGGAAAGATCTTCAAGTGCCCTCTTAATACAAGAACTAGTTACAACTCTAATTAACTAAGATTAGTAAATGATTAAAGAAAGATTAAACTAATGAGAGGAGAATTTAAACTAGGGTTTATATGATGTAGAGAGGCTTAAGAGATTCTAAACTAAGGTAGGATCCATAAACAATACAAGAGGGAAGTATTTATAGGGTTACAAATGAAAGGGAGAAGAAAGAAAGAAATGCGGGCTGGAACTGGGTGGTCCCGACCGGGACGGGTCATCCCGACCGGGACGGACCCACCATCCCGACCGGGACGGCCTTGCAGTAGCATCCTCAAAAGTGCACTTCATCCCCGACGGGATGAGGTGCATACCCGTCGGGGATGAGTCTTGTAGGCCTCCAATATGACCCTTTTGGTTCCTCCTTGCTTCACATGAGCTTCTCATCGATTCTCGGGACTTGGGATCGGGTCTCGGAGGCTCGGGATTGGGTCCCAAGGTCTCGAGGTCGATTCCGAAGCGTCGAGTCATCGTTCCCTTACTCCGTTGGCTCCAAGATGTGTATGTATAGAGTCGGAATCGCTCCAACTCTTCCAAATCGATCTCGGGAACCTGAAACGAACTAAAGGAAGCATAAGAAGCCCCTAAACCGCTCCCAAGGAGCGATTCCACAAAGAAAATGGGACCAAAATACTACGAAAAAGGCACTACAAACTACACTAATCACCGACGCAAAGTTCCATATTGCGTCTGGATGCGTCGGCTAATCCGACGCAATGTATGTTAAAATAAAAAAAAAACGCGACAATCAGACATAATAACCCAACCCCCTATCTCTCTAAAATCGAAACCCGGCGAGAAACTGACCCAACCCCGAACGCGCACAACCCCCCACCCACCTCCGGCGACCATCACCACACCCAGATCCGGCGACCCCCAAGGTTAAATCGACCCCCAACAACCAAACCCTAGGTCTCCCTCCTACCCTTTCTGGCGACCTCATCCACCCTACCCCTTTTCGGCGACCTCCTCCTCTTCCGGCGAGTCCAGAAACCCCACGAACCCTACCCTTTCCGGCGCACCCAAACCCGGCCCCCCAATCGACGAAACTCGCCGGCGCACGGCACCTCCGGCGAGAAGGAACCCCAGCGAACCGAACCCCCCGGCGTACTCTAACCCGACCCAGCCCCGGAAAACCCTAACCCGATCCCAAATCTTAGGTATGGTCATTACTGTTTAAGTGTTTTGATTAGTTTAATTGTTACTTAATTAGATTAATTGTTAATTAGTATGTTAGACTAAACTGTTTAGATTACTTAATTAGATTAATTGTTAGTTAGTATGTTAGGCTTTGTTACTAAACTGTTTTGATTAAGTTAGATTACTAATTAGATTACTAAATTGTTTTGATTAAGTTAGTATGTTAATTAGCTTAATTAGGTTAATTAGTGAATGGGAGAAAATAGTGAAGGGGTACTAAAGATTAAGGGGGTACTATTCATTTAAAGAATTGTGTCTTAATTAGTGATAAAAATGGATATTAGCAATAGAAAAGCATGATTATGTTAATTATGTAATTAGTTTAATAATTATGGTGATTAAATTGTATGGTGATTATGTATGGTTAATTAGTTAATTAGATTGTAGGGTGATTATGTTAATTAGGTTAGTTAGTTTAGTAATTAGGTTAATTACGTAAAATAGTATATTAATTAGGTTAATTAGTACGTGAATTAGGTTAACTAGTATGTTAATTAGGTTAGATTTCGTTTTATTGTTAGACGGTAATTGTAGTATGTGAATTAGGTTAGTTAGTATGTTAATTAGGTATTAGTGATTATTGTATTAGGTTAGAAATTGTGTTATTAGATTAGTAGTAGTAGTATGTAGTAGTATAATGAATTAGATTTGTTGAGGTAGATGACTAGTAGTATTAGTAGTAGATTAATTAGTAGTGTTAGTAGTAGTACACTAGTAGTGCTAGTAGTAGTATTACTAATCTACTACTAATATTACATTAAAATACTTCATTACTACTACTAATGCTACTACTAATATTACTAATACTATTAACCTACTACTAATACTATGTACTACTAATACTACTACTAATCTAGTACAACAAATCTACTAACACTACTACTACTAATCTACAACAAATCTACTATACTAATTTACTACTATTCTACTATACTACTACACAACTACCAATCTTCTTCTTCTACTTCACAACTACTAATCTACTACTAATACTAATTTTCTACTACTACTACCACTAATTTTCTACTTCTACTTTTACTACTACCACTACTACTAATTTTCTACTACTACTACTACTACTACTACTACTAATTTTCTACTACTATCACTAATACTAATTTTCTACTACTACTACTGCTACTAATTTCTTACTTCTACTTTTACTACTACCACTACTACTAATTTTCTACTACTACTACTACTACTACTACTACTAATATTCTACTACTACCACTAATACTAATTTTCTACTACTACTCCTACCCCTAATTTCCTACTTTACTTTTACTACTACCACTACTACTAATTTTCTACTACTACCACTACTACTAATTTTCTACTACTACTACTACTACTACTACTACTACTACTAATTTTCTACTACTACCACTAATACTAATTTTCTACTACTACTACTACTACTACTACTACCACTAATTTCCTACTTCTACTTTTACTACTACCACAACTACTAATTTTCTACTACTACTACTACTACTACTACTACTACTACTACTACTACTACTACTACTACTACTACTACTACTACTACTACTAATTTTCCACTACTACCACTAATACTAATTTTCTACTACTACTACTACTACTACTACTACTACTACTACTACTACTACTACTACTACCACTAATTTCCTACTTCTACTTTTACTACTACCACTACTACTAATTTTCTACTACTACCACTAATACTAATTTTCTACTACTACTAGTACTACTACTACTCCTCCTCCTCCTCCTCCTCCTACTACTACTACTACTACTAATTTCCTACTTATATTACTACTAATTTATTACTTCTACTTTTACTACTACTACTAAATTTCTACTACTATTAATTTTCCACTACTACTACTAATATTCTATTTCCTCTACTACTACTAAACTACTACTACTACTAATTTTCTACTACTACTACTACTACTACTACTACTACTACTACTACAAATTTTCTACTGCTAAAAGGGAAATTCGTTTTGTTTCTTAAATTTCAGCAGTTAGTGGTTGTATTATAGTAAGTATTAATGTTTTGGATTATTGTGTTGAGATATGATTGCTGTTGTTATTTGTTTTCGTTGTGTACTGTGCATGAGCATTGTTTGAAATCTACTCAGACCTACCTAGTGCCCGTTCAAGAGTTACTCATTAGGAGTAATTCTTGGACAGTCCCCGTTTTGGGACTGTTCTTGTGCCTTTCATGTCACTTATGTGGTAAACATGAAATTGTGTTGTGTTGGTAAGAGGAAAATTTGGTGACAATTCCTTCAATGTTCTTCGATTGCATATGTGGAGTTTTCATAAATTCCACATTGTGCTTTTGGAGAACTGAGGCGAATTGCTGCCGAATTTTTCTCTTATCGACATTACACAATTTCGTGTTTATCAGTGACATGGAACGCACAAGAATGGGTTTAGGTTGGAGTGATAAGGTACCCAGTGATGAATCGCTTCTAAATTGATGGGTGTGAGAGTTTGAACTGATAATGACCATTTCCCTTGTTGTTGTCGCCTACTTCAAATGCTGTGTTGTTGACTTCTTTCCCCACGCCATTTTGTTCATGTGTACATACCCTAATCATTCGTAGTTCAATCCATATAGAATGAATAGAGTAGAACGGAGTTCGATGTACGAGAGATTGGCCGACAATAAGCGACCAAAAACAGAATTTAGAGACGGTGTCGAGGAGTTCATCAAGTTTTACTTAGATAATAACCTCCACTACACCAGCGAGCAACTTAGGTGCCCATGTAGAAAATGTCAAAACCGTGCCTTAAAACATGAAGTAGATGTCAAACAGCATCTATACGAGCACGGTTTTGTTGAGAACTACTACGTGTGGACGTATCATGGTGAAAATGAAAGTAGTCGCCTGCAAGAACCTGTTCGCGAAAATCCATACCAGGACTTCGTAGAGGACTCACTGTGTACGACGGTTGAGGACATCATGGAGGAGAAGCCTAACCCAGACAACTTAAGCGACGAAGAAGTGCAACACGAACCCAACCCCCAAGTCCGTTCCTTTTTCGAAATGCTAAAAAATGCTGAGCTCCCAGTTTATGGCGGGTGCAATATGAGTCTGTTGCAAGTCGCTTCAAGGATGCTGACTTTGAAGTGCGAGAGCAACATGGCCTTAAGACATTTAGACGGTTGGATCCAACTGATGAGTGACCTTCTACCGAAAAAGGAGAATGTCAAGTCAAATAATTTCTACGAGGTTAAAAATGT